>OX457089.1:359911-2759911 GCA_949752835.1 Empis stercorea
TTAATAACACACCTTTCAATTAGAAGTGCATGACTTATTATATTTATTATAGGTAAAATGTATACATTTTAAATGTTTCAAAAGTAAAGAATTTCGTGTTCTCAAAGTATATATCACGATTGTGGCCAATTTAAATAAATTCTTTAATTTAAATGTATAAATTTTGTAAGTTAATATATTACAATTTGCTAACTTTAAATTTTCATCATTTTTCGTATTACAATTTATTTTCTGTTGTATTTAAACAGGATTTGATTTTGTTTGATTACTGAAATTAATTTATTGTGTTTTTGATTTATATAATATAAATACATACATTTAACTTCAACGACCTTACTTTACCCAAATAAAACTAGAACCAATGAAATTGAATTAAAATGTTTTGTTCACTGAAATGACAAAGGCAAAATGTCGTAAACTTTGAAATCAATTTATATTAATTCTAAAAAGTTTTGAAACAATTTATATTAATTCTAACAAAGGAATAATATGTATGTCCTTTTATCAAAAATATTTTCACTACTTTTATATGGCTATTGATTTTACCTAAAGTATAAAATTTAATGCACCATTTTTTTTATATACATATATTTAAATCTATAAAAGAGACCACAATTTTTGTCATTTCTAGCTTCTGGGTATAATAGAATTTAAAAAATTAAAGTCTTTATTTATATTAGATTTTCTTAGTCATCCGGAAAAATGTTCTAAAACTGAATACAACTTTTTAAACAATTTGTAAAGTACTTTCATATACTCGTAGTACATGAACCTCTATATATACATAGGTATATTTATATAGTGTATCATGATATAAATATACCTATAGTAAAAATATATGTTACAGTCAAATAATCCTTTATGCCAATTTAACAGAAGAAAGTTTTGATATATTATTTACATTGGCTACATTTTTATAATAAGATAACATCTTAATTTTATTTCACTATATCTTTGGAAGAATAATTGATTTTCAGTATATCCGTTCGTCGTTAAGGCCCATACGTAGGTCGTGCGTAGCGAAATTTACATTGTGAAAAATAGAAATGATAAATTCGGGATATTTAACACGCAGTTATTTATCATGAAAAAAAGGTTTATATAAAATAAAATTTTAAGTTGAAATAAATAATTATATCCTTGAAACAGAAAATATTTGGCAGAGTAAATTATTTTCTAGGAGCTTTTCTTATTTCTTATCAAATTTTTTCATGTAAAAATAAAATCATAAAAAAAATTATTTGAAAAATGAAAAACTCACTTTAAAAAAATGTTTTTGAATACTGAAGAGTAAAAGAGGTGGATACTTGTTTTTTTTTTGCAAACTTATGTTGCAGACTATTTCTTTATTTTTTCATAACAAATAAAATAAAATAAAACATTCATAATGTTATAAAAGTAAATTTCAAGGACTATTTAATAAAAATATTTATCATCTCAAAAGAGTTTTTTTTTTTTTTTTGGTGGTTTAAGTTATATTATTGTAAAAGGGATTATATCAAATAAAAATTAAGCAATTTTGAATTAATTGAGCAAATTAACATAAATGAACCTGAAAAATATTGTAATTATCTTAAGAAGACGTTAAATTTTTCATTCTTTATAGTATGAAATTATTTTGGAATCAATGAGCCGAATTTAAAAAAAAAAGAATTACGTTTTATTGTCATTAATCAAGAAAATTAATGTTTGGTGGAACTTCAAAAGGAATAATAAAAACTTGCAATTATATATCATAAATTAAAGCTTACACTTACTCTGATAAATAACTGTTAGAAAAGTTTGCATATAATCATAGGATCGCCAGAATGACAAGCGATAACATAGGGGAGTTTTTTTCTAATCGCCATAAAAAATTTAATAATCAACTAATAATTCATGAACTATATTTTTATTCATATGGCTATTTTAGAGATTTTAAATATTTTGACCCAAAAAAGAAAAGAATTAAAATAATTTCATAAAGTTATTTTATTCAATGATTTATTAATGTCATATTCATTTTATAATTATAGTTTATAAAGAATTTCTCAAAAAAAAAAAATTGAGACAAAACACTAGAGAACATTAAAGAAAAAATTAATTAAATGCATTTATTTACATTTATTTCTATTTATCATAACAATTTTTGTTTATGAAAGATGATCTTTTATAGTATAATGTATAAAAGTAAGGTATAGTATAGAATAACTATAGATAACTAAAAACTAAAAGCTCCAAACGTATATAAATTAAATATAACATAAATCCTAATTATATGTATATAACGAAAATGCGAAATAAAATGAAATTTTCTTCTTATGTAGCAGGAAGTGTCATAAACCTTTCATTTATATAACCATAAATAATATATATAATCTTCATTGTTCATGGTCAGTATAATATCTGTTATAATAATTTTAGACTATAGAAATATACAAGATGATTTAAGTATTTTCATATAGTAAATGATATGGTTTATTCTACGACTATTGCCCGAAAAAAATTTGGTCAAAACACAATTCACGTAATTTTTCTTTTAAATTTTCCCGGTTAGTTAAAATTGTTAATTTAAAAACAAAAAATATAAAAATATAATATAAATCAATTTTCAAAATGCAAGTATGTGCCTAAGATCCAAAAAAGAGCAAATGTTTGAAAAATTAATTAATAATTAATAATATTTAATGAGAAACTATTTTCGAGTAAATGTTTTTCAAGCAAATGTTTATCGAGCTACACTCAGGTTAACGTTATGGTTCAGTAAATAAAGTAATTGAACTAAGAGCTCTTCGTCATATAATTACCCCGGAAACCTTTAAATTATTCTATCAAATTATAGTAATACATATATATTTAATTCTTGAACCAGCTATAAAAAAGAATAATTATGTTTCGTTTATCATTTTTATATGAACGAATCATTATGTAAAGGACATATAAATGATTGATATTTTGAAGGACAAAAGGAGTAATATACATTTTCATTTAGTTAAACAAAAATTTTAATAAGAATTGTACAGAAATATATTATGTAAACCTAGGCTCTCTACACAATTATTATATTCAATAACAGTGCGAAACACACACTTAAACGGAGAGAAAACGCTAAATATAAGAAGATACAAATACAACCATTATATTAAAAGCTTCTATGCATTATTAATAAGTGTCCATTATTTAATTCTAGTTTTATTTGCCTTTTATTTATTCCCATAGCAAAATTTATCTTATAATAAGAATATAATGGGTAATAAAAACCACATAGAGTAAGTAGCCCAATATGGTCCTAAGTACACATAGGCAATAAAAATAGCATTGAGCACTATATACATAAAATATGATTCGACATTGACAGTGTAGTAAATTTACTTCTCTTAAAAATACATATATACCGAGGAAGCTACTATTTACTATTATATTATATGTGGTCATTAGCCGTAGTAAAATATTTATTAAAATAAAATTTGAAATTTAAATTATAATTCTCATTTTATATAAGTACATAAATTCATTATTTTATTTAAATTGAAGAAATATAAATTTTGCAGTAAATGTATGTTATAATATAAATAATTCCTTTTTTGCCATACATTTTTATTTTTAAAGTAAAAAATAATTATTTTGTTGGTTTTTTGAGTATATGTATAATGTATATTTGCTCTTCATGTCTTCATGTCGTCCTTCATGTCATGTTTTTTTAAGTTGTTTTCTCTATTAATTTAAATATTTTCCTCATAAATGTTCGTATACATTTATGTATATCGTTCAAGTTAGACTTTTTTAAAAGGATACAATTTGAGTGTTTCCGGTTCATTAAATTTGCATATATATTATCTTAATTAAACCAATGGAAAATAATTAATATTGTCGTACACAAAAAATCTGACATGAATATTCTTCTATTTTATTTTATATTTACCCAAAGATTATGATTTTTGTTTGGATTTGTAGGGCAGGTACTTTAATTTTTTTTGTTATATCTAAACTTATTTTAAAAGGACTCTGACTCCGATTGCCAGTTGTTTGAAATGTTTTGGTTGGTATTAAGTTTTAAAAGAGACTTTTATAAATTATTTTTCAGTTTTAAAGTTGAGCTAATTTATTAAATATAATTTGTAGGTATGCTGCACTACCTCTACTAAGAAATAGCTATAAGGTTTTTTGTTACGAAAATAATCATTTTAACTACCCAAAATATGTTTCGAGGAATTGTCGTTTTCGTTGAATTTTTGTTCTTATTAATAAAAAAATAAAAAAAATTCTAATACATACTAAATATTATTATTGTAGTTTACGAAAAGTAATTTGTTAGTTTAAATAAAATCAAATTTTAGTAATCTAATGCAAATTTTTTTTTCCAATTTTTTACATTATTGATTAATTTCTTTTCAGTTTAATTTATCATTAATAAACGCTGTAAATTTTCACTAGAAAAAACTCGAATATTTTACAATATCTTTCCTTTTTTTCTACTTAATTAAACAATTTTTAAAATATCGCTGTTATTTAATACCCTAAAATATATAGAAATTTCTGTAAAAACTATGAAAATTGAATATGACAGTGAATGAAAAATTTGAAGAGCTTAATTTACAAAACAAAAAAAAAATATTGTCCTATATATTCAATAAAAAACCATTTGTCTTATTCAAAATTTTATAATATTGAAATTTCTAAATTCAGAAAAATAAAATTATTTTTTGTTTGTGGAATTTATTTTCTTTTTAACTTAAAAATATAAAATAAGAGATTATTTTAGTGTTAACCTATGCAAAAATAATATCTAAAAAAAATTATTATTTAGGCTGAGTGATTTACAAAAAACGAAATAATTTCCAAGCATTTTTCCCATTATAAAATTTTTATCAAATAATTTCTCTTTTTTTATGTAAAAGTATATAGTATAAATTTTATCCATTCAAGTGTGACAATTTTCTTTTTATCCTTTGCAAAATAAAAAATAATAATAATGAATGGTTCACTGGTTTATTTTTCTCTGTGGTTACCCGAATTTTTGTGCCAAAATTGGGCAAAACATTATAATAATTTTTTTTTTGAAGTTTAATTTGAATTTTGAAGTTATTTTTGTTTAGTATAGAATATTTTTTACATATGTATGTATATGCTTCGGAAAAAGGAGTTTTATAATATGTATTTTGATAATTGCTATTGAAAACTTTATCTAATTTTTCGGTTCTCTGATAAGTGTGAAAGATTTAAGTCTGTTTACGATATATAATAATTTATTATTTGTTTTTGTAAATAATTATTTGGAAATTTGCCCACTAAAAATTTTGTGATTGCTTTGTAACCAAAATCACTTAACTTTTCTTAAAATTCATATCAACAGCTGTTAAAAGAAACTGAAAAATTAAAGTGCTTAGAATTGTAAGTTATTCTGTTTGAATGAACCATCAATTATATTTTATGAAATTTTCTAACTAAATAGCAATGAGTTAATAAATTTTTTTTATACATACATATGTAATTTGGAAAATTTCACAAATGCGAATATTTACAATTTTACATTTACTTTGATTTTTACAATAAAAAAAGAAATTATTATATCGATCGACCTAAAATAATTTAAATATAATAATACCTAGGCAACATTCCTTTCTACTTCAAAGGACTAAAAATAATTCAGCTCAAAATATATTTATTTGCAAAAAAATGTTATATTTAAATTCTCATAAAATTTAAATTCATATTTTTTGTCAAATAGAGAAATTTGTCGTCGTTTTTCCATTTTAAAATAAAAATTGAAGATTATTCATTAATTATAATTTTATTTGAAATAAATAAATAATGATTATTTCATCTTATACGTATATATTCAATTCTGTATTACTAGACTATATCTTGTTTAATTTTTAAATTTTTTAAAAATATATATTTATAAATTACATTTACACGGTTATAACATACGTTATACAAACTACTGCTTGAGCTAAGCGAAATTTCCTTTACAAAATTTTTTCGTGAAAAATATATGAAAAATTTTGGTGATTCATTGGATATGTACACAGTACAGTACAGAGATAGTCCATTCCATAGTGATCAAATTGTGAAATCTGTGTATTGAGAGTTTAGATAATTTAATTTCACTGGACCTGCATATTGGCCTTAATTTAATTAATTTTTATAAAATTCATAGTTCTTATTGCATTTTCAAAATATTCAAATGAAAGTTATTTCAGTTTAGTGCAGAATAAATTATTTAAAACATTTTTTTATGGTTTTTAATAATTCATTTACCCAATACCGGATATAATTTTTCAACAGGAAAACTTTACATGGAATTATCCAATTTGTATAAGTCAGCACTTAGGAATTTTATTTATATAAAAAAGTTTTATACTATTAATTTCTGTTTACTATTTTCTACAAGTACACTGAAGTAATACTAAATATGTTCAAATGAATATGTTTTCAAATAAAAAAATTATAATATATAAAATGTAAAGAAGAGAAAAATAAAATTAACATTGCACACCTCTTAGTTTGCTATATTCTAGTTGTAGTATATAAGTTATTTATATAGGCAATTTTTAATTATAAAAAAAATCTAGTTATTTTTTTTTATTTATCTTTTTATTATGATTGTTTAATTTTTATATATGAGTTCTAGTCATGTTATTGAATAATGAATTTATGTAGATTTTAAATTGCTATAAAAGGAAACAAGAAAATTATACAATTAAATGTTTTTATAAAGATTGTACTATTTTACTTATTTATGGTGCTTAACCCTCCGGGGAACTTTCGGATTGTCTTGTGATCAATATAACAGGAAAATTATGAACATATTGAAAGGAAACCTTCATAATTTCCCTAAAACAAAAACAAAATGGAGAATAGTAAACCAATTCTATAAATTTGATAAATGAAACATATATGAAACATATTTTCATATACTATTGACAATTTAAGTATTATTGTTAACACAATAAAAGTATTACTTTAAAAAAACATCATAGATATAGTATTACAAATCAATGACTATAAAAAATAATGTTAATAAAATATTCAAAATCATTTTAAATTTTGAAATTATTTCTGTGTGTAAATACTAACTATACATTCATATACATATATTGAATTCTAAAGTTAAATACTAAATCCAATTACAATTAACATGTCTAGATCTTTAGAGTTGATATGTTTAATATTGTGTAGAAATTTATATTTATTTAATTCCATTATTTTCACTTGTACATATAAAAGCAAATACAATATAATTATATTCATCAAATTGTTTATAGGTCATTTTAACAATACTTTTGGATATAGTACTGATAACCTGCAAGGAAGACAATGATTTAAATTCGTTTAACATGTACGAAAATTATATAAAACAGAAATAGTATTTTGTTAATGTTAATAAATTGTATATGAAAGTGATTTAAATACAAAAAATCTATAAATTTATTATACATCCTAAAATTATATTTATTTTATGTTACCATATTTGTTAACGCGAATTGAAAACGTAAATAGTAAAATTACTATTTTAAATCTCCAATCATTCTGTATATTTAGTATACAGATAAAAAACAATGTCTTCAAAATTTACTATTATAAAATCACATGGACTTTAGGAAAAGTACTACATAGAATCATATAAAATAATAAGAAATTAGCCGACATGGGATATTTATCTTAAACTTTCCTTTATTTAATATTTTATTTAATCCTTGAATTTATCAAATTAATTAGATTATATTTTGATAATCAACTTTAATTTCCTTAATCATTTAACGTAAGTGGGGTATATTTCGTATTATAAAATTAATGTTTGTTACTGAAAATATTCGAAAAAATAAACACTCGTTCGAGAAATTTTGTTTGCTGTACCTCTAAACTTAATATTTACCAGTTTTAATAATAATAACAAAGTATAAAAAAAATTACTGCAATTCTGTCTCAAAGTTTCTAAATTTATATATCCTGTTATCCTCGTACACAGTACCTTAACTTCGTAGTTTTCTTTATTATAATATACATACACCTATATTTTGTATTTTGTGCAAATTTTTTTATCCATATACATACTAGTGTATGTAGCTCAAATTTAACTTATACGCTGTAGAAAAAAGGATTAAAAATTTAAGAATTTGTGCATCTGGGGATATTATTAAATATATTTCTTCATAAAAAACTATGCATAATTAATTCCTCCTGTATACTTTATATGTAAGGATTTGAGATGCTAAATTCACATCCTTTTATAAAATTATACTGACAGCTTGGAGAACCTAAAGTAAACCAGTTTCTGTCTTTAGAATAATTTACGAAATATAAATTTATTCTTGTGGTAAATGAGCTTAGTTTACAAATCTTATTCAAGATATGAAGCGTATTCAGGATATTAAATAAATAGTTCCACTACAAAAAATGATTTGGGTTCATAAGTATAAGTAAGATTTAAAGTTAAAATATTAAAAAGTCACGAAATTGAGAATTAATTCAGTATTTTAATGAAAAACTGAACTTTGTAAAATTTGTTGGAATGATTTTATGAAGACTAAACATTCCGAGAACAGAAAATTCAGTTGAACCGTGGCACAGATGGCTGGAAGTGCGATTGTGATGGGGAAACCACATATTGATGGCTCTCCTATTATTAAGAAGGCCGTGTTATTATGTGAAAAAAATCATTAATTGTATATTAAATGTTAATGAAATACCAAAATGGTGTTTTTCGAATTTAATTAGCTAAATATGAATTAAATTTTAAAACTAAAAATTATGTATTCTAAAATATAAATATGCGTACTTCAAAATCATAAAAAAGCATAAACAAAATCCTTAAATACTCCAAAATTAATAAAAACATCAATAATTATTATAAGAAAATTATTCATTTAATACCTAAAATAAATCACTTAACCTTTTATATTTGAAATCATGAAATCATTTAGCTGCCAATTGAAAAGAGTGCTTCAATAAAATCTTTTGTGTTCAACTCAACTTTGTATTTATTTTATAGGAAAAATGCTGTGGTTTTCGTAAAACTCTCAATAGTTTGCAATTGAAATTATATAATAATAAAGTTAATCAATAATTATGTAGAGGGTATTGAGGGTACGGGTTTGGTTTTAGTAAACAAGAGGCAGAAGAATTAACAAATAATACTTTCAGTTTTTCTATCAAGTCTGCTGTAGGTCTCCTGAAAGGCGCGATGATACTGTGTATTTTTTTATTTTTTTTTTAATTATTTTCCATTTTGTAACTATACTTTAATAATTAATTACATAATATGTTTAGAAAAAAAAAGCTTTAATAAATATTCGTAAGTATATTGTACATATTAGATGTCTAGTAAACAGACAATTATTGGTCTAACATATAGCAATAATATTATCAACATATCCATAATTAATTTTATCTACAAAATATATTTTTGTAAACATTAATGAAGTAATACTGAAATAAATTTATAATTAACTTAAATAAATTGTTGAAATATTCATTACCTTAACATTAAAGTGCACAGAAACTAAATCCTTATGATTACCTTTTTGTAAAATCGGAATTGTTTAATTAAATCCTTAAAATCTAAATTTACCAACATGAAAATTTAAATTTTTTTTATCTATAGAAGCTATGACTTCATTTAGAGTTTCACAGATATGTACTTCTGCTATGAGTCGTCGATGTTCGCAGCATAGCAAAACCTAACTAAAGATTTTTTCTAAATGTTTAAAAAATATTATGCAATCTCCTTGTTTTTTATATTTAGCAAATAAACAAGTGCATATGTATGTATACATATATACATACATATTCTACATATTTTCATAACCACAATTATAGTACAGGAAAAATGTTTTTTATTTATGTAAAGAATAGTGTACATACATATGTAGCTAAAATATGTAGGTAAAGTATAGTGTACATACATATGTAGCTAAAAATAATAAAAACATATCGACCATAAGTTTATTTGCTATATATTTTCTTTTATATGTATATGATAATATAAAACTCCCAATAAAATATCCCAACATTTATTGGAATTATCTTGTTAATTACAAATTATAATCTTTATAAAAATATATTTTACTTCATTATTTCAATAGAGAAAAAAACATAATTAAAAAGTTACAAAATTAAAATTTATATTTTTGAATTTGGTTATTTTAGGAAATAAAAATTTCTGCATTAAATTTTCCAGGCTGAAATTGTATTTTGGAACTTATACTGAAATAAACAAATTATAATAAATAATGATAAAATAGCATATCTTTTATTTATAAACTATAATTTAAAAGTTAAAATAAAAATGAGCACCAACACATTGTTTGTATTTTAAAAAATATGTGACAGGAAACTCAGAGTTAAATTTATATAATAAACTTTTTCTTGTCCGACATATTGGTGATATTATATATTTGGATGGAGGTGTAGACGTAGACCCAACATTATCTTTAAAATTTTATTTTCCATATCTTAGAAATATGTGATTGAGATGCACAGTTGGAAGAAATACCTTTTTATCCAACAGAATATTGTTTTAATATTAAGCTGTTTATACGTATATTAATAATACGTATTACGTTTTAATCTATAGAATTAATCTTAATTTTAATGTCAAAAATAATGGCTAAATAAATAATAAGTTTATTTGCTAATTTGTTTCTTTTCCAAAATGAGTTGAAAATTTAGAAGAAAATTAGGTTCTCTAAATTTTTGTAAAATGTCAATAACTATTGATTTTAGGTTAAAATCTAGAGAAAATACATTGCTGTCGTTTGGTTAGCATAAATGGAGGCAAAACTACCTAATAAAATTGGGAAATCGTGTGTATAAATTGAGTATAGACAGTGGTACTCTTGTTGAGATGGATAATTGTTTAGATTGTGGATTTAATATGCAAAAAAAAATATATATCTGTTAATAAACTTTTAAAGGAGAAAAGATATTAACTGGTATGTGTAACCTTATAAAATTGTATATAAGAAGACAATCGCGTAAAGCTCAGTCGAATGAAGCATAAATACTAAAATTAAATAGCTTTTATTATGTTATATAATTTAACTTTAATTTAACACAACACATACACATTTTTTTTATTATATTTTAGGTATTCATATTTTTGATGCATGAAATATTATATTATATTGTTTGGGAATTTTTTAGTGCCAACATGGTTTTATTATATAGATTAATGTGTAAGGTATAATAAACAGGAAATAGAAAATTTATAAATAAAATGTTTAAAGCAAAAAGTCATAAAATAATACCACGCGACTTAACATTAGTAAATTTATTCGCATTAACTCTGTGGTACCTATATTTATTCCCATAACTTTTAACGAAAATAAATTTTGGTTAGACTGACAGTTCATAAAGAAAAACAATGCATTTTTAATGGCACTAGATTTTGTTGTTGTATGAAAATGTAAAAATATTTTCAACAGGAAATATAAATTATTTAAAAATAAAATTCAAAAATATTATTTAAAATATTTTTAGAAAAAGATTCTAAGAACGAGAAAAATATTAGGTTTTTATGGATTTCACTTTCCCGATATAAATTTGCAAAATGTAAATCTAGGCTTGTGAAGTAATTGCTTTGACAATGGATCAATGGAATATTTTGATTTTGGGATCAATGCAAATGATCCCAAAACTGAAACTAAACTAAAGTACTTATATTCTTGATATTTTACCTTTCTGAACAAAAATAGTAAAATAAGACCATTGGGGAAAATATTATGGGAATTTCAATCTTTTTTAATATTTATTTCCATTTTCAAAACTCTAATTTAAAATAAAATGCTACCATTTAAATGAATTTTAGTGCACCTTAGTTATGGGCAGCAGTTAATGGTTTTCTGTTTGATTTGATTTTTTATAGTTAAATTTCCATTTATCACCAAATTTAAAAAATATTTACATAAAACATTTTTGTTTCGGATTTTAGGAATTAATTCAGATGTGTGTATTGTTCTTTTATAAGTATGTATTTTAGAATGTTAATGTCACATTGCTTTGTTTGACGCAGAAGATAATTAAGTGAATTTCAGAATATACAAATATAATGTTGAATACATAAATATAAAATATAATGTCCCAAGATTATCTAGTTTCAATGGGTTTGCAATTTCTTTATACCTTAATAATTGTTTATAGTTACTTTTGAGCAACAAAGATATTATTTAAAGTACGATATTACTTTTGATTTTTTACAAATTTGTGAGTATTTATTGCTATTATAATTATTATTTCAAAATATTCTCAAACAAACCCTTCATTTTTCAATTTATTTAATAATACAAAAAAAAATACAAATTTGAAATATTTCTCTCCTTAAGGCTAAATAATGCTGAGTGCTGAGATTTCTAAATGGGAATTGTTGACCTATACTAACATAATATGTATGTATATTTACTATTTTGTTGAAGTGATAAATAGAAGTGTTTATTGAAAAAGTTAAAACAGGAAAAGTTTATTGAATAAATTGTTGAATTTGTAATTATAGTAATCAATTTAATTGATTTAATTTTATTAATTCAATTACTCAATTATGAAAGAATATTTTTCTATATAGTTTTTTGTAAAACGTCGGAAAATCCGCAATTAAATAAAATTAATTGTTATATAAATTATATTAAAATTAGTTTAATGATGTATAATTAATTTTTTTTTTATGTAAAATTAAAAATTAATTTGAATTTGCAATTTGCAAGTACAAATTCAATTATATTATTACAATGATATTACAATGTGTTGTAAATATAAATCAATAATAATTTAGGTTTTTTTTTTATTTAATAATGAAATTATAATTTAACCATTTTACTTGAATTCTGCACTACGAGTGAATTAAAATGTTAGGTAGCGAAATTTGTTTTCATTTCTGGTGGAACACGTTTGATTTAAAGAATAGTTTTTAAAATTTTCCTCTTTAATATTTTCTACATAATATTTAAATTTGTATTATATTATATTTTAATTATATTTTTATATTTACTATAAAATATAATATGATTATAAAAAGTTTCATGTTTTTTTTACATATTTTGTATATTACAAAAAAAATTTAACATATTATTGGGATATTTGAAAATGAATTAAAATGACCAATCGAAAATATTTTCCATTCCAGTACAATATATGTATATAATGAAAAATAAATATTGGAAAAAAATAATAAAAAGCAAAATATATTAAATTTACTATAAGTGTCACATTGAATATCATTTTTGCTGGTAATTCTACAACAAAACATGAAAAATATTTTTATGCATTATATGTGCATAATGTGTATACATGGGTAAAACTCAATTTTACAATTTCCGAAACTTTTACATATTTGTTATTATTTTTCAAATTTTTTTAAACCTTTTAAAATGAATACAAATTTTTGCAACATGCAAACAGAAATATTAAATAAATTACTATATATTCGATTGTATGTATAGACATTGTAAAATTAATATGTACTTGATATGGTAAGCAGCGACCATAGCATAATATGGAATTATATAAAAATCATTTGATTTTACAACAAAAAGACATCATTTATAATTTAATTAAAATCAATAATTAGTTTTTTCCTGGTTTATTGAATTTTATATTAATATTGATTTTTTTTAATATCAATGGATCAAAGGAACATTTCCTATATACGGTATTATGTTTGGTATAAATTATATACGAATTATAGAAATACAAAACTTCAATGTTACATTCTTGTTTATTCCATAGAACTTTTCCAAAATTCTAATGCATTTCGGTATTTGTCTTAAGACAACCACACAAATTACTTTACATACATCTGACTTTAAATAATATTTAAAGTCTGATGTAACATGTATAACTAACGTAAACTAATTCTATAACACATATAAAGAAGTTAAATTGAATATATCTTCTTATTTTTAATTTCATATCCTTAAAAGTAATATTGTCTTGTTTATGATCATTTTGGAAAAAAAAAATAAAAATACCAAAAATTATTTCATCCTCGGTTATCTCTAGTTTCTTAGTCTTAAGAAAAATAAATTAGTATTCCATATACGAATTTTTTTGTAATAACAGGAAAAAATGTATTTTTAAGGTTTTGTAAAACTAAAATTGTCGTCACGTAGAAATATTGCTCATGATCGTATAAATTTCGTTAGCATCTACATCTATAAAATATAACTAATTTTTTAGTCAAATCAGCAAAAAATATAAAACATTATAGTGATTTTGAAATTTATCGTATATTATCAAAACACATTTAAAGCACGACGATAACGACGAAAAAATTGGCAAGGGTAGGGAAAAAATATCCTATAAAATAGTAAAGCATATCCTAACGAATGAACTGAAGTTAAAAGAAAAATTATACTCCGTTGGGACTAATAACAAAAACGGAAGTCGTTATTGACTTACCTACAAGAAAAGATTTTTCATTTATGTTTTTGATATACCATAGTGTCAACGCTATTCAAATATAATTGAATGTTATATATAACATTTTATTAAAAGTAATAAGAGAATGGCAATAATTTTTGAGTACAGGCAACAAATCTTTGATGGACCGATAAAATGTCTTTAAAATGTGTTTAAATCAAAGTATATTTATAGTAAATAATATAAAAAAAATGTTCAATTACATACTTAAAAAATTAAGTAATTGACAAATAAAAACTATTTTTTTGTTACAGAATTTGTTAATTCTTCGAAATTTTTTAGATTATGACACAACAAAAGAAAGGTTACTACATATATTCCATTACACTGACACATGATTATGTCTTAGCCAAGCTAGATTCTCCACGAATATGTGCTTAGCAAAAATAAATAGAGACAATAGATTCATTTGAATTAAAAATCATGCTACCTGCAATAAAAGCGAATACCCAGCAGTATATATTTAAACGTTTTTATTTTATTAAATTCATATATGAGTACCTACATACGAGTATTAATGTAAATAACAATTTGTAATTAGCATAATTATACAAAAAATAAATAAATAACTTTTTAAAATTATACAGTAAAAAACTATGATAAAAAGACAAAATTCGAGTTAATATGTGTTTCTTTTATACAAAATTCCGAAAAAAATACTCTTGTATATACGAACAAAATATTAGCTACATTCTTAAATATATTAAGTATATTGAGGATGTAATTTTTCTTTACTTAAACTTCGTATGGTGTCAATGTAACTGCCGTGAATTGAATCAGAGACATACAGTTAAATCACAGTAGTGCAGTATAGTATAGTTTACTTATAGTTTACTAACCCCATACTATCGCTGGTCACTCTAATTAAAGTAAAGTCATCAAAGCCACTTAAATAACTCTATATAACTAAACCAAAGTGAACTTAATTAAATCACTACTTAATTGAAAATCCACTTTCCCAAGAACACAAATTTTTGAATTTTATTATACTCTTATTACTATATGTCCCTTTCATATAAATTTATTATTTATCAAATGAATTAATTTTAAAAATAAATATTATATGTTATTTATTTATCAAGTTCATTTCTTCTTGAAATATTGAATTTAAATATATCAACTTGTAATAATTGTCAATCAATTTTGGAAATCATCATTTTGGGATGAATTATGTGGTTAATTAAATTACAATTTATAAAATATAATTGATTTTATATTCAACAAAAATAAATAAATTTTTTTTACATTAATTGGTGTAAAATTTTCATAATTAATTAAATTATACTTTGAAAATATAATTAAAATAAAATTTGCTTAAAATGCAGAAAATTGTGTAAAAAGTTACCATGGAACAATTTACAATTAATTAAATGAAAACTTTTCAAATTACTTAAGGGTAAATTATTTTCTTTTATTTTTCAATTGAATCGTTTTTTAACTTAATTGAATCATTTTACAATTCTATTATATTAAGAATTGATACTTCTTGTAGGTCTGAAAATGTAATTAATAATAAATATTCGATAATTGAAACTTATATTTAATTAAATATAATAATTTATGGAGGAGTTCATCGAAATATTATGTAAAACCAAAGTGAAAAACGACAATTTTATATGAATATTAATATAAACTTAATTAAAGACTAAATATGTAATCAAAAGTGTTTGTGTTGTGATTTGAAGATGCAGCCGTTTGGATGAAAATTTTTTCTTGACAATATAAGGTAAATTTTCATACTTTTTTAATAATAAATTTTTGAAATTTTTGAATCTGTCCAATTTTGTAAAATTATTTTAAACCTTTGTTTTTTTTATATATAAACCTTTTTTTTTTATAAAATTTTATATATTTTGCTTCTAAAACCAAAATATAAAATAAGTATGTATATACATACCCATCTAAAAGCACAGTGAGTTTCGTTTGTGATACATAATGTGTATGTAGTTTTGTCGTATTTTATAGTCACAATTGATAAGCATTTATTTCAAAATAGCCAAGCAAATTATTTTTGTCTCAATTGAAAACATTCTGCAGTAAAATTTATTTTAGTTTATTATAGTGTTGTCTTTTTAGAATTATAGTTGGTAATAAAACTATTTTAATAACGTAACCAAAGTATTATAAAAAATACTGTAAATACACTCAGATTAAATGAAAATCGAATTCTACAACGAAACGATAATTAAAAATAAAATTACGTTAACATTAAATCCATTAATTTCAATTTACCTAAAATTAAATTCTCGCTAAACAAACTTTATTCACAATTTATGTATATTAAGTAAATCTTTCTTTTAAGTTTCTTTTTAAATTAAAAGTTTGCTGAAAATATATATTTGATCTATGTATATTTATTTGCTGAGTCAATGGATTTACCTTTTCATCTCGTCTCTTATATATTTAACCAAATAAAAAAGGATACTTTTAAAAATATCTTTATAAAGCAACTGAAACTGATATAAAAATGGTTAAAAAAACGACTTAAATTTGATGGATTAATTTTCAGTTTTTGTACATATGTAAATGTGAATTTAATCTGATATCAATTTTTATTTTGTAGAACGACGAAAATTGAACTAGTTTTTTTAAAAAAAACATAAGAATATTGTAAGTAAATAAAATGAAATATTCTATTGAAAAACGAACCAAGTCAATCATTTCCAGCAACTTTTTTCGATGTTTTATTATTTTTTTTTGGAAAAATTGATTGAAAACCTTCAAAACTTTCAATCAAATCTAGATTCTTCATTTAATTTACATGGTATTTTCTTGAAATGATTTTTTTTGGTTTTTATAGTTTATATAATCTTCATGTAACAAGACTTTTTGTAAAATATTCGAAACGGATCGAATAGAAAATTGATTACCTTCGAATATTGTTATTGTTACTGTTTCCTGAAATTCAAATATTTTCGATTTGATTTCAAATTTAAATAAATTGATTAGGCTTTCGAAATAATTCCAGTAAAAGTTAAAAATATCCTATAATTTTACGGGAAAAAATTAAAAAAGTTAGAATGAAATCATCCATTTTTCAGTTTATTTCGAATTATAAGAAATACAAATATTTATTTTGAAAATCTTCAGTATTTTGAATTTGAAAATAACAACAATGTTTCAATATTCAAATTTATAAATCTTACACCAATTTCGGAAGTGACAATAATATTGGTTATTTAACAATTTTTTTTATTTATAGAAAATACTAGCATTTGCATATAAAAGGACCTATAATTTATCGAACATTGCATGGGTCTCTTTTTCCTCTATTGTATAAAAACCATAAATCCGAAAACCAACACACAAATATCCCAGATTAAAATGGGTTCCTCCACCCATAAATCTACAAAAATTTAAATAATAGCAACAAAAAAAATCCCTTAAATTAATATTCAAAGATTTTAAATGAAAAAAAAATCAGTTAAATTATGGTAAGGTAAAATTATTTTCAAGCATTTGTTGGATAAATTTTTTCCTTACCAAATAAAATCTGTGGATATATTAAGACAGTTTTTATTGATTTAATTTTGTATTTTATTAGATTAAATTTATACTATTTTGTTTAGATATAATGACCAACGAAATTATTTTCTTAGAAGTTATGATAAACAAGAAAAGGAAGGTATAATTAATTTTTGGAAAAAACAAAAAAAAAATCGATATCAAAATAACATTTAAAATTTTTAATAAAATTATCATAATCAGTCAATCTTATACTATAGATATAATATTATTTGCCTAACAAATTGTCATTCTTATAACAATAATTTACTAACAACCGTGAAATTCCTTCTTTACTTAATCAGAATTTCCCTTTTCTAATTATATTTTCTTTACAAAAAAGTTTTTTCTAGCTCATTATTATTATTTTTTTTCTGCTTTAATCTAATTAGTTTTCAAACTCTTTTGCATATTTTCTCATTCATTAGTGTTAAGAAAAAACTTTTTTTTAAATTGTAGATACTTTTTTTTTTTACATAAAGAAACATAAAGCTATAGCATCGTATCCTCATTAAAGTATATTATTCTTTTTTTTTACTTTTGGGATCATCTAGGTGTGTAAAATTTGGTTTGTAGTTATATTTATTACAAGAACGAAAAAAATTGATATTTTTTTTTACCAGTAATTTTATAAAAAAAAATTCATCCAAAATTTTTCAATCTTTAATAAATTTATGTTTTGGTTAAGTAACAAATATCTACGAAATGAAATAAATTAAGTGGTTTGTAGTTATATTTATTAAAAAGAAATTTAATTATTTTTAAGGACCAAATATTTTAATATGACTTTAATTCCGATAACTAAAACATATGATTATTTAGGTAGCTATATGCCTAATCTCAAGGATCCAAATTAAACCATTTTAATTATATGTTTTATAATTTTAATTATATTTCTGTATATGTATAAATTTTAATTTTTAATGCACAAGAAGTAATTGAAATTTACTTTTAAAATTAATTATAAAAATTAATTGAATTTGTATAATTGAATTTTATTATTAATGTATAATTTGCATATTATTTAAAAAAAAAATTAAATGTTATATTTTAATGATTTAATTTAATTCATATATTTTTGAAACAGGAATATTTTTAGAGGGTTTAAGTAACATGTTTTCTCCTCTGCCCGTTGATATAATAATAAAAATTATCATATTTAATGAAGGTAAATAGTTATTATAATTGTATGCTTAACAAATCTATATTATATAAAATATCATAATTTAATTAATGGTCATATTTATGGCTTTTAAAAATTAATTTCGTTAAAATTTATACTAACTAATCTATATACTCGTATATAATAAATATTTTGACCTAAGATTACCCTTACAAAAGTAGATTTATTAATATTTAAAAATGCACCATTTTGAAATGGAATAAAACTTTATTAATGAATAACGTCTGCTCTGTACTATTTACATAATAATTGTCTCAAGATGAAGACGATTATGATATGCAGGCTGACGATTATGCTCCTACTAAGGAAAACTTTTAAAAATGCATTGTGAAAAATAAAAACCAACATATTTATGTGTAAAATAACTAGAATTAAATTAGCATACAACAACAAATTGAAACAATTTACATATACATAGAATTTATAAACAATAAAAAAGGGTGTATAGATGATATAAATAAAATGAACTGTGTATTTTCTTCAGCCACATTTCTTTTTAGTACAAGGCGAAAGATTTATTCGACAACTGAAGAGAAGCCAGAGTAAAGCAGCCACATTTATTTTTTCTTATGTAAGAAATAATTTCATTTGATTCTTCCTAGAACGCTATAAGGTCGACTGTTGATATTCTTTAGCCTTTCTATCCTGAGTTTTTTGACCATATAACTCATATTGCTTTTTACAGGTATTTATATGTTTCCAGTAGTAATTCTGAATTATATGTTTTTATCATCAGTTGTTCCAAATAATATTTTAAGCATTCTATAGTTGGTACATAACATCATTATCATTACATATACATAGTCAAGGTAGCCGATATTTTATTTATTGTACTTTAATCATTAATAATAGTCTACCTGAATCTTAATCAACATAATATAAGTAAATATACTATATACATATATATATATATGTACATATATATACAATTCCAACTAAAAAAATACCTGAAAATAATATACTAGAAAAACACAAATTTATTAAATATATTTTAAGTGAAAATGATAAGGTTTTTCTATTTTAGTTTCAAAATATACGAAAAAAAACTTTGTTCATTTATTTTCCTTTTGTGTTCCCGTATTTGTTTTCATTTTATTTTTCGTTATTATTAAGAAAATAAAACAAAAATAAAGCAAACAATGAAAAAGTAAATTTAGATGTCACTAGAGTTTTAGATCGAAAATGTTATGGTTTTTCTATTATATTTACCGGTTGTAATTTACTTTCCAAAGAAATTGGTAAAAAAAAGAAAAATTACACAGAAAAGTTTTATCTTATTAATGCCCTTAAAAAGTTTTTCATAAGTTTTAACTGTATTTGGACAAAGTTTTTTTGGGTGTATAATTTAATTATATTGAAAACTAAATATGTATTTAAATTGTAATTTTGATAAACTATGGGAAAAAAAAAGTTTTAATATTAATAATAATATCATAAAAGCAGTTATATATTTTTCTTGTTATTAAGTTTTATTTTCGCATTTATATTACATATTTAATTACTTAATATAAAACTTAAAAAAAAAAAACTGAAGTCCATTGATATTAAAGTTAATGAACCAAGTTTGGAATTCTTGAAATGCAACTATTATTTATATGTCCTATCAATTTTTTTTTACACTTATATGTAATTGTAATAGTACGTTCACTTTTGGAAATATTTGATATTTTGGATGAGTTAGATTTAATAATTTAAGTCTACCACCTCTCCCTAAACAAAAGCTTATGATTTCACCAAAAATTCAAAGAATATGAAACTATTGTGCTTGGATTTTTTTTTGTACGTATGTATATATCGTTGCGTGTTTGTTACAAATTTCAGTTTTAGCATTTTAGGACTCCTAATTTTGAAATATCACAGTGCAATATATTTTCATTTTGAAAAATTACTCCATTTGTGTTTCCTACAATGTTGTGTAATGGTAAATGAGTTTTATATCTGTAAAACTTTTTATTTCCACAGTTCATATAAGAATATTAATATTCATTTAAGTAATTTTGTATAATACCATAACCTCTTAAATATTTTATGTAACTAGAACCATAAAATTAATATTAAAGTAAGTAGTATAGCTTTTTGATGTTTTTGCAATAAAATTTGTTATTAACTAGTATAAATACAAGAAATTATGAACAAATAATTAAAATGTTTGACTTATCTCAATTAATAAATTATAAATAAATTATAAAAAATAAAAACTTTTATGGACTTTGAATTTGAATGATTTTAATGACCAAAAAACTAATTTTTAAATACATATATATGAATGTGTAAACTTTTAAACATAATATGAATATGCAGTGGACGTTTTAGTTATTTATATGTATGTATACAGATATATTTTTATTTTATGTATTTTAATTATTTAATTTGGTAAAGTAATTATATAGGAGGATATGAAAATTTTCTAATTGATGAACTTTCTTTTCAAAGGATATGGTTTTATAATTTTGTACAGATTTAAGTTCTTACACTTTTATTGCTATGTGTATAGGATATATACTTAGAAAAATTATAGTAAAGTCTAAGATATTTCATTTATAACAACTTATCTTGTTGAAAAATGAACTGGTTAAAATATATAAAAAAGTATGTATATAATTGAAGGATATTTTCGTGTGAATAGAAATTTATTTTATTTTTGTCGAATTTCAAAGAAAGATTAAGTTAAGTTTTAAGATTAAGTTTTAATAAAAGAGATTTGAAGATGAATTTAAATAATAAAGATTTTTGTTGAATTTGTTGACGATATAGTAAAAATTAATGCAACTTTATATGAGATAAAATATAGAGCAAACCCAAAATGCAGGAAAAAAGTTGGAACATTAATTAAAAAATATTGTCTATCATTAAACACGGGTAATATCCAAAATTTTCATAAAAATTCTTATTTAAATAGAATCCTTTTAATGAAAATATATATTTTTTATATAAAATATAATATATTAGATACTAGATATATATATATATATATATATATATGTATTATATATTTTTCTAACAATTAATTTTTAATTCAAATAACATCTTAATAGTTTCAAAGTAACATAAAAATTACAATCTACAAATTTACATTATATAATTAATAAATTAGTGTTATCACAAATTTCTCTGACATATTTATACCTGGTTTACGTATAGTAATTGATTTATTATCATTTATAATTTTTAATTCTTCTATTTTAGTTTCTATTTTCAATGTTGTTAATGTACTATTTGTTAATGTACTATTCGTTAATGTACTATTCGATATTGTTAATTTAGAGTTTAATGTCGTTAGTGTATTATTCGATGTTTTATCTATATTATTATTCATTGTAAATGTACTATTAGATGTTGTTAATGTATTACTGAATGTTGTTAATGTAACATTTTTTGGTATATTTTTTAAACCAACAATAACAATACGTTCTAACCATGATTTTGTTATATAATTTGGATCATTTATAAATTTATTTATTAGTTTATTATTATTAAATTCATATTGAATATAAATATAATTTCCTTGACGATAATTATAAGATTTTTCATCATCAATAAATAATGTACCAATAGCAAATTCATTTTCATTTAAACAAATCACTAATGTATATGGATCATTAAACATAAGTTTAGATGAACGGCGAACACGTTCTTTTTTTGGTATTATTGAACCACCACGTTGAAAAACTGGAATCTTTAAAATTATATTATTGACATTTTAATTAATAAATTAATTATAAAATATTTATTATTTAAGTTACCCTATTTCTATAAACATATATACTTTCATATCCTGATTTATCATATTTTTCATAAGTATTTATGTCATACCAAATATCAAAACAATTAACATCTTCTCCTGATGGAAAATAAATATTAATTATTTTAATATTTTTATCCATAATTGGACAAATTAATAAACGATCTTGTAATAAATATTCTTCATCAATTTCAAATGACTTAATATCAGATGGGTAATTAGCTAATAACGGTCGCATTATTGGTAAACCAAAAATTTCATGTTCATAAAACATTGTATACCAAAATGGTAAATAACTATAACGTTTCATAATACTATTTTGTATAATTTTATCAGTTGTTGTTGCTGATTTATGTAGTTTTGCAAAAAAATTCGAATGTGAACGAAAAAATGGTTGATAAATGGCAGCTTGAAACCAACGCTCGAATAATTCTAATTCGGGTGTACCAATATAACCACCAACATCAGAACCACAAAATGATAAACCCGAAACCGATTCACTTAAACACATTTTTATTGATGCTTTTAAATAGTCCCAATTAGCTGAATTATCACCCATTGATATTGCTGCATAACGCTGCGAACCAGCAAAATGTGATCGAGTTAATATAAATGGACGTTGATTTGGATCATATTTGATCATATTATTAAATTGACTCATTATATTCATATGACTATATAAATTATGTACATTACGATGTTCAATATTTTTATAATGTAAATTATCTTTATTCATAGTACCTTCTGGACCAGAATATACAGATGGTTCATTCATATAATTCCATATCATTATATCATTTGTAATTATTTGTGCATTATTTATTTGATAATTATCTGACCAATATTTTTGTGCATCTGGATTAAAAAAATCTAAAAAACTAACTATACCAGACCATGTCCATCCTTTATAACTAATACCATATTTTGTTTTAACATAATAACCAAATTGTTCTGAATCATTATGTATATTATATTTATCAGATATTTTTATATGTGGACCAAGTAAAATTGTTAAATGACGTCCCCGTTTTGTGAGATAATTAATAATACTTAATGGATCTTCAAATGGATCCCATGTAAAAATTTCTTTATTATTTATATATTCAAGATCTAACCAAATTGTATCCATTGGTATATTAAATTTATCAAAACTATTTGACATAGATATAATATCAGTTTCATATTCATAATTCCAACAGCTTTGATGATAACCTAATGTACATAATTGTGGTAAATTAGTAGTGCCAGTTAAATCAGTATATTGTTTAAATGTATCTAATGGTTTTGGTCCAAGCAAAATAAATACATCAATTATTCCACTTTCTGACATAAAATGTGCAGCTGATACTTCCTTTAGTTTATTATGATCTGCAGATAATAAAGAAATCAAATTTATAGATTATTAAGGTGAAAATTGAACTCGTCTCTACATTCGTTTCGTTTTTTTTTATCATATTTCTTCCCTTTCTTATATTCGAGTCTCTCTCACTAAAAACGACTAATGTCCTTTTTTGATTGAACTTGATATGTATTCGATTTAAGAACTTGGATATGTATTCGATTTAAGAACCCTCTTAAATCGAATACATCAAGTTCAATCTGACCAAAGAAAGTGAAGAAGTAGATTTTCTTTGATCTTGCACGATATTATATTCTCTGGTGAGTCAATTTGGCGAATTGAAACATTCAAATAAAAAATTGTCAATATGGAGGTGAATCAAGAATCGAATCGAGCTCAATTGTTAGATCTTTTTTTTTTTAAAAGGAAATAAGTTTTTATCTAGAAGTCACTATAAATGAGGAATATTTTTCACTATTACGTATAAATAAAAAACATATCTCAATTACGGGGCTGGGAAAACCAGTCAAAAACATTTCAGTCAAAAACAAAAAGGCATTTCAGTCAAAAATAATGTCATACAAATTTTATGGCTGAAATGCCTTTTCAAGATGGAACTTCAGTAAAAAAAAAAGGCATTCCGGTCAAAAAAAGTTTGACTGAGTTGCCTTTTCTTTATTAACCAATTTTTTCATAAAAAACTATAAACAAATGAAGATATTTTCCCTTTTCCAGACGGTTTTGAGGTTTTGACTGGAATTCCTTTTCAGTTTTTTGATTGAATATCCTTCTTAAAAGGCAATTCAGTCAAAAATTTTTTTGACACAGATGCCTTCTTATTTTTGACTGAAATTCCTTTTTTTTTTACTGAAATGTTTTTGACTGGTTTTCCCGGAGCCCTCAATTACATATACGACTTTATAAAAATCAATTTCTCTAGTTATTATACCTACTAAATCAGTCAATTCACTTTTTTTATAAATATCAATCCATGTTTCAGCTGAATTATGCCAAAAAACCCCAACAGTACTGTGCCACCTAAAATATTTTAATGTAAAGATTTAAAGTTATTTGATTAGACACAAATGGAAAAGATGCAGTAGTATTTTTTAAAGGAAATAATTGAAATATAGATAATTTTTGAATCATATTCACATATAAACTTACCCATGACCATATAATATGGGAACTGAACCATACATTGCCATTCTATTATTTAGTTTATATTTAGCTATATCTAAATTGTATAAACGATATGGTTCATCATCAATTGTAGACTTTAAAATAAATGAATCAGAATGTTGTGGTATACCAAATAAAACATATGCTTGTGGAAATGAAAAATCTAATGAAATTGCTTCTGGACCATTTGGTTTACTATCTAGTGCTCCTAAAAAAAAATCTTCCCATTCCCCTGAATTACTATTTTCTGTTGTATCATCCATTGTACTATTAAATTCATCAATTGTTTTATTTGGTTTATGACGCAGTTGTTCGAAATGCATTAATCCTTTACCATTTATTGATAATATTACAATATCTTGCCGATAAAAATCTATTCTAAATGGACTAACAGTTATAACAGCCTTATTTTTATCTGATGTTACTATTAATTCATATTCACTTTCAATTAAAACTTTTATACTATAAAAGTGAAAATAAACATTATTTAATTTGTGTAAATAAAATCTTTTATATTATATACTTTCGGGTAATTGGTTGATCTTTTAATGCGCCAGCAACTCGATATCGGCTATGTAATGGTGATTTTTCATCAATTTGTAATTGAAATGTTTCATTTTGTATAGCTTTTAATTTTAAAATTAATGAATTATTTGCTTTTATGTTATAAAGTTCACATGTTATTGAATCTGGATAAATTTGTAGAGTATTTAATAATAAATTATATATTTCGCTGTAACTTTTAATGTTGCGACATCGTTGACAAAAACCACTATCTTTACATTGTTTATAAATAATCTCTTCAGTAGAAATAAATTGTATAATTGATAAAAACAAAATAATAATGTTTAAATGCATAATTAATAAAAACTATTAATTAATTTGAAATTAAAATTATTAACTATATACACAATAAAAAAATTATAATATAAAAAATTGATTAATGTAAAAAATTTACTAGTGAACTTCGATAGAATGTTATTTTAAGGACCTAATAATTTGAATCATTCTATAATTTTTCGTAAATAATAATACGCTATGGCAACAGTATTAAGGTTGAAGATAATTCCAAAATGTGTTATGGAAAGAAAAAATAATAAAGACCCTTTCGAATTTTTCAAAGTGCATCTGAAAAATTTTCTTTCCAACTCCAACAATATTATCAGTAATGAGGTAGGTTTAAGAAATGGATTATTGAAATAAAAATCCGGTAGAAAACTATCGTAAAATTTCTTTCATAAATTAATTTAAATTTTTTTTACAGGAGTAATGGACTAATAGGAAAAAATAGAACTAGTAAAAGACCACAAGTAATTGGACAAGCGTTATGTTCACCTCAAATGAAATTAAATAAGTATCTAGCTAAAGAAACTAAAAAACTATATAAAGTAAATAAGGAATTAAAGATTCTATCTTTTCTGCAGCTGGAAGTAAATCCAGATAAAATACGATCACTTTTGCAACTCCAACTATATTTACAAAATATCTGTTTATAATTCAAAAACTATCTGCATCTCAAATTAAGATTATATAAACTATAATATTATATTTTCGCAGCTCTTGATTATACTCTTCTTAATTGCAGTATGTCTGTATAATGAATTTAAATAATTAAGAATATTTCATCGGTAAATTATTAAACATTTTGATATTCCTTATCAATTATAAGAAAATCATGTCATTAAGTTATGGCTAATATCAGTATGAAATTCAATTAAATGTAAACGATCATTCGATTTAAAAAAAAAATCATCAATTTTCAAGTAAATCAAAAGTTCTATGTTCAAAACTCAAAATTATGGTGTATAAAAACCTTTTATTTCGTTTCATATTCATACAATTACGGATATTATTATTATTACTTTTATGACATCCTGTTTATTTAAAAAGAATGAAAAACTTTACGCAAATTGCTCATATAGTAAAAAATACTTGAATTATTTATTAAATTTTATTACCTTCCATTCTGTGTTACAGCAAGAACAAAAAAAAATAGATATTATGTTCCATCTGGAAATAATAATAATAAAAATAAATTAATTTCCGTTAAATTATAAGAAAAAAGCATCTTACGAATAACGAAAAGGACAATAAAAGTCATCCACTTTATGTGTTAAAAATATTCATAAAACTTAAAAGTCCTTTTTGTCTGTGCAAAAAAGTTAGTGCCAGCCAAATAACTTTTTGTTTGTCGTACAAAAAAAATTATTATATAAAATATTTTTTGCTGATGGTTTCTTTTATTTTTCATTCTTTTGTAGACGTAATCTTATGCGAACAACAATTCTACGAATATTTCACTTAGGTCGCAATAAAAATGAGACAATTTTATATAATATTGCACAGAAAATTTTCTTTAATATTTTCTTTTTTCAGTAAATTTAAGTAAATAAAATATATGTATGATATAAAAGAATATTTTTTTGTATTTTAGATATGAAGATACTTGTGCATTTCTTTTTTTTAATTCTATGCAATATGAATGCTAAAGAAATGGACTCCAGATGCGAATGTCATTTTAGTATACCATAAGATGAAAACGATAAGAAAATATTATTATTATAGAATACATACTTCATACAAATGGACACAAAATATGACATATGGTATATGTATATTTTTTATATATACAAATTTATAAGGTAAGTAAATACGTATACATTTTAAAATTACATATTTAAATGGTCTTTAATTTTGAATTTTATTTACAACTTTGTATATATATTTTGTTTTGCTAATATGAAGATTTAATGTAGTCATGTTAAAAAACTTATTCAACTTCTGCAATAACGCATATTATAATAAGGCAAATTCCAAAACGAAATGACCCAACTTTTTTATTAAAAACAATTCCTTAAAAAAGATTCTTCATGGAATTTACCATGATGGAAATGTACTGTTTTATTTTATTGTTTATTTAATGAAAAGTTTATATAATACAATCATGTTTTTAAAGACGACCTCATATATCCCTGCGTATATGTAACAAAATTCTTGAAACATGTCTATTGCTTTAATACATTTAAGCTATTATGTTCTTTTCCTATATTAGAAGTTCCATAATTTTTTAAAATTTATTTCTGAATATAATTGAAGAAAATGTTAATAAAAACTATATTAAATTTAATAAATTCATATTCAAGATAACACAATATTTTACAATTTTCAAGGTATCAATTATCATTGGATTCTCAAACAAAAGACACCAAATTTACCTATATTGGAGAATATTTTCAATAAATTTAAAATTTGAAGTATAAAAAATAATTTTATTACGATGCTACATTTTTATACGTTATTTTCATCCTTTCAATACAATTTCAAGATGCAACATATATATATTAGTTTTAAAGAACAAAGCAAATACTTACATAAATTTTTTCCATTGCAAAATTTCGCTTCGTGCTGAAAAGATGAAAATAAAGTATATAAAAATCAAATTTTCCATTGCAAATCTCTACTGAATTATTTTCACTCTAATTTTTTTTTTTGCTTTCTGGTCATTATTTGCAAAAAAAAAAGTCGAGATAAATTTTGTTCTCTTAATTTTATTTACTTCCCTCCCCTATTCATAATTTTACAAAGATTATCTTCCTTTTGTACAATGAATTTAGGAATGTAGCTATATACCATATTGTTGTGGGTTTTTTTATATTGCAAAATCTTCCATTAAAATCAGATAAAAAATCAAGTTTTTTATCACTTCATTTAATTTTTGATTCATTTCAGATTTTTTTTTCATTCATAAAATAACGAAACATTGTTAAAAAAAAATAAAATGCAAAAAGCAATAAAAATTGATTTTAAATTTAAAAATTGAAAAATCTTTTAATTTGCCCAAGTTATAGGATAAAAACAAGAATAAATTTTGTTATTAGTTTGACAAGGACTCCTTTTTTAATGTTGGTTAAAAATATAGAAATCTTTGTCTGCTGTTTATGTTCTATATACGAAATTAAAGATTGAAATCTCTATTTTCAGAATCTGTATGGTTTTTTATTGTATATTGTATAAACATTTCTAAATTGTAGTAATATTTTCGAGGAAAAAATGTTAAAGGACTTTTTATTAAGTTTTTATCACTTAATTTAATAATAAAAAATATTTTTAATCAATTTTTTAATAAAAAAATTACGCATTATTCAAATTCAGTTTTTCTTTTAATTACTACTTGATTCCCAATTATACTATGATACAATTATAAAATTAATTGTAAGAATTCTGAACTAATTATGCAATGAAAGTAATAGTTACTCAAAGCGATTATTATTTTTAATTAAATTAATATCTTAAATCCCACTTGTTTTTTGCATGTTCAAAATTATTACTTATTTTTGCATGTTCACGATTTATAATCTTTACATGATATCGTTGATAATCGTTTGTTTAAAAACATATACTTTAAACACATATATAATAATTATTTTTTTATTTATTTATGATATCACCCATTAATTCTGTTTACTTACAACCAGCACATATTTATAATTAGCTCTCAAAAAACATTTATACTTAGAAAATAGCGAAATTGTGTTAACACACATAATGTAGTACTAATGTTGTCACCTCACAAAATGTTTAAAAATATTGAATATTTGCTATAACGTGGGCTATTCTTAAAATAATTTCAGATACCTGAATTGATTTAAGTATACAAATATGTTTTCTCTTTTCGCATACATTTCTATTCTTATGTCATCCTAATTTTTAATAAAGAGAAACAATAATTAAAACATACAAAGTTTATTATCAATAATGTAAAATTAAACAATTTAATTTTTTTTTATCAAATTAATTATGATAAATTATAAAAAGTTTTATTTAACATGCAATCATAAATTTGTAATATGCATTAATTTATATTATTATTATCCTTTTATGAATTATTATAGAATATAAAAATATGTTGTGGAAAAGTGTATTTATTATAAGCAAAATATATATTCATAAATATGCTTAACATATAAAACTTTTTAAGATATCTATATATGTAACTTTCTTTTATTTAATAGTAACTTTAGCCTTTTTACAATTATATTTGAAATCAGTCAAATCTTTGGTAAATGAAACTTAAAGCTTACCTAACCAACACTGAATTAGTTTTGCTTTGTTTAAGAAGACGAATATGAATTCAAAGATGGTTAGTTTGACAAGAAGAATTAAATAGTGTTTTGTATAGGTTACGTCGGAAAGAAAGGAGAGGAAGTTATAACAAATATTTATTAAGTATTTTGATATATTTAAATTTTAGAATTATGGGCGAAAAATGTACACACAATGTTAAATATTTGATGCCAATGCCATTGACAAGCTAAATCTAGTATACATTAGATTATCACAGATAAAAGTTTTTCCGATTCCACTAGATTCAAACGCACTAGTTTTCTGTTGTAAACCAGCTGTTAGTTAGCTCTCAAATTATTAAATTATATTTTTGAATAGTAATTGGATTTATGGAACAAAACTATCTATACTTTATATATACATAAATCAAATATTATATGCATGCAATAGTAATAGTCAATAAAAAACCTCACAATTTTTTTTAAATATAAACAAAAACAATATTTGCTAAACAAAGAAATGCCATTCATTATTGCTATCACACATCCGCAAAAGAATATATTTAAAACAAAAATATTATAAAAGTAACAAAGACTTCTCGAACACTCAGTTTGCTTTAGTTATATATGTATAGAGAAATATTTATGTCCTTTTTGTATTTATGAATTTTATGAAAACACAATGTAACACCATATTCCAATTCCAAAAGTTTCGTGGTTTAACAGTTTAATTATTTCATTATTTTTGGTTTATTTTTTTGTTTCGCCCTATATTACCTTTTTTATACAAACAATTCATATATTTAATATTTTAGCCGACCCCCAAAAGTGAATTATTACACCATATCATTTCATATATACAAACTTACTTCTATAATATGTAAATGATACCATATAGTGAGTCTTATCCTTTTGTTTTAACCAACACTATGTAGAATGAGTATATTTATTGCGATGTTAGTTTTATATAATTTGTTATGATAGTTTAATATATTTTGCAATAGTATTAAAAACTCACCATGGGCTATCTACATATACATATCTATAAATTCTATAATATTACGTTTTCTCTTATGTTCATGTTATGTTTCTATCGCCATTGCTAAAAATTGCAATGATTATACAGTCTTATATAGTGCTATATGCGAAGCAGGTTAATAGGATTCATATTTGTTCTTTGGGGAAACGAATTTTAAATTTTATTTCATTTAGAATCAATAAAAGTTATGAGAACAATTTGAAATATTGTTATTTTGATAAAATTGGAAATTAATTGTTGACATTCTGCACAATAAACTTTACAGATTTTAATATTTTATTTCACGACAAGTTGATGTTTTGATTATGTAAATAGTGATTCGAGTTTTATAAAAGGAAAACATATGTATATATACCCTTTATACTTATAACCAAAAAGGTTTAGCCAAAAAGAATATATTTAACTTTAGTCATATATTGTTTCTTTAATTAATTATTTACTTTCTCAAAATGTCATAAAAAAATTTCTGATGGAAACACACTAAATTAGTACTCATCGAATAATAGACGTATTTTTGAAGTTTAAGAAAGATGAATTGGAAGTTTAAAAAGACAAATTATGATGTGATGATTTGATTTCATTAAAAGAAACATGCGTAGATAACAAAAAAAAATTAGATTTATGTATTTGCAAGTTCAAAATTATATTTTATATGATTTTAATATTTTGAGCCAGAAGTTATATTTGTAAATTTCTAATTTTCATTTTAAATATTTGTATGAAATGGAAAATATATTTTTTTCTATTTGATACATAATTTCCACTCTTTTGCAATTAATAACAATTGAAGTATTCTATGCACATATGTAATTGGAATTATAATAGAAAGACGAGTTTTCCGATTTTGAAATCGAGTCTTTGAAATCGGATCTTTTTCGATCATTAGATCAATTATTTTAACTAATGTTCGTTTATAAATATCACTTTACCATTAATTCTTGTGTTTGAGAACGAACAAGAAGCTAAAATAGTAATTAATAATATTTTCATCTACATCGACCAAGAATTCGTGTACCTATTTATTATCTTAGAACTAACCTATCTCAGTGAATTTACCATTGTTACATTTTGGAAAAGTGTTAATAAGGAATATTGTATTTTGTCTAGTTAGATATATCAGTAGTTTCTCCTCAACTAGTCTGGACTTTCGAGGAGAATGCATTTCTTCTAGATAGTACATTTCGTTCGTTTTCGTTGTCATACACAATTATAAAATTATAATTCGCTTTTTCCACTTCTACTTCAACAAAAGGAGAATAAGAAAAAGGAAATTATCAGGAGAAAAAAACACAATAGAGAAAATTCAATTCTGTCTGTATCTACCGGCAGGAGAAAGAAATTAAAATAGGGGAAAGTACTAAATATTTCACATAGAAGGGGCGAAGCGAAGCCATGCGCTGAAATTTTACATAATACTTTAACAAGAAGTTGCGAAATGGTTAATTAAGAGCCTTATTCTCCAAAAACATAATTTCGACCCTGATTTTCAATAAAGATAATTTTGCTAGTACAGATGACTTCTCCACTCCTTACTTTCCTAAGCTACCCCTAGATCGCGCGTAACTCCTAAATTCACATTTATATTTTGTGCTTTCATAAAATAAATGTGAATTTAATAATTATTTACTCGAGTTTAATCCTCTTCAGCACGAGAATAATAAGAACATTAAGAACTATCGTACAACAAATATCAAATTACTGCTAATCATCAACATTTTGTAGACGACATGTTGGTTGAATATATTTATATACATATGTAATTATATTTATACTTTGGAATGGATATCCGATAACACATTAAGAAATAATTCAGTCTCACCTTATCTGTCAGACTGTCCTTTTGCAGAGTTTTTATGTGAAATAAATAAATGTGATTCTATTTTTAATTTAAATTTTGAAAAAGAATCGAATTAAAACTTTAATTTTTTTGTGTGCAAAAAAAAATATTCAGCAAAAAGGAATATACAATATCAAAAACAACAAATTCATATATTAAAATTTATGTTTGATTCTTTTTGTGAGTAATAAGAATTTAGTAAATGAACCATGCAGGATATAATAACCTTACATGGTAAATTTAAATAAAATTTAATACATTATAACGAACACTAGAAATTTAATTTAATTAATATAATTTTCGTTAAGGTATAAATAGTATACTCTTACTTTTCAATTACTTCACTTAAAGAATTTATCTTTTAATACTCAAAATTCAGCAAAGCATATCATCATATTCATACATAAAGCTAAAGCATTTAGTTAAAAAAACTACTCATCAAATGCGCCAATTTTGGAACAAGAAAATTTAAATACAACCACCATAATTACCAAACCTAACAGGGGCAATTGCTGGCTACACCTACATCAGTTAAGCTGTATTAATGTACATATGATTGTTATTTTAACTTATAATAAAATGCTTAGAAAATAAGTATATGTAGTTTCATTTTTATTTTGTCTTTAAAACATCAAAGTGAGATAATAGGTAGGCATTTATAAGATTTCATTTATTTAATACATTATACATGTTTCTCAGCCCAATTAATTTAAATATATTTTTAAGTATGTGCTCATTATACGTATACATAAGGTTTCCTTATGATGTATAATTTATCCGAAATAATTAAGAAAAATTAGGTTCATATTATTTTTAGGGTGATACCCTCTCTTCTACTTTTATAAATTTTAATGGTGTTACTTATGGGCACAGTGTACCATCAGTACAATGTTATTCTTAATTATATTGTCCTTAAACATTATACAAAGGACTTACTTTAAAAATAGTACAAGAAATTTTTTACAAAACTTTCGTAATAATGAACTATAAAATTGAATTAAGGAAAACAAAACTACAATTTACAATATTTTTACCTTTTCAGAGTTCCATTTTCCTTTATGTCGGATTTAAATTAAAAGCAAAATATTATTTTATTTCTTCGTTATTTCTTGCTTTAAGTCAAATTGAAATTATATACGTATGTAGTAATGTAGCAAATACAAAAATAATATGAAGTGACTTACAGTAAGTAAGGTGATCCCAAAAACAAAGAAAAAAGTTTTAAAATAAAAAAATTAGGTTTTTCCGAGAATATTAGATGTATGTATGTATACAATAAAAATAGCTATCATCATATGATTAGTACAAGTAATATTTTTATTTTCTGAACATATAATTTAATAAAATTAAATTAATACTGAGTTTTATATATTGAGTTTTATTTTATTTAACATTTTTTGTTTGAATTTAATGAAAAATATTAAATACTCCTATGTTTTAAGGAAATCAATACGATATATATACATAACAATATATTTGTTGTCAATAAAGTTTTGAAGAAAATTAACAATTTTCAGTTTAGTAATGATATAAAAATATATGAAAAACAAACCCCGAGTTTGTCAAAAGCGCACATTTCCTGAATATCACCTCACTTAGAACTATATAAGGTATATAGTAAACCATAAATAGGCTTATTATTATAATATGTATATAGGGCTTGTATCGCAATATTTTTCCAGGATTTTGCGATATATATTATTAAATTTCAAACATTTAACAACAGAGACTTTTTCTACTGTGATCAATCAATATAAATATAATGCCTATATGTTCTCCTTTTGGTTTTAAATATATGTAAATGAGTACAACATCATTTTGAGGATACAAATGATATAAAATAATATTTTATGTATACATATATATATATATATATATATATATACATACATTATTAGCAAGTTTATGAAATTTTGCTATTTTTTATGAATTTTCTTTAAATAACAACACAGCATACTCATACATTTAATACCAAAAGTTTTTTTTATTTACGGATGACAGTAATGTCTATGAAACGGTAATGATGGGTATCTGTTGCGAATAATCCATCTAGCTTGATCAATCACTTATTTTTCTCGTATTTAACATCTAAAGTTTGGCATTTATCCAAACCGAACTAACAAATGTATTAGCTGACTACATGAAAGGTAATGCAGATATATATATAACTCTTGTATATATATGTATAGATTTTTTTACATAATGTTAAGAATTCAAAATTAAATGGGAAACAAGATAATTCTTTTTACATTACCATAATCAGATTGATTGAAAATTTATTTAGTGGTGCGAAAAAAATTATAACATAGCTAACTTTCACAAAACTTTTTTTTTATTTTCCTGCGGTACCAGATAATTTTATAATGATTATTATTACTATATACTAATGCATATATATTGAATGTGAAAACATATGAGATATTCATTCTCATACATTTTTTCGAAACAAATAATAGAAGGTGACATGAATGGAAATTTTGGCAATTGGTTTAAAGGAACTACGGCTACGAGCCGAGAGAATAAACTTATAATATACGACACAACAAATGAAAATGGGAAATTATTAGGACAAGTTGCTTTAACACATAATATGGTGATTACAAGCACAAGCTTTAAGCACAAAAAAGAAATAAAGATATTTGGATTGAAGAGGTAAACGTCAGAAGAAGTACACCAAATAGAATAGATCATTGTGATATATAAATTTAATGTTCATGAGAGAAAAATATTGTGAAACTGCAAGAATCATGGTAAAAATTTATAATCTATATTTAAATAATTTTTTTTTGCAATATTTTACAAAATACTACTTACTATAAATACTATAACTATAAAACAGCTAGAATTATAAACTAGATATTAAGTATTATTAAATAAACGAATGGTGAAGAAAGGTATTATAAGTTGATAATAATAAGTGGTGTGATAAAAAGCATTTCCAATTGCAATTTTCGCATTGGTTTTTGAAATGCACTAAATTTTGGGTGTATAAAACTCTTTTTCGTTACGTTTTTTTAACGTTCTACTCTTAAATTTATTTAATTCAATTCATGCTCCATTTTCGCAACGAATAAATAAAAAATTTACGAGTTTCACAGCTTTCTCTTTAATCCATCTGTATGAAACAGGGATTTAAAATTTATAAAAAAAAATATTATCTATAACCAATTTGTAAAGTATTATAAAAAAAATTATTATGTTATAACTATAACTTGAAAATACATTTATATTAACTATTCTAGTGATAATTTTTGGGACATTTGAATCAGAGTCAACAAAATGATTTATATTTAATCACAAAATAAAGTAAAATTATACGAGTATTTCCTTGATAATAAGTTTCTGACATATATAAATTATAAAAGGCTTTAACTAAAGATGGGCATATCCGAATCTACTCGCATATGACTATATATTACTCGTATACCTACAATTTATCATTTCTTTTATCTCACAGTATCTCCTTACTTTTGACAAAGCATTAAAACCTAAAAAAGAAGAAGCAAAGTATTATTGTCAACCTGAATTTTTAGTGATTGTGTTGCTTAAAACAAAAGAAAATCGTAAAAAATAATTTGCGATTAAAACTTTTCCATAATAAAAAGGTAATATGTGATACGAGAAAAAAAAAGAAAAACCAAACACATACACACACAAAATCATAAAAAAATTATTTGTAAATTTTTTATTATAAAGCTAGCTATACGTTTCATAATATGTATATGAGAAAAAAATGTATTCATAAAAAGTTTCATAAAATGTGAGAAAAAAAATTATTATCCTTTGTGGAAAATTATATATTGAAATATTTTAAAATTAAATATTAAATGAAACCTTATCTATATACTATTATTCGTCATCACCGTCATCATATCATTCTTTCACCACTGAATGAATGAATATTCTTTTTGTTTTTTATCTAGCTATAAATTTTATTATTCCATTTTTTATGTGTTTTTGCTTGCAGCATGTCTACAAAAGTTTAGCAAAGTAGATTTTTGTACATACATAGGTAATATAATGGAATTTTCTTTTCTGTGTTCTAACAAAATACAAGCTTCTATACAAATATTGTATTTCAGTAAGTTATCGCTTTGAAATAAAGTTTTTTTCAACATCAAATGTAATTTAAAATGATAGTGTCACGGTTTCAGCAATCTTTATCTTATGATAGAACTCGATTTACCTTTTGATTTGACTCGAAATCGGCAAATTAGTATTATTAGACTCGCTAATAAAAATTAGTATTTAGAAAAAAGATTTCTATATACAGCATTCAATAGCTTTATCAGCTAAAGAAGTTAAAAGGTTCAAAGATTTAAATACATATATCAGAATTTTGGTTTGAAATCAGTCAAATTAAAAATGAACTAAATGAAAAAAAAAAATTCAATAACATAATTTAATACATACATATTTATTTATTTATATTTTTAAACACCCATAAATTATGCTGCAAGCCCAGAAATATTATTGAAAAATCATTTAATCTTACAATTTCAAATCTAACTCTTCTTCAAAATCTCTAAAAATAAATCCTTTTTTTTTGTATAGTATTGATTTTGGTTAAGCTACTGCTATTTCTCGTAAATCTTATAACACATCTATAATCAATATTACTAAAGTATATTTATATAAAATAAATTGATGGATTTTCCCTTTAAATCCTTTTAACCGCAAATAAAAATAAAATAAATATAAATTTTTGTATTTTTTCAATTTTACCATATTTATAAATTCATAAATCTCAAATGGATCAAAATGAATGAAGTGATATAAAAATGTTTTTTTTTTTTCAAATTCTAAAGAACAATTTTGGAATATATGTATATAAACTATATTCCAGAATAACTTTGTTTTATGAAATAACCTTGTCACTATAAAAGTAAAGCGTTTTTACTTCGGAGGCTGGTACTTGTAGGCCGGCAAGGTTGAAAGTATATATGTACTAAATATTGTAGAATAGATTATTTTTATGTACTTATTTCTTATAGCAGTTCGAATGATTTAGGACCGTCCATTAGTCATTATATAAAATAATAGCAATTAGCTGGAATTCACTCTATACGAAAATTATAATAATTTATTTTTTGTTCGAAATCGCTAAAGTATTTTATTATTTTTTTTTCTTCGTAAACTTGTATTATACTCGAGCTGGAATGTACAATGTACGAGCATGTATCCGATATGACCTCAGAATATATATATAGTAGATAAAGTAACTTTAAAAACTCTTAATGATTTCCACCTGTGTAATGTTAATTTTTTGCCCAAGGATGATAAAATTTGTTTTTATATAAAGTTTTTATTAAGAATATACTTTCGATAATATTTCAGTACAAAAGCAAAAAATAATAATAATATTTTAATGATATTCTTACACCAAAAATTTAATCATTTTCATAGCAAACCAAAAAGGAATATTCTACCTTTTTATAATATAGGATGCGATAAAGAAAAGTCGCTATCAATAAGTATCAAATTAGCACCATCTGTTCTTAAGTAAATAATTTAATGATTATTAAAAATCTATTCTTTATATTTTCATCTTTATATAGTTTATTCATTCTATTTTAATAAATACAGTATATTCAATACGTATATGATTCAATCAGAAGAACTACTATATATACAAAGAACTAATAAAAAACGCAGCTTTAGACATTAATAATGTAATGAATATGTTTTTTATTTTTATAAAAGCCATGTATCCTAAATATTTAGGATTCCTACTACAAATATTATGCTAAATTATAGATAATGACGATCATTTAAAAAATGTTTTTATTAAATTTATTATAATAAGAATACTAAAATAGAAACAGCATAAAAGACAACAGTGATTTTTACCTGTCTATGATGTTATTTTCCTCACAGCTCAGAGGATGGTAATTTTTTTACCAGAAAGTTTTCATTACATTTTACAAATGTTTTATACATTTTAAACATATATTTTTATGACTTTTTATACAAAAAATAATCGTTCCTATATAGGAGAAGGCCATTTCTGCCTTTTTATAATAGTATAAAATAAAAAAAAAGTTGCTATGGAGTAAGTAAAAAATTAGTAACATCTGTTCTTAAGTAAATTAAGAGTATAATTTAATGACTATTAAAAACTGTACTTAAGCTAATTGAACTTTTATAGTTCAGTTATTGTAATTGTAAGTAGCTATATAAATAATAAAATAACATATTTTTATAAATTTCATTTTGGTCTGAAAATAATGTTAATTAACAGATTCAGATGATAAAATATTAGCTGAAGGCAATTGAAGACCTTTAAAGCTAAATATGTAAAATTAAATTTTGTAAATGTACCTTAATTATGGATAATGTAATTAAATTCATTATTTTTGTTATTACTACTAATGATATTAATATTATTGATCTGCGCAATGTATGTTTCACCAATTTAAAAATTTCATTATTTTTATTATTATGTCCTAATAATAATATTATTGATCTAGCTAGAACAATACTGAAATAAGTATTTTTAGAAAGAATATGGCATATATGTATGTACAAATACATTATTGTGAATTTGTAATTGACAAAGTCCTTTGTAAAAGGATCAAAATGGCCGAAACTTCATTTTTATAAATTATTAATATATATTTTTATTTATAAATTTTTCAATATTTCTGGAAAAAGGCAAAAATTATTTTGTTGCAAATCAATTACTTTTCAATATACATATCTAGAATAAGGCAATAACTCCTTTTTCTGCGAATCAATTTTTTATTATATATTTGGATAAGGGGGAAGCAGTTTTTCCTTCAACTCAACTCAAAAAAATTAAATATATAATTTGTGTGGTTAAAGTTAAAAATTAAATATATAAAATGAAGTTCAGTCCTTTGTTATTACTTTGGTTGGTCTGCTGCAAATTACATTAAAAATAATGTTTACAATATTACATTAACACAAAATAAAAGTAAATACCATATTATTTCAATTGCAAACTATTAAACCGTCGGATATATAACAGTGTTTACCTTTTCAATTATTTTTGCTTTATATCTGTTTGGCTTATTCGCCATTTTTCACAAAAATTTTCTATATAGATAAAATATTTCTATTACATTTTACTTACACCCCTTTTCACAATTTAAGAAAGATTATTTTCTTTATTTACTCCGAGTTTAGAAATATAGTTATATAGTTATATAGTAACACTGTTGATCAATGTAGTTTATACATATCAAAATTCTTTGTTAAAATCAGATAAAAAATCAATTTTATATCACTTTATTCATTTTGATCCATTTTAAATTTTTCAATTTAGAAATACATATTTATATAAAAAATTGCAAATAAAAAAACAACATAAAATAATAATATATCTAAGATATTTACAATTCTGCTTTATATATAGAAAAGTTTTTAATTTTAATGTTGTGTGGTATAAGGATTTTTAAGGAAAATCCATCAATTTATTTTATGTTTGAAGTAAAATTGATTTGAAAATAGAAAAACTTGTTATTTAATAAGATTTTAAAAAAATCTTTAAGCTTACCAGAAATCAACATTGAAAAAATCGTTTTTTTTTTTATAGATTTTGAAAAAGAGTTTGATTTAAATAATTTGCAAATATTATCAAATTTTAGTTACGTACACGTTATGTGAAATAAAAAAAGATATTAATGGAGGATTTAAAAGAATAATTAACTTTCTATTATATAAAAAGCAAATTTTTTATTGAAATATTATTATTATAAGCGAAAGTTTAAAAAATATAATTACAAAATAAAATATTTTCAAATTAAAAACTTTTTTTTTTTTCATTTCAACAGAAAAAATAAATAAATTAAAAGAAATAACAAAACAAATTCCATTAAAAAGCCTTATTAGCATAAATTTTGTTTAATATAATATAACCCTTAAGATTGAATGTGTATATATATACTTATGTACATATATTATATACACACATATTTAAATTACTACAATATGTATAAGAATCCAAGGTCCTGATTTATTTTTATCCTCATTAAAGCAAAAAAAAAATTATATTTGGTGCATGTATGTAATTTTGTATGTTAAATATATACAAAAAAAAAATATTTAAAAAGCATTAGATACCCTTTTCCGCATTCACATACCCTTTTTCGGATTGTCTTTTTAATATTCAATTTAATTTTCAGAAAGAAAAAAAAAACAATTCAGAATTCTTTGAGGATTTAAAAAATATTCTTAAACAAAATATAATTGTTAGGATCTCTTTTGCTACCTAAGTATTGTGCTTTCTTAAAAAGAATATAACTTTTCTATTAGTTTTAAATGAAAATATTATAAGAAATTTCTTTAAAAAATGTAAAGTTTCTTTTATGGGAAAACCATATATTATTATTTTTTTTCAAATAAAATTTGCTACACCATTTTACTTACAATTTGGGCAATAAAAATAATCATTATCGAATGGAAATAAGTATATATATAACATAGTTATGTTATATAATAATATAATTTCATTCAGCCATATTGAGTCCAGAAATATCTTCTTTATATCAAGATCATCCATTTTTCATTATATAATTTTAATGCTGCTGATTTTAGTATAATATGAATTTTCTGTCTAGTTTCCTTACAACTATATAGTGTTTATTATCCTAAGGTTGATTTTCCAAAAAAAAAAGTGGACGCTCTGGAATTAATACCTTTGTAAAATGCAATTTGTTTTATTCAAAATTTTAAAATATTAAATTTTCATTACGATATTTTTTCGTTGTACATACATAATATGTAATATAGATTTGGATCATAAATATAGATTTGGATCATGAGAATTTTTTAAACAATAATTTAATTTTTTTTTTCAACCCCTAAAAAAGCTTTTTAGATTATTTCAATTCGACATAGAAATAATATTCCTTTTTAAAAATTATGATTTAGGTTGACTGATTTCCAATAAACGAAATATTTGAGATTTCTTTTATTTTTCATATACATTTTTTTAATTTTTTATAGAATCGTAATATATCCATTCAAGTGTGACAATAATTTTCTTTTTCCTTTTTGCTAACACAAATGAATGGTTCAATGGTTTGTTTTCCTCCGTCGTTAAACGATAAAAACGATTTGATTTTCTGTTGAAATTTTTACGAAAAAGCATTCTTTTTGAAGTTTAATTTGAGGTTATTTATAGACATGTTTGATTAAAAAACGTACAATCTGATTTTTTAACTCAGTCCATTTATAATTTTACCCCTTCTCAAATTGTTGAAAATGTATGCAAATTTATGTAAATGTATGTTTTATCAGTACCACGTGATATAATTATAGAGGTAAAAATAATATGTAAATAAATGCCCTTATAAATTGTTGTCAATAGAGCTAGGCAATAAAATCATTAAAACATATTTCAATTCTATATCAAACTAAAAAAAAAACTATTATACATATGCGTGAGGTAGATAGGATATAACAAATATATTTTTGGCTATAAACATTATTCTAGTAATAATATTTAATTAAATAGTTTACTTTAAACAAATTTATAAATTAAACATTTTTTTAATAACACTAACAAGAAGTTTTAATCATCAGTATTATTTTCTTAATTGTAATGTTCATTTTTCTTTTGCCATATCTGACATGGAAAATTCATAGAATCCTTCCAACATTAAAAAAAATATTAGAAAATTAGAACTTGAAAACTTACCAAAAGCAATAAAATTTATATAAATTTCAAAATAACCCACCTACTCACAAAATCTTTGTATAAGCACGAAAACAATTGCACTAAAAGTATAAATTATGTGAAAGTAGTTAAGTGGCTTAATTACGTGATGAAAGTGAATTTTCTCAAAGGGATACAAATGGCAAGCAAAACTTTTACATACATGCAAAAGCTCCATAAATATATTTTTTACTTCGCAAATGTATTTTTTTTTTTAACATATAACAACTAATTCTATTTTGTAAAAAAGGATATTTACGATGTGTCCTTATAAATTTTCTTAAAATTCACACAAGTTAAACTTCTTTTATTTTCTTTGTGCAATATATATAGGGAAAATTATATATAGAATTTAGATACCTTAGGAGGTGAATTATTTGTATAAGTACTAGAAGAAATTTGTTCCTTTGCGTAGTCAGTACAATACATACTAATCCTGTACGGGAGGAGGATGGATCTTTTCAAGTATTTACATCAGTGCCCTTCATTATAAAATTATCCCTTCCTTAAAATTTTCGAAAAAAATCTTTAAATTTATTACCTTCTAAATTAATATATCCTTACAATCAGCATCAGTTTGTAGCATTAATTATTGTGTAATAATATTCTTAATTTTTTATTAAAATTTATTCGATTTTTTTAATTCAACTAATGCTTGAATCTATATATAATCCATTGTTGGTAGATATATTATATACTATTTATAATATATACACTGTATTTATATTATATAATATAGAATTATATAATATATGGTATATAATGTATATAATTCCAAATATCTTTTAATTTGCTCAAGTTATTTTTATTAATCTCGCAATCCTGAAAAATAAAATAGTCGCAATCCTCAAAATGCATTATATAATATAGGTATGTAATGAAATATTAGAAGAAGTAAAACATAATATAGTTTTAGAATTTATAATGTAGAATTAACCTGTTGAATAATTTCAATTATTTCATACTTTATTTAATATTTTTGTGTCTATTTTTTAATATTAAAATTAAGTATAATTGGAATTATATTTTTTATATTTTACAAATTTACTTGCATTACATTTTGTATTACATAGCAAATATGTACATAATTACAAAATTTAATTTGATTTCACGACACTTTTCACTTCAATTGTGACAAATAATTTGCACCATTAAAACACAAATGTTTATTAATTGCAACATAAACCACAACAAAATGAAAAAAAAAATCAATTTATAATACAAACGACAAGCCAAGGAAATTTCCCTTTTAAATAAGCGTACAGGAAACAATTTTCGATAACAAATTAGATGAATATAACGAGTGAATCTTTTTTCATAATAAAATTGATATAGTCTCGAAAACAAATATACGTAAATTAGAAATTCTTGGTGACAATATTGTTTTCCAAAGGTATCTAAAAGTGATTGAGTATTGGCGTATAGTAAAGCGGGTTTGAAATATTTATTTATTTTATCATGGGAAATAAAAAATTTTTTGATGCTAAAATAGGTATAATGTGTATTCAACTGAATGGAACTGAAAAATGTAATGAATAGGTTGTCAGCGATAAATAAATAATTGAAAATAGTTGAATTAATAAATTGAAATCGAATAAATTTTAGATGGTGAAGAGCAATGTGAAAAAATTAAACGAAATCGTTTTTATAAACTGATTTATATTTTATCTATATATGTATATTATATAAGTACATATTATATTATTGTGTTTATTACATCAATACTATTTATTATATTTACATTTATTGTTGTCCTAATATACATATAAATAATCTTTATCCTTTACTTATCATTTTCTAAAATTTCTATATTAACATTTTTAAAAATATTTATCAGAATTTTATAATCACATTATTTTCTTTAATATTTAAGAAAATTATACTAGAAAAGTTTTTCCTTAACTGATTTTAAATTTTTTTCTTGTTTAATGATTGAACCTAATACCTAATTCGAGTTCAAATATTGAAAAAATAATTCTTTTGTATATTTTCTCAATCATTAATATACTTATGATATAATTTTACGATATTTTAATGAAAAAGTATAAACTTTTTTTAATTATTTTAATATATGTAAGTCATTTGTTCATAAAAAATCTATATTATTCTTTATGTTTTTTTTTCGAGAGCTTTAAGGAAATCTAAAAGTTGGTATTGGCTAAAATGAAATTTTTATAGGAAAATATTTATATATATAAAAAGTTTTCAAAAAAAAAGTTTTTATATATTTTTTTCATTTTCATAACCTGTGAGCATTCGCAGATAATTTTTCACTCGGTTCTTTTTTGTATATTTAGTTGATAAATAAACGGATTGGAGGCATTTGATGAGGGAAACAATATTATATATACAAAATAAACAGCTGAAGAAGATGAAATGATTTTGGAAGATGTAATAAGAGAGGCATAATTTTTTAATATAAATTTAAACATTAATATTGATCGATAACAACTAAATATGACTATTTTCGTAATAATAATCTTGAAAAAAATTATGTAATTAAGTTAAATAATAAAATGAATTACATATATATGTAATATTTTTATTGAAATTAATAAAATATATTATATTAATTCTATAACTATAATTAAATATTAATTACAAAATTTTTCTTCTTTATTTACAAAAGTTTTTAATATACTGTTCTTCCCAAGTAAAAGTTTGAAGTATTTAACTATTTTACCTGTGAATAGACTTATAAGTTAATTTGGAAGTTCATTTTTCAAATTATTTTCATTTCCTTGAATTTCACTCTGGGAAGTTTTATTTCTCAAATTATTTCTATTATATATTTTGACTAATAATAGAAAATGCAGTTCATTAAAAATCCCATCAAACTTTTGGATAAAGTTATTCTGAAAAATACAAAATTATTCCCCCACACATTGTATTAAATTATTCTCCAGTTTTTTTTTTTGTAAATATGAAGTTTGAAGTATGAAAGTAAAAAGGGAAAAAAATTCCATAGAAATGCAAATGATTGAGGGCGTTTTTATTCAATTAGAAATGTAAATTAGAAATAAACTGAACTCATTCAAGAATTTTTATTTAAAAGTTATGATTTTCTTTATAAAAAAAATAATAATATAAAATTTGGAAAGATTTCAATTTATATTCATTTCAAGTTTAGGACGATATTTTAAAATGAAATTTACTTTTACTTTGTATACATGACAATTTAAATATATTTTGTGCAGGAAAGCACAATAATTAGTAAACTACTCTTTAATTCCAATTTAATATTCTTTTCGTATTTGTATGTTGTATCACAACATGAGGATAGAAGATTTATTTAGTTGAATCCTTTTTTTTAAATTTTTTGTCTATAGTCTTTGCCATTTAATTAATGAACGACTTTTTAACTAATTTTCATCATATTTGTGAACATGGAATAAATCAATTATTATTAATCAAAAAGTATACTTTATAATCACTTAAATTATCAAAAGTAATTAATATTACATAATACTGTTTGAATTTATAATGAAAAAAAATATATTTTAAAATATATCTTTAACTAGAACTAGACTATCTTGATTTGAAGAAAGGCTATTTATAGTTGGAAAAAGACTATTTTGATTAAAAAACAAAATTAATGTAAAAGTATGTTGTATTTGTATTTGATTAAAATTCTGTTGAAAAAATAAATTTAATGAAAAGGATAAAATTATTTAAGGGCCTAATTGTTTAAGGAAATATATGTTCATATAAAAAAAATTACAAATATTTTTAAATTAGATATCATTATATATATATATATATGTATGTATATTAGCGACGAAGATTTATCAGCCTTTTATATTAATAAAAATTATCATAATTAATGAAGGTACATTAATTATACGCATAAATAAAAGAGGTATAGAACGGTAATTAGTTAAATGGTAATTTTTATTGTATCAAAAATTATATATTTGTATGGGTAAAATTCTACATCCTTTTCAATTACATTTTATATTTTTATTTTAATAGGCTTACATAATATACATACTAAGAAAAATGTTAAGGTAAAACTAGCACCTCAATTTATTTTTAATAAGAACACGACACATCCTAATTGTAATGGATTATCGGAGATGGATTTTGAGGAACTAAAAATCATATTTTTAACATACAATGATTGTAAATTACTATTTACCTTATTCGCATGAAGTTATTAGTTCTTTCAAAGTGTAATCATATGTATGTAAAATGAGGAAGTCTAAGTAGTAATGTAGTATTATTAGACTGGGTGTTATTATATTTGAAATTGCCCTTTTTTAGTTTCTATTTATTTAGATCGTTTTTTCCTTTTTCATTTTACATTTTTTGAATAACCCTTTGCAATCTAATCTAAATAATTTCTATTCCCTACACAAAAAAAGGATTTTTAATTAATTTTCTAAATCTGTGGTCGGAAAAAAATCAGGTAACTTTCCCTTTTCGACATGATTTATTTTTTTTTTGCAAATTCATGTTCCGCCTTTATCATTTTTATCAAGACTTGATTAAATGATTACATTCTTCTCAATACAAAATAAAATAAATAAAATTATTTGGTATTTTTTCGGTTGAATGATTGCGGTGGTGGGAACCAAAATAAAATTAAATAGAATTTAAACCCCATGGGCTTTTTAATCTTCGTATTTAAATTTGTTTGTATTAAAATCAGTGTCTCCCGTAAATTATAGCTTTTTCCAATGTTTTTCCACAAAAAAATCATAATTCAGTAAAATATACTCGCTTACTTCTCCATTGGTTTATGGTAGTAACTTAAAATGGTAAAATACTTGATGGGTGTGAAAATTAAAATATTTATATAAATAAATCAATTATGCGTCATTGTTTATTTAGTTGGTAATGTATTAAAAATAAAGCAAGGAAAGTTATATAACGCAGTAGTGTGGATACAAAAGAATAGAAAATTATAAAAATAGAATGTTTCCATTTTGATACCTTATATGTAGATTCTTATTGTCATTTTTTATTTTTATAAACTTTTTCCGAAAATTTTCTTTATTTAATAAAAATTTAATTTAATTTGAACAACATTTTGCTGCAATCTTAGCTGTTGCAAAGAAATGAGCATTCCAAGACAGTTTATTGTTAATTTCTATACCTAAAGAATTAGAACAGAGTCGGTGTAAGGAATATTTAACCCTTGAAAGTATATTTTGGTGTAATACTTAGTTATAGTGGATTTCTTTGATAACAGACAACTATGGAGTTTTGATTTCAACTCTATTACTTTACACCCGACTCAATAATACGAGTTAAATAAGCTTCCAAAATATCAATCATAATTACTCTTTATTGGCCAGGTTATGGAGTGACTTGAGAGTTGCAAAATCTTAACAGAAATTATTAGAACTAAAAATAGATAAAGTGAACTATACAGTTTATTGAATAGAATCTATGTATTTGTTTTAATTTTACTTAAATTTATTTTAATATAATACATTAATACGTTATTAATCTGCAACAGAATATTTCAGAGATAATGACAACATAAATAATAAAATATTAGTCAAGGCTACAAATATGTAAACCTTGATGTCCACTTTTCAAATTGGAATTTATAGTTAAAATTTGAAATAAATTTATAAACTTATCCTATTTCATCGAAAGTCCACAGTGTTTTTTAAGGCAATTTATCATTGGATATACATTATTGTACTAAAATATTCACAGATTAAATAAAATATGTATGGTATCTATATAAATTTAATTCACTTATTCAAAATTTATAAAACATTAAAATAATTTGATATACGGTTTATACCGTAAATGATTTATTCCACCACTTAAAAGTAACCTAAGTGTAGATATTTAATTTAATGTAAATTAACACATATTAAAATATTATGAGATATAAATTTGTTTTTGTCCTGAAATCAGACACCGAAACATTTATCTGAAATAAATCAAATACACTGACAAATTATTATAGTAAAGACATTTATGTATTTTTATTTTTTAAGTATAAAAGAAGAAACATCTTTATTTTTTATATTTAAAGAAAATTTATATGGTATACAAAGGAAAGGAAAAATTAATTTTAATACACTAAATGAAAAAAAAAAATAGATTACACTACAATATGTGCCTTTTCGTATATTTGAAGGAATAGTTAAGAAATAAATTAATTTTATTGATTTGAAATATTTTAAAAATTGAATTTCTGAGTTATTTAGTTAATCTGTTAAATCGATTTTACTAAATATATATACTCATAAACTTAAATAACAACATTAATTTTGGGTACTTAATTCCACATAACTTAAGAAAAAAAATGTAGTTGAAATCTAAATAAATCAAATATATGTATAAACACAGATATTACATTTAGATTTCCAAATTATTCAAACATAAAATAAGTTGATGAAAAAAAATATTCTTATAGTTAAATTAGAATTATAAAAGAATTATGTATATCATGTAAATTAAACTTTAGTAATCAAATATGGCAATAAAATTTAAATATACATAATGTAAAAATTTCCCAACAATTTATGTATATTTCAAATATAATATGAAAAAATATCAAACATTTAAAAAGTTTAATTTCTCATAAAATATAATGCCAGCCAGTGCAATTTATTTCCATTGATAAATTATTAGTTTTCATTTTTCTTTATATTCGCAAAATATTTTATGGTTATACAATAATTTGCAGCACTGTACACAATAAATTAAATACATATATATATTATATACTAATTTTAAGCAATGAATCAAATCTAAATCCTTGGATTTTTGTTATATTCCAGGAAATATAAAAAAAAAGTCTCTTTGATAATAAACGATTTGTTGTGGTTAAAATTAGTTCTGTTTGGAGTTTTTTCACATTTTTTAGATTTAGTAATATGCACCTAATAATTGTGTGCAAATATTTTTCAAGAAATGTAATATTGCCAACAAGGATATATATATGTAAATATAGTATAAACAGTAATATTGCTATTGGTATTTAAAATATTAAGTCAAATATTCAAACTGAAATTTGAAATGTAATCATAACTTTTTATGATTTATTCCCAATATTTTTCCAATTTCAAATTATATACATAATAACAAAGTCATAAATGGTTTTTAAAATATCCCATCATTTAAAAAAAATATAATACTCGTGATTTTATACCAAATACATATATGTTTCTTCAATTTATGAAATATAAAAGGGTACGCGTCGGATCCAGTTTTTGTATAAATGGTATAATAATATAGTATTAGACTTGGTTATATTTATATATCTTGTAGTTGTCCCGTCAAGGCTTTTTGTTGTTGTACGACCGAAATTGAAAATATTAGTTGGGAGCAGCATATAGTTTAGTATTGGGTTAAAAATATTAATATGGATTACACACGCATGAAAAACTATTAATTTATCAGAAAATAATTAGAAAATATTCCATGTATTTTTTTATTTAATATTTCCAAGAAACCCCAAACGCCTGTTCTTACTATTGAAATCTGTATTAATGACCACTTTGCGTTGCATTGAAACTATTTAAAACAAATTTAATAAATGTGGTAATCATGGATAGAAAATCCCATGTTATTTAGGTGATATTTAAGTTTTACAATGAAAATAAAGGGTGTAATACACCATACTCTTAAAAAGTTTTGGAATACAGGATAATTTTTCGTTTGTCTTATTATAGTTAACAATTTCTGATTTACTGATGCCCTTTTTATGAACGTTGATATTTCCGTTAACACCACCACAAATCTTCATATAAAGAAATTAATCAATAACGTTTTATTGTACTTATTTAAGGCAATAATTAAATTTGTTTATATTTAATTAAATCTTCCTATACCAACTTAATTATTTAACAATAATATCGAAATATTATTTATTCATATAATCCAAAACTTTATAACAACAACAAATTATAAAATAAACCTTTTCTAATTGAAAATTTTGTTTTTATTTTTAAATAAAAAAAAATTAAATTAAAAGTAATCATAAAACAAAATCCATTAAAAATCCATCATTAACATAAATATTGCTTTAATATATACTCTTAAGATTATATGTATATACTTGTACTTTGAAAATTTATATACTTATATTATATATTTGAACTTTTGACATGTAGGCAAGGATCTGATTTATTTTAATCCCCTTAAAACTTCGCTAAAGATTTTTTTTTTTTATATTTTTCTCATATGTAGAAGTTCTTTGGCATGTGTCACTTATATTATATGTACAATATTATTAAAAAGCAGCATATATTCCTGTAACATATACACATATATAATCGTTATATCCTCCTTTAGAATCGTTATTTCTTCTAATTTTTCAAAACATTTAATTTAATTTGACAAAAATAAAAAAAAAAACGGAATACTTACAAAAAGTCCTTTAAGGACTTAAGCGATATTCTTATCTTAACCCATATATATATATATATAATAAAATATATATATAATTTTAATATTATGCTCAATAATAAGCTTATTTACTGTTTTATTTTATTCTTTCAAAAGGAATAAAACAAAAGCTATACGTTTATTTTTAATCGTAAATGAAAATACATAATATATAATAATATTGTCTTAGAAATGTAAACTTTGCTTTTAATGAAAAATCCAATTGTTAATTTTAATTTTATGAATTTCTTGAGTTGATTATTTGTTTTAAGTTTAATTTTAAAGATTACCAATATTGATTTAAATTTTATATGTTATGTATATTTTTTTGGTGTTTTAGGATCTTTATATAATTTATGTGGAATATAATATATATTTTTTCTATAATAAATATATAATTTAGGAAATTTATTTGGTTGTATTTCATGGTTAATAAAATTACATTATAAATGGAAAGAGTCTTTAAAATAATAATATATTAAAAAAGTTAAGTGGAGTGCTTTGATAAAATAGACAAAGTACATAATTATAATTACAGATTTTTAAAAAAATTTGCAATTAAGATAAAAATTTTCTCTAATACAAAAATATTTGTGATTTATTTTTTTGACTAATTAATAACAATCATAAATGATAAATTATTGATTATGTCTCTTTAGAAGTAAGAACTGTTAGATATTAAAAGTTTATTTAAAATATTTATTATATAACTTTACCTTGTCGTAATTTGAAGAAAAAAAAACATTATTCTATCAATAATAGACCCAAACAGACTTCAATTTTTTTTTTAAATTAAAATCTGAAGTTAATCTATCAACTACGAGTATGTTGCAATAAAAAAAGTGGTTATTAATAAAAAATCTGTTTGAAACTGAAACTATTCAATTTTTTGTTCCGTAGAGTCTTGCGAAATGATAAACAACCATCCGAAATGTTATTGTTAACTATACAAAAAAATTCAGATTTTGTCGAAAATCCGCATTGAAATTGATATATTTTTCACTATTCGTACTTTTTATTCTTCATTGTTACAAAAATTTAAACTCTATATTTTTATTGTTGTGCATGTTAAAGGACATTTCTTTGTAACAGGAAATGTAAAACAGAAGCAACACAAACCAACTAAAAAAGGAAATATATAATAAAATACGAATTTCCTATAAGCTTGATATATCTTGAATGGATGGATGGATACATTCTAACCTAAACAAAATATAAATTCATAATTTTTCCCTGAAACAGCAAAAAAAAAACTCATATTAGTAATATTTTATATTTTAAGCAATAAACCGGATTTTCACTTCGTATATCACAGTTCTGTAAATATAGCTTGGACATAGACTGGACTGAACATTAATTCATTCTAGTGTCCTCGGTGTAGTATAGAAAATGAAAATTGTTATATATTCATTGTTATATTTTAGTAATTAAAAAAAAACGTAGTATTGTTTTCGTATTGCATACAAAATATTATGTAACCAGACCATCATAGTTTCATTGTTCAGAATTACATCATATGCAACGCCCTATGTATATAATTATATAAATAATACTATATAGTGAGACATTTCATAATATTTATGAAGTTCATTGTGACTGCATGATTTATTTATTTCGGATATTATATGAATATCTGTTTATTATTTTGCATATACGAACGAGTATATTCTATTCTACTATGGATATCCTTATTTTCTGATATTTTGATGCTTTTTGCGAATACATATGTAATAATAATCTCTAATACTTATATGCAGTGTATTTTATTTTACTTCATCTTTTTAATATGAAGCGTTTTGGCGTAAAATAATAATTTGGCTTATAGAAATAACGCCCTAGGAAAAAGCAAAAAGAAGAAATATAATTCCAAAGACTGGGGCATAAGTTCATTATGTAATATCGGATCGCCCCAAAATAAAAACAAGCTCCCACAATAAACTTCAATGAATGAAATCGTAGCCTCAAACGTAAGTGCTAGCAATATTATATTTTAATAATAACATATACCATAGTCTGACTCTTCGATTATTATAATTACAACTTACTATTTTTTTTATATTTGTCTCTGCGGTAACTATATAATTCTAATTATACTATTTTCTTACAAAACTATAAAAAGAATCTCGAATCCATAACAACAAAAGGAATTAGAAATAATTATGCCATTTTAATTTTTTTAGCAATAATTGTTAAAATTCTCTTGTTTATTTGATAGTTTAAATATTATTATAGCCAGCTATTTTAATATTCAATGTTGTACAAAATAAAAATCAGAACAAATTTACATATTTAAAAACTATTTTTGTGCGACATACCGCAAACCTCAAATTCCATTGAAAAAAAATAGAATATACTCCACTGCAAATTCAAAAAGTTCATTTGATATTCATTGGAATTGTCATACACCAGTAAAAATATATTGAAAAGACAATGGTGCATTGTCGCATATGTCGAAACCAACTATCAATTTTTACACAAACACAAAAGAATTTTACTTTCAGAACTACAACCAAAAGCTAAAAACAGTATTATTCTTTACTATATATAGTTTTAAAAAAGAAAATAGTATTAAAATCCCCATGACATGACCCTTAAATATAATTCGTAGACGGGTTTGCATATAGTTTGTTTGTATATCCGTAAATAAGTGGCCACTAAATATATATGTTAAAATAATATAACGTTCAGTTTCTAAATTCACAAATGTTGACAATGGGAAAAACATCAGAATTACAGAAAAATACAAATTAAATATAAATGTAAACTTATATATACTTTTTTATTTACCTAAAGATTAAATCTAGTATCTAGAAATACTTTAAAAAGGACGGAAGGCAATAGGGTTAATTCTATTAGGTCCTAGGAATCAAAGTGTTTTTTAGGTTTTCATTTTATTTAAACATATTTTTCGGGTTATGGTTTTGAGAGAATATCGCATGTAAATGTTCTTATCTGTTTTGTTATGTATCTTAATAATATTGTGGTGGCTTTAGTATGCGATCAATAAGAGTTTCTCTATTAATTGTGTATAGTTAACAGATCTAATAAAAATATTCTACATCTAATAAATACATATATTCTGAATATTCTAGTGATATTCATTAGTAGGTGGCTTTAAATTTAGAACAAGGAATTTGGAAAGTAAGTTAACATTTTTAAATTATTTTAGATATTGCTTAATTTTTATTTAATTTCTTCAGATATATAATGATTGGAAATGCAAAATTTTCAATTCACTTCTATTTAATAAAAGTATATGCAGCTGAGGTCAGGGGGCCGGAAAAAGTTTGAGACCTATGAAAGGGTTTCATGGACCCCAGGAGGTTAAAATTTTACCCGTCAGGAACATATTAAGCTAAGATATCAACTTATAAATCAAATAAAAATAAGCATAATAGTAATAGATCTTATCAATGTAAGTACAATAAATAGACCCAAAAATTTCAATTTTATAGAGGGAAAAATGTACGCTTTTGCCCAGGAATGTAAAAATAAACTTTTCATCAGAAAATATTCCTGTCTATTCAAAGAAAATAATGTGAGCCAAAATCAAAATTTTTTTGATGTTAACGAGGAGTCATTTTTCTTAAATTGTAGTAAATAGTAACTTAAGTTTTAGTTCGATTGAATAACTCAAATCTTTTAACACTTTTATTATTATCAACGATAATTTATATGTAAATTATGTTATATTACTGTAAAATTAAAATTTAATAACAAAAAAAATCTAAATTTAGTTTATTACACGAATAGTAGCGTTTTTGTAACATGTCTGAAAAATTAATAAGTATAGTTATTTTCATCCAGAAATTCGTGCAAATAATAATTATGCTAAACGTAACCTATCTCAATCTCAATAAATTTATCCGTATCGCATTAGAACTTATTTTAGCATTATATAATAAAAATAAATAATAACATATATTCTGCTCTTGGTTTATAACGTGATATGCGCCTTGTCCTAACCTCTCAGAGGTTTGCCAGACACTCTCCTAAATTTGGCCCCTACTAATGTTATATGAATTCCTATCTGTAGGTATACCAGATGCACTATCGACCGCTATCATTTTCCGATCCTTAAAATTATAATTCTTTTATATTTTAGTACCATTTAAAGCTAAGTTTGCTTGGAACAAAACTTTGGCTTTGCGAAATGAACAGACAATGTCATGCATCGCAGCGTATCACATTCATATTACAAGAAACGTTATTGAAATTGTACTTAATAATAAGTAATTTTACTTAAACAGTTTATAAACAAAATGTTGTTTATATCTAATTTAAATAATTTTTTTTTATTTGCATTATTTCGCTGGTTGTATTGCGTATTGCGTAGTAAAAAATTTCACTGTAGAACATTAGTTGGTCTACCCCTTAAATAGCATAAAAGAAAAACAAAACTTTAGTATGTAATTTTAAAATAAATTTTATCTTATACATTTTCTCAAATAGACTTCTAAAGAAAAAAGAGCGATTTGCTGAATAAGTATTTATTTGAATTTGATATTAAATATGCTGATTCACATAAAACCCCTAAAATTTTTGAGCTTTCACAATTTTTTCATGTAGATTTATTGTATTTATTTGAAGACGCAATCGCAAATATAGGATTAATATAATATTTTTTCATTTCAAGGAGAAAGTTTCTAACAAATATTTAGTTCTGTTTTTGTCACACCAATGTATTTATCCTTGCTCAGCAGCACGTGAGAAACTGCTACAAAAGGAAAAAAAAAATATGAAAATTTCTCCAAGTGATCAATATTTTATCATCATCATTGTGTTGTTCGGGTATTTTTATAAAACTATTTATAATTCCGATAGGACTTTATTAAAAATGTTAAAAAATATGATTTTAGTTTCAAGTTATCTGTCAGAGAGGTTGTGTCGTTTCAACTCGTTTATCAGACAGCCTGTGTCCTCCTGTGTTATTATTGAGTTGTCGAAAATATGATATCGCTTTTATTTTTATTTTTAAAATGAAAAAAATATAAAAATGAGAACAAAATTTTATAGTATATTTTATTTATTCTTTATACATGTACATGTTCGAGTCAGTAAAGAAAAATATATTTTGGTAAGTTTTTTCTTCCAAAATAAATAATTGTAAATAATTGTTGATATTATTAATTTTCATATATTTCATATTAATTTTTCTATTTTCTAGACATGATTTACCAAAAATACATAATTGCAAATGAATTAGTACAATAAAAATAAACTACATATATGTATATGTATACATAAATATGTAGTTCCATGTTTCCATATAATTATTTAAAAAAAAATTCCTTATTAACTTTTGGTTTGTACTCAAGTTGTTTTTATTTTTTAAATCCTAGTATAAAGAAAATAAAGGTTTGTTTAAGAATTCTGGATACATAACATATGTATGTATGTATAAGAATTACAAAAATAAAAGTTGATTTATTTTAATATGTTTTTTCAGTGTATGTATGTCCTTTTTTGCACTCCGCATTGGTTATGTGCTTCGCTGTGTATAAGAAGTGTTATTTTTTCTTGAAGTTTATCATCGTTATTACGAGTATCTCAAGAGAAGAGCATAAATATCCTTGAACCTACCTACATTCATTTAGTAAAGACAAGAAAATATTATATATATATATATTAGAAAAAAGTTTAATGTGAAACGCATTTTTTTTTTTTTTTGTTTAATAATTCAAAATGATAATTTTTTTTTTTTGAATTCAACATGTAAGAACATAATGTCATTGGGAAAGGTTAGAAAAATTATTAAATTTACTTTTACGATTTTATTCTATATAAATGTAATAAAAATGAGATTGTAATAATTTATTTCATTTATATTTTTTCATTGATATTTTTCTAAAATTGAATATTTAAAGTGAAAAAATATATAGACTAACTTCTAAGAGGCAGGATTAGGACCACAACGGGCTGTTGAGCCATGAGAAACTATATAAATATAATAAAAATGTGTAATAGTAAAATTATATAATAGTAACATCGGGCTGGAAAATACGACATTCTTTTTAGTTTAGACTTTTTAAACTATTTTTTTTCATATGTTACTTTCGAATTAAAATTATGTTTTCTTAAAGCATCTACATATATGCTTAACAAAAGGAAACCTGGTAAAACTGGTCAGAAAAAAAACCTTCGAAATTATGATAACTGTTATAAATATTTATGTCAGGTAAAATAAAGTGTTCTAATTTACAATATTTTTATTTTCTTAAAGTTCCTTTACAAATATAAATTTATTTCCTTTTTCTTTTCCTATTAAAACTTATTTTTTTTTTATGATTTTTAAATTACCCAACAAAATTTTCTTTTTATTATTTTTGCTCAAAAGTTTTCCGTAATTATATATATATACTCCTTTTTTTTATATTTTATGTATAAAAATGAAAGTGTAAAAAAGAAAAGGATGTACGAGAATAAAAAGAAGATACCACATAAAAAGTAAAGAATCCCATAAAAAAAGTTTTCTTTAAAAAAATGTAAATTATGATTTCTCGAGGATTAGAATAAAAAATGTTATCCTGATAATCAGGATGCTTTTATTTTAAGAAAATCATAATTTAATAATATTATATCTGAGTTTTATGTAATGAAAATATGTGAAAAATTGAGTTAAAAATTTAAAACTTTTTTTCTTACATAAGAAAAAAGTTGAGTCCTTATTAAATAAAAAATATGTAAAAGTTAAAATTTGTCAGAAAAAAAAGTAAATTTGTCATTTTGAAGTGGACGCAAAAAATACATAAATTTCTTTATTTTTTTCTTGAATTAATAATTGAAAATTAAAAGTTTAAAAAAAAAAAAAACAGGACGAAAGAGATTTGGTTTTGAAAAATAAAATAGTAGCTATCATGTTTTGAAGGGTGTTGAAAAGAAAATATTTTGTTTTACTCATTTCAATAATAAATTAAAATAAAGTTGGATTTTAACAAAGTTTTATAAGAATATAAACACCAGAAAGATCTCTACAAAACACAATCGCTCTCTGAGTCTCAGATAACGAGATAACATCGGCCACTACACAAAATTGACGAATATACCTACATAATAACTTACAAAGCTGTTATCTAATTTCAAACCGTAAAATTTTGGGAGTTTTACCTAAAATCATAACTTTACTTTAAATCTTTGTTTGCATAAAACCATATTTATTTATTATTTACTTAATTATTTCTATCAATTATTTATTTATTTGTTTACCCAACCTCATGCCCGCAGATTACTTAGTAGACCACCAATTAGACACCACCGCGCTTTATTAATATAGTCAGAAAAATGTTAACTTTAATATATTTTATGTACTTTATTATTCATTATTTAATTTTGTAAATAAAAATACCAGAATAGTAAATTTTCGATTGATTTTTGTGGTACAAAATAAAAATTAAACTTTTTTGCAAATAGAAAATAGAGAAAATTGTCAATCAATGTTATGGAATAAAAAGGTTATTTTATATTGAAAGTTTAGGGATATTTGTCAAGAAACATACAAAATTTTGATAAATAATGGACAATAGATTATATTCTTTAATTTTTATTGATTTTTTGACATGCTTCCATGTCAATTTAATGTAAAATTTTTGCCTATGCTGAAGTTATTTTTTTGATATTTGAAGGAATATTGAAAAGGGTTTTAAAAGTATACATTAGCATTGGTTATTGTATAAATTTAGATATTGTTATAATAATATCTGTTATGTCAATCAAATCAATTGATTATAATCACACTTATATGTTAAAAAATTAAAATTATTACATGTTTTTAATACTGAACAATTATGCGCTTTTAGTGTCATTAAATAAGTCAAGAAAGATCTCTACTACAATCCATCAGTTTATGTATATTTAAATTACATTAATTAAGCTATGATACAAAAATGAACATATTTTCTCGTTGATTGCAAATACGATTTAATATTTTCTAACAAAATGTTATGTAAATCTAATATCTTTTCGCTTTTGTTATTAAAATATATGTAACATATGAAAATTTGGTTGTGAAGCACGGTTACTCAAAACTTTACCAGCATCATTTGATAAACCAAAAAAATTTGATAAACCAAGCCTCAAAAGGCATAAGCGCGTTAACAGCTTTATATCTAACATTTAAATCGAATCATTTTTTTTCCTAATAAATATTTTGACTGTTCAATTTTTCATATTATTTTTTTTCATACTGTCTTAATATCAATTAATTACACCATCGAAAACAAGGAAAATATGAGAATTTTTTTAATAACAAAAGAATAAAAGTTTCGCAACTCGCAACCGATACCCAAGAAAATTAATTCCCTGCCCTTTATAGTTAAATTAGAAAATGTTAAAAAAAATGGATTTATTAAACAATCCAACTTAATAGAAGAGAATTAGCTAAATAACTTTGTTAAAATTTAATTTCCGAAAAAAAAACTCTAAGGAAATTGAAATTAGATTATTTGGTTTCCATAAAAATGATTTTATTATTTCAATGTGTGGGAGAAACTTTTCTATATAAATATATATTTTTATTAGAAAATTGAATTTCTTTCTCTTATATAACTTTTTTTTTATTATCGCGATGCTTACAGGAAATTAATCAGTAAATGACATAATTTGTCTTTAAAAAGTTTTGTTATACTTAGGGGACTTTGAGTTATGATAAGAAATTTAAATATGTTTAAAATTTTGAACATAATTAATTTTCAAATTTAATGTTTGTTTTTTTTTCGGAAAAAAAAAAATTTAATGGCTTGTAAAATTAAAATCAATATTTAAGATAAGTTTATTCGAAATTTAAAACTAACAAAGAAGTTTTATACTGTTTAAAATAAGTATTTGAATTGTTGTTGGTTGACTTAATTGACATTGTAAGTTAGCGTTATCAGTAAGTATGTTTATGTAAGTATGTTTATGGAACGTAAGTAATCGAACTAATATTTTGAATAAATATTATTAGTTCGAATTTTCTAATTACCTTATTATAATCTAATGTTTCAAAAATCTACTGTCATGCTATATGAAATAAAATTCAGCTTGTCCTCTATTCAAAATATGTATTATTTTCTATTTATAATTTTTCACTATATACGAAAACCGAAATTAATATTACCTTAATTTTTTATCATATAATCTATTTATATATAATTTTTGTTTCCAGTTTTTTTTTTAATTTATTGTACTTAAAATATGAATTTCTCTTCCTTCTCTATGGTATATAAATAAATTAATGTAAATTTCCGTTTTCCGAAATTTTCTACCATATTTTGTATTTCTGGTTTTGAACACAATTTTGCCTTTTATAATAATATATAAACATCTGTTTAAAAATATAACATAGAATTTTTGCCTTTTATAATAATAAAAGGATTTCTGGTGGCCTCTTACCCAAAAAAAATAGCAATGGCAATCTTTAAAAGGACTTTTCAAACGTAATTTGCACGCAGGAGTATAATACAATAACAGTCACATAAAACTGAGAAGTAATTTTGCTATAAAAAATAAGGTCGAGATATTATTTAGAATATAAACTTCTAAACTTAATAAATGAAATCATATTTGTTTACATTAAGAATTTCCGAATACTATAATAAAATTTATATAAATTACGGGAAGAAATTAATTCTAATAAAAACAAATTCATCTTCTTTGTTATTCGGCCCCCACTAGGCCTTCCTAATAAACATTTAGCCGACATTCTATTAACCTAGTAATGTTACGGATACCTAACCACAAATTTATGTTGTGAAGGAATGCTTGAAAGATAAAGTGAATTAACATCAATTGACTTTATGTCGTCTTCAAAACGATATACAGTAAATTGATGTTAATTCTTTATTTTTTAAATGGGAAAGAAAGTCAAGACATCAAACCGCACAACATAAATTTATTAAAGCAGTTTTGCAAAAATAATAATTTAAGACTTTTAATTAAATCGCTTTTTGCACACAAACAAATTTTAGTGTATTACTTTTTAAGAAAATACTGTCATAAATATTTGTATTTAGGATGACAATCGGTGCGGTTGTACGAGCATAAACCTAGAAGGAATTTTAATCCTTCGTATTTTCCTTCTTGTTAACAAAAACAGTTTCACAAAATTAAATAAGGGTAATTCGCCAAGGCCGTAGTCTTAAAGAGAAATTCGTCTCAACCGGTAAATTTTCTTCAATCTTACTTCTGATTTACTGGTACTCATTTAAAACTTTATCAATTAAAGCACATCATCGTTGCTAATACGGAAGAATGGTAGATATCACTGACAGGTATTGTTGGTTTTAAAAATTGAAAGGTGACAGTCCAATTCCAAAAGAAAAAAAAAATTGATATAAAAACATTATTTCTGTAAATAATTATACGTTAGGGTGAGAATAAGAATTAATAATTATCACCAAAACAAAAAATTTCCTATAAATCAAAAACAAAAATTAATCTTACCTTCTAGAAAAAGAATTATGCATTCTATAATAATTACTAAATTAAATCCATAACAAAATCCCAATTTTCAATTAACCCTTTTTTGCGATTATTACCTAACCATCAGCTACTACTAACTGGTTACCACACAAAAAACACCTTACAATACAATTATAGAATCCTACCTACAGAGTAAACAACATTTGGGGTTAAAAATATTGTCGTATATTGTCCTTTCCTTTCCTGTATTCTATTTGAAATTCTGAAAAAAAAATCCCTAGCCTACAAATAAATATAAAATCATTTTTATCCTTTCGTGACTGTTTGACCCCAAAATAATAATGATTGTAAAAACCTCAAATCACATGGGCATAACGCTGATAATATTAATAAGTATAATGTATAAATAAAAAAATACACACGTTTGAATTTAAAGGACATTTTTTTTGAACAAGAAAAAAGGTACATAATTTATTGATTACAAAATAAAAATATAAAAATTAAATCATTCTCGACAGGTACAACAATCTTGTGGTTTGTTTGTTTTTTTGTTGTTAAATATTTGACAAGCTTTATTCGAAATTAATGATGGAAACTGGTATATCGGATGTGTCAAAAATTTGGAATAAAAAACATAACTTTTCAACGATTAATTGAATATGAAAATAATTTTATGAATGACGATGCATTTGTGTTAATTGCTGTCATTATAAATTAAAAAACACTATAGCAAAGTAAATCATCATTCTTTAATTGAGGTTAAATATTTTGTCTTTTTGTTGATTCAATAAAATATAAACAAATTATTTGTATTTAAATTATAAATAATTAATTTGAAAATAAATACATAATAAAATGATGATTTATCAAATTATATATGGACAATCGTATCCGGTACATATATAAAATTATTATTCTTAAAAAAATTTACATTTTGTTGTTAGTGTTCAACTTACTAAATTGTTGAACACTATATACTGAAATTTCAAAAGATTTTCTTTATCTAAATTTAAATTTTACAGATAGAAAATATCCTGTTAAAACTATACAAATGTTTAATACTACCTATGATGGCCTATGCTTCTATTATGTGATTATCATCAAGTTATAGTATATTATATACATAGAATACAATATACAAAATACTGAGTTTGGAGTATCTATTTTGAAAATGGATTAATAAGAAATGGATAAATTGAATTTGTAACAGTCGAAGACAAGAAACAAACAATACTATCGTTTGTAAAAATCAAACAACCATCTACTCAGCAGAATTAAATTCAATACTATACGTACAACAAAGAAGGCATATAGCAATATTCATATACATATAATTATTTAGTTATATCGGATAGCAAGAGTGCCATTCAAGCATTCAATTACAGAGAAACATTCAATTTTGTATCCACATTCAATTTACCCAACACAAAATACGTAATGAAAATAGGAATATCACCAAGTCCCATAGGAGTAATAGGAAATGAAATTGTAGATAATGAAACAAACAAAAAATTCATTAGATAAAGAAATTTCGTTTTATTTCCTCCCAACATACCAAATATATACATAGTAAAACTTTTACAGTCAAACAATTATGTGTATAGTTAGAGGAATACAGAAGAATATTATATGATATAAAAGAGTGCATTGAAATATGCAAAACAAAAAAACAAATCAATATCAAATTTTAAACATACCTCACTCGATTGAGATGTGTCAATGTCACATACACCTCGGTTTGAAAAATGTACAGCAACTTAATTATGCAACATACAAATAACAATATAAAACATACTTACCAAATGTAAAAAATACAATAAACTATAAAAATAATTCAATACGAACTAGCAAATAGCTTGAAAAGTATCACCAGAGATGATTAATAGAAAATATTTAAAACAATATTTAATGCAAAAAAAACACTAATTAAGAAATCCCTTTTAGGATCCATAAAACCAAAAATATAGATTCAGGTTCCATGCCATAAGCTCTCAAAATTTAGTTTATTTGAAACGGTAGAATTATTTTACTGAAGTAAGAAAGCTTAGCTAGAAGCTTCTGTGTAAAGCCTTAACATTGTCTTTAAATTTAATATTTTCATATATAAATATAATTCGAAAATATAATACTTTTTTATTTTTAAAATGTCCACTTTTAATTGCTATGAAAAATTAAGGTTAAAAGATTAACGTAGATCGACTGACTTTACTTTATTCGAAAAAGTATATTAAAAATTTTTATCAAAAATAATGGTTACAAAATTCATTATGGAATATTTAATTCGTTTTAGTCTAATTAAAAACTACTCTCCAATCTACACTAACAAGAAAGTAATAATGATATAATTTGATTACACAATATACATGGAATTATATACGAGACATATTTGAAAAATTTAATTGTAATGAATAAACTTTCGGTACAAACAGAATTAATATAATAAGTATAAAATTGTTTGAAATATATTTAACGAATTAGCCAAGGGTAAAGAAGTTCTTATATATTTTATATAATAATGTAAGAAACTAATTAAAGTTTAAGAAAAGTTTTTAATAATTTTTTAGCTTGTTTGAGCATGAACACTTCTATCTTAAATTTGAATTTCACTTTTTTATTTTTATTTTACATATTTAAAATTACTCAAGAAGAGCATAAAAGCTCGTGTATTTTCTCATTAAATTTGTTTTAATTATATAATATAGTAAATGTATTTATGATACTACACCCAAACCGAATTTAATAGTATATTATACTTAAATTCTTCAATTTTTTAATTTCTTTTTTAAAATACTACTTATTGTATTTTTCTAAATATTCATAAAAATCTTTGCACAAATTAATCTAGAAATAAAACATTTATTGAAAATCTTATTGAAGGATTTAAATAAGAGATATAAAAAATAGAAACATGACGAGAATTTTTTACTAACGAAAAATATAGATAAAAATTCTTTCAATTTAATAAAAAAAATTAAAATACTTTTCAAAATAATTTAAAAGCTAATCATTTTTATAATATCTTTACTATCTTATAGGTATGTATATGTAACAAAAAATACATGTGTCTTGTCTGTCACAAGAACTCCTTCCAAACAGTAGCAAAGCGACGTGACATTTGCACTAGGTCAATTGTGCTATTTGTCACTATATAAAACTTATATATTTTTGTAGAAGGTAAATTCTATTTTACTTATCGAATTTTATGATGGTAATATAAAAAATATATAGGTCATCATGTAAAATTATGAGTTCTAAGAGAGCATACGAACTAAATGCACGCGCGAAGTAATTAGTAAATATCGATTTTAAGAATTGGCTAATTATTTTTAATAAATTAGTAATAATAAATTAGTAAAATACAGACATATAAAAAACTAAGAATAAGTATACGCGGTGAATATGATTGAAAGCACATGTTCAGATGTTGAAAATAATGATGAAATTAAAAACTATATATTTATATGAGAAAAAAAACCGAAAAGACACAGAAATATAACTTTATGGTAAAACATATAGCTTGTAAGATTTTTGTAATTTTAAAAACATTATAATGAATTAAAAAATAAAAAATATGTAAAATTATAATTCTTTGACAGGTACTCAATATTCTAAAGGAAAATAGACTTAAATTAAATTTTTCTTTATATATTTGGAAGAAAAGGATTTCAATATTTTTATTTAGACATTTTGCCCTATGAATTTTTCTACTGCAAGAAATATAATATCAATCGGAAAAATGTATACTCTTTCCTTAGGACTCTCTATATTTTTATTGAACTTTGATCCCAAACAAATATATTTTTTATCTACCAAGGTCAGTCCTTTTTAAACAATTTTCTATTCTCCCATTATTTTTTTTTAAATCTATAGTTTTCACAGAACAAGACTGGAATATAAATTTCAAAAAAAAAAAAAAAACGAAAGATATTTCTATGCTATGTAGTAACTAGTAAGTAAGGGTGGGGGCGAAATAAGATAAAATGGATAAATGTCTGATTTCTTTATGTCAGAGGCCAGTACATAAGGCACAAAATTGAATTTTCCGAAGAAAATAATATTTCCTTTATCAAATTAAATTTGTAAGGCCTTTTATGCGAATAAAAAAAATTGTTATCAAAGAATATATTATACGATATTTCTATGGTATACGTATACTACACTATATACAGAAGAAGAAAATATGATATTTTTAATTTTTTACTATATTATTAGATTATTTAATTTTAGAAAATAATTTTAAGGATAATTAAACTTTACTGAAAAATATATAAATTTTATTATTATTAAATTTATTACTAACTTAGTAAGGATTTACGGAAAGGTTATAAATAAGTATATACGTAATTATTTTCAGAGATTTATAACCAAGGTATACAAGGTTATATAGAGTAGATTCTTAGAACTTTGTAAAATAGATAAGTAAATTAATAAAAATTTATTTTATTAATTCAAAAAAGAAATTATGAAATTTATCAAAAATAAATCGTTGTATAATAGACTTGCTTTCAATTAAGGTTGAATCTTGTAATTTGTGCAAATTTTGTTAAATAATTTTAGTAAGGCTTTATAAAAATTAATTTAACAAAAAATATTTCAAGGAAATTGTACACAGAAATAAAATTTGTTAGTACAATAATGATGGGCTATTGTCTGACGGAGACTATAACACTATAAGACTTTTTTGGAATGATATTTCCTAAAAAAGTCACATTAATATTTGAGAAAAAAACATTTGTTAAAAAAACAAAACATGTTTTTAAGACAAAAATATGCCACACGTAATCTAAGCAATTTTTTAAAACTATAAACGGTCATTTCTGCATTTTAAACCTTCCTTTAAAACACATAATTTGTGGAAACTAACATTAATTAAACAAATATTGCGAATCCAATTATTTCCATTTGATATCAAAAGCTATTTAGTTTCCAGCATTTAGTAAAAATTAACTACACCAAAGAAATATTCTAAATTATAAAATAACCCAGAATCCTAATTGATTTAAAATGGCCGCATGAATTGAAATATTTAAAAAACATCCCCTTTTCTAAAATGGCTTCCAAATTCAATTTTTTTTCTCCAAGAATATTTTTACATTAGAAACAAATTAATGATGGCTGCAATTATTCATATTGATTGATGAATGCGAAGATCTTAACTCCTCCCACTTTTTATAATGATAATTAAAAACGTAAGTTGAATTGTCAGTCGCATTGCGGATGTTGAACATGTTAGTCGTGTGTGAATTTTTTGGAATTTTTTTTTGTATCACTATTTTCTTAAATTAAATATTATTCAAGTGAAATATTTGATTATCATTATTGAGTATAAAATTCCTTTTTCATATGGAAGGGGGTAAGTAGAAAAGAAAAACTATATTATGTATTAAATATAAATGAACAAAAATAAATTATAAATTAAGTGAAAATTTCAAATCTTGTGATTGTGTTTCCCAAATAATATTTGAGTGTTACTAATAGTTTCATATACTTAGACTGCATAACGATTAAAATTTATTTCTCGGAGTTCGGAATGAAATAATTTTTTTTTTATATTCTCAAAAACCAAACAAAAAGAACACAAAAAATTACCTCTGCACATATTTCAATTATATATTTTATTTATTTAATTAAAAAATTGCTTTTCTCTTACTGATTCAATATGCCCTTTATTTTATCCTTTTCACCAATCTATAACTAATCAATGTTCTGAAAAATAATAATAATAAGGCAATAACAGTGGACACGTACACAATTTCAATCTATGGACATATATAGCTGTACTACATACATATATTGAAAAACAAAAACAAGAAAACAATTTCAGCAAAAAAAAAAGGATGCAAACGAGAACAGAATAATTATTATTTTTTTAAAAAATAATTAATTAATCGATAAAATTCCATGGGTGAGGAAAAATATAAATATAAAAAAATATTTAAAAAAAAAAATTAAAAATAATAATAAAACATATTGTGAAAAAGTATTTGAATAATTCAATTACATAAATTTATGTATAAAAGTTGATATTTTATGTTTTTAAAATTAATATTACTTTATTGATCACTTATACATCTGTAATGTGAATTCGCCGTCGAGATGTTTTCACTCAATTTTATACATGACATTTAATTGTATTTTTAAATATGATAAATTATTCTTTTAATTTTATAACAACTCACATTTATATTATATTTTACATCAGAACGAAATTCTAAATGTAAAACAAATTGATATAAAATTGAATAAAATCAAGAAAGTGGAAAAAAAATTACCTATTAGGAGAATAATAGAAGAGTTTTGTTATATATTGGAAGTGGAGTCATTGACCAAAAAATTTTTTCTATTTTCCAATATATTTATATATAAAAAATGTGATACAAAAATATTTTGTAAACATAAATATGTTAGGCACAATTAATTAGATTTATTCTTTAAATAATATTTTTATGCTAAGGCATTTCTTCGACTTCATTTAAAACACAGAATTTAACTTCTATGTACATATTTTGCATATAAAAGAGTGAGTATCTTGTTATATTTTTGTAAAATAAAATACCCGAAAATACTAAATTTTCTCTAAAGAAAATTCTTAAAAATTTTCGACTTCCAAAAACAAGAACGGCTCATTTATATATAAATTCTTTACCATCATCGACAAACATAGTAGAAAAAAAAGATGAATCTCTTTAAGTGGATAAAAGCACTATAAATTTTCAACCTCAGGAATTCTTGTTATTCTCTCCATTATCCCTTTTTCAATGTTTTTATAATGAAGCCTTGAAGTGTCTTTTTTCGTTTTATCTTTTTATTACCATCACCACCTTACAACAGAAAATCATATTAAAACTTTCTTTCTTTTTTTAAGTAACGACAGCATCGACCGTAATATAGTATAGGTATATATAAATTTTTAAAATTATTTCCAATTCCAATCCCCTCCAAATTTCCACGTTCCATGAAACAAATAATATGCTTATATACCAGAATTAAATAAAGTATATATGTATATATTTTACGTAGTTATATATTTTGGTGAAAGTAGTATATGTATATTTGTAATAAATTTTAAATCCTTATAGTATTTCTGATGAAAACCCGAGGTAAAACAGGATAAATGTTATTTCCGCTTTTAGTCCTTTTTAAAAAAAAAAAAAAAATTTCTTCGCGTTGTTATTCTCCACCGAAGAAAAAAATAATAATTTAATATTAAATTCTTAAGTAAAAACGAAAGTGTGTCCTATATATTGTAATCGGTAAAAAAACAATGTATACAAAATGCAAGGACACCAGGTTTAACAAAGGAGAAACCCCAATAAGTACAATGAACAAGAAATGCGATGGTAATGTAACCAAATTTAAGTAAAAATTATTCTTGAAAGAAATTTAAAGTTTTATTTTAAAGAATAACTGATCCATTAAAATTACTAAATTTACTCGCATATCACCAAAAAGCTTTTCGATGTAGACTTGTCCGTTTTGTCTTGCGGCTACCATGGGTATAAATGTATTTATTTTTAAATTTTTACTAAAATATTTTTTTAAAATTCTTCTTTTAATTTCTTTCCAAAAATTCCCATTTACTTGAATTAATAGGGTGGGACTTAGTGAGGGATATAAAAAAAATTGAGTTAGATATATTTGATTTTTGTTTATTAATTAGGAAAGGATAGTAAAAATCCTACAAATGATTGATTCAAATTATACAAGTATTCTCAAATATTTTATAGTCCTACTGATATTCATTTTTTTCAAATTAAATCTTTAATTTTTTTCAAGATAATTTTAAAATGTAAAGAGACTATAATTTAGATTGTCAATGCTGTATACATAAATTATAGATAAATCAAAGACTCATAGATAGTTAATAAAACATTTATGTATGTTAATGAAATAAGCATAAAAGAGTCTTCATGAAATATATACTCGTTTCCTGTCTGGAATAATTTCTTATTTGTCTTTGTCTCTAATTTACTAAGATTCCTGCAATTCAAATGCAATTATTATTGTTTTTGGCACAATGGCATAAAATTTGAGATATTTAATTTGGTTTTAATAGTTTTATTATTAGTTGCCTCTGTCTAATATTTTTAAGGTTGAAACCAAACAAAAACCATTTTAAGGGAAATGCTTTCAATAAAATGTACCTATTATGAAAATTGTGTTTGAAAATTACGAAGTTCAGGCAAGAATAATAAAATTTAAGTCATAAGACAGCAAAAACTAATAAAGTAAATTTAAATATACATATAATAATTTTACATTAAAAATTTATTTCATAAAATTTAAATTTCAGAATGATTCAAACAAATTTAAATATGTAGCTATAAATAAATATGTGAGATAAAATTTTTATTTTCTTACATAAGATAATCAGTTTTTCCATTCTTAAATATTTGTATTCTTCTCTAAATTATGAATTATGCGCTCAAATTATACTTTAATAGTGTAATGAAAATATATGCTGAAAAAAATTCATATCAATTCTTTTTAAAAGAATATTTTTCGTATAATTTTATTTTTATTTTTCAATTTTCTTATGAATTTTCTTTCATATTATAATATAAATTTTTTTCTATTATTTATTTTATCCTAATAAATATTTATTGCTGATGATTATTTATTGTTTTATATCCTTTCTTATGGGTTTTCAATTTTTGTATAATTTGTTGTCGAATTTTTCATTGATGATTTTTGTATCATGTTGCTCAAAGATTTAACTGGAATTCTGGGATTAGTTTTTAAATAAATAAATACTTAAGAAATTCTGTGCTCTACGATTTTGGATTTTTGCCTTTTTATTATATTAAATTTCAAAAAAATATTCAATTTAGTGTGTGGTATATTTTACGAAAAAAATAAAATTAAACATTAAACTTTCTTGTAATTTGGAATGTTTGGCTAATTACATAATTAGTTAGACCAAAATTTAATGTTTTATTTTTATTGAATATGTTATGATATATTTAAAAAATATTTATTGCATTTGAAAGATTTTTTTTTAATTTAAAATTTAATTCCGTAGATGAACTATTGGTATATTTTCTTAAATTTATAAATTACATTCTTATTTCTTTACCAAAAGAACAAATATGTATATTGTAGAATATATTGATCTCACGTCAACAGACATCTTATGAATTCAATGTAAATAAAAACCATAACTTGACATATTGAATATTTCACTATTTTGAGTTTTTAACTAATTAATAGCAGAAATAGACAAATTATATAACAATCTTTCTTTTTTACTGTATACACATAAGTATTTATCGTTTGTAAAGTTTTTCTCAAATAAAATTAATTGATCCATGAACTTTTGTTTTAAACAGACAACAAAAATTTCCCCCATTTACTATACTTTTCAATTGCTTTAATCGGTCTGCACGAAGAAAGAAAATTTGCCTGCTATTAACAGTCACAAAGTTAAAGATGATGACAATTATGATAAATACTAGAAGTCATTAAAGTATTTTTTTGCTCAAATAATAACGACTTTCCTTAATTTTTTTGTTAGTAAGTAAGTAAATATTTTCTTTTATTTAAATTTGTTGCCCTTATATCAAACAAAATATGAAATATTTATGATGTTTTGGTGGTTTGAAAAAATTAATTTTATTGTCGATTGGTTTTTAGCACATTTCCAAACTAATCGGTAAAAAATGTGTACAGATTAGTATCAGTTCTTCTGTCAATCTAATTTTAAATCATTTGTTTTCTATCTACCTCTTTACAATTTTATTTGAATGGATTGAAACATTGAAATGACTAGGAGGCATATACTATATACATAATATTTAAATAAATTCTATTAGTCATTTCCACATATATAATATTATTGTAGCTTCAGTGTAACAACAAATGCAATATATTCTTTAAATTTTAAACTAGACTATAATTATCGATTAATTTAACAAATATATATAAATTTCAAAAGTATATTTCTATTTGTACATACATTATAATTTTCGATTATTTAAAACAAATTTTTAAAGGTGAATAAATTTACTTTAAGTTAGCCTACATTAAAGCATACATACGAGTATATATACATATATAAGTAAATATATATTATATACAAATACAATTCTCTGTCATCCTTTATTTATTATAATAACAACGCTAGAACAATATTATTTTATGAAATTTAATATATAATAGCTTCAGGATATTTTTTTACAACCTACATACATACATATGGATATATTTTTCGTTATTTCAGTTTGTTGTCACTGTCAGTTTCTGGCATATAAAGCTTTAAAGATAATATTATTTTAGTGGATTATTTAACATATTGTATATAATGCGTATAGCGAAAATGTTGATAGTAAGTATAAACCACAGCGAATATAAATTGTGAGAATAATAATAATATTTTTGATATAATAAATCAACCTATCAAACCGATTAATTTTACTAACAGTGTATGTATGTATACTATATTTTTAGGTATAAGAGGATACGAGGAATAATTTAGGTGTTCTATGTATTTAAATAAATTGTTGAACGATATACAGAATATATATTTATTAATTTCCTAAATTTATGTATATAAAACAGATAAATAAAAATTTAACCACAATTAAGATATCAGATTTAATTAAACATTTCAATAAATAGTATTACGGATGGATAAATTTTAGACATAAGTTTAAAAATATATTTCATATAATTAATACAAGATTTCATATTATTATAAGTGTTTACTTTAAAGTTGTATAACTTATATATTTTGTATATATATATATAAATGCTAAATACTACGATAATACTCGTACATAAATATGTACATAAAAATAAAAAAGAAATTGATAAATAAAAAATATAATTTTAAATTACATATAATATAATTTAAATCAAATAAAAATAAAAAAAAATTTATTATAGAAACATTTAAGATATTTATACGAAACAAAATTTAACTCTATTTCCCTTATAAAATATTAAATTGCAAAATGATTGTTATGTATCGATTGTAAATGCCATATCCTATATAAAATATTCTATTCAAAATTTATTATCATAATTTTATTTTTATTCCTGTGCTCCCAGGAGATATTTTGTCTCCTGCTAAAACAGGAAGAGAAAAATAAATATATAAAACCCTTAAATTATTAAATAAACCAAGTTTTGTTGGTGGGAAATAACTTACTTTTCTATCATATTTACAATAATAAAAAGTCTTTTTAAGGAAGAGGATAACTATAATACAAATATAACTATAATCATTCATAGGTATAGGTGTGAAGAAACATTAAAATGCTAAAATGCAGTTTAAAATTTATTTAGTGGAATTGCATGTAAATTTTATGTTGTATTGAACATGAATATTTTTCACTTATACATATATATGTATGTGTTGTTATTTCCATTTTCCTTTTCCCATCTATAAAAATGTTTATCTTCATAGCGACGAAATTTTAATGGAATTCAATGCAGGTACAAAAAAAATGAGAATGATATGAGTTTGTTAAACATTTGCATGTATAGTAATTTAAATATAATATTGAAAATGTAAACCAAAAAGTAAATAATTTATTGAGTACTTAAATAAATTAAATTTGGAAATGAAATGATTTAATAGTAAAAAAAAAATATTTATAAATTAGAGGTGATATTGATTGTTTTATAAATTATTAATATTTAAATGAAGGTAAACTAGGTAAATTTTATACGTATATGTGAAAAAAATACTTGTCTAATAAAATTTATAGGAAATTGTATAATTATTTCTCTTGACTAGACATTATGTAATGTTTAAATTCGTTTTTCAAAATTGAAAATATCCAGATTTCCCTTCCTTAATATTACCTATAAACATTTTTAGGGGAAACAAATATACACTGAATATTATACGATTTTTCAAAATTTAATCTAATAAATTATTGTTGATAAATTATACTAATTTTATATATATATATATGTATATGTATACATATATATATGTGTGCCCACATGATGTGTCTTGAATAAAGCTAAAATTGTTTTAACCAAACATGCGCTTGAACAATGTTATTATTACACACGCTTCTATTAATTTTCTTTTTAATTTCCTGATGGTGTATTTTTAATTGAATTTACACGGAAAACTTAATTGATCTTAAATTATTTTACAAAAACGTATGTTTTTTAATGTATTATATTGTGTAAGGCATTTATTCAACAAGGATTAATTCATATATGCTTGAAGATTTACATTATAGAAGATACATTTATTTGTTCTTAAAAATCTTTAAGTTCTACATATGTTATTTGAAATAAAAGTTATATGAATGCGATGAATTTTGTGTACACTTAATAATAAAATTTCTTACAACAATTTCAATAAAAAATTTCATTACATATTATATTTTAACTAAGCATTACTTTTGGTAGGTTCCTTGTCAGCAAAAATGTCAAGAATTTAAAGGATTAACAAATATTTATTTAAATATTTTTAAAATAAAGTAATAAGGACGATTTTTAATGGATGCGTGTAGAATGGAAATAAAAATTAAACATTCCGTTGAACAGAGAGAAAGAAAGAATAAGTTTTAGAACGAAAATATACATTATGTTTAATTTTTACCACATTTATAATAGTGGGGTATTAAATAATAAAATTAATATTTTGTGGTAATGCGAATTAAAATCGTGGGCAATTAAAGACGTCCATACAATATTTTTGGCGTTATTAATTCGTTTTAGGGGGCGAGCTTTAATCCGTATAGAAAAATAATTAAAACCATGAGATTTTCAATTTGATTTGTCGGTGACAAATTAACGTAGCTGTTTTTTATCTATAGTTATTATGCTGTCATTACTTCATTATTAGTTATTATGCTGTCATTACTTCATTATATTATGCTGTCATTACTTCATTAAGAAAAAAAAATAGTAAATATAACTTAAAGAAGAAAATGATGGCTAAAATTAAAGGAATCCTAAAAACGAATAAAATTTGCACAGGGAATTAAATAAAAGTCACGTGGTTTAATTTGTTTTGAGTATAAAAAAGTATTAAATTCGGTATTAGCAATTCTTAATAATTCAAAGTTTACCCATTTGATTTCATTTATAAGAATTGCTAATACCGAATTTAATACTTTTTTATACTCAAAACAAATTAAACCACGTGACTTTTATTTAATTCCCTGTGCAAATTTTATTAGTTTTTAGGATTCCTTTAATTTTAGCCATCATTTTCTTCTTTAAGTTATATTTACTATTTTTTTTTCTTTCTATACAATTATGTTTGTTTGGATTTCATTTCACCCCAAATATAATTTAATATTACGGATATGTATAAGAAACTTCCTATATCTTCACGTGCCAAAACTAGAAATAATGAGAAAAAATTATACATATGTTTTTCAAGAAAAAAAAATTACTTATTTACATACATATATTATTATTCAAGGTTATTTTCTTCTATGGCCTTTATTAAAGCGATAAATTACTCAATTTGATTATACGTCGAACTAAATTTTCTCCCAAATAAAAAGGAAAAATAAATGAACATTCGTCTCAAACAATTTTCTTATCTTATAATAAAAAAGAAAGCAATTTTCTCCCCCTATAAGGGAAAAAGGTTACTTTAAAAAACAATTTTAAGATGACCAAAGTAAATTTTGAGATATTAATTTACCTTACATTATATCTAATTTTGTTTTTCAATAATACAATATTTGCCTTAAATGTTTTTCGAAAATTTTGGGACAAAATAAATTATTAATTTTATATATTTTTTTTATTATTATTTGTACTATGTTTATTTTTTCAAAAACATTATAGGGAAATATAAAATTTTAATTTAAAAAGAATTATCTTTTCAACCTGCAAAAGGTGGACATAATATGTTCATAAATAGCTCGAAGGTCGACAGAATCGATAATCATTTAGAATATTTGAATTTAATTCATATGTATATAATTTTCAATTATAAAAAAAGTCCTCTGGCTAACAAAAAAAATAAAATTATTTTAAAAATATATTAATATTATTAAAATTTAATAAATATAAAAAAATAAATAATTTATATAAAACTAATGTAATAATAGAATGAAATTAAATCATGTAAATTTGAAGTATACCTATAATAGGAATTATTTTATCTATGTAGTCGAATTAGATTTTACATTCGACAGACCTTTTAACGGGCCACTGCACTGTCGACTTTACTTTTAAAAAGCCCTTAAAAACAAAAATTTTAATTGAAACTTTGTATATTATCGAAGTCAGAGTGCCAACGATAAAATAAGACTATTGAATGTATACATAAAAAATTAATTCTTTAATATTTTTGTGTTCTAATTTATTTTATTAATTAACAATACGAAAATTGGGCAGATGTGAAAGATGGTTTTTGTAGAGAATTTGTTTTCCCCATCATCTTGATATTAAATTTTAACAAATTTCATCACTAAGCGAAAATATTTTATCATCGCATATTATTATCTGACTAAACCAAAATTACTTTAAATTATTTAAAAATTCTCAATGTAAAATATTATAACGAAAATTTGAAATCATTTAAGGGTTTATGTAGGAAAATCCATCCCTAATGACTTGGCTTTCTTCTTAACAATAATATTCCTTTCCACACAACCTTGTATATATTATTACCAAAATTAAAACTATGATATGAAGATCCAAACAAAAGGGATGATATCACAATTTTTAATCCGAAAGCTATTACATATGAACCCCGAAATGGTTAATCATTTCAAGGGAAATAAACATTAAAATTACAAAATTTCCTACTATACTATTATTACATTTTTTTTTATTTGTTTAAAAAAAATACATTATATAATTAATCGAATAACATATTGATTAATATAAAAGGTTATATTATATTATCATAGATTTCCATTTTAATTTCTTTACAACGAAATAAAACTATATGATAGAAAGAAAACTGTGAAATCCGAACTATGAGAATTTATAAGTATGTATATTAAATTTTGGAAGAGATCAAAACAAAAATCAATATTTATCAGTCTATGCTATTTATTATCACATCACAAGCCTTCGAACATTGTCTACTTCCGAAATAAATAATTCTCAATAAATTGAATTTGCGAAATCAAAATGAACAACAAAAAAAGGATTATTTAGGCAAAAACTTGACTATGGTTTTACTACCAAAGAAATAGATAGAAAAAAATTATCTACGTCTGCACGTTTTAAGAATTAGAATCTTCCTAACCAAATTTTGATTAGCAAACTCAATTAAGCAGCAAAAATAACTTTACATCCTTTTATTTAATCGATATACTAAATAAGTTATTCACAAGTTTTAATACTGAGCTTGGCAGAGGGGTAAATTTATTGTATGGGATTATAGTCGGACAAAGTAATTATAGAAATAATATCTCTTGAAATATTTGATTGTTAAAAGTGGGGTTTGATTATTTTCTTTGTTAAACTATACATATTAGGCTTAATTTTTTTATATATGTTTTTTACATTTTTTGCATAGGAAAATAAGATTCTATAAAATTGGTTGATTCTTCTGAAATCTACATTGTTTAATTAGTATCTTCCTAATAAAATCTATACAATTATTGATTGGCTGACGGAAATGTCTATTCATGTTGGACAGTAATAAGCAAGTGATAGCGTCAGTGTCAGTATGTAAATGTTGTATTAAGTAGCTGTGAAAAAACACCAGAAGAATCCATAAAATTCCCATTAAAATCCTCAAAAAAAAAAAAGATTTTTTATCTAGAATTATCATTTCATATTTTTTATAATAATAATTTGTGACATGATGACATAAAGTTGAGAGCAAAATTTTATATTCTATTTTATCTTATCAGGACTCAAAAAAAAATTAGAATAGTACATAAAAATATTATCTTTATTTCATTTTTATTTCTGGCATAATAATAATTTGTTGCTATCAAAGTTAGACCATTCAACTTATAACCTTAAGGATAATATTAACATACCAATAAAATTTACTCACAATTTTAAATTTTTTTCATCACCATTTTATTATTCTCTGTAAAATATTAAACAGTACGGAAAAAAAATATTATCACCATACCTACAGAAATCCTCGTCAAAATCCTTTTTTTTATATTTAATGTTATTGTTGTTATTTTGTTAGAAATAATATTGAGCAATCAATTTCCTAAATTAAAATAGTAGAAAATGTATGGTAAAAGATAACATTTTTTATGGAGTGTCCTTCCATAAAAATGATAAACTATTTTCCAGATTAACGTTTTATTTAAAAAAAATAGAAACGTTTTTTTTTTAAATGTATTTAAAATATATCCTGCAACACTTACAAAATATCTTATTTTCAGCTCGTCGTTTTTCTTCTTTTCATATTGTACAATAATATTGGGGAAAAGGTCTCAGAATCCTAGTGGACTCCAATTAATACTTGTAGTACAAAAACCTGTTTACGTTGATGATGCCTAAAAATATAAACCGCACGAACTTTAAATTTCCAAGTCATAAATTTTCTGCAATAAATCAATTACATTTACTTCGTATTTAAAGTATATTTATAATTTATTAATTATTTTATTATGAAATGTTAAATAATTTTTATTTAATTCCATTATTTAAATTAGAAGTAAATTATGTGAACGCATTTACAAGTGAATCTATCATCAATCATAATTATATTATGTCTAATTATTTAATTTTTTTTTTTTTTGAAGAAATAATCAAGAAATTCAAAGAAAATAGTAATATACAAGAATTTTCATGTCAACAAAATCATTAATTATAAAGAGACTGTTCAAATTCAAAATGTGGTCATAAGATTAATGGAAATTGAGAAAGTTTGGATATCGATTCCTAAGAAAAATCTTGATATAGAATTAATCTTTCCGGGAAAAATATTATGTTCAATTTCATTTTTCAAACATATATACGCTTCATTTTTTTTAACAGTATAAAATTTCCTTTCGAATAAATTTATTAAAAGTGTGACATTTCTATTGTTTAGTTTTCCAATAAAAAAAAATATTTTTGTAGTAATACAATATCATTTTCTATATTGAACCTTCTCTCCTAAGTGTTTGATATTATTTTATATTAAAATTTTGTAAAAGTGTATTAAAGTAAGTACGGTATATGTATTTAATAAAGTTTTAAAGACAATTTATATTTTTCTTACAAATTTCATTTAATACAATTTAATTGAATGTTATTTTATATGAAAAATCAATTTCATCCCTCAACTTTTATACAAAATTTGTTTGATTAAATTTAACATTTCTGAAGTAACGAAAATCCATTATTTAGACAACAACTAAAATCCTTTATTTAGAATAATAAAACCTTCTTTGATCAATCAAAATACTTACTGCCTGCTCATATTTTATTTTCATTTTTAAATTTTTGTTGTCATTTTTTTTTGTAGAAATTTATTTAAATTGACAGCAAATATATGTAAAATCATTTGGAGGATGCAAGCGATATAACAACACATATTTTAACATGAAATGATAATATGTATACATTTGGGTGATCAAGTAAATATTTCTATATTATTTATTTTGGTTTTTCTATTTTGTTAGCACAATTGTCACTAATAATTTTGTCACTAATAATTTGATCTGTTATTCTTTACCCAGAGAACTCAAATTAGAATTTGCCAATTTTGCAATATTTACGAGCATAATATTAAATTTGATCATTTACAACCGGACTGCGATAGTTAAACTAAAATAGTAATAATTGATTACAATTCAATTTTAAAGTTCGATTTAAGAAATGTGAGATCTTAAATCTTTATCTGACAATAGTAAATACGTACTAAGTATGATGGAACAAAGAACGTATTAATTATGCAAAATTATGATGGAAAAAGAACGATAAATTATGCAAAATTAAATAACTTGTTATTTTAATATTAATTTTCATAAGTTTCATTTAACATTTTTAACACTCTAACATATTTTCTATTTATTTTGGTTTCTCAATGACGGATTATAACATAGGGACATGAAACTGAATAAATCCTATTGCTAACATACCCACTAATTTTACAACCATTTATTATATTTGTCGTATGAATTTTTTTGGTATTTTTAGTACATATAACCAAACCAAACCCAACCAAAAAGATATCAGGTGGGCTATGTATAAAATAATATACATATTGCTCTTTGTATACATATATTTTTAAGTGTTTGCTTTCAATATAAAAAATGACATTGTAAACATGAAAATTCTTTGTACATTACCATATCAGATTGAAAGAAAATTCGTTTTTAAGACTTATTCAATCGAGCAAAGAGAATCTGTTACCTTCAAAATAAATTAGTTTATATTTCTATTTCCAAAGTTTTTCGGTAACACATAAAAATCATACAAATATGTAAATTTTTAAAGCATGTGAAAGATTCTCATATCTTTCTTTGACAGCTTTACAAATAATTTGAACTTATGCCGTTGAAAAACCAGAAAAAAATTGGAAGAATGTTTTCAGATATAAGGTAAAGTAAAAACTGATAGCGCAACAAAAAAAAAATGGGAGAGAAAAACAAAACGAGAACCTAAAATAAATGGAGGAAAAAAGACTGATGACAAAAAGTATTAAAATGAAGTGTATACAATTTTTTAAGCGAAGAAAACCCAAGGTTATTTTTGGGATTTTACTTTTGTAAATTATAAATGAACATTTTTCAGATTTTATATAGGAGATTTTTTGTTTTTCTCAGGTTTTGTTTTACAAAGTAATAGGATTTTTTTTTATTAAGTTCTGAACGAAAAAAGAAAAAAAATTATCAAATTAAAATTGTAAATAATTTAAATTACGATTGAAAAGTTTTAAAAATATAATACTAGAAATTTTGACAAAAAGTGAAATATTAATTTAAAGTTTATAAAGCTATTAAGAAATTAAAGCTTTAATTTACGGCTTTAAATATATGGAAAACACTAATTTGTCGTATATTAGTCATGTATATACCAGCATTAAGAACCTACTTCCAACTATCTGCCTGCTAATGCAAACTTTATGATAATGAAACAACTAGTACTAAAATAGCAACATCGATATTATTATTATTTTGGTATAAATACGCTGTCGAACTATCGTAATTATTAGGTATGCAAAATATTTGAAAAAAAAAAGTTTTTCAATAATGCAAAATATTTATAAGTAACTAATTAACTCAAAAAGACAAAATTCAAATTTTAAAATTTCATTTAATTTAAAGTTTAACTTTCTTAAATATGTTTTACCATCAAATTATGCAAAATGAAATAATTAACTTGTATTAAAAAGTACCATATCAACAAATATTTTCCCTGAATATTAGTATAAAATAATAAAATGTTTGGTATTTTCTTAATAAATCATTATTAAATAATATTTTTTCTTTACTTTTAAAAGATAGCCAAAAACTTAAGTTATTCTCATACTTCACATTTCCTAAACACGAAATATTTTAATGTATATAAATATCTATATTCCTGTAATATCTATATAATATCTATATCTTTCTATTTATGTGGTATATGTACATATATACAAACAATCTATCATTTTTTATAAATTTTTTAGAACATTCTTTTTCTTGTCTATTTTGTATATTAAAATATGTATACGTAAAACATTCCACAATTCAATTCCTATCTGTATTCTCCTCCCTTCAATTTGTTTTAAACACAATATTTTCAAAGTGGAAAATATTTTTGCATATATGGATGTGTCACAGAGGAATTTAAACATAAAACATAATAAATAATACTTAATATTATTATGTTTGATTTGCTATCATCATCAATCAATCAATCATCATTATATTACTATTTAATATTGTATAGTTTATTATGAATTTTAGTATAATTTAAATTTTTTATATTCTTGATGCATAATATTATGGTAATTGTACATAGAATTGTTGACCAATAGTATCATTAAAATTAAAAATATAATCGTCATTTACGAAAAATTAAATATTTTACGAAAACATTTCAACTGGGTAATAAACCAAGTACAATTTAAATTATAGTTAATATAAAGTATACATTAAAACTCATCTTAATTTACATTTACGATTTAGTTAATTTTTATATTATCTTAGATTTTAGGTTAAAAACATATAAATGTTTTATAAAAAAAGTATGAATATTTCATGAAACAAATTTCCACGTCATAACAATAACTTAACATAATTTATTTCTTATTTTATAAAATTGCACCTGGCTGTAAGCATAATGTCCCTAGTTCTTAAAAATATTTTAAAAATATAATAGTGATTTTCTAAGGTAAATTGAGCATAACATTTAAATTCATATTTCCAATGTTAAGACTACTTCATAAAGAATAAAAAATTAAAGAAGCAAAAAGTTAAAAGGATAAAATGTAATAGTATTAGAAAAAAGATTGCTAAGAGACATATTAAAGAAAAAGAAGAGTAAACAAAAAAATTATGTTGAAATACTTATTATTAAATTTTGTCCGTTCTTATTAATATATTAATTTATTTTATAAAATTCTTTGCTTTGTTTAAACTAGTAGCTTGTTGGAATCTATAACATTTTAGTAAATATTAATTTTATGAAAAAAAAAAATTAATAATAATTTTCTGAAAATCCAGACTATGTCATTAAATTTTATTCAAAATGAATTGACGTTGATCTTGTTTTAGGTAATACTATTTGTAAGGCTAAGGATAATTTTATACCATGACAAAGATATTTTATATACCAGATTAAAATATAAACTTTCTAATTTCATAATAAACTGTTTTACTGTACCTTTAAAATCAAGGATTTTATGTTGATTGCTACGTCATTGTACAAATTTACTACAAAATGTTGGTGTATTTTTGATTTCAATCATAAGACCTATCATAAAACCTATAATAAGAATTTTCACGAATATAATTTATATAACAAATTAAAATATAAGCTTTCTTTTTTCATAATCAATAAACTAATAGCTTTAAAATTTTAAATTCAATTTAATATTTTCATTTATGTTAAATATTTATGTAGCGATAGACAAATTTTGAAAAGGTAGTTATTTTCAAAAAATTCAATTTAATCTTTTTATTATAATATTTTTTAAATAAAATATATAATGATTTTGATAAGAAGTATAAAATTAAAAGACACAAAACACTGGAAGAACAAACAATTCGAAAATTTAACAATAATTTATTAATTTCCTGAAAATCAAAAATTAAAATACGTACATCGCTCTGATGATTTTATGCTTATTCATGTATCTGTCAACAAAATGAATATCTCATTATATAAAATATAAATAATATATGACATATAAAAAGAAATAATAATTATTTGATGAAAAATAAGAATGAATTCCTTAAATTTCCCATGTCACAAATTATATCTACCAAAAAATTTCAATTTCTAGTGAATTATTTGACAATAAGATAACTTGTTATACAAAACCTTTAAATAATCGTCTACGTATAGTTAAAATCTATATAGTCTATGACCTAAATTTTCAATATATATATAACTTTATAAATAATATAAATATAAAAGGGATATAATATATGTAAATCTAACATTTTATCATAACCATCGTTATCTAGAGATTTTAATCAAAAAGCAAAGACTTTTATTACTCATTCTATAACACCAAAATTATTCATAAAAGGAAACTCAATCCAATGAATGTTAAAATGTATATATATATATATATATATATATATGTAGTTTAATGTGAAATATTCAACACTATAGTACACTACATAATACATACATATTTTTATATAAATAGTTTTAAAAATCGGTTTTATTATTTTGTTGTGTACAATATTCCAAAACTTAAATAACATTTCCTTTGGGAATTGAACTCTTTAACAACAAAATAAACCGCATTATTATATAAAACATAAAAATCAACTTTAGAAGCAAAAGTACAATTTTGTACCACTGAACAAGCATTGTAATTATATATTTTAAGGTGGCCACATACGTCCCTGTGGACATGAGAGGCACAAACTAACGAAAAACCCGCACACGCTACTTTATACAGAGCGACCTCTATCTGGCACAGGTACACCAAATCGACTTTCTTTTCTATACGTACTTCTTCGGCCATCTGTACAGGGGTACCTCTCAGGAACATCGGGATTGTGTGTGACCGCCTTTAGAACAAAATATATACGTCACGCAATAGTACATATAAATAAGAAATTTTTCTCTAAGATAATAGTACAAATATTATTTGGTACAAAACCAGAAAATCTAAGTATACTCGTATATGCATATTTGATATATAATTTATGGGACATAGATTTAATTTGAGGACAAATTGAATATTTTAATGGAATTATAGAACTTGAATTATTAATTGTGCATGTATACATTATTAAATACATAGGGATATAATTACAATCATGCTTAAATTATAAATTTCGTTTCATATAGGTACATATAAAATTTACATATAAATTAAACTTACTTAATTTTAAGTAACTTTTTAAATACATGATTGTATGAAAAAAAAACTTCTCGAAACCAAATCCATCAAGTTGGTTTTGTATAACATATAGCAATAATTATATATTAATGTATTTTGGACTAAAAGAAAATTGATTTTAATATTTTTTTTGGGTTGCATTAACATATGAAAACATTCACGATCATAATATTCATTAATTTTTTATCAATACGGTAATTAATTTTAAATATTAATAATTCAAGAACTATACCCTATACTTCGATAACAGTTTATATTGTCCTGTTCAATTTTACAAAAAAAAAATTAGAATATATTCGTAAAATGTATTTTATTCCAATTAATCTATTATAGACGATAAACTATAGTCTAACAATTGTTTAATAACAAAAAACTCACAACACATTAAATCAATAAATATTATTTGCAGTCCTTGTTTGTCCTTAAAAATAATGAAATCACTTTTTTCTACTTAATATAAACATAAATTTATGTATACTACCATACATAGACTAAAATACGAAATTTGATAGAGTAAAAAACATATCGTGTTTTTGTTTTTATTTTATATCAACATGAATTGAATATTAATGATTCCCATAAGGACCAACTATAACGATATTTGATATAAAGAACAAAAAGTATAATATAAGATTTACGATTTGTTTGGTGCAGGAAATCTCTCGTTTATTGTAACAAAATAAATGTAAAATTATTAAGGAGTCTGTTAAAAAAGAAAAAAAATATATTCCATATACAGGAGTGTTAACATTTGTATAATTGAAGTGACAAAATTCAAATAGTTTATTAAGATTTAAAAGATAATTTCAGGAGATATGATAGTGAAATTTAATATACATATAACTATGAAACTGTCAAATTAGTTCACATTTTTATAACCTTTCCTTATTATTATTTATCTAATCAAATCAATAAGCTATACGTTATTAATTATATAATGTGATGTGTAGGTTTTAGTAGAAAATCAATAATAACTCGGTTGGGAACTGAACCCCCAATTGCAAGTTTACTTTTCATATTAAATTCATTTAAAAAATTATCATGCACTAAAGAAAAATGATTGAAACTGGGAAAAAATTATATAGCAATACAATATCAAAAAAAAAAAAATGATAACAAGAAAATAATAAAATATAAAATACGATATTATAAAATCTATATCATATTTTTAATAATAAATTTGTCAACTAAAACATATCACACAAAAAAAGCTTCTTAAGTTTAGAAAAAGAAAATAAATGTAAATTGTTTGCAGAAAGGTAAAAAATTTGAAAAATATTTAATCATATCCTTACAAATACCACAAATACAAATGGAAAATCTGATTTAGGGAAACAAAAAAAAAAAAACAATCTAACTTAGCAAATATATCAAATTTTTTTCTAACATTGAGTCCAAAAAGTTAAATAAGTATGTGCCGATGTTTTATTAAAAATGTATGCTTGAGCCTTACTAGACAAAATAATTTGTTTATTTACCATTGGAAAACTTTTGTTTGTTATTCGAAGGATTTTTTTTTGTTTGGTAAGAATGTATGTCCCAAAGTTGTGGGACATCTAAATAAAATTTATTTGTTCTATCTTATATTAAAAAAAGTATCCTTATATATATATATATATATGTATATGTATATAAATACCAGAAGAATTGAAAAATATAAATCAATAAAATATTGTCGTAAATTTTATGTTCACTATATAACATCCTTAAAATTCTTATAGCCTAAGCCTTAAGTATTGAAACAAGATTATCTACCGTATTTATAAGTCCTTTTAAAAAAACCATATTTAAACAATTTTAGATCCGTCTGACTGTCTGTCCGATGTAAGTTTTAAAATTGTAAATTAACATAGTAAATACATATATAAATTGGATAGGTATACAAAAATTGTAAGAAACTACTAAAGCATTTAGAACATACCAAATTGAATATTAACAATATTTAATTCAGAAAGTAAAATGGGATCTGTAAATAATGTATGATAGACATACATCGCGTATGAAATAAATAATAATTACTGCAGCAGAAGTACTACAATTTAAATTTCTACCACTAAAATGGGTAACATGTTGTTATAATGTAAGTCCAGAATTGTTACCAAAATTAAATTAAAAATATATGTTGGATATATAATCCGGAGTAAATTAAACTGGAAGTTTTTATAAAGTATTTTGAGAAAGAAAGTCCGTAATTACGAAACTGATATTCTAATTCTAAAGTGATCTCAGGTGATCATAGTTTTTTAATTACTATATTCTCCGGTAAAGTGTTCTAATTTTTAGTAAAATATGTATAAACCTTTCTATTTGAATTCATTATAATAAAGAACTAATTTTCCACTTTGCAACAATGTTAAGGAAATTGGGAAAATATTTAACTTCCGATTAAATCGTTTCTATCTTATAAAGACGTTGCTTATTTTTTTTTATTTATTTGCAATTATTTACTATTTTTAAAAAACATTTTTGACTATCATTAATATCAATATCCAATCCAATGGTATGCAAAGTATTTGGTCTACAAAATTCTTCTATATGTTCTTGCAATGTATTTTGGATGCTATATGTATTTCCTCTATTGGAATTTAGAAAAAATAAGAAATATTCCAGACATGATAAATTCCAGTCAATATATTTATACATACATATAGTTCAAAAGTACGTGATAATGTAGCAATAGTCCCTGAAGGTCTTTAAGTGATAATGTCACCTTCGATGAAATTATATATGTACTTTTGTACCGGAAATTTATATTCATATTAAAGCATCTTGTGGGGATACGAAAACATAAAAGAAATTAATTTAAATTGTCAGTTTATATAACCTAAGAATATACACAAAATGATATATGAAAATTATTTTAAAAAATAATGAGGATGGAATGTTATTTTGGCTATTATCCTTTTTTGTGGTAAGTACGCAAATGGGAGCGATATAACATAATTCAGGAAAGCGGTAGCATATTATATATAATACAGATTGAAATTAACATACACATAATTTATGTTAAATTAACAATAATTGCGATGATGATTACATTTCCCATTCTTTGTAGAAAATACAATTACTCGTATGCAATTTCTATGTCTTTCCGTAAACTCCTTACCAGACTGTAACTCATATTGGGCACCTATGTTTTCAGTTTTGTAGTCTTTTTAAAATTTTGAAATTCTTTTATATTTTATAGTGCTTTCATATAATTATAACGTTTTTTAAAATTGTGATTTAACTTGGTAAATCTTTACCAAATACGAAGAGAAACCATACGAACGTATGGAAAAGCTAATCTAGAGTAAAAAAAATTATCACATCACAAGACTTGGCATTGTTTTATCGCAAAATAATTTTAAAAGAATATAGATTTGCCAGTGGAGTAAAAACAAAAATTTGTTGAAACTAAATAACAAATCTTAACCTTCAGCGCTTTGTAAATACTTTATTTTATTAAAAGAAAATTTATTATTCTATATAATTTTTCGTCCTTAACGTAATACTGCATAACACGGCAAAATATTGTTAAAACTTTTTATTTCCTTAAAAGTTTTCAGGGAAAACATCTGTTGGTCATTGTTTACTCTATGTACTTTAAGATTCTTTATCGGCAGTGAAAATAGCAATTATAGAAATATTTTTATTAGGGTACATGACTAACAGATGGTTCTATCAAATTTTATACTTTTTAAATTGTTTTTCACTAAAATAATTTCTTTAATAGAAATTTTGTTATGTTTTATTTGAAAATAAATGAAAATTTTGTTGTCCTTTTATTTTTTTATTATTATATATGTACTTATAATTTGCTGGAAATTAAATTAATTTGAAATAATAGGAAATGTGAATTTTTATCATTTCAGGACAATAAAATTTTTTACAATTGTTTTTCATTTTTTGTCATGGGAAAAAATTAATATAATTATAATAATAAATGTTTCATTAAATTTTGTTGTCAAATTTTAACCAAGAAATTATACGTATAATTACTTAATCAGGGCCATTAGATGTGGTGCTATTTCTAATTAGTGGTCTGGATTTCACCAATGAGATTTAATGCTTGACAGCATTATCTTAGAGGTAAATATGTATATATTCTGTTGCATATCTTTATTTATTGAATTTAATTATGGATACATTCATATCATATTCATTCATTATTCATTTAAAAAAAAAACAAATACATATATTAAATTAACTTTAATAATACTTTAATAATAATTTATCTTGACTGTATTTTATCAATGAAAAAAAAATACGATAAACAAACCCCGGGTTTGTCAAAAGCACATTTCCTCAAAATAGCCTCATGTAGAACTATGAGCTATTCTAAAACAATGGGAATTTCTATACGTGAATAGTATTTTTTAGTAGCATTTTCAATGTACAGTTTTAGTAGTAAATATTGTGCAGTTTTAGTAGTATTTTCAATGTACTATACATAGGAAAGATAAAAAAATGATATGGTAAATATAGGTAAAAAATGTGTCCCTGTTCGATTTTATTAATTTTTTCCTTCCAAGTTTATTATTCCAACAAAATACATATATATAAACTTATCATTTAAGGTTTCCCTAATTTTGCTTTTAATTGAACATATAATGTGATATGAAATAATATCCAATATTCCATTTATATAGCTCCTAAAAATATGCAAAATATTCGTTTTTTGCAAAATTTTATATGATTGTGCATTTTGATTAATTATTAGTGTGAGGCAAATGACTATAATTTATTAATTAATGCACTTTAAAGAAATATGATTCTCGAAAGTTTTCTCATTATTTGTTTTTAAAAATATTGCGCGGTTATAATTATACAAGTAAATTAAAAATGTAATTTTTTGAATTTCGAAGGGCCACAACGGAAAGGGGAGGGGAGATACGGATACAATTTCTTCAGAGACTCTAGTTATTTTTTAGATATCTCTTTGGTACATAAATTTCAGCCTTCCATAATAAGCAGTTTGGGAAATACAGGGTGTTAAAAAAACTAAAAAAAGGTGTATGAAGATAACGGTATTTTTATACATCAAAAAATTAAATTTTAAAAAATTTTTTAATTTCACAATTAAGATAAAAGATTTTCCTATCTTATGGCTTTTACAGACCTCAAAAATTTTTATTGCTTTAAAAGTTATTAGATGTTCAATATGGGCAATTTTCGAATTTGAAGGGGGAATAACTGAGAGGGGAAAAGAGATAGAAGAAAATTTTGTTCTACTGGACCTATTATTTTATTACTATCTATCTATGGTTAAAATTTTAATACTCTATCTTAATAGATGTAGAAGTTTGTGTAAACGGACGGACGGACAGACGGACAGACGGACAGACGGACAGACGGACAGACGGACAGACGGACAGACAGAGTGAAACTAATATACACATTTCTTCCAATTTGGTTGGAAATGTGCTAAAAAATGAAATAACATACATGTAGGTATGTATGTATTTGGAAAGTTAATACAATTTAAAAGCCACTTATTAAATCTGACAGCTACGTGTTTCAAATATCTTTTAGGATTTCCATGTCAACACTTTCAGGACAAACTTTGCCATAAAACTATACCAGAAAACTTTTCTGTATTAGAAACTTTTTTTATAATTTTTATATTTCGTTTCTAGATATATACAGATACTACAAATATTTTTCAACTATTGTGTGGAAACATGCCAGAACATTGTATCCGCATTTTCTTTATTAAAAAGAAACGACAGTACTAGTTCTCAAAATTTTATAATTTATTTTATAATTTAAGTCATCAATTATGATTACTTCTCAGAGTGTATCGTCGGGATAAGCTGTAGACTTAGGCCCACATCGGGCTGTTGACCCAAAATAAGAAGTAGAAGACTTTTTATATATTTCCATGAAGGAAATATATTTTTTTAATTAAATCTATAATTTATAATTCCTGCTGCAGAATAAACTAAATTATTTAAAATCTTTAGACATTACCTATTTATACATAATACCGATCATGTAATAAGATTTTAAAATTTTGATTTAAGCAATAGTAATCCTAGATATTATTATTAAGAAATATATATGTATATCGTTAATTAGCTTTTAACCATTTTTTTTGCTTCAATTTAAAGTTACTCGATATTTTTTAATACAAATTCGGTGTACGAAAGTGCATATTTTATTAAGTAAATACATAATAATAATTAATAATATATATATATATATATATCATAACACCAAAATATTTATGAATACCGAATATAAAATTTTTCTATACATACAATTAAAAATATAACCCAAAAAAGGATATATGCATAAACACTTATCCGTATATTCTCGTATATGGAAATACACTGCTAACACGTAGTGAAAGTTTATCAACGTATTTATGATATTAATTCTAGAAAAATTCATGCTTAAGTATAGTTTTGTTCTCTTCGTGACAGTTATTGCTACAAGCATAAACTTGCTGAAACATTTTTTTTTACCTATGGATATACATATTTGTTTTCAGTTCGTGTTCAGGATTTAAAAGGAGAATTACACATTAATGTACGAGACGATATTTTCTCTGTCAAAACAAAAGTTTGGCTATGTAAAAAAATGTTAATTTTTGGAATATATTTAAAATTATAAATTACATTATTGTAAAACAGGAAAACTGGCCAAATAAAAAAAAATATGTTACCAATAACTGATCATACATATATTACTCTTTTTATCATGTTGGTATCTCATTTACAATTCCTTTTGTGGTTATACAGTAAAAATGGAATTACATATTATATATTATATAATTATTGTCTTTAAAATTGTGTAAAAAAAGAAAATTGATTATTAAAAAAAATAAAAAAAAAGAAAATTGATTATTAAAAATAAGTTTGTTAAAAAAACTTTGCATGATTATATGTCTTTAGATGCGATTTTCAATATACTGCTAAAATGCATAGGAAATCTTTCTTAAAATTAAAATGAAGATAATTAATTGCGATAAAATTTAACCAAGGGAATTTAAATTTGATTAATAGTATTTCATATAATCTTCTTAAAATAAAACATGCTCACAAATATGTTCTTATAGAATTAGTCAAATTGCAAATTTTATTTATACAGATAAGAAAATGCTACACGTTTCAAACACACCAGAAAAAATAAAACTTAAACAATATTTTTGGCAGTTATTTTGGAATTTAAAAAATAATTATTCATTTTTGGAAATTCACTTATGTATATAGTAACATTTGTAAAATTGTATGATACCTAAAAATGTAATCCCTAAACATTGTTACAAATATGACGAGATTTTCATTTTACAATAAAATTTATTTTAATAATCCTGTAAATACTTTTCTTCGTTCCTTTTATTTTTTTGTTGATCACCATAAAATAAATCTTAAAGAAAAAGGTAACCATACTGCATAATTAATTTAAAAATTAATTATAAAGTTACACATACTTTCTCATTGCAAAACTTATTTTTTAAACATTTCATAATTGACAATGAAAATTCAATACATACATATACATATATCAATTGATTATTTCAAAAATATTTTTCGTAGCTTTTATTTATTAAAGATAAAATGTAATTCGCCAAACTTAGACTCAAATGAATTATTCAAATTATCTTGCTATTTTTCTTCATTTCTATTTGGAATCCTCTATTAGATTTCAAAACCCGAAAAACCAAATAGGTTTTTATTAGTTCAGCACACAAGGGATTAATAATTTCCACTTGTGGCCTTTGCCTTTGTCAAATATTATATTTATTTTAAAAGTTAATATTATGTATATGCAGATATAACATAACAAAAATTCACATGCATTTATAGTGTGCACTCTTAATTCTTGTATATACTAATGACTCACCACAAAGTAAAAGTAGATACCTATACTACAAATTTATTTTTATAACTAAACTTTGTATCTTTAGAAGTAAGATTTATTTAGTTTTTTCCTATTACATATTATAGAAAATATTTTCATCATACATAATATATATTCTGTAAGATTTGTACCATTTATTTAAATTGTAATATAAAAAGTATATAAATCTCAATCGATTATTTTTACCACTACATTGGCTCATAGCCATAGCCCAGATTTAATAAAATGTATATTAAATAATTTTTCTACTCCTTTATATACGTGTATACTATATATATATATGTATAATGGATGTACATTTAAATGTATGTATATACACATTGGTTCATAAATGGATATTTAAGCTGACTATATACGACATATATAATATTACTAGTACTATATACAATACTAGTAATATTCGTTTTTGTGCAAAAATTTAGGGGGCATTTTGAGAGTTAATTAAACCAAATTTACACCTTAATAACTACTAGTCGTTATGAATTAAAATTGAAATTTTTAGTAGTCACAAAATATTCATTTATATTTTGTATAAATTAATTTAATATTAAAATTATTAACAAATATTACTATATAGAAATCTGTTAATATGGAATTTAAGAAAAAATAAAGTAGATACATAGTCTTCATAGTTTCAGAACGGGGCTTTTGACAAAAATTATTCAATTAGATTGGTAATTAAATTCCCTTTAAAATGAGCTATAAAAAAATTCTAATTTCTACGTTGCTTGGAAATATAAGCCTACATACTTTAAATTTGTAATTATAATAAATTAATTAATATCTCAATAAATAAAGAGTGAGAATCTATGTGGGTAGGTAAGATACTGCGAACAATAAATTAAGATTATTTAAAGAAAATATATAGAAAACTATTGTATCAATTTATCAAATCAACTAATAAATTTTGACAGTTTAATTTAAATCATTATTCTCCTAAAGAAAATATTACAATAGACCTTTAAATAAAACCAAGCCGTTTTAATAAAAAAACTTTATATTTGTATATTTTAGTTATCTATATAAAATTAATTTTCCACAATTTGAGGTTTAATATTAAATTTGTACATAAGAGTATGACTTATAGTATCTTCGATAATAAAAGATCACAGCAACTACAAGTAACGTAAACAGAAATACAGATGGTATGGTCAAAAAACCTAGATCAAATAATACAAATAAATTCTTAATATTTACTTTTAACTTGTATTAAATTAAATTTATACCTATCAAGTAATATTCAACATTTTCATACATCATTGTCAGCATAGTTTGCGCACACTCTGACTCCCAGTCTACAGGTATAACATCATCGTATAATTTAAACATATCATTCAGATTACACTGAATACCACAATTCGGTATATTAAGTGGTTGCGGTTCTATATTTGAATTTCTATATAACACCGATATAAATGGAGTGTTATTATATATCCTCATCTCCAAAATTAAGCATGCAGCATATGGGGGACTATGAAGCTAGACAAAAATTAAAATAATAGTTTTATACAAATACATTATATTCAATATATTGGTTATAATACCTCAAATAATTTTAAAGTATTCAAAATATTAGCGAGTGTTGTATCATGACCACTGTATATCCATAAAGAGCGATTTGGTTTCAATGTTCCATGAAATTTTTTTTTAAAACGATTCAGTATTTCTTTAAGTAAAGGTCCACTTTTTAGTCTAGCAAGTTTTCTATTGTATGTACTTGTAGCGAATGACAAATCTGATATATACTTCATGTCACCACCTGGATAAACTTTTTTCGTCCATTCCGGTAAGCTAATTTTAATAAAATATAAATACATATATTTTCCATTACGATAATTTATGAAAAATAATCATAATTTTTTTATAGTTACGTTTTATTATATATATCTTCAATGTATAGAGTATTATATATTTTTTCTACATTTTCTAAGGAGTTTATTGTGTTGCCTGTATATTTTGATAAATAATCATATAGATATTTATATCGTCTATTAAGTTTTTTAAATTCATCAGATTGTTTTAATTTAAACATGGCATAATCATATGCTGCGCATCGTTTTTTTGCTGCTAGGACCTTTAATATATTTAATAAATTTATTTAATTTCTATTAAACAATGAACAATGTATACAGAATCCTGTTTTTCCGGAATTGTGTGGACTGGTATAGGTTGCCAAAATATATTTTTGTTCCAAATTTCTGTATTATAAGGCGGATATAAACCAGCTAAATTAGACAAAGCACTCATCAAAGTTCTATCGACATCGGTGGACTGAATATACACTTCATCTTTTGAGTATGTATCATTTATAAGTGTTGGATATTGTTTTTTCAGCCACTGTCCTAGTTTGTAATGTTGAATTTTCCCAACCTATATGTGTCAATAATGGATTATAGAAATAAAAATCTCCAAATAATACATCAATATTTCAAAAAAAATGCATACAAATTATTGCTACAATTCCAATGAATTTTTTTGAAAAAATTTTATTATATAAGCATAATTCGAATTAACAAAAGTTGACCTACTTGAATTATTAAAATAAAACTTTTTCAATTTGAGACAACAATTTTATAGCCCACAACAACTATATATATATTTTCTCTTATTATCCACAATTGTTGTATATTTTCTGTTAACTTTCTTTCAGTATTAGTTCTAATTAAATTATTTAATATATTGATATTGAGTAAATATCAATAATGTGTGATTATTTTTGTTTTTTAATCTCCACAAGCAATTTATTTTTAGTAAAGCAAATAGGAAGTTATATATTGAACTTTGTACGAACTGCAAATTTATTGCAATAAAAACTAAATAAATAAAACGATAAAATATGACACCTCCTATTACGATTTAATACAAGTGAAATGGCATTGATACATATAAGATTTTATAAACTCACTTTGTACTGCATGAATGGATTAAAGATTATAAGAATATGTATGGACTTCGTAAATTCGCATTAAATATTGAGACTTACGTTTGTTAGTTGTCCCCAACCATTAGGCCAGTATTTTAGATTATTCCAGGGATCTTTGATATAAATAGTTTAATTAGGAATTTATAATTAATTTCTCAAGGTAAAACTAAAACCAAATAAAAAATTACCTGTAGGATATGGATCAACTGGCATCCTATCACCATGTCGAAATAACTGTAAATATATAATATTATATATCTGAAATTTCCAATTTTTTATTAATTGATCCTAGAGAAAATCATACTATATGGGCTAAAACTATTCGGCCTTTTAATTCTTCTGTGCTAATTAAACTAAACACACTACAACTCAGAATTAAAAATAAGCCTCTCATGGCAGTTTACTATAAGTTCACACTTTAAAGTGGATCGATTTATGTTAAAAAAGCAACTAAATATTAATTATAACATTTTATTAATTATATATAAACTTCTTTTTAATACTTCTTTTGTTTGTAATTATAATCGACTACGACTTTTAAGTTTGACAATTAACAATGACAACTAAATATTTTAATACTGCAACGTCTGCAACACTGCAACTACCCTGAAATGAAAACCACAAAACAATGTACGCTGGCGCAGAGCGTTGCTTCAACTTGGCTTATGGCAGATTTATACTTACCGCAACCGCAACGCAAACGCGATGCTCTCATAGATAAAATATTCTATTTTCATACATTAAATTTATACTCACCTTTTTTCATTTTAGATGTGTTTATTATGGTTTAAATCTAAACTAAACTAAAATTGTCAATATTTCCTGTAAAAATAATCATTCATAGTTTTGCTACGATCGTAATGCAATTTCGTTTATCTTTCATCAAAAATAAAGAAAAATACAAAATTGAAATTTGAAAAATAAATTAAATTTGTATCCTTTAAAATCCTTTGGTTTAAAAACCCAAAAGAGGTAGAATTTTTGCTTGTAAATTTATATTATTTTGTCCTAAGCAAAATTTAAAATAAATACGAGTATGTATAAGATTCCAAATATGAGTTTCAATTTTTTTGTTAAAATATATCAAAATCACCAGAAATATATAATTAGTTATCCTTTCTACCTCGTACATATTTTTTCCTTTGTTTTACTATTTTCTTCCTTATTCTTTTTCTATATTATGGTATACCTGTACATTGTTATAGATATGTATATTATTAAATTACACCTCGAAAAATGTGTGCCTTCTGTCGTCTCTATATAATTTCTACTTCTTACCAAAAAACTCGTTATTTCAACGGCCTTAACAAAAAAATATTCACCAGAGAATATATTCACCTAATATTTTCAGTTTTGTCTTTTTTATTTTTTGAATATCTTTATAGTATATTATATACGGATTTTTTGAATATCTTTATAGTATATACGGAAGGGAGCTAATTCATGTACTTGTACATATAATAACGCAATGTGTATCATAACGAAAGTTATCTTATTTATCATTTACGCGCCTAGCTATATTTTTTTGGTATTTATCGTTCTTCTCAAAGTATATACATTAGATCCTATTTAATTAATGCAATATATACTATATAGTATTAGGATTTTTTTTAAATTCACTTAATAAGATAAAATATTTTTCAAGTGATAGTGATAGTAAATATCAAAGTAACCAATACAATCGGAAATTGAAACCACGTGTGACAGCCATTAAATTTAAGTGATTTATTATATTTTTTATTCCTACCAAGCAAAGGCTTTAAAAAAGCATCTAGCATTAACAGAGCACGTAGCATAAAATTGGTTTATATTAATAGTTAATGATTTTCGGCACCGAGAGGAGGAAAAATATTATATTTAGTATACTCCTTTTTTATTATTATTATTATTTATGATTTCTGATTCATGTGGTTTTTATTTTTATTGTAATAAAATTATATTTTTATAAGTAATTTATGGGTCGATATCGATACATAGAATATTTATATCCTAATAGATTGTTACAATAAACTTCAATAAAAAAATCTTGATGTCATCTGATATATGAATTATGTATTCTTAAATTCGGTCATTTCAAATTTACATATATGTAATTTATATACATTTAAGAAGTGAAAACCTAAATTGAATATGAACTGAATATCGTTCAATTGACTTACGGACGGCGTGTTCTGTTCTTAATGAAATATTGCCCACAAAATAAGTCTCTTTAATTACAAGCAATGCAACTCGTTAATACGAAATTTTAAACTAACGAATTAAATTATTAAAGCAAAAGTCAGAGCTAGCGATTACCTACTACATATAAAATAAAAAATGTAATTGTATTCACTTGTTTGATATTTTGATACGGATTCCTTGAAATCCCTGCTAATAGGATTCCCTTACATCTGAAATGTAGGGAAAACCCAACATCTGGGACAAAAAAAAATCGAATGAGAGAAAAATGTTAAACGTGTAGAAATTTATTCAATTACATTTTATAAAAAAAAATCTAACTTTTTTTTAATTAATTCTTAAAAATCAGAGTTGTATAAAAATTAGTCGATCAAAATTATAAATAAGTAGAAACAAAATAATTAAACCAAATTATTATTCTGTATAGTGTTTGCTGTCATTACCACGTTTAATTTGAGTATTAATTTATTTCGTAAAATAAATAAAATCAAATTAGACAATTTTAAATTGTTTTCGTGCAAACGTTTATATCATGTTGTCGTAATTAATAGTGAGAAAATTAAATTCTTTGTTAATGAGATTTTTTAGATAATTTTGTAATTTGAATATCAGTATATTCTTTGTTTTTTATTATTAAACAAATAATATTAAAATAAATAATAATTAAATAGAATCTATAAACCCATTTTTACACGTTCGACATTTTTCTCTCAGTATTTTTTCATCATTTCCTTACTCAAGAGAGATACAGACATGAAAATATTGAAAAAAAAAATTACTTTTACATAGGTATGGTTTGAATAACAAATAATGTACATAATGTATATTGTATAAACATTTTTCCATTCAAAGAAAATGGGGATTTTCCGACGATTATATTATATTTATGTACTTTATTGAAAATTTAGCGCTAAAAAAAATATTTTTTTTATATTTCCATGCTCAACTAAGCAAATAATGTTCTTGTAACAATATTTTTATGTAACCATATTTTTTTCCTAAATCCGCATTGTGAATTTTTAATAGTGTTGATATACATATATATTTGGTATGGATCAAAAAAACGTCAGATAGATGGCATATCAAAATGTTAAGACTTGATGTTATTCAATTGATTAATAACTCTGGAAATGAATTAAGATACATTACATATACATATACTCGTACATTTTCTTTTGTAAATAACTTTAATAAAAATTGTCTAACAAATTAATTAATGACCATAATTATTACTCCTACTTTTTTTATTCGGGAATACTTTTCATAGCAAAATTATACTAAAATAATTTTCATTATTTATAAACCCAGTGATATAATTATCAGGAAAATTCTCGAACTAATATTTAATGCGGTAATTAATCATTTTTTCCATTATGAATTAGCGGAATCGAATGTAAAAAAATTTAACTTTACATATATATTATTTTTGTTAATATGTACTTATAAAAAGCTTGTAAATTTAGGGTTATTGATACTAGCTAATGAATAAAGATATTAGTATTCAAATTGAAGTTAATTGTAATTGTCAAAATAAAGTATTTACTTGGGAAAACAGTATTTTATGGTAAATGGTAAAGATTTCCGTTGTGAATTGAAGAACAGGGTGCTTCAATTCACAAAACACTGGAACTGGAATCATTATTATCTATTATATACTTAATCAGTAATCAAAATTCTAGATATTTTCCAACTGAAGTTTAATATTAGAAAGAAAACAATGGAATTTAATTTTCATATTTAAATATTAAGTCAACTAAAATTAATTGTACTTTCGCTGGAATAAATTTTCCAATTTATAGGTCAAATATGTTTATTTTACATAATTCTTGTTTTCCATAAAATTCTTAATATATATTTAAACTTGTATTTTATTCACAATTATACCAACTATAGTTCAACTTCAAAATTAAATTTGAAATAATTATAACTTGTAATTTTGTACCAGAATGAAAAACTTATTTTTATAAATGTTAAATTCAAATAAAATATGCCGCACAGCTTAACAACTGTGTAGTAGTTTTATAATTATGCGCTTTTTTGTTAATTTTATATCGGACGGGCGGATGGTTACGACGGATCGAGGGACAGAAAAGCGTTCAAATAAAAGTTTTTTTTTTAAACAGCCCTAATGAATAAATATTTCCTTTCTCATTATAGTTTTTTTTCATTGTTTTCTTATTAGTTCATGCATTTATGATTTTAAATTAAATTAATTTGTATTTTATAATTTTAATGAGTGTACATAATAATTTATTCGTCATAAAGCATTTAAATGCAACGTAAGAACTGAGCATCGAACATATAAAATTATTTTTAAATTATTAAATTATTTATATGAGTAAATTTAAAAATGTGGAATTGGTGATAAGGAATCAACAATGTGGAATCCCGCATCGATGTCCTATATATAAAATTATGTTATAACTTACTGCCCCCATCATGTACATATACATACATATATGTATATGAATTATTTTAAAAAATAATTATAAAAATGTTGGATAACAGATACCGATTACTTTTTTCATTTATCAAATAATGATAATTTTAAAATTATTATAGTATGAGCTATGAGTTATATACCATATATATAGAATAATTAAAATATATCAGAAGATAATACGAGCATTAGAGTAGGATATAATATAATGTTTTTGACATTTTAAATATCTAAAAAATTATTTTTATTTTAATATTTACAAAAAATGATTTTCATTTATAAATAAATAGCTATATTTTTGAAAAAAAAAACTAATTTTGAATAAAATTAGAAAATGGATACGGAGGAATTATCAGAAGAAGAAACTGAAAAGATTTTGCAATTTCAAGACGTGACAAGCATTGATGATTTAAATATTTGCAGAAATATTTTAATACAAAATCAATGGGATTTGGAAGTAAACTTTATTTTTTAAAAAAACGTATATACATAATTTGTATTTAATGAATTATTTAAGGTTGCACTTCGAGAATATTTGAATATACAAGAAAATGAAACATCTATGAATTCACTGACATCAGTATCAGAAATTCAGTTTCCTCTTAGTATAATTGATCCTAGAGAACAATCAATTTCATTTTCAGCTAAATTTCTAGATTTTTTTGGATCTTTCACAAATTATATTTATAATGTTTGTTATACAACTATAAACTTAGTAACTATAATTTTTAATTCATTTTTAGGTAGGACTAATAATCAAAGTAAGTATATATGTTATATTCAGAGTTAGTTTTTGTAGAAATAAATATTAAAAAAAAGCGTTTACAATAGTCACAGAGCCATTGAATGATGTTTTAAAATTTATTCAGAATTATGATAAAATATATCCACATCATCCTGTATTTTATCAAGGAAGTTATTCTCAAGCTTTAGCTGATGCCAAACAAGATCTAAAATTCCTTTTAGTCTATTTACATAACGATTCTCCACAAGTACAGCAATTTTGTAAGGAAACTTTATCAAACTATGAAGTTATTGAATATATTAATGAGCATATGTTATTTTGGGGCTGTGATGTAACATTGCCAGAAGGCTATCGTGTATCAAATATAGTTCATGCTAGAGATTATCCCTTTTTAGTTGTATCAGGTTTAAGGGGTAATAGAATGATAATGTTGGGATTAATGGTAGGTACTTGTTCACCTACCGAATTATTAAGGAGATTTGAAGTTATTGTCACTGAAAACACTATATACTTAACTCAAGCGCGACAAGAACGGTTGGACAGGATAGTAACACAATCATTGCGACAGCAACAAGACGAAGCATATAAATTAAGTTTACGAGCTGATGAAGAAAAGGAAAAAAATCGACAAATCGAAAGAGAAGAGATATTAAAGGCAGAATTAACTGAAAAAAATAAATTAATAGAACAACAAATAAAACGAGATGTAGAATTTCTTTTATTCGGTTTTTTATAATTATAAATTTATTCTTTTATTTCTGCAGGAAATTTCTCAACTAAAAGTGGATGTAAGTAATACCGTACCTGAAGAACCAGTAGAAAATACACCAAATTCTATTAATATTGTTTTTAAGTTGCCAAATGGTGAAAGAATTAAAAGAAGATTTTTAATTACAAATACAATAAATGTAATCATTAATTTAAGTACCTTTAGTTTCTAAGAGATACATTATTCGATAAATGATAGAAGATATTATTTTTTACATTTACTTAAAATAATTTAAATATATTCTAATAAGTAATTAAACAAGAGCAGTATTTCTAAATATTTTAATTAATTTATGTAAAAAATCTAAAATACCTTCAAATGTCAACACATAGTTATCCAATTTTGTATCTCAAAACCAAATCTAATTTATTAAATATTTAATTTTGTTATTTATATTTATTGTTCATAGGATGTGTACAATTTTGTGTTTTGTCATCCACATACACCTGATAAATTTGAAATAACTACAAATTTTCCAAAAAGAATTTTATATACGGAGGACTTGCCAAACATGTTGCAAGCAAGAAAGTTAGATGAAATTGGTCTAACAAATCGTGAAGTTCTATTCATAAATGATTTGGATGCATAATTTAAAATTATAGATGACTGTAAAAAAAGATATTATCGAAAAAGTTTGTATCATTAAATTTGCAAGGATTAGTTTCATATAACTTTTTTTAAACATTATGTATTGATTACAATATTGATAATATTGACTCCGTAATTTTTGTCACATCAGTAAGTTTTACAAAAATGAAATAAAACTATTTTATAAAATTTAAATCAAGTTGATTTCATAGCATAAAATATTACGTCTATGTTTTAAATTTTGATTTAATTTTTTAAATTATATTTTTGAAATATCGTATACAATATTTTATGTTCATAATTTAAACTTTTAGTATTTGGATGATCAGTCGTTAGTTTGAAATTCTATTAGGCCAACAATAGTAATACTAATTCTACTAATTTGAAAATATCCACTTCAAAATAAATAAAATACTCCATTTATTTTATTATAATACAATTCTGAAAATTTAGTGCACATAGCTTCATCCTACACCATATATGAATATAGGATTAGTACTAACAAAATATGTTGGAAGAAACCATAAATAATTAAATTATGATATAAAATTGTTTACCCCATAAATTGGTAAAAATAAGTCAAGTTAATGATAATTAAGGTAGTGTTATTAATTTTATAATTAATATTGCTAAAATTTCTGTTTGCAATTGAATCATAATATTTTATGCAAAAATAATTAAATATCCTCGAAGCCGAATAAATAATCCCTTTTAAATTTAATTCTTATAGTTAATTTATTTCCATAAATTCATATAAATAATGAACCAAACACAGAAAAAAAAAATTTTTTAAAAAAAAAAGTTTTAAATGCAAACATCTAATAAATAACTTTCATAATTTACCCTTCAGACCTTTTTTTTCAAAAACACAATATTAAGTTTTCCATAAAGCTATTGAAGATAAGACTCTGACCTTTTTTGGCAGTTATCCCAATAGTCAACCCAGTAAACTTTGAAATTTAAGCTAGTAATCCCCAGTAGATTTTAATATGAAAGTTCATTTGAAAACTGTGATACTTTAAATAAAATTGTAATAAATTTATTTCTAGGATATTTAGAATTCATATATATACATATATATATATACATAATTGCTTTCATCTAACAATTTAACATTTATTTACTTATAACACTAAATGGGTATGTTTTTAACTCTATCTAAATAATATTTTCATAAAAAATAAATATTCATACACTTAGATAATATTTATTCATATTCATAATGCTTTTTAAAAAAAAAATACTTCCCAATTTTTACTTTTGGCAGAAAATTATAAACTGGCGAATTAATGATAATTTAGAATTTAGATTATTTGTGTGTATAAAAATCCAAAGAGGTCACACTTACTATATGAATTTATAATGTTATTCGGAAAATATATCTTTTGCGTGGTTCTAAATAATTCAAACTTTCCATCGGTGGGTCTATCATAAGAATTGTGAGTACATTAACTATGTCAAATAAATGCGGTTTTTTTTTGTTTACATCGGACGGATGGACAGACAGAAGGACAGAATAGCATTAACATAAGGTAATTTTTTTTTTTTGAGAAAAAAAAGCCCTAATGAAAAATATAATATTTTCCGAAGATAATTTTATATACATATTACATATTTAGGTTTAAAAGTATAAATTTTGAAGAAACGGCGAGCTTATATGTATGTTGAAAATTCTTTATCAAAATATTTTTTACTGAGTAAAATTAAAAATTTTTTTTTGTTATTAAATTGTTTTTGGTCAATGGTTAAGATTGAATAAAAATAAATAGAAAACTACATACATATATACATATGTATAAAGATATACATACTTACCCGAAATAACAGTCATTAAATATGTTTTGGAAAAATTGTTCCTAAACTTCGAAATAGTAAAACTTCTAATATCCCACTGGACATTTTATACCATTCATTAAATACAAAAAAAAAAACCAGACATTTAATGTGTTTTTTTTTTCCATTTGAGGTTAAAAAAAGGACAAAACACATAATAAAATTGTCTTGTAAATAAAAAATTATTTTCTGTTACAGAGCCCTTTTATAAAAATTTATTTACGACCTAATATAATAAGAGATAAACTTTTTAGAAATTGTATTTCCAAAATCTTATCTCTTTTAGTAAAAAAAAATAAATTATATTTTAATGATAAACTAGTTAATTCTGATATAAAATTATAATTCTATGAAAAAAGATTTAAATTTTCAGTAGTTTATTTATAAGCTCAGTTTTTTTTATCTTTCTACAGAAATTTTGTCTATCGTATTTTCGAATACATAAGTAAATATTTAAGTAATTTTCAAAAAAAAAGTTCTTTTTGTAACTTCATAATAATTTAAATATGAAATATGTTTTTTAAACAAACTGGATTTTTCCCCTTCGAAACTTGTTAATAAGTAAATACAAAACTACCTTTACTAAGGCAATTTTTAACCATAGCAAATGGCGACGACAAATCCTTTTTCATCACATTTAGTTTTTTTTTTTAAATTATATTTAGCAATACGAATTCTACCGAAAATCAAATCATAAAAATCATTTAATTGTTTTTGTTAAAAATTTCATGTTTCTATTTCCTGTTGGTTCACAATCTATTATAGATAATATTATATTTATATTATATAAGAAATTAAAATAAAAGGACGAAATTATTTTAAATAATATTTCGTGACATATGATCCATACACAAACTGAAAATTACTTAAATAGGATACAGAGATATTTATTTAATTAAAAATGGTTTAATAAAATTCCCATGTTTGAATGATTCTTCCTACCATATTATAATAACCCATTGATATTATCACCCAAAAGCTCAAACTTTTATAATTATTCTCTTTTATGTAAACGCTAATCGATTTAAACCCGTATTTTAAAATTTTCTTTAATTTTTATAATATTTTAGGCGTTTGTGAAAATTTTCAGCGAGGGTGGTTTAATGAATTAAAGGATAAAAACGGTTTTATTATAATATAAATATACTAATATTATATTTAATTTTATCTTTCATAAAATTAATTGAAAGTAAACATAAATATTGAAAACATTTCTTACGTTACGTTGGTTTTTGGTTTTTTATTTATTTACGTTGCTTGATATAAAAAATATAAACACAAAACATGTGAATTCATGTGAATTATGCGTGAATAAATCCAACCAATTTCATAATAGAATCTGTCAACAGAAGGAAAAAGTATGGGAAATATAATAAGAACCATTTAACTATTACTCTAAAATTATTTCAGAAAAATGTATTATACATACTAATAATAAGTCTTTTATAAATTATTATCTATATTAGTCTCACAAGAACATCGGAAATTCTTCTTTACTTATTCAATTTTACAAAAACAATAATTCGGAATAGGAAATATGAAGTGATGAATTTTATAATATTAAATAAGAACTATAAAAATATTCTTATTAGTTAAATAATAAAATCGTCTTTCTTGTCTTTCCTATCCTACATTATGATGAATTGTCTATTATCATGTATTTGTTTATATATTTAGTATAACTAGGGAATGCAATACCGGTATCCCGGTATCCCGAAAACCGGGATACCGGTCATTTTTGTCCGGTATTAAATCCCGGTATTCGAAGATTCAATACCGGTATTTCGGTATTGAATTAAAATTATATTTAAACAACAAAGAATACATTTTACAGCTAAATAAAATAGAATTTGTATTTGAAAACAAATATATGCCGTTCCTATTTACACTAACACATTTAAGTAACTCATGAACTACTTAAATTAACAATAATAAGTAATAAGTGTAATACCAATTTCTTTTCAGAATTTTTTTTTCTACACCACACCATGGTGGGAATTGTCAAAAAACTGTGGTGTAGGAAAGTGTAAGGTGTGAAAAAAACATACTTTTATTACACCCTGACAAAATTCTTTATAATTTTAAATTGTCATACTTTTGTTCATAATTTGTGATTACAACATTATTTAATTGATGAATAGTATATATTTCCACTTTAAAAAGTAAAAAAAAAATAATTACATCTCCACTTCAAATTTGAGGGTGTAGAAAAATGTACACTTTTTCTAGGCGCCGATTTAAAAAAGTGTAGAAAGTGTAGTCAAAAAACCGCAAAAATTTTCTACACCATGGAGGGTGTAAGAAAGTGTAAGAAAGTGTGTCTGAAAAGAAATTGGAGTTAGTTTGGCGATGCTTTTACTGAAAATTTAATCATAACCGCACACCATATAAATTTTTGGGTGTGAATTTGGTCTTAGTTATTTGAATTTTTAAATTGTGATTTTTATGTGCCTTATTTTATTTCATGTTTAGTTTGTTTATTTTATAATACTATTTTAAGGAATTATTTATTATACTTTTTATTTTTCATTTGCAATAAATATTCACTGAATAATTTAACACAAATTATTTTTTTTGAAAACCGGTTTTAATACCGGGATCCCGGTTTTATTATTTTACAATACCGAAATACCGGTATTGAGATTTCCTCCGGTATTGCATTCCCTAAGTATAACTAAATATTACAAAAATCCAAAGAGACAGACAGACGGGAGAAAACCATATCGTTACCAGATGCTTGGTAAAAATGTCAACAATGAAATCTGTGTTTCTGTTCCCCCGATCTAAATAGCTTATGCTTGAAAATTTACCAAAAATTATTTTATTTTCATTTCGTGGCCTATTCCTATTATATACATGGAAAATTTAATGAACTTTGCAGGTCAAATTATTCCTTTATTGTGCCCATCATAATAAAGATTTTTTCACTAGTTAACTGGTCTTTCTTTTTTTACATTTTTCGTTATTTTCTAGTCCTGAAATTTTTTTCCTTATTATGTTACACTTGATTGATTTATTTTACCATCGCGATAATAAAAGTTCACGGCAGAAAACTGAAAAAAATATATGTACATATATACAAAGAAAACTTTTTCGTAATTATTTATGGCATTATAAAAAGTTTCGTGTAATAAAACTGGTAAAGAAATGGGAGTAACTTTTAACTTTACCAGTATAATTTAGTTTTTGAAAAGGAATGTAAAGATGTTAAATTTAATGATTTTGTTGTTTCTACTAATTATGTTTACTTTTAAAATTTATATACTTATAAATAAAAAAAAGTTTAGTTAATTTGGAAGTGTGCTTCATATCCCCTGTGCGTTCATTCCACGATCTAATATAAACGAAAGTTATATCACTTTGGTAAAACTCATAATATGTTTATGTTGTAATAGTTTAGGGTTTAAAACTTATTGTCATTTTCAATAAATAGATACTATGGATATTATATATAAAAAAATATGAATTGATATTGAACATGTTTAATTTCTAAGCCATTGTAAAAGGTTGAAGATATAGATTTTTCTTGACAAACCATAAATTACTTTTGTTCAAATAGCAATTCATACCCTGAAATTAACGCTAACGTAATCGACCCACTCTCAGCTGATATATTATATCACAATCATTAAAAGATATTCTTACTGATGAACAAAAATATGTAAATATTTATAGAATATTATGTAAACAAATCTTGTTTATTTCTTGTAAATATATTTATGTTAAAAAAAAGTATAGTTATAAGAAATTGTTATTGATGTTTTTTGCATTATTAATAAATATATTTATAACAAATTAAATTTTATAATTTTCTATTTTGCCATGGTAAAAATCCTTGAAAAAATATTTTGGGATTCTATTTATGTATATATTTGCCCAAAATTAGACAATAATATAATAGTAGTTTACTTATTAAATAATTAATTATATATATGTACATATACATGTATAGTTCTAAAAATAAAAAATAAAGAAATAATAAAGAAATTTAAGCACCTCTACTAGTATCCAATTCTTGAAGGACATTTAGATCCATCGTCATTTTGAAAATTTGTTGGACGTTTTAGAACTTCTACGGAATGGCTGGTTAACACTGTAGTTAGATCTACTTTGATATAATATACATGTGCTGTAATTTGAGGGATTTGTTGCAGCTGATTCATGAAACAAATATTGTGTATAATGTTATCGTCGTCAGTCTCATGAAGCCATGTTGGTATATGCAGATTAATTATCAATATTTCAAGCTTTCTAGAATTTAGATATCATGTGTAATTTAAGAAATAGTTAAGTTAGTTCTAACATGAAGATATTTTTTTGATATAAAAGAAAATAATGGTAGTTTTCTAAATTTTCTACCAACTCCACCCCAAACATCAAACTTACCGAAAATGAAATACGAAACAAAAACAAAAAACAAACAGATTAGATTTAAACCGAAAATAGGTTAACATTAAACAATCATTAAATAATTTAAAAGAAAACTTGTAAAATTGTAAATTATAAAAATGTCTTATAGATTCTGAAAATAAATATTTCAATCTTTCATTTTATATATAAAACATAAATAACTGAAAAAGATTTCTATATTTTTAACTAACCTGGAAACGAGTCCTTGTAAAAATAAAAACAAAATTTATTCTATATATAGGTGAATTTGGTGTCTATGGACGGGGAATTTTAATTATAATAAAAATATTCCAAATATCTTTTTATTTGCTCTAAAAAATTAAATTTGAAAATAATTTCAATAATCGGAATATTGAAATGGTGTGAGAAAATATTTTTTATGAAATTTTATATATTCCTTGGTAAGTGATAAGCTATCGGGATATAATATGCTTCAATACGGTACTGTAGGTACAAACTCAATTATCATAATGACATCAGCTATTCAAGGATTATGTATAAAATTTATATGATATATTTTATCCATTGTAATCCAATGCAGTTAATATCATGGACGAAATTTATTTCAATTATAAAATTTAATTTGTAGAAAAAAGTACATACATATATACTATATACATATATGTAATTCAAAATTTAATCTGAATTTTTTTGCTCATGTAAACTACGTTATATACTACATTTCAATTATTATTATTGGTTTTTGTTTTTTGTACTTAATGATTTCACAATATTCACAATACTAAAAAAATTCATAGAGACAACCCCAATGATGTTAATGTCCTTTTTTTTGTACATAATGTATGAATAAATTACAATTCCCTTTTTAATGTAAAATGTCTGGGCAATTATTTGATTTAATAATCCTAACAAAAACATATTTTACTTATTTAATTATTTCCAATAAATTTTTTTCAACTTGTTTATTCGTTTTTTTTAAATATTCCAATTAATTCATATGCTCTTTTGTCGATTATTTTCGTATTTAACGTTTGGTATAAAAATTAATTACAAAATTTTATATCGAAATATATTTTTATGTTAGCAAATGTATTTTTTTTTTCAAATAATCCAATATGTAGACATAACTGAAAGAAATAATCAATAATTATTATTATGTATTAAATTTAAAAATTATTATATATTGCTATTATATTAATTTTGATTACAATTACCTGTAAAGAAAAACAACTGGCAGCATGTTTACAACATTTCGGATTTTTATTACAGCCAATTATTATTTCGGTGTTTGAATGCAGAATGGCATTAATTACAAACATAATATTCTATAGGTTATTCAAAATCGTTAATAAGTTTTCTGTGCAAATTTTATATATAACTAGAGTTACATTTATGTAAAATTTTGTACTGCGGAGTGGATAAGATAGACATGTTCGGTATTACTCCATAGTATACCAATCTTAGTTAAATGGAACGCTAGCTATGCATTAGAAATGATTTAATATGGGAAATGCAATATAGCAATATGCAATATAAATCCTTATACACATAAAAATTAGATTAGAAAAATTAGATTCTATTCTACATACTTATAGAGGTTCCAATTCAATCTTAAGAAATAACACAGCAATACAAAAATTCTTAATATTTCTTTGAAATCTTTCTGGAGTTTTAGGTATACTCGTATAATATTATTGTCGAATAATATTAATTATGTATATGTTTTGCAGTTGCTTTATCCATACTTTTTAATGCACTTTAATTATTTTTGTTGGTTAAACGAAAATGATAAATATTTAAAAATTATTTATATGCAATCAAAAGGAAATAAACTTTGATGTAATGATATTTGATCACAGTATAATAATTATTATTAGTCATTTCACTCATACTTGCTAAAATTTCAAACTTAATAGATTTATTTACTTAGTTTTTCTATATTCATATAATATATTTTTAAATTATTGCTATGAGTTATATACATATATGTAGATTCCAAAACTTGCAGATATCTAGAAAGCGAAACATTATTTTCTTATTTAAATATAAATTTAAGGTTTATGTGTTTCCATAAAAAAAGACTTATGTATATAATTCAGTTTTTAAAGTAATATCCTATACTAAAAACCGTATAATAAAAAGCATATCATAAATTTAAAAGAAAGTATATCCTTTTATATTTTTTAAATATTTATAAAATCCATTTCAAACTTAAACCAAACATAATATTGTGAATTTACCATAATTTCCTTCCGAAAATGTATATAAAAAGTTTAAAATTTGCTTCATCTGATATGTAGTTATGTATATGTACGTAAACCATCCAAAGGAAAAAGAAAGGATTTACAAAATTTCACGAAACTATATCACATTAAAAATACATAAAATGGTGGGATTTTAATGGATCTCATATATTTAAGTTGATGGAAGTGGATTACAAAACTGACGACGATAAGATTATAGGCAATTTTTGTTTCATAAAACGAGTATAAGATTATAGACAATTTTTGTTATATAAAAGCTTGATTTTTAATACTTATAACATATGTATGTATATGTACGTAATATTTATACATACACCTACAGTTCAAATGACAAAAATAAAATGGTGCGCTTCTACACAGTAGCTTTTTAGAAACATATACTTTTGAGAGAATGCCATCTGATTTTTTATTCTAACTAAACTATCTATCAATTTTTTATCAAAATCAATAATCTAGTTTATTGTATACCTGAACCTGAATCTTGTTTTTGATTAATGCAATAAGTTAGCGATTTCTTTTCGTACTATATTTTTAATTCTAGAACAAAAAATTCTACAAAAATATAAGCAATTTATTTGTTCTTGTTTATTTATAACAAAATATTATTTTTATTTCCAATTTAAATTTATTTGTTATGAAGTAAATTTACTAATTAAGTAATTAGTTATTTAAACATGTATGAAATTATGTAATTTGTAATTACATATGTAATTGCATTTACATATTATATAATATGTCTAATTTGCAACACGCCTACTTACTTGTGTAATTGGTATCAAATTGCATTAAATTAATTTTAAGCGTCAGTTTGCAGAATTTAATGAGGGTTTAATAATAAAGTTTTAAAAATGATTAAAATTTTGAAAAACGAAAAAGGTCATTTTGAAGTTTGAACTGAAAATACAATTATTAAACAAAACAATTTTTTAACTTTACATTATGTATATTTATTTAAATAACTTTTTTTTTACAAATTTTTTACCAAAACTGTGATGAATGTAAAATAAAAAATATAATATCTGTATTACCAACAGTAATGAAAAATATTTATTAAAAATTTGGTTCAATTAAAAAAGTTATTTTTATATTCCACTTAGAATATATAATTATGTATATAAATAAAAAATTTCAATTACATATTTATAAAAAAATGAATGATGAATTTCTTTTATCCATCCTCTATTAAAGTGTCTTTTTCTTTTAAGTTGCATTTTTAAAGGAATTGTTCGAGCGTGCTGTTAATTTAAATACAAGAGGAAAGAAAATTTTGTTCATTAATTTCTTTTTATAATAAATTTTTCTCTTTGATTGCATAATAATATATACATAAAATGGAAACACAATTTTAAAACAAATGGCTCTTTATGTGCAGGAAATGTAAATGAAAAAAAAAAAATCAGTCGTTTTAACTACAAAGAAAAATATATTAATTAATCTATAAAGTTAATTGCGAGCTTTTCAGTTGATATACAAATTTTATTGTATTTATTTTCCTTTTTGTTATTGGGATATAAGTTCGATTTTAGCTATATACTTATTGGTATAAATAGATTGATATTAATGTTATGTTATATGTACGAGTAATTTAATAATAATGTATAAATATATGAAAACCTTTTAGTCAAATAAAATAAATTATAAATTAAAAAAAAAATTACTAAAATTATGTCCGATTTTCTCAGCGTCATTCTATTATATATAGCTACAATTTTTTAAAATTCTTTAGTTATATAGATAATGTTGTTCTTAAATTGTTTGTAAGAAAACTACTTTAATAAAAGTATTGCCTGAAAATATGCAATTAGGATAATTTTTAGCGAAACTACTCTTGCGGAAAAATTATACTGTTTTATGTAGCTAAAAATAAACATGTTCAGTGGTACTCCGGATTTAAAATATTAGGTAAATGCTACGCTAAATGAAGTGGATGCCCGATATACCCTATACATGTATCATTCTGTAATTATACAGTTTAATCCATTTAAAAGTTATAAATATTTAATTTAGTTTTTGATTCGGACTTCAATCGTTATTTTAATATTATTAATAAATAGGTAATTTATATATACTATAACAATATAAGAAAAATATATAATAAAGAATACATTTTTGACATAAAATATATTTTTTTATAATTTAACCTTTCTGAACTCGTACATTTTTATTTTAACGAAAATGAAAACCATTAAAGGACTAAAATGTCAGGACTTATTAACATTAGCAAATTCATTTTACAGTATGACCTTTGACCGGCTTGTAAATAACCCCCCATTATTTCCTTTTAACTATATATAATAATAAGCAATAAAATTTAAAGAAAAATACGAATTTATACCAAAAATATATTTACAAATTCTTCTGGAATTTCTTATCATAATAAAGTAAATCCGACTTATTGCCAAACTTTACAAAAGAATAGAAATATATATTATTTATTATCACTCGCCCTTTTCTTGTTAATGTTAAGAGAGGATTGCTAAGAAAAGTTTTATATATATAATATACATATATTGGGATTGGGAATGTGTCCTTTTTGGAAAATGTATGAATACGCAAAAATAACAATCTTTTCTGTATATATATCAAATGGAAAATCGCCACAGAAGTAATACATTTTTATGTTGGCCTTTTATATGCATTATCACACAAATGATGGTATTCTCAAAACAGTTTTTTATATTCTTCTCCTTTACTGGATTTCATTTCACATTTTTTTACAAATTTATTTCTTAATTTTTTTTATATAAAAAAATATTTGATATTTTTTTTATCCACCCCGATTACTTTTTACTGTAAGTAAAGAGAAAATGGGTGCTAAGAGTTTGATATTTAGTATACAAGGATTTGATTATGTTTTTTTTATTAGAAATTTGTTGTATTTTTGTCTGTAAAATAAGAACAATAATAAAAATAAAGCTTTTGAGTATTTCTAATATTGCATCTAATACATATACCATTTAACCACATTGCTATTGATATTGTATTATGATGCATATTTAACTGCAAGGAACAAAAAATAAAACTTCAAAATTTCGAATAGCCAAAAACTACTGCACAATAGCAAAACTAATTGTAATTTTTAGTATAATCCTCATTATTATTTAAATCCTCATTACATTTACTATATAAAAATACAATTTTTTGCATTGGATTTTATATGATAAATGTATGTGTTTGCTTAGTCAAACAACTGCTTCTTATGGTTTCAAAGGGTCGCAAAGGCACTGTAACGATTTTTATTTGAAAGCTGTAAGAATACGTTTTAAATGTCTAACAATAAATTGACTTTGAAAAGTAATTGTTTACCTTTTACTATTCCTATTTCATATATTAATGGTACTGGAAGTTGATTCAAAATTTTAATTATTATATACTAAAAAAATTCCGTTGCAATATAATTTATTTTATATTAATAATTTGATTACTTTTAAATTCCAATAAAATTATAATAATTTATTGGTAACAAGTTAAAGTATGTACATATTATAAATTTGTATGAAATTTTTTAAAATTATTTTGCGTTAGTTTGTATCGTATAGTTTCGAAAATGGCGAACATCAAGTGGGCTGAACATAAAAACACAATTGAAAAGCATCAAATTAATTAAGTTAAATTTTTTTAATTTGGAAAAAAAAATTTGTTTATGATAATTATTTGCACTGAAATGAAAAATTGCCTTTTTCGGTTAATTTTATTGTATTTTTGTTTATTTTCATTAATTTTGTTTACGTGTGCATTTTGCAGTTCAATAAATATGTATATATAATTTTTCGCATTTTTAATATTTGTGATTTTGAAAGGAGAGATTAATTTTTTCACATCAATAAATTACATAATTCTTTATGTATATATAATTCTCATATAGGCATTTATATATACATATATATAATAAACAATTAAACAGGACTTTAATTTTGTTTAACTGAAAATGTTTAAACGATATTATAATTAAATTATTGTTAAGATGTTTTATGTGTTACTACAAAAATAATTTATTCTAGAAATATGTAATTTTATGTTTCCCTTTTTATAAACAAATCAAAAGTATTTTTATTAGAAAAAATATGAAAAATATTTTTAATTTAACAGGTGTTTTACAGCACATTATGAGTTACTGGACGAAATCCTGATTGAAAAAAAAACTATACCGCATATGTATTGCGTAGAACTTTTCTACTTTGGCCCTAAACCAGAAGGATGATATTCTTGTAACTTGTTGGGTAATAGTTGTGGAAATGATACCTCTTCCTTCTCTATTGGAGTTTTGGTAGTCAATTCAACAAAGTGTCTTTACAAACACTATCTATATCCAGTGTTATAATCGTGAGCCTTTGAGAAAGGATCGAAAGATATCATGAAAGCTTCCCGATATTTTATTTGATGTTTTCAACAATCTATGTACATGAATATTATCAAGAAAATTGATTTTCTATGGAAAAAGTTTCAGATTTCTTTAATTTTCTTACATTTAAAGGTTCTTAAATTTTAAGCAAGGAACTTACATAAAACTTTAAATATTTTATTTTATTATAATAAAACGTCTTACAGCAAAGTCATTTAAAAAAAAAACATTTAATTGACCGATAAAGTTTGCCTTGTATGGAAATTTTTGCAGGTGGATTGTTATAATAATTTTTAATTAATTTTCCAGCTCTTGTTTGAATTGTACTCAACACGCCATGTACTCGAAATACTGTAGCAAAATTAAATTTTAAAGTTTAATAATTCAAGTGTTAAGTTACTATATTTTTATATATTGTGTTGTGTGAAAATATATTTCTGTAATAATAATAAAAATATATGGATATATTATATTGTAAATTTAATAATAAAAGATTTTACTCGTATATAAAATTACCCAAACTAATAAAATTTTTGTTGAAGTTATTCAATATAAATATATACTCTGTAGTGTTTAACGTTTAATTTTTTTTTTAGCCTATTTAACAAAAAAAAAAAAAAAAGAGTTTTGTTCAATGAAAAATCAGCACACATATTTTCAATGAATTTCATATGACAATTTGTTCTGAAATTTATGCTATTGCTATTACTATACTATAACAGGAAGCTTTTATATTCTTTTGAATTATTTATGAACATTTTATGGAATTGCAGGTGCACAAAATATAAAATATTGACAGTTTTTCAATTCATTGTTTTAAGTGCAATATTCAAGTTTTATTATATTAACTTTTCGAAAAAAAAGCACTTAGATTATATTTAAATATTTAAAATGATTTTATAAAAAAGATACTAAAATAATTTAGAGAAAATAATACATATTAAATTTTTTATATATATGATTTTGGAATAATATATAGAATTTGTGCAAAAATAGAAAACCATAATCAAAAATTTAAATTTTCCTTAACTTCAATTTTATAATCAATTTTAAATTAATCTTCTAGTATTATAATACATATATTTTTATTACATAATCTTCAAATACTATTATTAGAATAATATGTAAAGATTCTCTCGATATTAATTTCTTATAATAGACAATAATTATTATAAGAATAAAGAAACAAAACAAAATGACTAAATATTTTGCTATTATTATTTTGTTTCTTATATTTACCTAGGGGCTAAAAAAATAATCATAAAAGAGAAAAAAATCTTCACATAATCCATTTATTGTGTTTTTAAGGAAAAAAACTAAATTAAAATATAGAAAACAAATAAAAAATCGATTGTGTTGAAAGCCTCCATGATCCCAAAACACTTATCAATACAAAATTCAGTTAGGATGTATTATAATAGATATTCTTTTATAACAAAAAAATTAAATTACAAATATGTTCAAAGAAAATATTACACTGTGAATGGGGAAAATAAATATCTTGGGAAAAAGCTAACACTGAAAGAACATTATAATTTATTGGTTATGTCATCGTTCTGGGAAAATGAACAATTTTTGGCCAATTAAAATAATTTTTTAACTTTATTTTGACAATTTCTACTACCAAGTATATAATTTACCGGGAAGTCCAAGTCAATGTTTTCTTTTAAACGCTAAAAACTAAATTTTAATAGTAAAACAGAATTTCAATGTTAATTTTGAAAATACCTACAACATAAAATTAAATACATATGTACATTGGATATATAAATATATTTTAAAAATATTATATAAATCATTATTTAAAATTTTGATTCATTTATTTTAAAAAAAAATACCCCTAAAACACAATTTCTGCTATTAATGCAAATGATTAAAATAAATCTTTAAAATTAGAATTTGTGAGAGAAAAAAAAAATCCACCTAAAAGGACTCAGAACACAAGGAATTTGATTTATTAGTTATTTATTCAAGTCTCTATTATAGGGGGAGGAAATGTATATATATTTTTTTTTTTACTATATTTTATACTTTCGTAAAAGCCTAAGGAAAATCACACATTTCTGTCGTGAAAATTGTTGGTTTCGATTGAAAGCACAATTTTAAGATTTTGTAAATAAATGAAAAGTTAAGTTGCTTGTAAACCAGGCGGGTTTGTTTTTTGTTGATGAATAAAATCTGATAAAATTAAGACATTTTACAGGTTTCCATTAATTTGATTGCCACGTAGATAAAAATGGAAAAATGTTGAAGAAAAAAAAAAAGTTTTTTTAAGGATAAAAATGTTACGTTAGTATAAAGATTTTTTTTTTATACGTAAGTAGAATCTATGATTTCATAAAAATAAATGTTGTTACATTTTCTTTTTTTTGGGTAACAGATATTGCGGTTGTTTTACAAAAGACGTGCTCATAAATAATTATGTTTGTTTTCAAAATTTTAGTATTCTGATCATGATTTAACCATAATTTTATGAAAACGAAATAGAATATATATTTATTAAATTTATATATTATTGGTTTTTAAATATCTTGGTATTAAGAATAATTTGTCGAATTATCATAGGCCATTAAAACTTAACGTACTAAGTAATTAAATGTTTTAGTATACTTTAATTTTTTTTTAAATACGTAATAGTTATGGTAAATATTCATTTGATATGATTGCAGATTAGAGACTTAAAATAATTATCTTATTTTATACAATTATAAGAATTTAAAAAGAAAATATAATAACGCATCAATAAGAATAATTATAATACCTTATAATTTACTTTATTTGTATAATAAAACATTAATTAATTATTTAAATGATACGAACTTAATCAAGTAAATCAGTAAGAATCTCAAATAAACCTTAATGAAAAACCCAGAAATTAATAAATACATTTGAGCAGGTACAGCTCTGATGAGAAAAAAGAAATATAATTAACCGGAGTATTGGTAAATAAACTATGGTAAATTAACTATATATAATAAAAAATATAATGTACTACAAATAGCATTAATTGTGGAAACTAAAGGACTTCAATTTTACATTGAAAAATTAAATTATATCACATAATACTTTAATATTCTTTTTAAATTGCTGACAAATCCTTTTTACATGTAAATCAAAATTAATCTATAGGATACAATATTTTGAGAAAGGAAATTCTTAATAAAATTATTTTGTCATAATTCAATTTATAAAATTTTAGGACTTTAAAATATATATGTCAAAATAAAATAGATTAATATTTATATTAATATTTGATATATCTAAAATTTATGTATATGTTTAATAAATACCTATACTTATAAATATAATATTTATAGCTTCTAGTTAGATGATTTATTTGATGATAATTTATGGATAAATAATCGTAAGTTATGTTCATATCCTTTATATTAAAATAGATAAATATAATGACTTCGAATAATTTTGTCAAATTTTGTAGGAAACACAAAAATCAAAAATCATTCTCGAGTATATACCATTCTTTTTACTTATGTAATTTTTTTTTCTAATATTTTATATAGTGATAATGAACTTATTTTAAATATATTGACTAAATTAAAAATTAAACATAAAAAAAGTCAACTTTTAAAAATAAGAAACTTATTATTATTTTGTGCAGGAAAATTGTGCAACTGTGGTTTATATACGAGTGTATTAAATATTAATTGAGTTGTATTGAAAATTATTAAAACTGGAAATATAATTTATAGATTAATTATTACAAAATGATTTACAATGTATAGATTATTCTTTAAATATTTAAATTTCTTTTGGCTGTTCATAGGTATGTATATATTTTCCTCAAAACTGATAATATTTACCAATACCTTTATCGAATATTATGCAAGTACATAATAATTTTTTTTAATGCATAATAAAAAAGAATTATGGTTATTGAAAACAAAAAAGGATCAAACACGTAAATTCCGCAGAATCAATATTATCAATAAATAAATTTTTGCAGGACGTGATAATGTTTTTGACCTGCTATATATGTGCTTTTTATTTTTTATTATTTCACACTGTCAGGAATATATTTTTTTTTATTTTGATTATTAAAAATTATAAATCCTCAGATTGTGACAGCACAAAAATCCGTATATTCAAATACATACATATATTTTTTAAAATTGTTTCTTTTTTGTATTTATAGGTAATGGCTATGTCGCACATCCAGGTACCAGGTACATATAAAAGTAAGACATTGCTTCTAATAAGATAAATATGTATATATACTATGTATATATATTGTATATACCAGCAACCTGGTTAGATAAAGTCAGGTTTGGTTATAGGTGAAAGAAATTCAGTAGTTTTTAAATAATGTTAATTTATATTTTAACAACACCAAAAAATCGATAATTATGGCTGCCGAAAAATAAAATTTGATATTTTACAAAAACTTATTGATTATAGTTATAATTAAAAAATTGAAAAAATATAATTATGACAGAATCATAATTAAAATATTTAACCAATTATACTACATAATATTTATTATAATGTTCATTTTTTTGCAATAGAAATTTTTTGTATAAATTTGTGCAACATTTGCATTGTAGTTTACTCAACCTGATTACAATCTATAATATAAATGAAATCTACTATGCTTTTTACTTACTATTAAAATAATTGTATTTCGATAAATTTTGTATATATATATAACATAAATCATAAATGATGATTATTATCATTATAAAATAAAGCAAATGCAAGCATTTACAAACGTACAAATTAAAAAAAATATATATAAGCTATAGAATATTGTGTTATATTTAAAATTTGTTTTCAGTACATAACATAATGATAATTAAATAGATTTACCAAAATTATTGTGGGAACTTGTGAAAAGCTTAATCAAAAATAGTCATTTGTTACACATTTTTATATGTTTATGCTATATTAAACCTTTCTTTAATTTTAAGCAAATGTTTTAGTTGCATTTTCTATTGTAGCTGAATATGCATAGTAGTGATTTTAACTTTTTTAATATAAAATAGATTTTTTTAATTTTTAGCCATATTTTAAGTATTGAATTAAGTTCATCTACGAATAAACACTCGTAGATGGATTAATTCAAATTACTTGCAGCGGGTTTTTTATAAATCAAAAATTCATAATGGCAAACATATAGTTAAATATATGAGCTGTACAGATATTGTTCTGATTCTCTGACATTTGAAACATAAATCTCGAAACAATATTTTTAGTCATTTCGAACACAAAACCATAAAATATGTAATGAATATTCAAGTTAATGAAATTCAATTGCACATATAGTTTTTTTGTAGATTATACACATATACTCAAAATTTTTATCAACATTTTTTGAATCCATTAAACAAATTTTATATCATTCCTATAATTTTGACAAATTTATTTCAATCTTGATGCAAAATTTAAACTGTTTATTTCATTTTATATATCTAATAAAGCTAATAAATAAAAAAAAAAATTAAAATGAAATAAATAAAAAGTTCAATTATCCTTAAAATTTTGTATGTACAAAAATTTAATGAAATGGAAATGAAATAAAAATAAATTTATTATTTTTTTTTTTCTTCTTAACTCTTGAAAATTTACTGGTGGAAAATGAGCAAAAAGTTTTTTTTTTTTTTTTTTTTTTAAATTTTATTATTGATTGCCTGCCTCATTTCGTACAGAAGAGCTTTTAGCATACGCTCTAATTCAGGATAACGAGCATAAAGCGTTCACTTTAAAAACAGAAAAGAAAAAAAAAAGAAAATAATTTCTCTAGAGAAAGTTTTTAAATTTATTAATGCTGTTGAATTTTATAAATGGTAACCATAACAAATTTATAGCTGGATGGTTATATTAGCGCTTATTAAACATAATCAAAAAGTCATGTTTTAATAGGACCATTAAATTTTATAATTTATTTATCTTTTGAAGTTTTAAATTGTTTTACTTATTTCTTATTTTTGTTGTTGTTGTTGTTTTTTCAAGAAGAATAAGATAGATAGATTTTTTAACATAATTTTTAAATTTATTAAAATATTATTAAAAGGTAAATTTAAACAATATAAAGTTTTATTTTGCAATAAAAACAATTTGAGATAAATAATAGGGAAAAAAGTCAAAAAAAAAAAAGTTTGTAAACATATTTTCCATGAACGTAAATAAATGGTCCTCTGAAATAGTTTTTTTAGCCATAGCACATTTTTTGGAAAAGCAGATAGAGATTCGCAAAAAAAATATTACTCGTATGTGAGTTATGAGATAGAGGCAAGAACGAAAAAGTCATCAATATCAGCAAAAAAGATGATTGATATCAAATATTTTTAGAAAAATATATCGCTTAGATTATGTTGGCTTCTTGTGCTATTTAAATAGTGGTGTTTATTTTTAAGTTTGTTTCTGGTTATTTACATGATATTCTTAAACTACAGTGTAAACTGAATTGATTATGATCTAATCTGATTATATGTTGTTTGTATATTATTAAATCTATTGGAAGTGATAGAGTCAACATAAGAGCTTTAAAATACTGTCCAATTTCATTTTCAATCAAATATCTTACAGCCAATTTATGAAATATTGTAGATAAACTCAAGAAGTAAAATTTTATTTTCAAGTTGAATTTATTTTCTTAAATAAATGCTGGTTATAGAAACATTTTCAAATTTTTTATTTAGCCTTGTATATAAATAAATTTAAATAATTTAAATATATACTTATGTATATTGTTTTAAATATGTGCATATATAAATTGTTATTTTATTAAAACAATTCAACCATAAAATTAAAGATAATTGAAAAACGTAACACATTTTTAAGGTTTGTAAGCAATTTAAAGCAAAATGTTACCAAACATTATGTTCCTAAAAAAATCTTATTACACTATACAACATAAAATAATGAAATACATACAAATCCAACAATATAATGCATTCATTTAAATTAAACTTTATTTTCAATGGAAAAATATATTCGAAAACGTCCTAGAAAACTTGAAACGGATCCCTCAAATATATTATAATCGATACGATATGCTCCTGCACCAATTGGGGTCTTAATAAGACTTTCGTCAAATATCAAATCTTTGATAAAAATTTGATCCTGTAAAAAAATGTTTTTTAACTTATTACACATTAATTCTATTTTTATAGATTACCGAATATGGACAAGTATGATTCATATTTGAATAAAGTTTTATATTATCTATAGTTAATTTTTCAATATAATAAAGTTTTCTCTCAGCATTCTCCATTATATTACAATAGTTAATAGTAATATTTGGTGTTAGCGACTGATAATTTTTTGATGAAGTCGTCGACTGTTTATATATACTGATAATTGCCTACAATAATATATTCATATATGTATGTATACACGTAAGTACATACATATTTAGAATGCTGTATTATTAAATGAAATAAATATTTATAAAAATCAATAATTTACAATAATATTATTTATCGGTCTGACTAAATAACAATTTGTGTTAATAATGATTTTTGTTGAACTTAATCTTTCCAATTTGCACGAAACATTTTTGATAACATTTTCATTGGAAATACATTCCAATTTCTTAATTTGTAGAATTTTCAAGAACTTAAAATTTAAAATAAAATTGATTCAATATTATTTATATAAATTTATTATATACATGAATTTTGTATTACACTAGTTTCAATTTCAACTAAAATCATAAAGTAAAAAATAGAGATTAAAAGAATTTTTCTGTAGATTTTCTGTACCATATTGAATCTGACAATATATTTAGTAAACTAAAATGGTTAGCATAAAAATATATTCATAATGTATATAGTAATTCCAAAATATTTTTAATAATTATTTTTAATTGCTTGTTCTGGTTTATAATTATATTTAATCTTGTTGTTAAAATAATTTCGATAATTATATTTATAATTATTGTTAGCATTAATATATACAACAGAATAAGCTTAAAAAAGTTATAAGTCAGAATGTGGCGCGGTAATGAGTGCTAGAACTAAGTATATTCTTTGTGGCATAGTACATTAATATAATTGATGTTAATAAAATATTAACGATCATTAGAGGCAAATTGGTAAATGTTAATGTTGTACTACTTACTGATAATGTAATCATGTATAATAATTAAAACTCAGTCAAATATGCAAGGAAGCATTAAAAACTTGATACTATTTTAATTTTTTTTGTATTGCTATAAAAAAATGAGTAAATTATAATTCAAATTGTAATAAATTTCGGATGAACTTCTGATTATCAGCCTTGAGCTTTTTAAATAAAAATAAATTTTAATGGTTTTAATGCTTACTACCAAAATGTTGTAGTCAATTTGTAGAATGACAATTTCAATGCTTGATAAAGTCCTTAGCTTTAAGGCTACAAAAATTGATTTTATTGATTATGAAACAAGAAAGATAATTATTTAATTTGGTACATAAGATATATTCGTGAAATTTTGTATATGTGTTATATGTAATCTAGAATGAAAAATTCACTAAAATCTTACAGTAATTTTGTTTAATAACATTTTCAGTGATCCATAAAATTCTTAACTTTAAGCCACAATTAAAAAGTTAATTAAATCTTTAAATGTCTTTTAATTTCATTATATAAAACATAAATATTATAACAAAAACTTGAAAAAAAAAAGGCTCCAAAGGAACCCACCTTCTCTACGCTCTAATTTACTCAATTTTTAAGATATTATAAAAATTTCTTATAGATTCTGAAAATAAAGATTTCAATCTTTAATTTCACATATAAAATATAAATATCAGACAAAAATTTGTATTTTTTTAAACAACCTGAAAAACGAGTCCTTGTAAAGAAAAAAAACAAAATATATCTTTGCATTCTGCGATTGCAATAAGTTTAAATTAATCTGAATAGTTTAAATTTGTGTATAATTAGAGATAAGATCACTGTTCAACCAGAGCACTACGTCGTCGTTCCGTGAAAACTAACTAAGTCCATTTTTAGGAAAAATGTGTTAAGTATACCAAAAAATTACTTAAATTTCAAAGTATCACCTAAGAAAACTCCTTAAGTCCTTATACATACAATTTAAGAGTTATTGAGTATGTAAAAATCCTTAAGTCCGATTTTATTTAATTTTTAAACAGTGAAAAGTCACTAACTGGACTTAACTAATATTTTGGACTTAGTTAATTTTCACTGAACGACGACGACTAATGCAAATTATAGTAACTAAAAATTTATAATGATTGTTTAATAATTAAAAAAGTGAAATTGGCAAGGATTAAAATCTGTATGGGTATAAAAAAGCTTAATATTTTCTTTCAAATTTTTTTATTGTTAATTTTGATTTATCTTAATCAGTTTTTAAATCTTATGGAGGCTCAAATATTACCTGTGTTAGTAGACTAATTTTCCATTATATCTAAATTAGCTATGGAAATTAATAGTGTAATACTGATAAAAGAATAAATACCAATTTACTTTAATTCTTTATTTATTTTCATTATATTTTTTTTTGTAATTTTCTTTATATTATTATTAATAATTTATTATTATTATTACTATTTACAATTACAATTGTCATTTAATACTACATTCACTTATTATTTAATTTTTGGGGAAGAAACATTTAATTTATTATTTTATATAAACATATCAATATAAAGTTTTTATATCTTGGATTTTTCCTTAAATTTAACTTTAAATTTTTTCTTCTTATTTTTTTTTTTGTTAATTAGTAAATATTTTGAGAAAAAAAATTCAGTTTTTGTTTGTTCAGTTTTTATTGTTTTTTATATACCACTTTTTTCAATTTTGTATTATATATTTCCATTGTTTATTAAAAATTGTTCATTAATAATTTACAATTGATATGAAATGTTTTCATTGATTCTTTATGATATGAGTAATTTCATTAATTTTTCAGTTGCCAGTATATATGTATAGCTTCTTAAGAATATATTACAAAACTAGTTTTCACACATCATTCAAAATATTGTTAAATATTTTTGGAAAGCTTTTTTTTTAAGAAATTTTAAAATCCAAAAATTAAATTTTCCAATATAATTTCTAAACGAGGATTCTTTTATTATAATTAAAAATTAAAATATATATTTTTGTTTTATTTTGTTATGAAATATTTAAAAGTTCATATAATTATTTTGGTTAAAAAAACAAATGAATAGTTTTTCAAGTCTTTCGCTATATATTTAATATTTAGTAAAAGTAAAAATACAATAACAATAATAACTTTAATATGTAAAGTTTTATTCATTTTATACAATAAAAAAATATTATATTAACTAAGGAATATTAATTTTCATTCTATAAAAAATTACGATATAATTATTTTATATATATATGTATGTATATATATGATATTATTAAATATTTGCTTGCAATTTTATATAAAAAAGTCTAAATAGTTTTGTATATCTTAAATAATATTAATTTTTTACAAGTCATTTACTATGTCAAAATGTTACTTACTCACCATAATTGTATTAAAATTGTATTACACACATACTTGCTAATCTAATTAGGTAAATAGAAAATCAATTTCGATTTACATACAGAAAAGTAAAAAAAGAACTGTAATTTTTTACTAATCTATTTTTAGTAAGTAAATTGCAATTTTCAATTAATAATTTTTAAAAATGCTCTTCTAATATAATTTTATTACACGGATGTTATAATTCTAGTCGATCATTTTAAACACAACTTTCGGGTACGCGTTGTGTCATTAAACAATCTTTTATAGCATTTATATTTATATTATCCTCAAGATCACTATTATTAAAACCGTTTTGATTCGAAATAGTAGTTGTCATAAAATTATTATTTCCAACACCTATGATATGACAATTATTAGCACCGCTACTACTAACTGATGATTGAAAATTTGGCCTACCACTTCGTCCAATTGTATTTGATTTTATCATATTATTAATACCAGTCATGCCCCGAGCTGATGCTAAAGTATTTGGTATAACATGAGGTGTATTAGCTAACATTCCAACACCGGGTGAATGGCCAGATCCAACTCCACTTGCTAATGGTGAGATCAAACCCATATTATTCATTGAACCACATGATGGATTGGATTCGTTACCAGCAAAATTTGATACACTTGTTCCGGGACCGCCAGCTGTAATATGTACACAAGATTTTTAATTAACCTGCTTAAATGTAAAAAGTCATGTATTTCTGGTATACTGTAGTTATTATTACCTGGGGGCCCTGTTTGTAAAACCGTATCAAATAAAGCTGGAGAATGATGCTGAAATTAATAACAAAATGAGGAAAGCTTATGGTTATATAGGTATGGTTATACTGGTCAGACGAAATTTATTTAGTTAAATTCATTTTATAAAAATACAAAATATTTATAAACTATCTTTTCTTTGTTATATAGAAAGAAGGAAAAGATAGTTTATTACCCAAAAGTACGTTTGTCCCTTTTCCTAAATCTTATTTCTTCTCAACATTAATATTTCATATAATATACTAACTACATATATATTTTTTAAATATTCAATTATTACTTACATTGGTTGGTGACCATTTAGGTATTGGTGGTGGAGTATAATGATGTTCTGTTAAAATTGCAGAATTTAATCCAGCTCCGACTAATCATTTAGTAGATTTAACTCATATAAATATAATTTGTTATTGAAAAAACTTACTATATTGTGGTATAACATCAGGGTCTCGTTCATCTTCTATTAAATCTTCAGTTGTTGTTTTTGTTTTTATGTCTGTATGCTGCCAACGTGGTTTATCCATATTAGCAATCTATTTTTTCAAATTATTTTAAACATAAAATGATTTACTTTAAAAATTATAACATACCTTAAATGAATCACTTTTAACTGCTTGCGTAACAGAGCTACAAACTCCACCTTTTGTATTTTGCATTTCTCGATTACGTCGTACATTTCGTAAAAATGTTGCAAAGAATATTCTAATAGCAATCGCCAAACTAATGACAATAATTGTTAGCACAACGCCAAAAAATATTGGCGATAATGCCAGTGAAACATCATCTTCTAAAAATGAAATTAAAAATATTCATAAGATAATTTTAATTTAATATATTGCTATGTTGCTAATCACCTATTTTATTGGTAGTTGATCCGATAACAAAATCAGTTATTTGATAGCCAAGGCTGCGTCCTTTCTGATTGATAGCATAAATTCGTATTCGCAGGGAATTATTTTCAGTTGTCATCATTGTCGTTAAAGTGTCTAAATTGTCTAGTAAAAACTGAGGTTCGTCAGGATTCGTAAGGTTAAATCTATTAAAATATAATGTTATCAAAATTTTAAAGTAGAAAGTTTAAAAAAAAGTTCTTCTTGTAAAATAAATAAAATTGTATTTTGCATTTCTCGATTATTGTAGTTGGACCTAAAATGGTTATAAAAAGTTGAGTTTAACTAACCTGGTATTGCCGGTTTTAACTGAAAACATTTCCAAAACAAATATCTGAGGAAGTCCACCATCGTAACCGGGAATACATTGAATATCAATACTTAATTCAGTTCGATTATAAACAGTACAATTAATTACACTATTCGGAAGAGCTAATTAGAAATACAAATTATTTTAAAGGAATTTTTTTTATATATATCTAATGTATAATTTGATTAGATAATTTCGAAAAAAAAATTCTTGTCTTACCTGCTAAGACGACTTGAAACATACATGGTTGATTTTGAGTTCCGACCTCATTAACTGCCCAACATGAAAGCGTTCCATAATCCTAGAAAATTAAAGTAAATGAATTAGATAGATGGTAAGATTAAACAAATACAAAGTTAGTGTTTCAATTTTAATTTTCCTTTATACTCACCTGATCTGTAACCGGTGTGTATTTAAGGATACTCCTACTACCATTAGTAATAAATCGCTCGTTCCCAACATCTAAAGTTTCTCCAGAATTGTTAAATTTCCACCGAAAACTTCTAGAAAATAAAATATTATTTTGCTTTAAAGAAAATTTAAAGTTTGTTAACCAAATTTCTGATTTCATGGTAGAAAACATTGCATAGATTGAAAAAGTTTTATTCTGTGTAATATTTCAAAACTACCCAGTTTTATACTATTGTACAAGAAATATAATTCAATTTGTTGGGTTTTTCAGGAAAAGGAAAAGCGAAGAAATTAAATTTACCATTTGAACATGCAATATCTTAAGAAATAACTACAACAATTATATTAGGATAATAAATATGCATTCTTTCGTATTGTTGAAATTTGATAATAGCAAAAAAATAAAGAGGAAAAATAAATAAATAGGAAAACTTATGTACTTGTAGCTTATTGGAAATGTAAAATTTTCTGGTATGGACAATTAAGTATTTTTCTTGTTAAAAAAAAAATAAAAATTTGTGGATGTCATGTTGATGAGTAAGTCTTGGGCGTGAAATGTAGATTTATGGGAGTATTCATATCAAACAAAATTTTCACATATAATCCGATAAATGCACAGTTTTATAATAAGAGCTAAAAGAGGCTTCGAATAAAGGTGAGAAAATTAAATTTTTAATTTTTTGAAAATTCATTTTTTTTTTTTGTAATTGAAAATATAAAATTATAATAATAAAATTTGCTGAATCTAAAGGATAAAAAATATAATAAATGGATTAATTCCAAATTCAAATTCTTGCAAATGCCAAAATAAATTTCCTAAAATATATTTTATAAAGCTAAAACTCATTTCTTTAATCTCTTTTCATAATTTTAATGATAGTATTAAAGATTCATAAAAATATAAATTTTCATCTATGTACCATTGAAAAGATTAATATATCCCATTTTTATTACTATAAAAAAAATTTAAATTTTCCTTCATAACTACTATAAGGTATAGTTATTAAGGTGTAAATGACTTTTATTAACTCTTTTAAATAGAATTTACCTGAAATTTAAACAAAAAACTGGTATTGGGAAAAATACGTAGATATTATTATACTATAGCAAAAATGTTGAATTGGAAATTTTTACGGCAGAATATTACACAAGATAGCTTATAGCCTAGCTTAAATATCCATTTTATATTTCTACTTCAATTTATAAACCAAAAATTATAGGATAAACAGAAATATATATAGCTATGTGTATAGTACATAGAATAATTTTCTATAGTATGTATATAATAATATTCATATTCGAATTATACCAAATCCTCGTATATGTATATAATAGAAGTATTTGTATATATATGCACTGTATTTTACTGTCTTACATAAAATGGAAGTATAGTAAAATGGTAATCTAGTTTTGTATAGCAAAGCAATATTATAAAATCTAATTTTTGTGTATTTATAAGGAAATGTTAATTGTATTTATTATATAAATTAATATATGATATATATTATATATTACCTAGGTGGTGGATCAGCTTGTATTTCACATGCCACTTCAACTGTTTCATCTTTTGAGGCTCCAATTAGAACAACACGGTCTAAGTGCTTGCATGTTGGTGCATCTATGAATTAAACAAATATGTTGTTACCTATTTGTATATTATTATTTGTATATATTTATGGTTGAAATTAATATTTTTGAAATATACACAACATGTAGAATTATTAGTCCCTTGTGTATATGATGATCTAATAAAAATATATTTCGTTTGTTGATGTTATAAAAACTAATAAAGAATTATGAAAGAAAAGTGCAACAATAACATACAGATAATATTCCAACAGTTTCAAACTATAAGTACAATTTGAAGAATGAAAATGTGGTTTAAAAAAAGAATAATTTAAAAGAATTAATAATTTATTTAAATAATTTTTCAATTATTACAAAAACAAGAGCATAGATTGAAATAGATACTGATTCTATAAAATTCTTTGCTAATATTAAAAACTATAAAATGTGGACACAATCTGCATTTTTCCTCAGTCAGTTTTATAAATTAAATGGTATGCATTTTAAATAATTTCGTTCTATACATTTTTTTTTAATATTTACTAGTATTACATGAAACTGCAGACAAAATATTATATTTCTTCAAAAACATGGAAGCAGAAATGCAAATAATATATGTATTAATATATATAAAAAAAAGAAGCTAAAACAAAAGAGAAATAAACGAGAAATTCAAAGTTTTTAAGAAATTGTTTGGTTAGAGGTAAACAACAAAATTCAATTGTAGTTTAAATAAGAATTTTCCAAAAACACAAAAATTTCATTAGAATTTATGTACCTAAATTTTAGTTGGTATAAAGTTTTATGAAATTATTGCACAAGCTTTTAGAAAATTTTGTAAATTATAGAAACAAAAATATTTAATTTTGCAAAAGTTGAGCTGTAATTGAAAAACAAAATTTATATATTAAAATTTCAAATGTTGTCGGAAATTTCGATATTTATGTAGGTATGTTTACATATCAGATAAACAAAAATTCAAAAATATTAGAATAGAAATAATAATTACTGATAGTTGTAAAAGAGGTATATAGTATATAGTATAGTTCTAAACACATATTACAAAATTAATTAATTGAAACGTTAACCATGAATATATTATAGAGAAAATATTTCATTTGAATAAAATTAAAAATGTATTTATGTAATAATTGTTATTTTCAACTTACATTTCACTCTAAGTGGTAAATGATTACTAACAGTTTCCCCTTCATCATTGATTGCACTGCATGCATAATTTCCTGCATAATATTTAGTTATTTTCTGTAAAACTAAACTTTGATTTGAGCGTATGACACGAGCGGAAGTATTGTGTTCCAGATGAATTCCCTTATGACAAAGAAAAGAAATTATTGTCATAAATTGAGCTTTTTGTTATTTATAATTTTAAATTGTTTTATTTCATTAATCAAATTTCTATTATTGTTTTATATTTTTTTAATGAAAATTTATTGATGAGTTATACTTACATTATGTAACCACAATAATTTCCTCCATTGCGGGTTAGACTGAACATGACACTCAAAATAAACATCATCACCTTCTTTAATATCATCTGGTGATAAGGTTGATCCCAACCGTAAGGTTACTAAAGGTGGATCTATAAGAATTCAAATAAATTTACATTATCAGAAGTGAATCTACCGCCATAGTTAGCAAAAGTTACTATTTGCATACAATTAATAGAAAATATAACATAAAATACAAAAGTTCAAACTATAAACTTCATTTTCGTAAAATTACATGAAAATTATATTTTTGTTTAGTCAACAAAATTAAGGAATAAAGGAAAATATATAATACTATGAATATGAATATGAAAAAATGTCAATGTAAAGAGATTTTTCCAATACTGAATATTGATTTGCATCAAGACTATTTACAATAGACAAACACCACAATGAGAGCCATAATTCAAAGAATATCAAACCGCATGACCTAATATCAAAATTAAGAAAGTATTTAATTTTAAAAAGAGAAATTTTAAAAGTATATATGTAAGTTTTAATAACACATCGTCAAAATCGTAAAATTAATTAACTGCAACAAAAATTTTATACAATAAATAAATTTAAAAATAGAAACAAAACTATGAAATAGTTTCATATATGTACAATATATTCGATTTTTAATTTTATTTAGCTTAAATCGCGTTTAAATAATTAATTATTCAGCACTACGTATTACATTTATAAAACTAATTACTATAATAATTAAAATAATTAATATTATTCATGGACAGTAAATTTAAGCTTTTCTGAAGGTTGATCTAAAATTAAATTATGGTATGTACTTATCATTTCGAAAAGTTAATTGACTTTGAAGATTAAGATTAAAATAATGAAAAATATGGTGGGCATAATCAAACATAAATGCTAACAAGGACAAATCTGTTAAAAACATTTGAATTAATTTTATTATTACAATAACACAACCTCCATTTGCGTGATGAAATTAAAACATATAAAAGAATAAATAATATTTCAACATGTAACGACTACAACATGTAAAACAGATATTTATGTAAAAATTAAATATTCATTGAATAATGTACCAAGATTAATGTACAAATTTTAATCAGCTAACGTAGAAGAATAAGAAATTAAATCATTGGTATATATAGGTAGTTATATATGTATCTATAGTACGTTATAAAATATAAAATATTAAAAAATAATGATTACGCTATCATGGTGAATAACGTTGTGAATTTAAAAATTCCTATCATTTTTGATGCAATGCAAACTTATAGAGCGGCGGTGACTTAAAGTGTAGTACACTATGCTGGGGTATATGAGGTCGTTCGTGGACGACTGCATTTTCAATTATGAACCGGAAATCACTGTGTGTGGAACTTAAATACTTATATAGATGTGATTATTTTTCATGATATGTATCAATATTATTTTTTATTTATTTATGTAGATATAATAAATAAATGATTATGAGGAATAGACTGGGCGAAATGTTACATTTGTAATAGCACTTTTGATAAAATGTTTTATGTTTATTTAAAAAAAAAATGTTCAGAACATAAAATATATTTTATTATATGTAATAACTATAAAAATAATATACAAAACTGTCTACTTTTACCCTTTTACTGACAAAGGTTTGTAAAAATGTGATTTCGGTATTAATTTACATACATTTGAAGATTTTAGTTCAACTTCTTTTACACAAATATTAATATTAGTTAGAAAGTTTAAAATAAACCAAGTAAATTTTACTGAAATATTGGAATAAAATTACGATATACGATATTATATTAAGTAATTATAATCTTCAAAGAATCTTATAAAATACGATTTCGTATATTTCTATAACAATCATACGATATTTATATAAATCCTTATTATATAAAAATTGTATATACAAATGTTTATAATGTTAAATTTATCATATTTTGTAAGAAACTTTTAAAAAAAAACTTCGGTTGTATTTTGCAATTAAGTTTTTTATACATTAATTACGAAAATGACAGGTTTATGGTTTTATTAGTATACATCTACGTTATAAATTATAATTTGTTCACAATTTACATTTACACCAAATTCTATATCCTGTAAAGGTGACAATATAAATAGCAGGGAATTTAAGGTTAAGTGTAATTATTAATTATAGTGCTATTATAAATGGTAAATTATTCAGTGTTATAATTAACTAAGTAAAAATAATAATACTCGTAAATAATAATGTATATATATATATACTATAATTTTGTCACATATCTCAATTATGATTGTATTTTATTTTAGATATACATACATTTAAATATTTAAAATAATTTTTCGAATTTAAAAACTTACACACAACATTTAATTTCCATAAAGCTTCCAAAAATAATCCAGTCACATTTGGATTTTCTGAACGACAAGTAATTGATTTTCCATCGTCATCAGTTGTCGGCACAAAACTCAACTCAGATTTTGTTGTATTATTTAAAATATCATCCTAAAATAGAATATTTTTCAATTAGAATAGTTTTTAATATTATGTGATTAAAATTTATCTAAAATTTATTCTATAACCTTAAAGTTTCATAAAAAATAAATAAATGTAATAAAAAAAAAACTTTTTTAAAATTGGTAATTTTCCTCTTTTTCCACAGTGATTATATTATTTTTTATATAAATTCATGTTAGCCGTAATGCAAATAATGTCAAAGCAACAATTTTCATTTCTAACCATTGGACATTTTTGTGTAACATTCTTTTTTCATTAAAACTATTTGTTCAATTCAAAGCATTAGTGTATTTTTCATTCTGCACAAAATTTACATACACATTATAAGAGTAAAACAACTTTGGATCTCCCATTTTAGTTTATAATATAAAATGTGTAAAAAATGTTTAAATAAAAGTTGAAATACAGGCTCCTTTATAAGAATAAAAATGTCGCTTAACACAAAGTGGTAAGTATGGTGTAGTAGTTAGAGTACATGTTTTTAAATTGAAAAGTTCTGGGTACTTGCTTAGCTATCATTCGTATAACTGGGATCCAATTAATGTTAAAAAAGTGTAACAAAACTCACTTACCGGGATATGATAATTGTCCTTATTTTTGTTGCATATTTGTTAGAAATATGGGTTCTATGAAAATAGAAAAATGTAAGAAGCCAAAATGTATCTACCGATTATGTAACAGAAACAATAGGTTGGGATATGACAAAAATCTCATATGACTTTAGGTACATTACTCTGATGAAGCATTTCATAATTATTTTGATAACATTTTTTTAAATAGAAACAACTTTCTACATATGCAATATTCCACCAAATTGAAAACAGAGGAAAATGTAAATAAAACATTAATTCTTATTTTTATGTCACCCTGTATTTTCTCATTAATTTTAAAATTATTTATTTTTGTGTCATATAGGTCCCTATTTCAACAATTTTAAGGTGGAAAGTTGAAAAATACGATTTTTTTTTTGATTTTTTACTTTGGTAGAAACTATTTAATTTCACTAAAAAAAATTTATTCAAATAAAATTGGTTTTTATTCCTTCTCTAGGAACACAAGAGAAAAATATATAAAAATGGTTCAGAAAAGTTTGATTGGTATCCAAACAACGCAACAATGTACACAAAAAGTTAAAAAACTTATAAATAAAGGGTTGAAAAAAGCTGTTCAAAATGAATATTTAATGAAAATTTCATACAAAAAATATTAATGGTATTCCAAACGCATCCACACATTTAAGCTTCTATATTAATTTTTTCTATTTATTTTATAATTTTTAATGCTTAATATAATAAGAAATTCTGGATTTAAGGATTGACAGTTGTATTACAACTGCAAACTGCAACAGAAATGATTTTAATTTAAGTATATGACAACTTGCTGGACCACAATTGTCAATTTCCAACAATTTTTTAAACAACAAATTAATTTAAAACACTTACCCTAGTTCGCCGTAATTGTCTTTTTCCTTTGTACCACGTAATAATGGCATTTGGTCTACTTCCTGTACTTTCACAAATTACTTCATAACGTCGTTCAGCTACCATGGATATTGGTGGATCGATTATTTTTACTGTAAGTGGTTTTACTATAATACAAAAACGGAATACAATTTACCATTAAAAACAATTTTAAAGATAAAAAATCTAATTGAAAGGATACAAAGGATTTTTTTTTGTTATTATTTGAATTAGGATTAACTTACAATGCATATCAAGTATAAAACTTTTCTCTTTTGCTTTGACCAGCATTGTATTTACAGTTTGACATGTAAAAACTGATTGAAGATCTGTTCTTTGTACGGATGGCCACAATAAACGATTCTCAATTACATCACCAGAATTATGTTCATATTGGTTATCAACTAGTAGACCATTAACAAGCCAACGAACTTGAGGTTGAGGACGACCTATGATATAAAATTGAATTTGTACAATATAGAGTTTTGATATTTACAATATTTATATCGTTTTTAGATTCAATTGACCTTTTTTAACATCAAATTAGTTAGTCATTGTCAAAATGGTCTGGAAAAAATCTAATTTCATTTCGAAAAAGTTTATATTAATTATTTTATTCATATGTAATTATATATAATTGTCTATGACGCAAACAAGTTTAACGGAGAACCGAACTAGGTTCAAATAAACACTATGGCCTCTACACATAATTGGAGCAAAATTCATATTTTCATATTGTTACAAAGATAAAACTGTCATATTAAAAACTGAAATTATAATGCCAAATTTTCCTTGTTCATGTGTATACATTTTGTTAATTTCATTTTATTTACTTTAATATTTTGATAAAAAAAAATAAATGAAAAAACATACCACCAACGACTCTACATGTAATAACAATATCATCGCCTTCTTGTTTCGGTCCTAATTGCGTTCCATTTAATTGTCTCCCCCAGCGATCCAAAATTATTGGTTGCTCTGGAAGAACTTAAAAAAAAAAAAAATGAAAAATTATTATTCCTTTTTTTCAAGGATCCTTTTTTTTTATATAAATACAAAATTTATTTTATAATTGGAAAAGTTTTTATAATATAAGTTTTTCTCAATACTATAAAATATTTGATCTGTTGTTTTTGTTCGCTTTTTCAATCATCGGTAATAAAAAGGTTTGTTTTTTAAACGCCTTTTCGGTATACAGTTAAAAATAAATCACTGCCAAAAAAAATTTTTTTAAATAAATTATATTTTTTTACTTACTGATAACTGACAAATTATATCGAAAACTCTGCGTTTGACTTGTACGAAAATCAACACGACATCGATATATTCCTTGATCATGACGTTTGATATCCTGCGAAAAAATGGAAATATTTGCAATGCATATTTTTGCATAAAAACGATTTAAAAAAATATATATATAAATATAAAAAGAAATATATGGATAAAAATTATTATCTAAAAATATTTTCCTGAATATGAAAAAATAAAAAAAAAAATAAAAATTGATTTTTCTACCAAAAATGTTATTGGATTTTTTTTTTAACAAATCAGAAACAGATTCTATCCATTGTCACTGTTAATAGGATTTTCAAATATGTATATATATGGTTATGTTTGTAATGGCAGGGAAAAAATCTCTCTAAATAGGATAAATTCTAAAAAAGATAAAATTATCTAACTTTTAGCTAAATTCCTATCTAAATTTAGCAAAAAAAAAATTTATATTTATATTGTAGGTATAAATATTATACAATTTTGTTAAATTTTCAGAATTATGAATTTGTTAGATGAATTGTTTTGGGTATGAATGTTTTAAGATTAGATTATCATATAAACAATTAATTAATTCTAAATTATTAAATTAAAATTTATTAGAAACAAATTGTATAATTCGAAAAAATGATTTATTAACATTTTTAATTTCAAAGAAGAATATAATTTATTATTAGCTTTCATAAATTCCAAATTGCTTTTATCTCTTCGTACCATTTTGCTACCAAAAATCTTTTAATTGAACTGTCATTGTCATTACATACTTTTTCGAACTTCTAAAGAATATTAAAACACTTAAAAACGCTTCAGGGTATAACTTAAATAAACATTTATACTCTGTAAACTTAATTTCAATCAAAATAATTTTATTTATGAAAATTAAATATTATGAAATCATTTTAATAATATTTCAGTTTAAGATTGATATTATGAAATTTAACTTTTTATAAATTATTTATTTCAATATTATTATTTCTTATAACTGATTTTAAATTATGATTTTTATTTTATTATACATATTAAATTCAGGACATCATTAAAATTAAATATTTTAAAAGAAAATTCTAAAATTATATTTTTTTATATTTCAATTAAATTTAATTTTCTTCTTAATAAACTGAGAATAATAAATAACAACAAAGTTTAAAGAAAGATAAATTTATTAATGTCGACCTAATTTGTGACCCTTTAATACAAAGAATAAAATTTATTTAATTTTAAATACCTGGATATTTACATATACCTAACAACCAAATTTGGTCTTTGTATAGCTTGAAATTCACTGTTTCATGTTCTTATGTACCCAAATTAAATTAGTGCAAAGAAAATGAACAGAAAAAGGTTTAATAAGAAAAACAAAATCCTAAGTTACAGTTTTTCCTTTTAGCTTAATGACCATAATAAAATAAAAATGTCTACTTATTCACCAATTTAAATAAAGAAAATTTCTTTTATGTGACATTTTTGTTTTATATATATACAAGCTTTTTTCAAACTACATATTATAATGTAGATATTTGCGGAATTACATATCATTATAAATATCACATTGTAAATGTTTCAAAGGACATGTTTACTGGCACCAGGCACAAGTATTCGTTTAATGTATTAGTTAATGACTGTCGAAATGGCTGACGACGTGAAATAATAGAAATGCACTAATTTAGAGCCATCACAAATGCATTTGGCAGGAAGATGAAGGTCTTAAGTAAGATAAATTTCCAAGATCATTTACTAAACATTATATAAAAATTTAAACTATTACTTAAAATTCTTAATTACTATTTTGTATTATAAGCCCTTAATGAATTAATCATATAAAAAATTAATAATTTAAAAATATGATGGGAATTCAAAGTTTTAGAATTTAGTTTTAATTATATAAAAATATACATTTTATAATAAGTATTAATCCTTTTCGAGGTATATGCTCTACTAAGCTGTAACTCGTGGTATACTGAAAAATAACAACGAGGAGATATCAAAACGAGTTTTATTTAAAAACTGTATAGACAATTTCGCTCTGCCTTCTTATTATATAAGGTATAATTATATTATTCTATCTAATGTTGATAATAACCGAAATGTTTATATAAGTTAAATTTACATAAATATTGTATAAGAGACTATTAGCATATTTATCCAAAATTAATACTACCCATTAATTGTTAATGAAATATATAAGAAGTATTATAGGTATACTTCAATAATTAAATATTGAAGTAAAATAATTTCTTCTATATTAAAGCTTTCTTAAGCTCTTTAAAAAATACTAAATCTTATCTATATTATACAAATATATTTATTGAAAATAATTTCATATACATTATTTTTCTTATCTCTTTTCCATCTGATGATAAAAACACTATACGTAAATTGAGAAGGGTTAGAAGAAAACTTCTTTTTTTTTTGTATACATACATATAATAATATTGATAGTAAGAAGTTCTTAAGTTCATGAAATACTATGCCATTATACACTAGAGAATTCTTATTTAGTGCCATCAGTATATATTGTATTACCTTCATATAATTTTTATGATATTAAAAAGGATGAGGAAAAATACTATATATACATATATATATGTATATACAAAAGAATGTGAAATTAAAGAAATTTTATGGATTCTCTAACGTTAATATTTACTTATACCTAATTTCACTTTACATTAAAGATATACAAATTTTATGTTTTCTTGATATACTCAAGTTAATTAAGTTATAAATAATTCAAAAGATTTAATCGATATTTATATATATATACATATATATGTATAGTTAATTATTAAAAATTATAATAAAATTGTATAATATAGAATAGAGCAATTTATATAACCGAAAATTTTTGCTAATTTGCCATAGAGGTTTTTCATATTGCTTTTTTGTTCTTTTCTTTAATTTAATATGCAATAAATTGAATTAACTTATAAGTTTTTTTTTTTAATAAAATTAAATTTAAGATGAAAAAATAAATCGTTAATCACAATTTATGTTTTATAGATTTTTTGATCAAAGATTAGATATTGTTTCTTAATAATTATTTTTTGAGAAATTTAATATAAATAAAGGATTAAATTAATATGAAATGATTAATGATGGGTGTAATATAAGCGAAAATATTTTTTGTTAAGTAATTATTTTATAACACATTTAGGTGATGTTTTACAAATAAAATGTAAAAGTTTCTCTGCGAATTATAGTTACTCGTGATCGTGACGCATAAATTTATCTTGAAATAAATTTATCGCACATATTTAATTTTTTTTTTTTAATATATTTACCTTGATATCTAGTGATGCTGGTGAAGAATCAAAATTAAATTGAGCACGTGATCCGAAGACTTCTGGTGCTGACCAATGACGTGGTTTTTCTGTGCTCATTTTATCACGAACATCAAAACTAAAAATATGTAATAAATTTAATCAGATTAAATTGAAAACATTTCTAAAAATTAATATTCAATTTTATCAACAAAAAAAAAATCTTTAGTTTTAAATTTAATATTAAAACACATTAACAGTTTTTCTAAGTTTTCCACAAAAAAATATTTTAATTCATGAGCACAAAATATATGGAATAGATAATTCTGTATGATTGTAATAGGTAAAGCTAGGTACGTTGAAAATGAAAAAAAATACTATTCATTAATTCTATTATACAAATGCACTATCTGTTCTACAATGCAAATTATCCACAATAACAAAAAAAAAGAATATATATGGTAAAATAAAAAGTAGGTTAATGATAAATGATGTCTTTGTGACCCAGTTTTAAGTTACATATTTGTAACAATTAGACAGAATAAGAAAAAATTGTATAGTACATGTGAAAATTTAATACATAAGTAATGTGACGCGAACTAGTTCATAAAATAGATACGGAAATATTTTAATAATCTGGAATGGAAATATAGACGCATATATTAAGTTTTATGAGATAATCGCGCTTTTCTTCAAGATTCCAGTATTACGTTACGATAGGGTAGTGTAAAATCAATTTATAAGTTTCGATTTAGTACAAAAATATATTTACTTAAGTAATAATTATTTTACATATTTCTGTTCCATTAATTCAATCTTCTAACTATTACACTTCAAAGTATTTTTAATTCTTATGTATCGATAATATTGGCTTAGCTATCATTTAACATTAGAATCTAATTCAGCGTATTTGTGTATGTTAAAAATTATTGGTTGAAATATACCTTCACGGTAATATACAAATATCCTTTTAAAAAATTATTTCATTTACTTACAAAAAATCCTAAACAGTTATTATGTAATTAAAATTTTTACCTGTATAATGGAATTCCTGCATTATCTCGAAACCATAAAACCATATAAACATCTTCTAATGGCTCTGATATCGGACAAGCTAATGACACCATTCTACCTTCAACAGCTTCAACATCCATTGTTCTTACTGGATATATTTATTGTTTATTGGATTATTAAATTTTATTGCATTTTTAGTCAACGTATTAGTAAATAATTTCCATAGATGATATTACAAAAAAAATGAGTTTCAGATTTTGTAGTTGTATTCAAAATATCATCAATATTGGTTGTATGGAAGCAACATGAAAAATAACAAATTAAAATTTAGATTATTATAGATTTGGAAATACATATATATATATATATGAATGCATATTATAATTATGTACAAGAATTATTATTGAATGTGAGTAATATGTATAGAAATCGGTGCTCTAAATATGAATAATGTAAATCAAAGACTCTACATTAAAAGTCAGAGTAATTCAGTTTGTTCTCTTTTAAATTTCCTGATATTCAAATTTTAATCAATTTAATTAGTAACAAATCTCATTATGCTACTCTTGGAGTCGAATCAAGAGACCCTTCACTTAAAACAATCATTATACTTTCCGCAAACCACTATACATAACAGTTTAAAATGCAAAAATAAAAATAGATACGAGTATATTCTATAATTTCTCATAGGATTATAAAATAACTGTAAATGAGAACACATTATACGATAAAAACCAACTGCTAATACATTTTTTTTTTTTGTATTCTGCTATAGGATTCCTGTGTTACATTACAACTTTTACCCTCACTTCTATAATAAATTTAAAAAATTTACATTTTTTACACAGTTGCTCGATAAATAGCAAAAAAAAAAAAATGAAAAAAAAAACGTCTCGTGCAAACATTTAAGGAAAAATATCGTCTCATACAACAAACATGCTACATAGAATAGTTACATTCTCCTTTTTAATCCTGAACACGAACTGCAAATCATATAAAAAAAAAAATCCAGCAAAGATATGAATATATAGCAATAACTGTCACAATGAACACAAAAATATACTATAAGCATGAATATTTTTAAAATTAATATAAACCATTTCTCGATAAAATTTCTGTACGTGTAGTCGTATTTTTTACTGCCTTCTTCATAGAACCTTAGATATCCCTTTTTGGGCAAGAATATATACATACGATAGTATATTTAAATGTAGAAAAATTATACATGTACATATATGTATGTGGTTTTATTGGATGGTTTTACTTTGTTTATATTGTATATCCCTTTTATTTTTACCGCAAGATATTCTTTTTCCACAAAGTTTTTGGTTAAAGTTTTGTTTTTACGTAAAATTAAACAAAATATTTTGTATTTACTTAATAAAATATGCAATTTTCTGCATCGACTTTAAGTATCTATAAATTTTGTGTATATACTGTGTAACTTTAACGTACAAAATTTTATTTAAAACCAAACAAACGATATTACTTTAATGATAGAAAAACTTTTCACTAAATGATAAATTTATTATACTGTATAATAAATACAGTAGCAAAAAGGTTATTTTTAAATTTTTTAGCAAATTCTGCAAAAAAAGATAATATGATAAAAAAGAAGAAATCCTTCAAAAATAACAATAACTAAAATATGTATATAGACATTAATAGGAAGGTTTAAGGAATTTAATTTTAATTCAAGTAAATTCTCATTTCAAAATTGTAGTAGTATTTATTCCTTCTATTCGTTCAAGTTTGAGAATTTCATCTGGAGGAACGGTTCGTTAAAGTTATTTCTAATGCAATCATTATTGGTCATTTTGTATCCTTCAGTATTTTCTATGCATTAAAAGCAGTCTGCATAGCTGACGAAAAATTAGACTTTCCTATCGATTTTATGCAAATTATATTTTTAACTAATTAATACAAAATAATTGCGTATATATATAATATATTTCAATTTCTATTTTCCGTTTAAATTTACCTACATATCTGTAATAACGTAAATCACACGCAAAGAAAAAAAAACTAAATTAAAAACACAAATAAGGATTATTTTATTATGAATCGTGTTTTCAATATAATTTACAATGTAGGAAAACTATTTTTTTTTTCTCCTAAACAAAAACAATTTCAGCGAAATTATCATACCATCACAGTAATCCTTAATGGTTCATGTGTTACTAACAATTATTTTTCTAGTATATAAGTCTTATAACACCGTCACAAATTATTATTATTAAGTATTTTCATCATTTTCAGCAAAAAAGCATTTAACAAATCAACATGAAATATCATATGAGGTGATTTTCATTATGTGCTTATTTTACTGATAAGTTCATATTTGTTGTACCTAGATATTACATTAAATTGACAAATAATATTGAGTTGTTGTTCCAAATTAACCAATTAGCAGAAATCCCGCTGGGGTAGTTTACTTTTATCACAAATATTTTATAATATATAATTAATAATATTTGCAGAAGGGAATAATAATTATATATGTCAGGGAAAACTGGTTCAAAATACTAATTGGGACCAATTAAATTTAATTTTAAGGTTGTAAATTTCTGCTATTTATTATTATTATATGGTAAGTGATTATATAAAATTTATACAATACTTGGGTTTTGTAAAAAGTGATCTTATATAAATAAGAAATTATTGGGCCAATACAATACAATAAATTGTGAAAGATAATATGCAATATTCATTTCACATATCAATAATTAACCCAGCTATAAAGTATAAAAATTAAAATGTCGGCGGTAATAATGATTTACTTCTTTTCTGACCATGCAAGTTAAATATAATGTACTTGTACAGCAAAAAAAAAATTATAGTTAGATGAACTCAGTTTTGAAAGTCTTTTCATCACTCTAATTTATTTATTTAATAACATTATTTGACTTATCAAAATTTTAATTAATTTTTCATTTATTGTTTGTACAATTTTTCAAAATTACTAGAGAGAAAATTAGCATATTGATTAATGAAATATCTTATTATTATAATAATAAATTATTTCTTGTGAAAGGAAATAGACATGAATTAAGAAAAAAATTGTGTCTTTCTATTTATTTTCGATTAATGTCACTATACTCTACTGTTAACTATATCCTGGTTGTCAACAAAATGGTCGATAAAATTAAAAAGACGAAACTTTATCTTAACTTTAATAAAACCACTTTTAAGTCTCCCAAACCAATTATCAATAATGGAGTAAAAAAAATTTAATTCCAAAGTTCTTAAATAATATAAGTTTTGCTTTGAGAAAATATATTCCTTTTGACTGAAAGGATAACTTTGATATTTCATTTAATGTATCCAAGAATAATTTTTCTTTAAGTATTGAAAAAAAAAAATTAGTAGCACGAAGAAATGAAAGTATAAGTTTTTTTTTTTTTTTTTGAAAAGATAAAAGTTTTATTTCTAGATATAATTTTCATCACATTTCTAATATAAAATGTTGCTTTCATAATTCTTTCAAAATTATTATAGAATAAAGTTGCTCCTGAAGGCGTTGTCATGAAAATGTTAACAAATTTTGTACAAAAAGAGAATGTTAAGCATAAATATGTATGCCTCACACTTAATAAGTGGTTTTTAAAGTTCAAAATATACATGTGTATATTTTCGCATGAAATAGTCAAAGTACATTTATCGTGCGCAATATTAATTTTAATTTTATAACTGAATATTTGAATTTGAAAAGTGCTTTATTTAAGCATAATAAAAAAATTGAATTTATAATGTACTTAAAACTAGGCATTAGCTACATAGTATTTGTGTTAATTCATAAGACTATAATAGAAGAGTACGAAAAATGATATTTTATAGTATATTTATTAAATTTATTTACAAGGATATTTTTTTTTTAATATTTTAATTATTTACTTATTTTGTTTGTTCAAAATAACTTTAAAGTTGATACATCGGAAAGAGCAATTACTCTTTTTATCAATTTCAGTTAAAATTATTTCGGTTCTAAATTGATTCAATTAAAAAAGGATTGAGCATTATGTTTCTTATTTATTAATTGGTCTAAAACCAACATGATATATGAGTGGTAGTCCATATCTTTATTTTGTATATAATATCAGATAGTGTTTATCAGTAAATAAATATTAATGTATTGCTATTGATCAGGTGGTGCTATTACTATGTTTATGCTAAGATAATCTAATACTGTAATTAGTTCTTAAGGTCTTTCTTAGACAAGAAGTAAAAACAAATAAATCTATATATGTAATATAGACATAATCACAGATTAAGAATAATAATAAAAAATAACAAGAAAGAAAGAAAATTATAGATGAAGATTTCAATTAAATATGGAAATTATTTTTATACATATATGGTGAATATTCGAGAATATTCTTGTTAATCATTTAGTAAATAAGATGTTGTGAAAGATTATTAACTTGATTTATAATATTTTATCACAATAAACTGATATTCGATATTATTGATTTTAAATTTTTTTTTGTGACACATAACCATAAATAAAAATATAACTAAATAAAGAATAATTTTATTTTTTATTAAGTTATTTTTTAACCCTCAAATGATCAAAGAATTGAGTTCATGTATTTTATATATATATATTTATATACTAAAAATATTGAAATTCCTATTAATTTTTAGAGTATAAAAATAAAAAATAACAAATTTTCTTCTATTATATATAAAAAAACCGATTTTTCGTTCAAATAAATTTAAAAAGTATAAAACTTGACAATTATAAACATCTGTTGGCCATGTAGACTAATAAAAATATTATTATTTTTAAAAAGAAAATTGTTAATTTTGTTGCTGACAAAAATAAAAAACGGTATAAACAATGACCAACATCTGCTGATACTGAAAACTTTTAAGGATATATAATATTTTCTGTAGTTTCATATTATCGGTGGGAAGGCTAAATATTTGGGATTTTATTTTACAGATTACAATAATATCTAAACATTTTTTTAGAGATAAAGTGGTGACAGTATGGTTATTTTAAAAGACAATAATTGAGGAAAAAATTCAAAATACAAAATTGTTTTCGTAATCCTTTATATATATATATATATATATATATATATATGATTCCTTGTTAAGTTTATAGCGCAAAGTTTAACTATTTAATTATTATATGGTGTTAAAAATATTATTATTGTAAAATTCTATAAACATTCTTTTTTTTTTTAATAAGTAAACCCACAAACATTAACTATACAAAAATTATGTTACTATATATTATCAAATTATTTCATCATTATAGTAGAATAAACATTTGTTACAAAACTAAAAAACCTCATATTCACTAATTAAATCAAGTTAGTTTTTTATTAACCCCTAAAAATATTTATAATGAAGTGCTCAAAAAGGACTTAATTAAATTTTCTTTATACGTAATATGTATGAATGTAGTAGTTAAAAAAAAAGGACTAACAAAATATTATATATATACATATTTTTATTATATTAAATATCTTTTTATCCAAATTTTACTATATGCATATATATAAATTATTTAGGTAAATTTTGTGTACATATATTATAGTAATGTTATATAAACCCACAAAGAATTTCATAAAGTTATTATTCTGAATCCACGAAATATTGCATTGTGAGTGTTTCATAATTAAATTTGTAACATTTATTAAGATAACCTTTTTTTATAATATTTGACCTACATATATAAGGTAAGTAGATAAAAATTATATGTAATTAAAAAAAAAAGTTGTATTCCAACAATTCTTTAATTATGTTATAATGTATGCAAAATTATTAAGGAATAACCAGCGGTAAAATTGGCAATCCAGTTAAGAAAAATTATATAGTAATAAAATTATTTGAAGATTCAAAAATTTGGAGCTGTTTTGTCAATTGTGGATATTTAATTATAGAAAGGACATCGAAGCACAGCGAGATTTTATAGTTGAATATTTTAATATTCTATAATTAGTTACAGTTTTTGGATGAAATTTGATGATTAATATGTTAAAAAGTTCAGTATTCGTGTTAATTTAACATTTACTATATTTGGGCTACTTTAGTTTACTACAAAATTTACTTAAAATTTGGAGTGAAATTTGGAGTGAAAATGTTATTAAAAAATTACAAAATATTTCGGAAGTCCTTTTAAGTTTCTACATAATTAAAAAAATAAAGAAAATGTCCAAGAATACTCATACTTCCGAAAATCTAAAAAAAAAATACTTGTTATCAATCCACGTAAGTATTTTTGAAGAATAAAGTCCATTAGACTAATTATTGAAGAACTGTAGAGTAAGAAACTTTGATTTGTTTTTTTTTTACACCTTAACCTCTACAATTTTTTTTATTCTATTCTCATTGCTATTTTAAACCTTATTCTATATTTATAGATGAAATAAGAAATTGCTTGTCTTAATTCTGGCTATAAGTCCAATTTACAAATAAACCTTAATATTTTAATACAAAAAAAAAATCCAATTACTTCATGCATACTTAAATGTTTTATCCCTAAGGACACGCAAATTTCATTCTTTAAATTAACCAACCTTTAAATTATATTTTTCATCAAATTACGATTTTTTTTTTGTTTAAAGAAATACACGCTACAATTATGTTTAGAAAAATATATAAAGATTACGTTCAAAAAATTTTCATCCTCTCTAAACTATCCCTTAGGGTAAAAACATTAAAAGTCACTATATACTACTAGTATAACAGTCTATAGACTTAATCCACAACGAAAAAAAAAAATTAGTTCCTTTTTTTAGTTTTGTAAAATTTTTGAAGTCGTCGCTATCTCTGTCGATAACATTTTTTTCATTTATTTTGCATCAATTTTAAGGAAGCATACGACGGGGATGTTTTCTTAACCGTCCCAATTTTTTTTTAATGTTATTTGGAAAATGTATATTGTGGGTGGTAGTTATAAACTTCGTTCAGATAATCAACATCGAAAAGACGCACCTGTCAAAATAATAAACAAGAAAAAAAAAATGGTGATATTTTCGTATTCTCATATCCGTGAGATTATTCCTCCACTGCCGCCACATAGAGCAACAAAACAGAGGAACATTAATAATAAATCTTCTACGTAATATTCCTCTTAAAAAAAGGAATATGAAAAACATAAATCCAAATGTTAACGCTTTTCCATCCGTCTGTCTGTCGGCCCTTCCGATGTAAACAATAACAAGTCGGTTATTTGAAATGTCCCCATAAAATTATGATAGACCATCAGACCTGGTCTGGAATGTTTGAAAGATTGTGAAGCAAATGTAATTAACAGAAATTTAAATATTGAATCATACTTATGTATTTAATATAAGAAATAAAACTTGTATACTATCTTTAGAAAAAAGCCCATTATTGTGAAACTACTGCTACGTAATTCGACTACGCTGCATTTTTTCTTTAGGTTTATGATATGTACATTGGAACTAAAATATTAGCTAAAAAAAATTTCAATCAGTAGAATATTATTTATTATGGAAATGGAAAAAATGAACTTTTTTATGGGGTTAATAAACATTATTTATTCCTCGTCTTCTTGTTTTTTTTTTGTGTGGTTATATTTCATTATTTTTTAAGGACTTTATTAATAATAAAAATTCGCAATACCCTTAGAACAAATATTTTCTTCCGTCGCGATATTTGTACAAGTTAAAATAATATAAAATATGGAAATATAGTGAGGTGATATTCATTCATCTATTTGCATAATAATCCAGTATAAAAAAAATTATTAAAGTTTGTTAGTTAAATATTTGCATATGTATATAACATGTAACAGTGGTGGTATAATTGAGATTGATAATAAGAAATTTTCGTTGTTAAAAAAAGAAAATTACATTTTAGATAATAAGTGAATTAATGGTATACTATAAGTTTATCAAATCTTATAACTTTCGGCTTCCTGATATTTCTAACCAAATTTAATTTTGTTATCTTTTATTACTGAATATTATTACTGACTAGAAGCAAAAATTAATTTTTGCTTGAATTTAGTAAATAAAAGAATTACCTAAATTTTAAAATGAACTGATTTTTTAATCAAATTAGATAGTTAACTAATTATTACTTCTTGGCATTTCGAAAGAGCATTTTTTCAAGTACCGGTACTTATTTAGAGCTGAGTCAACTTAGAACGATGCATTATATGATTTCAAATTAAATCATATTAAATTGTATTATAAATCTATAGTAATTTATAAAAATTCAAACAGTTTTCATAGGTCCTGGATAACAGTGAGAGTTTAAACTTATGTAATTTAAATTTTGAATAAGTTAATCCTTTGCTATGTTTCTATATACAAAAGTTTAAACTCTATCTTAAACTCTAACTCTATAATATAATTGTATATAATAATTTTCTCGTTTTTTTTTTTTAAATATTGAAAAATAAATAAATTCAAAAAGCTTTACTATCTTATTAAACTGATAAAATGCTTATATACAAAATAAACCAACAAAACGTATTCCATTATATTTATCAAAATTGACGTAACATATATAATATCATATCCTTAAGCATAGCAATCACAAAAACGACTTTTCTTTTTGTATATATCCTTAATGCTCATATCACACTCTCTTCCCAAAATAATAATAATAAAAAAAAAAAAAACAGAAATATTTTTTGTATCCTTTCCAAAAAAAAAAAAAAAAAACAAAACAATAATATTTTCACTTTCTCTATTTATTTAATGCTTTTGCAAAATACGTTATATCCTTAAATTGCTAGGCTTAATATTAAACAAGAGTGTAAACCACAAGGATATAAACAATATTAAATAAAAAAAAAAAAACGGGAAAATATATAAAAAAGTTTTGATCTTTATCCGACTTAATAATATTGCGATGATGAAGCAAAATATTTTGTATATATGTATGCATGGATATATATGTATATGATAATAAATATCTATACAAAAATGATAATAAACTATATACTAAAATAAATAAGGACAAAAAAATTCAAGGCGTGAAGGATAATAATAATACTAAAAAATATCGTTCAATGTTTTTAATATTTAAAAAAAAAAACATTTTTTTTTTATAATTTGCGGGAATAAAATGTGAATATATGTGCTGATTCAATTGCGTCATATTACATAGATATATGGTAGTATATCCTTAAATTATTTTTTGGGGGCAGATTGTGATTTTCTTTTTTTTTATATATATTTATTTATGTGTACATATAGAAAATAATAATAAAAAATATTTTTATTGCAGGGATATCACCAAATAAATTATGCAAGAATATTTCGATTTTTACTGGCATATATGACGCACAACATGACATCGATTACGACAGCAAAAAAATATATATAGATATAATAATTTTTCCAGTTTAAATGATATAAAATAAAATATAAATAAAAATAAATATTTTTTCTACTCCACAGTTAAATTTGTCTTATTTTTTGTTGTTGTTATTTTTCTTATGAATATCCTTTTTCGGAATAAATCTGAAAAATATATATATACATATTATCATTTTGAACTCCTGCCGTTTCAAGCACTATACTAAGTTTTCATGTATAATATTTGTTTTGTTTGTGTTCTTAAAAGGATTGTTTATGTCAAAATATTAAATAACAATTTTATATATATACGTATAAATAAGAGAAAAAATTATTAAGGAATTGGGAATTTTGTCATATAAAAACACACTTTTTATTCAATAACAAATCTTGTTTGGTATACTAACGTACCAAAACTAATGTATACATTATATCAATCTAAATTAAAGTACAAAAAATAAATTATATGTGATTTAAAAATTATATATATAAAATTTGAGGGGGGATAGAATAATTTGCGGATATTTAATGGTCAATGTCAAACGTACTGATTATATGATATACCAAAATATGCCATATCAAAAATATCATTTTCTATTTTGCTTCCCAAGTGACCTATAAACAGTGTCAAAATTCTAAAGAGTCATCCCCTAATTTTAGGCCGTAATTAATAAAAAAAAAATTCAATTTTTCAAGTAACAATTAAATTTCAATTCTTAAAATTTATTATAAAGATAATATAAAATTTCTATATCAATCTTCTTTCAACGAATATTCTGCAAATTGATATATGTATATCGTCTCCCATTTGAATATTTACCAGAATATTGAACAAAGTTTTCAATTTTCATAATGTTAAAAAGACTCATTCATATAAAATATATATGTCGTACGAAATTGTAGGATATAAGGCCAAAGATGACATTCCTTGTTTTAAAAAAAAACATTCAGGGGCCAAATAAACATTATCACGTATTTTAATATATAAATTTATTGACAACTATTCAGTCCATGTCTACAATCAAATTTTTTTGCTATACAAATGTAGTACATATGTATATAAAATGTTTTACCTGGCATTCTGATATTTAAAAGGTTTTATCCCAAACGTTTGGTGAGAAATAATATGTATAAGAATTTTGTAAGACAATTTTTATGTTTAAGAATTTTGCATACCATTAGATGATATTGATTTAGGTTAGGATAAATGATAAGAAAATAATGAACATATTTAAGAAAAGGTTCACAATATTCTATATACTATAAATGAAAAATTCATTCTAATATTTAAGAAAAACGTTTAAATATTTCTGGAAAAAAAATACTTTAAGCCGGAAATATAATAGTATAAAAAATTAATATATAGGTATACTATTAAATATTATCTAAATTCAAGTTATAAAAGAAATTAATTTCATTTTTGAAAAGTTAGATTATTTTCCTTGTGAGTTCTTAAAAAAAATAATTTTTCTCTATGTGTTGTTGCTAAGGACATGATTGAATGTTTTCCATTGTGTTTTTTTCTGTAAACATTTCTACCATTTCTAACTTTAAAATATTTTTCGTGGTTTTCCCTAGGTGACAAATTTATTATTAAAAAAAAATATATTTTATTTCATTTTAAATTTCTGATTTTCTTTGAATAATTGTTACCTGAAAATTTATCTTTTTTTAGTAAAAAAAAATCAATTATTTTAATAATATATGTAACTATATATAAGAAACATTATTGGTGTCACAAACAGAAATATATATATATATTTATTATATCTTAAAGATTTCCCTTGTTGCAGTTAAAATATATATAGATTATCTTGTATAAACTTTTGAAAATATTTTTGCTCACAAAATATCTAAAAAAAATCGAAGATATTTCAATTTCATACTACATTATTATTATTATGATATAATATGTAACTATATACAAAAATATTACATACTACAAAAAAAAATTTGTTTTACTCTTTCACAGACCCCTTTATTTGTTTCTGTTTCATTTTATTACAATAAACAAGAGATTTTCTGTACCCAGAAAAAAATCTTAAATCTTGTATATTATATATTGTCTATGTTGTTGTTTATTTATGGATGGAGTATATAGTAAAAAGTTTGAAATAAAGCAGCACTTCCAACATCGATATGGTTGGTCCTTATGGAAACCATTAATATTCAATTCATGTATTTTGTTATACTATGTATTGATATACGAGTATTTATACATAATATAAACATGATATTTTTTGCTCTATATAATTTCATATTTTATTTTATTCAAATTTTTTGGTGGTATCCAAATATTTATGTTTATATTAAATAACAAAAAAAAAATGATTTCATTATTTATATCTAAGGACAAGGAAGGACTAAAAATTATAGTTATTCATTGATCTAGTTTTATTTTACGGTATACATATATATATATTTTGTTCCATAACAATATTAATAATCTTTAGTTGTTCGTTTTTTCAATTAATTGAAATAGAATACATTTCAGGATTATATTTGTACAAATTAAGAATTATATTTTTTTTTTGTTTATTTTATTAATTAATCTGATATTAGATTTATGGAATGTATATACTATGGATGAAGAATTTGTAGATCTTTCATAGAAATAATAAAATAATTTTAGTACTAAGAATATTTCATAAATATGGAATGCCACCAAATAAAACATAGCATGTAAAACTTCACTATTGCATATGTCATCTTAAAATACCACATCCGATTCTTAAATTATAATAATTTTGATTTGATACTTCGGTTTCATAGAATTAAGAAAATTTATTGAATGTCTCAAAAACTCCGTTTAAAATTGTATGTTGTTTTCTTTTAAAAGAATTTAGTAGAAACTGCGATCATTTCGTTAATGAAAACGACCATTCTTTTAACCGAACCGAACCGAATCTAAATTTAGTTTTAGAATAAATAATTTCATATTATGCTGCTTGAAAATAACAAAAACCAAATTTTAATTAGCTTTTTGGTACATTATAATATACATATCTGTTATATGTTATTTTACTGCAAATTTTCAATTAAACTTTCATATATGTATGTATGTATGTATATATCGTAAATTTATGATTCGTATGCATTAAAATTTAAAAAAAAAATTGAATTTTTGTAATGGAAATTTGCAGTATGAAATGAAGTAATGCTCAAAAACATTCCCATCAACAAGAAAAACATATTAAAAAAAAATTATTCTCATATAAAAATAATTTTTGATTTATATTTATATATTTTTTTTATTATAACTTAAAAAATATATTTTGTATATCAACATAAAATCTGAATTAAAATATGATGTATATATATAGAACAAAAAATAACATATTAAAGGGATTGTTTAGAACCCACCTTAAGCGAGTTTGTAAAGTTATATAATAAAATTATTTTAAATAAGAATTTATTGATGTATTTTAAAATGTAACACAAAAATATACTTTCAGTGATAAAAATATACATAAGTATTATTTCCTATCACAAAACTATAGAGTTGGACATATTTTCAAAGGAAATTTGTCAAACAGATCGACACAAAACTTAACTAAACAAAAAAAATTTTGAATTTTGTTAAAATTGTTCTATTTAAAATTATCCAGGAGTTTTAAAATTATTATTATAATTTTTAGTGTTATGACATATATAAAATAAATTTCAATCGATTTAAGTATTTCATAAAAATATTTTTTTTTTAAATACATTTTATGATCGTAAATATATATATTTTTTTTTTATGTATACGCAATACTTAAAAGATATTAAAATATATTTTTTTTAGTATGTTGAAAACAGAATATAAACAATTTTTTTTTTCATGATATAAAAAAAAAATTGAAATGTGAGCATTAAATTTATATTATTATGAAATGAGTTTTTTTTTTTTTTTGCAAATAAATTTTCATTATGGTGGATCAGCTAAGCATAAGTTACTGCATCGAAATCGAAACATAAAAAAATGATGAAATTGTTCATTTTAAACAATCAGTTTATTTAAGTTTTGGGAATAAAATAAGATAAACAAAAAATTATTTTAATATATCTCTAATATGTATATGTATATAAAGGTTATATAGGTTTGAAATTTAATATCCTAAAGTGATGTTTCGTTCTGATTTGTGTACACTATAAAAGTAATATAAAAACTTAATTTCGATATAATTTTAAAATAAAATTTTGTAATTTCTGTATTATTTTTATGAAAAAGTTTTGCAAATTAAAAAAGTTACCAATTTGGAAAAGTGCTTCATATTCCCTTTTGTGTTTAACTGCGGTGTATTCAAGGATTTATGTATAATGTAAAAGTTATATGATTTTGATAAAATTTCCAATATTTTATAATTTTTAATTAATTATTATTTAATATGTATAATCAAGTTTTAGTAAATAAATAAATACTTGCTTTTATACAATATAATGTATATTAATTGAAACCCTGACGTTTGTATCGGGTCGAATATATGAAAAATCATATAGTAAAATCAGCTTATAAGGTTAGTATTTCGAGTGATAATTGGCAATTATCAATAAAACTTGCTATTTTACTTTAATATGTATTTGAAATTTTAAAGAAATGATACCATAAACGTTATATCGCTTTAGCTAAATTATAAAGCTATAATAATTATAAAATATCAGTAAAAAATTGAACCAAAAATAATTAAAACAGGAAAAATTGTTTATAAAAAACAGTCATAATTAAATTCAAGATTTGTGTTATATTTTTTTTATCAAAGTTTTAAATTTAATTTATCCTCCTGATATCAAATCCACAACCACACCTATTTTCCGTAAACATTTTTATATGTTTGATTTTCATTCAAAAATAAATAGAACATAGAAACTTTGCTATTATTATTTTTCAGAAAATTTATGTTTTTCTTCATTGTTGCGTGCAATAAATTTTATGATTTTATCTCTTTAAATGTATTACAAAATTTTTGATTAAATGTTATAGTAATGTACATAAATTGTATTGTAATGCGAGTCAAAAGTCGATTTTACTATTATAAAATGTACACGTATATATACATATTCAATGCGGTTTATTTTTGTTAAAGAGTTTAATTCCCGAAGGAAATGTTTTATTTAAGTTTATAAAGAGCATATATAACAAAAGAATCAATGTTTTCACAAAATATACAAAATTTATCATTATATATATGTATATATAAACTAAAAACTATAATAATAATAATATCTTATAAAATGGTCATTTTATCAAGTTTCTATTCATCAATGGTTTTGCTGTTATTATAATGATGTGTAATAAAAGCTTTTGTTGTTTGTTTTTGATTACAATCCCTGGTGTAACGATGATGATGATAAAGTGTCAGAAATTTTATGTATTTATATATCCCTTTTATTAATCATGTTAAAGTTATATTTTGGATATGTAGGGCATAGAAAATTAATTTTAACTTTATTTTTAAAGGTTAATACAAGTCATATTGTCATAAAATACAATAAATTGTAAACTTTCTCTTTGATATTATGAGAAATTTAAAGGATTTTATATTTGTTATTTGCATAAAAAAATTCTTATAAATTTATTATTCAAATTTCTTAACAAACAATGATAAATATGTCGGTACATATGTACGTACAAAATTTAGTTTAGTTGATATCACATATAATTAAATTATTAGAGTGATTTATTTCGATTTGAATTTTCTGTCATATGCAAAAGAAGAATTGATAATTGATTAATTAAAGATTTTTAGTTTCTTGTATTCATACATCCCGGTTTGAAAAAAAAGTAGAAAAAATTGCTTTCTCAATAGGAAACCAAATACAAAATGACAAGAAAGGAATTTTCACCACCATGATATTTTAAAATACTATCGTGTTACATTTAACGGCGGAAATAACAAGTGAAAAATTAAGAAAATACGCAATGAAAAGATGAAAGAATAATGTAATTATACCTATAGTGGAAACCTTTCAAATTACATTAACATCTTAGCATCTTTACTTATTATGTCCCCCAAAAATGATGTTTTTTTACTTGGAAGAATTAGACTTATTATAACCTATGATTAAATTTGATATTATACTAAAAGTTTCAAATACATATAATAATTAGATATGCCTTTGATTAAATGAAAAACTATGACTTTAGCATAATTATGTTCATTTACTTAAACCAATTTTTATATCTATAATTCACATAAGATATCACAGTACTTTTAAAATCCTTTTGAATTATTCTGTAATTCCGCAGATAATAAATTTTTTTTAAAATCAAAATTGTTTTCTTTGCAAATTATTTAATGTAATTTACTACTATATATGTAGATAAAATAAATATTTAAACAGCTTGATAAAAGGAATTCCTTTTATTGTCATTAAAATTTTATTTCAAAGGGCATATTCATAATGGTCCATTTCGTAAATTATCCTTGCTATCCGCCTCAAAAGACAAAGGTATATATAAGGAAAACAAAGGAAACTTAAATTAACTTTAACAAAAAAAAAAACTTAATAAAATAGTTTTCAATTTACAGAAAAATAATATTAAATTCCTTTTTATAAAATTATAGTAGTATTTAAAATATAGTTAAAATTCAAATAAGTTACCAGAAAACAAAGAAATGGAATTTTATAATGAACAAAATTAAATAATAATTATTTCAAAATAAAATTTTGTTATTCTGTTCTTTGTCATGGCAATCGATCCATTTCATTTTAATTTATGTTTAAAAGTTTAGTGAAGTCTTAACAACGAAATTTTATGAATTTCAGTTAAATTATAGGAGTACTTTTTTTAATTAATTTCTTCAATTTTTATTTGGAATTTAATTAGGAATCCGAAATCAAATTTGTTGTTTTTAATCTTAAAATTATTAAATTATTTTAAATAAACTTGAAAAATAAAACCGCACAGTTTGGATTTAACTGAAATTCTATCTAACTTAAATTTTGATTTGAATTCTGAATTGTAGTATTTTCCTAAAGCTAGAAAAGAATCTCAATTGGCAGATATTTTAATATTGCAAGAATATTTTATTATTATAATAAGAAACTTCTGTTTTCATTTAAAATATTTGAAGCAGATTTTTTACTATTTGAAAAATTTGTACACGTCAAAACTCCATAAATCAATCGTCAATTTTAGATTCTTTCTTCTATTTTTTTTTTGTATGATGATGGCTGCATGATGATGAGTTCAAATCAAAAATAATATCATAAAATATTTTTTATAATATATATATATATTTAAATCCCTTTGGGGCATATGAGAAATGTTTTTCATATTGAAAATACTGATGTGCTCGAAACACCAGCAATCTTATTGGAATAGGTTAGCCTATATATATTTTAAGAATTTTAATGTAAAAAATATAACGAATAAATGTGTATATTTAGAAAAAAAATGATGGATTGTTTGTATTTTATTATAATGGGGAAAAATTGGAACTATATCCGTACGTTGAAAAATTTTGTATTTTCGCAAATATGGATGCAAAGTATTAATAAACTTTGTTATGACCTCTTTTTAAGTATAGTAAATATTTTCGACGTTGATTTAGAATGATTTATTGAAAAAATTCAACTATTTTATTTTTTAAACTTTAAAGATAGTTTCAACATTTATGGAATTAACTTAAATAAATGGACTTAAGTTTCAAAACTTAAATATGGATGGAGTTAATTTATGTATTTAGAAATATTTAGGTTTTTCATAGTTCTGAAACTCTGTTTTATGTTATAATACAATATCTTAATCGAAATTACTTTAATTCACAATAATAGCATAATAATAGCAATTCTCTGTTTTTTTTGTATACTTCAAAAATGATTTCCTTTCAATTTTACTGGTCCTTTGTTGTCAGCTTATACATTATTTATTCTTAGTCTAGTCTTATTTACGTGGGTTTTGTTATTTTAGAAAAAAGCGCAATTACATCATTCAGTCAAGTTGTTAGCTCAAACCACAAATATCAGAATTTGTTCTTTTTTTTTTTATTATATACAACATAAATTTTTTTGTCACCGAAAAGATAAGAGAATCTTTCATATATGTGTGTATAACGATGTCTACATACTTTTTTTTTTTGTGAAAAAATTTAAAAATATAAATAAATTCGAAGGTAAAAGATTATTTTGATTCTATTGATGTTTCTCCTCTGGTAGTATTAAAAACGATATTTTTCTTAAATTAGAGGGGGTAATGGAAATTGTATGTTTACAAAGCTTAATGTATATGTACCCAACTGTTATGTATATCTAGAAATATTGTTTCACACCTGGTATGATTACCTGAACAGTTTTGGATTGTATACCAAATTTAACAAAACCTTCACATAGCGTTGACGCTTAGTATAAATGGTGGAGCACAATGATGCAAATAAAGATTTCCATTAGCAAAGAAATAATAAAATTTTATTTTTCAATATTTTGTAAATGAAACTTTATTTCATATTTATTTCAAGATGTTCAAATAATTTTTGAATTTGTACCTGAAATATATGTTTATTGTCTGCCTCATAAGGACATCTAAAGAGCTGATAAATATTCTTAGCATTTATAAAGTATCTCTAAATACATACAGGAATTACAGGACAGCAAATGGAAATCAAGGAAAGGGGCACTTTGTTATTTTTATTTGACATTCAAAGTTTTATAAATATATAAAAAGGATTTAACAGCAAACATTTATTCATAAAATATTGGTCAAAATCAATATTGTTTATTTTATATAAGGAGAAAAAACCATCAGTAATGAATTGTTGCACGGAAAATTGGAAATGTAGAATGGAAAATTTTGAATGGAAAATTGGAAATGTATTTATAATTTTAAGACATTATTTTGTAGGAATTTGTTAAGAGATTTTTGATTCAAATTCAGTTATAAAAACTTTTAATTAATATGGTAAAATTATTTTATTAATAATTAAAATATTATTAAACTCACCAAAGAAAATTAATTATATATACAACAACACTATTATCACGCACACAAAAAGAAAATTAAAAAAAAATCAACTGCACGTCTTACGCATTCAAAATTCGCACTATGACTGACCATATAAATTAAATTTTCTATCGTACTTGTCAATAGTAGGCGGAGTTATGTTTTTTGCATTCAATATTATAAAAAGCGGCCATCATTAATTTTTTTTTTAATATAAGTATATTCTTAGAAAAAAAAATAGAATTTTGGAAACCATTATAAAAAAGGTGGAGGTTTCAATATTATCTCTATATTGGAAAAAATGAAAAGGGATACCATCGATATTCTCCATTATAGGTAAGTTTGGCATCAATGGACGGGGAATTTTAATTATAATAAAAAGATCAAAACCAATTCCAAATATCTTTTAATTTGCCCAAGTTATAGCAAAAAAAAAATTTTAAAAATGATTATATGATTTTAGAAAATGAATCTGATTGCTATATGTTAAATATAATGAGATCAAAAGAAGACATGATTCATCAATATACATTATGCAAGAATTAAATGTTCTATATTCATTTTTAAAATATGTTATAGTTAATAAATTATAGAGTGTAATAATTCAGCAATATTCTGTAACGGTTTAATAATTAAATTAGTTTTTAAGTAAAATAATTTTCATTTATATTTTACAAACAAAGAAAAGAGTTTTTCCTTACATTAATAAAACTTTAATGAAATTTTTACATATGTACAAAGTTATTATAAAAGAGATAAAAAATATTAAATTGAAATTATAGTTCTCTGTACAAGTTTTACACCATTTTACATAATCATTTTATTGTATATACATAGAATAAATTTAAATTCTGTACATAAATAAGAAGAACTTTGACTTGAATTTGCCACCATTTCGCAAGAAATATAGAAACATTTTTCCAAGAATTTGCAAACTATACTTTGGAGTTTTATACTAACATAAATATAAACTTCAAGTTACTGTAAAAATTATAGAGTTTTCTGATAAGACTTTGGAAATATTATTAAACGATTTTTCAATATTTTAAGAAATACCAGTGGAAATTAGATTTAAAACATTAAAATAATCAAAGTCTAAAAAATTGCTCAAAATATTATTTTTATTGCCAACTAATTTATTTTTGTTAGGCAAAAATTTAACAGAAATAGCTCTATAGTCTTATTTTAAGGATATTTGACAAATGTGTTTCCTTATCATGATCAAGACCGGAACTAAAAATTAAACAACTATAGTAATTGTACCTTGATAGGGGTTTTGACCAGTATACATCAAGCGCTTTATCAATGGGAAAAACACAACAAATTTTAGCTTTAGGAACATCTAAATTCTAACTAAAAAATATTTTAATATTTTTTAATAATAAACATAAACAGTTTTCCCTACAAGAACAACAAAAAAATAGAAAATTTGTGTAGTCTCTTTTTTATATCCCACAAAATGCGAATAAAAAGAAACGACCAATTAAATAAAATTACAACCCAAATTACTACATCCTGTCCGTATATTTAATTTAATTTTTTTTATTGACATTCGTTAAAGTTTCCAGTTGTTGAAAAAACTCATAGAAAAATAGAGTTATACTTATTATACTTATACATCAAACTTCATGACAACGAAACATTATTTCTTTTTTCATTTGGAATGAGAATATCCTTAACTAAAATATACTTTTCAATTATTTTGTATTCCAATTTAATTTCCATAAATGAAAGAAAAGAAAAATTTAAATAGAACGTTAACATTTTCTTCCACAAAATTTTACCACTCAAAGGTAAAGAGAGTAGATTTTTTTTTTATAATATTTTTCATTATTTTTCTTGAAGTCATTTTACTAAAAGCTAGCTACACTTATATTTTAATTATCTTCGGAAACATTTACAGTTAAATTAACTGTATGCAATGCATATACATTAAACATGAACAATAGAACTTACCTACATAATCATCAAAAGCATTTTGTTATAGAGGCATTTTCGAGCATACATATTTATATGTTTTGATATGCATGGTTTTTCTACAAATTTATAAAAATCATTTAAATGAATAGCTATGTTATATTGTAAATTGAAGATTTTTTAAATTACTATGCCATTCATATATTTCTTTATTTTTATACCTTTTTAGGACATTTAGCAACAATGTGATATGCGGTTGACAACCATTTAAAGCTTACCTTAAATTCAAAAAATAAGAGCATTAATTTTAGAAATCTTTTATTTAAAATGATTGTATAAATTGAATTCTCAATATTTTTGATTACAAATTTAATTACTATTGCTTTCCGGCATAGAAAATATAACATAATATTTCATACTAGATATTTCTATAGTAATAATTTTTCACCCTTATTATAACAATACAATAATTTTTTATAATTCCATTGTGAATTAAAAATTATAAACATAGAATATATATTTATCCGCATTTATTTCTTTACATTGCTTTTTGTAATAATTCTTATTATGTATATATATTTTTTCATTCAATTTTTTTTTTGACCTATGCTAAAATTTCACCAAATTCCAATTTTATACGCAGGCAGACGTGTTTAGAAATTTAACAGAACACAAAATAACAATTTTTCATTCAGTTCGTTTTGTTTTTGTTGTTGTACCCTATATAAGAAATAATTTTATTATTTTCTTATTTTATAAACATAACAAGAAAAACAGTCCACATGAAAAACATAGAATTGGAAATTTTGTATGCCTTGCAGGATTTATTTTTATAACAGAAACACATATCAATGTATGTGAATAAAAATACGTTTAGAATGTCGCCTCTAGAACCCATTATTTTTTTTTATGTTCCAAAATATAAACAGGATCATGATCAGCAATTTAAACAACTGAAAAAAAACCTAATCGTTTATCTTCACTACTCATACGCGCAAATACATATTCACCCATATTTTATAATAATTTTGCAAAAAAAAAAATTATCTAAAAGACACGTGCGTTTAACCATTTTAAGTATGTCACACTTTTTCATAGTGAAATTATTATATAAATATAGTTATATACGTAACTGTTATATTATTAATAATAAAAGTAAAAAAAAGGGCAACTAAAATTAAGTAGGTTATATGTGCTTTCCGAAAGTTTACAAAAAAAAGAGACAAATTTGTAAAAAATTTATTTAGTTTTTTTGAAAAAGGACATTCCGTCCATAAACTTTTAACTATGACTAAGTTTCTATGTTATCTTTTACTTTGACACACTGATTGTTCTTTGTTCAACTGACAAAAAATATTTAAACCAAGAATGGTATAGCCATTAGATTAGAGTATAAATATTAATTTTAAATATATTAATTCAAATTATGTATACCTATCTAAAAAATGTATTTCTTTCTAAGTATAACCATGTTGATCACATGAAATTAATTCATTTTTACGCAATTAATGTTCCCTAAGTATTAGAATTTCAATTTCAATTTCTTTATAATTTTTTAGCATATAATTTTGAATAAAAAAATATATTTTTATATATAATTATATTTTTTTAAAGTTTTTATAAATATTTTAGTAATATAATTATTATTTATTATTCATTCTTATTTGAATTCTTAAACCGTAAAGACGTATATTGTTCGCTCTTATCATTATTCTGTAAATTAATAGAAAGTTATTACGTTAATTGCTTTGCACGGATATTTAAATAAATCTTGGTTTTTCTAATTATTTATTAGTATTCATTAATTATTTTATTAAATTTGGTGCTTTTAAAGAATTAGATAATATTAACTTTTGTTGAGCAAAATTTTATTTAAATTAATAAAGTGCAAAATCAGTTATTTTCATTCATATTTAATTTACTGTGTTTTAAATTCTTTTATTTCTGCATTTAATGAGATTAATTTTATACTAAAAATATTTCCAATTAAATGTATGTAATTGAAAATCTTTGAAAAAACGCATAGACAGTTAATGAATGTGTTTTAAATACTTTTTTGTGCATTTAATGAGATCAATTTTGTACTAAAAATATTTCCAATTAAACTTATATAATTGAAAATCATTGCAATAAAACATAGACAGTTATTGTTTATAAATTTTTGAAGTTGTTTCATAATTGATTGGAGAAAGAAATACTGTGAATTAATTTAATACAATTGAATTAATGAAAAATTGATCAATACATTTAACAACTATAAATATTGACAATTTTAAAAGTGTTTTACATACATAACTTTATTAATATCAGTGAAAATTATTATTTTTTTTTCTATAATAATCTGTTTCACTTGTTGACAACTTATTATTTATAAATACATAGATAATAAATATGGCAAGTACTTCTGTCATTTCAGTTTATGATGGTACTGATTATTGCCCTATGTGCAATAAGACGGTTGTCGATGATGATAATGCGATTTATTGCGAGGGGCTATGTCAGCGCTGGTATCACTGTGCATGCTTAAGCTACTCTAGTGCGGATTGCAAATGCTTTACGAAACTAGCCGAAAAAGCGACATGGTTATGTCCGGCTGATAAACAAATATTTGTGAATTGGAAAACATCGAATGGTGTCTTACCAATTGATTTAAACAGAACAAATAAAAATGCCCGTAGTTTGTCTGATAAACTTGATATTGTTACTTCAACAATTAACGATAGAATAAATTCTCTAGAATCCGTACTAAAATCTTCGATCTTGAATCGACAAGTTCCGAACACTAATTCCGTTATTTCTAATACGAATTCAACTAAGAATAAATCTAAAAAAAAAAATAATAAAAAAGTACAACATCCAGTGGGAGATAATACCGTAATTAATACCCCTGTTTCAGTTGGCAATAATTCTGACGGTGTGGAAAAAAATTCTACTGATGCAGATGTAATTAACTATTTAGTGGCGGACCCAATTTCTGACACCGCTGATGACAATTCTTCATCTGTGAGTCGTGGTATTAGTTCCGAAATTGTTAGAGTTTCAACTGAATTAGAGCCTACTTTATCTTCTTCTGTAAATGATATCGCTGATAATGTAGAAACTGTAACTGAGCCATTTGTTTTGAAAGTAGTTCCTCCTCCTTTTGTTGTTTTCATATCGAGACTTGAATATGGAACAAAAGCGAGTGATATCTCGAATTATTTAATGTCTAAAGGTTTCGACATGAACAGTTTACGATGCCAGTGCCTTACTGCAGAGAATTTACCTGGTAAAATCTCAGCTTCGTTTAAGATTTTTTCACCAGCAAACATTGGCCGAAAACTGTTGGATAATAACCTGTGGCCACCTGGAATCTTGGTTAGAGAATTTTCGCCCCGAACGAGCTTAATTAAGAAAACTCCAAAAAACTTAACGAATCTTCGTTCTTCTACCAAAATGTAAGAGGCTTAAGAACGAAGAATAATGAATTTCTGATAAATATGCATTGCTGTTCTGCTGATATTATAATCTTAACCGAAACTGGTTTAGATGAATCTTTTAATAATTATAATATTTTTCCTTCTAATTTCTTTGTCAATAGATGCGACAGATCAACCGAAAATAGTATTTACCAACGATTTGGTGGTGTATTAATAGCTATTAACAATGTTTTCAAAGTAAAGGATGTGGATCTGCATAACTTTTCTGACATAGAAATTTGTTGCAGCAAAATTATCTTGAATTTAACTTTAATGCAAATTTAAATTTAAATTTAAATTTAATTACCAATAACAGTTAATAGTTAATATTTTATTTTATATTCAATTAGGTTAAATTATAAATTATAAATAAATAAATAAATAAAAATAATCTTAGTATTTAAGATATAGATTTAAGATGTGTATACCTTGTTTGGTTAAATAAATAAATAAATTCTTCAACAACTATTTACATTGTAGCTGCTTATGTTCCACCAAATAGTAACTTTGAAAAGGTCAGTAGATTCCTAGATGCTTTTCGTTTTGTGAATGATATGTTGAGATCGTCTGACATCATCTACATTTTTGGTGATTTTAACCAACCTGGATTGCGTTGGATACCAGGTGATAAAGATTGTACGTTTCTTAGTCCAATCAATGCTGTTAATGTAATAGAAACAAACATAGTGGATACATTACAATCACTTGGTCTATTACAACTGAATCCTGTTAAGAATTTTCAAGACCGTACATTAGACTTAATATTTTCTAATGTTACTGAGGAAAATCTGGTCACTAGAAGCGCTCATGCTCTTGTTAAAGAAGACGTCTATCATCCATCTATTAACCTTTTCTGTAACTTAAATATTTTAAATGATTTAGATAATGTTTCTTGCTATAAGTATGATTTTAAAAATGCTAATTACACTGATATTTCAAACGTTCTAAGTTCCTATGACTGGGGTAGTTTCCTATTATCAAATAATATTAATAATTTATGCTCGGAATTTTATCAGGTAGTTAGTGATGTTATTCTCAAATTCGTTCCAGTTATTTTTGTAAGAGGCACTGAATGTGATTTGTGTCCCTGGAATAATGAGATAACAAACAACTTAAAAACACTTAAAAATAGAGCTTATCGGAAATGGCGTCTCAGTATGTCGGATGAAGATTTTGTTATATATCGAAGTATTAAATCTGAATTGAAAACCTCATTAACAAATGCATATTTTGTGTATATTAATAATATTCAGAATTCTATTAAATCATGTCCGCAAAAATTTTGGCAGTTTATCAATTCCAAAAATAAAACTGATGGTTACCCTACAACTTTCTTTTTTGGTGACAATCGTGCAGATACAGCACAAGCGTCATGTGACTTGTTTGCTTCTTTTTTTAAATCAGTTTATAACAATGATAACATACAAACTGATAAAGCTTTTTTTAATTAAATGGGTGATAGTTCCAAAGTACTTTTTAATGAAATCAAAATTACTGCTGAAGAAACTTTTAACTACATTAAAAATATGGAACTTAATTTTAATCCTGGACCTGACGGCATACCATCAGGCTTCATTCGTAACTGTGCTGTTGAACTACATTCTGTGTTGTGTCATATGTTTAATGTATCGCTAAGAAGTGGCTGTTTTCCTTTATTATGGAAAAGTTCATTCATAGTACCGATATTTAAATCTGGACGCAAAAATAAAATTGATAATTATAGGGGTATCTGCAAACAATCAGTTATTCCAAAGATTTTTGATGCACTTGTTACAGATCATTTATTTTTTTATTGTAAAACAGTAATATGCGATAATCAGCATGGATTCATGAAGAAACGATCGACGATTACTAATCTCCTCTTATTTACCAATTTTATTTCATCAGAATTTGCTAAAGGGAACCAGGTAGATGCTATTTACACTGATTTTAGCAAAGCATTTGATCGAGTTAATCATAATTTATTGCTTTTCAAATTGCATAAAATGGGTTTTCCGGAACTTTTTGTTAAATGGCTCACTTCTTATTTATGTAATAGGTGTCAATATGTTAAATTCCGTAATTGTATATCTGGTGAAATACTGGTACCGTCTGGTGTCCCGCAAGGTAGCCATATTGGACCACTATTATTTATTCTCTTTGTTAATGATATTGTTAAATTCTTACCCGATTGTCATTTGTTAATGTTTGCTGATGACTTTAAAATATATATGTCCGGTAAAGATGCTAATAGTTTTCATAAACTGAATATTATTTTGGATAAATTTTATCTGTGGTGTTCAAAAAATCAACTATCACTTAATATCGATAAATGTTCAGTCATAACTTTTTCTCGTCGTGTGGAATCGTATATTGGTATGTATAATATTGGTGACCAGATTGTCAATCGGGTATGTTGTGTAAAAGATTTGGGAATTATGCTAGACCCTAAACTATCATACAATATGCATATTGACTTTATTGTTAACAAGTCGAATAGAATGTGGGGCATGATTAGGCGATATGCTGCTGATTTTTCTGACCCATATGTTATTAAAACTTTGTTTGTCGCGTTTATTCGTTCTATTCTTGAATATGCGTCCATTGTATGGTGTCCGTATTATTGTATTCATGTTAATCGTTTGGAGGCAATTCAGAAGAGATTTCTTAAGTTTGCCCTAAGAGGCCTCCCTTGGACTGACTCTAACAATTTACCGTCTTACTCGTCTAGATTAAGGCTGCTTAACCTTAATTCCCTTACGGAAAGGAGGTCAGTTGCTAAAGCTATTTTTGTATTCAGATTGTTTTCGTCTGATATTGATTCGCCAAATTTGCTAAGCCTATTTAATATCAATGTTCCTAATTTTAGAGTTCGTCAATACCGGCTTTTAAATGTTAATTTTGCTCGCTCCAATTATAATATGTTGTCCGGTATAAACAGTTTAATGACGGAATTTAATAAATTTTATTTATTTATTGATTTTAATATTTCTTCTAAGTTACTGCAACATAGACTCCTGAATCTGCCGCAGTCATAGTTTCTTCTTTTAATATTTTATATCTATTGTTGATACTTTTATTTACTTTGTTATCTATACTTTTAATAGTAGATTTTTTTTTGTTAACTAATTTAATAGTAGAGTAATATATAGCACAACAACCTCATTATCTAATTCTAAGAAAGTGTAAATGCTTTGTTGAAAATAAAAATAAAAATAAAAAAATTATTAATTAATATTTTATAAAACATTTATTTTTTATTAATTTTATACTCCTATAATATTTACAAGGTCCAATGTGATTTAAGATGGCAGTTTGAATTTAAGATGGCCGTTTGCATTTAAAAAAAAATACTTTGAAACCACCTTTTTTATAATGACTTCCAAAATTCTTATTTTTTTTTAATGATGGCTGCTTTTTTATAATATTTGAATGCAAAAAACTTAACTCCGCCCACTATTGACAATCACTATAGAAAATTTAATTTATATGGTCAGTAATAGTGCGAATTTTGAATGCGTAAGACGTGCAGTTGATATTTTTTTTAATTTTCTATGTGAGTGTGATAAAAGAGTTGTACATTTAATTAATTTTCTTTGGTGAGTTTAATAATTTTTTAATTATTAATATATATTAATTTTGCCAATTTTTATTATTTTTTTTTAATCTAAAATTTCTTTTTGAATTATAAAAACTGTTAATGGGTTTCTAGATTTTTCATCGTAGATTGAATTATAAGTAATAATTATAATTCCAGTATTATAAGTTATAATTGAACTGTTCCCCTTTTATACAAACATCATCTAGTTATTTATACGACGTAATTCAATTATGAAAAAAGTCGAATTGAAAGTGTTTATTATTTGAAGTTGAAAATATTCAGATTGGTTTCGATTTTCCCAAAATATATTAAATGAAAATGTTCTTTTCTGAAATAAAATGCAATCATTGTTTGAAATAATTTTTTTTTCAAAATATTTGTCTGAAAATGGTTTTTCAGAAAATTGTGTCAAAAAATTAAAAAGATCCTTCTTGATTAAATAAATGTTCAATGATTTTCACGGTACACGAATAAAAATTTATCGTGCCTTTCTTTGATGTCAAAGAATGTATGGTATATAATCATATGTCTTATCAATAAATTTTATGGGATGAACGTATGATATTTCAATGAATTAAAGAGTAAAAAAATTAAATATGTGTAAATTCAAAAATTCATTATGTTAGATTAAAAGTTGTATATTTTAATATATAACAAAGTTATGTATTAAAATGTTGTACTACTTATACATATACAAGATAAGTCCTTATACATATACAAGATAAATCTATAAATTGTAATAACCATTTGAATTCAGAAATCAAAGTTCTTTGGCCATCCCTTCTCCGTCTTTTCGGGATATGATTATTGAGAAAGTTTTATTTAATATAATTAATGTACTTACGAGTATCAAAATATGATCAAATAAATGATAGACCAAAACCAAACCTTGACTCTATTGAAAGTCAATTGTCCTCGAAAAAGTTTCAAATTCATTTTCACAATACCAAAACTCGAATTACTTTCATTTTCTAATGCAACATTAGAAAAAAGGTTATAAATAGCATTACCATATTTAATACAAAAAAAAATTTAATTATATAGAAATCTATATGTCATTCTATGAGAAATCTGTTTAAAGCTTAATGTCCAACGATAAATTTTAATTTAATTTAAAAAAAATCATGTTCCTGCTAAATTACTACACATAAGTATTTGTGATTTATTTAGAATTTAGATAAACAAATTCATAAAAAATCCTAAAATTTATTTGAATTGTAAACCATATTATAGGATTATCTCTAGTGGTATTTTAGGAAAATACCTATCTGCATGGCAACTGACTTTATTAATAATTCAAGCAGAAAATTCAAAACATAATTCTTTTTTATTATAATTAAATTTTTTTTTTATTATCAAAAGGATGAAGTATATGAAAAACTTTGTACATATATGTATGAAATAACGACAGAAAATCATGAATATTTCCAGATTTTTTTTGTATGAATCTTTATTTTTTCACATAAAATTGATAAAACTTTGATGAATATTTTCTGTCTTTTTTAAAGTTATTAAATTTTCAATTTTAATATTTTTTCTCTGTATTTTTTCATTAACGTATGTATAGGCGCCTATGAAAATCATACCTCGCATATTAGAAGAATCACGTGACGTGTTGCTTTTTACTAAAATGAAAAATTTGTTAAATTTTAAAAGAACTATAGAAATTATATGCGTATATATGTGTTTTCTCTTGTAGTTGATTATACAAAAAAATGTAGGAAGAATTTAGAAATCAAATGTCACGATGTTTTGACGCATTGAGACTATTTATTCAAAGTTCATCATTTGAAAGTAAAATATAGTCATGTGGCAAGATCCGGCATGACTATCTCTGGGGTTATGTTTTATATATAACAAATTAACATATACGCGACTACCTAAAATACTTATATTGAGAAGTTTTTAATTTGAATTTATTAACATTGTAAATGTAACTATAGAACTATTTTATTATCTAATGATAAACTTACTTTACACTGATTTGTAACAAAAATTTTGGGCCACCCTAAGTAAAAAAAATTCTTATTTTTCTCTATATTTTTTTCTATCTAAAAAAAAATGTTTATTTATTATTGGATGAATAATTCAGTGAAAAATAATTCAACCGAAAAATGTATATAGTATTTTTATCTTTCTTGTATACAGTTCACGTTTATATCATATAAATTTGTAATGAGATTTTGACGTCAGGACATTTCATTTTTTCTATATTATTAAAAATATACACTTTGATGTTAAGTATAAAAAAAATTGTACATACAAACGTTGTTTTTTTTTTAAAGAGATATTTAATTTCAGAAAATTTGTTGATTAAAGTTATATTTAGCGAATAATTAATATTTACTCAAAGCATTACTAATAATTATCAATATTTTAATGAAAATATTTATTTTAATTGAGTTAAAATCAACTTTTAATGATCCTATCGTATAATATTTAATAATTAATGTTAGAGAAAATTAATTTTTAATAAATGTAAAATATATATAGTAAAATTATAATATATTAATCTCTGTAAAATTAACTTTAAATTAAATAAAACGGATATTTCGTAATTCGTTTCTATGGTTAAATAAAGTAGTTGGTAATTTTATATCATTTTTAGGACGCTAATCAAAAAATATTAAACATAGGACCTTTAAGTTTTTATACGGTGCACAGTATTGATGAATAATATTGTACAATACTTAATTAAGTGAAATTTTTTAATAATATTATAGGCAGAATATTTAAAAGGGTAATTTTAAAACTTATAGTGGAGTGTTTCAAAGGAATATGAAATACTATGCAAGACAATTATAATTCAAATACACGTAAAGTATTTGCAGTTCTCGACAACTAAGAAATTACTGATATGCAATGCATTATTACTAATATCATAGAATACGTAATCCTTTTAAAACATTCCTCATTAATCAACATATTAAATGTTGTTCTCATGTCAGGTGTTATAATATGTTATATGTATATTGTATAATTTTTACGCCGATCTCATATGTACCTGTAAAACAAGTTAATTAAAAAAGCACTTTGATTGCTATTAAATATAAATTCAACAATTCTTAAATACATACTAAAAAAGGGAAAAAAAATTAGATACATATAACCTGTGTATATAGAAGAATATACATATGTATTGTATACACAGAGTATTACACATTCAATTGCATAATGTAATATCATTTCCTCTTATCATCTAGTCTATTCTATATGCAATTAGATAACCGAAAATAAATCGAATTTAATCAAGCATGAAATGAAATTGAGAGAATATAGTTTCCCTACATCTAGGTATAGATATATAGATATATGTATGGTTGGTATATTCATTTCATTTATTTTTAAATACGATTAATCTTTTTCTTTACAATTTATACCATTGATATCTAATTTTTGAAACCTTAATAAAAATCAAATCATAAATGAGTTGCATCTTCTATAATATAATCATATAATGAGATTTTCTTTTTTTAACGAATTTAAAAAAAAAAAAAAATTTTTTTTGTCACATGGCTGAACATTTCCGATAAATTATAAATATCTATCGTAAAAATGAAAAAAAAAAAAATTTCTCAATTTCTTTTCTCCACATAAAACAAGTAGAAATATTTTACAATTTTCTTTGAAATTGATTTTTCAAATCTATTTATAATATGTAATGAAGTAAAAATGTAATTTAAGTTATTTTCAGGATCGTAAAAAAACCATAACTATAAATAATGTTTTCGATTTTATAAAGCATTCTATAGTTTTATATTAAAATCGTATACAAAAAATATCCAATAATTAAAAGATAATAAATAATTTATAAATAATAATTCATAACTTCTAATTTTAAATGCAATAATGTTTATATTAACTTTTCAGGATTATAAATTTTTATTTACTTCGTTTGAATATGTATACTGAAATTGGTCGAATCCCTGAACAATTGTATTATTTTTTAAAATTCTATTATAAAATAAACGAAAGTTAAATTTTTCTGTATATACCTACAATGCTTTTTAAAAAGAAACTTAAAATCCTCTTAAAAAAGTAGTGCTGTGGTTATGTTGTATATGGCTTCCAGTGTTATAAAAAAAAGTAATCTTTTTTTTTTATTTATGCTTTTTTTTTTGGGTTCGGCACTAATTCAGATATTTATCAAAAGTAAATAAGAGTTTAGGTAAATAAAAAGGTTGGGCAAAAAACCATCGTTTCTATATTATTTGGGGTTGAAAATTAGTAGCATTATAAAAAAAACCGGAGGTTAATATTATGGTCAGCTATTAGAAAATTTGTTATACCAATATACTTAATACAATAGAATTACAGTTTATTGTAAATTTTAAAATTTATTGAATAAAAATTAACCGGATATCGTTAATGAATCATTTATTAGTGGTAATTTAATAATGTTTCGATTCCTTAGATCTTAGAATGAGAAATTAACTTGTCCATCCAAATATGAATGTTATGTGAGATAAATAATCAAATTGTATCATTCTTGATTCATTTTTGTTGTTGTAAGAGTAAGAAATCATTCATTGAAATTATAAAAGTGGACCAAGAATTTTTAGAAAATTATTTTACTGTAGATATTAAATAAAGTTATATATTCAATATGAATGAAGATAAAGTGATACATGAGAATGTGTGATTAACAATGTGTATTATAATGAATTGAAATATACAAAAAATATATACATATTATAATTTATCAAAAGCCTTAAGAACTCCTTAATATTATCGATATTTTTCAAAAACCCACAATTACTTCGATCTTAAATAATATCTTGTATGGAAAAGTCAATAAATAATTAACTTGATGTTAAATGAATATATGCCACAGTATATATTTACTTTAATATATGAAAGAATTGCGATAAATACTAATTTAAGTAATTACAAAAATAGATAAAACCGACAAACCAATATATACTTTGTCGGTTTTATCTATTTTAGTAATTGCTTTATAAATTAGTATTCGTAAATCAATTTCTTCCAAACGAATATAAATAAAATAAATAGAACTTCCACTCACAATAATAATGAAATAAATGTTTTTTTTTTCTCTCTTCTAAATTATTTATTCCTTATTGTCTTAAATGTTGATTTTTTGAAAAGAAAAAAAATAATAAAATAAAATACATTAGCATATTGGGAAGTATCATGTTCTCCATAAAAATCATTAATAAATTCCGAAAACTATTTAATACTTTCTACATACGGTTAAGCTACGCCTGACAGAACTAGAATTCGAATTGTCGTCGTTCGTATATGGGATACAAGCATTATGATGCTGAAGATTATTGTCATAAACCAAAAGAATGATGTTTTATTTTCTAAAAATCCAGCTTTTCTCTTCTAGTATATCCGAAAATAATATTCTTACCAATATTTTAAAAAATACAATTATAACATCCATATTCATAATTTTGCATTAAATTAATTAGGCTTCTTGTTTGATTACTCACGATTATAAAATTTGTCATATTAAAGATTCCCAGTTAATATTTCAATAATATTATTGTCATTATGTATTTGTGATTTCAAAAACTTTATTGGCCATTTTTTATATACATATTCTATTCGTCGCATATTACCAACTCTATTAAAAACTGATTAAGCAGAATAGTAACATTAACAGTGATATCTAAAATTATTTGATAGAGAAATTTATATAAAATTTATTACATTAATTGATGTAAAAATTGTAAGTTAATATAAACCAGCCTTTTTTTCCTCTTTTATCTATATTATCCACATAATCCATTTCGGACAATAAATACTGGTTTTGCGAACTCATAGTTTTTATCCCAACATTACTGCTATACAACGAAATAAAACCTAAAAAAAAAAATCTTTTTCTTTTTTTTTTTTACGATTGACCGGACTCTGTAAATTTAATATTTTTTTTAGCTTCAAACATATATTTTTTCTGGATAGTACAATCTTAAAGACTTGCAATTATCTCTGTTAAAAGGCAATTTTTTATCCATATAAGTTTAAAAAAAAAACAGTTTCTCTATAACAAAAAAAAAAAAAACTTAAATAAAAGGACTAAGGATAATGTTATATTGTTCAAGGCAACGAATATAATTGCCATCGTTATTCTTTCTTTATTTATTTTTCGGTATTATTATATATTTTTTATACTATGGCCACATATATAGCTTTTCATTCAATTCCAAAGTTATCTAAATAAATATTTTGGTTTTGTGTTTTTTCCTGCTGGCTTGTATTATTATAGTGATGTTCAGTCCGCAAGATTTCTTTAACATTGTCTTGAATTATTTATAGTTAAAGATTTTTGCTTTTAGGGTGGTGATTATCTTTATTTTTCTTTCTACAGAGAAAAAAAAAGCCATCTATCTATGGCTCTGTTTTCCAGTCAGAGATTTTTTTTTCTTTATTTGGAAAGCTTTCGTTTGCGATATTTTTTTTTTTTTTGTATATTTGCTTTCGTTTTCGAGATCATTGTGATAAGCATGTCTTAATTTTGTGTTATATTATTATGTGTGTGTTATAAAATAGTTTATTGGCAAAAAGAACTTTAGTGACAAGCATATTTTTATATACTAAAATTTATTGAAAGATTAAATTCTTTTATATAAATTTCACTGAAGAAAAATTAATCTTCCGACTATTTAAGCTTATTTTAACTTTGAGAAAATACATACATATATATAGATAGGTATATTTGAAATTCTTTCACTTTGACATTGGAACCATTCAATAACAATAGTCAATAACTATACATATATATAACTAAGTAAGAATTTCTGGTTTTAGAGTGACAGTGGAAATCAAAGTTTTCATTTCATTATCTGATTAAAGGAATAAATGGAAAATAAATAATCAATTATAGAAATTTTTAATGGAATTCGTTGCAAACATAATTTCAAAAAATTAAATAAAGTGAATCATTTATGTATATTTTTATCTCAACAACTATATAATTAATGAAAATTTCGTATAAAAAAAAGATTTTCTGCTAGAGGACTAGTTTATAGACGAATTTAAACGAAGCAATTGGTAAATAAATCAGAATATGGTAAAATAATTTTATAATTTTAAAGAAAAAACTTTAAATTTATCTGATATAATATTTAGAATTGATTCTGGCCACCTATAATTTTATAAAATTATAATTCTAAAGTATAATTACTTTTTTTATGAATTTGATTCTATATGGCATATGGCTATTATTGGTTTTTTTTTTATTTCTGATAACGTGGAGGAGAATAACGTCTTCGATTTAGCCTTAAGTTTTACTTATCAAGCTTTATGTTCATTTTGTTTCCATTTTTTTTTTTCGCAATATCATCGGAAGTAATCAAATTAATTTATAGCTTAGTTGTTCTAAAATAAATAGAATAAAGTAACCTTGAATGTTACATAAATTTTCTTCTTCCAAAGCATATATAAAATAAACAAATTCTTCACCTTTATTTATGGATTTTGGCACGTTTTTAGTCTACGTATTTATTTTCCCGGGGAAGAAGAACGCAAGAATAATTTATATTTTTTTTTATTTGGTTTTTCGTATATATTAAATTAAATTTGGGGTGAAATAGAATTAATAAAATAACAGCAACAGAAATTATAAATAATATAAGCAAAAAAAGACAAATTACAGAAATAATTGTACATTTTTGTTTTATTGTATTAGAGGTTCCTAAAATTTGTACTTTAAATACAAAATAAATTTAAATATTATAAATATTTTTTAGAATTAGTTAAGAATTAAATATTATTTTAAATTTTTGAATTTAGAGAAGATGATGGTAAAACACCAGAATCCTTCATCTATATTTCTTACAATTCTTTAAATCATTTTAATATACCTTTTGACAATAATATTAAATCAACAATAGATTCAATAAAAAAAAATCAATTAACACCTTTCCAAACAAGAATTTTGGGATATCGGCGTATATTAAATTTTCCCCCTTACGTCCTTGTTTACGAAGAGGTGTAAATCAATCTTTTCATAATAACATGTATACACATAAAAAACAATGTTGGCGTGTAAATTAAAATATAAAAACATTTAAGAGTTGTTTACGCTTAAGGATGGCATTGTTTACGTTTAAGGACATGTGTGAAACAAGTTTTATTTGATTTAAGATAGGTATGTACAAAGAGAACTTATATACAATATTAGAAAAATTTATATATAGCGCAGTTAAATTTCTTAAATTTAAATTTCTTACATTATGTAAATCTTGATTTTTTTGGAAGTGTGTGTTTTATAATTATATAGCAAAATAAGGTATTAAATTTCTTGAATGTAAAATCGATATAATTTTAATTTTTTTAAGAATTAAAATGAAATAATGGGGTATGTAGATACAATGTTTTTTCATACAATAAGGCAGTAGTATCGATGCTTAAACTATTCAAAGAATTATACAAAAACTTAAATAAAATTAAAGTAATATACTTAGCCATTATTAGGTGATGCATATTATAGCAACTTCTGTATCTGGCTTGTTTGTATGTTTTGTTTACTAATAATGCCTTGTTCTTTACTAATCTAATTTATAAATTTCGTTCTATACAAAAATCTATTTAGAAAGAAAAAAAACAATTTTTATTTTATTTAAACATGATAAAATGAATATATTAATTTTCCTAACCATAAACTTTGGTTGCTCAAGGACATGTTTATATTTACGTATATGTACTTTGTACAATATATAATTTCTTAGATACATATATATAAATAAAATCATAAATATTCAAATTGGGAAGAAAGAAAAACACTTCTTTTTTTCTAATGAAGGTTAACATTTTTCTGTTTCTTATATAGAATTTAATTATAAAAACCAAATTTGTAATTTTTAAAGTATTTATTAAGATAAATCGTGGTGTTGTGAGTGGAAATAATAAATTGTACAAATTAATTGTTTTATATGTATATATAAATTTAAATTATGGGAATAATATGAGATTTATTTTGAATTACGAAAATTATAATTAATTAAAATATTTATTAAATTTATAAGGCCATGTGCTGTTTAATTGTATATGTTATGTTAAGTGCCAAAGTTAATTTTTTTTTATTTAAATAAAATCCTTTATGTGTCGTTAATTTAAATGTTGTTAACAAATACTTGGAAGAATTACAATTTTATTTTTTTTTCAGTAAAAAATGTAATTTATAATACTTATTTCTTTTATTTGAGTAAAGAATCAAACTAATCGATTCTTTTTCTCTCCATCATCAAATTAATTAATCCTTGTATATAAATAATGCACGCATGCGGCATGGCACGAGCATGAATGGGTCGAAAGTTAACTCAGCCATAGCACGCGCATAGCATTTTTATCATAAAATGGAAATAATGTATAGTAAATGTAATTTATTAAAAATTATTGTCAAAATTTAAGTGATAGTATCAACCTTAAAATTTATATTTATTAACTAAATATATACAATTAACTAAAATTAAATATTTTTTCTATACATTTATAACAACTTATACACAATATGTTTGACAAATGAAAAATTATTGTTAATATTATTATTTATATATATACAATGAATAAAGTGAAAAATCATTTTGCGTGTTATTTGAATATAATAAAATGTTTTTCAATTTAAAAAAAGAAAAATTGACAAATATGAAACGAGGGATTTTTTTGTTTTTTTATTATTATTATTATTATTTCTATTTTATTAAATCAGTAAATTTTGACTCTTGTGAAATATAAATTTATATTGTGGATTGTGCCCGTAAAACAAAAATACACAAAATGAGAAATTGATTGACAAGCACGCTGGCTGTTAATTGGCGCGATAAAATTTATTATTATCAAATATATATATATATATATATATATATAGATATATATGTATATAAATATGAACATTATATAATATTAATTTTTGTGCCGAAAATTAAATGAATTGTACTATATAATTTTCTTTAGCTTTTTTTTTTGTGTATTTTTGAGTTATTTTGTGAATAAAAGAATATTTTAACACTTATATGCTTTTTCTTTATTTATTAAGCTCATTCATTTATATTTTCTATTCTTAAATGACATTTGAGTTGATAAAACATTTTTAGAACTTCAATACAACCATTTTATATTTATTAAAAAAAATATTTAGTTCTTTGTTATAAAAGTGTTATTAAGCAATTGCATGCTACATAAATATACATAAAATATGTTTTCATAATTACAATTATTGAAATCAAATATGTCTAATTTAGACTAACTCATTAGGTCCGCAAGTTTCAAGATTTATTTACATTCCTTAAAAAATTCGAATCATGTCTCTGTATAAAACATTTTTAATAAATTTCAGATCTAGAATTCCTCGAATTCTACTCGGTATGGATGATCTCTATAATCTATATAATCTCTGGACAGGCATATAATGATACTGATAAATGTTCTACGGATGGATGCGTAATGCTCTAGAACTGTTCTTCATATTATCTTCGGTTAGTTTAACTACTAGATGAATTTTCTTTTTAGTTTTGTTCTATAAATGGTAAATTGTAAAATTTCGGGGCACTAAAAAAACATGAAAATAAAATTTGATTGTATACCTACTTTTCTGAAGAATTTTTCAAAACCACCCTATGTATATGGGTTTACATTGAAAAAATTTCATAAATTTTTTCCTATCCCAAAGTTTTTGTCATATTAAACGACATATAACACATAGATTGTTTTAGAAATAAATTGACTTAAAACATATAATTTTATTTCATTGTTGATGTTATAAAATAGATAATTTTGTATATCCTGCCTGGTTATACTATCGTCAGTTTGCCAGGTTTTTTTAAAAGACATTAAATGAAAAAAGGAATATTATATATCATATACTAACATTATATAATATTAGTTATTGTATATGTGTACAGCTTTTGCATCATAATTGGTTACAAGAACAACAATTTAATAGGTTTAATATGATTTAAGACTTAATTTGATTTTATGGTCATATCATAATAACATTTTTTTTATATTAAGGATATCCTGTCAACAACAAGACAATAATAATGAATAAATATCAGGCCTGAAAATTTTGTATAGCTTTTTGTATATCATACAGTAATTTAAGTTATTTTTTTTTTGTAGAGAGAAATACTATCAAATTGATATCATAAAAAGGACAAGAATAATAAAAGATTTTTGTAAGTTATTGAGGATGTGATGAAATTTAATTATATTGTAATGGGTGTGTTGTATACTTTGATAATATAACTAATTATTTAAGATTTTTTATTTATATAATGTATGGTAAAAAACTAGGGTTTTTTTGGGGGAAAATTAATGTTAGTTATGAGTAGGTTAGAATTTTTATGAGATAAAGATTTTTTATTATTTTCTTAAATTACAAATGTGACTTTAGTTTATATTATACTTTTATATTTGGCGGAAAAACTCAATCAATAAATATTTTTTTTAGGAAAATCGATTTATTTTAACATTTTTATTTGAAAATAACTATTACCCTTTTTATCCTTCAAATTCTGATTTAAATAAAATCCGAAAATAAGAAAGAATACATGCTATACATAAACCATTTCCCTTTTTTTTTTATAATATAACCTTTTTCAACTCATATACATTTTTATTTTAACGAAAATGAAAACCATTTAAGGACTACAGTGTCAGGACTTATTAACATTAGAAAATTCATTTTAAAGTGTGACCCCTGACCGGCTTAGGTATCACCCCCGTTATTTTCTTTTAACTATATACTAATAAGCAATAAAATTTATAGAAAAAATACGAAAATAAAAAATTTATACAAAATAACACTTACAAATTCTACTGGAATTTCTTATCATCATAAAGTAAATCCGACTTAATGCCAAACATTACAAAAGAACAGAAATATATTATTTATCTTCCCTTGCCCTTTTTTCTTTTTAAAGAGAGGATATAGTAGCTAAGAAAACTTTCTTACAATAACAATATTGTGTCCTGTTTGGAAAATGTATATGTATGTACGCACAAAATAAGAATGTTTTCTGTATATCAAATGGTAAATCGCCACAAAAAAAATAAATAAAAGTTTTTTGTTTTTGCTGGCCTTTTTTATGTTTTATCTGCATTATCATACAAATGATATTCTCAAATACAGTTTTTTATATTCTTCTTTTTTACTGGTTTTTATTTGATTCTTTTTTTTTACGAATTCATTTCTTACAATTTTTTTTTTTGAAAATATATGAAAAATATTTGATATTTTTATTATCCACGATTACTTTTTTTGCTGTAGTAAAGAGAAAATGGGTGCTAAGAGTATGATATTTAGTATACAAGGATTTGATTATGTTTTTATTAGATTTTTGTTGTAATTTTTGTTGTTGTCAAATATAAGAACAATAATAAAAATAAACCTTCTAGTGAATATCTCTAATATTGAATTGCATTTTCTAATGTCCAATTTAATCACATTGTTTTGAGGATCATATTATTATATAATAAAAATTTTTACTGCATGGAACGAATTCAATGATAGAAATTACAGGGAAGAAATTTAATGATAAACATTTCATGTAGCCGAATAATATCATTGTAAATATTATTGAATATTTTCTATAAGGAATGAATATAAGTTTTGTCAATTTGTAAATGACTATTTGTCAAATTTTTTTTTCTTCTATTTGTCAAATGTTTCAAAATTATCCAATTAATATTTTTCCATTGTATTAAAAGTGACAATTTTTTCAATTTTTCATTATAACTATAAATGTCACTATATTTTTACAGAGTTAAAAACAGGATTTATATAAACTGTGATAAACAAATTTTTTAATCTCGCCCCCAGTGAATATTAATTTTTAAAATAACTAAATTTATATACAAATATTGAGTTAAATACTAATATTCCTAATTTAAGTTTCCTGACTTTTACAGACAATTTCCGTTCTTGTTTTCGATTGTAAATTATTTTACTTGTCATGTGATTTAAATTATATTATTCTTGCTTAAATATCACAATTGTCATAAAACAATTTTTCATGATAACATATACATATAAAAGTTTTTCCTCTCTTAAAAGTTTTTATTAAAATAAAAAAAAGATTATAAAAGATAAAAATATTTTAAAGACAAAAGCAGCCAATTATAAGCATGAAAAAATTAAACCCTCAAATTTTATGACATGTGCCAGAAACAATTAATATGAATTTTTTCCTTGAGCAATTATGAGTACATACTATATGTATATTACTTATTTTTACTACGAGAAATCTCAGTAGTATATCAAATAATGTAGATGAAATTTTACTTGAATTTAAATATACATAGCATTTTATTTTATTTCAAGGTCATAATGCTAACAATTCTATACAAAGCATTTGAAAGATTTAAATATGAAAAACTACCTATTATACATAACTATAATTTCTACAGACAATCTAATACTCTATATATTTAAATTCTGAATTTTAATGTCTTATTATAGTTTTTATGAATATTTTCGGTCTCAAAAGGTAAAAGGTAAAATTTACTTTTATTTTCCTTGCGACCCCAATAGATATTATTCAGTAAGATCCTTGAAAATAAATAATTAGGACTTCCTTACAAAATTATATTATACCACAAAAAAAAATGACTTTCTTTTGTTCAAACGTCGCTCATTTCGTCTTCGTTTCTTTAAAACAAATTTGTGTCTTACAATCTTTTTTTTATATATACTTTCAATATTTAGTCGCTTTTAGCTATAGGCTAGAAGAGAAGGGTTTAATATTTAATGTAATAATATTTACTAAATAAGTAAAAGTTTCCTCTTATAAGATTTATGAACAGCAATATGAAGCAATATTATTCTAAAAGAATTAATGGCGGATATCTTAGTGATCCTTTTCTCACCTTTAACTTTAAAATGGATATAAAATATTGTATAAAATGTACATAAAATTTAATGTATATCTTTTCAAACTTTATTTTTATTATAACATTATTTTTTAACTAAAAAAATTATGGAGTACGATGTAGTATATATGATAAAAATTGAAGAGATACTGTGAATTTTCTATAAAAATGTTGAATGGGTAGAAAACAAGAGAATGACAAGTTACATATACAATAATAATCTTGAAATTTTATATCCTTTTATCCACACTTAAAACCGTTCCTTTGTTACATAAATTTTTGTAAAACCTCAACAAATCAATAGTAAATATAATAAAGTATACAAAAAATGATCCGTCTTGTTTGGGAATATGAAAAGTAGTAATAATAAGATAAGCAAGAGTATTGATGATAGGAATCTTTAATAGAATCTTTAATAAAGTGTAATGCGGAGCTATTTGTTGAGACTAATTCTTGAATGTCCAATGATTTTTATCCACACTTAAAAATTATTTCGTTGCCACTTTTTCTTTCGCGAATGGTGACAACATTCATTTTTAATAGTTTATTGCAATTAATCCGGGCGTAAAAACTCAATAAAAAAATACGATGATTTGTCATGTCAATGTTATTTTGCTTTATGTCAAAATTCTCAAATTAAAATAAAAATTACTTAAAAATTTTCTTTCAATTTTTAAGTTCATTTCAAGAAAAGGGATATTTTATGTATACCCGTATTAAATATGATTAAATAATCATATTTTTTTAAACTTGAAATTCTTTCAGTAGGCATCCTTTTTGAAGAATAAATTTAATTTAATGATAAGAAAATTAAGGAATTTATAATTTACCATAATTAGTTTTAATGGTAAAATTATAAATATTTAGAGCGACCAAAGGAGAAATTTAATATTCATAATTACATAATCTTATTATGTATTATTATTATGTATTATTGTTATTAGTTATTATTATTAAATTGAATATAGATATAGACTCTTCATATTTTTGTTTTTGGCTCGGCTCGTGGTTTACCTATAATAATATTTACACATTAAAAACTACCAAAGTAAAAACACAATAATCATGTGCTTTACATTCATAACAAATTCCAATAATTCATTTAATACATATGTATATGTATTTTCAATATATTTCCCATAATTAATTTTTTTAGACTTACCGTGTTTTTCTTTTTCGCTACCACCTAGAGTACCACCACCATTGATAACTATTCCACTGGTATGTGAGTTACCGGAAGAATGCAGTTGTAATAACTGATGTTGGCCACGAAAACTATGAACACATCCAATTATTAATAAAAATATTTTTAAAATTATAAAAACTTTAACACTAATAGGAATTAATTTGAATTTCATTTTCATATTTTTATTTTATTTAATATTCTAATTTCACTTCGTACATATACACTGTCGTTTTATTAATTACTGAAGGACAGATAAATTCAAATTTAAACACATAATATAAGCAATAAATAGAATTATATAAAATATTTTTATATAAAAAAATATTTTTTAAATTTTCAACTATAAAAATTAAATTAAATTTTCACTTTTTCACTTTTTTCCTATAATTAATTTTTTTTTATTATTTAATGTTTTTTTTTTTTTATAAATTTCTACTAATAATTTTTATATTTTTAAAATATTTTTTATTATTATTATTTGTCATCGATTTAATCGAATAATTATTTTTTTTTTTAAAAAAAAAGGAAAATTATTCTTAATTTATTCTGTTGTCGTTCTGTTTTTTTTTTTTGCTTTTATTGTTTTTTATTATATTTTTCACAAAAAACTAAAAAAAAATTATTATGGAATAAATATATATTTGTATATATAGATTGAAAATGTGTACGTGTCCTTTTTAATTGGCTTGTTATTTTTTTTTTATATTTTTTTATGGAACATTGATTTGTTACATTTGTTAAAAAAAAAGGAAAAAGAGCCATTTTAAATCTGAAGGGATTTTTTTTTATGAAACAAATAAAAAATCAGTTAAATGTGTAGGTAAATTTGTTGGGTTTTTCTTGTTTGTTTGTTTGTTATTAAAGTTTTTTTTTTTTTTTTTTTAAATATGATTTAAATCGAAAAATCAGAACAAAATTATACAATGGGCAGAAAGGACATAGGACAAAATAAGGAAAAAAAAAATTAATATTTGGATTATTTGTCTGAGTTGAATTTTAAGTGGAAAATAAATTGAGTATTCTCGTTGTTTCTATATTTTCCTTGAATATCCTTTTTAATTTTATAGTTAATTAATTTCTTACATATACATATATATATATATATATATATAGTAAATTATTAATGAAAATATTTTAATATTAATATTATTTTTATTAAAAAAATAAGGTTTTAATAAAATCTTTGAAAATATAATATAAAAAAATGATTTTAAATGGTAAGGAAATAAAATATTTAAATAATTGATTTTTATGAATTTTAAAAGTAAGATAATAATATCGATTTAAATATTAAAAATTTATAGAAAATGTTGACATTATTTTGTGTATTATTAAGCCTTATGATTAAACTCGATATCACTCTCGATTGAAATATCGCACCCAAAAAAAAAAAGGACGAGTTAAATTAATTTTTTTCTATAAAATTCAGTTTTCAATATTACTACCGATCCCAACAAATAATTTCGATATTTTGTCCTTTTACTAAATCCTTACGAAATGATTAAATACACATATTTTACAAAAGTTTAATTACCCTTAAAATTGTGTTCTAAAATTAAATGATGCAAAATATTATACTAGAAAAGTTGAAATATTAAATTATTCCCTGTAGATTATGGCTATATATCGAAAAATACTCTTGAGTTTGTTGTTTTCTGATCAAGTTTTTACTAAATTTAATTTTACATATAAAGTTTTCGTCCGAAAATTTAAATTTACACCTCTGACATAACCCAAATCAGACATTACATTCGATTTTTCCTTAGTAGTATTTCGCCTTTGTTCTTTTATTTTTAGTTCCACCCAGCATAATTTTTTTTTTATCTAAAAAAAATATATCGTATCATATCATCGAAAACTAAATTTGATAAATACTAAGGAAAAGGACTTTCTAGATAAAAAAAAAATTTTTTTTTTTGGGATCGAAATATATTTTATGATTATATTTACATTGAATTTCCCCAAAAAAAGGATATCTAAAGTTTATTTTAAAAAAATTAGAAATTGATATTATCTTTCATACAGTAAATAATACAGACATAAAAAAATAAAGTCCAAAATTGAAATAATGAAGTCTTTTCCTTCTTATATGCTCAGAAAAGAATAATTTTTGGATAATTTTCTTTTAAAAGGATATCAAAAATTTCAATATTTTCAATTTTGTGATAAAAATAAATTTTGCGGCTAAATCATTAATCAATTTTAATGATTATAAAACGCGGCCACCAAAAAATAAAGATAATATCCTTTTAAAAATAAATAAATGTTAAATTTAATAAAAATAAAACAAAACAAAATTGATGAAATTTTTGAATTATTTTGAAAAGGATCCGAAAAATATATTAAATTGAAATTGAAAGGATTTTCGTTTAACGTTGTTTGTTATTTTTTTTCCCTTAGAAAGGAATTCTTGTCATGCTCCTATTTTTATTATATCAGAAATATGTTTATCCTTTATGTAAATCCTTTTGTAAATCTTTGAATAAGCTTTTAAGAAAAGGTGTTATTAGATTAATTTACTATGTTTTTTTGGAATGTTTAGGAAAATAAAGTTAAAAAAAAAAAAAGGTTTGAATACATTTAATAATAATTAATCATTTTTTTTTTATAATATAAAGGTTTAAGTTTCCGTAATATATAAAAAAAGAAAACGATGTCATAAAGATATTAAATTATTAAATTCGTATATTCTTTTTAATATTAGAATATTCAATATTGAAAAAGAGCTTATTTAATAGAAAATTTACACAAAAAATAAATATGTATAAAAAAATTGAATTCAAAATTTAAACATTTCTTTTATATACAAAGGGTAGAAAAATATTTGATCACTGATTATCAAAATTTTTAAAATCTAAGAAATTGTTAAGAACTAATTTGTAATTATTAGTTTCGCACATTCTTAGAAGAATTCAGAGGTATAATACATTATATTGGTTCTTAATTATGTATGTGTAGTTAGAAGAAATTTAACTTGATTGCGAAATATTAGTTGAATTTTAAACATAAAAAATTCCTTTAGGCAACAAAATTTTTAATTACTTTATCAGTTTAATATACAAATAATTTATTCCGTTTCTCAAATGATACAAAAGAAACATAGTAAGCATAATATGGTTACATGAAATTATTATAAAACTTATATTTTGATTAATCTTTAAAACAATTCAAACACAAAGAAAGGTACAATCAAATTATTTATACTGGTGAATTTCTAATATACGATGAATTGTTAAAATTTATCAAATTAAAATTTATTCAAATTAAATATTTAAAAATAAGACAAATTCTAATAAATGTACACAAATGAATTCTGGTGAATGCTTTGAAGTATAATTATTTAATTTATACATTGCATAATAATATGTGATTATCGACAGGACATAAGGACAATTTAGAACAAAAAATTTCAATTTTTGTGTAGGCGAGGTTCTCTAAATTCACCGAATATATATATTTTTTGTGGTATATATGTATAGTGATTATAGTGATTATCCACGGCACGCAATACAAAAAAGAAAAAAAGTTTAATTGAAAATTAGGATTTTTTTTTTCTATCGATTTAATTAAATTAATGCTAATTATAGCAGGTCATCGTAGGCTAGAATGTTTTCAAATGTTTTTTTTTTCCAAATTTTCTCCTTTTTATTAATTAAAAAAAGTATTTTTAGTTCATAACTAAACATTAATTACCTTTCAAACTTATTTCAGTAAATTAAAATCATTGTATAGTATATATAAAATGATATATGGATTTGATAAGTTCGTTAATTGTTTTTAGGTGATTAATTTAGTTGATATTTTACCACCTGAAATATACTTTTTCAAAGTTATAGTTTTTTTCTTCTAATTATTTCGAAATTAGCTATCCTTAATAAAAAATTCTATTAATTATAAAAACTTTTATATTTCCTTTTAAATATTTTGATAACTAAAACAAAGATAGTTCATTAGGACACAGTTAATTGTATTTTTTTTTTTATTAAAATTAGCCTTTTCCCATTTCCCATATAATAAATATCAATCTAGTTAGTATATAAGGAAACTTAGGAATAAAGAATTATATCTTTTTCTTTTCCCCAAAACCTGAAAATTACCTCAATTCTAAATTTTTACTAAACATTTTTCACTTTGTAAATTACATTTATAATGTCGCGTTCTAAAGATTATTAAGTTTATATAGTTACTATTTTTAGGACACGGACTATATAGAAATTTTGGAGGCAGATGATTTTATTGTTCAAATCTTACAAAATATTATATTATGTACACAAAAAAAAGAAAATATGGTAAAATTGTCGTGGTAAATAAAAAAAAACGGAAATTTATATTAATTTATTTCGTTAGAGAGGACAAAGTGAATTAATATTTTAAGTATAATAAAATAACAAACAATATAATGGAATAATATTAATATAGGACGAAAAGACTAAGTATTATGAATTTTCAATGAACTAAAAAAGAAATAAAAATTAATTAATGAACATTGCCTTAATAGAGAGCAAATTGGGTTTTATTTGGATAGCAGAGGATATAGGGTATGAAAAATTATATTATAATTAATTATAGAAGCTATAAATTGAATACAAAAAAAAACAATGTTAAATATACTCATGATAAAATTAATATTTTTATAATAATCACTATTAAATTTCATATATATATGTAAATTTATCATCATCCTGTATATAAACATTTTGCTGGATCTTAAAACATGCTCAATATATAAAAATTTTCCTTAGATTCAGGTGCATTTTGAGACGAAATTTATATAATCTCAAATTTGTCTGGAAAAAGACTGGAAATGCTATAATTTTTCTACCTTATTTACCAAATAAAAATATCCGTTTATATTTCTGGTGAATATTGCTTAAAATTTGGAAATATATTAAATTCTTTCATTATTATAATTATGGTGAATTGGTATTGATATAATATTTTCGTAGGTTTATTGATGAATTTAATTAAAGGAAAATTGAAAAGACCAGAATACTTTATATGTATTATACTCGACCTTTTAGCAAATTACGATATTTATTTAATTATATTTAATAGAAAATAATTAAATTATTGTAATATTATACAAGTTTTATATTCATTATGAAACATGTAAAAAAATTAATAATTGAATTGAAATGAATAATGAACATATATACATATTTTATCCAATTTTATTTCATTTTAATAATATTTTTTATATAAAAGTACTTAAATACAAAATAATTACATAAAACCCTTTTCAATATAACGAAAAAAAATTCTATAAAAACAGATAGAAGATTTACATTTACTATATGGAAAATGTCAAATTTTTAATATAAATTATTATCCATTAAAATCAATGTTTATTTGTCCTGGCATCAAAAAAGCCTAAAATGTATAAAATATCCTTTTTATACCTTAATTTCACCATTTATTGACAATCTTATATACTTTCTTCTTAAGTTCAAAATTTTTCAACTTTTTAACGAACAAAATCGATCGGAAAATTTACTTTCCAATAATTTCTTGTTGTAATATAAAATATGAATGACAGAAGGACATACAAACAGTAACATTATTGACTATATCTATATGTATGATGGCAATTATGTATATGTCATAAAAAAACAACAATTTATCTTTTGAAAATATAATTTTCTAAACTATTAAATAAAATGAAAAGTTCTCTCAGGTATACGTGCGGGTAAACTTTTGTGGAAGGTAAAATATTAAAAAGTTTTTTTTTATCTTTTTTTTTTATAAAATGTTTTTTTTTTTATCTTGTATATAAATAATACAATGAGATATTTTTCGAAATTCATTGTGTAACACTAAAAGTGTTGTGTCATTTTGACAGGTCTTTAGTTTTTTTTTTTTTTATAAAAACTTTTTGTAAAAAAATAAAATGGATTTCAAATTTTGTAGCTAGTGTTACAGGAAATAAAAAAAAAAGATATGCCCAAGAATTATTTTGGTGGTATATTGTAGAACTATCAAGTTTATATACATATACATACCAGTTAGCTATAAGAAATAAGTTTTGTACAGAAAAAAGAAAAATTTTTTGCGATATCTTTTAGAAACAATTCTCTCTACTTTAAAATTGAACATAAAAATTTTCTGACTGCGATATTTTTAGAAAACAAACCGTCATTCATAATGAAGACACATACATATATCCAAAATTAAAATAGATATGTATGTACATAAAATGTAGACGTAAAAAATTAAACCATCATGTATATTTCTTAATAAAAAAAATATAAACAGTAAGATAAATTATGAAACAATATGAAATATTAAGAAATAATTTTGATATGAAATAAAGCCACGAAGTTCAATTAGTAGCTAATAAAATGTCCAAATCGGTAAAAATACAACAACGTGTGGATGATGAATTAAGTCAAATTGAAAGCAAAAAAAAACATTGAAACGTTAAAGTTAGTCAATAAAGTAAGGAAAGATTAAATAGATTATAGTTTTGGCATGAATAAGTTTGGAATTAAAAAACAAACAATGATAATAAATGGAGGAAAAACATACTTATATATCTGTAGGAGAATCTGTTAACGACATTTCAAAAGTATATATGTATCTCTGCAAGTAGTAAAAAAATTCAGAAGATTTCCTTTTAGAATAGAATTTTAAAGCATAATCAACTTAGATGATCGATGCTTCTGCCGGGAATTGAACTATGTATATACGTATAAAACAGAATAAGCAAAACCAAGAACAAAATTGAACACATGATCACAGCAATGCCATTCTAATAAACTAATTATTTTGTATATCTTATGCCAGGTCCAAAGTCATTTAAATAGTTTAACATTTACACATTACATGCTACTGAGGGCCAAACATTTTTTTTTGCGAATATTCAAGGGATATAGGTATGTTGACATTTAAAATTAGGGCTGGATTAATGCATTTAAATTTAGAATTAAGAGATTATGCGCGGAAAAAAATTTAGGAAACTTTCGATTATTTCGTATCTTAATGTAATATATCTTGTTAGGATATTAAATGGGGATAATGATGAAGAGTAGAGTAATATGTACAAATTTGCAACAATATGGCACAGTAATGAAAATTAATTATATACTTATTTATTTTCGAAGCCATATTTTCGAATTTAATCAAAATGTAAAATTCGAAAAAAACTTCAGATTTCTTGTATAATGTAAGTATTATAGTAGTCAACTTATAATTAAGTTTTTCACAAACTTTCATTCACATACGTTTTTTTATCAATTTTGAATTCAGAAATTTTGAATACCAAGTTAAAAGTCAAAATTCCTTAGTTATCAAATTCATTAATTTTTCTTCACAAAAGATTCGTAATCAATTTTTTATACATTTTTTACTTTAAAGTGACACATTTGGTTTATTTATATTTAACTTTTTCTATAAACTTTTTCCAACACATTTATATAGTTATAAAATAAAACCTTTAAAAAAAATTTCTGTAATTTTTTTTATTAGATAAAAACTTAGCTATAATAATATTAAATTATGATTTTCCTAAAATAACAACATCACTTTTAATAATCACGATAATATTTTTTATATTATAACCCTCCACAAATCATAATATAAACTTTTTTTTTTTTTTTTTGGAATACCTTATACTTTTTATATGCCACCTTTTCGAATTTGGGTATATCCTTTTCTTATTACTTTTCTACACTTTCAATTTTACTTGAAATATAAAAAAAAAGAGTATAAAATAACGAAAAACTTTTGAGGAAAAATAATATAATAAAAAAAAAAATTTTTTTTTGCTCGTAATTTAAATCCCATAAAAATAAATAAGTGTAAGCTATGTGTAGTATAGCTTTTGAAAAGTATAAAATGATATAAAAAAAAATATTAAGAAACTTTTTAGAAAAGTAGGAATATTCTAATTTGTTTATATTTTTACTTAATAAAATTATTGCAGTTCATAATCTCTAAGGTTCAGTTTATTTCCGGTTTCTTTTGAATTTTTCATACTTTGTTAAGGAAGTGTTAAAGAACACTGTAAAAAATACCACTAAAAATTACATAATAGAATTTTTGAATGAACACATCAAATTATTCGACTTATAAATTATTTGGGAAAATAATATATAATATTTAGAATCAATTATTTCAGTTCTTATTATACGTATCGAACTTTATGTTACGCTAAATGATATTTATCCAAAGGCAGCCCACCCACGGTCCGGTAGCCCTCTGAGGTTTTAACTGGAGAACAGGTGAACGGATAAAAATAGAAAATCGTTTTGTGGCCTTCACAAAGTCTACCTGAACGTGTGTAGCTCCCTCAACTTTGTTATTATTATACTCTAAAAAGCATAATATTAAAATATGAAAATAAGTCCTTTTATATCCACAATTTAGTTAGATACACATAAAAAAAATTCTGAATCAAGAATTTTAGAATTTTGAATTATTTATTATGAAAAAAGTTATAGTCCTTTTATTAAAAGACTTTGAATTTAAGAAAATTTGATAAAATATAAAACACATTTATACACAAAAAGCTACCATAGCAATGAAGGATTAACATATACCGAAAAAATAATTAGGAAATATTATTCGTTTTTCTTTTTTTATACTTAATTATCATGAGTTTTTAAATAACAATTGTTTTTTCAACTAAGGCGTTAAAAATAGTCCTTATTCAGGCCAAGTTAAATCAAAATTATAAGTACATAAACTCTTATAAAAAATAAAATAATTAAGGGAAAATATGAAGGTAATTAGAGGGAATAACTATTTTATTTTTATTGCTTATTCATTTACTAAATTTTTATAGAAATTCATTATGATTAATATTATTACAGAAAGATTAAGTTTTATAAGGAAATAACTAAAAACAATACCGGAATTTATAAATTAAAAAAAAAATGAATTTAAGGTTAAGGTAAATACAATAAATTATAAAAACGTGTTAAACCCTATTTTTTTTTTACATTAGGTTTCTTTAATATTTTAATTGTTTCTTAAAAATAAAATAGTATAAACAAACAAATTCACAAATATTTTCAAAAACCTTTCGCAATTAAAATTAAAAACGTTCAAATTTCATTTTATAGTTATATCCAAATTTTTTCTATTGCAGATAAGAATTGGGAACATAATTTGCTTCCATTCACAAAAATGTTAAATAAATACATAAACATATTTAATAAGATTCACTATTAATTTGTCCCCAATATCCTTTTTTTATTAGTATCCTTTAGTGTCAGTTATTTATAATTTGTTTATTATGTATACGTATATATATATATATATATATATATATATATATATATACCTATATATATAAATTTAAATATATATATTTGTATATATATATAATTACTTTGAATAAATTCAATTAGATTTTTATTTTCAAATCATAATATTGCACAAAACAGAAACAAAAATATTGTTTCGACGCGATACAGTGATGACTTATAAAACGCATCACAACACGACAGTCTGATAGACGAGCTGAAACTGAAAGGCAAAAGGATATTTTTAACATTATACGAAATCCTGTCGGAATTAAAAAATAGTATATGAAAACAGCCGAACATATCCAATACAGATTCGATGATTTGGAGAAATTTTAATTTTCGTTTTTCTTTTAATAAATTTTGTTGTTGTTGAGGTGTTTGAAATGTTGAAATAGGACAATGACAAATCCTTGTTGGGGTATTTAATATATATAATATGAACATACAATGTCATAGTTATGTTATTTTTGAGAGTTCTAAAAAAAGTTTTATATCGGAGAAATACAAGAAATAAAACAGAACAAAACAGTATTACTTAATTTGGTTTTGACTAAAGAGAAATTTCCTCAGCATATCAAATACATATGTATTATGTATATCCAAAACTAAAAAGAAACCCAATTTCATCTATTCGCTGATTTTTGTTAAAAAATAGTATGTGTACTTAGTAGTCTGTATCGGTTGTCGCTCTAGTGTGTATCGGGTGTCGTAGACGAGCAGATTTTTTTAATGTATTTACATTTCGCTTAGGATTTGCATCATTTCGTGCTAAATTACTATTTTTTCTCCTTTTGAATAGAATTTTATTTCCCTGTTTTTTTAGCTGCGCATAACAGCACGAAAAATATAAAAATTAGATATAATTCTATACAGTTGCGAAGAAAATTTTATTTGAATTTCTTTAATTCTATATAAAGATGTTCTTATTACTATTATGTACGATATATACGTGTATCTATATATCTTATTATATAAATTGAATGAATTTTTCTAATTCTAATTCAAAATATGAAACCAAAATGTGGAGACTAATAATAGTCAAAGGGTTTTACACAAATTAATTTCTAATAAGTAATAATAATAAAATTTAGTGTATGCAAATAACTATGAATGTATGTATATATAAATATATACATATGTATTATTGTTATACAATTATTTTAGAAATGTGTGTTTCAAGCCATATGAAAAATAATTTGTTTAGTGCAATATACTTAAATTATATCCAAACCCTGGGATATTGGTGCTTCATGTTGAAGTCATCATCATGTAGAAGATATAGGCAATAATTTAGTTACACACATTTATGTTAATTCACTAATGACAAATTGAAAATGATATGTAATAATGGTCCTAAAACACTTTCCTTGTGGACCACTTGAACAACTGTGTAGCTAATATACCACGATCCAATTCAAAATTAAGTGGAAGAGATCACTGGAACTCCTCCAACTTACTAAATGTCTATAATGGGTAGTTCTTCCCATTATTATAAAAAAAAATATAGATGCTAAATAAAGCATAGAACTTAAAAAAAAATATACAAAAAAAAACTTTTGTATACAACAATTTATTTTCAATTATCAATTCATTTTCACTTTTATATGAAATAAAATAAAATTATAAATTCAAGTATGGGATGGATTTATGTAAATAAAAATGAATTAATTCTATTAGCTTGCTTTACATTGCACTATACAATCCTTTATTTCTTTATAATGTGTTGTAACGATAATAGAAATTTTCCAAAAAATCGCAGAGCAAGTCACCTTCAATAGTTATATATAAATAAATTTATAAAAAATATATCATCACTCTCGCTAAATCAAGTGCCACTGTTGTAGTACTGCTTAATGCAAAATGATAATATTCATATGAAATGTTTCGGGATAATAAATCAGTTTTGGGGGTCGGCTAAAATATATTCATGGAAATTTATAAAAAAAAAACACTCTGCCTGGAACAAAATTTTATATCCTAGCAGAATAATCCAGGGTGTGGTATAGTTAAAGAAAAAAATAATAATAAAATTGTAAAACCACGAAGCGATGAAGTATGGTGTCATATTGTGTTTTATTAAAATTTATAAGTTCAAAAAGGACAAAAGTTTCTCTGCAACTAAACGAGTGTTGGCTATGCCGTTTATTGTATATTTTTTCAACATATTATTCATGGTTATGTCATAGTAATGAATGGCATTTCTTTGTTTAAGGAATGTTTTATTTTTGTGTTCATATTTATTAAAAAGAGTTATTCTTTCTGGTATTGTATAAAATAGATATATCTCCTACTATTATTATTATTTTTATGTATTATATACAATTTTATGTAAATGTGTTTTTTTTATGAAAACTTTTAATAAAATAATGTTATAATTTTTATTAAAAAATATAATTAATTGCTTTTGCTATAAAGGTTTTTTTTACATTAACCCTCCGAAAATTATTATATTAATTCACGCAAATTAGTACTTCATATATTATTATATATATTTAATTGCTATAAATTATTTTTTTAAAAATATCAGTGAAAAAAAAGCATAAAAATATGAATTTCCTCAAAGTTTCCTTGTGTACAGTACTATGAGAAACGTCAAAGTAAACTAATTAAATATTCTTTTTATCTTAACACAAAAAAGTGAGGGATTGACAAATTATTGTGATGCATGTATTATGTTGGCCATATTTTCGCAATCTCGTTGGTAAAAATTGTGTGAACTGAACTGAACAATATGCGGTTATATCAACTCAATATATATATATATATCAATAAAAAAACCACACATATTCTTAAAATAGTGATATCAATCTTTAATTTCGTATATAGAACATAAATATCTGACAAAGATTTCTATATTTTTAACAGACTTTAAAAACGAGTCCTTGTAAAAGTAAAAAAAATTAGATTCTTGGTTTTTTTTGCTATAACTTGGGCAAAATGAAAGATTTTTTTAATTCTGTTTTCATAATTTTGTTATTAATAAAATTTCTCGTCGATAGACATCAAATTCACCTATATTGGAGAATGTCGACTTTTTACACCAAAAAAATGGCAAGGGGTTAACCTTGTTTTTTTGGCGTAAAACATCGACATTCTCCAATATAAGTGAATTTTGTGTCTACGGACGGGGAATTTTAATTATAATAAGAATATCAAAACCAATTTAAAATATCTTTAAATTTGCCCAAGTTATAGCAAGAAAACTTGAGAATAGCTCTGCAATTAATACATTTTCATATATAATTTTTCTACTCTCTACTATACAAGCAAATTTATGTATAGAATAATTATTATTGCATGTTAAATAAAAATTACAATAAAAATATTTGAATTTATTATTTATTTTTAATAGAAACTAACCAGTAAATTGTGTAACTTTGAAAAATTGATAAAAAAACTTGTAAGCACTATAATAATTCTTATCCATTTATGATATATAATATCATTTCTATCGATATAATTTTGTATATAACTTGCTCTGTCTTCAAAAACAAAGTGACACAAGAACACCAATTTACATATAACATAAATTATAAATTACTCATAAATAGATTCGCGGAAGTAAAAACTGGAGATGTTTTAGCATGCGTTATAAAATAATCTTTTGTTTTATGTATAAGCTGTAAGGAATGTGTTGGAGGAACACGTGTTAACATCAACCGTGACAATTTATACATAAGTAATTAAATGTTCTATAATATGTGCTTTTTTGTCGTACGAATGAAAAGGGTTAGGCAGTGTAATTTTAATCAAAAACAATCATAAATAAATAAGAATATGTATATAAATATATAAATAATATATACAAAAGAATTAATTTGTATAGACATATAGGATTAGGACTGAGAATGTAAAAATATTACCATGTATAAATAAGAGTTTATTTAAAATTGCATTGTTATTAATAGATTTTACATGATTAATAATTACTGAATCAAATTAACATTAGTGTTTATCAAAAGATTGAGTTAAAAAAATATGTCAAATACTTATACGTGTATCTCTTTATACAATATGGAGGCAATACTAGCTTTTTGTGTTAGGTCTACTCCTACAAATTGATAATGTTGCAATAAAAAAAAGTTTTATAGACAACATAATTTTTGTGAATAAATTCAGAGGCAATATTGTATGAAGTAATTTTCTCTGCACTAATCCTAAAAAAACAAAAAACATTTCTGGTATGGCAACAATACCATAAAATATTTTCTAATCTCGTAAAAATATTCAATAACTATTTAAAGATATATGCATAGATAGATTATAAATTGCGAGAATAAATGAAATTATAGATTTTACACCTTAAAATAATAATGAATTCAGAATAGACATAAATATAGATATAAACCTTCCCACAATTTTAAATTCTTTAATCCTGTTTAAATGCTCTTTATTTTATTACTTGAACATTATTTCTATTTTAAGTAAAAACTAATTCCACTTTTCTTTTTCATTAATTTGTTTTTGTGTTGGGCTGGCGTTAGCGAGAATTAAAACAATAATTTGTGGCAAAATCTTAAACGAGAAAGTATCAGAAAAAAATGTAATTCCGAAAAATAGGTAGGAGGAAACCTTTTTATCTTCGTTTTTCACAGGAAATTGTAATAATGAAACAAAAAAAAACAGAAAGGACACTAACTGAACATTATAGGTGGAAAAATGTGCAAACTATTTAGGAACTTGAAATACGATTATTAAATATTTTCCCTGAACAGAACAAAAAAAAAATTAGGTAATGATTGTTTGCGAATTCCATTATACAATTATTTTTTATTTCTAGAAAAATAAAATAAATAATGAAAACGTTTTCCTTAAAAACTAGTTTGCTAGTAGATTTTCACTGTTTAAATTTCAGTGTTGCTATAAGGATAATATTGTAAATTGTAAATTAGGGTTTATTTAATTAATGAGCAAAATTTACTTATCTAGCTCATATAGCATTAAAGAAAATAATTTTACTAAAGATTTATTATCTTGAGAGAAAATAGCTTCATTCTATATATTTAAAAATGACAAATTATATTTTTATTTATAACCTAAACATAAAGCCAAACTCTAAGCTTAAAATGGATATTTTATATAAAAATATTATTTGTGCACACAAAATCTGTATCCATCAAATGGACATGTTGTTAAAAGTTAGATAACAATTTTTCCAACAAAGAATAAAAATCCACCTAAAATAGAATTTTATAAAGTTAAGAAATATTTTCTCCAAATTTTTTTAATGTTTGTTTAGTTGTGCAATAAGTTTATTTATATTTCCAAATACCTAAAGAAGACAGATGATTCTTTAACAAACAACAACAACAAAAACTTGGAAGATATAGCTGCAAAACCAAAAATATATTTAAAAAATGAATCGAATGAACAATTTTACTTTTATTCATTTTTATTTTATTTTACAAAATGCAGAAAAAATGAATATAAAAAATGGTTTTTTAGTAGGAGATGAAATGGATTATCTTTGAAAGATATTTTTCCATATAAAATAAAGGAAACATGGATACAATAGAGTTAGTTGATTTCTTTAGCAAAACGAAATCTAAAATGAAATAACAAAAGAATAGAAATCAAAATATTTATAACTTAAATAAATAAAATTTAGTGGAGCAATTTGGTATTTGTATTAGAAAGTAGATATGTAATAAAAAATTAATTATATATAAATTAGATATAAAAGATTTTCTGCAGTACCTAAATATATTTCTTTACTTTTGTTCCTCTTGTGGAGTATAGTTTAAATACTCGTATCTTGTCAGATTATACATATATGCATATTATAATTAATATAACTATAACTGGCATACAAGACGTACTATTGAGAAGTAATTTGGCAGAAAATATAGCTTCATTCTTCTTGGGTAGTATGATCCAAAACATATATTTAAACATAACGAATAACCAAAAAGGTGATTGCAAGATCATTATCTTTTAACTAAAATTTTTTATTTGTTGAATTCGCAATCGCAACTAACAAAAATTTACAAATTTGTGTTGGTTTTTTGTGACTTTTTATATTTGGTATCTTTAATTGGCCCGGCGAATATGTCTCGTGAGTTTAGCTCATTCGTTTAAAGAAAAATTATTGATGAAATGAATAAAGCTAAGTTTTTTCATCTTTGGAGAATAACGATTTTAAAGATCAGATTCATCTTTGGAGAATAAAGATTTTCCTTTGGAGAATAACGAATATTTTTTATAATATCAGCCTTTTCCTAATAAAAAAAGAATAATTCAAAATTAAATATAAAATTATATGTGTAAAGAAGAACTCGTTTTTAATGTTTAATAGAAAAATAAATATTGTAAATATGTTTTGAAGAATATTGAATGTGATCTTGGTCGGGCATAATATGAATGTAAAGCTTTTTCTTCTATTCAACATGAATTTTATGGTTTTAAAAGTAAAATGCAGTACATATACAATATTTTTTTTAAAGGAATCTCTTATGAATAGAATGTTCCACTTCAAAGTATTTGCACGAGAATTGTAAACATAAACTGCTTCAGTATTTGAGTCGTATATGTTTTGTGTCTTTCTTGTTTATATAAAAACATTTTGGTTTGTTTTGTATATGTTTTTTTTTTTTTGTATAAATTTTTATATAAAAAGGAAAAAAGCAAATAAGGATTTTTATTCTGCTAAAAGTCTGATCTGATAGCAATCTAAATTTTTTAATTTTAATAAATTAAGATTGCTCTTCCATCGGTTGTTGTTGATATATTAAATGCAAATAGCACACCAAATGTAAATAAGAGTTTTAAATAAAAACTGTCATTATTATTAGAAAAATCTATTAAAATTAGAAATTTTTTTGCACAATCATTTAGAAATGATAAACATAAATGTAAAATGAGAATATGTATTATATTATGCTATTATTCCTACATTAATTATGAATATTTCTATTACAAAATTGAATAAAAATTATTTAAAAGATTGGTATATAAACTTTGGTATTATAAAAATTAGTATTATATATGTAAGTTCAAAGGCCACATTAATTTTTTTAAGTAAATATGTAAATAATAGATGAGAAGAATATTTATGTGAAGAAATTTTGTAAATTGTAAAATTCTAAAAGACATAAATTATCGTTTAATTTTACTAGTTATTTATGTATTTATTTAACAAGATATAATTTAAAATTAAATTTTTAAAAAGTATACCTATATAAAAATACATATTTAAATTAAGGGACCTATTTTATTTTGGCATCCTATGCATTTTATTAAAATTTAACAAAGCGTGCATTTTATAAAAGAAGACAATAGAAAATATATATATATATAAATTTAATAAACTTAAACTCATAAATCCTTCACAATATTTTAGGAATATATGTATGTATGTTATATATTTATAAACTGAAAATCAATTTAAAACACTACTATTATAATAAGAATAATACATAAACACTCGAATGTACATACATGTCTAAATTTGTCATATGCATGGTACATCATACAATAGAATTAGTTCTTTTACTATTCGTCATATTCTTGAGTTAAATATCGTTATTACATTTCTGAAAAGTAGTTAGTTAGAATAAGCAAATTCTAAAATAATTTTCTGTTCTATGCTCTTGTCATTAATACATATTATGTTTTTGTCTGACAATTTTCTTGCCAATATTTTACATCTTTTTAATGATTTGTCGAAGAGTCAATTTGAAAATGATAAGGTTAAATTGATTTCTATACATATATATACATACATATATAATATACGTTTTTTAAATTTATTGAAAATAAACATAAAATCATTGTTTATTCATACATATATATATATCTAACAGTTATCCAATCAAGGCATGATGAATTCTTTTTCAAAATTCATCCTGAAAATGGTAACGATCAGAAAATATTTTGTGAAAACGGAAAATTTTTGAAGTGCACGAATACCCAGGAAAACTAGGCCTTCGGAGTTAGCTTTCCTCGTTGTTGTTGCAATACTATTAAATTGCAATATTATGTATATATTAATTATATTTTAAATTTTATAGAAATTGAAATTAGCCCAAGAGTTTAGTTAAAAGTAAAATCACCATCATCTACTATTTTTTTTTAATTATATTAATCCATTTTTATAATTATAATTATTGCTATATATCATGTCAAAAAATATTGTTAAGAGAATATTCTTTGGAGTTTATACATTCAATGATAATTTTTCATTGTTCTTGTCAGTTATAGTTTTATTAATATGAATTTTAATATAACATAGCTACTTGTTTCTATGATATACTTCAAAAAAAGGGTGTGTTTTACTAAACAATTTTAAAGTATCTTAAAATATTACATTTTACAACACTTATCTCAGCAAACCTATAATCATAAGTGCAATAAATTATAGAGCAAAGAGTCCAAATTCCAATTCCACTTCCATGTGTCATTTTCAGGACATTGTACAGCAAAAATAATCATGTTTATGAAGACAATTTAAAAATGCAACTTGTACTATATTTCCACTATATTCAAATCCAACAGGATAATACTCGCTTTTGTATACATTTTAAGCGCACTCAGGACAGCAATATGCTAAAATTGCCTTAATTATGGAACGTTCAAGAAAAATTATCTAAAATAATTATCTAAAACTAAATTATTCTAAAATAATTATCTAAAACTAAAAATTATCTAAAACTAAATTATTTAATAACGACTCAAATAAACAACGAAACAGCCACCACGGAAGACCTACAAGTAATAATTCGTAAATCAAGACGAGATCCAATTAAATCTTCTAGCATCATAGCAACCGAATTTGTTGAAGAATAGGCCCAATGAGCCATGGAGCAGAGCTGTGGAGAAAGAAACAAAGAAAATGTGAAATACATGGAAGAAATAAAGGGAATGGCGCAAAATAGAGATGAAATATGGAAATCTTATTTTCACAAAAGATAGTGATGGATTAAGGAAAACAATATATTCAAAAGAAAGCAATATATGATTTATATTACGTTTGACTTATGCAAAACTCCAATTATGTAATTCCCTCATCTATATTCAAATTTGTATATGAAACTCGCGTGGAGTAAATCTACTTTCCCTACTCTACAATATTCTTTTGAACAGAACAAATACAATGTACCTCTTTTCTAATTTGAGCATTTTGGCTATTGTTATTATATGACAGCACATTTTTTTTTCAAAATTGAAAATTGAGTCTTTTCTATCTTTGTTATCGCTTTCTATGATGATCACTCAGCAACGATATTCATCTCATACCAAAAATTTGTATATAGCTACATTTAACATATATAGGATAGCAGACTATAGGAAATTGTATTGTATATTAGTAGAAGTAGACTATAGGAAACTTTATAAAGAAAAGCACCCTTTAATGTTTTTTTGATATTTCTTTTATGCTATAATATTCTCCATTTGAAAAGCACATACCCACTTACTACACCCTAGAGGAAAATATAATGAAAAAAAAATTTCAGTGACATACAAAATGATACAATAGAGATGAGTAATTGTTAAAAAATCTTTTTAAATAAAACCAACAACAACAGCATCATCTCTTCATATTTTTCTTTGGTATAAATAGAAGATGCAATTGCGTACATATTTAAAAAAAGTTTTAGTGACACAATATACTTATATATAAATACCTCTTCATTAAACTTTAAAAAATTGGTATGAATTATAATAATAGATGGTATCATTGTTAAATCCCTTTACTTTATTACGTAATTATTTTTTAAATAAGTATGGTTAGAAACAAGTAACAATTTATTCGAAAGAACTTTTTATGATATACAAAAGAGGTATCACTTCACATATTTTTATTAGATTCACTGTAGTATATGTATATATTGCATCAAGAAATATATTTAATTTATTATTTTTATGGAAATATTCTGAATATCTTTTATTTTATTCACATCTTTGCTGTAAAAAAAAAAATGATACCCTCAGTTAGGTTAACATTTATTATATAAAAAATAAAATCAAGAAAAATACTTTACATAAGATAATATTAAGAGGTATACTAACGTTTATCCTACTTATGCTTGTAAAGCATCACTTCTAGTTTCATAATCAATACACTTTTTTTTGTTGTAATTTCAAAATTAAGGATTTTATGTATCATTAAAAATGTCAATACAAAAAATTACTACAAGATTTTGGTGTATTTTTCATTCTCTCGTTCATCATAAAACGAAAAATAAAATTTTCACGAATTTGATTTATATACCAAATTAAAATATAAACTTTCTAGTTTCATATAATCAATAAACTTTTTTTATTGTAGCTTCAAAATTACGTATTTTATGTAGCATTGAAAATGTCAATACAGCAAAATCTTGTAGTAAATTTGTGCAATAGCATTTTAAATGCTACATAAAATCCTTAATTTTGAAGCTACAATAAAAAAGTTGATTGATTATGTAACTAGAAAGTTTATATTTTAATATGCTTAAAAAATCATATGCATGAATCTGTCTATTTTTTACGTAATACTCGTATATAAACATAACACATTAAACTATTAATAATCAATACAAACATTAATTAAATTCTAAACAATAATAAAATTCAATATACAAAACGAAATCTGATTGTCAATTTATGTAATTACTTAGTGAATGTAGAGAAAATTATATGTTAATAAAAAAAAGTACTGTTTGAAATAGTATTTCCCTAGGAATTCTTTATCATTTAAATGTTAATGATTTTGATTCTACAAACAAAAATGTTAGTAACGCACAAATACAAAAACAATCTTATTTACATTCGTTTTTGTAATATCAGCTTTCAGGAAGTAGGAAGGATTCTAAATGTTCTACTAAGTTAATAATAAGATTTCATATACTTTTTCCAATTTTATCCAAAAAAAAAATGTTTAGGAAGTGGTGGAATGAACATAGTAGAAAATATTAAAATTGTTGTTTCATTATGCTAATTATACGAACATAAAATAAATTCAAATTTACTTATTCTTGTTTTTATGAAATCTCATAACAATAAGAAAGACAAAAAGTTAAAGAAAAATAATTAGAATATTCAAAAATATAAGAAAATTCATTTCTTTTATTTAAATTATTTTTTCATTTTTTTATTTTGTTGAATTTTTTATATGCTTTTCTTTCTTTATGAATATTTTTTCATTTTTTTTTTGGAAATTGTTATGAGAAATATTATATAGAAGCCAGAACTTCTGTCATTTTTATTATAATTTAATGAGGAAAAATTGATTTGATTTTAACTGCAGATGAAGAAACTTCAATTACATAATTACGAAATAAATATGGCATTTATGATAATTAGCTAAAAGAAAAACAAAATTCTCATTTATTAGTATATAAATAATTTGGTATTAAGTTTTTGACTATGCCAAAACTTAATACCAAATTTGTTATTGTTATATTATTACTTTTAGTTAGAATTAATTCAGATTTATTATTTATGCCAACTCTGTAGTTTATGTTTTATTTTAATAATATAACTTAAATCCATATGCAATAATTCACATTCAATTATTTTCTACAACTGATTCTACCATTTACAAAAAGTATTAGAAAAGTATGTTTAAAAATTAATTTTTAAATTAATTTATATACTTAGTATATATTTTCCTACACATTAAGTGCTTAGATACTAGTTATTTACAATTTATATTTTTTTTTTTAGAAATTACTACAAGATATAAAATTGTAGTAATTTATTTTAACATATACATAGTCTAATTGAAAATATAGAACAGTTGAATTTATTATAGTAGTTAGTGGAATTACAATGCAGATAACAAATATTAAATATATCTATTTTAATGTTATTTAAATAGCTTATAATTATTGTTTCCAAAGCTTGTACTATAGTTTTAATCATAATTAAATAATCAAACAGTATAAAAGATCAAATTTTCGAAAAACTATCCACATTGTGTGTTATAGCTACGGATAGTAAATAACTTATAAATTTCAGAAAAAAAAATGATTTATCAAAATCCAGTAAAACAAAAAGAAAATAAATCTAATTGGAAAAATACTTTACCAATATCAACAATAAATAAATCTAATTTAAATGAAAAAAAACTTGAATTTAATAATAACAAAATTAATATTGAAAATGATGTATATAACAACAGTAGCTCCTTAAAGAAGTGTATTAAAATTGCACTTCAAGAAAATTTAATCGATTTTTGTTATATAACTAATTTGCATGGCTTTAATATGCTTAGACAAAATTATGATTGCACCGGAGAATCAAAATTGATGTAAATTGGGTCGTGTTTTTTTTTTCATTCGGGTCAGAGTTAAGAAAATTATCTTGCTGATCTACGCGATTTTATATTCTTTGCATAGAAATGTTATAATATGGTGGTGGAGCAGGAATTAATTTGAAGTTCCATTTGCCTTAATTATTTTCGCTATGGGGTATATAATTAATTCTATATTCGCTGTTATTTGTAATGAAAGTTCATGTAATTATTGTATTTGTAAAACTAAATTTATTTATTACAATGCAGTTACTAGAAGTACATAATATTTGTTGACTTTTTTACAATTTTTCATTATTGCATCTAGCTCTAGCTATTAGCTGAACAAATATATTTATTTGGATTTGGTTATTGATTCTGACCACAATAAAAAACACGATTCTCATAAAAATAGCTGTGTTAATTTATATTTGAAATAATTTTCTTTTTATTATAGTAAATTAATTAAGAAGGTGACAGTTATTATTTGGTCTACGGCAATTCTTTGTGGTATGATATTTGGAATTTGCTTATTTGCTCGAGTATACATGCGATATCGGATAACGCCGACAATTACAACTATTGAAACAAATAATTATCCAATTTCGAATGTACCATTTCCAGCAGTAACAATATGTAATGTGAATAGTATTTATGGACCACATACTGATGAATTGACTGCAATACTGTAAATATATATATATATATATATACATATATAATGTATATATAAATGCCTAACTAATTTGAAATAATTCAGGTTAAAACACAATATCTCTGCGGAACATATACAAAGTTTTTACCGAAATTTATCCCCACTAATAACTTTTAATACACTATCGTCAGAGTTTACTAAAACTTTCAAAATTCTACAAAAGTTAGGATATAGCCCAAGACATTTAATGCGATCAATGATACAGCCATGTGAACAAATGTTAAAGGAATGCCATTGGTTGGGAAAATCTATAGATTGTATGGAAATATTTCATTTGGAAAGCAGCGAAAGTGGTTTCTGTTGTTCATTTAATTATAAGTCATTGAGGAGTAGATCCGGAAGGTAAGAAAAGTTTTTTCTTTTTTAATCACGGAAAAATTAGTTTCATATTTTGAAGGAGAAAAACTTCTAGCAAAAATAAACAAACAGGATTACTAAGTGCTTTAACCAGCTTTTTCTCAATGAAAATTAAAAATTCCAATAACACTACAAAGGAGAATGTTTACGTTGCCGCTGCTGGAGATGAGATTGGGTTACAAGTTGCTATAGATGTTGAAAGTGAATATTACATATCACCAAGACGTTTATTTTATGGAGCTGAAGTAATTATACATGATCCGGAAGATTTCCCACAATCATCATTGGTTAGTGCATATGCTCAACCAGGTACTGAAGTATCAGTAGCTGTAACACCGTCAATATTTGTAACAGAACCAGATGTTAGAGATTTACCAGTTGATCTAAGATTTTGTATATTTGGTGATGAGGTTTAAAGTTTATAAATATAATTTTTCCTTTATCATTTCACAATTTGTATTTTATGTAGAAGCAATTGCAAATAACTAATAAATATGATTTTCAATCATGTGTTATTCAGTGTCGGGCACTTGCAATTCTAAAAATCTGTAAATGTTTACCATTTTTCTACCCCAAAGTTTGTAAGTATTACAAATGAATCAGAAATCAAGTAAAATATTATGCAGAAATAATTTTTTAAAATTAAATATACTCATTACTTGCGAACAAAATCAGGTTATTATGTTTACATATTATAGAATGCTTATTATCAAAAACAAATATATTGAATATTTGGGATATTATTTCTGCAAATTATTTATCATAGAACTGTTTTTATTTATATTGGCTATAAATTATAAAATTTCTTTCTTCGAAAATATTTCGTAGCTACAAACAATTCTTCAATTCCAGAACGTGAATGTGATTTCGATGATGTTAACTGCTTAAATGAAAACAGGCGTATTGATTTATTTTTTTAAATTTAATTATAATATAGATTTATTTATTATTAATGGATTATAAATTATAAATATATATTTTTTAGATATTTTTTCCAGTCTTGCTCCCCCATCTAAAATATATTCAATTCTGAATGTTGGTATGGAAGGACTTCATTGTAATTGTTTACCAAGTTGTACTGAACATTTGTACAATGTTGAAACATTTATATCACAAAGATTTAAAAATGTCAACAGTACTTGTAATTTGTAACTATATATAGACAACATCTACAATATTTATGGAAACAGTCACAAAGTATACATTTTAAATATTTTCAGACGTGACCATCAACGGATAACATATTCATTAGTTAAGGTTTACTTTAAGGATATTTCCTGTATTAAATATCGTCGTGAAGTTTTTATGAAATGGGATGATTTAGTTGGTAAAATTTTACATTATCTACAAAAAAAAAAATTATTGAAGATAATTTAAATTTGGTTCTAGCTTCATTTGGTGGTATATTTGGTTTATGTTTGGGTGGTTCGGTTTTAAGTTTTTTGGAAATTTTATATTTTGTAAGCATTCGCTTGTTTCAAAAATATTTGAAAACAAAAATTAAACATGGATTTATATTTACTGAAAATATGATTGATAAAATTGATATTATTAACCCAAAAAACAAATTTAAAACTACTAGATATATGAATGTTATTCAAAAATCGAGATTAATGCCTGAATATTTATGGGATATTTATAAAACTGAAGATATTTTAAGGAAATGAAAAATTTAGTTCATAAAATTTTTAAAAATTACAAATAAATTTTAAGAATTAAATAGTTCTATCTACATATACATATATATTCTATTTGTGTTTAAAAATGTGCTTTAAATTTAACAAAAACTTGTGTATCGTTAATATTAATCAAAATAATAAAAAAAAACACACAAATTAAATTTGAATGCCAGAAAGTTGAAATAGTAATTAAAAATTCTGGAACATAAAAAAATGGATTTATTAGTTATTGTGAAGATTAACCGGAATTCAATTTATAGTACAAATTTATTTAGTTTAGGCTTAAGATAATAATATTAAAAATAGCTTATTGGACCTTTCATACAATATTTAATTGAAATTATTTAAAAGTTAAGTTCATTTTCATGACAAATATTAAATTCTCAATAATGATTTTGATAACAAACCTCTAATAATTTTATAATAAGCTTTTTTAGTAATTTAATTGATAAAAATTAAGGTTATAATGTCAACTACGTAGAAATCTCTTAGACTTAGAGTATATACTAGTAAATTGTATACTCTAAGAGTGGCCTATCTCTTTAAAGACTTTTGACGAAAAGTTTTAGAGAGATTTCCATATACAGTGCAGTGCATAGTTATTATATTATACGATTATCTTCTTCTTAGTATACCGCTTCGATACGGAGATTGGCTATCATCTCATAAACTTTTTCTTTAGATTTTACAGCTCTAAATAGGTTGATGATTGAATTAACATGTTGAACCATTTCTCTAAATTTTTGATCCATGTAATCCTTCTTCTTCCTCTGCTTCTAAACCCAACTATTTTCCCTTGCACCATCACTTATGCAATGTTGTATTTATCGTTTCTCACGATATGCGGCCTATGTAAGTTAATTTTCTTTCTTTCACTGTGAATACTTGTGGTGTTTCTCCTTCTCAACACTTCGACATTTGTAAGATACTCGGTCCAGCTTACTTTTAATATTCTCCTATAAACCCATAGTTCAAAAGCTTCAAATTTTCTTTAACTATATACATATGTAAATAAAATAAGAAATCTGTTTATTGACCTTATTTTTAAACTTAGTTTTTTGAGTTACTTTAAAAAAGATTAAAAATTAAATTTATATAAAGTTAAATCAATAGTCATACTGTTCACAAATTTATTTTTTATTTATAAGTTGCGAAATATCAATTTTTTTTCGAATCAGAATTCTGACAAATATTGAGCTCAGATTAAATATAATATTAAAATAATTTTTCTCCCCAATACTCATTTAATTAATTCCTAGTGGTAATTCATAGTAGTATAGTAGCTCAGTGTTTATCAATTAAATTATTGAACAAACATTACTGTAAAAACATTATTTTTTTATAATTATTGACAAACAGTCCGAAATTTCAACAAAAAAATATACCTACGTTTTTAATTAAAAATATATTATGTATTAAGAGTTTAATGTTTGGGAACATCATGGAGATTTTGATTATGGTAATTTTACAAAAATAAGTAAACCTCTTTTTAATCATTTTAATTATTAGCTATTGATCGTAGTAGGAGCAATTTGGTGTGCGCACAATGAAATAGTTTTTAATGATAACGATAAGTGTATTGGGTAAAAGAGTCATTTTAAATAATTCCTTTTGAATAATATACAAATAATTATTTATATAGAATTAAACATGTTGATTATCCTAATCGGACATATACAATTACTGAAATTTGTTGTGATCAAGGTTTTGCGCGTTATACAAAACTTATAGGATTTTGTAAAAACATGAATGAACTGCATATACCTGGAGTCATCGTCGCAAATTATGACAGGTTCAACCAAACTCGAACTAATTGTAAAAAAAAGAAGAAAATAGTTTCAAATTAATTGAAATACATAAGTAAAAAAACTGAATTGAATTTGATTTGACATACATTATCAGTAATTTTATTCTGTAGTTCTAAAAGTAATTCTGTATAGTGTTATTATGATTCCTGCATAACAATAATTCTAATATGTAATTAATTTTATTCTAGGCTTCCTATAGTTATATATGTACATAGTACATACATAAATACAATAATGATAATGGAAAAATAAATTATTTTCTTAACTCGAATTAAAATAAATTAAATGTACAAGTACATTATTCGAATTTTAAATAATATGGATTTTAAGTGATAATTACATAATATTCTTCAAACCAGACGAGTTGATATAGTACTGAAAAAAAAAATTAATTAAAATAACTTGTTTAAAAACTGTATTATAAAAAAAACTAATAACCAATTTATTAAAAATTAATATATTTAGATATTTTCGAAAATCAACAAATTGAATTTCCTTGAACTTAATTAAATAAAATATTATTGCCTTTTTAAATTTTGAACCAATTATATTTCCAGATATTTCAAATTGGATTCTAATTTTTTTACTTAATTTAAACAATATGTTTTTTCTTTATATTATTTTTACTTTTAAATAAAGTTTTTCGTTTTCATAGTTTTAGTATTTACTTAATACTTCATATAGGCAGAACTTGAAAGAACCCAATAAATGAATTTAACAAATTTTTTACTCATTACGATTTTGAGTGTTGAAATAGCACTAGCAGTAACAACACGGAAATCAAAATGTAATCCAAAATGTATTAATAGTACCTGCGATTACACAGGTTTTTGTCTTTGTTTAGATGGTTATACTAGAATATTGGATTCTCTTTGTGAACCAGTATGTGTAAATGGTTGTATAAATGGTTATTGTATTGCACCACAAAAATGTGGATGTCCACGTGGTTTAACATTGATGCATAAGCAAAAAGACAATTTTTCGCCATCAGGCTATTGTAAATATACTTGTAAAGATAATTGTTTAGCTGGTGAATGTGGAATGGATGGTATGTGCGAATGTCCACCTTTTTATGATCATTTACCAAATTCAACAGCTGGTTGTCGTAAAAATTGTCAAGCTCCATGCAAAAAAAGTGTTTGTGCTACTCCAAGCTCCTGTGAATGTTTACCAGGATATAAAAGAATTAACGATACTGCGTAATATTTTATTTTATATTATTATAATATTATGTATATTTAATTTTTATTTATTTTATAGTTGTGAGGCTATTTGTCCTGAAGGTTGTAATACAGGATTTTGCAATTCCCCGGGACACTGTATATGTCCAACTGGTTATGTAAATACTGCTTTTGCTCCGTGTGTAAAACTTATTAAATTAGAAGAACTTATATAAAATATTTAATACAATATGTATATTATGTTTTAAATTATTTTTTACTATATTTAGATTTAATTAATAGAATTCTGACTGTAATATAAAAAATAAATATAATATAAAATTCACCTAAAAAGGGGGAACCCCCACTTGTACAGATTTTAAAAATTGGAAGATAGAATTTTCAAGCTATAATTTTGGAATAATATGACCCCCAAAAAGCAATTTTTACCAAGAAATAAGGATTTAAAGATGGGGGTGTTGGCAGTCGGCTTGTGTTCAAGCTAGGACCCCCACCATTAAAATATATATGTATATGTATATGTTATGTATATTACATTAATTTAAAATATCCCATAATTTTGGAGTAATTAAGATCGCGAGTCTTTCAAAAGATGCCAAAAATTTATACCCTAACTCAAATTTTACCATAAAACAGTAAAACTGTTTAAAAATTAAAATATTTTGAAAAAAATTATGACGTCTAAATTTGGTATAATATTGTATTAGATCTTTAAAATTAAATGATGTATATGTTAAATACAAAAATTAAAAAGTAACGATGCAGAGGGTTGGAATGTGCGAATATATTATGTACATTTTTTAAACTCTATTTATAAACTTCTTATGCCCTGCTTTATATGTATATAAACTCGATTTTTGCATTATAACATTTTGCTTCTCTCAATTCGAACTTATTAATTAATCGTTATCACATTTATACATTTTATGAGAAAATTTTTTAATTTTAAATGAAATACATATGTAGGTATGTATTTATGTATTTTTAAATTTAAAGTAATTATAATAAATAACATTATTATTTTCTAATAATACATAGTTTTAGAAAAAATATCTGAAATATTTACGTTGATTTTTTAAGTTCAGTTTCATTCCCTTTTTGCATTGAATATGTATGTATTTATGTATATTCTCTATATCTATAGCAATGGCATTCATGGTAGTTCTTTTAATAGAAATGAAGATGCGGACGGGGAGGGGAATCTTAATTATAATAAAAATATCCCAACCAATTCCAAATATCTTTTAATTTGTCCAAGTTATAGCAAAAAAACTTGAAAAAAAGTTTGCAAATGGGGAGCCACCTTCTAGATGCACTAATCCTAAAATCTACTCAATTTTTAAGATACAATAAAAAACCATACAGATTCATTTGTTAAAATTTATTAAAAATTAATATTTAGATATTTTCGAAAATCGAAAAGTTCTCCAACACAACAAATTGAATTTCATTGAACTTAATTAAATAAAATATTTTTGCCTTTTTAAATTTTGAAGCAATTATATTTCCAGATATTTCAAATTGGATTCTAATTTTTTTACTTAATTTAAACAATATGTTTTTTCTTTATATTATTTTTACTTTTAAATAAAGTTTTTCGTTTTCATAGTTTTAGTATTTACTTAATACTTCATATAGGCAGAACTTGAAAGAACCCAATAAATGAATTTAACAAATTTTTTACTCATTACGATTTTGAGTGTTGAAATAGCACTAGCAGTAACAAACTGTTATCCAAGATGTATTAATAGTTTCTGCAGTACTAAAGGTTTTTGTGTTTGTTTTGCTGGTTATATTAGAAAACTGGATTCTCTTTGTGAACCAATATGTGTAAATGGCTGTGTAAATGGTTATTGTATTGCACCAGAAAAATGTGGATGTCCCCGTGGTTTAATATTGCATGACCAAAAAGTCGATTTTGAGCCAGGCCTTTGTGTATATACTTGTAGAGATAATTGTTTAGCTGGTACATGTGTAATGGATGGTATGTGCAAATGTCCATCTCTTTATAATCATTTACCAAATTCAACAGCTGGTTGTCGTGCAAATTGTGAAACTCCATGCGAAAATAGTATTTGTGCTACTCCAAACTCATGTGAATGTTTACCAGGATATAAAAGAATTAACGATACTGCGTAATATTTTATTTTATATTATTATAATATTATGTAAATTTAATTTTTATTTATTTTATAGTTGTGAGCCTTTTTGTCCTAAAGGTTGTAATATAGGATTTTGTAATTCCCCGGGACACTGTATATGTCCAACTGGTTATGTAAATACTGCTTTTGCTCCGTGTGTAAAACTGATCAAATTAAAAGACCTTGTATAAAATATTTAATACAATATGTATATTATGTTTTAAATTATTTTTTACTATATTTAGATTTAATTAATAGAATGCTGACTGTAATATAAAAAATAAATATAATATAAAATTCACCTAAAAAGGGGGAACCCCCACTTGTACAGATTTTAAAAATTGGAAGATAGAATTTTCAAGCTATAATTTTGGAATAATATGACCCCCAAAAAGCAATTTTTACCAAGAAATAAGGATTTAAAGATGGGGGTGTTGGCAGTCGGCTTGTGTTCAAGCTAGGACCCCCACCATTAAAATATATATGTATATGTATATGTTATGTATATTACATTAATTTAAAATATCCCATAATTTTGGAGTAATTAAGATCGCGAGTCTTTCAAAAGATGCCAAAAATTTATAACCTAACTCAAATTTTACCCTAAAACAGTAAAACTGTTTAAAAATTAAAATATTTTGCATAAAAAAATTATGACGTCTAAATTTGGTATAATATTGTATTAGATCTTTAAAATTAAATTATGTATATGTTAAATACAAAAATTAAAAAGTAACGATGCAGAGGGTTGGAATGATGCGAATATATTATGTACATTTTTTAAACTCTATTTATAAACTTCTTATGCCCTGCTTTATATGTATATAAACTCGATTTTTGCATTATAACATTTTGCTTCTCTCAATTCGAACTTATTAATTAATCGTTATCGCATTTATACATTTTATGAGGAAATTTTTTAATTTTAAATGAAATATGTAGGTATGTATTTATGTATTTTTAAATTTAAAGTAATTATAATAAATAACATTATTATTTTCTAATAATACATAGTTTTAGAAAAAATATCTGAAATATTTACGTTGATTTTTTAAGTTCAGTTTCATTCCCTTTTTGCATTGAATATGTATGTATTTATGTATATTCTCTATATCTATAGCAATGGCATTCATGGTAGTTCTTTTAATAGAAATGAAGATGCGGACGGGGAGGGGAATCTTAATTATAATAAAAATATCCCAACCAATTCCAAATATCTTTTAATTTGTCCAAGTTATAGCAAAAAAACTTGAAAAAAAGTTTGCAAATGGGGAGCCACCTTCTAGATGCACTAATCCTAAAATCTACTCAATTTTTAAGATACAATTAAAAAACCATACAGATTCATTTGTTCATTTGGAAAATAACATTTGTTTACATATTATAATATAATTATTTATTTACGTATTTATAAAAGTGTTAATTTATTTAAATTAATATTGTATTATAAATTTCAAAAATAGAAAGTTAATTTTAGTTTCTATTTTTTATAATTAACATTTTTCTCTCTTTTGTAAAAAGAGAACAATCCAATTTAATTTACCAATTATATAAAAAAAAATTATTAAATTTTAAAATTCAAAAATACATATGTTTATTGTATTTTAAAGAAAAATAAAGGTCGCTCTACATTTATTTATGTTTATCCACTAATTTAGTATTATCTGACAAAATTAAAAATAGGCAGTAAAAAACATGAAAATTTCTTGGTAGAAAAGCAAATATTATTAAAAAAATCAATCTCCAAAAAAAGTTTTCAATATAAAAAGTCACAAATTTTTAAAACAAAGTCTTCAATATCATCATAAATTTTCGTAAAAAGCTAATTGAGTGAGTCATAGTGAATTTAATTTACCAATATCTCGTTTTTCAGAATCTCGTTGTTTAATTTATTATGTAAATTTATGGAAGCCATAATAATATATATGTAACAAAAATAAATCTATTAAAAAAAATATTTTAATTAATTTTTTATCGTATAGTTAAATGAAATTTTTTACGGTGCACTATTTAGGAACCCGCTTGTTTAACTTAGGTTCTGCCCCTTAAAAATATACCCAGTTTGTTAGTAGGTACATACACTAAATAGTGTTCAATTACTGAATAAATGACTCCATTGTATCATAATTGTATATACAAATTTGACATTGTATTTATTATTGGTATAATTTTGTTTAGTGTTTTTTGTATTGATTTTGTTTACTATTGAAAATGAAAAAACTAATTTCAGAAGTAATACTTTTTAAATAAAAAGGATGGTTTTCGGGATTTTGTATCGCAGGATTTTAGCTAAAATTCTACCTCCTGAAATTTTTGAATAAATCGGAATTTTTGGGGAAAATCGAGAAAAGGGAGATTCTGTAAAAACGAGGTTTTGATTTTTGCCAAAAACGAGATTTTGTAAAATTAAGTTTTTATACTATCCCGAAATTAGAATAACAAAATTTCAAAAAAATGATACTAAATAATCTGCAATGAAAAATATTTAATATCAAAATATTTAGGAGAAATTGTACGCCCTCTCTCCTTAATACTTTTTATAAGTATATCGGTTTCTAATTTTGCTAGAAAGAAAGATTAGTGACAGCGACCTTAAAACAATTGCTTAATTTTTAATTATGAAAATTTAAATGAGTTTATAGTATTATACGTACATATTTATATATTATTATTTAATGTGCATTTTATTTGCAATTATGTATAGTTACTACTTTCTAGGCCCTAAAACAAATATGTTTTACAAAAATAAGAAATTGTGAATAAAAATATTATAAAGAAATTAAAAAAATAAACAAAAATAAAGCATAAGGTATATAAAAAAAAGGAAAAAACTTTGGTAAATAAAAAAAATAAAAATATTAAATTAAAAAAAAATCTCTCTAGAAATAACTTAAATACATTGACTGATCGCATGCTTCTTCGAATTTCTGCTGTTTAACTAGTATTTCTTCTGGTGTTGGATCTCTCACCAATTCGTCAAAGCTTTCTTCTAAGTCTCTTTCATCAACAATAGTACTTAAATTACCATCACCATCAATTTCATCTGGTTGTATTTCCTCACCAATAATAAGACGTATTTTATTTGTTAAATTTTTAGCATTTTTAATTTGACCATATATAGCTTCAGCCAATTCTAGTGTAGAACGTAAATTTATTTTCATTGATAATTCATTAATATGTTTTAATATCTCATTAAATTCAAATTCTTTTCCAATAATTGTATCTTTTTCTTGATCCAATATTGCAATACCAATCAATAAATGAAAATTTGGACATGGTAATTGGGTCCATAAACATTCCCATAATTGTAATATATCTGATTGAGAAAATTCTCTTTTATACCATACTAACATCCATCGAAAACAAAAATACATATTATCTGAACCATGTTCTTTTAAATATTCAAATAATTCATAATTACAAAATTCTATTAAATTAGTTAATTGACTTAATTGATGTTTCATACCAGCTTGATCAATGTCAAAATTAGAAAATACTAAATCCATAAAACCAACAAAACACCAAAATGAATCCACTTCATTTTGCATTAATGATAATATTGGTGCTAATAAATCGCTCATACCTTGTACATAACCCAGATCAAAATTATACATAACATATGTCATTAGTATATCTTGAAGTAAAGTTATATTTGTATTTTCATCCCCAGCAAAAAAATCTTGTGAACGATCTGTACGTCTAACATCTTTTTCAATTTGACATTTACGGTCACGATAACCAGTAAAATTACGTTCTTGTGTTACAGACATTGATAACCACTGAGCCTTCATTTGATAATATTCATCACTTTTTTTACTACGACGTATTAAACGTTCTGTAGCAGTATCATCCCATTGGTAATAGTTTAATAAATATTTCCATACTTCACACCGTAATTCGTTTTCAATACCACCACGAAATATAGCCTCTTTAATACGTGTGGGATCTGAAATTCGACCATCTTCAGTTTGAAATTCACGCCATTGTTTTTCGGTAAGTGCTGAACCTGTAAAATTTCAATTAAAAATAATATTAAATTAGTTATTATTAGCAAATATTTTTTTTATTATTATGCATTTTATGTTTGAAGTATTTAAGTCAAAGACAACTTTGACAGTGGTACTGCTATAAAAAACTTCGATTGGCCTAAAGTTCTGGATTTGTAATTAGAATAATTTACTTTTGTAGATTTTAGGTTTCAGTTGTTATTTTAATAACATATGAAATCAGTGTCTGCGTCTCAAGGAACTGAAAATTTCAGTTCTTATTTTAATGAATAACAACTAAAGAAACCTTGACTTCATATGTTATTAAAATAAATAACAACTTAAATTTTGTTTCTGAATTGGAATAGCTACTGCGGATTAGGCCGATTATTTTATTAATTCAATTTTGGGAACATATTCTATATATGATGTAACATTTTTCATATTTTTACTTTATCATAAAATTTTTAATTTTGATGTTTTTGTAAAGATTCGTCTAATTTTTTATTTGAATTTTCGCTGATAATAATTACCTCTGCTAATAATTTTCCTTTCTGGCAATACACATTTTTGCAATATAATTTTTTTCGTTTTATTTTCTTCGTTATTTCGATTATCAGAATTAGATTTTTCATCATCCTCTTCTAAAACTTCATATTCATCAGATTTATTTGGTGACTTTGGTGTACGTTGTTGCATTGGTGGTGCCACATAATCCGGAAATTTAACCAAAAAATCAACAAATTTATTTGGTAACCAACTACTTGAACTCACTGCACTGCCTTTAATATCATCAATTTTTAATTCGGCAAATGTTTTCTTTAATTTTTGTGCTTCAACATTTAATATAATAAATTCTTTACGATTACTTTGATTCACATCTAATATATGTAAATGTTGTAACGAGCGAACAAATATATCCGCATTACCATTTTGGAAAAAATATTCACTATGTATACTACCATCAAATTTTCGTAATAAACGTATTGCTTGACCTTTGGACATAACTTCAATTGATCGTAATTCATCTAAATCAGTACGAAATGTACGAATTTTGGGTATTGGCACTGAATCACACTTTGTATTAAATACACGACTTTCAGAAATTGTTCGTTGACGTTTCGAAATTGTATCAACTAAAGCCCAATCACCTTGATCATGATTATCATCATCTGTTATTAAAATATTATCATTTGGTCGCCATTCAATTGAGAGGCGTTTACTTGGTGAATATTCAACTAAACTTAATGAACCACTTGTATTAATTTCGTTTATAAATTCGGCAGCAGCATGTTTCAATAGAATTCCATCATGAGTAAAAAGAATCTACAAACAAAATATATCAATATCAAAACAAAATATACGATTAAATATTAGTTCTAAATTTTCTTTTTTCACCAAGAAAATGTAAACGTGAAATTTACTACGCAAAAGAAAACACAATAAATAAACATTGAAAAAATGTTTACCCTACCTGCCCGTTTTCAGATACTGATATATCCTCTTGCGTTGTTGTTGATGATGTAGTTGATTCACTTGATCTACCGCGTACTACTCGTCCTGGTATCAAACCATTTTCAGATAATGGCATTTTCGTTGGTGGCGTAATAAATTTGAAATTAAATTTTTTTTATTAAATTCTTTTGTGCACCAAATAATAAAATATTTAGTGGTCTTTTGTTAGGAAATAAAACAGCTGATTTTGACATTAAATTAGTTTCGTGGTTTCGTGTCGCAATCGTAATCGTTGTTGCAAATGAATTGGTGTATGTCGATAATATAGGCTTCCAGCAGTGATTGTAAGATTAATGCCTTGTTCCCATTGTCTTGTTTCCATTTAATTTAATAAACATAAAACATTTAAAAGGAAAGGAAGAAATATAAAAATATAGTAGAAAATTCTTTTTTTTATAAATTTCATACATTTTGTAGGATCCCTTTAAGAGAAGCGAACCGTAAACGAACCGCCGGCGAAGTCTTTTCTTCATATATGAGTTCGTTTACGAACCGCCTTGGCAGTTCGTAAGCGAACCGGAAACGTAAATGTTAGAATAAGAACAGTAGAAAAAAAAACGTAACGCCAAGAGTTCGCCAAAATCGGTTCGTTTACGAAACGCCGCAACGATTCGTTTTGGAACAGCCAAATTCGGTTCGTTTACGAACTGATTTTATTTCTAGAAATAAAAATACGGAAAAGTTATTTTTTTAGCATTTATTTCATATAAAAAATATAATTTTTAACAATAAATAATTATTTCACCACTGATTTAATTTTTTTAAATTTTATTACTTAATTTATTATATAAAACACAAAATCACTTATCAATATTTATTTTATTATATTTAACAAAATACTATTATAAGACACAACCTTCGTCACTCCTGTTTATTTTTGTTATGAAATTATAAAGTTTATTTTAAAAAGGCGTTACTTATCTAGTTCGTATACGGTTCGCCAAAAGCGAATTCGCTTATTTTTCTTAAAGGGATAGGGATTGAAATGGGATTATCGCATCTTTTTCATCTTTCATGTATATGGGATTGAGTTGACAGTTTTGCAAAATTATATTACATTTAAAGCGGATGCCAACCAACTGTAAAAATGTATATTGCCAAAATATAAGTTGTCCATAAATATTGATTTGGTGAAGATAATAATGTAATAAATGAAATTTGGTACGTTACTACTAAATCTAAAGGAAATTTGGGAACCGGAAATTTTTTACACTAACCTTTGATTTCTTATATTAGGAAAGTTAACTTGTGCTAATTAATAATTGATAATGTATCAATACAATAAACACTGATATTTAATATTAAATCCATTTATAGAACTATTTCACACATTATTTTAAATAATTGCCACATTTTTAAAAGCAATTAGATGAACATTATCAATTTAACCATTATTTTTATTAAAACTTAAAACTTCTCTTTATGTATTGAATTCCCAAATAGAAAATATCAGACATCAAAATCATCGCACGATAAATATTATTTATCACATGATAAATACATATACTGTGTGGATAGGAACAGTTTTGATTTTGACAACCAATAAAAAAATATATTTGACATTGACATTTCAATTCACAATTGTACCATCTTTTACATTTCCATTGACAATTTGTTCTTTATAACATAAACAGCAACTGCACGTGCGTTCACAGAAAGTGATAATTTTCCAAATATTTATTTAAAATTAATATAAAATGAGTGATAAAGGTCTTGAGGATGAATCGAAAGTATCCATAGAACCATTGGAAAATGCATGGTCGATGAAATTACCAGAATTTAAACCAACAGATAATCCACATCGACTTCTTGAAGAAAGTTCATTTGCTACTTTATTTCCGAAATATCGTGAAAAATATTTGAAAGAAATTTGGCCTCTTGTACAAAGTACATTGTCTGAACACAATTTAAAAGCTGAATTGGATTTAATTGAGGGCAGTATGGTTGTTAAAACTACGCGCAAAACATTTGATCCTTATATAATTATTAAAGCTAGAGACATGATAAAACTTTTAGCACGAAGTGTTCCTTATGAACAAGCTAAACGTGTCCTACTTGATGAAATTGGTTGTGACATTATTAAAATTGGTACATTAGTTCGTAAAAAAGAAAAGTTTGTTAAACGACGCCAAAGAATAATTGGACCTAATGGAGCCACCTTAAAATCAATAGAATTACTTACAGAATGTTACGTTCTCGTTCAAGGAAATACCGTTTCTGCTTTGGGACCATATAAAGGATTACAACAAGTACGTGATATTGTTGTTGATACAATGCAAAATGTTCATCCCATTTTTAATATAAAGGCTTTAATGATAAAACGTGAATTATTGAAAGATCCAAAATTAGCCAATGAAGATTGGACTAGATTTTTACCAAAATTCAAAAATAAAAATATTAGTAAGCGTAAACAACCGAAAAATAAAAAAGTTAAAGGTGAATATACACCATTCCCACCAGCTCAGATGGAAAGTAAAATTGATAAGCAATTGGCATCTGGTGAATATTTCCTTAATCAAGAACAGAAACGTGCTAGAAAGATCAAAGAACAAAAAGAAAAACATGCTGAATCCGCTAAAGAACAAAAAGAGCGTAGAAATAAAGATTTTGTCGCACCGGAGGAGAATAGCATAACTAATAAAAAACAGCCTACAGAAAATTCAAATAAGATTAATATTAAAGCACTAAAGGAGAAAGTTAAAAAAGCGAATAAAAAAATGAGAATGACTTGAAATTAATTTTAAGGAATAGGTTTAAATTAAATTTACATCAGTTTTTATTTTAATAATAAATTTATAAGAAAATATGTTTCATTTTTCAATTAAATTTTGTACTCGATTTCTTTCTTCTCAATCGTTAAAGTTTATTTAATATTGATCCTTATCTTCTATACTTTTCTTAATAAATTTACTTCTTTACTCACATTTTCTTGCCATTTCGGTACAAAACACGACTGTCGGAATAAGGTTAGATTGAGAATACATTTTTTCTCTGACTCTGAGAATACATTTTTTTAGTCGGTACGAACACGACTGTCGGAAATAGTTTAGATTTAATTGAGTTGAAATGGATTTAACGTAAACTATACTAAATCCCAACTCATATGTTTCTATGTGCACTAATTCGGATTGAACCTAATCTCAACCCAGTGGAAACATAAAATTAGTATTCCGAGCGCACCCCTTGACATTTGTCAATAAAAGGAATTTCTTTAAATGACATTGACATATCAAATTAATTCACTAAAATCATCATCTTCATTTAAGCTAGTTTTTATAAAATAAAAGTTTAGAGGGTGTGTTTTTCACGTTTTTTTAATAATTATTTGTAAATAATGCACAATAATCCATCAGCATCAGCACAACATACCCCTAAAGCAAAAACTCTAAATTCAAAAACTAATCGTATTCGTAGAACTCGCCGTAGCCGTAGACGTCGGAATAGTAAACAATTTGGTCAAACTTCAAATCTTCATAACCATCTTACTTCCGATCATTTATTAACACATCAATTCTCATACAGTATTAATCCAAAAAGCTTTTATTTATGGCGAAAAACTTATGAAAATATATTGAGGTGGCATAGTGAACATCAAATTAATTATTGGCGTAATCAAGCACAGCATTTTCGAAATATCAATCATGAATTGTGGACCAAATTACAAAAATATGAAGATAATCAATCAAAATCAAATGAAGATAAAATACCAGAATATGAAACAAGTAGTAGTGAAGAAGATGACGAGAAAAATAATGATCAAATGAATAATAAATCTAAAGTAGATGAAGAATATTTAAATTTTTTGGAAATAACCCAAAAACATCAAAATGAAAGAGATCGTTTACGAGGAGAAACAGTAAATAAAAAAAATTCGTTAGATAAGATTTGAAAGGATTTTGATTATAATATTTTTTTTTACGTTGCAGTTTACGAATAAACTATTTATTTTAATATGTTTAGTAATTGTTTTGCATAAATTAAATATTCATAATTCACTGAATACTGAATATGTAAAAAAACATAAGTTTGGTATTCTAGACATAATATTAAATTCACCTTTAAGATTATTTTTTTCACATTTTTTAGTCAATAACTGCAAATTTGATTATGTCTCAATTTTTATTTTATTCTAGAGATTTTTACTTGAATATAAGAATTATAAATAAATAAATAAAAAAATAAATTAAAATATATACTTTGAAATTTTATTCTAATGAAATCATATAAAGTAAATTTTCGGATTGATAAATAAATCAAAATAAAATTACCAAATTGATTATTACCCACCTTCATGTTTATAGTTAAAATATTTTTAAAAAATACAAAATTTTTTTTATTTATAATGTGCTTATAAATATTTCGAATTAAATTAATAAGTTTATGATAAAATCATTTTTAAAGAGGTTTCATCTTTCATGGGATTATGAGAAATATAAAAATAAATTATGTTTTACGATCTTAACGATCTAATAAATTAGTATGTATGTATATGATCAGTTAAAATGTAAATTTAAATTAAGTTTGTATATTATCTTTGTTACAAAATATTTTATTTTATAGATATACTTACTTACATATATGTATATATACTCGTATATACAATGTTACAAAAACCTCTTAACGAGTTATTTTTCTAGTGACATTATTTTATTTGCATACTAAAAATAACATAAAAATATACTTCTTTCGAACCTTCTCTTTTGACACATAATGTGTACATATGGTATGGTCTATACTTATATTACTTGTAAACATTATCAATATATTGGCAGTCAGAGACACTATTTTCGATTTTGTTTTATTTTGTTATCTTCGATTTTGTTTTATTTTGTTATCTTCTATACTTTTCTTAATAAATTTACTTCTTTACTCACATTTTCTTGCCATTTCGGTACAAAACACGACTGTCGGAATAAGGTTAGATTGAGAATACATTTTTTCTCTGACTCTGAGAATACATTTTTTTAGTCGGTACGAACACGACTGTCGGAAATAGTTTAGATTTAATTGAGTTGAAATGGATTTAACGTAAACTATACTAAATCCCAACTCATATGTTTCTATGTGCACTAATTCGGATTGAACCTAATCTCAACCCAGTGGAAACATAAAATTAGTATTCCGAGCGCACCCCTTGACATTTGTCAATAAAAGGAATTTCTTTAAATGACATTGACATATCAAATTAATTCACTAAAATCATCATCTTCATTTAAGCTAGTTTTTATAAAATAAAAGTTTAGAGGGTGTGTTTTTCACGTTTTTTTAATAATTATTTGTAAATAATGCACAATAATCCATCAGCATCAGCACAACATACCCCTAAAGCAAAAACTCTAAATTCAAAAACTAATCGTATTCGTAGAACTCGCCGTAGCCGTAGACGTCGGAATAGTAAACAATTTGGTCAAACTTCAAATCTTCATAACCATCTTACTTCCGATCATTTATTAACACATCAATTCTCATACAGTATTAATCCAAAAAGCTTTTATTTATGGCGAAAAACTTATGAAAATATATTGAGGTGGCATAGTGAACATCAAATTAATTATTGGCGTAATCAAGCACAGCATTTTCGAAATATCAATCATGAATTGTGGACCAAATTACAAAAATATGAAGATAATCAATCAAAATCAAATGAAGATAAAATACCAGAATATGAAACAAGTAGTAGTGAAGATGATGACGAGAAAAATAATGATCAAATGAATAATAAATCTAAAGTAGATGAAGAATATTTAAATTTTTTGGAAATAACCCAAAAACATCAAAATGAAAGAGATCGTTTACGAGGAGAAACAGTAAATAAAAAAAATTCGTTAGATAAGATTTGAAAGGATTTTGATTATAATATTTTTTTTTACGTTGCAGTTTACGAATAAACTATTTATTTTAATATGTTTAGTAATTGTTTTGCATAAATTAAATATTCATAATTCACTGAATACTGAATATGTAAAAAAACATAAGTTTGGTATTCTAGACATAATATTAAATTCACCTTTAAGATTATTTTTTTCACATTTTTTAGTCAATAACTGCAAATTTGATTATGTCTCAATTTTTATTTTATTCTAGAGATTTTTACTTGAATATAAGAATTATAAATAAATAAATAAAAAAATAAATTAAAATATATACTTTGAAATTTTATTCTAATGAAATCATATAAAGTAAATTTTCGGATTGATAAATAAATCAAAATAAAATTACCAAATTGATTATTACCCACCTTCATGTTTATAGTTAAAATATTTTTAAAAAATACAAAATTTTTTTTATTTATAATGTGCTTATAAATATTTCGAATTAAATTAATAAGTTTATGATAAAATCATTTTTAAAGAGGTTTCATCTTTCATGGGATTATGAGAAATATAAAAATAAATTATGTTTTACGATCTTAACGATCTAATAAATTAGTATGTATGTATATGATCAGTTAAAATGTAAATTTAAATTAAGTTTGTATATTATCTTTGTTACAAAATATTTTATTTTATAGATATACTTACTTACATATATGTATATATACTCGTATATACAATGTTACAAAAACCTCTTAACGAGTTATTTTTCTAGTGACATTATTTTATTTGCATACTAAAAATAACATAAAAATATACTTCTTTCGAACCTTCTCTTTTGACACATAATGTGTACATATGGTATGGTCTATACTTATATTACTTGTAAACATTATCAATATATTGGCAGTCAGAGACACTATTTTCGATTTTGTTTTATTTTGTTCAAAGTATTTTTCTGTTATTGGAAAATTGCACAAAAATAAAACTAAAAAAAATCCCAAAACATTATAAAAAAAGTGCTTTTGAATCACGGAAAATCGTGAATTTGTTTTCTGTGATAACACATGTACCAAAAACTTGCTTCACCGCAAAATGCTTTTAGAGAATTTTTTTAAAAATTTATTATTTACGTGGAATTCAAAAAAGTTGAAAATGTCAAAAAATCATAAAATACTATAGTTGTGCTACATAGTTGGAACTATTAGTTAAAGCGACCAAAACAAATAGCAATTACCTCACCTTACAGTAAAGATAGTTTAAAAAAATTATGTATGGCAGGAAAATAAGTAAAATAATATAGAAACCTATAATATGAAAAAAAGTCCCGACCATTAAAGTTATAAAATAAGAAATTTTAAAGAATTAGATAGGTATTTTCTTTTACTTATGTAAATTTGAATTTAATTTTTGTCTTAGTTTACCGGGAAATATGGAATTAATTTAAAATGACGAATTTTTAATTTACATACTAAAATTCGGCGCTCAATATATACGTATGTACATATATATAAATTTGTTGTTAAGACGATCAAGTTTTTTCTTTTTATTAGCACATTTCCATTTTCCAACCGCATTGGTTAAAAATGTGTACATTAGTTTTGCCTGTTTAGTTTACACAAACTTGTAGAAGTGTAGAAATACTTAATTATAAAAATACCTTTCAAAGAACGATATTTTGCATATTTTTAGGTGCTATATAAATTTAATATTGTATACATTTTATATCACATTATATTTATACATTATGTTCCATTAAAAGGAAAATTTAAATAATAATATTTAATAATTCATTTTACTGGAAAAATAATCGTGGAAGGAAAAGAAAAATATTTCGTAAAAAAAAAACAGAACAGAGGCACATATTTTACCTATGTATATTTAAAGCATTTAATTTTTTTCCTAAACAGTACTATATAGGAATTCGCTTTGGCCTACAATACCTCAAAATTCTACATGAGGCGATTTTGAAGAAATGTGCTTTTGACAAACCCCGGGGGTTGTTTAATTTATTTTGATGAGTTGAGTATACTCATTACCATCTATACGTACGTATACTACATCAAAATGTAGGTATTTTAATTACCTTTAATTCAAGCCTACAGTACCTACAGTATACGTTGCTATGCTACACTCGTAGTCCATACCCAGTTGGCTTCTAGCCACAACATTCATAGAAATATAGTATTTTTTCTATTAATGATAAAAGTAAGTAAGAGTTGAGTATAATAATTTTTTCCCATACATTTAGTATGCGAAAATGAAAAGTGGTAGATTTTTTTATAGGAGATGATCCAAAATTTTCTTAGTATGCCAATCGCGAATCCATAATTATATTTAAGGATTTGAATTTTTTTTTTTCAAATAATTTTAATTTTTAATTCTAGTAATAAATAATGTCATTTGTGTTAAATTTTTCCAAAATGTATGCAATTTTCTAGCTTGAAAATCTTCTTTAATCTTTATTTCTTAATTAGTCTAAAATTATACCATCAAAATTTTTAAAATCGTTTAAAGTGGGGGTTCCCCCATTTTTTACTTTTTATTCAAACAATTCTTAACCATCATCAAACATATAAAACTTCTGATTTTGACTCTATATCCAGTCATAAATCATAAAAGTGATGATTGATAACATAATCTCGTCATTTTTGTGTGATGATATAATTATGTAATGATGAGTAAAATAAAAATTAGATGTTTTTAAATTGTCTTGTATCCAGGGAATTATTGCAAAACACAAGGAAGATATTGTTATGCTGGTATACCAAGTATAAGTGCAATTAGAACATATTAACACCACAAATTTGATTAATTATGTCATTTTGGAATATAACGAGTGAAAATGGTTAAAGATTATATATTTCTTTGATTTTGATTAATAATAACTGTAAATTTATATAAATTTTAAAGATAATTTGTGAACTGCAACCATATCTTAATTTGCACAATATAATGATGATGCTGAGTATTCAGTGATTTTTTTATAGTTGGCTCAAATTGGTCTTTTTTATATTGGGTTTTAAATTTTCAAAAAGATAGTAAAGAACATAAAAATTCTTACAGTTTTTTTAATGCCAGTTCGCTAATTATATATTGAGAGAAAAGTATTTTACATTTGAAAGAAGTTTTTTTAAGGTATTAACAATAAATCATCAAAAAAATATTAATTATAAGAACTTAAAGTTACTTTGTATATTTTTTTGGGAAATATTTATGTATATGATTTTACGATCATAATTATTAAATTTCGGTCTGTAAATTTTGAACTTATATGTGGTTATCTTTTTCGGGCTTATATCTCGGAATTGTCTGAATAATGGATAATGCATATGACTACAACATTTCAAATAGCAATAAAAAATATTTTAAATCAATATTTTGTACACAAATAAGAATAAATTTCACTCTTAGATATTGCTCCCACAAAATTAATTGTTAAAGAAGAAGAAGAATTTTTTTAAAAGAATTTAATTTTCACTCTTATTTTCACTAATTTTTTAATTATATAAATTTAATTGCATTTATTTCTTCGTTGTTGCATTTATATATATATATATATATATATATATATATATATATTAAATGCACAGACTCTGTAAAATATTTTAAATTTTCACACAATATAATTTAAGATAGGAATGATACTCTCCTTAAATTTTTAATGTTTTTACCAGTATTTTTTATACATTAATTATGATTCTTTTGTATCAATTTTATAGTAACAAAAAAAAATTTTCGAAACAGAAATACTTGTGGAATTTATTGGTAAAACAATGTTTGTTTTATGTTCAATTAAAAGAAGAAAAAAAACAGATAATTTTTCTTTACTATACTTTGATATATACTATAATATTAAATTAAATGATAAGAAAAAAACCTTATATACATGTTCGTAAGAGGTATAATGTATAATTTAAACAGGTATTTTTTTTTGTAAAAAAAGCAACCAAAAACTGAAGTTAGAATAAAGAAATATACATACAAGAAACAACGCCAATCATATCCATACATATACAAAATATTATAGGTATTCATCATATGGGCACCAAAAGAGCATGTGAAGTATTTTACAATTGAATTTTAATTGAAACATTTGGTAAAATGATATGAGTTTGTTGATGCTTCAGTTGATGGTAAGCAAGTATATAAAAAAAAACAAGTATTCATAATCATTTTCGCTCTTCTTCAAAAAAGAATTTATAGGAATCTATTTTTGTAGCAAGTTAGTGCAATAAAAACATTACTATTCTAAATGTAATAATCAAGGAGATTTAAAGTTAGCATTTTAAGTGTCACATGTAGTAAAAACTATTTTTTCCACCATTTTAGGTACTATTAAAAACTATTTAATTTTATTAATTAAAATTTCGAAATGTTAGTACCTATTCTATTTTATAGCATTTTCGTTTAAATTCTAATAAAGAAATTTCACATATAACATCCTTCCTTATTACTTCTATTCTATATAATGTACATATTTATATATGTATATCTAATTATATTTTTTCCAACGATAAATTTACATTACGTATAGTAGTTAGTCATTTTTTACTGTATTATTATAATACCTAAATGCTCATTAAAATCATACATATGTAATGTAATAAAATTAATATAATTACTGTTTCACTGATCATATGAGTGTAAAATTAAAATAAACAATATTATAAAATAAATTGGATTAAATAATGTATATAAATATATAATATATACAAACTATATATTAATCCATAAAAATTCACAATTATTGTGATCCACAATTTAGTTAAAAAAAATTATTTTAGATTATACTTCAAAAATAATGTAATAAATTCGATTGAGTTTTATGGATCAGTTTCGTTTTTGGACTTGTACAATTGAACAAATTTATGGATCAGTTTCATTTAGTTTTGTACATATTAAAGTTTTCTTATATAAGCATATCATTTTGGTAATAAAATTATAACATATTGGTGTGAAAATGGGAAATATAATACTATTGTATTTATATTCTCAATAGTAGTGAAACGAAACTGCATATCTGAAAATAGTGATTTTGTGTTTAAATATACCACTTTTTCTCTGGCGCTACATGTTCATGGATTGCATCCATGATGTTAATTTTTTCATTATTGCATATTTGTTATGCAATAACGCTGTTTTGGTGGTGGAGGAAGGATAAAGTTATTAAAAAATGAGAGAAAAGAATTTCATTTTTTCATTGTTTTGTATTTTGAATTTTTTGGTTGAATTTTTTTATTACTTAAATATAGAAAATGCGTAAATGCTATTGGAGCGATATAATGCGAATGATTTTTATTTTAAATAATATGTATAGAAATATTTTTGAATTATTACATAAAAATTATACTCAACTCATACTTACTTTTAACATTAATAAAAAAATACCATAGTTATATTATTGTTATAATGATATAAGTATATATTTATATACGTTTTCTATGGCAGAAGCAACTATTAATTTACATATTTTTCTTAACTTACCAAACAAAAATTGCCATCACCAAAATCAAAAAATTTGTAGTAAAAAAAGTTAGCCAAAAAACATTCTAAGATCTAATAAGTAATAACACCACAAAATCGCAATAATTTATTTTCAATTCATCATCATCATGTTGATTTTACATAGAATATAATAAAAACAATCGATATAGAAATAAATAAATTTAAGATCAAACTGATGGCAATGAAAATTTTTTTCCCAATATTTTGTATTTCTTTATTTGTAAATTTTGTATCTGTAAATAAATCCAACGATATATAGAATAGAAGATGGATTTATGTTACCAAACAAACATAAGAATTCGCATCTTAAAGATAGTTTTTGGAATTTGAAAATAAAATATTATAAAAAAAAAAACAAGAAAACAGAAAATAAGGTTAAGAAACTAAACACAATCCTGATTCAACGGAGGCAAACAGAAACAAAAGTGATCTCTTAAGCATTAATGAATATGATGAAAGGAAAAAAATTATAGCTACTTATTATACGAGTAATAGCTATACATTTTTGATATAAAAATATTTCTGATGTTGGAAAAATAAGGTTTCCATGTGACAAGATTTTATGGTTTAATTTATACTTTCTTGTGAGTTTTGCATATTCTTTTATTGTTGTTTTGTTGGTTTTTATTTGGTTTATGGTTTTATACAGTAAAAATGAAACTTGTCTGTTCCAATAACATGACAATATTTGCATACATCTTAAATCCCAGTCAAATATATTGACAGCCAGTGGTCATGTTACATATACCTATTGGATATTCTGTTTTTGTTTTAATATTTTATTTTCTGTACATATTTATTTTTATTTAACATTACATTTGCGTATATAAAATATATAATATTATATAAATTGAAGGTTAATGAACAAATGAGTATTGCCATACTCATTTCATACTTACTTTTATCATTAATACAAAAATACTATATGTGGTGACTAAAAGCCACTGGGTATGGACTACGAGTGTCGCAGGGACACGTATACTGTCTTGAATTAATTAAAATAACTACATTTTCAAATAGTATACGTATAGCTTATAAGGGATCTATAAATTAATGTAGTTATTGAAATCTCTACATAGGTAATTTTATTTACAAGTTTGTGCTAAAAAATTTAAAAAAATTAATATTCAAAAAAAAAGGAAACTAATTACTTTAAAATTGATTTTGTATATTTATAATATAATTCTTCGTGGGGGAGTTGAATTATTGTACACATTATATCCTTGTTTAGGGAGAGGTGCTAATTATTACAGAGCAGTTGATTATTTTATAATATCAAATTGCAAAATATTGATAGTATTAGGAAAATTAGATTAAATCTACTATTTTTTTAACCACATATTTAATTTTAAATAATTATTTAAGAGCATTACATATAAGATTGTATATTGAAAAAGTTAAATATGAAATTTTATATGAGGAATTCGGAATTTGAAAATACCTGAAAATGCATGTAGATATGCATAAAATTTTGCTGGTCTGGTAAAATAAATTCCCTTTCATCAAGTTGTCAATTATATAATTTGTTTGTGCTTTTTCCGTTAAGTAGCTTCTTCCTTTGTTCTATTTAAAATCTTTTATTTGAACAAAAATACAAAATGTATATAATATAAAATTCTTTAAATAAAAGAGTTCTAAAATTAATATTATAACGTATTTAAAGTAAATGTATACAAAAATAAATAAATGCGGATTTAAATATTATGTAAAATATCTGTCGGCTTTCTTCAAAAAAAGCAATTGTAATTTGCATATATCTTCTTCAAAACAAAAATTCTCCACAGAAGAATATCTGCTTCTTTTTTCAAATAATGATAAAATTGATGGTACTTTTTGAAAATAATAATCTGTATATTTTACTTATTTTAGTGAAATATTTGTGGCGTATATATTTTATACTCTTTGCAGCAATTATTTTTAAGATATTAACAATGTACGTGCGAAAGGTTGCCCAGGACTTTTGGCCGCGTGACTTTTTGCCGCTTAATTTAATTCAAAAAACTTATTTGTGATGATCCACTTGTTTGTTTAGAATTAAAATTTTAAAGAGCTTGTATATCATGACAAATTTAAGAACCTTTTTAAAAATAAAAATTAAATACAATTCATCATAAATTTCGTCATGGATAAAATATAAAAAAATACAAATTTAATCATGTATAATAATCTTAAATATTTCTTATCCAATGGACCATAGAAAACTTTATTTTAATATTTCTTCAAGATACTATTTAAGTTATATAGTTTAGGGTCCATAAAAATGGCAATATTACCGAGAGGAAATGAATAATTGTTTTAATTTTATCGGAAATGTTAAACTCAAAAAAGTACTGTGAAAATACAATAGACGCAAAGTTAAAATAGCATTTGAGATGAATGCAATTGAAGGTCAAAAGTGCTTATATGTATATAACATACAAGTAAGTATATTATATTTCAATTATATGTTGGGCTATGATATAAAGGAAACAAGAATTAATGGTCAACATTACATTTCACAATCGGTTTTAAGAATTATTTTATTTTATTTTTATATAAAATGAGTTTCTTATATTTATACTCTTTTTTGATTGAAGGTCTAAATAATTGGTAATTTAACAACCAAATCATCGTATACTTTGATTTATGACTAATTTTTATACGGTAATTGGTTATATATATATATATATTCATATATCTATATATTTTTGTATAAATTAAGAGAATCCAATAATTAATTCCATGAAATCATAAAAAAAGTTTTGTACTTCATTAAAAACTTTGTGCGGTCACAAGAATATTTGGTATAGCTCAGACATACATAGTTTTTTTCTTAAGTATAAAAATATGCGAATAATATATTTTTTATTAGAAGGTTATTTAAGATAAATGAAATATTGTTGATTGATTATGAAAATAGAAAGTTTATATTTTAATTTGGTGTATAAAACTAATTCGAGAAAATTTCATTTTTAGTTTTATGAACGACAGAATGAAAAATGCATCTGAATCATGTAATGTAGTAATTTTGTAAATTGACATTTTCAATTATCCATAAAATCCTTAATTTATAGAATAAGTATAATATACTATATAATCTGTAGAATAATATATAATCTGTGCTAATTTGCAGAATTTTAATTTATAGAACTCAAATTCACTGTAACATTTTTATATGAATATCTTCTTATAACTTACTTTACTTACAAATTTATCCATACTGTAGTACCATCTGTAATTTAAAAACTATATGCTCTTATACATATAAATAAAAATTAATTAAAAATTTTAATTAAATACAATTTCTTTATTTATTAATCTTTCTTTTTTTTACTTATGACAAAATTAATTTTCGACAATATTTTTAAAAAATATTATTACTTAATTATTGAAGACGCGACGTAAAGGAAACGAAAATTTAAATTAAGTTGATATTATATAAAACACAATGCAGTAGTGCGAAAGTGTAACATGTAATACAGATGGTGCTGTAAAACTAGCTGAGGATTCTAGCACAAATCAAAAAATTATTTTTCAAATGTTAGAAAACATTTATGATTTCCAAAAAAAGATATTAAAAGTGAAAAAAGGCAAAACTTGCAGAAATACATATGTACATATGTCACCATAATAGAGAAATAGAATGTTTACGATTTTCAAGAATAGGGATTGTCCGTAAGTGAATGTGAAAAGAAAGTATAGATTATTCCGCGTTTCCTTCACATTGCGTTTTCCAATAATCAGGGCGATTAATTTTAATTTAAAAATTATATAAAATCTACTTTTACGAAAAGTAGAATATCTTAGTAAATATTTATATAATTAATTTTTTGTTTAAATTTAAACAATTATTAAATTTATATCTGTGAATAATACAATAAAATTATAATTATTGAAAAAAAGTTAATTTGTACAAAAAAAATATTTTCTTATTAAAATTAGTATCATAGTATCAAATATACTATATAATACGTATATATAATAAATATACTATAATATTTTACAAAATCTGATTGTTTTTCTAAAACTAATGGAAATCATAATTAAGTTATAAATTCAGATTGGATAAAAATTAATATGATTATTTATTTCTTTTTAATTATGGCGGATTTACTGTTGCTTTTTACATTTTTGTGGCGGTCTCCATTGGCTTTTTATTGTGTATAGTTTTCTATATTTACATTAATTTGATTTGTTTTTTAAAAATAACTATATTATATATATAAATTTTTATTTAAACATAGTTGTTACTATTCATTCGATATTGTGTTTGCATGTGTTAATAAAAAGTGTTGCAGAGTTTTTGTTAATAAAAGATAATAGCTTTTTTTTAAATTAAATAATTATTTTATTACAGAAAAATTGTTTAAATAACTATAGATGGACTATAGAAACATTATTTAGATTTTATTGAAGCATTGAAAGCAGCTATTTAGTTAGCGTTATTGCCATTAATTATATAATTTTGTATTATTTTTATTCATAGAATATGGCGTAAAAATGGCAACACGAAAAGCATTGTATCAAAGGTTTTGAAATTATTAATGTACTTATTATTATATTTTTTAAATATATTGAAACAAATTTAAATACTTTTTTAGTTTGTACAATTTACAAATATATGATTTTTCAAATTAACAGAGTATTGCAGTTTGCGATTTTTTGACAATTGAATTGAACAACTAAATAATTAATTATGATTGCAAAATTCGTTACTACAACTAAAATCTAAACAACTATACATACAATGTTACATTTCAATTTATTTCTCAAAGCAGTCTTAAATTTTTTATTAAAATTAAAATTAAAATATGTATGTACGAATATATATCTATAAAAAATAATTTAAAAAGAAGAGTATTTCATTTATTAATTCTATGTAAAAAGTAAAATAATTGTTGTTTTTTTGTAATAAATTATTGTATTACTTTCTAAGACTTTCTTTCATTTAAAAATATATTTAATTAAAAAAAAATGAAAGGGGTTTTAGCTAAATTCTAAACTAAAATGTGGACACCACAAAAATTAATCTTAATCTAATTATACTAAATTTGCAATATACTATATAAAAAATTAAATTTAGTACAAAAATTATATTTAAAATAAAGTTTATATTTTTGTTTCCACAGCCGGGGGTAATAAATATCAAATAATAATTATTTAACTCACCAAATTACTATAATTCCTAGATATTAAAATTTACATTCTAACTCTCATATCCGGATCTAAATTTTTACGTTGTGCTGGTTGAGGTTGATGTCGTGGTAGAGATACCATATGATGGTTATTTGACATACCACCAACAACATGTGGTGATATTGATGGCGATCGTGTCGCTAATGGAGATAGGGATGGGGAAAAACTAGGTGACATTGCTGAAGACGTACTAAAACCACCTGGTGCATCGTGACTAATTGGTGAACGTGGTAAATGATACTGATTACCCGATGATGAATGATGACTACCAGTCCCCCGACTTGATAATACTGGAACATTAATTGATCTAGGTGCAATATTTGTAATTAATGGTGGTGGTATATACTTTGTTGGATGTTGCACTGATTGTTTACTTTTAGCACTTGATGCACCACTATTACCACTGTGTACAGACATTGTATCATCTTTTAATCGAGCAATTTCTGAAAAAACATGTGCTAATGGTTGGTATTGTGGTCCCCAATCTAATAAATAATCCCAATTGTAACTACCCGTAAGTTCTTCTTCACTGTGTACAATTGAACTTAATGATCCAGTCATAGACGGTCCTGGATTACCACCACCACCAACCACCACGGGAACATCACCAAATCCCATAACATGGTCAACAGCTGCTCCTATACTACCAGCTGTTGTAGCTACATCATCTGTACTACTGGCACGATCACTATTTACACCCCCACCATTCACATCATTTAATTTGGCATATATTAAATTGGTAATATCGTTTTCACTAGGCTCTTCATCAAACATATGCAATGAATCTATTGGCATAGTATGATGTAAATGAGTATCTTTACTTCTACTCCCCGCCATAGTTTCAGAACACCGTCTCGAAGACCTTGACGCTCCACTATTTGTATTTGTATTATCTACAATACCTAATCGTGCTAAATATTCTTGTGTATTTTGTACTGATATATCAGATAATCTACCATCATCTGATCCACCGGTATGATGATGATCATGATGAATTGGTCCTTCATTAATCATACGTATTTCTTCATCCTCTCCATCTTCACCATCTTCAGCTGAACCACGACCACTTGAACCCGATTGTTCGGAGCCCGAAAGTTCAGAAGTTGTTGCTGCACCTGAATTAGAACTAGCTGTGTGTGGACCGTAAGATGGTATTTCATCATATTTTGGTGGTGCAAATTGCCCAGCATTACTTGTACCACTTGAATTACCGCGTATTGGTATTGTATCGAACGCACTGGGATCAACGTAACTATTTGAGTTACCAACAGTTTCAGTACTCAAATTTGGTTTTGTTACTTGTTTATGCCGACGATTTCGCATATGTAGAAATAAGAAAACCGCAACAAATGCAAAAATAATTATAAGGATTGAAATTAATAAACCAATAGCCCAATCTGCCATTCCACTGCTATTATGGCTATCACCGCCGCTGCTTGCCAAATTTGTACCAGGATCCGCGAGGGGATCTAATGAAATTTCTACCACTGTCATATTTGTTAAAGATCCTTGTTTACCAGAGTTTGCGGTTACTACTAAACTGATATCATGACTTGAATCAAAATTTCCATCGATTTTCTTTTTAAGAATTATTGCACCTGTTGTTCGATTAACTTTGAAATAAGTATGCTGTGAACTTAATTGATATACAACACGACCATCTGGTCCCTTATCACGATCTGTCGCCGTAACTTGGCCCACTACATAACCTAATGGTAAATATCCTACAGAAGCTAATACGAAACGATAAGTTCTCTCAGTAAATTGTGGGCTAAATTCATCACGTGAATCGATTATAATTCTAACTTGAACTGTTGCTGATTTTCCACCAATATCCGTCGCTTTCAATATAAATCCATAACGATTGCGTTGCTCATAATCAAAAATGGAATTTGATATTACAACGCCAGTTACAGGATCTACACTAAATAGTTTCCATGCATTATCAACGTCTGAGTACCCACTCGATGATTCAATTGTATAATTTAATTCGCCATATTTTCCTTTATCTAAATCTGTTGCACGAACTGTAAAAATACTTGTACCAATTGGATCATTTTCACCAATAAATTCCATATACTCAGTAACTGGAAAACGTGGTTCATTATCATTTTCATCTCTTAATATTATATGATAAGGATTCAGTGAACATTTTGGTAATGCAGCACTATCACATGCTCGAATTATTAATTCATATTCTGATGAACCCGTATCGTAATCCAAATTATTATTTACAAATAATACGCCTGTCACTAAATCAATTGTAAACATACCTTCATCATTTCCTGATGTTATATCATATACAACTTCAGAATTTGGTGTATTTTCAAGATCAGAATCAAAAGCAATAATTTTGGATATTGAATATCTTAAAGGTGATGATTCACTAATTTCTGATTCATATTTATTGTCTTTTTGAAATATGGGTGCATTGTCATTATCATCATCAACAGTGATGAAAACATTTATAGCTGTTGAGTTATTGTTTATTCGTACCGGTGCACCACGTTCACTCATAACCAATCGTAATTTATATAAATGATTCTTTTCGCGATCTAATTTTTTAACCAATACTATTGCACTCGATTGATATACTTCAAATACATTATCTTCATTACCAGATATTATAGAAAATACTAAATTTTGTATATGGCATGAATCAATAATATCCTTTGATAGTTTGAATACCGATGTACCTAAATCAGCATTTTCATTTAATGTTGATCGATATTGTGTTTGCAGAAATTGTGCTAAACCATTACCATTTGGATTCATACGAATTCGTACAATTGTCGTTGAACTAAGTGCTGGTTGACCAGAATCTATTGCTGCAATATTTAAATATATATCATCTTTATATGATTTTATTGTATCCAAACTACTGGAATTCATATAAATTGTTCCCAGCTGTTCATTAATTGTAAAACCAATTACATTTGGTGATATTGTATAACGTATTCGGGAATTTTTTTCACTATCTATATCCGTAGCATTGACTGTAATTACTTCTATATCTTGATTGGTCATTTGATCCGGAAGGGAAGTATAATATACCAATTGTTGAAATATAGGGGCATTATCATTTTCATCGGCAACACGTATTGTTAATGTTGTTTTTGCTTCATGTGCAGTATCAGATGCAATTATTTCCATTTGATATTCTTGTTGTTGTTCATAATCTAGCTTTTTCTTGAGAATTATTTTACCACTATATCGATCAATTGAAAACATTGATAAATCATCAGTATTTGTAGTATCCTCATTAAAACGATATGTTAACGATGGATTTGTGTCAACATCATTGGCAGATATAGTTGTTATAACAGTACCTAGTTCAATTCCTTGATTACAGAAGAAAAGAAAATATTAATATAAAGATGATAAAAGTTAAAAATATAATTCATATATATAGTATTAAAGTTGTGGTTTTTTTATTAATTTGTGCAAGTATTTCTGCAATTTGTTATTTAGTTAGTATATATATGAAAGCAGTTTAAAAAACGTAGAGTAGCCACGGTAAATGGTAAAAAACGAAATAAATGCATAGAAGCTAACTTTTTTATATTTGAGAGATACCAAAATTAAGTTTTATAATATCAAAACATGAATGTTTCACTTACCTTCACTAACAGTTATGGCACTATGCGGTGGAAAAGTTGGATGATTATCATTAATATCAACAATATGTACCCGAATTATTGTTGTTCCAGTCATTTGTGGTACTCCTTCATCTGTTGCAATTACTTTTAATCGATATAAGTCTCTAATTTCTCGATCCAATACAATATTAGTTTTAACAATACCACTAAATGCTGGCTCAATAATGAATGCGTTATCATGATTACCATCAACAATATGATATAATAATCGTGAATTTGAACCTGAATCAGCATCTAATGCATGCACTTGCATAACATAAGTACCTTTATTGTTACCCTCCCATACAGTAGCTGAATATTGTTGTTGTGTAAAATGTGGACTATTATCATTTTCATCTTCTAATTCAATATGCAATTCAGCATAACCATATAATAATGGTGAACCATCTGTTCGCGCAACAACAATTAATTTCATTTCATGATCATGTTGATTATTATTATTATTCATGTTGTTTTGATAATTTCGTATCAATGATGTATTTATAAGACTTCTGCCACTAAATCTTTCATAGTCTAAATATTCAGAATCTTGTACTTTAATTTCACCAGTAACTGTATCTATTGAATATGATCCATCTTCATTGCCAGCTCCAAATGAATAAATAATTTTTTGACGTCTACCATCACTTCGGACAGCATTTACTTGTAATACTGATTTACCACGCCCTGTATTCTCTTTCAATTTAACATGATAGGTGTCATTTTGAAAACGTAATATTGGTATACCTTGTTGAATTTCACCAATACGTATTTCAATTAAACCAATTGAATTTTGTGGAGGATTACCTTTGTCACGTGCCATTACTTCTAAATGTATTAATCGACCATTTTCACTAGCTAAACTTTGTGTAGCACTAACAGCACCAGTATTTGGATTAATACGAAATTTACCACCCATTGAATCATTTATTAAACTATATAATATTTCACCATTTATACCTTGATCAATATCATAAGCATTTACTTGTAATAATGTTTGACCAGGTTGTATTAATGTTGGTACTTGTGCTTTAAATGGATATTGTATGAAAACTGGTTTATTATCATTAACATCATCAATTATTATTTGTATTGGTACATATTGTGAACGTGAATCATACCGTCCACCATCAATAGCAACAACCATAAAATTAAATATATGCTGTTGTTCTCGATCTAGCGTTCTGTAAATTAATTAAAAGGAATAAATATATTTTTTCAATTGATATTAAATTAATCAGTTTATAATATTAATTTGATATGAACAATATTATAGTTCATTAAAGAAACAGATATCTTACCCAACAGTTGAAATTAATCCACTACGATTATCAATTGCAAATAGCCATTGTGTTTCATTTGCTAATGAATAAACCAATCGGGCATTATTACTAAAATCAGCATCATTTGCGTGCACTTGTAAAACAGATGAACCAATTTCAATATCTTCTGGTATATTAATAATATATTTAGATTGTTCAAAGCGTGGATCATTGTCATTTTGATCCTCAACAATCACCGATATATTGCAATACCCCTGATATGTGATTGGTGTACCACGATCTTGTGCTTGAATTTGTAATACATAACGTGAGTTCTGTTCACGATCTAATGAGCGTGCTGTTAATTCACCCGTATGCATATCCATTGAAAATTTATTGCCTAGGTTACCGCCTGAATAAGAGAAAAAATTTTTTTTTTTATATTTAATTCTTATATTCAAGTTTTTTATTTCAAATTTAAGTGACAATTTTCACACGACGGATAAAAATATATAAAGAAATATTTTTATTTATTTTGTTATCCCAAAAAAATTCATATAATTTGTTTGAAGAAAAATAATTATAAGAGAGAACTTACCAATGATACTATAAATAATTTCACCATTGGCACCTTCATCCATATCTGTAGCAACAACTGTATGTATTACTGATAGATCACTATTTTCTGGTACTGCTAATGGATAACATGATCCTGTACGAAATTCAGGTGCATGATCATTAATATCTGTTATTTTTATAATTATAGTGGCAATATCAAATTGTCCACCATATAGAGTTGATATTAAAATTTGTTGATTATCATTATTATTACTAGTTATTGTTGATGGAATTGCATTTGATGATGAAGTTTGATATTGGGAATTTGTTTTTGTTGTTGGTGTCGAAGATCCACTATTAATTTCAGAAACATAAATTGGTATCATATATATGTCCTTTATTTCACGATCAAATTGACCATGAGTTGTGACAATACCACTATGGGGATCAACTCGAAAATGATTATTCCCAACACCAGATGGTATTTGATAAGTCAAATTTGCTGAAAAATTATTTTAAAAAATTAGAATTTTTATGAAAATAAAAGTAATTTCTAATTGTTCTGATAATTTGGGTCTATTTCTACCGTCAAAATTATAGTACGGCAGATTTTTTATTTTTCATTTCTAACTATTTTTTAACAAATAAAGCTGTATGCTGAGAGCTATCAGGCGCATAGAAACTCCAACAACGATTGGCCAGTTAAATATTATCGCCAACGGTGTTGAAGTTACCATGTCGCCATCAATTTGTGTTGTACAACTTTATTTCTAAAAACAATTTTAATTAATCTAAATTATACCCTTCTAACAAATATATTTGAAATTAAATAAAGCCCAAGTAATATTATTAATCTGGGTTGACAAAAATTTAAAATTTCCTTTATAGTTATTTGCCTATCTTCATAAATCATTTTATTTTTTTATAAAATGGAGAAGAATATTTAAATGTAATTTTTTATTTGTATTCCTAAGTATTTATTTTAAATTTTTATATTTTTCTCGTTTTGGTATAACCTTCAATATTCATCCAACAAGAATTTAAATTGTTACTAACTAAAAATAAAACTATATATTACAGCTTCTGTAAATGCTGTCAATTCTAACTTTACTTATAAAGAATTGATATTAATATATTGATCCATTGTTGCCCATTGTATATTATTAGCTCAGATAAAACTACTTTTTGTCCATAATAAAGAATTAAATTTTACGAGTATTTTTCAATTTTATTTGCATATTGGTTTCGTATTCGTAGAAGAGGGAGATTTCGTATATAGATTTATGAAATTTCGAAGAAAAACAAGTTTTAATTAGGCTTTCAAAATTTAAAAAAAAGATTTTTGGTTATATTTTGGATGTTTTGCAGAATTGATTAAAATTTCGATTTATTCATACAATTTGGTTTTTTATTTCTAACTTGAAAGAACTTATGCCCTTTGCTTAACTTATTTTAAGTACAACTATAACATTTAAGGTATATAAAAATGATGCACAGCTTAATTACTGTGCAGTAGTTTTATAATCATGGGCTGGTTTATTGTTCATTATTTTGTCTTCATTATTACTACTAAACAAATTATAATTGTTACCTTTTTTATTTTATAAATATAAGTTAGCAAGTTTCTTTTTTTTTTAAATACAAAATTAACATTTCAATAATCTAGTTATTATTTCAATAAATTGTTGTAATCTTTTTGATTTCTATTTTAATTATTATTCTTGTAATAAAATATTTTTTAATTGGCAATTGCTGGCACTGGTTAATTAATGAAAAATATGTTTATGTAAAAAACGAGAAAATATGCTGAAAATTTATTTAGTATTTAATACAATATAACCTTTAAAAATAACATGACAACCAACCAGTACAATATTTCTGTATATTTAAAAAGAAAAGAAAATTAATTATAATATCTAATTCTAATGTTATTATATTTTTTGACTAATTATAAATATAAATCAAATATTGCAAACATTTACATTTTTGTAGAAATTTATAAAATATTTTCAAAATGAACTGAAATAATATATGTGTATATATGCATAAATAGTTAATATATAAAGAAACTAAATACACTTACCATTGTCAACGCCATTAAAAGATTTAGCGCCTACACGTATAACAAAATTTCCCGATTGAATATTTTCGGATATGTTAATATGATAAACTGATTGAATAAAACGTGGAGGATTACTTGTTGTGCCATGGAAAATTATATGTAAATTTAAATGGGTCTTTTTTGGTATTGGCATACCATGATCACTGGCACTAATAACTAAATTATATTTATTATTAATATTATTTATTTGATGTGTTTGTTTCATTTCATTATTATTATTTCTCATAATTAATGGTTTTGCCAATTCAATAAAACCTGTTTTTAAATTAATTTTAAATCGTCCATCCTCATTACCACTAAGTATTGTATATGTTATAAGTCCATTATCACCCGAATCCTTATCAATAGCTAAAACATGTGTAACTACTTGACCAACTTGTATTGTATCACTTAAAATTATTGTTGCCGTTGGTATATCAATATTGTCACTTAATGATGATGTGGTTGTTATTTGTGGTGATACAAAAATTGGACTGTTATCATTTATATCAGTTACTAATATTTTTGCTGTTACTGTTGTCTGAAGACGTTCAGTAATATTTGATGATTGATCTAATGCCTGTACAATTAATATATATTCATTAATTGTTTCATAATCTAATTGATTCAATAATGTTAACATTCCAGTTAATGGATCTAAAGAAAATATTTTTTGTTCATTATGTGGACTATATTTTAATAATTTATATTGAATTTCGCCATTTGTTCCCGAATCCTCATCTTCAGCTGTAAAATTATAAATTGTTTGACCGGTTGATGTATTTTCCGGTACATAAATTGTAATTGGATCTGTTTTCCATTTTGGTGGATTGTCATTAACATCAGCTATTTCAACTTTAACTGTAATTGCACTACTTTGTGGATTATTTGATGCTGTTGTATCTAATGCTCGGATTTCTAAGCGAAATTCATTTTGTTGTTCACGATCTAAGCTTCGTGCAACAACTAATGAACCAGTTTGACGATCAATATCAAATGCACCATCAATACGATCCTTATTTAAAGATGTTAAGGTATATGTAATTTGTAGACCTGTTGAACCGGAAATTGAATTCTCTGAATCACTACGATCAGTTGGTCCTAAAGATCCGACTATATAGCCAACAGAGACATCTTCACGTACCTGTTGGAATAAAAAATATTCGTTATAATATTTTTTTACTTAAACAAATATATAGCATAATATTAGATGATTACGTTGAATGAATTTGGATTTGCAATAATTGACCAATTTAAATTCATTTTACTTTATTGTAAATCTTATTTATTAATTTTTCATAACTACATATATAGTTTTTATTCATAGTTTAATGAAGTCATTAAAGAAACATCTTTATATCGATAATATATTTTAACAAAAATTATTAAAAAAAATTACCATAAGTAAAGAGAAACAGTAACAAGACTGATGAATAATATAATAGGATTAATTTAAAAAGTGTAAGGTAAAATTGTGTATATTGGTAATTCAGAATCTATATGATTTTTTATTTTATCTTGAAAATTTAGTACATTAGAGCATTTAGAAGGCTCCCTATTTGCAGACTTTTTTCAAGTTTTTTTGCTATAACTTGGGCAAATGAAAAGATATTTGGAATTGGTTTGCATATTTTTAATAAAATTAAAATTCCCCGTCCATAGACACCAAATTCACCTAGAATAAATTTTGTTTTTATTTTCACAAGGACTCTTTTTTCATGATGGTTAAAAAATATAGAAATCTTTGTCTAAAATGTATGTTCTATATACGAAATTAAAGATTGGAATTACAACTTATCGTATGGTGTAGGGTTATTGTTACTTTTTGGATCACATTTATTATATATTATTTAGATAATTTATATAAAAAACATACTTATCTAATTTTCAAAACTTAAACAGTTTGTTTCTAAAACTTCTTTCACAATTTTCGAATAATTTTGTTTAATATTTTACAGCGAAAGACGATAGGTAATTATGCATTCTGTTCCGCCATTTATTAAAAAAAAAATTCCTCTATATATTCTCTTTCTCTCAGCCATAAATTAAAAATATCATTCTTGACCCCTTCTTTTCTATTTATATGTTGTTAATAACATTAAATTCAAAGAAAATATTTCAAGAACAAAAATTCTCAAAACTTTATAATCAATACAATGAAATCGAAAGAAATGAACTAACAAAATATGATTTCTTCAACACAAGTTGAATGACATCAAATAATAAAAATATGATAAACAAAATCCAGAGTTTGTCAAAAGTCATTTCCTCAAAGTCTGCTTTTATATAGTACTATTAGGAGAAACCAAACACCGAAGCACATGTTCATTAAGAGCTTTCATTTTCATATTAATTTTTATTTTAAACTACATTATATTGAAATTAGGATAAACCTAAAAATATGCAAAAAAAAATTTTTGGTAGAAAGTTAAACAAACGGACAGAAAGAGTAAAAATATTACGTACATTTTTTTACTATTTGTTAGAAAATATGCTAAAAACAATCTTTTTGAATGATTATTTGCGTATGTACTCGTATGTTAGTAAATTTTATACTCTTATGTTAGCAAATTTACAGTGATTTTCTTTTATTATTTTTGATTTACGTTGTTGTACACAGTGATGATCTTAATCTGATATGTTGCGCGGTTTTTAAAATAAAAAAATTCTGAATAATTTACAATTCTTTTTGTTTATTATTTGTTGTCATATCATCGTATCATGAAAAAAGATACGATGACATTAATAAAAATAATACAAACAAAATTATCATTAAAATTTTTGAAGAAAAAATACATATGTATGATTATGATATGTACGTAATACATATTAACGAATTTCGCCGAAAAAAAGTGTGGCACATTAAAACAAATTTCATCTTCAAAATAATAAAAACTTTATATGTTTACAAAATTTCATATATGAAATATTTGTTACCCACGCAAATTACATTTTTTTTAACACATGTGTTTGGTCGGATTTCCACCACAATATGCATTAAAATCTTAAAAACGTTCTTTTTTAATTAATACATTTTATAGAAATTCTTTAAAAACTGAAAATCTTTAAAAAATTCGCACATAAAGAAAAAAAATGTTTAGTATTTACTTTACTTACCCTAAAAACTAAACTGGAACTAGTAAATGTTGGTCGATTATCATTTAAATCCAAAACCTCAACACGCAATAAACGTGAATGATATTTGGGTGGTTTGCCACCATCTGTTGCTACAACATTTAAACGATAAATACTACGTTCTTCATGATCCAGAATAACACGAGTACGTATTAAACCAGTTAATGCATCTATTGTAAATAAACCATAACCATCTGAATCACGACCTTTTTGAATTGAATATGTTATAGTTGCATTATGTCCATTGTCACGATCAATAGCACGAATTCGTACAACTTCAGTACCGGGTGGTTGTTCTTCACGTACACTAACAACATCTTCTTGTGGATCAACAATTTCTGGTGCATTATCATTAATATCATTTATATGAACTTTTACAGTAACTCTGGTACTACGATATGGTGTACCTTGATCACGGGCTTCGGCAACTAAATCATAAAGTGATCGAGTTTCACGATCAAGTGGTTCACGTGTTGTTAGGCCACCTGATAAGTGAATATGAGAATATTATTAGTTTTTGTTTTTATATGTATATGTAATATTATTTATTAAAAAAAATTATACAATAATAAGTAATCAAAATATAATTTTATTGTATACTCTCACCTGTAATTGGATTTATTTGAAAACTTGTATTGCTTGGTATTAAACTATAACGTATTGCTGCATTTAAATCTAAGTCTAAATCATTTGCCTTAATTATACCAACATTTGATCCACGTTTCACATTTTCTTCAATATAAAATTCATATGAATCACGTGTAAATTGTGGATCATTATCATTCGAATCTAATATATTAACAATAACACGTGTTTTAGCTGATGCTGATGGCGTTCCATTATCACTAGCCATTACAGTTAATTCATATCGATCACGTGTCTCACGATCAAGGGTACCACGTAAATATATCCAACCGCTATTTGGAAAAATACCAAATAATTCTGCTGTATCATCGTCATTGCTATTATTATTATCAGAGTTGATTGAATCTGAATGCACATCACTATTACGGCCAGTAGATGAAGATGAAGATGATGATGCTTTCAAAGAACCAACATTTTCTATACTACTAGTACTATCACTATTAATAACTCCTCTGCTTCCTAATAATGATGATGCAGTTAAATTATTTTGCAATCTTTTGCCAATATATAAATCGTTGTTATTGTAATTTGTGTTAATATTAAAATTACTATGAATTTGGTCACCACCTACAATACGGTATGTTAGTCGTGCATTGTTTCCAGTATCCAAGTCAACAGCAGTTACTTGTAAAATCTAGATGAAAATTAATAAAAAAAATATATTTTATAAGATAGTAATGGAAAAAAATGTGTATATAACATATAGTATGTATAATGTATTAAAAAAACGTTAAAATAATCAAATGATTATTGTCTTAATTTATAGGTTATGTATAGAATAGCTACACTGTCTGAAAAAAAATTATAAAACAAAATAAAATTATTTATAATAAACTATTTTTTTGTTATAAAGATTAAATCTATTTAATCTAATGACACAAAAAGTCTTAGAAATTAAAAAAATTTCACACAGCTGAACTACTCCGCAGTAGTTTCATAATTACAAAAAAAAAAAAATTCTTGTGGTTTTGTTTGATAATGTAATGTAGAATAAAAAATCTTTTCACAATGCATCCGATTTTTCATTCGGTTTGTCGAATGTCTAAAATAGTGTGAAGTGACCTTTTAAGGGCTGCCCTCAGGAATTTTTTCAATAATTTCAAAAACAAAAATCTTATCATTTGAATGTATATTATATTTTGTTCTTAAAACAAAACTTAGCATTAATTTAGCGGCTTCTAGACAACTTTATCTTTTTTTTTTAAAACAAAAATCTCTTCATCGATTATCATCATGGCAGTGCTCAGTCTAGTGACATGATTTGCGCAAAAAAAAAATACTTTTATACGAATATATAAAATACTTATTGTGGTAACTTTTTTTAGAACGAAAGATTTATAACGGAAATTCAGTTGTATCTTGTTTATAAGATAACTATGTATAAGATTTGATGTCTGCGTATAATGAATAAGGAATAGCATAGTTTTAATTCGCTTCAAAAGTATAAATTGTTGTGCCGCATATTATAATGCTATGCTGCTAAAGTAAACATTTAGGGATAGTAATAAAAACGATATCAAAGAAAAATTTAGCCAAATAGAAAGCTGGTAAGGTAATTGAAGAGAACGGAACCATGCGGGAGGATGTTTTTTTTACTTCATGTAAACAATTTCAATGTCTTTAAATTGAAGTTTTTCTTCAATTCTTGTAATGTTATGCAAAATGATTATCATCTGTGAACATTAATTTTTTGCAGAGATAATATATTTAAGCGATTAATTTTAGAAAGTTTTATATTATTTTTCTATTTTGCATAAATGATAAATATCTTTTACACAGAAATGGGGGAGATCATTAGATTTTTTTTTTTTTGCTATTGATTAAAATAGTGGGTTATAGATTGACATGATGGGCATAGTTTGTGGTTTTTTTTTCTTTTGAGAGTTACATCAAAAGTTTTTTTTAAATGTTTGAAAAACATTTAGAATTATACATAAATATATTGTAATGTTTTATTTTAGAGAGGAACGAAGGTGTTCTTTTAGTTTAAGGAAATTGGCACACAATATAAATAAAAAAAAACATTCAATATATGTATTAATAAGTTTGGCCGTAATCCGTAATTATGATTTTTAGAGTTTTTTGTTAAAAAAATCCCTTGTTAGTGCTTTTTCCCGTCTGTTAGTACGCTGTAAAAACCAGTTATTACATATAGTTAATATATACATAAATTTATTATAAACCCACCGATACAAAGCTTGAATTATTGAAAACCAGTTGTAATTAATAGAAATTAAAAATTCGTCCGGTAGGCGGCGGTGAATATATGCAACATGGTTACTTGGTTAAGCTAAGCTAGAGTAAAATAAATCCAACATTTTCTATAATTTGATTTTGTTGGCGCTAGAGAGCACTAAGATATACTATAATAGTAATTAAAAAAACAATCATTTTTATGAAATAACTGCGGAATAGTTCAGCTGCGCGACATTGTTGTTTGTTCTATACTATAACAAAAAAAAAATTGTAACGACCTGGGTTTGCATAATATCTGCATTTTATGATAATCTGTTACAGCAGAACAAGTTTTCTGAATAATCGACTATTTCGTACTATAATTTATTCTAAGTCATGATTTGGCAGCAGTGGGTATATTTACTAAATAACCGTTTAAACAATGTTTAGATAATTTATTATAGATCATTTATTTTTTTTTTTTTTTAAATTCAGGTTCAGTCTTCTTTTACAGATACATATTTAAATTTCTGAGATTTTTTTCTGAATTGAAGCAAAAAAAAATCGTCCTTATTTCAACATTGATATTAAAATAGGGACGAATGTCCATGTTTATACTTTTTTTTAAAAGAATTTGTTGTTTATATAAAATTATATAAATCTATGAAAAATCTTATAAAAAGTTCACAATAAGACTACAATAAAATAAAGACAATTGTAACATTGTCAATTTAATAAACTGAATTCAATTCTTACTATAAAATTATTTATTTAAAATAATGTATTATTTTACCTGGGAATTAATCGGCATTGATTCCAATATTCTTATTGAATATTCATTACGTTCAAATACTGGTGGATTATCATTAACATCTTGTACTTCAACTAAAATTGTCAAATTGGATGATAATGGTGGTACACCATTGTCTGTAGCAGTTACAATTAATGAATGTCGTTGTGATGTTTCATAGTCTAAATGTCGTGACAAGGTTAAATGTCCAGAACGTGAATCGATTGAAAATAGATCAAAAGTATTTATAATTAATCCACTACTACTGCCACTATTGGTGCCAATTGTATTTGTATTATATATTTGTTGCGGCCGATTACTATATGTTGAATCTAATGATGAACCAACTGATTGGAATAAAGATCCCATTGATGATGACAATCGCGGTGACGACTCTGATGATATAGTTGGATTCGATATTGTATATAATCCAGCACCAGAACTACCATTTTTTGTTTGTATTGTTGGTATTGATCCAATCATTATAATGCTATATGTAACAATACCACTTTTACCAGAATCTTTATCATGTGCATTTGCTGCATATAATGGTGTACCTAAGCCAACATTTTCTGGAACTGATATTCGGACCATATTTGATTCAAATTCTGGTGGATTATCGTTTACGTCTTCAATATCGATGTTGACCTAAAGAAGTAAATAATTAAATAATAAAAAACCGAAAATGTACAAAGCACATCAAAATATATTTAAATTGATTCTGATTTTTTTGGTATATAAACAAATTAACTTGAAAAATTTGCTCATTATATAAGAAGTCGTTAGTATATCAAAAAAATAAAAGAAATAAAAAATACAGAATTGTAAGAACATAAATTAATTAACAAGAATGAAGTAAAAAATTGTATGAAATTTCAATATACAAGAATAATTGCTTAATTAAATAAATTCTTAGTACTTTAATTATCTTATTTTTTTATTTTTAAAGGATGCACGACAAGAGACAAGAAAATCAAAAGACACACAAAAATATATATAACAAAATGATAATGTGAAAATTGTATTTGTTTTTTTTTTTCGAATATATCCTTCTGGAAATTTCTTTAAATTATATACAAAGTCTTTTAAATAAAGTTTTTCAAAATTATCGAACTGAAATATATCGAATTTTTTATAGTTAGGGCATCTTTAAATTTTTTTTTCATTCGATTATCGTTACTTTACAATCATACTAAGTATTCGAACATTTTTCTTTATAAAAAATTACAACATATCTTTAATAAATATTTAATTGTGTTTGTATACAATAATTTTCTAAATCTTACTATTCATATTTCTTAATAATACGTTTTTTTTACCTGTGTATGTCCATATACTGGTGGTTCGCCACTTGTTGCTTGTATATTTAATAAAACTTGTGGTTTAGTTTCATGATCTAATAAATTTGCAATACGTATATTACCAGAAATTGGATCAATACTAAAGTAACCATCAGGATCACCGGAATATATTGAATATCTTACAACTCCACGACTTCCTGTTCAGCAAAAATACGAAAAACAAAATAACATGATTTTAAATTCAAAATTTTACTATACAGTATTAAATAAAATGATTTTTTGTTTTTAAAGTCACCTTAAAATTAAAAATAAATTTATGATAAATATTATGCAAATATGGTTTCCCTTTTTCAAGTTAATATTTTTGGAGGAATTTCTCAAAGAAATAAAAATTAAAAAAAACCAACAAAATACATATAAATTTTTTGCAAATATATTTTTTTAATGTTTGCATTATTTGAATATAAAATTTATAGCTACATAAATTAAAATTAAAAAAAAAATGTTTGTTTTAGATAAAATCAACAAAAATGCAGTCTAGTTTTACTTTTAGTTTTCAAATTCTGTTATTAATGTAAGAAGAAATATTTGTACAATTCATATAACATATAATTTTTTTACGATTTATTGTTTGCATTTTATGGACTGTGATAATTTTCTATACATATTTATAATTAATGGATGTTATTATATTAATTTATTATATTTGAAAAATTATAAAAACAAAATGAATTTATCTGTGAAAGATATTTATAAAAAATACATAATAAAAATTGTAACAACATTTTATTTAGATAGTAGGTATTTTGGAAATAATGGAGTGACGAAGAGCATGTAGAAGTAGACTTTGAGAGAGACTGGTTCTTTTAAACACGTTAAATGTGACTATTCAATAAAATTTGCGGAATTTTTTGTGATACATATAGTGACAAAAATTTACAATTATATCTTTATTAGTTAGAGATTTTGGTAAATAAAATAATATAAGTTTATTATGCTCAATGTCAAATTCCATCAATTTTCAACATCAGCAAAAAAATTGTGACATTACTTTTGAACCAGAAATCTTGGTAAAAATGGTTAGTAATTATCTTTTGTCACGAAAATGTTAATGACACACAGAAATTTGTGATTTGTAGAATCATTCATTCTATAAAATTCATTTAATCGTTAATGGTCTAGTTCTGTCGAAACGATCATTATCTCATCAAAAAATCCATTTAAAAAAATATCAATTTTATTTTCATGGAATAATCAATTGGATAAATTTTAATGATCCTTTTATTTCAGATTTTTTTCTCTGTTTTATATATGTGTATATTGTTTGATATATCTGCATAAATAAGATTGCACTAACCAAAATGTAGATCATTAAAATTGATCGATAAGAAAAGAAAAATTATATAGACCTCCGACCTTCCCTTATTCATTTAATTGGCATATTTATATTTAGAAAATAACAATTGAGACAAAACCGAAAATATAAGAGAAAAAAAAGGATTTAAAAGGAAACTTGACAAGACTTCCAACTTCAAACCCAAAGAAAACCCTAAATGTTTACAAAAAAAAAAAAAAACTCTTTTGCATATCATACAATAACATAATGCCAATATTTGAATTTGTTGATGTCTCTCAGAAGTGCAGATTTATTTTCCAAATCAGTGAATTTGAACAAAAAAAAAAATACAATATACATATATAAATATATATTTATAAGAAAAACTTTGAGTCTTAACCAATATTTATTTGATAATATGACGATGGTATTATTTTTTGGCGAAATTGTGGAAAAAAAAGAATGAAAACCCTTCGGAATTTAAAATATTTTTTCATATTCTATTCAGATTAAAGATTTTTTTAATATAAAGTTTACATATAATGACAACAAATAAAAGAAAAGGGAGACAAGAAGGAAGAAAAATATGTATGTATAACACAAAGAAAAAGAACAATTTACTATTTACCCCAGAGCTCTCCGTGATGTTCTGGGAATATAAAAAGGGTTTTTTTTGGGTTTTTTTTTGTGACAACGAAATATTTTTAAAAAAATTAAAAATGATACTAGTTTTTTCAATCTTGGAGAAGTTTTAAACTAAATCGGCGGTCTCTTTTTTATGTCAGATCAATCAATGGAAATTTTTTTGCAATTTTAGTCGGTTTTATGTTTGTAAATTGGATCCAGTGTTTTATAAAACTTCATGGTTGCCAAAAAAAATTACACTTGAATTACATTTTAGTTCTTGTAGATAAATTTTCTAACTCATTGTCTAGGGAAAGGGTAAATTTTATTTACCTCTTTAATGCCAGTTTCTGAATCAATTTATTCAGATTTGAGGGAAACCATTTTGCCCATGTAAAATTAAATTATACAAAATTGAAGTATATTTTTTCATAAATTTACAAACTACGATTATTTTACACAGTTTCATAGATTTTAATACAAATGCTATATTTACCTGAATCACTACTTGATGCAATTACTGAACCAACAACTGTACCCCTTTGTACATCTTCTTTAACATAATAATTATATCTTGGTTTTTCAAATATTGGTGGACGTTGTGTTGAATCAATTATACTAATAAATATAATTGCATCTTGTGATGAACGTAAACCACCACCATCACTAGCAGATATATTTAACATATGAATTGGTGCTGATCGACTTGACAGCATATTTGGACGATTTATAAATATTTCACCAGTTGATCGATCAATACGAAATATACCATTTTCATTACCAGATGCAATACGGTATGATACCGTACCAAAACGACCAGAATCTGGATCAGTTGCAATTACAGATACAACAGGTGCTGATGTTGCTAATATACCAGATGATTCACGTAACGACACATTATATTCACGGGGATAAAAAATTGGTCGATTATCATTTACATCAGTTAATTGAATTTTAACCATTGCTGTTGTACTGAGACCACCTGTAATGTAAATAAATTTAAAAGTTTTATTAGAAATTTTTTGTGCTGCAATAAAAATATGAAAATCGTAAACATTAGGTTTTTTTTTTTTGGATAATTTTGTGTACATATAGAGAGAAAGAATAGTAAAAAGAATATTGTAATTATTGTACAAATTATAAAAGTAATAAAAAATACAATTTTATAATATCGTTTTTTTTTATTTATTTATTTTTTTAAACTTCACTACACTATATTCTTGGTATACAAATTGAATTTAAATTTTTAGAAAATTGTTTTAAGTATAAGATAAGAAATATAATTTCATGGGAATTTCAAAATTCTTTGTGGTTTTCTAATTTATTATAAATATTATATTCTCAGGTGGTATAAGTGAAAGAACATAACTTGATTATTCTATATAATAAAGGAAGGCCAGGATAAGATATGTATGAGTTTTTTTATGCTTAAAAGCAGTTAAATTTTCTACTTTATTAAATATATTTTCAAAAGGTTAATAAAGTACTGAAAGTATGGATTTCTATTTGATTTATTATATTATAAATAATAAATATCTCATACGATATAAATTGAATATTTTTTATGTACAATTTTCTAAAAATTTAAATTCAATTTGTATACGAAGATATATTGAAATTATGCATATATGCGCTTAAAAAATTAGATATTAATATTTTGACAGAAAAAAAATATAATTGCAGAATCAAAGAGATTTATATATAACTTTATGTTAATTTTTGGGTAAATTATCTCTAAAAATGTTGAAAGATGATGAATGAAAAAAATTATATTTCTTTTGAGACATTGAGACAAGATTCTGTGTAATGATAATTATGAAGGCTTAAATTTATAATGTTCTTGGCATTGGTAAACTAAACTAGTTCATATAGTCGTTTTAGAAACCAAATTAGTGTTTGTACATATAAATCATATTCGACGAATATGATTTACCAAATGGCTAATTAAAGAAATATGAAAACGACAAAAATTTTAAATATTTGTTTAAATAATTAATTAGTATATGAATTTATTTCATTCCATTCAAATAATATTTTATTAAATTCTTTCATAAAATTAATAAACTAAACTGAAACTAGTTATTATTTGCTTCATATAAAAACATATTTTATTATCTGTTTCATTCTTGAATTAACTAAATAAAAATAAAACTCAGATCTACAAAACTACTTATATTTTTATATATAATAACTTAATAATATAATAATAAAAAAAATAGCAAAAATAATATATTTCTTTAAGACTTACCTCTATCTGTTGCGATAACAGGAAATTCATATGAATTGCGTGTCTCATAATCTAAATCACCAGATATGCATATTTCTCCAGTAGCTGATTTAACTTCAAACTCAGTTAAAACTTTTATTCCATCACCTAATGTATAATTAACCATTGCATTGACGCCACAATCTGGGTCACTAGCAGCCACCTGTTGTTTTAAGAAAAATCAAGAAAGAACGAAATAATATTTAGTAAATTATATTTCAAATAGAAAAATATTTAAATTCAAATAAAAATCTAAAAATTATGATATGAATAATGGTATGAGTTCTAAGACTAAATAATAATTCTAATAACAATTAACTATATATTATGTAGATTGGGAATAGTTCCACATTCAAGGTAATAAAATCGCATAATATATACTTAAAGTTAAAATTGAAGTGTCAGAAAGCCTAAAAAATTAAAATTTATATTAAAGAAAAAGAATTTATATTATAAATATCTAAAATTCTATATAACACTTTAATCTGGTGTTATACGTTAATTATTCAAACTATACATAAAAAAAGAGTTTCAAACAATCAGGTATATATATGTGGGCACAAAATACTAAAAAATAACTTTATTTTTCATTCTGTGGTATTTGTTAAATTCACTAAATATAAACTACATATATATCTCAAACATACAAAATCCAACAATTTTTATATTTTCAGTTCTTATAAAAAAAAATTTCTTGTGTATTATTTATATATATATTGGTACAGCATTAAATGTGGTGACACCTGCATCTGATAAATACCTGTCACACGTTTACAATTACATGACGCAATGTCTTAACATTTATCTTTTTTTTGCTATACTATAAGCTATTTTTTGTATATTATACCTTGTAAAATATTATTTTGCTTTTTTTAGGCTCCCATTCATTTCATTTATTATTGGTACGCAACCAAATTTGCTTTAATTTATTTTATAAAATTAAGAAAATAAAGAACACAAAATATATGTCTCTTAGTCGAAAATATTTCCATTTAATTTCACATTAAATATAATAATTATAATTTCTGGTAATTTCTAATGGAAGTAAAAAATTTAAATATGGCTAAATAATTTGGTATAATTTTTGTTTTTTATTTAGATTGTAACTTAATAGAAAAAAGCTTATTAAATAATGCTGCTTCATTGTTTAATTAGTTTTAATTTCTTTTTTATAATTAATTATCAAAAAATATATATTAAATTTTACAATATTAAATTGAAGTACATATTTCTTTTTACCTTGTACCATTGCAATATATTAAATTTTCATTATAAAAGTCACTTATAAAGAATCTTAAGTACAATAATTATTATTATCTTTTTATATACATACTATACTATGGTAACAAGAAGAACATATAAAATATAAGTGAACATAAAAAGAGAAAACCAATTTATTGATTATTATAAAAATTATGAAAAGTTTTTTTTTTTTTGTGCATTTTATATATGTAATGATTTTTTTTTCTCTTCTGAAAATATATGTGAAAAGATATTAAAGGTAATCTAAAAAGCTAAATAATATTAAAAATAGTTCTTGGAGAATTTTTCCACTTTGCTTATAAATCAGTAACTTAATCACTATAAATTTCTTAAAATTTTGCAGTGGAATAAAAAACAATTTTGTTGCTTTTATAATATTTATTGTAAAAAATGGCAACAACCAAAAAAATTTTTTTAGTTAAAAGATGATTGGATTTTTTCAGTGTTGATTATCATTGTTCTTTATTCCCATTTCCAGACTTCTTCGTCATAATTGTAATGTTAAGTCTACCAAATAAATTTTTTTTTTTTTTAAATATAAAAATGAAGGCTCATTAATGAACTTTTGTATATGGCGGACATTTTCAATGATTACATTTATTTTTTGTTTGTAAGCTATATTATTATCGCCGCTTCCGTCAGTCACCAACAACGTCACATTTTTCCTTAAAATTCAAGTGGTTGGGATAACTTTGTAAAATTATGAAAAATAATATAAGGAAAAGAAATATTATTTTATTTTATTTTTTATTTTTTTCGAAATGGGTTTCACTAATAAAGACAATAAAAATAATGATTGTGGCTTTCATGATAATTTAGTTAATAGAGTGTTTTTTTCGGTTTTTACACAATAGATTGAAAATTAATGTTCTGGATTATTACTTTTGGGTTTGAAATGTTAATGCATTTTTTTTTATTAAAGTTAATAATCTTAAAAAAGTAATCCAATCATTTTATTTTCAGAATATTTAGCACATTTAAAAAAATTACAATTTATAACAATTCGCATCTCGCCAATTCGCATAATTTAAGTTAACAAGATTTATAAATCAAAATATTTTTAGGTTTTATGAGCGTAATGGCAATTATTGTCCGGAATTAGTTTTGAATAAGTAAATATAAAAAATCTCTGAACTTGTCCAAGTTTTATAGTAAAAAAAAACAAAACTAGATTTTGTTTTTATTATTACAAGGACTCGTTTTTCACGATGGTTTAAAATATAGAAATCTTTGTCTGCTATTTATGTTTAATATATGAAATTAAAGATTGAAATCTTTATTTTCAGGATCTATAAGATATTTTTAAAAAATCTTAAAAATTGAGTACATTAGAGCATCTAGAAACTGGCTACCAAAAATCAAGTCAAGTTAGTGATAATACTATATATTTCTATATTTGTACAAAGGCGAAACCTATCAAAATATTGGAAATATGCTAATATTCGAAGACTTTCTATATTTATTCATACAAAATCTTGTAAACAAAATTAATTATATATATATTATATATATAATATATACAATATACCCTACCCACCACCCACCTTTCTTTGCTATAGTAGTAAAATTATACAATTCAATGTTTTTTTAAGACCTTAGACAAAAGTTTAAAAATGTATATTGCTGTGTATGAGGGCCTTTTAAACAATATTATTTCGCCTTTGTTGTACCCAAGCGACTACTTAGTGAAAGTATGAGAGTTGTAAAAAAATAGCATTTAGTATTTAGTGATTGACATCGTTTTGTGGATTACTAAAAGATTTTGTTTTTATATATGTATATTCAATTTTTTTTTTGTCTACCTTAATTACTTTCCCACGATTCAACACTCCAAGGTTAGTTAATTTTGCTCAAAAAATAAAAAAAATTTCATAACAGTTTTGGGTAAGCTAATTTGTTCAGCTTTAACTTAATGATTTTTTATGTTATATTTTTTGTTACGGTATAATCAATAGGGCTATTAAAAAAATTAAATTAAATTAAAAAAATTATTTAGAAAAAACAAAATTATTTTTTGGCGAAATTTTAAGAACGCGTAATCCAAAAATAATGATTTTTTGAAAAGGCGAAAAAGAATTTGATTAGGTTTTTTTAGATAGCTGTTAAAAAGACTATTATATACATAATTCTTGACCAAAAACCAAACTCACCACCACCCACCCCCCATATAAATGAAAAATCCTAAATTTCGTATTTACGAGAAACAAATGTATACATAATGTATAACAATTTTTTTAAACATAATCAATCGTTGAATGACTTTGCATAAAAAGTAATTTTTTATTTTAGGAAAAATATTACGTTATTATGTATAATGATGCACGTAATTCTTAGTGACTAGCAATAAAATATTGTGGTTAACAGGATAAAAATATATATTAAAATTATAAAGAACTACATTTTACCACAAAAAAGTAATTTCATGCGTCGTCCCCTAATAATAAACATTCCCTCAACCATAATATTAAAAGAAATATTGTGCACGTAGAATATTTAATATAAAATTTATATAAAAACTATCAGCAAAACGAATGGCCAATGATCTTCTCTTAACTTTAATAATACGAAAAATAATTATTATGTTTATGGCATTTTTTGTGGGTAATTTACAAGAGACAATTGGAATCACTAAACAAATATTTTAATGTAATATGTTATGTATAGTACCTATAGATAGTTTTAGAAGGAATATTTGAAAATTTTTGTATAATGTAAAAGTAATCATAATTATAATAATGTAAATAGAATACCAATTCGCATTAACGTTGACGGAACCAAAGATAGGTCGAAGAATTTCCCTATTCATTCTATCGTTGCTCCCGTTCCGACCCCGAAGAAATGATTATCTATAATGGATATTGTTCAGGATAAAAAGGTATTTAATAAAAAAATTGCAAATTTCTAACACAAATAATAATAAGAATTTTAATTATATTGAAATGCTTATTATTATTTTAAATATGTTTAATACATATTTTTTTGCTTCAGTATTATTAAATTTAATGTAAATTAAAGCCACCAGACAAAGAGGTATAGATTGAAAAACATTTTATATTTCTTTTTGAATATTACTTGAAAATTGCATATAAAAAATTCAGGTAGCAAAATAGCCTAAAGGTTAAAACATTATTACATGGTAGGTATTATTTTTTTTTTTCCAGTTCATTTTCAGTTTTTATCAGTAGTTGGCAAAAATTTATTAACCAAAACATATTTATACTCATACTATATAAAGTTCTGTGGCTTTTGGTGTCTGTTATATATATATATATAGTATGCAGATCAGATGATGGGCTTTTTCTTAAAGAATATGTTTCAACGCACATAATTTAAATATTTTATTAGGATGCATAAAACACTTACTAATATTGTTTAAATTGATAGAGAGGCTGTACTTTAATACAATATATTATATATGTATATTATTTTTAGCTGGACAGCTTCGACTTTAACAAATTATTTTTTTTTGTTGACTTTTTTTAGTGATTATGATTGTGTATGGGTATGATGTGCGGAAAGATTAGTTTAAAGTTTTAACCAATAACCGCAACAAAACATAATCAACAAACTATACGAAGTGTTTTCAGTGAGTTATTTTTTTTTTTTTTGATAAACATGAGATATGGTTGTCTAAACTGATGTTAAATAATAATCAAGTTTATAAATTTTTTTTTTGATCGATTAGTATACTTTCTTCACCTTGATTGCTTGATTTGTGCAATAATAAGAAAAACAACAATAGCCCAGTGAAACAAACGCTAATGATAAAATTTATGCCTTTTTCTTTTCTTTTTTGGCTTAGAGGGGCAAAAAAAAAAATCGAATGTGATGAGATACTAAATAACTTAGTTTGTGTGAAATTTTATTATGATAACAAAAGCGAAAAGAAAAATTTGGTTAATAATTATTTAATATATAATATATTTTTGATTTTAATAAATTTGCATGTAAAGTTTTCTGAACTTTATCAGCACTTCAATATTATGATAATTGAATTATTCGAATTGGAAAATAATTGATTTAAAAACTTGAGATAATATTGGAATAATTATGATGGAGTAAAAATGGTCATCCTTTAGCTTCAATTCATAGTATTTTCATTATATACCAATTTATGATTCGTGGTCCATACAAGTTCAATTTGTAATATAAAAATTATCACGTCCAATTGTGAAATTACGATATCACCGTATCATTAGATGTTTGTACATTTATAAGGAGATTGAAAACACAATTAATTAAATATTAAGAGCGGAACAGAATGTGTCATTTCTTGTCGAATTTTATCGCGACAAATATAATTTTTTGAAAAACTTTCTAAATTAATTTCATAAATTAATGCCAAAAATAAGAACTATTAACGGAACTCAAATATGAAAATATTAAATAAAAAATTTAAAAAATGTGAATATGTATTTTAATAAATTGTACAAGAATAATCCAAAGGCCAGCAATAAATTAGTATTTCATTTTTATTGTGAAATTTGGCTGCAGAATATAACAGAACATGGGAAACGAAAGAAAATTACGCCTTCAAATTAACATCAGAAAGAATTATTTGTAAATTTTGCCACGACTGACACAAAAAATACATTTTTAAGGGTTTAAATAATTATTTTTTTTTCTGAAATACAAAAAAATATTGTATTTAATTTAGAATTTTGTTCTTCATTAAAAAGCCTTAAATTTACACAACAGTATAAGTAATTTGGAACGACAAAAATGAGGCAACTGATTTGAATGAACTAAAAATGAATAACAATATTTTTACCATTTAATGTTATATTGCAATTTGAATATCATTTATATTTTTGTATTTATATATCGATATTCCTTCAAGGGTTAAACAGGTAAAAATGGACAAGAATATTTTGCACTTTTGTTGATGTAAGAGGAGTGAAAGGCGTGTGCGCAACAACTGTGCTGAATATCCTCGAAGGCTAATAGTGTGATTTATTTTAATTGGATTAAAATTGAAATTTTTCTCTTTATTCTTCGATTCATTTTTCGGTAGGATCTTATAAATGATCAAAAACATGTGGTAACAATTTTATTTTTTGAAATTGTCTTAAAATGTGGGAGGTTTTACATACGATAGTAATAACTTTTGAATTATCCGTTTTGAGTTTATTCTGATTAATAGTTTTTTTAGTGTTTTTGATTTTAGAATTTTGATTTAGAAAACGACAAATTTGACCAATATGTAAGTATGTATACATAATACAAAATCAAAATCTAAATTTATCCATTGGATTTTAACCGTGCCTTAGCGTTTAACACAACAATACTTAAAGGTAAAATATATTGAAAAAACTTTTTGTTATTAAAATTTTTTCTTATTATCTTTCTAATCTTACTATCAACATCTCACAAAAACTAATATTATAACTACTATGTATGAAAATATCTTTAGCAAACTATACCGGCCGGAACGTCTGCCTTATAATTTTTAAAAAGGTGTGGAAAAAAAGGAGTTAGTTTATGTTTTTATATTATTCACAAATAAATATTTGGCAAATCTTAAGGTAAAATGTCGAAAATATTACCATTTAATCGATTGTGTGGTAATCAATTTTTTCAAATGAATTTACTTAAATTTTCTCTTTTGATTCACATACCTGAATGTATTATAATATTTTATTCTTTGGAAGTGGAAAATTGTTCAATTTTCTCTATTATTCTTCATAATATTTTTCACATAATTTATTTATTGGCCTGCACATTATTTCCCTATGGATATATCATTCGAAAAATATATATATTTCTTAAATATTATTCAAGTTTTTATATGATTTTTTGTATTATTTTAAATATTTCCCTTTTTGAATTTTCTTTGAAGAAATAACATTTATTAAGTGTAAATTGACGTTTAATGTCAAGGTAAATATCAAAAATGAAAAATGATTTTTTTTTTTGGGATTTTGATAGTTCGAAGTATGAAAAATAGTTGGAAAATAGACTAACTAAGATTGGTTACAATGTATAATCGCGAACATCAATTATAATAATATTGATGGAATAATTTATTTGTTAGAATAAAAAAAAACTTCTTTATTTAAATGACAAAAATTGAATTTATGTTATTTTATAAATTCGGGCATTACACGTTAAAAGAATTTCAATTATTCCGAACAGGATTATAATATTTTTTCGATTTCGGATTTCCTAACATATGAAATTAAAATCCGTAAAAAATTAGTGCGGCATTTGCAAGGTAAAACATGACTTTTTCAAACCCTGAGAAATAGTACCAAAACTAATTCATTTTTTTTTTTAAATTTACTATAGAGGTAGGCAAAAAATGTAACAAGAATTTTGAAATAAATATATTGTGATAATCTATCAAAATATATATATACAATATATTGCATATATGTTAGAGAAAAAACTTTTAAATAAATTATCTTGATTGCACGATTTGAATGTTGGATTTATACTAATATTTAATAAATCACGAAATATTTTATTTAGACATTTTATATAAAAAAAAAGACAGAAATATTGAATTTATGTGTCGGTTTCAACTGACTAAGAAAATATATTAAAGCAAAATTATAAGGTTAGAGTGTATCTGTACATTTTCATTAAAAAAGCTATCCTAAATAATATGAAATCATTTAAGATATTTCATTAAACTTTCTCCAATAACAATAAAATTATCAGAAAATTTAAAATTTGTAATTGTCTTATTTTGAATGTAAATCAAAATAGTTAAGAGACGAATTTTAAATTTTTGTTTCGTATATTATACATTTAGCCGTCTACGTCTTTATTAATTTTAAAATGAGGTATTTTAATTATAATATGTTAATTGATGTATAATTTATTTTATTTATCGAAAATATTTATAAGTTGTTTTATCCAATAAAACAATAATTTTATTTTGTTTTCATTTGACTAAATTTAAGTTATGATTTCCTCTTTAATTAAATACATATAGCTAATTAATAATCAAGGAAGATTTAAGCGTACAAAGCGCATGCCATTTAACAGCCGAATATGTTTTGGAAATTGCATACCTATACATATATTCCCACACAAAAATAACATTTTATTAGTGAAATTGGATTTTTAAGATATTTTCTTAAGTGATAGATTTAATTGCCCTCATATGTGGGTGGTCAGTTTCTGCAATATTCTACTTAGTATGTTATATGTATAACTACGGGAATTAAAAAACTTTTTTTTTCACTTTGTAATTTCATTGAAATTATATAGTTTAACATTTTCATGACTGATTTTAATGACACTGTAAAATGCTACTTTAGAATTAGTAAACAATCTATAAAAAGATTCTTATTGTAAGTATAAATATATATACGAGTATATATATTGTATGATTTATTGTCTGGCTAGCTAGTCAGTTAGTTAGGAAATATACATTTTAACCTTTTAACGTGCAACAGAAAAATATATAAATTCTATGATTTTTTGCAACCAAAATTAACTACAAAAAAAACTACTGTAAAAATTTCCAATAACAAAATATCATTTTGTATCTGTGCAATACATAAATGATATTTAAAAAATGTCAAGTTATTACACCACTGGTTGTTATATTGGTTTTTTTTAATAGAGTGTAGGTAGTGGTACTCAGTAATCCAGAAAAAAATATTTTTCTTAATTTGCTAGTGTATAAAAAATTAAACAACAATCAATTTAAAGTGTTAAAAGATACATTCTGATTAAAATTTAAATTTGAATAATTTATAAAAATCTTTTTCCCATTCAATAATAATAAAAGGGCGGTGATCAAAATACGACATAGTACAAATGCCAATATATCAGCTTTAGGGAGCGAAATATACGATATTTGGAATTGGTTTGGACATTTTTATTGTAATTAAAATTCCCCGTCCCGTCCATAGACATCAAATTTTACCTATAGTAAAGAAAGAAAATAATGTTTTGCATTAACTTTTTTTTGCATTTTGAATTAGGCTGATGCTATTTTTTTCTCATATGGGTGCAGAAATACTAAATGAAGCAAAAGTGTATGCATATTGAAAGTTACCAGAAAGTTATAGCACAGATAAATAACATACATAACAATTGCAAACCATTTTATCTCAAAGGGACAAAGTGAAATTAAATGTCTTATTAAAAATTTGTCAAGTTTCAATCGACAATTTTCGGCTGAGTTAGCACTCTATGTTCTCTGCTAGCTTTCGAAAGCTCTGACAGAAAAAATTGCAATTATTTTAAACTGCTTTATAAATAATCAGAATACGCAGTATGCAATTTTCCTTCGAATCGCTAAGCATCCGGTGTAAGATTATGTATATTTATACTGATTTATTTTCGCACCTTTCTCTATCTAAAAAATTCCATATTAATCGTATATATAACTTATTTTCTATTTGGGCTAATTGGTTTGTTAAATTTCATCTCCAAACATAGAAAAACGATTTTTCTGGTACACCATGCAATAAAATTTATATCTAGTTTAATACACATATCAAATAAAAGCTAAAGAAAATATTTTTTAAGAGTTACTATATTTTATTACATAGTATACAAAAAAAATTAAATATCCTGATTAATGAGATTTTTTTTTTACAAAAATAAAAGTGAAAGTTTTTATGTCATTCTTATGATAAATTTGCAGATTATAGTTACTTAAAGCGTATTTTTTTTTATTAAAGATCTTAAATAAAGATCAGGAAAATACTTTTTTTTATTATATAAAATCATGTTTTTGTTAGACCAAAATAAAAAATGAGGGAAGATGAAATTGAAAAAAAATAAATTAATTAATTGATTTGTAATTGAGAAATTTTGATTTGCAGCTTAATTGATGGCTAGTTTTGCTGTTGTTGAAGTTTTTCAAACTGAAAAGTCAAGTTATTGACTTTTAATTAATTTATTAAATGATAGAAATTTCAAGAGATTGTCACGTTTAATATAATATAAAAGGAAAATTGTATAATAATAGCGATATTTAATTACTTCTGGTATTTTTTAGCTATATATCTCTATATCGCTATTAGCTTTTATTAACTTTTTTAAAATAATGTTTTTTTTTCTTGGTGAGAAGTATATCGGATGAAAATTCACTTTTTATTTTAAGTGTTTTTTGTTGGTGGGAAATTATGAATATGTATTAAGATTTAATGTTAAAAGGCAGACATCGAAAATTTATTAATTTCAAGTTTTGTGAAAAAAAAAGTAAATTATTTTTATTGACGGCTATAAAGAAAGAGAGGAACTTTATATATTTAATTAATTACGTGTGTGTAATTCGATAAGTTTTAGATATTTTGTCTAATGTTATTTAAATAATATAAAGTTAAAACTATATTATAATTTTCTATATTTTGATTTAATTTATTTGTTTGTACATATTTACATTTTAATATTTTATGTAAAAAAAAATGCAAAATTTTAATAAATAATTTTCCTTGGATAATTGGAAGTATTGATTAACAAATTAATATTATCAAAATGACTTGTTGGGTGGTTGTCTTTTAGAAAGTTGTTTTTAAAATTAATGTAATGATTTATTTATTCATTTACATGAATTTTACTTAAAGAATTTAATTTAATTTGAGATTGATTTTGTTTTAACATATATAACATTTTGTAGTAGTAATAATGAACAAAAAAAAGCCCATGTTTATAACACTATTGCACAGTAGTTAAGCTGCGCAGCTTGTTTACCAATAGTAAAATATTCAAAGAAAAAAATACGATTTAATTGATATGAAATTTTTTGCAAATAAATCTCCCTAAAAACGTTAATGACTATTTAAAATACATTAATTAACATTATTAACCACTATTTCTTTGTAATGAAATACTGGTTTTTATAATATTAGAATTTAAAATGAAATGATCTCAAAATACATAATATTGTATATAACACATCAAAAATGATTAAAAGTACAATGATAAAAAAAAAAACAATTTCAAAATAAATTCTTAAAAACAATTTTATAGACAACTACAAAAAAACTAAAACACTTTTAATTGTTGCCTTTAATTAAAGTGAAAAAATTATAAAAAATGTTGAAAAAAAAACATCAATAAATAACAAATAATAATATCGTGACAAATTACATGGAAATTAAAAGTTTTATTATTTTTATTTTTCTGTATTATACATTTTCTTTTTTTGGTTTAGGTTATTTTAACCCAAATTCTCTTCTCTTTATATGTTCATAATAATGCTTGATTACCCTTACCTGTAGCTTAAAAGATTATATACATTTTTGAATTTTTGTATATTCACACAAAAATACAAAATTACTTTTATAGATTACATAACTTAAATAATATTATATAAAATAGTAAAGCTATGGTAAGTATAATAAAAATTTCATATTATAAGTTAAATAATTTAATCGATTGCTTTTTAAAGAAATAAACATATTACAGATATATAATACTTTTTAATGCTTTATTTTGAAGTTTGATTTTAATTTTGAAAAATTTGGAAAAATATTTTCGATTTCAATTCGATACTGATACATAATATTTATGAATAGACCTAAATCTATGTTAGATTTCAAACTATACTACGCAAGTTGTTAACAAAAACTTCCAGGATTTTACATAAATGTCATCTAACAAGGATTAGGATGGGTATCATGTGTAACCTATATTATTATTCTCCCGCATAATATTTTTTGCCTGTGATGCAATTCCATTTATTCAAGAATTACTTAAAACACTTTTTCTAAAAAATATAAACTCAAAAATATAAAATAATAAAAAATAGTGACAACTCGCATATGGAGTTTCTTCTTAAATAGTCATATTTAGTTATATGTACACAAAAATGTATCTAGCTATTATTGAGGGATATAATATCACGATTTTTATTTGAAAACTTTGAACTGAAATTGCATATAAAAAAAATTACATATCTGACTGAAATGGTTAGTTTAATATGTGTTAAACCTATATACATATATATATATATATATTATATATATATTATGTAACAATCTATATTTTAAAATTTATTAAAAAAATAAAATGAGAGAGAGGGGATAATAAATTTATAAGATATTAGACATCATCAGTGATAAATTTTATGTCGAAGATTTTAGCTGAAATAATATTAAAAATATAAATTGCAAATTACATTAATAGTTTTTTTTTTCCTATTAAATAATAAAATAAGAAAAGTATACATTGGTGATTTGTTTTGAGTATCGTGTGTTTTATTTAAAAGAAAAAAGATATTATGAAATTATGACTATATTTAATATGTTCATTCAATAGAATTAATATTTATATATACAAGTAAAAATGTGTTTAAGTATATGATTAAAAACATAAGTAGGTATATTATACACAATATTAGATTTGAATGGGGTTGATAAACTAATTTTAGTTGTAAGATTTTGGACAAGAAGTGAATGCGTTTATCTCTTACTCTTACAAACGTTCAGTTAATGCGACCTTTCTTTACATAATTATATTATAACAATTCTTCAAAAATCAAAAATACTTTATTTTCAATCTAAAATTAGTAAAAGACTTATTTTAAATTTAGATTATAATAATTAGTAGAATTTAAAGCAAAATATAAATAATTACTGACAAAAATAATAAACGATCTGTTATGATTTTAGTCTTATTTTTTGTATATTTCTTTTGTTAAAATTCCTAAAGGAGTCATAATTTTGTTATACATATATGTATATCACCCACGATCAACTGTTATTGCATATAATTTTTTTCTTGTCATAGGAAAATATTTGAACCGAGATTCGATGTTAAGATGTACCAGAATAATTTATTATTAAAGTTACAATTTTAAAGATTTTATTCTAGGCCGACAAGTTTTTTTTACAAATTTGAGCGTGTATAATTTATTTTTTTCTTACAATGATCACTTAACATAGGAACTAAAATATATGTGTTACAAAATGAGAAATATTAATTTTTAATTTTAAAACCTTCTGCTTTTTCATGATAATTTACAAACAACAAATACTTAAGAATACAACAGAAATATTCGATATTTCCAATACAATAAATTTTTGAAGTTGACGAGATAACCAAAATAGTTGCATTATACGAGTATGGCTATGAATTATTTGGGAGTAAATATAATTTGTATTTGTATAGTAATAATGTACAAAAAGCCAATTATTTTAAAACTACTGCACAATAGTTAAGCTCCGCGACATTGTTTTTTATTTTTTTCTGAAAAAGAATCGATGAAAAGAATTTTTTAAATTCGATTTTTTTTTTTTACAAAGTAAAACATAAATATAGTCACACCTTAATTGAAAATGAATATTATGCTTTTATATTGTGTTTTGTTCGTGTTCTAATCAAAGTTGGTTTGGTGTTTTTGTTGCTGTGCTCTGTTGTTACATTATTTGTTGTGGTGGGCTTGAATGCCACGATTTCTTCTACGAGCTGATAAAACTCTTACGCAAACATGGTTTCAAATTCAATGTTTCAAACTGAAATGGTATACACTTCATTTCGCATAGTACACTCAATGTTTGATATGAAAATATAAAGTTTTTAAACTATTTAATCAAATTAAATACCAAAAGAAATGAAAACATTTAATGTTTATTACTAAGTAAAAAAAAAGAGTGTTTTAAATTTAAGAATATTTTAATTTTGGTTTACGTTAATTGTTTTTCTTTTAATACACAAAATTACTAAGCCAAAGATTATACATTGCATTGCATAATTTAAAAAAAAGGAGAGAATATTATCTTATCTTGTATTTAGTAAATATATGTATTATATTTATTTGCTTTTTGAAATGATTATAAGAAAAATTATGAAAGGGGTGAAAAAAACATTGTGATACATATTTCACTTTTGAATTTTCAACTTATAAATATGAAATATTCATTCGTTTTGCTTTACGAATTGAATAAAAAAGTTTTATTTTGTTGAATCATTGAATATTTCAAATAAGAATTAAATATTAAACACATATAAAAAAAATTATAATCGCTAACGTAAGCAATTTTTTGTATTATATAAAATGTTATAATAAATAAGGAGAAGAACTATGAAAGATAAATATATGGAAAAATTAACGAGACTTGTCAACGAAAATTCATTTCCATATATTGTGACAATACAAAAGCTATGGGATTGAAGTTTTCATCCTTGGAACTCAATCATTCTATATGCAAACATGTTTTAGTTAGACATTTTTTAAAAATCGAATTATTTGAGTTGCGGGTATATAGCAAAAAGAAAGACTGTAAAGAAGCAACATAGAACAAAATTGAATATTGGAGTTCATATTAATATTTATTCCATTGAAATAAAATACATACTTGCATTTTTAAATTATGTTTCGTTTTTTTCTTATTTCTTTCTGTTTAAATAATTTTATAAAAAAGAATTGTTTAAATTCTACGTTTTTTTTTTATATTGAAATTGACACATTGATTATTGCCATTTTTGCATTTAAGATTTATTTATTATAGTTTTGTTTGTTTGTTTTAGCTGTAATCTGTGATGTTGACCTGGAGGAAAATGTAAATTATCGTGGTAAGAATTGTACTAATGCTAAAAATTTAAAAAAAAAACAAAGAATTGAGACAAATTTTTGATATTTAATTTACAAAGTTGGAAGAAATTCAGTGGAACACGAACAAAACATAATAATTTTAGAAAATTCTATTAACTAAATATATATTTCATTTAAGGCTTTGATAATTTTAATATTAATATTTAACATGAACCGAAAATTATTTCAAATTCCATAAAAAATAAATAAAAACTATTTTCTTTTTAACAATATTTTCATGTATCTAAATTAAACAATTAAAAATTTTATACATAAACCATAAAACTATTTTATGTACATTAAATTTACTAAAAAAAAAACTTCAATAAGAATTTTTTTTTAAAACTAAATAAACATACAAGAAACAACAACAACGAAAATATGTTTTGAAAAAAAAAAATAAAATAAAAACATAAATTCTGAAGAAGATTAAAATATGTATATATAAAAACAAAAATTATTTATACCAAGAATGAATAAAATGGAATCATGTATTTATATTTGAAAAATCATCGTTATTTGTCTGAGAGATGGTGAAAAAAAACAACTATGTTATGCTGATATTTGGTAGGTAACAACGTAAAAAACCAATCAACTTTAATGAGCTTTAATAGTCTCGGCCAGTACCAAGAAATATCTAAATAAAAAAAAAATGGTTAGCCATTTGAATCGCTTGGATGATTTAAAAGATTATAATTATTTATTATTATATAAAATATTTATATATACATAATTTTATATATTTAATGTACCTACTCTTTGAGTCCTGATTACTTATATGTATATTTCTTTTAATCTTCTTTTAAGAAAGTAAATTAATTTTTTTCTGTTTATTAGTAGTAGTTGTTAATTTAGCAAAAACAAAAAGTAATATAAATTTTTAGTTATAATTTTAATACATATGGATGTAATAATGTACATATATTAAACATCCACAAAGAAGAATAAAATTAATTTTGAAATTGATTTGAAACTTCTTTAAATTAGATTTTTTAATGGGAAATTTTAAATGACTGATAACAAATATGAAATTAAGTATAAAAGAAACAAAATACAAGATGTTTCTTTGATCTACTTTATTTTAATAGTTTTTACTATTAAAGTTTTATTTAAATAGTTTTAGTCATTATTTTTAATTTAATTTAATTAATAATTTTTTTTTGGCGTAAAACATCGACTTGACATTATACAAAGTGAATTTGGTGTCTTTGTCAGGTATTTATGTTCTAAGATACGAAATTAAAGATTGAAATCTATATTTTAAAAATCTGTATGGTTTTTAATATCTTTCATTCACCTCTAAAATTCAAGCATATATATAAAGTAATATATTTTGGTATAAAAATATACTATAATTCTCTAAGTTCTAAGATAACATAATAGATAGTAAGTTTATAACCATATCTAGAGCATATAATAAAATATGCATATTAAACCAACACTATTTTTTATTTTGAATATAAAAAAGGAAGGCAGCAACTTTGGAATTTTACATTTTTTCTCTAAAAAGTATAAAAGAATATTTTCTTATTTTATCAATTTGTATCTATCATGTATAATATTCTGTATGAGAGAACATATTATTAACATAATGGTTATATAATGTTGTTCTTTTATTACATAAATATAAAATTATTAGTCGAAATCCCACTTATAACTTAAGATAGTGAATACAAAAGTACAAAGTTTATTGTATAGTATTTTAGTAGGAATAAACAGAGAGAAATATTCAGTAGCATTTGTATTAAATTTTTTATTTCTAAATATAAAAGTTAGTTGCCTCGTTTAGAAAAGAGTGTCGAAGAGCTTAATTTGCCGATTAAAAATATGCAAATAAATATATATTTAAAATAAACTATACATATGTACATACAACTAAATATTGCATATAGTTTTATGCTTTTGGTCTTAAAACCACAATAATTATAGTAGAAGAATCTATTTCGTTTTCGAAAACAATAACTTCAAAAAATTCAATTTTACGAACATAAAATAAAAAGAAAATTCACAAACGAAACATAGTATGGTTTGAGAACAGATTTTGTTTATCTTTATCCATGAAACCATACCATAATCATTTTGTAAAATACACATGTATAGTGGAAATCTTTTGGTGTTAGTGATAACGTTGGACAATAATTGCTAGAAAATAGTTCTCTAATACAGAAAACAATATACAACAACAACAAAAGGAAAATATATAAGAAAAAAGGCGTACAATTTTCATTTGTCAAAAAACATAAATAATATATAGCTAATATTTTGTCTATTCTTTAAAAAAATATATAAGATAAAGGATATCCTTAAAGAAAATACTGAAAAATTAATTTATATTCAGATTGCTATATTATTTATATATTCTTCAGTTGTTCATATATATTTTGGTCGATTGATTGAATATTTTTTGTAAGTGCTTTGGTTAAATGCCTTAAAAAAGGACTTCAATTTCCGGTTAATTATTTTTCTAAAACAGTTTTTCTTTTCTGTTCCAAATTGATTCTAAATAAATACTTTTTTTATCCAATTAACCAAAAAAACACATAAATTTTTGTTCGACTGTCACTATACAAATTTGCATACAAAATTAATGTATTTTTGCATTTTAAATTCAATTCTTATAATATCCAAATAGTCTACTTAGTAACTATTAGATATATTCCAAAAAAGGAATAATTCTTCTGAATGAAAAACGAAAAATAAAAAACTTCTAGGTAAAATATGCAAAAGAATTATTTTTCCATTTTGGGAAAACATATATACATGTGGTTATGTGTATATCTTTCCGCCGAATAACGTTGGGTAAAAATGATCATTTTCATCTTGTTTTTTTTTTTAAATAATCTATTACATATAATATATTTTATATGCCATTTATATGATTTTTTTTTATCTTAGCGATGCTATAAAGCACTTTTATGTCGCCATTTCATTTATATTTTTTCGGATGACCTTTTTTATATTATGTATATATGTATGTATAAAAAAATATATTTAACGCAAATTTTTTTACTATACCCAGTGCAAAATAAATTGTCAAGTTTTATTCCAACGCTGCACCAAAACAAAGAATGGAAAATAATTCTAATATTTTTAAATTTTTAGTTTTTAAATTACAAAACATAAAAAAATTTTACAACAATAAGAAGTTAAATGTTGAACGTTGTGTCTGCGATTTAATTCAAAGCTATAAGAAGGTAGGAAAAAGGGGCAACAACAACCAAAACGAAAATTGACAATAAGAATAATTTTTATCTTTTGTTTTAGTTAAAAAGCATATATAGACATAATAATATATTTAGATATTATGTATATACATATTATATATATTTTGTTTCGCACTTAAAAAACTCTTGGTAGTGTTTTAAATCAATATAGAAAGGATTTTTTTTTCTATTCATTTATCGGGTTGCTAAAAATACTAAAATATATAAAAAAGAACGTTTTTGCCTCTTTTCATTTTTTTTGTGAGGCTCGTGGACCAATCATTAGGAAAAATTCACACCAAGCAAATGTATTAATTTTACAAAATATTATTTTCATTTGTATAAATTGAAAATTTAAATTATATATAAAATTTAATACATTGATGTATACAAATATACCATTATCTTCAATCAACATTTTTTTGAATTTTTTTACAACCTGTATCTTCCAAACAGAAAATTCTTTTAATATTTATAGAAATTCCCTTTAGTTTGTATAATAGCTGAAAGTTCTACATGAGGCGATTTTGAGGAAATATGTGCATTTGACAAACCCTGTTAAATGTGCATTTTATATTTTCTTTTTGTGAAAATCATTTCTAATAAAAAATGTAAAATCTAAATAAAAAAGTAAAGTCGTTAAGTTGAATATAATAAGTTGGATTATCGTGACTTGAAGAATGTTTTCCTCAAAACGAAGTATTTTATTTGAAACAAAAAAAAAACTACTTAGTAATATTTTCTGATGTGTTATATTGATTTAACCAAAAGCCCTTATTCAATAAATTTCAATGTCTAAATTTTATATATTTCCCAAAATTAAAAGAATTAATTTAAATGGTGGCATGAACCAGAATTATCGATAGTAAAATTACAAGTTTTCCATCAATATTTATTATGCAAAATTTTTTTTTTTTTAAATTTTGTTAAATTTATTAAATTTTAATTTAAAAAAAATTATATCTGTATATTATAGTACAGAAAACACAGAAGAATTTTAATTAATTTATATAGAAAAAACTGCCAACTTAAAAAATAGAAAGAATGAATTATCTTTAAATCTTTAATTTATTGTAGACTTTCCTTAAAAACATGTTTCATTTTATTTTTTCAATAATTATTTAATTAAAATAATTCATGGATTAATTATGTATTATGTACTGTTACCCAAGAAAGAAAACTTCAAAATCTCCTAAAATATATATATCTAAATTCCAGTTTACAACAAATATAAACTGTTTTCTAATATCCTTAATTTACGCCTTCAAAGCACTATTTTTCTAAGAAAATTTTTTTTATAGGTTTTACTAAAATTAAAAAAAAGAAAACATTACAGCTGCCGTTTTTTTGTTTCTCTAATCTTACAACAATCTTCTGTATTGGCATCTCTATAAGTAAAGTTAGATAAAAATATGTTATTAATTTTGTTCCATTTAAGTTCCAACCCATTATCAATATTATAATCCAATGATCGATAGAAAAGTAATTTTATTGAAGTAAAAAGAAAATATCTTTTCAACCTCTTATATTTTTTTTTTTTAAAACGACCTTGAAATGTAATATTCTCTTACTTAAACTAAAAGTAAATTCTTTAAAAATTTAATGTTCATAAATTAAAAATCATGGAAAATTACTTGTTATCGTAATTTTGTAAATCGATAACTTGTACTTGCATAATATAAACAATTCTTATCACAAAATTTCTATCCGTTTTATCTTATATATACCAAAAACTCCAAAGGAGCAAAACAGAACAGCAAATTTACAAAAATAATTATTTTAATCAAAAAAAAAAAAATTATCCAGATAAAATTTTAATTTAATTTTTCAACCAACCGAACTTCGCTTCATACAAACACAATCTGATAATGCTACTATATGTTATCCCAGATATTTCTAGTATACGAACATTTATCTGTTATGTACAAGAAAAAAATTTACAATGAATTAAACTAAATTATTATATTTTAATTAAATATTGAAAATGCGTACTTCAAAAAAAAAAAAAAAATCAAATATGTAACTCTTTTACATTGCATTGCACTAAAAATTTTTTTTTTTTATGATTTTCCTTTTTCTTTGACTTATGTTCGACTACCACAGAAATTTTCCATAAATATAATATTTTTTTTTTTTTTGTAGAATAGGTACGAGCATAATATTAAATTTTATTATAGAGCACAGAGAGTGTATTAGAGTTTTAATATAGTAAAAAAACAAACGTGACAGGAAGGTGGAAATATCGTTTTACATAGATAGTATATACAACAATATCAATATCTCTTACCATTATATATAAAATAATAATTTTAACTTGTTTTTTTTTATTATTATTATTTTAATAATCAAGAAAAATAATTAATTTTCCTTATCTACTATCTGGTATACTGTTCTTACATACATATACACCTTTGTTTTTGGAATTATGCGTTTATAGAACGTTTAATTAAAAACTTTGAAAATCACTTTTTTAATAGCGCAGGAAGACAATTTTTTATATTAGTTTCGAAATTGACTGCTATATATTCAATATTGGAATTTAATAGGATAAAAAAATGTTTCTTTCAATTTAATATTCTATTACACACCCTTAAAAAATATAACTTTATATCGGTAGTAAAATAGTTAAGCGTTTATAGTGAAAACAGTAAGCTTATAATTAGTATGTTTGTATATATGCAACTATACCTTTGCATATATACCTGATATATATATATATGTTTATGTATAAAAAAAATCAGGTTGAAGATTAAAATGGGGCGAATTAAATCGTAATTTTTTTTCAAAATTGATTATTGCTCAGTGCATCTTCAGCTAAATTGCTATTTTAATGTTTATAGTGTATTTTTTTTTTTTCGTTTTTGAAATGTTTCTGAAAGATCTAAATTAATAAAAATAAAATTATAGTTAGAATATTATACACAGAATAGCATCATATTCGAAAATATTTAATTTTAGAAAATTTGTATTGATTATTGTTGAAAAAAAAAAATACTTTGACGAACATAAAAATTATTGCCAATAATGAAAAGATCTTATAGAATTATTAAAAAACTAACTTTGATAAAATATTTTTGAAAATAATAGGATTACATATCGAGAGTTAAGTTTTTTATACGAATTATTAAGCAATCATTGTTGGAGAAGAAGTTTTACCCACTCTTATGGCATTCAGTAAACATTATAGACTATTTCTTAGCAATTTTTTCATTTTTTTTTTGCCATATTTGGCACTTATCGGCGCAATAAGAGTAAACACTATTTATGTAATATGCATAACTATAACTTTTATAACAAATTTTTTAGATTCATAATTTTCCAAAAATACATTTCTTTACAATTACTATATGATAAAATATTTTTCTGTTTAGAATATTAAAAAAATATGACCTGGAATGTTGTTTTGAACATAATTGTTGTTCTCATATATTCCACTAGCAAAAGCTAAATTTTTATTAAACTGTAAATAACTTCTGAACAGTTTTTGAATCAAGGGAAATACCTTCATTAACGTGTCATCATTGTAAATGTATTTTTTACAGATCGATTTTATAGTTTCAATTTTTTTTTTTTTGTGTTAAACTTGCTTTATGGAATTTAGAACCCTAAGACGAGAATGTCTTTTTAGATGCCTTTACCTATCATGATGATTACAAAAAAAAAAAAAATAAAGAAATAAAAGAATAAAAACATCTGGACTGGCACCACCTATAATCTAAGTTGAATATTAAGGAAAAGATTCTTTTACTTTTCAATTCTTTTTTGCAAAAGAAAATTAAATTAAATTTCTGGTTGGTGTACAATCGATGGTGTATTATAATAGCAGCTTCTTTAACAACCATAATTCGCGTGCATGTTTTATTTCTATACTCAGTTTTCTGCAGTTTTTGTATTTTTTAATAATTTTGCTTTTGCATTACTGTTTTATTTTTTGCTTTTAATTTATATATTCAATATTATATACTATAAAGCAATTTTTCTCTGTATTTTCCTGATGATTTTGTTGGATAGTTGTGAGAAATATATTAATAACTTACTGTAGTATCATAGTATATTATTTATGTAATTTTATGAAAGGACGTGACGAATAAGTAACTACTTTATGCAGAACACCTTCCTCATTCTAAAATATATATGTACATATGTACATATTTTTTTTATATATAATACATTTATGTATAACTCAAAAATTAAATTGTGATTTTTTTTTAATTTTCTCTTAATAAAATGAAATAGAGGAAAAAATTATTTATACTAGTAATAAAAATGTGTTAGTTAGAATTATTTTTATTATATATCAAAAAATTAAGAATTATATAATTAAAATAATTATTATTTCTAATTAATGGCGTATATTAGTTTATAGTTTTATATTTAAAAGAAATAAATTTTCATTTATTTGATCATTTATTGAAGGACCTACAGGTGGATGTTAAGGATATTTTTAAGAATTACAAAATCGACCGCAAATACAAATCTTTATAAATTTAAAAGTATAATAGTTACAACTATATTGAGAAATTTTTTATATTTGCCCAAGTTATAGCACAAAAAACCTTTTTTTTTTTAAATTAGTTGCTACCAATTATATGACTTTGCAATGTTGAGACAATTGTTGTCAATTATATTACTATAGATGTAGTTTAATACTATAAGCATAAAATATTCATTATATATTTAAAAATATTGATTTTTTTTTTTCATATTTATTTGAATTTGAATTAAAACTAAAAATTTAAAATCAACTTCTCTTATATAGTCAAATTCAATTTTCCTGAATAACTCAAAAACCATCAACGCATAAAAAAAATTTAAACTAAACTATTAACATCTTCTTGAGTAACAAAAAAAAAAGAAACATATTTTATTTTATCAATAGATAAGAAAAAAAAAATTATAAAAAATATTAATTTATTAATAATGAAAAGTAACCACAAAATCTTTATTAGGTAAAAATTCCCATTTAACATTAAAACATTATAACAAGGAATTTAACACAGAATCAATAAAATTATATATTTTTTTTTTCTAAAATGGCGTGGCATAAATACAATGTTGTTTCCTTATTTTTTCTTGCTTTTAAAATCTATATATAAATTAATTTTTTCAAATATTAGCAGATATTTTAGATATCTGATGCTGATATTTGAAAAATATAAAGCTGTTGCTTAAAATGTAAGAGTGTTCTGTCGATATTTTTGAACTTTTTTATAAATAACAAGAACCGGAACTTTTAACAGCTTGATGGTATTTGTAAAGATTTTTTTTTTCGTTACTTAACTGTCATTAATTATATAAAATTAATTAAAGATCTAAAGATAATTGATTAGAAATCATTTAATATCCTCTTTTAAATTTCTTTTTTTTTTTTTTTTTTGCCTACATGTGCAAGGATGGAATTTATCAGCTTTGTAATGGGGTTAGTATATATCTACTTACATACACAAGTCAAAGTTTTCAACATGAATAAAATATAAATAACATGTAGTGATCATAAAAATATTGATGAAATATATGTTAAAATTGAGCTGATGTTGTGCAATGAAAATCTGCAGGGTCATATGTGACCGTAATTTTTTGCATTAACTTTGGTTTGGTTTATAAGAATGAAATTATTGTACTGGGTGATTGAGAAAAATCAATTAAGTTTTAAAGAAGCTAAACAAGCTCCTTTGATTGTCATCTATGTCAGTTTCAATGTCTGTCTATATATAATCACTCTAACAGCAACTGCTATTTGTACGTAAAAATATTTACTATTTCAAAAACAATTCACTATACATAAAATCTGCTTTGACATTAGCTCTTATATATGTTACAACAGTTACGTCAAAGCAGATTTTATGAAGTGACATTCAGGAAATTAACTTTTTTTATTAAATCTATTACTTTTCCAATTCGTCTAATCCAAATTTGATGTCTTTGTTTGCTATATTTTTCATTTATACAAAAAATTCAGTTTACTATCTAACTCTTTATGTAACAGAACAATTAATTTGTAATTTAACTTATAAATAGTTAATTAGTTCGAGATATTGAATAAATAAATATTTTACTATTTCAGCAAAACCCTACAAAATGTTAATTGTATTTAAAATAAAAGTATATAACAATTAGTAATTAAAAACGCTTGTTTACTAAGAATTACATTTCAAAACTCTCTTGTATTTTCTTAAAAATCTTACATTCTTATTATGTATTAATTTTGAATATAAAAAAATAATCAAAAACTACTACACCATCATTATAATCATAGTATGTTTTCTACAGTATATAAACGCCCCACATTGTTTTTTTTTCTTTTTAAATATACTCTCGTTGGTTTATTTTTGTCGGTTTGTTTGTTGCTTTAGCTTTATATAAATTCATAATTATATTCATAATAATCATAACAATATGTGGCGAATAATAAATGGAAAAAGAAGCAAATAAGAAGCCATTATATTCTTTATTAACACACACATAAATTTGAGTTAATTTTTTTTTTTTTTTTTTGAAACCCTCTGATATAAAAAAGTAATCATAAAGGTATCTGTTGGCTGGTTGGTTGACTTTGATCAACAACAACAACAAAAATAAACAGGTAATAACACTCTCTTAAATATGGCGGCTACTATAGCAAGCAACCAGCCCAGCGCCGGTGTAAAATACAGTATATTATCTAAATATGTTTATATGTTTTTCATTTCTTTATATTTTTGGTATCCCTTCCGCACCTTCAACGCATAATTTCACCTTCGCTATTTGCCATTATCGTCGTTATTGTTCGAATGATTTCTTGCGTATTCGTCAATCGTGATGATGATCGTCAGGTTCGTCATCTGCCATTAATTATAGACATCCTCTTAGATACTTTTTTATGATATACATTATAAAAATTCTCTTCTTTTAAAGTTTTACGTATTCTTTTTTTTTGTTGAATTTACTAACCACCTTCGCTATCTTTGAAATATAATCAAATTATAAAAAAATAATGATGAGATATTTTGGATGTTATCCTTATTTTATATGTAGTTGTATAAATATTTATGACGTCCTACTAAATTAAAAAAATTTCAACCAACTGTTGCAATTACAATTACTTTACTTTTTTTGGGAAGATATAAAACAAAAATTAGTATCGAAAAAGACAAATAAAAATATAAAAATACACTTCAAAATATTTCTCAATATTACAATCAACACGGAACAAGAAATTAGGTACGTTTTGTATTCAACTTTTCAAAATAATTTCCACAATTCATATTTCCCAGAATACAAAAAAAAAAAATCAAAACTTTTCATCACATTTAAACAAAACGAATATACGTTTTTTTTTAAATCAACTAAAATAACTTAATGACTTTATTAAACATTTTTTAATAATTTAAAAAAAAACCAAAGCTTTAATTTTTTTACAACTTACCAATAAAAGAAACCAAATCAAATTTCAATTTTACACGGTTTACAAAAAATATATATATATATGTATATTAAATCAGCTTTGCTTACCTGTAAAGGAAAAAAAAAATATTTTAAATAAAAATATTAAAATTTCGAAAAAAACATGAATTTCTTTCATTATTTTACGTAATAAATAGATTGTGTGTAAACTAATACATATAAATTTTATTTGGAAATTATTATATTTAATTTCGCCAAATAAATATTACAAACATAAATTAACAAATTGTAGAAATATTTGTTGATAAAATTTCTTAATTTTTTTTTTCTTCATTTTCTATTCTCCTCTGTCAAATATTTATCATTAAAATAATTTAATGTGATCTTAAAAGCTCAGAAAGTTGAATTTTATAATTTAATAAATTTTTGCTTTATTTTTTCTTTTTTCTTCTTCTGTAAATTTAGCATAATCCAACAAACTTGATGAAAATTTATATTTAAAGTATGTCAACAAAAGAATAAATACCACAAAAAACTTTTGCAATACAAAAAAAAAACTGTATTGAGAAGATGGAGAAATTGATGCTGATCTGACTTTGATTAGTCTGTTGTCAATGTGATTATTGCACCTCCATTTATTGCAACAAAATTGCCAACAGTAATGTTTTTAGTTCGATATTAAAATTTATTATCATTTCGCTCACAATTATAATGTTTATTCAAAACTAGTTTTTTACTATCGATTTTCAAATATTACTATATGGTCTTAATTTAAAGTCGAAAAGTTTAAAATTAATGTAGTATAAATATTAAACTGTAAAATTAACCCTCCCATATCATACGATAATTCTTAGATAAACTACATAATCTATTGTAATTGTAAAAAAACTGTCTATAATATGAACATACATTTATTTAATTATCCTCCTTAATTTGTCGCCAAGTTTAATTATAAGCATATTCATTATATTCGCAATAAAAATTTTACTCAATATTTGCACCATGAAATAGTCTTATTGAAATGATGTTGACCACCGCTTTTCATCAAGATCATTTAATGCAAATATTATCATTTAAATAGTTTTTTTTTTGTATATTTAAAATTTTTATATATTTTTTTAATAATCAACGAACTGAAATTCGTTTAAAATATCCAGCAACAGAAAATCTGTACAAGGAAAATATAATTATTACAAAGATTGGAATGCGAATCAACTACCTATTTAAAAGATATTAAAAACCACCCAAGATGAGAAATTCAAAATTAAATATCTTTGGATTGATATTTTTTAGCACAAAAATAAAAAAAAAAGTATTAATTTTAAATATATTTTTTTTATTGATTTAATATTTTATGTATGTATAATGGATATTTATTAATGAAAAAATAAAATCTATTTCACTGCAGTAAAAGATACAAATTAAGTTATAGAGAAATTCATTTTTACATAGTTAATAATTTTTTTAAATATATAATATCATTTTAATAGTAGAAAAAGTTGAACTATTATTTTTCGTGTATTTTAACATATGATTTTTTGCATAAATATCTTCAAAGTGTTAAGATTTTCACAAAGTTGAATTGTAGTTCTAATTATAATTTCATTTAAGAGAAAATATGTAACAAAATTATACACTAATATTACAACGAAGGCAGTGTGTCTCTTATCATATTAAAATTGAATTAAATTTCATTTCCAACATTAATTTATATATTTAAACTAAAAAATATATTTAAACAAAAAATAAACGAATTGATTTTAAATTTTTTTTTTTTTGTTAAAAGCTCTAACCATGAATATTTAATATTTTACAAAAAAAAAAAAAACACAAAAGTCTTACAAAATCCTCTATACTTAACCTAATTTTTTTTTATAGAAACCACAATGAATAGTAAAAAAAAATAGTAACAAATTTCTGAAATATATAAATAATATATGTTTGTGTTACTACCAGGTATGACCTTCTCATATACGATTATAAATTAAGCTTTTTGCATAAATTAAAAATAAGACCGAAAATTCTCTTCGCTATCTAATTTTAATATGATTTCTTTCTATAATTTCTAGTATAAACTAAAAAATCTTTGCTTAATACTTTTAGCCATAACAGAATGATAATAATAATAATAATAATAATAATCTTGGGACAATGAACTTTCATTGGTCAATAAAATACTATACAAACAAACTTTGAAGGTGGTCTTAATTATAATTAACATTTTATGCAAAAATATCTTTTAATAATAATATTTTTTTTTTGTTTCTCTTTAAATTTCTATTATAAATTGTAAGATAAAATGATTTGTTGTTATAAAATAAAACAACAAAATTTATTATAATTTTTTTCACATTCGAATTTCATTTTTAAATACAAAAATATTTTTTTCATTATATGAGAAAGAACAAAAAAAAAAGAATGGAAATAATTAAAAATCTTGTGAATTAAAGTTTCAGCATGTTTTAAAGCAAGAGTGGGCGAAGAATTTTTCAAAAGGACTTATTATATAATATATTTTAATTTAAAATTAATGGTTGACTCAGTCCTATTTCAAATAAATGTAGAATAATACTGAAATTCTTGACACTCTACCTGTATGATAATTTTTATTCATCAAATATTATTGTTGAATAATTCACACCAGTAAAAAACTAATATATTATAATGAAGTAGAAATATCAAATTACAAATTTCTTGCAATGAATCCTTCAATTTGCAGACATAAATTACATAAATCTATTTTTAAAATCCTTTAAAAACAGAACAACAAAGGCAAAGAAAAAATATTTACAGGATTAATTGACAATTGTGCTTTGCTTTATAAATAGTCCAAAAAAGTTTAATTTTGTTTTCAATTTTCATCTGTTATCTGCACTAAATTAACTAAACAAAAAGAATACATAAATACAATCTCTAATTTGAAGGACCCATTTAACTTAACCCTTTATAATTTATAGAAAATGAATTCTAATAAAATTTCTCCTAAAATATGGTAACATTTCTTTAATGTTTTTAAATTTCATTCCTTTCTTATTATATAGATATGCAGCTATCCAAAATTGGAAAAATCTTTTCATATAGGTGGTTATAAAAAATTATTCTCAACTTAGGTATATATAATATAACATTAAAATCTGGACAAAGCATGTCAAATTATAGAATTTAATTGAAAATCCCATATAATTCTATATAAAGATAAAAGGTATAGAAAAATATTAAAAGGAATATAAATTTTAACGGATTGAAATTATACGCTCAAAATAGAATTTTCACAAAACAAAAATTCTTTCTATATAAAATGCAAAAAAAAAAAAAATAACCAGAAATCCATTAACATAGTAAAAAAGATTGTGAAAAATGTGAAACTAAAATTTCATTTAAATAATTTTTTTTTTATTCATTTAAATTTTATTTATAGAAATAAATTTTATTACAATTTTCTCTATTTTTTTTATTTACAAATAGAGACAAGTTGGTAATAAAATTATTTAATTTTTTTTTTTAAATATATTCATTTAATTACCAAGCTTAAATCTAAGGTAATTGAAAAGCTTTTAACATATGCATGAATATTATATTCTTAACCCAGGAAACATAGAAATTTTAATAATAAACTTTTATACCTTGTTGCAATTTTCTTTTTGTATTAAAATTTATAAATAATTATGTCTATGCAATTTACAAATTATTATATTTAAATTATTTACAAGGAAATTTTAGTAATAAAAATTATATTAAATTTGATAGAACAAAAAATTAGTTCGAAAAATTCTGAAAATATATTTATTATTTTGTCTATTTGTGCAGAAACTGAGACTTCTAAAAAATTAAGTATAAATTTTCCCATAGCTATTAATTTACAAATACGATAATAAACAAAATTTCAATTCCATCATTAGTTATTTAAATAAAGGGTGAAAAACTCTAACTAAAATTGTATTACATATTTCGATGTAAGTATCACCTTATGTATTTTTTTTAACCTTTTAACCAAAGCCGTATGTAACTATTTATGCATAAGACTTTGTTTTAATATATTATTCTCTCCAGTTTGTGTTATAATGTTAAATGAAATTAATACACGAACTATTGTTGGTATTGGTATAAATCTATACTTAGAAATATCACTATCCTGGTTATTAATTTAAACATAAAATATTTTCTGAATTAATTTGGAGCACAAGTTATATACCTAAAATATGATAAAATTTAAATAAAGTCACATTTATAAAATTATCAACACAATAATATTTTATATTGACAATCTTTCAATTCAACAACTCATAAAAATCAAACAAAATGAAGACCATGGAATAGAAAAACTTAAAATCAAGAATAGGTAAATTTAAGCAAATATTTTATTTAAATACGAAGATGTTAACACCATTAATTTGATAAAAAAATATTTAGCAATGAGCTTCACATTTCAAAATATCTCATTAAATGGTGTTAGTATCTTCCGTCCTGTTTTTTACCAAAACTCAGACAGTGCCTTCCTAAAAAAAACCCTCCAAAAAATAACAACAAAAGGAAGGAATATACTTAAAATATAATTAAGATAATTATATAGTCCCAAAAAAACTAAATTCTACAAAAATAAAAATTATATTAAAAAATATATTTTTGGCTTGAAACGATAATACGACAACAAAAATTTTATGTTTGGATGGATATACTTTGCCCAAAATTCAAGATTATAAAATTTGTTGATTTTAGTTTTTTTTTCTATTGAAGGAGCGCGGAAATAAATAAAAAAAAAATCAGGTTTTAGTATAATTTAGTTTTATGATTATGGTTTTTTATGTTGTCTGGAATTAAAACATTTTTTTTTTTGTGTGTGTCTGGAATTCAATATTATTATTTTTTCATACAAAAATATGAAGGTTTGATGGTAATTTGGTTTGCAGTCATCATAAAAAAAAGGACATTGTTGCTCAATTCTCAATAGATCAGTCAATCATAATTTTCTCGTCATGGATATAACATTTTTAATTATTATTACTTTTTTTATATTTATATTCCACTTCTTTCTTAAGAAAAGGCATGATTTTTTTTTTGGTTTCAGAAACTATTAAATTATTATATATGAGATTAAGGCTTTGTATTATTGTATGAAGAAAGCTTTACATGTACCAACTATAAAAATAATTTTAAAATATTTTATGTTTACTAAGTACATACACATATATTATTTTGTATATTAAAATTATAAAATATTAATATTATTAAGGATATTAAAACAATAATGAGATTTTCTGACATTTTGCTTATATATGTAACTTGAAATTGTATTTAATTTTTTTAATATAAAATATAATTAATATAATTTCAACATCTGAAATATCGTATTAATAGACTAGACTAGATTGACATTATATCATTCTACTAATTGAGTAAAACCTGACATTATTTTATTTCATTTGATTACACGTTTTTTTTCAAAATGCAAATTAATATGACTCATAAGTTAATTAACCAAGAAATGTGGATTGCAAAATAAGAGACTCTTGTAAATGTTATTAAAATATTTTCATTGTGTCAATCAAAATTTATGGTTTTAATTTAAAAAAATTAGACTTTTTGAAAATTATATTATAGTATTAATTATCACTTTGTGGTGTAAATGAAATTTATTTTATAAAAAATATTAGCAATAATTTTAATTTCACAATAATTCAATTAGAAATCATATATGTACTTGATAAAATAATATAAATTCATATAATTTTAGTGAAATGATTCTCCTTAAATGTACTAAAAGAAATATTACAAATTCCTCTTTTTTTTTTGTTGAAACGTTTAAGATTGGGTCACTAAATACCAACCTTTATTTTTTTATTTATAAAAAAATATATATTATATATATGTAATATATAAATATCGGTATACAGTTGACACAATCGTCCAACGCAAAAAAAAAGTAACAAATGTACGAATTTATTTATTTAAACATGGTTTTTAAATTTAAATGAAAATATTTTGAAAATCTGAAGAAAAAAAATTATACAAATCAGAAGAAAAACGATATTGAAAGACATTAAGAGATCTGCTCAGAACGTTGTACACTCCACTCCCAAAAAATAAACTAAAAAAGAGTTAAAGTTGAACAAAAAAATGCCTTAACCTTTAACAAAATCGCTTACAAGAAACTAACGCGTTTAAAAACAAAAATCAACATTGTCGTCGTAATTTAAGAATTCAACAACAACAACAAAATGTCACAAAAATTTGTTCTTGCTGCATTTGTTTTAACGAAGCGTTTTAAAAAAAAAATTCATAAAAAAAAAAAAACAAAAAAATATTCGTGAATTTCATATTCCATCGTAACCAATAAAATCTGGCACACAATAAACCAACTAAATCCAAGAACAAAAATTCAAGAGGATCATTTAAATTAATTTTTTTTACCGACTTACATAAACTGATATACATAATTAAAAAATAAATAAACTAAAAATATATTTAAAAATAAATAGCCTAACCATCTTCTTTGACCACGAGGTGAACGCACATGTTTCATTAAGAGGAAAAATATCACTTTTCAATGATTAATTTTTCATGTATCAACTTCAGTCAGATGAATAATGTAATGGCAGAAGAAAAACGCACAAGGAACTCTTATAATAAAAAAAGCCAATTTTTACCAAAAAAAATTAAAGTTACTTATTTTTTATCAAATTAAATAAGTATATATATATATATATGTATATATTTATATACTTACATATTTGTGTAATAAAATATAAAAAGCAAAAAAAAAAATTTTACCAAGTATATATCGAAAAATTCAGAAATTAAGAGGTCATTGTGGTCAATGTTGCTTGGGAACATTTTGTTTATAAAATATGATAATAATTATTTTTTTTTGTGAAAGGTACAATATCCTTTTAACTAAAATAATTGTTAACATATAAAAATAAAATAATTTGGTTTCTAATTTTCCGAAAATGATTAAGAGGAATATAAAACTGTCAATTATAATTTAATGGTGGGTAGTACAATTTCAAAATACAAGTTTTATTTATTTAATTTCGAAAAATTGATCAACTACGAACTAAGTAGTTCAAAAATCATAATTACAAAACGAAAATTTATATTTGCAGTGCATAATTAAATTATTTGATTTAATTTAATCTGAAAGTATAAACGTATGCTGTCTCTTATTTAATAAAATTGTAATTTATAATAAATAAAATATTTTTATAATATCCTAAAAATTGAGTAAATTAGAGCATCGAGTTTTTTTTGCTATAACTTGGGCAAAATAAAAGATATTAGGAATTGGTTTGGATATTTTTATTATAATTAAAATAGACCCTGGAAAAAAATGGAAATTTTGCTACATATATACCCCAAAATTACACATTACAGTTTTCATATTATTAAATACCAGCTTAATCATTAAAAAATGATGATTACTAATTAGGAATATTAAAATAAATAAGAAATAATGAAATATGTGTATATATATATAATGTTAAATGTGACAAAATATTAATTATTATTAATTATTTGTATCTTTTAGCAGATAATTTTTCAAGATTGTATAAAAAGAAAAGAAATAAAGCAATATTGTAGAGTTTTAAAAGAATTTGTTTATCTTGTCAAATTAAAGGGGGAAATGTATCAGTGGGATTACCAGTTCTTTTTTACTCCTGCTGACATTATCATTTTTTCTGAATTCTTATTCACTATTTTTTTTTTATTTAACGTTTCTGCTTTTATGAGATATTGTTATTTTACTTATATACAATACATATATATGTTATACAAAAACATATATTTAAAATGTACTTTAAAATATTTAAAAAAAAAAATTATATGTTTATCATTTTCATTTTCGAATGAAAGACTTCTATTTCATTTTTATTTAAATCCTGATGAATTGAAAACAAAAACAAAATACAGAATTTACTTTTTAAAAAAGACAAATTGATTGAAAATCTTTTCCAATTAAATTTGTACATTTATATTTTTGTCTAGCAGTTTAAAATTTGTTTTTGGTGTATTAAGAAATCTTATATAGAAAGAAAACAATTTTTCTGATCAGATATTTTTGCGACACAAAAAAAAAAGAAAGAAAATGTTAAGTATAGGAAGACCATTATCATTTTTACTTTTGGCGAGGTTTCACCACAGGCAGGTAAAAATATTCATAAAAGTTGCAAAACAATCGCAACATCCCTATATTTTTACAGTCAATAAGTTATTTCTGGTGTTCAATTGCCAATATTGCGCGTATCCAATGACATTTTGTACATATTCTTTTTTATATTTTATATAGTATAACGAAATGATAAGATAATTTCGTGACAATTCTAAGAATTATTTATTTTTTTACTTTTCAACGAATTATAGATTCTATATAAAAAAACTTATTTATTTAAGAAAATATTTATTAATTACAAAAGAAGACGGTTCTTCAGGCGAGAATTACATTAGGAGCGTCAGCGCTAACGCGACGCTACTTGACGGTGACCTTGAATTTAGATGTTGACATAATTTTGTCACTGTTATCACTTTACTATTTCTGTTTGGTAGTATATTGTAGTAAAACAACATTAGTGTTTTCATTTTATACACGGATTTATTATATTTATTTATCTTTGTCTTTGTATATAGATAATTATCTTTGTATATAGAAACATTTTAAAATCTATCGCAAAAAATTCAAAAAAAAAAAATTTCAAAAAATATTCTCACAAACAACAGAATACCAATTTCCTTAAAATAACATATATTTTATTTCATATATTTTACATATTGGCACAAAATATTAACTAATCGGATATGCCTAAAAATTTATTGATGTAAGAAGAAAATTTTTGATTTAAATGCTATTAGTTATAATAAAAAAGGAATTTACAAATATTTTAAAAACTCATTTTATTAACTAATAAATTAAATATCATAATATATTCAGCATATAAAATGTTTGTTCAATATTTTTCTATGTAATAAATTCCAACAATATTTAATATATATATTTAACGAATTCTTTTTTCAGCAATAAAATAAAATCGACCGAAGATCAGAAAATCAAATTGCAAAAATTAAAAAATCAAATGTAATTTTTCAACACAGTGTACGAGGATATGATATTTCTTTACATAAAAGTATACAAATATATAAATGTAAATATTTATAAAACTTGTTCTATAGTAAAAATTAACATCGTTTTGTGAATCTATATATTTGTACTAAAAACAACAATATTAAAATATAAAATAATAAACAGTATAACTTCGGTTAGTTAGAATTTCAATAATTTAAACATATAAATTGCTCGTCTATGCATTATATAAAAAATTAATTATTTATAATTGAAAATTATAATTTTAAAGTAATCGTGAACTCACTGTACTACCAGATTAACATTAATTTTTAGAGAAAAAAAAATAGAAAAAAGCAGATTGGTGCACAGATATTTTAGTATGTCGAAATAAATAAGACTGTGTTAACATGCCTGAAAAAATTATAAAATAAAAACTTTTCTCAACAGGAATGCTTTACTAAAAAATACCAAAAAATGTGTTTATTTTAGCACATTAAAATATTTCTAGTTATTAAATTTAAATGTCTTGCTATAATTTTACCTATTTTACCTAATAATGTACCTAGCTAACTTCATATTTCTTTTCAAATTTAATTGTTAAGCGACAAACTTGAAATTTACTACAAAAATTTTGATTGAAAATCAAAATTGTTAAGCGACGAACTTGAATTTTACTAGAAATATTTTCTTTGAAAATCAAAAATGTTAAGCTACAAACTTAAATTTTACCAGAAATATTTTGATTGAAAATCAAATTGTTAAGCGACGAACTCGAATTTTACTAGAAATATTTTGATTGAAAATCAAAATTGTAAAGCCACAAACTCGAATTTTACTAGAAATATTTTGATTGAATATCAAAAATGTTAAGCTACAAACTTGAATTTTACTAGAAATATTCTGATTGAAAGTCAAAATTGTTAAGCGACAAACTCGAATTTTACTAGAAATATTCTGATTGAAAGTCAAAAATGTTAAGCGACAAACTCGAATTTTACCAGAAATATTTTGATTGAAAATCAAATTGTTAAGCGACGAACTCGAATTTTACTAGAAATATTTTGATTGAAAATCAAAAATGTTAAGCGACGAACTCGAATTTTATTAGAAATATTTTGATTGAATATCAAAAATGTTAAGCCAGAATCTTGAATTTTACTAAAAATTTTTTGTATGAAAATCGAAAATGTTTAGTGTAGAACTGAATTTTCATATAATCAAATAAGTAAAACTCATTTTAAATAAGTAATTTTAAAAAGAAATAAAATGAGTCAAAATCTGCGAAATACCAAATCCGCCAGAGTATGTTACAAGAATAAAAAAAATTTTCATCTTCGAAATAAGGCTACTGCAATGTGCATGATAGAAAATAAAACACAATTGTAGTAATGCAACAATAAAACAAACACAACATTTATTTACGCAGCAACATAGAAATCAAAAATATTTATATACAACAGAAAAAAAAAACTTACAAGATTTTATAATTTATATAAATACAAAAATGCTTCTATATATACTATATAAATAACTTACGATAGTTTAGATTCACCACAACATTTTCTTCTTTAAAATACATAAAAAATATAAAAAATGATTTCTAAAAATTTAAAAAGAGTAAAATTTAATCGTAAATAATCAAAATATAGCAAAACTTTCTTTTTTAGATAATTAAAAGCTACTAATTAGTTACTTATAAATCTTTCTTTTTGGGTGAATAAATTTCATTAAGGAATTTATTATAAAAAGTGCTTATCAATTAAAAATGTTAAACACTACAGAAAGCAAATATAAAAACAACAAAGATGTTTTTTTTTTCTTAAATATTTTTTTTGGAAAAGAATTTTTCTGTAATTAATATCTTTTATACACAATCAAATTTGAATTATTTTCATAGTACATATTTAAGTTTTTTTCTTTTTTTTTCTTGTGAAGTTCGGCAACACTTCTTTGTGATTGTATTAGTGTTAAATATTTTTCAATCTTATGTAAAGGGTATTGTAACGATGAATAAATAAATATTTTATTATAAGAAAAATGCCTACAAAAATATACAAGAAGAGACGCTAAAATAAAATGTTAAAGTTCGGTTTTTATAATGTGAGTTTTATTTTTACACGGTTAAAAATTCTTTACTTATTATTTTTTAAGTCAAATTATACCCACCAATTTGTTTTATGTCAATGTACTAAAGGAATAATAATAGTTACCTGAGATATTGCATTGTACTTGAATCGATAAACTAGATCAAGAATCTTAATACCAACAATAATATAATGTTATAATAATAAATGTTATTTGGGAGCCGCAATTTATATCGGTAACTACATTTTGTCAAAATCAGGAATGCAGCAAGATATTTCAACACCTTAAAAATTTCGATATTTGCGACAGTGTAACTAATTTATTTATTTTCCCCCATACAGATAAAAACTAATAGTAAATGCCTCAAAGAATATTTTCTCCTTATACTATATATCTAAAATATGTATGTATATCTATATTTAGGAATCTAAAATATTTTTTTTTATATTTTAAATTAACAGGAAAAATAAATTTTTCATCAACATATTAACAGCAACAACGAAGAGCCAGCCACACACTTCTCAATAATTAACTCGAGATTTTTATGTTAAAATTTAATAGCTCATACAAATATATGTATATACATATATGATTTCATATCCAATTGTAAATAAAATTATATTTGTATTTGTGGTAAAATTGGTATTCAAGGCTTTCATCTTTCATTCTACAAAGTTATTTATACATATACATATATATATATATATATATATATATATATTTGTTGTACGAAAGAAGAAATATGTTAATACCAATTGTACCACAAATACAAATATAATTTTATTTACAATTGGATATAAATTCCATTCACCTTACAAACGCAAAACAAAAAAAAAAGTTATTAAATTTCAATAAAAAAATATGTTTTCGAAAATATTAGTGATTATGAAAAGTATATTCGGAATTCTTTTGGGTAAACTCATTTATTTTGCATTATAAATAATTTTTTTTTATAGACTTTTTATGTAATTTAGTATAAGTTAAAGTTTATTCTTACATTTTGTTATATTTTATTTGTTATTATAGGAAAACAGAAAAGAAAATTGATTTTATTTATCAATGTGTATGTACAAATGCAATTTTATTCTCTAAATCGATTATTAAACTACTATTAAAGTTAAAGTAAAAATTGTTGGTTAGTATAAGAAATTTGTATTGATCGAAAGAAAGAAAGAAATATCTTTTTTTTATTTAATTTTTATATTTAATTGAGTGAATTGAGAGAGAACATCGAAAATTTATCTCGTAAAATTTATTTATTTTATTCAAAATACCTTACACTAATACTGCTAAAAATTCAATGATACGAGCAGAAATATTTAATGAAAAAAATGTTTGGTAAGTTTGAATAAAATCTTAATAAAATAAAGATTTTATTCAAACTAACTTTTTTCGAAATTTTCAACATCAGGAAAATAGTTTCCAATTTCCATTATTGAAAAATATTAAAAGCTTATACCTAAAACGTGTATACCTCTTACTGTTTAAAAATAAACTTATTAATAACCATAAATATTTCAAATATTTATCTTTTATAAAAAATGGGATTGAAAAAATAAATTATAATTTTGAAAATTTTAAAGTAATAAAATTAATTTAATTTATTTAGTTTTAAAAAAAATCAAAGGTCGAATAATAAGCGATTAAAAGGTTATTATTATCGGTAATGAATTTTAAGACTTTATTTAATTATATTTAATGCTAAACTAATAGAATTTAAATATTTATTCAATTTTTGTTGAGGCAGTAAGTTGTACACATTTTACTTTCTCTATTTAAGCATAGAGTCAATCATTTTCAAACCAAGGAAAAATATTTAAAAATAATTTTTGAAAAATAGTATTATTAAAAGTATATATATCTATTATTATTTCTTAATATCTAATTATCTTAAACATTTATAATTTTTTTACTCTACAGAATTTTGAGTCCCACTATAGGAGCACTATGATGCTGCAGTTTTCGTGCTTTCTCCTGTAACATTACACAGTTTCATAGTTCTGAAAGTATTTGGGGGTCTCCTCACTGGTTGTAATCGCCCGAATGTTGCCCTCGCCTCTATGTACCTTCTATGTATCTCTTCCTGTGGGAATATTGAGCCACCTATTATTAACTGTGATTTCGTTCTTGTTGGTTTCTGTGTCTATTTCGTCCTTGTTGGTTTCTGATTTCGCGTTAGGTTAGAATCGCTCATTAGTATAATGGAATTTTATTTGCCACTGGCTTTGAATCTGGATGCTAGTCAAGCACAATTACCCCACACCATGTGACCGATAATTCGATGTACATTATAAAATATTTTCAATCTATTATATATTTTTTGTTTTGTGATTTATTAGCTTTTTGTAGCTTAGTTTTTAAATATTCCCTTTAGTAATATTTTATTTTGGGAAGCTATCATGCGATATCTTAATTTATTTTTTGAATCAATCTAAAGCTTATGTATGTGTATTTGAAATTATACTTTAATTTTGATATTTAATATTAAATTTTTTTTAATGTTTTAAAAGGTACGTGACCTCATTGATTTGTTGCTATAAAAATATACAAACATTTCTATGTATTTCTGTTGTTAGTATATTTCTTTCGTGTTTTCGTTTTGTTTTATAGAAATGATTTTTTTTATGATCGAAATTTTCAACAATAAAAATGTTATTAAAATTTTGTTAGAAATTAAATTAATTATAAAAAAAAAATACTTTTTGCGGGGTTTATATGTGATCATTTTTTTAATGAGTTTAAGTTAAATAAATTTTAGAACTAAAACAATTTGAAGAAAACTAATAAATAATAAAAACAAGTTGGTTTAGACAAAACTATAAGAAAACTTTTTATCTTAATTTTTTTGTATTACAATTTGGTGTATTAATGACAACGTTCAACTTAATTGAAAAATTATATTTAATTCAATTATGTTTGTGTATCATTATTAATATAAATTCTGAAATCTGAAATTTATTTAATTATTTTTAAAAAAATACCAAAATTTTAATTGTAATTCTATCCAAATTACTACAAAAAGTACTATAATAAATCTGCTACATATTAGATTTTATTTAGTTTTTTTCCGAATAACATGTATCAATTGTAATACCAAATCATGATGATAATGTATGTTGACGAGGAAACACAAATAAACATTAAATATTATAATTGAAAAATAATAAAAAAAACTGAAACTACAAAAACAAATGTATGTACATTATTTCTACATTAAAATGTATAGCAATAATTTTTTAAGGTTCTTTGACTAAAGAAAAACATTTAATTCACATATCATCTTTTATTACAAATGTTTCTATCAATTTATTTTTAAATTTTGTACTACAAATATTTTGATTGAAAATCAAAAATGTTAAGCTACGAACTTGAATTTTACTAGAAATATTTTGATTGAAAATCAAAAATGTTAAGCTACAAACTTGAATTTTACTAGAAAAGTTTTGACTGAAAATCCAAATTGTTAAGCGACAAACTTAATTTTACTAGAAATGTTTTGATTGAAAATAAAAAATGTCAACCGACAAATTTGTATTTTACTAGAAATACATATTTGTTAAGCGACAAACTTGAATTTTACTAGAAATGTTTTGATTGAAAATAGAAATGTTAAGCGACAAACTTGAATTTTACTAGAAATTAAAAATGTTTAAAACATTTTATTAAACAGGAAAGTAAATCATGATGATTATGAGTATATGATGGCGAGGGAATTCACATATCATCTTTTATTAAAAAATTGTGTTTCTATCGATTTATTTTTAAATTTTTTTTAATTGTATAATTTTCTAGGTGTAGTCAAACATTTAATATATTTTATTAAACAGGAAACTAATTTGTTTTATATTTTATCGAAAGAAAAACAAGACCTGTGAAAGATTTTAATGATTTTTTTTTATGAATTTGAATATTATTGATTTTTACGTTAAAAAATATGGCAATATATAGTCAAATACTCAATTTTGATATAGTCATCATTTTAATTTAAAGAAATTTTTTATTGATAAAGTTTTAAATATGTAATATATAATATGTAATATGTATTAGGTACTTTCCAAAAATTATATTATATCAATCAAAAATAAACAAAACAAACCAGTATTATTTTTAAAATGCCAAAATTTAGATTTCGTTGATAAGAAAATTTGTTATTGGTTATTTGGTGTTGGAAATTAATATTATTTCTTTGATCACTAATCAAGAGTAATAATATAACTTATATTATATTTCGTTGTATATTATAGATGTAAAAACTAACGAAATCTATATTAAAACAAGAAAAAAATTAAGATATATATTTTCAATCCAATAATAAATTAGTAATAAAACGCAAACCAATAATGTAACAGAAAATAATCATTTTAAGTTTATAAATTAAAATAAAATAAAATTATGAATCAATAAAAAAAGATCGGAATTCTCATAAAAATTTAAAGAACAAATAAAATATTATTTTACATTGATGATTTTTTTTTGTCGAAAAACGTGAACTATAAAAACTACCTAAAAAAAATTTTTTTTTTAGATATATTTTGCAATTTGGTGTTTATTATTTTTTTTTTCTTTTTTTTTTATTGACGAATTACCATAATAAGACATAATTTTTTTATAATATTGATTTATAAAAGTTAAATGTATATTAAGGAAGAGATAATGCTGAAAGATTTTCGTTTAAATATTGAAAAAAAAAAAAAAAATTAATAAAATATTTTATAAGGAAATTTCATAAAAAAAAAATTTAAATTGCAATTTTTCTTCGTTTGATAGCTTTGGGCACTTGTCGTGTTGAGTGGATAAATTATAATTTTAATTTTTTTTTTGTTTTTGAAATATTTTAAATGTTTTTCTTTTTTTTGTTGTTGTTATATGTTATAATGGTTAAGATACATACATAATATGGAATTAAGTAGTTCAATTGCAGTTTTCCAGATACTTAAATATCAATTGGTAATTTAACAAAACGGAATAATTTTTTTTTTTTTGCAAAAATAAAGTATATGGAAATTTATAAGGAAATTTATATCCTTAAAAAAGATTTTCATTATTTAATTGATACAATACAAGTTGATTTATAAGTGATTTAGTTCCAACTTTTAAAACTTGTGACATCATTATAGTATTCAAAATAATTAAAAATAAGATTAATATTCGAGTGGCTGTAACTATTTCATAAAAATAAAGAAGAAATTTTTTTGATTCTATTGTTCCTCTTAGTATTCAAATTGAATATAAGAAAAATTCGAAAAAACTCTTTATTTCGATGACCAAACAAAAAATATTTCTTATAAATTCAACTGGCCCTTGCGAACCCCTTTTTAAACAAACAAAATTTTCTAGTTAAAACAACAACACATTCTTTTAATGGCATTTTTCTTAACGTTTCTTTTTTGGGGAATTTCACATTATTAAATTATAAAATTACACTCAAGTGAAGCTAATAATAATTTTAAATTCTCATATACTAATATTAAGAATAATAATAAATGGAAATATGTACATTATATACATAATATTTTTTTCATAATTATATTTTTTTTAATTTAAAAAAAAAAAAAAAAAAACATTTTCTGTAAATGTTAGACCCCATACTCGTATACTATACTGAAAATATAATGTGTAGAGGCCTTAATCAAAAATTACGGCTTAGTGGCGGTGGCTAATATTGTTTTTGGTTAATATGTTTTTTTGTTGTTGGAAGTTCAATTAAGGCTATAGTGAGTTTGTTTTTGTATTAGTTTATGTTGAAACCAATTATTTTCAAATTTGTAAGATAGATTTTTTTTACTATCAAAATTCAGTGCTTTTGAATTTTTTTACATTAGTACATTGTATACATAATATACAAATAAATATAGTAATTTTATAAGAAAATATTTACTAATTTTTTCTATTTCGTGGCACAGAAATGCGAGAAATAAAATCTTTGTATGATGGTAATTTGAATTAAAGACTTTCGGATGTTCATTCCACCAGTATAGAATAAAAAATAACTAACAAAATTTTGGTAAAGTAGATTATAAGTATTTTTAAATTGTCGACATTTCTCTTTGAGATTTAGTAGATTTCTATATTTTATGATTTACAATCAAAGTAGGAAAAGAGCGATATAAAATGTTGAACAATGTTGAGCATCCAACATAATATTAATATATATCTCTTTCACCTTATTTAAAACTTAATGAAAAAAAAGAGTCGAATATAAATGATAGTGTAAAAGTTTGTCCTAGGAATTTTTTGTAGAAACTGTTTTTAATGTTCATTACGTTAATTAATATAAGTTAGTTTTATTATAAGATTTTAATCTCCTCTAAAAAAAACTAATCTGTTTCTATTTTTATGCAGGATGCTCTTAAATTTGCCCTATGTGTGTAATCTGTAAGTATCAAATTGTTATGATTTACTGTAAAAGATTTGTCTATAAAACTTTACTAGGAAAATATAACACTTCAAAAGCTCAATTTTTCTTTTGTCTTTATAAACATTTTAGCTGTATGACCATTGAATTATATTTTAGTACTAGTATACTCTGTTTTTGAATTGTTAAAATTAACGAGGTCACAAGTATGATGTATCTATAACTTACTATACATATGTATATATATATATATACTTGGTATATTTTTCTTTAGAAAAACACTTAAACCTTTAACATCTAATAATTAGATAATATTTTATTTTGTGTATACTGTTATGATTATAGTATACAGTACAAAATATTACAATTTTTCTATATTTTAAAAATATTTTTTGATTAGTTTGGCAATTATATGTGTGTAGCTATATTTAGACAAACAATTTTTAAAGATATTTTTTGGATCTAATGTTTTTTTTTTTGGTCTATTTTGAATGTAAGTTTTTTGGTGGAATTATAAATTTCAATCTACATACCTAGATATCTTTTTCTTAAATATGTCAATTCAATTATATTATTAATATTTCACTTACCTTTAAAATACAACGACCAACTGGTTCATTCTCTGCTACCGATACATTATAAAAACTTTGATCAAATATTGGTTCATTATCATTAACATCATGTATTGTGATTAATACAGTTGCTGTTGATGATAAAGGTGGATGTCCACTGTCTTTTGCCAAAACTGTTAATTGTGGTACTGGTTCTGTTTCACAATCAATATGTGCTCGTGTTGTAATTAAACCAGTATGTGTATCTACTTGAAACCATTGCGAATGCGTATCCGGTGTATTCAATAATGTATATATAACAGCCGAATTATTACCTTCATCTTTATCATAAGCAATTACTTGTATCACTGAAGTACCAGGATCCGCTACTTCCATAACATTAGCATAATAAATTTCCTTTTCAAATTCTGGTGGATTATCATTAATATCTGTGACACGTAAATAAATTGTTTTTGATGCATGCAACGGTGGATTACCATTATCTGTAGCTATAACACTTAATGTATAATTTGGTTGATGTTCACGATCTAATGGCAACGATACAATTACCAAATAAATAATGTTATCACGTGTTGTTAAACCGAAATGACCATCACCGCCACTCAATGATACGTTAACATTTGAATATTCTGTTTTTGAATCTGGATCATTTACCGATATTCGAGCAACAAATTCTCCAGGTTGTGCACTTTCAGAAATTTTTGGTGTTGCATCATCACTAAGAAATATAACATTTATTGTTGGCTGATTGTCATTAATATCAGTTACACGAATTGAGACAAATGCTGTTGTTTCTAATGGTTGTTCACCATTATCTTTAGCTACAACAACCAATTCATGTAATTCTTTTGTTTCAAAATCTAATGGTTTATTGACTGATATTAAACCATTTTGTGGATCAATTCGAAACATTTGTATTTTATCACTTTGCCGTCGATTTATTGCATATTCAACTAAACCATTTTCACCAGAATCTGTATCAGATGCATAAACCTGGAGTACACTTGTACCAACTGTTGCATTTTCTGGTATTGTTGCAAAATATCGGCTTTGATTAAATATTGGTTGATTATCATTAACATCTTGTATTGTTATATTTACAGTCATTTGTCCACGTAATGGCGGACTACCACCATCCAATGCTTCAATTACTAAACTATATTCTGGTGTCGTTTCGCGGTCTAAAAAACCATTTATTTGCAAATCTAAATACAATACACCATCACGTTCCCGATGTGATGATAACCGAAACGCGTTATTTACATTACCGGATACGATATTATACCGTTGTGTATTGTATCTACCTAAATCAGCATCTTTAGCTGGATTTAATGTACGTTTAACATCACGCGGTGTATTTTCCGGAAATTCAATATTCATAAATGATGTTGAAAATGTTGGTGGATTATCATTTTCATCTAACACACGAACAATAACACGAACATTTTCACCACTTAATGGTATTGCTACTAAACTATATGATGCACGTAATTCACGATCTAATTTTATTTTAGTTCTTATTTCACCAGTAGTATGATCAATTAATAAATCTGTATCAACAGAGCTTCCTGGTACTGGTACTATTAAATATGGTGGACCACTATCAACACCATGTAAAAATTCACCAATAAAACCAATCTGATAACCAATCGCTGCACTTTCTAATACTTCTAATTCACGTACATGTTCACCACTAACAAATATTGATAATGGTAATTTATCATTTTTATTATTATTATTATTATTATTTATATGATTTAATGGTGTTGTTGTTAATAATATTGATAAAATAAGGAACCATAAAACCATATAATTAAAAAAATTTTTAATGATTAATATTTTTAATTGTAATGCTTTATTAGCCATTGTGAAGCAACTATGGCTTCGAATATGACTTTTTGCCATCGTTTTTTATGGCAGCTCATCAGGCTTTTTTTTATTTATTTTTTATTATCACCGATATTCATAAATTATTAGTTTATTTAACATTATAACTAATAAATGTAAATTAAATAGTATAAAACAAAACTATTTATTTGCGTTCTTAATAAAGATTATCAACTTGTTTCTGTGCAATTCGCGAATATGTTGAATAATATTGTGATAATATCCTGAAAATAAATTAAAATAAAATTATTAGTTTTTTTTTGAAAAAATTAAATCAAAATAAAATCTATAAATTGAAAAAATAAATATATTAACTGTGTATCTTGTGTTATTGGATAATTAGCAAAAAAAAATTTAATTTATTAAAAAGATTTAACTAATAATAGAAATCATTCTCCTATTTTATTACATAATTAATTTTCAATGTAAATATTAAAACACGATTTAAATTTTGAAAATACTTTTTGATAAATCATGTGTTATCAAACTTTATTAGCCCTAATAACATTACGAACAAAGTTTCCATATACATTATAAATTAATACAAATGATAAAAAAAATAAAAATAATCAATTTCCGAATCAAATACATTTGCAATATGGACTTTTTTCATTATCATTTCTTTCATTTTTCAAATAAAATTTTTATTGTTTATGTGATAAATGTATACAATAAAAATAATAGGGAAATTTGACCTATTTTTTTAAATTTTAGACTATAGCACATTTCCAAATAAATTGGAAAAAAAATTCCATATTAGTTTCAATCTGTCTGTTCGTTTACATTTAAAAACAAACTAGTAACATCTCTTATGATATAGAATCAAATTGTTTCTTCGAAAAAGAAAAAAGTGTATATAAAATTTAATTTATAGTTGCATAAAAATACAGATACTTTATCTCAACTCTTTTTAATTTTTGTAACACCAGATATGTAGTAATGATGGCATTTCCTTTGTTTTACACAAAACCTCGTATAGTATTACACTTGGGGACTTTAAATAAATTTGTTTTTGAAAAACCCGGGGTTTTGTTTTTCATTTTATTAATGGGTTTTAGCCCAGCTGGTTACAAAATTGTTAAAGTCATTTACGATTTTTATACTAATATGCATAGTTTATTCTTGTATTAGCGTATTAGCTTTCTAAAAAAAAACAAAAACTTTTTTTTTTACATTTAATGAAAGGTTTAAAATAGAATATAATGAAAGTTTAGTTAAGAAATTTTTAACCTTTTTTAAGTGGGTTTCAAGTAAAATTAATCAAATTGAAGTTAATTATCTTTTTTTTCTTCGTTTTATTGAAAACAAAATAATTTTAGATAAAACTTTTTCAGTTAGTCTTAATTTGCTCTATGACTAAATTTGAAGCCAGGGACATATATTTTTTGAAGTACAGATGATTTAACTTTTGAATTGGTTTGAGAACCTCTAGATTACTTGTGGGTCGAGTCTAAAGTTTTAACAGGAGGAAGACAATGTTTTAATCTTGACTATTTTTATAATACTAATTAATTTTACCAAATTCATCTTCATTTTTTACTAAAGTGAAATTTTAATTATAACAAAACTATCCAAACAAAATTGTGAAATCTTTTAATTTGTCCAAGTTATAGCAAAAAAAACCAAGAATAAATTCTGTTTTTCATGTTGGCTAAAAATATAGAAATCTTTGTCTGATATTTATGTTCTATATACGAAATTAAAAATATCTATTTTCAGAATCTATAAGATATTTTTATAATATCTTAAAAATTGAGTAAATTGGTGCATCGAGAAGTTGGGTTCCTTTTTATAGACCTTTTTTCAAGTTTTTTTGCTATTACTTCGGCAAATTAAAAGATATTTTGGAATTGGTTTGGACATTTTTATTATAGTTAAAATTCTGGGTCCATATAGGCATCAAAATAAGAAGACGAGAAACCAATTGACAAATTATAGCAAAATAACCTCAAAAACTATACGGAAATTTTATGTTAAAACGATTATCTGATCCTTAGGCTATTTGGCAACTTTTAAATATATACGGTATATGTTCATTATTGTAAAAAATACCTTTTTAAAAATTTGAACTTCAGAGTAAAAGTTTGTAATCCACATTAAAGTATTATTATATTTTTACTGATATTATTTCTCTCAGCCAACAAAAATATATGTAGTAATCCAATTAGGCATAAATATTTTTTAAATTATTTTTTTAATTATTTTTTCACAAATTTTTCAATAAAATTATTTTATATATTTATTTCACACAACAACATAAAACACATTACAAAATTTAAACATATTTGATTTCATTCAAATTTCAAAAATAAATTGCCTTGAATAAATTAACCATAATTACAATTTTAAATATATATTTCTTAATTTATTTATTTTTTTTATACGTATATACTTATATCGTATTGATATAAACTTTTATTTTTTTTTTTTCTTATTTAAACTTTTAAATTTTTTCAATCACACAAACAAAAACATAAAAAAAACTTCACATTAATATTTAAACAAAAATATATTTTAATCATTTCTTTATTTAACAAAACTCAAGAGCATAATTTTCTATATATATAAAAATGAAAATAAAATAAAACTTTAAATTAACTTTTTTTTTTTTTACTTTATAATTTAGTATTAATTCACAAAATTTTGCCAAAAATAATAATAATTATATTTTAATTCTTCTATTTACTCTTTCAAAATTACTAAGAGATTTTTATTAATAACCTCCATTTATTGGTTCAATTGTATACAAAATATCAGCTTTAAAAAAAAATCATGCTCAATTTATGAATAAAGCTTTTCACGTAAGTAACATAAAATTCATAAATATTCTTTTACTTATGAATTTTATATTAAAAATAAATTACATATAATAATTATTAGATATTTGAAACCATATATACACTCTGTTAACAATTATATATTTATTAAAAATAAATTTTTATTTAATATAAATATGAGGAAAATATATAATAATATATTTTAAATTATAAATCTTTGAAAAATTTGTTATTCAAAAAACTTAAAATGGCAACAAAAACCATTAAATCTTTTAAGAAAACTCGATTTTTAAATTTAAATATTTTCAATAAAAATTAAATTTTTTTCATCACTTTGGGGCACATACAAATTATTTATTTTTTTTATTACATTTAATTTTGTTTGAGTTTTCTTCGTAAATGATTTTTTTTTTTATTATTATTACTTTTCCAAATAAATTAAACATTAATAAAATAAGATAATTTATAAAATTCGGTATACGTTACAATTTTACAGAAAAAAATATATATATAATTTCTTTCTTACAATCTGAATGTACGGCGATCAACTGAGGCATTTCTGTTAAATTGGCTATAGTAAACCGGGTTTGGAAAATCTCAACAAGAAACAGTAGAAGAAGAAAAAAGAAATCCAATAATATTTTTCAATGTATAATACAAAAAAAAAAACCTATAACACATATTTTTTTTTTTGAGTATACATTGCATTCCTAATCAAATTTTTACCTGGTACCCTGACCTGAGAACCTGAGATATGTGTGGTACCTTTGATAAATACAGAACCATAAAAACATCAACCATTTTGGATACAATTCAATAAGAAACCATTGAGCGCGAGCAAAACTCAAGAGAGTTGGTTCACTGAGAGAGGGCCGCAGCGTCTGCGTATGTATAGATGTTTGCTGTTTGTTGGGCGATGCAATTACGAAGTACGTTAAATTCACGTCAGGACGACAAGTGAGTGAGTATGAGTATATTATATATATATATATATATTATTCTATCTCTTGCCTTTAAAATGGCGAGACTTTCTTATGTATTTAGTATGATCTACGCTATGCTATGATGCATTGCATTTAGCATAGTTGTTAATTTAATACATATATTTGTTGTATTTTTACGTTTACGTTACGTAAGGTTTTTGGTTGATATTTAGGGAGAATTTTTCTTGGTGAGAAAATATGTTTTGCTATTTAAAAGTTGCATTTTTGAGTTTACCACATTTATTTTTGTATTCTTGATTTTTACGTTTCTTTATGTTACCTGTTACAATACAAATATGAATTTACAGGTATTTTGTGTGCTGTTATAGAATAGTTGGTATGGTATGCATGAAAATTATGTACATATGTATTTACAAAAAAAAATTAAAACCAATCTTGTTTAAACAAAAACGCGGCCGGAAAATTTAATTTTTATATTAGAAAAAACATAAAGTCGATAAATAACTTTAATTCGGGCATCCGTATTATAATTTAGGTACGTTGGTTTAGTACGCAAGTGTTGTTAAATTGTTTAATTAACATTTAATTTGAAATTTTTTGATTTAATATTAAATTAATGAATTTCATTTAATTTTTTTTCAAAAATATGAAAATGAAATATATATGATATTTAGTAGATGCTTATAGACTTTTACACTGACCGCACCTGCGTCAATTTAAAACTATGGCAAAGTAGAAAGGATATTACTCAGTATTTAATTTTGTAATGAAAAAAATATATATTCAACACGAAATTTGTTAAATTTAAATAATCTTTTTTATAATTTCATTCTAAATTAGACTTCCTTTTAAAGCCAACGGAAACTATATAATAAAAACTCCACAATGTATGATAGTTTCTTCTATAAAAAAAGATCATTTCAACATTGCCCTTTATAATGTATGTGTATTAGTAATGTACATCATAATACACAATCACAAAACAGGAAAAAAATAGATCTACATAACACAACACATTGAGATTTTTTTCACATTGAGACACAGAATTCCAATACAAAGTGCAACTATACATATTGGAATATTTGAAGTGGAAATTGGTGAACACATTTACAATAATTTTAATAAGCTAATAATATTTTTTCTGTTTTTGTGGCCAATAATGTTAATCTTAATAATGTTAAAGTAGTGGATGTTCAATAGAAGTCATTAATATTTAGTAACTGCTTTTTTACCTTTAGATAAATTGTTGAGTAGCTGATCAAGACAGAAGGTAGTAATATTCATCTCTATACTTCATTGTACAAGTAAAAGGAAAATAATATAAAAAAAAATCTTTAAAAAATCTATGGTATATACACATATGTATAAATAATATATTATTACTATTTGTTGCACATATAGATACAGAGATGAAATGACAAAATATATTTTTACCTGTTTTTATTTCTGTGCCCCAAAAAGAGCACAATCCACCACTACAACTAAATGATTTACAACAAAAAAAATTAATGTTTTTAGTTTTAAAGGTATGTAACCATTTTGATATAGGCGCGGGTAAAGATCAAAACAATTTTAGATTGTGGGCATTTTGTTTCAGTGTCGCACAGTATATATGTTAAGAAGTGACATAAATTAATTATAATATAATCTATTTATTTTATTAAAATTTATCATTATACGGTTTGAATTTACTAATTCCTTTATTTTGACCAAAGTTGCAATCTGAAATAATTTTCTTTTAATAATTATGAAAATTACTTGACATTTTTATGGAAAACATAAGCAAAGTAAAACTACCAAGTATTTTTAATTTTGTGAGTAAAAACTTCGATATATATTCTCTCCAAATAAAATATTTTATCGTTCACGATAATTTATAATTGAACCGCCACTGAAAAAATCACTCTACATCATCGTCATTTTAGATATATTTATATAAGATAGTTTTTCGTAAAACAGGTTTCTTTAGATGGTAAAAAAATTTATACATAACTTGTTTTTTTAACTTTACCATCTTACAAACACATTTAAAACTAACAATATAAATGAAAAAAAAAATATATAAATGAAACATAAAATTAACATCCAAGACAACAATATTATAAAAACTCAATATATAAATTCGAAATACCAAAAGATAAATATTTGAAAAACAAAAATTTCCCGATATTTATTTTTATTAATTTTATTTTTGGTACTTTTCAATATTTTTGGTGATCATTTTTTGCAAGATACACTTTATATAATTATGTAATTTCCATATATTGATAACACTTTATTTTGTTATTTGAACGGATTAATAATAAAAAATTAATAAAAATAATAATTCAATTTTTGATTTTCTATTCAAAGCTTACATAAAATATATACAAAAAAACAAAAACTTAATTTTTCAGAAGCATTTTTTCCTTACACTAAATAAAGGAAAATACGATGAGGTAATTATAATATCTTAACTTATAATAATAAAGAAAAGCCTCAATCCATACACACTTTAATAACCTTAGGGTTTCTTTTCATGAATATATTTAAAGTATTTTTTGAAGAGTTGCGATTGAGACTCTGCGTTCATGTTTAATTTTTTTTCCTTTTCAAATAAATTTTATATAAACTAATCGTATTTTTTCATATTATTTTCGAAAGTTATACCTCTATGTATTATGAGAATTTGTTTGATTATGACTTGTGATTAAATATCGAGCTTTAGTAAAAAGTTTAGTTTTAGTAAAAATTAATTTCATTTTTGTTTGATAATTATTAGTATTATATATAAAATTTAATTTAATTTCAGATTTTCGATGGCGGTCCTGGGTTGGGCTTTAACTAAATATGTATATAACTATAGAGACTACTTTTAAAGTTACGACATTTTCAAGTAAAATTTTTTCACTGAATCTCTTTATATATTAAGATATTTTAAATTTTTTACACTTAAATTCCGAATAATATAAATTTTTTAAAATTAAATTTTGAAATTTCCTTTTTTCTTACCATCCTAATGGTATATCATTTTTATGTACAATTTTTTCCAACCATATTATCAATGGTTCATAATATTCCAATAGTGGAATTGCTGATATTTCTCTTTCTCCTGTTAAAATATATAAAACTTCAGACCAATGAACCGACGAACCTAGACTTAAAGCTTTCCTATAAAAAAACATATATTAAAAATTTATTAATTTCGTTTTTAAAATAACATTAATAATATTTGCCATACTTAAGTAATTTTCCTGCACGTTTTGATCCATAAATATCACATCGATGTAATGGCATCAGTATTTTTTTACCACTATTAAATTGGCCATAAATTGTATATTCACATAGGCCTTTAAATATCTGAACCTCCAAGAAACTGGACAAAAAAAGTGGTATATATGGTATGTTATTAGCAATATGAAATTCGGAAGAAAGATCAATAAAATCCGGTTGATTTTTACTATTTTGTGGATAAATTCCCTGTTGCTGTTTGATCAATTGCCAAAAATATTCATTAACACTTGTAAAATTAATTTTACCACTAAGTAAATTCCATCGAACTCTATCGATAACATATTCAAAAGAAATTTTAGGAAGTTTTGTCAATGCCATTTGTAATAATAGGGATAAATCAAAATCATTTAATGGTACTTCCATTTTGTATTTAAAATTTTGATAACTATCGATATGAAAAATGTGTGCAGAATAGTCGGAATATGAATAATCCGAATCAAATCCAGTAATATTTTCTAAATTAACCTTATTCTGTTGTATTTTTTTTGGATATAAACACTTATCGGGTAACAATGTTAGTCGATTTAAATGTTGTGGTGTAATCATGCCCAAAACAACTACACCACCAATTGCTGCACCGAATGCTGAATTTGTTGGACTTTGAAATAAACTTGATTGATTACTGTATAGCATATTATATTCAATTAAACCCATTGGATATGCAATTTTATAAAAATCTGTTAAACTTTGATCTGTACAGACATATAATCGATACTCATCAAACATATTAGCGAAATTGTCCTGACATTTATAATCATTTCCTACTGATGAAAAGTTTGAGTTTTTCCAAAAATTTCTGGTCATTCGACTTAAACCGAAAGATGCATAAAAATCTTCAATTTTTTTAGTCTTAAAAAATAAATTTCAATATAATATTTCAATTAGCTTGTTCACAATTCAAATTCAAACCTTTTGCAAAGTTGTCCAATTTTTTTTTCTAAAATTCTCATCCAAATTTATCTCTCTTAATGGTATTAATAAATCTAGATATGCTGCCCAATTTTCTGATGAAAAACTACCAAGTATATGAGCAGGCAGTGGACCATATTTGGAAATTATTGGCTCATTATATTTCTTGTGCAACACATTACGTAGAACACCATGTAAAAGTTTATAAAAATATTTTATTTTTGACCAAAGTTGATCAACTAACTGATCTAAGTTATGCATTTCTAATTCTGTACGCCAAAATTCTACAATATCATGGTAACCTACAAAAATTGTGTTTTAGAAACATAATATATCTCAAAATGGGAAATTCAACCATTTCTATTAGCTGCTTTATTCATCAAGCTAAATTCTTTTACAAATTCACTATTTTGATTTAGCGCTAGTCTCGAAGATACCCAAGCCCATCTTAACATTATATCATCTGCAAATTTACAATCGTCTCTTGTAAATTTTCCATTATTAACAACTGTCACATCAGGACCAATGCCTACACAAGATAGTCGAGATTTCTGATCACTGATAGAGAAAATTCGAATTATTATATAAAAATTAATTTAAAATTCATTGATATTTTGCTAACTTAAGAGGATATATTCTAGAATGTTTAACTGAATATATTAGTTCTTTTTTGGAATAAATTTCAGTAAATTCCCAAATTTTCTGCGGATCGGCACATATGTTGTAATTCTTTGGCAAACAAATTTCTGTTTGTCTATAATTTTCTTTAATTTTTTCCAAAATATTTACGAGTTCGCTGGCAAAAGTAATAAAATTTTATTTTTTAATTTTACTTAAAACCAACTGTAAAAAAAATCTTACTTTAATTCAAAATTACTATAATTTGGTCCACGACATAGCAAAAAAATCATTCTCTGTTGATTTTCCGACATTTGATCTAAATAATTTTTAGCTTCCATACATTTTTTATTTTTCCAAGTTAACCAATATTTTAAAAACTCCTTAAAATCATTTTGTAAATTCTTTTGTAATTTCACATAAATTTCCCATTTATAAAATTCAGTATAATAAGATAAAATTTTATGTTGATAATTTAGTTCATGAAACCACGAATCTAATTGACCGATATGATTTTCATTCCATACTACTAAGAAAGGGAAATATAAATATTAGTATTGATTATAAAAATTAAAAATTTATCTAATAAAAAAATTAATAAACATCAAAAGAATTTGAAAAAGAAAATGATTAGTTCCTCAAACTTCACTTCATTAAATCAAAGAAAAATATTGCTTTTTACTAATAATGATATGATATTGTTAAAAATATAGAATTTACATAAATTCTACATATAGCTAATTTAAATTTCTAACAAAATTTTAATTAAAAAAATTAGTTCATCATTTTTAAAAGCATAAATTGTTTATTAATTTGTAACCTGAATAATTATATCCACAATAAATGCACTTAGAAAGCAATAAAGTCCACCAAATATTTACAAAAGTTTTAAACATTTTTTTTTAATTTTATATTACACAATAAATCCAATATTCATTGGAATATCTTAAAATTTAACTGAATCTATTTTATTGTTAATTTTTCAATTTATAAGAAAATAAGGAATTTTTTTAACAAGCATCAACAGGTAATTTAAAATCAACATGCGCAAGAAATAAAAATCGGCAGAAAGGTCCATGTTACAGATTCAATTTAAAAATAAAAAAACTTCAATATACTCTAATTTAAACTTCCAAATGTATTATTATCAAAACTGACTTTATAAAGTTACATATTAATTTTAAATAAACTTTTTTTCAACGTTTTCTAAATTGCAAATATTTGTTGAACGAATCTATGAAATGTAATAAAAAAAACAACTAAAGATTTTTCCTGTGTTTTAAAAATAAGATCACGTTGATTATAAATTTATTTAAATTATCTTTAAATACTTCTCATACTTCCCACATATAGTAAATTTCCAATAAAAGGCAATTTCTTCCCCACATAATTATTTTCGATCCCTGTATAAAGTCATGTTGTTGATGATGATGATGATGATTTCTATCTCATGCTGATTATTAAAAAGGGAAACATTTGTTTAATACTTCCTTCAGGGTAGAAATAAAATTCTACATTATATTTAACCAAAAAAATAAAAGTGTAAATACTGGGGAAATATTAATGTAATTTATACTGATTAGGGATTTTATGATTTTTCATCAATTTTTTTTCATGTTTAAGCTGTATACTCATTTGTATTTTTGTACGGATTAAAGTAGGTAAATTGAAAAAAGCTAAATATATTTCATAATGGAACAATTTGGAAGGCTTTAGAAAATCTTATTTAATTAATAAGTATATTGTAAATTTTTTTATAATATATAATTTCTTGTGTAACATTTTGTGAGTTTCATATCGCATTTTAATGAAAATAATATTGAAAAATTAAAAAATATTTTATGAGATTGTATTTTTGGTTTGTTGAGTTTATAAGCAACTTAATATTATTTTGTCAAAACATCTTTTTACCGAATAAAATTGTCATTACAAGCTTATAGTATAGCAAAAAGCTTATAGAGATAAAATTTTTAATAAAATTTATTGTGCTAAACATTGAGTATATGAATGAAGTACGAAACGAAAATTGTTTTACGTTTACCTTTAGGTCTATTGCTGTATATGATGAATATTGATGTTTTTGAAAAATTCCATTATTTAAATGTACATACTTAGAAACTCTTGTAAATTTCCGGCTTGAAAAATATCTTACAACAACAAAAACAGAAACATTTACTTTCATATTACTGTCAATATTCTAATTAATATTTAACATATCTTCAAAAGTAAATTTTTAATACACCACATTTTTATATTAATAGCTCCCATAAAACATACATTATCCTTTGTCGGTTTACAACAAAAGAAAATTGGTAGCATATTCAACAATTGCATCAACAAATAATTCTATCGCCTTTTAAAAAAATGTTAGAAGTTTTTTCGTACCGTATACGTTTTGTCAGAATTTTTGTTTATTTATTAAACATAACTTCTTATGTACAACAATTTTTAAATATTAGATAAACAAAATTATATATTAAATATATTAAAATAGTTCTTCACAAGTTTACAGATTAACCCTAAATAAATATTTACTTATTATAGATGAACTGAAGTAGTTAAATCTTTTTAAAGTTTTTTGAAGAATTTTTTGATTGTTACTAAGGTAATTTACCTACATGATTGCTATATTTATTATATTTAGAAAAAATTAAAGCTAATTTATTTTTACTTCATAGCCTAGCGAACACAAAAAATTTTTCATTTAAGAGAATCTTTTTTAAACATACTTATTTATTACTTACTTCTTAGTGAATTAATTAAATATTTATTTTTGTGTTTCTTGTTGCTTTAAATAAAAAATATAAGAAATATAAATAAATGATCACAATAATTATTTAAAATTTATATTACGTTTTATAAGGACTAATTTTAACCGTACAAAAAAATATTTTGTACTCTCCCCTATTCACCATGAATAAAGATTTAAAATTGGGGGTATAAATATAATAACCATATAAATATCTGTACTACATTTATTTGAAATACCCTAAAATTTTGGACTAATTAAAGACTCTCGAACGGTTGTGGCTAGAAGTCAACTGGATATGGCCTACTGATGATGAATTTAATAGCCACGTATACTATCTTGAATTAAAGGTAATTAAAATACCTACATTTTGAAGTAGTATACGTATAGATGGTAATGAGTATAGCCATACTCAACTCATACTTACTTTTATAATTAATAGCAAACTACTATATTTATATGAATACTATGAAAATCGAGAGTTCATAATTCTACCAAAGGTTTGGCATATTTTTTTATTTAATTTTACTTAGTCTATTTTTTTCCCATACATTTTGTATTTCAACATATTTTGTAAATCTCTTTAAATTCGCTGGAACAGTTAAAACAGCTGGATAACGATCTTTTAAATTATTTTTTTTGACGCACCTACAAGGAAACATATATTTTTTAAAAATTAAATATTTAATTAATATTATAAGATATTTTTAATTCATTTTTAAGTAATTTTTCCAATTCTTTAGATTTCTGTAATAATTAAATTATATGCTATTTGATTCCAATCATTATCAGAAAACATATCCATAATTGAATCAATACTTTCAGCAATTCCCCATACATCATATTCTTTTAAACATGTTTCCAATATAAATGATATTATTATTGTGATTAAATGTACTTGAGGCTCTTATTAAAGATATTTCTGGTTCTAATATTAATGGATCTGATAAACCAAACACTATATAATAGCATTTGGACCACCTAAATATTTTCTGCATTCAAAAAATCATCTGATGATTGGTTTCACATATTTTACATAGATCATTGTCAATTACTTTGATTTTTCTCATGAATATTCTTTGTTGTAACAATTTATTAAAATGTATTTATTTACTTTATTATCAATATCACCCACCACGTTTTTAGTTTGTCAAATAAATGTAAATTTTTAACTCTACTTATGTATATTTCTGTCAGTTCCAAAAGTTTTAACAGCTCGGTTTCTCTTATATACATAAATTACATAAGGTGTGTTTCTTATTTGAATCTGTAGATCGACTAGACTAGATTTATTTATATCTGAAATCAGATTTATCTGACTAGTGAAATAAGAAACAGACAGATTTTTTAGATAAAAAGAATGTTATAAAGCTGCCGAGTAGAATGAAAATATTCGTTGGCAGCTCTGGGATTCCCAAATTTACGAAATTATTAATTTAAACAGCAATAACATTAATTTTTTTCATTAAAAATTACTACTTTTTAAAATATTTATTGTTATAAATTTACAAAAAAATATAAATAATAAAAAAAAAATAGTTTAAAAAAATTATTGAGAAATGATAATTAACCACAAGAAAAAAATCAAGCAAACAATAATAAAATCTGTAAAATCTGAAAAACTTATCCGATTAAAAAAATAAATCTGACTAATCTGAAACTGAAATAAGAAACAGCCTTCAGATTGTTCCGATTAATCAAATTGATCTGAGCATAAATAAGAAACACACCATTTTACTTTTACCTACTTTTTTTTATCTACTACAAACTGAAAAATGGAAACGACAGCACTGAATGAAATGCAGAACAAAATAATTTTTAGACCAGGACGAAAATGAAAAGTAACATTTTCTATCTCACTCTGCTTAATTTATATTGACAGAGTGAATTACGAAAATTTTGCAGCATTCCAATTTTTTCCTTTAGACATTTTTAATAAATATTATTACTTAGTTATAATATTTTGCATTGATTATAATCAACTTATTTTAATTTATAAACCTTATTATTATGAAACTTTATTATTATGGTCAATAATTAAACCAAAACTAAAATTTTCACGAATATGATTTATATATACCAAAACCAAATTAAATTATAAACTTTCTTTTATCATAATCAATCAACTTTTTAATTGTACAATAGCTTTAAAATTGAGGATTTTATGTATCATTAAAATTGTCAATATACAAAATTAAATTACTAGAAGATTTGAACCACTAATTTTGATTCCTTACACATGATTACTTATAAAAACAATATAATTATGTTTAAACTTTTTTATTTATATCTATAATAATTTATTTTTATTTTATCATTATTTTGCTTTCATATTTAAATGAAATATATTTTTCATTTTTATCATTTTTAGATATACATACAAATTAATTTCTATACTATCAGTCTACAAATGTGATAATGATAATATAATAACTTATAGTGTCCTTATTGTTTTTAAACTGTTTCCAGTTTTTATAAATTTTTTTTTTTTTTTTTTGCAATTACCTTTTACATATTATATTTGAATATACATACTTATATTATAAATCTAATTAGGTTTTCTAATTTTCTAAAAACATACATAATTTACATAATATGTATAATATTTTTTTGAATTGTGATATAAACAAAACCATTAATTGCAAATTAAATATTATATAATATAATTTCCTATACTGTAAAATAATATAAACAATAATAATTTATTTAAATAGGTAGTACAATAATTATTATTAGTTTGCATAAACAAACAATTTCACCTCTTATACAACCTTTCTAAATTTGTAGAATCTTTGTGTTATTGTTGGTTATATAAAATTTTACGAATTGAAAATTAATATTATTTTTTTGATAAAAGAATGTATTACCTAAAAATAATTGTATTAAATATATATTTGGACTAAAAATTGATTTAAAAAAAATTAGAAATGGTATTTAATTTTTTTTTTTTGTGTAAATGAATATTATTTATAATTTATCATTGCTTTCAAAATCATTTCGTTATTATAAGATAATCAATATTTATATACATCTAAAATTGATTTAGCAATCTCTTGCAACTAATCTAGGATCACCTTTTATTAATTAAATTGGTTGAAAGAAGAATAAGAAAAATTTAATTAAATTATTTTGTTTCAAATTATTTTAACTCATTGAGCATAATAACTTTTTTTTTTTATACCTTCAACAAGAAAAATGAATACGTAAGCTCAAAATTAATAAAAGTGAAAATATAGGATAAGTGATGTTGGGAGATACATTTACATTTCGAAGAAAAATATTTCGTACAAAATTTTTGTATAAAAATAAATAGAATTATCACAATTTTTGGTTTAATTTATCTTTAAAAAAATTTTTTAAAAAAAATCTTATCAATTATATTTGAATATGTATTTAAATTTTGAAATTATATATAAAAGAATTTTGATACCACATAAAGTAGTTATATATATGTGCTGACGAGCATAAATATGTCGTACAAAAATATTTATTTCTTATTATAATTTTTTTAACAAATTATACCATAAATTTAGAATTTTATTTAAAAGTTTTATTAATACATATATAATTATTACGAAACAGTAATATTATTTTTAGGATAAAATTAGAACACATTATACAATTTACAATCATATACGAATACTTTATGTATATTCTACCAATTTGAAAAAAATTAATTGATGTAATATCTTAAATAAATTTTTACGTAACGGAATAGGATTCAAATAAGAAAAATTTTTAGAAATATTGCTTCCGTACATGTCTGTTACTGTTTATGTTGAAGTAACACGATTGATATTACAACACGCCAGACGAAATGAATGTATTTAGTTTCAATAAATTTCAACATTAATTTCAATTATTTACTAATATACCACTTAGTTTACTCATATAAAAAATCTTCGTGGCAAACTTACATAACATTTGTACGTACGTCAGTTGCATGCATCCGAAAAAATTGTTCCTACCATGTGATTTCCAAAAAATTAATGAATATTTAAAAATTATAATTATAATATATAAAATATCAAAGTTCATATTTTCTTAAAATAAATAATATGAAAATTTTCATATATTTTCTATTATTTCATGTAAACTTTTAAGAATTTCTACAATTTTAATCACAATTTATATATATAATATATCTGTTTAAATTTTTTGATGTTGGTTAATTCATTTTATCTTATATTTGGTTGTTTTTTTAAACATTTTAACATTGTTTCCAATTTATTTTTTTATAGTTATTAATTTATATAATAATTTATTAAATATAAATATAATACATATAATATTAACATTTTATTGTTTTTCAGTGATATTTTTAATACTTTTGCTGAGCTATAATTTAAAATGTTTTTAGTAACATTATTTAAAAAATTTGGTTTTACATTAATTTTAAACATTAATTTTAAATCTTTTGAATATTATGTTAAATTTATTGATTATTATTTTTGGGTGGTTTTTGATTTTACACAAAATTTTATTTTATCAATTTTTTTTTTTTTGTAATTAATATATTTTAAAAATCATTTCTTTGGATTATTTAAAGATTTGTTATGTGTTTAAAAATTGACATTTATTTAACTTTACTAATAAATGTATTTTTAGTATGTATTAGTATTTATTTATAAAAATGATATAGTTTTTTTATAATTAATTAACTGGAAATAATTATAAAATTGGTTTAAATATATAGTTAGTTTAGTTCATAGTATAAATAATTTGTATAAGTTTAATATTTCAAAAGGATGTGATTTAGTTTTTAGTATCAGGCTATTGGTTACTTATACATTTAAATTTTTAGTAAATTTTGGTAAATTTCTTGATTCAGTGTTGTTAATATTCGTATTCAACATTAATATTTAATTAAAATTTATAAAGATGATTAAATTTGGGTTTGATATCAACAACAATTTCATCAATTTTTCTATGTTAATTGCGGTTTATAAAAATTTAAAATAAATGTAAACATTTTTTAAGAAATAAGTGGTGGGATTCTCGTAAATTGATTTATGGATGTAAAACAATTATGAGATCCAAGGTGAATGATTTATTAAGTGAATTTGGTTCAAAAAACTTCACCTTATGATATTATGATGCTATCTTATTTTATGCTATTAGTTGGTAACTATTGTTTGTTATAAAATCGTATTTCAGTTTTATTTTATTTTTTTGTTTAAAATATATTTTTACAAATTACATTAATTTAAATTTTTTTATTATAAAATTATATTACCAAATATTTTCCTAATATTGAAATGCTAAATAAAATTGAGGCCAAAGACTACATTTAAAAATTAGCAATTAAAAAGATTTAGGTATAAATATTTATGTAAATAAAAAATTTTTTTACTACCTTTCAAGATCTATAAACATAATGAAATTTATATATAGAAGCTAATTCATTTAAATTCGTTTAATATTGTTATTTTTTCCATGACCATTCTGATAATACGGTGCAGGATTATTCATTTCAACAATAACTGAATCTGGTAATGAACTTTTTCGACTTAATTCTGTTTGACCATCAGACATAAGATGACCATTTGGTGTCGTGACCGAATCCTTAAATAAAGAATGTTTAAGAAAAATATTGATGTTAGTATTTTTTGTTCTAATATTATTAAGTAAAAGTAAAATTGTTGCTGCTGGTAATATAATGTTTTGATCAACAGCAACATTTATTTGTCTCACCATATTTATTGTACTAAAATAATAAATAAAATGCTTGTATATTCTGATAAATCAAGTTTAATCAACACTTTTTATTCGTTGACTTTCTCTCATAATTTGAGAGAATTCATTTATTATTATTTTCGATATATATTTTTAAATATTTTCTAAATAAATCTCATATTTACGATAATTTTATACCTGATATATGATAGCAGCATCCAAGGCCATTAATTCCTTTTTCGATAGTTCTTCAACAACTGCAGCAGCATAACAGTCACCTAACATATTATTTGTTGTACGAATTCGATCACTAAAATTTATAAGATTTTTTTTTAAATTGGATGATGGAAAAAATTATTTATTTTATTATTATTATTATAACTACATAAGTTAGTTAAAACCTTTAAGTATAATATGAGTTCTAATTGTATTTGTATGCTCGAAGGATTTTAGTTACATTCTATTTTATTATACAAAATTGGAAATTTTGGGGTCGAATTCTCATTAGTTATCGTGTATCATCCCATATCAACCCAATTACCATGTGTATTTCAACCCCAGATTTATTGTTCTACAAATTTCTTAACTTTTTTTTTAAAAAATAATTATATAAAAGATTTTGTCATACATAACATAATTTAAATATTAAATAATGTGGAAAATTTTCTAATTTAGCATATCATATATTTTATATAAAATTTATTATTATTTTAACTTACACAAACCAATCAATTGCAAACAATAAAGTTACATCTTGTACTGGTGCATCAATTGCTGACAATGTAACCAATAATAATACTAATGCAGCACTTGGTACACTAGCTGAACTCATTGATGCTGCTGTTGATGTTAATAATACAGTAACAATTTCACCAAAACCAATAGTCATTCCACTCATTTGTGCAATAAATAATGATGCAACTGATATAAATAATGCTGTACCATCCATATTAATATTACAACCAATTGGTAACACAAATCTTGTTATTCTTTGATCAATTTTTAGTTTATCATTCATACAACGGAATGTAATTGGTAATGCAGCTGCGCTGTTTATGACCAATAACAAAAGCATCAAAACAAAAGTATTTCCAAAAATATATCACATAGAAAAGTTTGATGACATCACAGAGGAATAATCACAGATTTACCAGGAATTAACCAGTCAATTATTTGATGTTTTTTATGTTTCATATAGTTGTAGTAGTTTTTATATTATTTGTTTTTTTTTTGGTTTTTTATGTAATCAAATATTTTTTGTTTAAAAATATTTGTTTAAAATATTTTTTTTTTTTATGTTTTTGGAATTATCATGAAAAATAACATTGTGTAAACTAAAAAAATTGCAAAATATGAAAATAAATTATAAAAAAATCTTACGTTGACGCTGTTGCAAATGCTGTAAGCATAGCTTGTATAAGTCCACAGTAGAACTTAAATGGATTACGTCTCAGGAAACAGAAGTAGATTAATTGCATTATAACAAATTGATAAAAGAATACACCGATCGCAACAGTAATTATAAACCACATAAGTTGTGACATAACTAATGTTAAATCATTAACACCTAATATTTTTCCTGCTATTACTGAACTAATACCCAATGGTGTTAGCCACATTACACATGTAACCATTTTCATCACAACCTCAAATACAGCCGAAAAGAAATCTATCACAACTTGTCCTTTTATACCAATTGTACCAAGTAAAGTACCAAATACCAAACAAAAAAATACAATACCTAATGTATTTGTACCACTACGATATTGTACAACACGTATTAATTCAATATCGGAATTGGTTTGTTCACTTGTTTCATCAATAATACCAATATTTGTATCATTCATTGTTTCATTAAAACTATTTAAAATTGATGGTTTTGGTACATAAACGGTGTGAGCCTGTTGAAATGCTGCTTGAAATAAATTATCAGGAAAAACATTTCTGTAATAAAAAATAAATAAACATTAATATAGGAAACCAAAACAATGTTATTTACATATAAAATGAAATTTTGGAAAATTTTCAAAATTTAATTTTTGTGTTGTTGGTTAAAGCGGCCCACTCACAACACAATTAAAATAAATTCATTTTAAAGATTAATATTATTTATATTAATTTCTAATAAATCTTTAACAATTTTTTTGTTTTAAATTGGGATGAGCTGATTTATTTTTTATAAGACTATTATTAGATTAAAATAACTTTTAATATTAATTTAATTTCACATTAATCATTTTGATTTATATTTTAGGATAAAAATGGAAAATGAAAACATAAAATTTTAATTTCAACACGCAGTCTAATATCCAAGATTATTATAATGAGAAAGGGGAGTGCGAAATATTTTAATTAAAAATATATTAAAGAAATTTTGAAAAACATATTATCTTAATTTACAATGAGACTGAATTACAATACAACAATTTAGAAAATGCAATTTTGAGATTTTTAAAAAAATAAATTTACTATATTAATGAAATAATGATTCTTTATAATTACCTTCCAAGATCTAACAAACTATCCAATAAATTCACAGCACGATTATCAGTAGTACGATCCAAAGTATTATGTAAACCAGGATCACCAGGATGAATTAATAATACTAAACAAACTCCTAAGCAAGCATTAAAAAATGATGTTGTGGCAAAATAAACCAATGTTCGTAGAGCAATTTTTCCATTCATTTTGGCATTTAAACTTGCTGAACCAGCTATTAAACTTGATATAACTAGAGGCAGAATCATTAATTTAAGGACTCGCATGAATAGTTCACCAGGATATGATATTAACATAATTGAATCAGCACTTAATTTAAGGGGTCTTAAACTGAAACCTGAAAATTTATTTAAAAATTCAAGTTTTATTATAAATATGTTAAAAAAACTTGATAACTAAGATTTTTTTTTACTATTAAAATATGTATTTATATATTGTATTTCTAAGAAAAACCTTAGCTTAATTTGTCCAAGTTATAGCAAAAAACCAAAAATTAATTCTGTTTTTATTTTTACAAGGACTCGTTTTTCAGGTTCGTTAAAAATATAGAAATCTTTGTCTGATATTTATGTTTTATATATGAAATTAAAGGTTGAAATATCTATTTTCAGAATCCATAAGATATTTTTAGAATATCTTAAAAATTGAATAAATTATAGCATCGAGGAGATGAGTCAATTTTTGCAGACTTTTTTTCCTGTTTTTTTGCTATAACTTGGGCAAATTAAAAGATATTTGAAATTGGTTTGGACATTTTTATTATGATTAAAACGCAAAATTTCATTTATAACAAAACTATCCAAACAGAATTGAAAAATCTCTTAATTTGTCCCATATATTTCTGATTATTCTGAATAATAATTAAATTCATTTACAGAATTATGAATGTTCAATGTACCTATAATTTTATTAAATCTAATAAAAAATTGTTATTCACACGAATTACTTAATATTTTTATTAAATTTTAATAAATAAATATTATTGAAAATATAACGCAACTTACCACAAATAACACCTAACAATACACCAGATAAGGTTACCAATAGCATTAAATTTTCATGTAGCCATTTGCACCATCCAACCCGTTCAATTGGCGCCTCACTATGTTCTGTTGTTTTTGGTGGTAATTCAGTACCATTAACAGTTGTACAATTTGGTGGACCCATTTTTGCAAATAAATAATCTGAAAATTTTTCAGATTTTTCCATTGTTTTATTCAAACACCAGAGATAAAAAGATTTTTTGTTTTTTGATAATTTTCACTTATTTTTTGTGTACGAATATTTTACGATTTGATGACTTTGAAAAATGCTTTTCCAGTAATATTATAGATTATTTTTAATTTAATTATTCTTATATATGGTCTCAAATTTTTTTTTAATTTTATTACAAAATTTCTAGACTTAAATATGAACATTTACTACTGTCATTTTTTTTTTTAAATAGATTTCTTCATTACCATAGTGGAAAAAAATGCTTCGGAAAATCGATTATTTCCTTATAACAAAAAACAGAATTTTTGTACTCTCTCTATATTGCTTTTACGAATATATTTAAATAATTTTCTTTATTTATTTATATTTTATATTCAATATTCCTTATTAGTTCCCGCATATTTTTTAAAAAGGACCCAGTTTTTTGTTTGATTTTTTTCTGTTTTATTTTAAAAATCTTATTTATTTTTCTTTCTAATAATTAAAAATGTTATTCAATTTAACTAAGGGTTACCGATTTGGTATTTTATTCGGCGGGAACCGCCCTTGTGATTTGTTAGTAGGTTCGTCTTGGACGTCTACGTTAAAAGGGTTTTGATTTAATGGCTCCGTTGTTGTGATTTTTTTATAAATATCTCAAACCACGAAAATTTTCAATATATTTTAATATATCAAAATTGTTTTTTTTTTTTCGTTTGATATGTTTAGGAGGAAAGTTTTAATGGTAGTTTTTATAGTATTGATTTTTATGTATCTTTTCAAATAATTCTTCCTTTTTTTCGATAATACGAAAAATTATTATTATATTGTTGCGGTTTTTCTTTTTACACAGTCATACATTTTTTTTTTATACTTAATTGGTTTTCTGGAATTTTCATTCACTTAAAAAAAAAACTAATCGTTAATAATTGTGCAATTTTTTTTGCGTAATAGAAATGCAATAGATATAAATTTATATATTTTCTTCCTGTTACTATATGAAAATATTATCTGGATTTTGTTTGGAAAATCGATATTTTCTACAAAAAAAAAAACTGTGGCACAGATATTTTATCCACCTTAGAAAACTAGTTCTTATAATTTTTTTAGCAACTTTTGCGTATTTAAACTAAATTTTCCGTATTGTTAAAACAAATTTCTTAGATTTTTTTCCAAAATTAAATTTTCAAATTGTATAAAACCATTAATGAAATTTAAACTTAAATTTTTTTATGATAAATGCAAGAAATCGCATAACAAGTCCGATGTAGTAAAAGTAACTTTATCGAATGAAAAGCTTTATTAACATTTTCTACTACATACACATATGTATATATAATATGAAAATATGTACATATTATTTGAGTCTATAAGAAAATTTGGAATATGTACTCATTTTCCCCAGTCTAAAATTGATGAAATGTACGAGCTACATTTGCGTGAATATACCAAATTTACCCCAGTTACATATAGTATAGGTTCATTTGTGTACCGTACCTTTCACAAAATTGTATATGCATACCTATATTATTATTGGTAATAAATCTTAATAGATAATTATAACAATTTCCATCTAAAAAAAATGGATTACCAAAAACAAAACCCAGAAAGTAGCGATTAATGGTTTAGTTTATTTTTAGTATAAATAATAAATAATCAAAAATATTTTTTTATTGATTAAACTCTACATTTTTTGATTTGTCAAAATTACATAGAAATATTATTTTGATAGATGATTTCGTGTTGTATATAAGTGTTGCTACAAATATATAAATATGTACATATCTAGATATAGTCAAAAATAATTTTCATATTTCGTATTACATTCAAAAATATACTCAATATACGATAAACAAATAAAATATAATAATTATTAATAACTATTTGTTGCCTTACACGACATGGATCCTATATAAATTTATTAATAATATGCAAACATTTTTTTTTTTTAATTTTGCAAAATTTTCCATTTATAATTTGATTAAAAATATTTTGCAATTTTGTGTCACCAAATAAAAGTTCAGCTATCAATATTATATATTTCTTTTTGCATTAGTTTTATGGCCTGTCACTGTGCAGCTGTTAGTTTTCAGTTATTAACAACAAAATATATATACATATATTAATCTATATATCATACCTAATAGCCTTATATCACAAATAATAGATATTTTCAAAATCATTAAAAAGTTATTGGAAAACAAAAACATCACAAATAAAGATATTGGATAATTAAATTAAAACATATTTTTATTGATTTTCTTGTTACGTTTTTTGTAAATTTATTATACCATATTTTAATAATGATTCATTAATAAATTTAATGATGAATGAAATCCACTAAACTTTTACAGAAAATTGATATATAATTAAAAATGATATAATTTTAATTTTGAAAAACAATCGTCATTTCCTAATTTATAGTATTTTAGTTATTAAACCGCGTCATTTTATTTATTTTTATTTCAATTTTGACTAGTAAAAATATTATAAATTATGTTTTAATCGATTCCAATGTCAAGGTCATTATTAAATTCAGTCAATTCAAGGACCAATATTAACAAATTATTTATTTACTTAAAATAGGTTTATTAAAAGATAATTGACCATGTTTAGATTGAGGGTGAAATTGAATAATTTTTTGTTACTAAATAAATATAAAAAATAAAATAAATATTTGTGATAAAATCTAAAACAATTTTTTTGCATTATCATCATGCAAGGACAATAAACATTTTAGTCTGTTAAATATGAAAATATTCAAAATAAAATATACGTATATAAATTTTTTAGTACATTTTTGTTTTTTGCTACAATTAAAGAAACCAAGAGGAATAAAACTAAATTTGTGTATATAGTTATTTTTAGAAAATTTGTACATATTCGAGAAATTGTCAGCTGGCATGAAATGTTATAATTTTTTTTTTACTAAAGAAGACAGATTTTATTGTTGTTATTATTATTATTATGAAATAATACATAAATAAATTTTTAAATTACAATTATTTTTAAAAATAAAATTCTAAAAAAAAAAAGTTTCATTCAAAGTTAAATTAGATTTTTTTTTATATTTACATTATATGTACATGCATACGAATATGTACATATAAATATTATTCAATTATTATTTTTTATTAAAAATATTATTTTTGATTGACTTTTGATCAAAATAAAATTTTTCAGCTTCTGTTATTTATATGTTTTATTTTATTATAAGAGAAAATAACATTAACTACCGATAACTCATTTTCTTCTAGCTCTTTCGTTTGTAATGTCTCATATTTGACAATCCACCCATTCCCCGATAATCAAATATTAAAAATTCGATATAAATAAGGCCACCAGCGTTATTTTTTGCCACTATAATTTGATTGCATTAGAGATTAGAATGTCGGGAAAAAAAAATCTAAGTGGTAGTAGGTCCTAGGCTCACATAGGGCTATTGAGCCCAAAGAAGAAGAAGAATGTAGGTTAGGTATTTATATTTAAATATTTATGTAGTAAAATAATTACCGTATTAAATAGAATTTTTGTTATGAGAAAAAGAAATACAAGAAAACTTTTATCATCAAAATGAATTCCATTAGATACCTTTTGTATGAATAACATATCATATAGAATCCTTACAAGTATAAATAAAAGTATATACAAAACAATACCGACAAATCGATTTTCAATTGTTAAACTTTCAAATTAGTACCTGTTTTCTATATGAAACAAATATAAAATTGCAAGAATTTTATATAATTCCTATAATAATTTATTATGCATATAAAGTATATTAAAAATATTAAATAAATATTAAAGTATATTATGATAATTTAAAATACTTATATAATATTTAAAAATAGAATATGGACATAAATAAATTTTCTATTAAATATTTATAGATTAAATAATCTAAAATTAATTTATGTATACTTCTTATTACCATAATGTGACTTATTATGCTGTGATATAATATTTTTTGCTTGCCATCACATAATATAAATATCAATAATTTTTAATATCATATGCAAAATATTTAAAAATTTAAAATAATATTTCAAATCTATTTATTTTTATATTTAAGTTTATATTTCTACATGCAAGACATTTTTTTTTTAAATTTGTTCTGCTGCTCCTTAAGACCATAAAACATAAAAAAATTTGTGTTTGAGTGACAAAAAGTTATTAATTTTATGTTTTGGTTGAAAATACATTTTATTTTTGGTTATAATTTTATAATGATCTTGACAATAAATATTACTTTGGCTTTGAACTTGATGAAAAATTCTATTTTTAATTATATGTAATTTATTTACACATATATACATAAATGTTCTTGCGGCGAATTATTATACCGTATATACAAAATGTATACATATATACACGTAATTTATAAATGCTTAATTAGTTAATACTAATTAAAATCATTTTTTGTATTAATTTTTTTGGCAATATGTTTAACAGGCTATAAAGGCAGCACACAACATACAATACACGTTCCGGTACAAGTCATGGTTACACAAAACCGATTTTCTATACTTTTTCGGTCTTTTGGTACAGATCCTTAAACTGTGTAGGTTTATTCATACACATGTTCCGGTGGACCTGCATAGGTATTCCTCTGAGGTGGACCGGAACATGTATACATCGTATATGGCTGGCGTTAATAAAATTTCGTAACAAAAATTTGAGATATTTTTTTCTTGAAACAATATAAAAGTATATAGAGAATTCGCAAAATTACAAACATACATAAACACCATAGTTTACATAATAACATTTAATATTTTATGTTTCATTTAAATATTATTCTTATCTTCTAGTATAAATTCACAATGCAAACCTATAATAAATGACATTAATTTTCATTTATACGATATTGCACAATACAAAAGAAAATAAATTCAAGGTGGACTAATTCAGTTAATTGAAAAATGACTTAGTATGTATCCATTACGAAATAAAATCTGTTAATTTAGGTGTTCTTGCTATAATTTACTACGATGATCTTCATCTATACATAACGAAATAATATAAAATAATCTTTATACATAATCTATTAATAATTTAGATAAAAACAAATTTTGTCAAACTTTGTAAGTTAAAAAATTAATATGAAAAGTTTAATTTATTAGCATTGAAATTTTAGCACGTATACATACTTTACGTGAGAGTTCTTTTTTTAATTAAAAATACGCTTTAAAATGCTATACTTTGAAAATATATAATTCAATTCAAAAGCATTTAAATTTGTTAAAGGCATGCATTTAATTCTCCAAATAAAATTTTAAATTTTAAATATGCAATTATTAAATTTTAGGCTATTTTTAATGTGTCAGCAAAGTATGTTACAATTTAAAATGTTTTGGTTATGAATAATATTCTCTTTCTAAGTATCATTCGATAATATTTGAATACTGTTTTTCAGGTTTTATCAGCGCCAGCAACGAGCTAATAACTTTGTATAAAAAAAACTATAGGTAATTTATAATTGGGAAAATAATCTACGAATGATTTGACAATCATTTTAATAAAACTATTACGAGTATGTAATATGATTAAACATTATATGATTAAACTATTTTTAGTAATACGACCGTAAATATTGTCATTTTTTTTTATTAAATTGTCATTCCTAATGAATTTATTTGTATTTTACAAATCCAAATATTTTTTATAGCATTTTTCAAAGTTTTACAATTGAAAATAATTAAAATAATTTTAAAAAGCTTACCTTTCTTATAAAATCACAGTATTTAATTATTTTGATATAAATTAAAAAAAAATGATAAATAAAATTATTCACAAATTCCAAAATTTCAGCAAAACGTAAAAAAAAATTAACACATTTTAATTACAAAAAAAAAATTATGTAAAAATTTCATTCAAATTATTTTGCAAAAAGAAATGAAATAGATTTAAACACAATTATATAAAATTCATAAATTTTAATATTATATATCGTTTTAACATTTCCAATAAAATAAAATTTATTACATTTTCCTTTACAGTACCCGTTATAGAAAATATTTTTTTCCAGGTTTTTAATTTACTTTTCACTTTTCCTTTAAATATATTTAGTTTTTTTATCAACAATTTACCATTATTACAATATGTAATATTATTTAATTTATTTAATAATAATATTTCCTGCGAATAAAATAAAAAATAAAATTCAGAAAATTTGGTGACACTGCAATATTATAACTTCGTTTTAAGTATTTACATTATGTACATTATCTAAATTTCCAAATGAATTAATAAAACAGCGAGAAAAGGAAATAAATAATTCTGAATTAATGGTGGCAATATAAAAAAAAAATAATTTTGTCAAATAATTTGGAATTTAATCAATAAGTTTTAGGTGCAAAACATTTTACAAGTAAACTATTTTAATTTTAGGTTTACATTTATCTAAAATAGCACATGGGGGAAGCACAAAATTGTTCTGCCCATTTCAGCCATAAAATTATTATTTTTTATTTATCTAGAAATTGTCGCAACTTTGCCAATTATTGTCGTTTTATGATAATTTTATCGTGGAATATGTATTTTTAATTCCTGTTTCTTTAAATGATCGCAACCTAAAAATTATTTATTAATAAAAAACTAATAATAAAAAAATACGTTTTATTTTTTTAATAAATTATATATAAACTAAATTAAAAGGTGAATTTACATAAGTAAATTTTATTTCTAAGACGTAAAATGCTAAAGCTTAAAAAGAATATTATATATGTAGGTACTATATTTTGCTAGGGAAAATATATATATATTTCAAAATTCAAGAATTTTCACAACAAGGTCAAGAATTTTCTATATTCTTAAATTTTTTTTTATACATTGTGTCACATTAATTGCAATTGCCACCGTATTATAACAAAGTTTGGAAGCTCGATAAATTTGAAATTTATAAATAAATTTTAATATTATGTAGGTACATTATGTACATATTTATTTATTAAAATTTTCATTATATAATTTTATTCCATTTTACTTCTTGAATTTAATAATTAACTTTCAGTTTCTTTACTGTTTAACTTAATTTCACTTTTCTTTTAAAACAAAATTAAAATTTGTCATTTTATATTAACTTTTTGTTATTAAATCAGTTAAATTTAAATCCGTAAAATAATTTTTTTTAATTATTATATTTTAAAAGAAAATTCATTAATAGCTATATTTAATTGAAAACTTTTGAAGTATATATTCTTTTAATACTATTATATATATTTGAAAAATATAATTTTTTTTTTTTAAATAAAATAACAAAATTTGAACTTAAATTCCCGCACAATCCGTTTGCTTACATTCCAAGTTCACTAGTGAAATTTTTTTTATATTTTTGTCGCCTGCTGCTACTACTTAGTGTTGATTTATTTGTCTCCTCTCCTCCACTAAGACCATTTTGTTGTTAATAATATAATTTCTTTAAACAAATTCTTTTTTAAAATATATACTTCACAAAAATTTAAATATATAGATTTTTTTTTTGTGTATATATGCATAATAAATTTGTATCTTTTTTTATGTTGCAACATTTTTATGTATATAGGAAAATACTATATATACTTTAAACAAAAAAAAACATGTTGTAGAATAATATTTTATTTATTTTATTTATTTGTTTACAAGGTTTTAAGAATTTATTAATCAAAATTGATATCTTTAATTTCAAGTTCATAAAATTAGTATATGTTATAAGAATGAAGTACATGTATATATGTATAGTAACACTTCTGTTATTTGTTTGTATTAAAAATAATTTATTAATTATTTGTATTAAAATTTATATCCTAACCTAATGCCTAATCCATTTATTAAATAACAAACATACAAGGTGCAAATTTATTATGTTTTAGTATAGTCCGATGAATATGCAATACAATTGGAAAATAATCGAATTATTGCAAAATTTGTATAACTTTATTATACGGAAATATTTAAAAAGTATTTCGCATTGGTTTGCGTACATGAATATGAATTAAATATTAGAATAGGAAATAAATATGGCATGCATTATTTTTATTATAACATATATATTTTAAAATATTAAAAGACTTGTATTAAAGAAAAAATTTAATTAAAACAAATTTCATTCTGGCTTTCATCATAAAACTCTATTATAATTAAAAATTCTCCGTCCATAGACACCAAATCCATCAATATTGAAGAATGTCAAGAATTTTTATATATATTAAATAAACTTACTAAAACATATATTATTTTTAATTCGATATTTTATTGAACAATTTATATACATTTGAAATTGGCAGTGTACTTAAATTATAAAATTGAATTAGCAAATTATTGAAAAAAGCTAAATAAAAATAATAATTTATAAAATTTAATTTCGGAAACTAAATTTTATTTTCAATACAAATACATATCTACAAAAAATATTGGTTACAAAAATTGTTTTACATATTTTTGGAAGTTTTTTATAAACTGTATATGAAAATTAAAAAAAAAAGATATGTAAAAGTATTTTTGTAAAAAGTAAAATACAAGTTCTTTTCTAATTAAAATATAAAAAAAGAAGGTGGCTTTTATTTTTATAATTGTTTTTTAAAATAATTATTAATGGCACTTTTTTATATCATAAACATTATAATTTTATAAATTTATTACACTAAAACGTAACAGAATTCTATATTTTTTATTTTGGTTTATTACTTTTTTTTTTAAAGTTTCCATTTTAGATTTATAATATATATATATTAATTTATACAAAATTTATCAACTACTTTTTTATTATGTATGTCGTGGTCTAGGACGTCTATTTCTATGTGCTCCTGGACGTGGATACCTTGGATATTCTGGTGCAACAGGTTCTGGTCTTCTGAATTCATGAGCCTCTGGTATATCTATAGCATGATAAATTCCATCAATTTCCTTTCTACATACTGTACACCTGGTATTTTAAAGACAAATTTTAAAATTTCATTATCTTTACAAGACAAAAATTTAAGCTTACCTGCTAATTTTGCTAGTTTGATCTGTTTTCAATGTCAATTGTTGTGGTTTAGTCCATTGTTCATGCTCTTCAACAACACTCATCCAAAATGATGCCAATTGATCATAATAATTACATCTTCCATGACCATGACATTCAATAATTGGATTTGTTCTAAATTCTTCCAAACATGATCCTGGCGAAACTAAATTTTGTCCAAAGCCACCGGTATTATCAGTTGTAGTCTGAAATGTAAATTATTTTTTTATTTAATCAATTAAATGATTTTTTTTTTTTTTTTATGTCTTTAGATTAATAATTATAGGTTAAGTTTTAAAGTAATTAGGTTAAGTAAAAATTAATTGTAGGTTTTTAAGAAAATTTTTCCTATAAAATCACCTCCTTCAAAAAAAAAACAAACAAATATATGTAGATATAAAAATTATATAAACAAACATTATAAAATATTTAAAAAACCGTTGAAGGTTAAAAAAATGTAAAATATATTGTTAAAAAAAAGAAATTATAACAAACAAAACAGAAATAAATAATTTTAATTTGAAAAAAAAAAAAAAAAAATGATTTTTTTTTTTAAATATCAGTACCATAATATAACTGTAACCAGTCCACATTTCTCCCCAACCACGTGGACAATCTGGTATAGACATTGTTTGTTGATGTAATGCTATAAATTTAGTTTTCGATTCACAAACTACACATCTAAAAAGTTTTAATTTAATATTAAATAATTTTATTACTTAAATTTTATAAAAATTAACCTGGAAATATATTTTAGTATATCTCGTGCAAGAATTGGTTGCATAGTCATTGGCATTGGTTCTGCAGTTGATACCCACATACTATCATCATTTGTGTTTGCATAACTACATACATTATTGAAATCACAAAACATAAATGGCATAGTTGAGAATTTTTGTAAACATGAACCAGCAGAACCTAGATCTTGACCAACAGTTCTACTACTACCAATAGTAGCAGCCATGGAATACCCTTCCCATAATTTATGTGTATTTGCAGGACATTCAGGTATGAAAACGGTTTGTGAATGTTTAGCAAAAACAAATCCACGACTTCTTCGTGGTGAACCTCCTGGTGCTGGATCACCAGGATAACCTTTTAAGCCTCGATAACCATCCAAGCCATTCAGACCAGTTGGACCTGGGTATCCTTTTACACCTTTAAGACCTGGTGGACCTTCAAAACCTTCTATACCATATTCACCTGGATATCCTTTGAGCCCTGGTGGACCAGGAGGACCAGGAGGTCCATGAAATCCGATATCTCCAAGCATTCCTTTGAAACCGGGAATACCTGGCTCACCAGACAAACCGGGGGGCGCCCTCTCATAGGGATATGTGTAACCTCTTTCACCCTTTTCACCTGGTAATCCTGATAATCCATCAATTCCATTCCATCCACGATCACCAATTGGACCCCTTGGACCGCGTGGTCCTACCGAACCGTATTGACCAGGTCTACCTGGGTTACCAATTTCTCCTTTCATACCAGGATGACCATCAATACCAGGTTGACCATCAAAACCTGGATCACCTTTTTCTCCACTATAGGAATAACCAGGATTACCAGGAGCACCTTTACGTCCATTATCGCCAGGAGGACCTTTGGAACCCGGACGGCCTGGAAGTCCGTCTCTGCCAGTGGCACCTGGATATCCAACATCACCTATTATTCCTTTGATACCATCACGACTAGAGCCGATTGTACCCGGTAATCCATCAGGGCCATCATCACCATAATCACCAGGTGCACCTTTTGGTCCGGGTAGACCTGGTCTTCCTGGGAGACCTGGACGTCCAGCATCCCCATCATCACCATTTAAAGCATGATGATAGACCGCACCAGAGGGACCCGGTAAACCTTTATCACCTTCTATGCCTTTTATTCCTGGATATCCTTCAAGGCCAGGATTGCCACCTCGTCCAATATCGCCACGAGCACCTTTTGGTCCAGGGAAACCAATGTGTCCAGGAAGTCCATCGGAACCTATTGATCCTGAAACTCCTGGTTGTCCTGCATCTCCCCTGTCACCTTTTATAATAGCATGAGTAGTTATAACGTGACCAGGTGCTCCTGGAAAACCCCTATCCCCTTCTTCTCCTGGTTCACCAGTTCGCCCATTATCACCATCTCGACCAGCATCACCTTTTGGACCAATGTGCCCAGGGTATCCAAATTCTCCTATTTCACCTTTTAATCCTGGAAAGCCTATTGGGCCTGCTGAACCTACCTCTCCCTTCCTACCTCGCAATCCATGTCTTCCATTCAGCCCGGGAAATCCTGCTAGTCCTGAATCGCCTGGCTCGCCAACTGGCCCTGCGGCACCGTAATCTCCTCGTTCTCCTTTAAGACCATCTAAACCATCCAATCCATATCGACCAGGAGAGCCAATTTCTCCCTTAATTCCAGGAAACCCATCCGTGACATTACCCGGTTCACCTTCCATACCTTGTATACCAGGTGCACCCGGCATACCAATTCTACCTGGTAATCCGTAGATACCAGGAGGACCAATATCACCTTTTAAGCCACTATAAGTGCTATCACCTTTGGAACCTTTCACGCCTGTGAGACCTAAATTACCTCGCACACCTTTCCTGCCTGAATAACCATCACTTCCTGGGAGACCAGGACGACCTCCATCACCTATTGCCCCCTTTCGTCCAGAGGGTCCTGCTGGACCGCGAGGTCCAATATCACCACCTTTTCCACTCCAACCTACATCGCCCATATCACCCATATCGCCATTTAGTCCTCTATAGCCAGGTAAACCTCTAAAACCTGGATCACCATCCATTCCATCATCACCTTTCACACCTCGTGGGCCGGAATAGCCAGTATCACCTTTAGCTCCCGCTGTACCAACTTTTCCTTTTGTACCAGTGGGTCCTGGGAGACCTGGTCTACCTCGAGGTGCAATTTTTCCATTTCTACCTGGTTCACCACGATCACCTAATGCACCAATAATATAGTCACCACGTTCTCCTTTATTTCCAGGTAAACCATTTATCCCTGATGGTCCTAAATCTCCATCCTCTCCCTTTCCACCTTTGTAGCCAGGTTTTCCTCTATTTCCCGGATAACCTGGTAAGCCTTTGTCTCCTGGATATCCTCTTGGACCTAAATCACCAACACTGCCTTTTTCACCGGGTAAAATATAAGGACCAGGGTCACCTCGCGAGCCTTTCGGTCCAGGATAGCCTTCGTTACCTGTAAGGCCATCTATACCCGGAGTTCCAGGAGCACCAGAAGCACCATGTGATCCCACGACACCTGGATATCCCTTAGCACCTTCTGGACCAGGTAATCCTATTCCACGAAGACCTATGTCACCTGGGGGTCCAGGATATCCATCATTTCCTGGAATTCCCTTTTCACCTTTGGGCCCTATTGGTCCTTCAAAACCAATATCACCTCTATCGCCTTTGTTTTCTCTTGGTTGTTCTTCACTGGGTTCTCCTTTTTGTCCTTTCAAACCGGATGCACCATAATCACCTTTTTGTCCTCTGAAATCAACACATTATGTAATATTAATATACCGTACAATAAAAATTATATGTGCATGCATACATAAATTAAAAAGTTATGATAACAACAATACGTTTACCTTTGCCCTGGATATCCAGGTTCCCCGACTAAAAATTGTATTGGTGTATCAGCTGGCGAACCAGGAATACCATCCCGTCCATCGGTACCATTCCGACCATCTTTACCTTGTTGTCCAGGGAAACCAAAATCGCCAGGAAAACCTTTTTCACCCATTTCGCCTTTTCTACCCGGGTATCCAGGAGACCCAGAAACTCCAGGATTACCTTGCTCACCTCTATATCCATCGTCTCCTTCATCACCAGGATTTTCTTTTTTAGTACCACTAGTTATTATTTCACCGTCTATACCGGGTATACCTTGTTCTCCAAATTCACCACTAGTTCCATTTAGTCCAGGTATTCCTCGACGTCCCTTAATTCCAGGCCTACCCGCTGCACCTTTAAAACCTCGGGGACCTGTTAGACCCGGTTTTCCAAATAAGCCTGGTCTTCCTGGGTGTCCGGAATCACCTTTGTTACCTGATAATCCTGGTTGACCAGGGGGACAAACTCCGCAATCATCACCTCTAGGACCTTTGGGACCCTTCGGTCCAGGAACACCATCATAGGCATCATCACCTGTTGGCCCTTTTTTCCCCGGAAGACCAGTTAAGCCTACGGGACCCATTCCCTTTATTCCATTTCCTGGTGTTCCCCTGACACCTTGAACTCCGATTTCTCCTCGATCCCCCATATATCCCGGTTTACCTGGCCAGCCCGGAGTTCCGGGTGGGCCCTGTGGACCATACATATTACTACCTGCGAAACCTTTAAGTCCTCTTCTTCCCATTATTCCTGGTCTACCTGGTGAACCAAATGGTCCAGGATTTCCAATTTCTCCAAAATCTCCATTATCACCCTTAATGGAAGTACCTCTTGATCCCTCTCTTCCTGGAGTACCGGGTTCACCAGGAGGACCAGTAGGACCCATTCTTCCTCGATACCCGGGATTTCCTGGAACTCCTGGCGATCCTGGAAATCCAAAATCACCTTTATCTCCTTGGTAGCCTTGCGGTCCGTCTTCAACAGGTGGTGATCTGCTTGGGTCATATTCGCCGGGCAAGCCAACGTCACCTTGAGGACCAGGGTTGCCATCAAGTCCAGAATCACCTATGTTTCCTTTAATGCCATCATTTCCATCTCTACCTGCAGAGCCTGGCGCACCTTTACTTCCTTTTTCACCACTTGGTCCCGGATCCCCAGGTTTTCCGGGTTTCCCACGTTCACCTGGATTTCCTAATTCGCCTTTTGATCCTCTTTTTCCCTTGGGACCTCGCGGCCCGTCTTCACCAGAGTATCCTATTAAGCCATCTTCACCAACATCGCCCTTTTCACCAATAGGTCCCTTGGGAGCAATGCCACCCTTTCCAAATGGGTCTTTTGAATTATCTCCTTTGTCACCTTTGTCACCTTTTTGTCCAACGAATGTTAGGTCTTTCCGTTCAGCATCATCTCCATCATATCCCCTAGGTCCTTCCTGTCCGTATGGACCTTGCAGACCAGGTAAACCTGTATTACCTTTTCTACCTCGTGGTCCTCTATATCCTTCTGGTCCACTAACACCAGGAGGTCCAGAATCGCCACGTTCACCCTTCGCACCTATGGAATTAGCACCACCTTTGCCAGTATCTCCTGCTGGTCCTTCCCTTCCCGGTTCACCCGGTAAGCCTCTTTGACCTGGCGTGCCAGGATAACCTGGTGAACCCATTATACCATCTCTACCATCGCAACCATCAATACCGCGTGGTCCATGAGAACCATCTTCTCCAGTTAAACCCTAAAAACATATTTCATATATTTTTATTTTTATTTTTGTTACAATTTAAAGCTTACTCTCGACCCTGGTCTTCCACGAACACCGTGTTCACCAGCTTCTCCCTTAAATACAAAATATGATTTAGATTATATTGAAAATAATATTTTAAATTGATCATTGTATACTCTATGTCCTTTTTCACCAATTTGTCCATATTCTCCAATATCGCCAATATCACCACGGCGACCATAAGGACCGGGTGGTCCAACATCTCCAGGGGGGCCTTCAGTGCCTGGTACACCAGGCGGACCATGTGTACCAAAGATTCCCTTAAGTCCTTTACAATCGCATACCGTTGTATTGCATTCCTGTGAAGAAAATTAAATAATTTCAAAATTAACTTTTTAATTCATTGTTAACAATAAATTTTTTTTTCCATATCGGTACATTACGACGGTACATTACAGTACATTATTGTTATTGTTTTTTAATACTATGCTTACTTATTAATTAGTTTTAAAGTGGATTTACTATAATAGGTTTTCCTGACCTGAAATTGTCCGAATATTAGTACATTTATTTAAATATTTTATTACAATGCAACACGAAATTAGCTGTTGCATAATTGTGGAATGCCACGATAACTCACTCTTGATAGATCTTAAAATTCCACTTCGGATCAATCAATCAGATTGATCTCATTTATAATACTCTACATAGTCTTAATTACATATGACTTAATTTTTTTGTTGAAAAGTAGATTATTTAAGAAAGTAATAATCCGTTTAAGTTTCGATGTTTAATTTGTGGGCATATTACATTAAAATAAAATATATTATATTGTTTAATTTCAAGATATACGAATATTCGAACTACGAATATATTTTAATTATGTTGCTACATGAAAAACTATAAAATTAGGAATAAAATTTGCACAGTCAGTTTAAACATAACTTTTTTTTTTACATTAAAGACAGACATGTTTTAATTATCATTAATATATTTTATTTACATACGTGTGGGTAAGAAAATGTATAATAATATATACTTAATTTTAAAGGGATCTAATTTCATATGATTTTTTTTTATTAGAAGGAATTAAAGAAATGATGATTAAGCATCACAGTTTAAATTAATTTGAAAAATTTTATGTTATGACTTATGAGTTTCTTTTTTTAAATTAATTTAATAATTTTTCTACTTTTATGTATTTTAAAGATACTTTCTTCCTTACGCAGCCGTCTTGTAAGTTGTTGAATATTAAAATATTGCAAGGTAGAATACTATTAATCAAAATGCTTTATGTACAATCTCGTCAACAACAACATCAACTCTGATCATATATTCAGCAAAACCATGAGAAAAACTACTCCTATCAGATTTTCAAGAAACTCCAAATTCTTAGAGAAAAAACATTTTAGATCCAAATACAGTATTATTATGTGACTCCTTTAAAAGAGATTTTAGAACATTTAATAAATTTTGTAAATTCTACGAAGAAAATTATCCTTTAAAAAAACTTAATATAAATTTCTTTTAAAAAGCATAAATAATATGATCATCATTAATAGCATATGTAATGTAGTATAATAGTGCATTATCTCTGTTGTATACGATACTATTAGTTAATTTCATAAAAATATTGATCTTGCCAATGAATAAAAAATTTGTATCACATGTGGCACAATGCTAACTTTGGAGTAACAGATTATTTATAATCATAGAAATTCTCATTGAAAGTAAATAAACAAAAAAATATTATGAAAATAAAAAATATATTAAATGTTTATGTTTTATTTTTAACAAATTATAAATTTATGTTAAGTAAAAGAAAAAGATGAAATTTATGATCTATAAAATATAATTTATTTTATTTTATAGATTATTATAAGTAAAGTTAATGAAATCTTGATCCCAGTTATAGTTAGGTTGAACATTGAAATTAAAATATATATTTTTATTATCTACAAATTACAGATTCAAGAATATTCTATAAACTCTTTTTCAACAAATCTGAATCAAAACGGACCAAACGACAAATGGAGTTTTATTTCCAATGGAACACTTTTCGTTATAACTTACGAACACTTTTCTATGGTATTAATTAATTTAAAACTAAGAAGTTAACCTACTAAACCGCAAAATACGGACGATATTAATTAATTTTGAACTATAATGATGATCATATTATTTATGCTTTTATTTACTTTCCAATATATTAATATTTAATCCATTTATAAAACCTACTGACACATTAGACCTATGTGATTGAGTTAATCCATTTATATCAGCATTCTAAACATTATATTACCTATATAAGTATTTATATTTTTTTAAATTTCGAAGAAAAATGAACTAATTTTTTATATTAATGTTTCAATGACCTCAAACTGATTTTATTTCCTATTTTGTTATATAAAAATATATATTTATATTCTTTGTAAAAGAATTTTAAATTTTAATCAAAAATTTATTTTGAAAATACAAAAAAAAAAAAACGTACATATAGTTCCGCTTTTAGATTACACACCAGAAAATATAATAATTTCTAGAACAAATGATGACTTTTTAGCGGATGCAAGAAACATGCGTTTTATTGATAAGAACTTCTTTTAAGCAAAATTATAAAGAAATAATTGAATTTTATTAAATTATTTAATATAAAAAAAATATATAGTAATACATAATTGATAATTTATGTAATATAATAATGTAATATCCTTATTTTAATGCGAATCACACAATATACAATTAATATTAAAATTAATATAACTATGTGTAGGCATAAGAAATTCTCAATATTTTTGGGTTACGGGCAAAGAATCATAATTATTTTTGTCAAATCAAAAGGACAGGGAACTTTATTATCTATTTTTCTCAGAATTTTATTATTAAATTTAAATTTATTTTTGGTTGATCTAAAATGTTAAATATTTCTTAAATGATAATCAATTTTTTTTAAAGATAAAATACAATTATTAATTTTGACCCATTTTTATAGTTTGATTACTCTTAAAGGAAATTCTTTAAACAATTTTTTTTTAATTTACTTCCATTTGATGTTTTGCAAGCGAAATGTTGATATGGATTTTTTTTAAATATAGTTAGCCAGCCAACTGATCAAGTATGTTGTATAAAATATAGTATTTCTAGTTCAAATATGTGTTTTTGCCAATCGTATTGTTACTTTTTTTTTCTAAATCCAATTGGTATTGGTTGGGAAAAAGCGAATTGGACCTAAAAAAACCATAAGAAAAATACTTGATTAGTTGGCTGGAGGATTCAATTGATATATACTCGTTCTGAAAAAAAACTATTCTGAAAAAATATTTTTATTTTAATACAATAATTCCGAGAGTGCATTGAATTATTGAATATAAATTAAAATCGATGAAATATGAACTTTTCTAAACACAACCATAAAATTACTTCTTGTGCTATTTAATAGCAATGGCATTTCTCATCCTATAAATTATACATTCAATAAATCCAAAATTATGTACACTTATGCATAAATAAAAAAACATATAATTCTTATAAATTCTATGGTGGTCAATTGAAATATACCTTTTATTGATTTCATTGAAATTTTTAAACTAAATTTATTTGTGTAAAGTAAATGTTTATTATTTCCGTAATATATGAAAGCGTTTTCTGTTTTAATTTGAAATTTCTATTCTTAAAATTAAGAAAAAAAAAAACATTTCATAGAAAATTATTTATTTTCTTCTGTTTTTGCATAACCAAAAAAGAAAATGATTGAAATATTATTATGATGATCTAAAACATATACTAAATTTTCTGGTTGTATGTTATTTATTTATTCATTTGATAAAAAAAAATTAATTGAAAAATCCCTAAACGATATTTTTGTTTACATAATTTGATATATCAAAAGAATTTTTCATTAACATTATCTGGTTAAAATCAATCTTAATCAAACAAAAAGCAAAATCGAGTTGTAAACATCACAAAATGAAATAACAATAAAGAAATCATATTTTAATTAACAAAAATTGTTGCTCAGAATAAAAAACTATGGCATTTGATTTTTTTTTTCTCTGCATAATATTTAATTAAAATGAACTATAATTAAGTATTAAAATTTAATGTATATTTACATAAATGTAATATGTATTAATATTTAGAACGAAACAATTTAAATGGAAATTTAAATAGGATAAAAATAATTTCAATTTAGTGTAGGTATGTTGCAGCAACAGATGGACAACATGTTAAATCCGAAATGAAAGCGAAAGCAAATGTATAATAAGACAAAAAAAAAACATGATAAAAAATTAACGTTTTATCTATAACAGAATAATATAATTCGGTGAAAAATATGATCTAAGGCCTTATGATCCAAAACTCATCCATAACCTTATGATTCATAACTCAGCGACAAAGAATAAACAAGTTAAATTTAACACAGTCGATCCACACCATTGATGCATTTGATGATCATTAATTTAAGATGTTACATAACGAATTTTGTAACTAACATTAATCGATTTATGTTACATGTAATTAAGGGTAGTTCGCCGGTGATTTAGTGTGTAGTATACTATGATGTGATGCATATGAATTAATAGAATCCAGCTCCCGTCTAATAAATCTAATTTGCAATAAAATATTATCGATAAGTTTAACATGCCCAACGAGGTGAAAAATAAATTAAAGAAGAAGTTGGTAATTTAAAATTCGTATCTATACTTTCAATAACTAGAATTTATGTAATCTTTAGTTGCTATACCGGAACTTATTAAAATAAAAATCATTTTCTAATTTTTTGATTTAATTTTTTTATGATTTATAATCATACAGAATTGAATATTTTTAAGGAAATCAAATTATTTTAATATGCGGAAATATGTATAATTTTTTGGGATTATAATTAATAAATTTAATGGGAAAAAAAATAAAACTCCGAAATCAAATTTTGTTTGGTCAAATAATAATGAACTTTGTCCTTTTAACATTTTATTGGTTTTTTATTATTTTTTATATAAGAATAATTTATTTATTTTTGAATTTTTTATCAGTTACACATTTCCTGGGGAGCATTTGGTTTTTTTTTTTTTTGTTTTTGCTCTCAAGTTTTTTTTTTTTTTTTAAATTTAACAAAATTTTATTGCTAAACTTTTGATAACCTCTATAATAAGCATGAAATTTAATTGAAAAAAATAATTTATAAATAGATTTAATATAAATATTATTGCAAAATAAAATAAAATAAAGTTATATCCGTTTTCGGTTTTGAAATCAAAATACATATATATATGGTTGAGATAAAAAAAGCTAATTTTAAATTTATATATTTTTGGTATAGGCCATTTTACCAATCAACAAACAATAATTTTGATAATATTTTTTTTTCCCTCAGACATCACATCTTGCCTGATAGATATAATATACTTTTATGTTATTGTCAGATTGATTTCCTAAGCAATAAAATTTTGTATAACATATTTGAAAACAGGTTCCTTAAAATTTCAAGGATAACTAATAACATGAACTTTCGTAAATATAAATTTGGCTTTTGTATAATATATGTTCAATAAAAAGGGCCGTTTTGCGTTTAATATCTAAGTTTGAAAAAACATTTTATAAAAATACGTTAAAGAATTTCTGTGCGAAACTAAAATTAATGCTTCTGCTATAATAAGATAAATAAGTGTATATATTCATATATGTATACAAACATCATATAAAAAACGGGGCATATTTAAAAAAAAAATTGTGAACCTGAAATATACTATTCATCACATTAATATAACACAAAATTTTTGACAAAAACAAAAATAAAAATTTGAAACAAAACTTTACAAAAAAGGCATCAGATTTAATTTTTTTTTCTTGATACATTTAAGATAGCATAGATATATCATATATCGGAATTTTGCTGATGGTATATATGTATATCTAATTTTTCTATAGTTTCTTAAAGAACTGTTTTAAGTTGGTGTTGGTGATCATTTTTTAGCATATTTTTCTTCTTAAAACGAAATTAGAGCTAAAAAAGTATCTTTTTCTTTTCATTAAATAAATACATATATAATTTGAGTAAATAAGCATAGAAATGATAATTTTTAGAAATATTTACTGTATTGCAAATTGGACCTAGTTATTTTTTATGAATTCGGAACCATAAGTTCCTTTGTAGTGTAAAAAAAACATATTAATTGCAACGACTTAATACAGCTTTGTGGTGGTTCAATTATTGTCATCAATTTGGATTCCACTATTAGCATTTTAATAACTCGACTGGACTCGACTATTAGCATAGTAATAATAACAAACCCCTCCATATAGTTATTTGATTTATTTTGATGTGTTGTGTTATATTTTTTTTTTTGTTATTTTAATTTTTTAGTCGTCTGAACCAGTTTTCACTAATCTTATAAATAAATACAATTAATGTAATCATTATTATAAAATTAGGTAAACTCTTTAAAAAAGTAACCAATTACAGAATTACAAAAATTTTATATTAAAAGAAAACACAGAATCCTTTTTATTAAAATAAGTTTAAGTTTATTAAAATAAAAATTGTTGAATAGAAAATATATTTTTTTTTAAATTTAAAATAATAAAATTTCGTCTTAAGGCCTAACATTAATTTTCAAATAATCTTAAAAAATTATCTTCTTGTGTTTTATGATGAATCTTATATTTTCTATTGAAATTTAAAATATATGATAAAGCGAAAAAAAAACGCTTTTATAATTAATTTTAATTAAAATGTAACCGACACTTTTTAGTTATCTCTTATACGTTATGAAAAAAATATTTGATATTGAGTACATTTAGAGTCTTTGAATTAATTTGCATACTTTTTGGTCAAAGGCCGCCTAAACCTTTCCATTTATTTTGCAAATATAAAAATAGAAATGACATAATTATTATTTCCTTCTATAAAAAATAAACAAATTTAATCATAAAGGAAATACGGAGTATATTTGTTGTGAACTTTATAAAATACATTATTAAATTTAAACATAAGTATATTCTTTAGAGTTATATTTTCTAAGAAATTATATATATGAAGACTGATATACAAATGGCAAATATACTTAGAATGATTATACTAGATGTTGTTAATTATAAATAGTCTTATAAATAAGCTAATTTGTAAATATATTAGAATTAGAATTATAATAATCTCCATGTTATCTTAACTTTATCTCCATGTTATCTTAACAGTTTTCGAAAAACTATAAAGGATTGAAACTAAGGGATTTTAACCAACGCTATTTCCAAAATAATTCTATTTAATTTAAGTATTTCTTAAATGAATTTGGTAAATGTGTTATAATAAAAATGATAAGATTAAATATGATTATTAGCACCATTTTTTCAGCAAATCTTCAATATACATAATATTTATAATAAATAAGGTATAATCGTATAATAATAATAATTAATATTTAGTTCATTTCCCATTAAACTAGTGCACTTGACAAAAAATTACATAATAAAAAAATACAAAATTTTTAAATGAATATTTTATGAAATATTTCACACCTACGCAAAAACATTAAACTAAAAATTAAAGTTTAAATATTATACATGTACTTTTTTATAATAAAAAATATAAATCGTAAGCATTTATAATTTTTAACTTGACTGTGGCTGTATTTAAATAATTATGTAAAGAATTTTTTTTCCTTTCTGCATTACTATATTATTTAAAATGGAAATTATTTGTCACAATTTGTCTCAAATTTCAAGCTGTGATTATACAAAAATACATATATTAAATATTTTATTTATAGAGACTTTTTTTTATTATTATTATAAAATAGGATATGATGTCAAAAGAGTTTTATTATAAAGATTTTTTTTGTTTTGTAATTTTTTTAAATTATTTTATTTAAATTATCCTGAACTTTAAAAAATGATGTAAACATCAAAATTTAGAACAAATTCTGAACAAAATGACATCATATCTATTTTTAATCTTTTAATTTAACTAAAAATATGTAAAAAAAAAAAAAAAGGCTCGTTTTTACGCAAAACTTTTGTTTTATGAAGATATTTTAAAATATCTAAAAAAATATAAAAATTAAAATGTGAAAAATAAAATTTGGAATATTTGGAATATATATGTATCTTGACCAAAATCAAAGGACCTCAAATTTCAATATACAATATTGGTATGAATTTCGAACATTTTCCTTTTCTTTTTGTAATATGTTACTACACTGCCAAATTTCATACAAATAATGATTAACTTTTAATTTTACCAAATGAAATTGAAAATATCATTGACTTTAACTATACATACATTAAAAAACTAATTGTATACAGGTATATCTATAATATAAAAAAAAATATTAAATAAAATATTTTCACTTTGATTTATTACATAAACTAAGCGAAATTGTATATAGTATTAAATTCTTTTCATAGTGAAGTTTAAGGTCAACAAAATGACATTATATTGTATCTATATAGTAAAATAACATAAATTTTATTTTTGCATAAAAACTCATTTATGTACATATATAATGTATATATTTATTATAATATGACAAGTGACTGCAATTACAAATTAACATCGAATAGAAATGTTGCATGTATGATGTGCACTATTATAGATAATATTTTGAAATCGATAATAAGTAAAAAAATTTTTAGAGCAAGTCGTTTAGATAAATTTCTTCAGGATAAAATCGTAGAAATTAAAATTGATATAAACTTAAAAAAAATATACTTAGAAATATTTAGACTATAATAGACTATTGAAATATTGATAAAGTTGTCCGAAAAATACATAATCCAATCCAATATTCTGTTCAAAGATTACAGAATGAAATTATGGTATTATGTAGATGTAGTATATATGGCGAAAGAAAATTTTTATTTGTTGTGGCACAAATTAATTCATTTATTTATATGTATTTCAATTAAATGAAGATTGATATAAATTGCTGTCTCTTTTACATGATTTATTTTATAAGTATCTACACATATTACAGATTTACTTCTTCATTATGCATAAACATTGAAAATCACAATATATTCGACACGTGATTTCAATAATATCGAATATAATTTGGGATTTATGTAATATTATAAAATGTTTATTCTTTTTTTATGCATTTTTATATTATTAATTTATATTATATGCTTGTATTATTGTTTTGCTTATATATTTTAAGGCACATTTTCTCTTAACTTTTTCCGCTAAGTTATAATTATTTGATAAAAAAAGTTTTCATACTGTATATATTTATATATAAATTAATGTAGGAGGTTTTTATCATCAGTTATCATTGTAAAAACAAAAATATGTAAAAGAATATTTTACACAGATTTTTAATTTTTTTTAAGCTTTTAGAAATGATATCACCATAATTTTAAATTATGATTGTAAGACATGCAATTATATACATTTATGAAATGCACTTTAAAAGTTTAATGATCAATTTCAAGTTTGGATTATAATTATTTAATAATTTAATGATATTTTAAGAAGTAAATTATTTTGTTTTGTAATTGACCATGGTAGCGCAGCGTAGCAATTATAATTTATAATATAAATTAATCAAAGAATTTTAAAGTATAGTTAAATGTTCTTAATACATTTTTGTTTAAGAGATTTAATAAAGATGTAAACTTCTTATACAATAGATATTTTATCCTATATAGCACAATTTATAATTTTACAAAATCTTAAATATAACAGCCGATCTGATAATTAATACAGATATGGCGAGTATAGAAATAAGATGTAATTGCAACTGATAACTGAATTAAATTAGTTAAAGACATTAACATAATTCATGGTAAAAGTAACAGTAGAGGACCAGAGCAAGATTGAATCACCGGAAAACGATAGAATAACGAAGTGGAAAACGTCATTAAGTCGATTAGCATTGCTAAATGGAAAATTCTAGCATTGGATAGAGACTGCTTTTGTTTAGAATGCAGAACTTCAACTAGCACTCTGAATCAATTGATGATGAACTATTTATCTATAAGGCTAATGAAAGGGTACATCACGTGTGTGATATTACAGAAGCCAAGACTGACGAGATTGTATCTAAATATTTACTTAAAATATTATAAAAATTAATAGAAATATGTAATAATCATTTTTATATTAAATTAATTTTGCATTAAATTTAATATGCATATAAATGTTTTAGGCGGAGATAATGTTTAAAAAGAAACTAAATTCTTATTTATCATTATTTTTTTATCATTTTCTGTTTTGAACTCTTTTCATTCTTAAGAAAAAACTGTAAAGAACAATGAAACAATTCTAAATAAAAAATTTGAAAATATTTCATAAAAATATAATATTTCATTTTTACAAATTTTCTTTTTTTTTACTATGTTAGTGGTCATGTTGATAATAAAGTTTTAATGTCGAAGAACGGATTTGACCGCTTTTCATTCTTCCTGTCTGTAAAAATTATAATTTAAAAAAATGTAAAGCAAAAATTACTAAATTTCATTCATTCATTTTAAAATTTATTTAAATATTATTAATAAGTAAAAAATTTAAAGCTCATTTAATATTTTAAGATTAATGCAAAATATAAAAATCTTTGCAAAAAAATTATACTTAAAATACCATTTATACTTTTAAAAGCGGCAAAACTTTAAAAATGATTCTGTTTATATACATATGTATATGATAACTAATTTAATTAATAATTTTTTTTGTAGATTTTTTGAAAGATATTTCGATAATGTTATGAAAAAACGCACATGTTTTAAATAATATATCAATTAAATCGCGGTTTTATGTTAGGCTATATAAGAAACTAAGTCCAATATTATTTCTTATATCCAATATATTGCAGTCATCATCTAATTTATTATAATAAGTTAACAAAACTGATAGCGATGTAAGAGAAAATATTTCTGTAAGAATGAATACATGTGGTATTGTGTTGTAGCCCTTTTTTCGGTTAAAAATTTTGCCGGACAGATAAATATATATTATGTAGACGGCATCGGTGTCAAATGTCAAAGTAAATAAAGAAATTTTGAACAGTTTTGATTTGATTTTAATTTTGTAAAATATCTTTTAATAATAATTTACTAAGAATTATTTTTTTTTTCTGAATTTATATTATATAATTTAATCTCACCAAAATTGGCGAATTTTTATTAAATTTCCTACTAAGCCCATTAATTTGAAACCGAATGCATAGCATTTTTATAATCATTTTTATTTTTCTATCATTTATATTAAGCATTAAAAATGTCTTTGTTTTTTTTTTGTTTCTATAAATAGAATTATAAAATCAAACTAAACAATTTCATCAATTCCATATTCAAACCATAAATACCAAAAATATTCAAAAAAAAAAACCATAAAAGAAAATTCAATATATTTGAGAATTAAGTCCCCTTTTTCAAAATTATATTATTCGACTGATTTGTATCTAAATTTAAATTATATTACATATTAGGGAGGTTAAATATTTTGATTATTTTCTTTTCTATAATTACATTTTCTTCAATGTAATTAAAAATCATCTTAGACAACAAAAAAAAAATCTTAAGGGCTCCTACCTTACTTTTAGAAGCAGAACAAATCATTTATTCAAATAATTTTCAATTTATTGGATTTTCTTGTTGCTATACAACAAAAAAAAAATTGTGATTGATAGAAAATAAAATTGCGAAAATAATTTAAATAAAAAAAAAACAAGAAACATAATTTTGTTGGTTTGATAACCTATTCCTAGACCTTAAATATTATAAGCAAAATGTTAAATTTTTATATACCAAAGATTTTTTGAATTACAATCTACAAAGAATTTATTGTGGCGCAAAATTTTTTTTTTTTAAAAAAAATAGTGTTTTTCTTAATAAAAAATATATAATTTATTTTTAAAAATTTAGCCTTGCAACTATAACAACATACAAAACATTTATGATATTATGTATATATGTGTATATCATTTCCGGTTAAATATATTTTACTCGTAGTATAATAATAATTAAAAAATAAATAAACAATTTAATATATAATAACAACAAAAATATGATTTAAACTAATATGGAACAAATTTTTATATTTTTATTATTAATACTAAAAAAAAAAAAATTTAACAAACAAGAACAAATCATTTATAAATAATTTTATGAAAAGTTTAAAAATTGATAACCCATTTATCACTTTGAAATATAAAGTTTTTTTTAAAAAAAAAGTCCGACAATTTTTTTTTTTTAACTTTTAATGTTTTTTCTAGAATATTATTACAATTCTTGGAAATTATTTATAATATAGTTATCAAAAAAAAAAACTAATAAATATTTTAATTACATATTTTTTTGTGTAAGATTTAAATTTAGAACATTATAATTGTATTAGTTTTTTGATTCATTATTTTTATTTATAATAATCCAAAAATATTTAATATTTAATTGTAAAATATATATTTAATTTATATATATTTTAATTTATTTCATTTCAATAGAAATTTGATTTATATAATAAATTAAAAATTAATATTGTATTAAAAAATTCAGTTTTTATACTTGAATTAACACTTTTTAACTTATATAGAATAAAGAGTGAAGAAGGATCAAACATTTTATAATTAAATATGTAGGATTTTTCGGCGCAAATTTTAAAATTATGTACGGTATTAAGAATACCATTCATTTTGAATATCACTTAAAGTAAAATGTAACAGAAATAAAATATGAATTTGATTTAAAGGCGAGTTTAAACCGAAAATGTTTCCAATTATCAAAAAAATCAAAAAAAAAAAATTCCATAATTAAAATTTTAATTTCATAAAATAAAAATTAATTTATAATTAATTATACAAAATTGATTATGATAATCAAATTATGTCATATAAAATATTATTGGTCCTCAATATTAAGCTAAATTTTATTTCACTAACCTTCTTGAACCTAATTTTTTGTTTTTCAAATTTTATTTCCCGAATAAAAAATAATTATCAAATTTAAATACAAAAAATTTTTATATAATTTTATTTCTATATTTAAAAATTATGATAATTTATAATTTTATCAAAATAATTGTTTATTTGACATATTTTCCGGTACATTAAAAAAAAAACACACATACACATAAATTTTCCAAAAAAAAAATACATAATACTTTTTAGTAAATATAACAAGAATAAAATATACATGATAATAAATTTAACATATATATTAATTAAAGTATATTTTTTTGCTTTGTAATACTAATAATAATTAAATAGTTAAAAGTAATTATGCAAAAATTAAATTTTTTATTTAATCAGTTTTTCAAAATTGAACTTTCGTCCTTCTTATTTTCTTCTCTATTACTGATAATGCGATAATATAAAAATTACAATGTGTATATGTTCGTTTTAATATACGAGTAAATACATAATTTAAATCTCTTTAAATAATTCCATTAAATAATTTTATTTTATGATAAGATATTAATTTTTTTTTTCTCGAAAAAATGTTTTACAATTGTGCCCCAAATGCAAACCAGGCTGACATCTTAGGGCAAAGTATTATTTATTCTATTGCATTTTTGGATTAAACTAATGAATATTTTTGTAATTGACAAACTAATTTTATATTTTTTGATGATCAACTAATAATGTAAAATTATTAATATCAAAATAAATAAAGTTCTCCAATATTATTCCGTAACTAATTTAAAATTACAAAATATAAACGTATAAGAAATAATATAACAAAGAATGTATAAGGAGATAATATGTACATTGACAAATTTGTTTACAAATTAATGCAATATGTTTTATCAATAGTTTCTAAAATATCTCAAGCAAGTATTTATTATTGTAAAGTGAAAAATTTTAAATTGTTTCGAAACCTCTCCTAAGCAACACTTCGATTTTCTTTTTAAACTTAGTCTATTGCAGTCTTAGACATTAAAGTGTACCTTAACTTATTAGAAAAGTCTTTAAAAGTTTTATTCAATTGCATTAATATACAAATTAAAACTTAAAAATGTTCTCTTTTCTGTGAAAAATTCAATATTATATTTGAATTAAGTTTTAAAGAAATATAAAGTGTAAACGTATATACTCTGCTTGGTTTATCAATTTTCTTTTCATACATCTTTTTTAATATTACTACATTATGGCCCTTTTAGCTACTACGGTATAATGAATCGACCATAGACTTTCAGTCATATCTAATTAAGAGTTGATAATTTAGAGTAGAGGTCGAAGTATTTTTAATAATTTTATTGATCAATTAAAATATATAATGTTATATGTAAGTATATATTTTTTTATCTTACCTTTGCGTTAACTAATTCAGTTCCAATTTGTAAAAATACTAAAAAATAAAATGCCCATATTAAGGACATTGATCCTATAAGGCCCAAGAGACCATTTAGGCCTCTGGGTTCTTTCATTATTCCCGCCGGGCGGTTCACTTTACTTACTATCAACTAATAATTTTGATTTTCATATAAATTATTATTAATTGGTCCTTAAAAGTTTCCTTTTCTTTTCAGTTAAAATATTTTTTTTTTCTTTTTGAATTCACTATTTATATATAAAATTTATATAAAAATCTAATAAAAGTTTTTTTATTAATTCTAAATAATGTTTTTTTTTTTTAAAAAAAAGGATAATATATTTTGTATATAGAACCCGATCGTGTTATTTGCCAATAATGGGCGAAAATGGCACACAAGCACTCCCACGTGGAGATCGATACACGTTCGAAATCGTACTAACAACTTTGCATCAAGTTAAATAAAATTTTACCACTAAACAACACAATCATATAATGAAAATATTTCAATTGAAATCTATCCTGATTCTCAATTTTTGGCATTATTAGTAAAAACTGATACTGAATTGTTTAAATAAATATGTGTGTGTTATGTGCGAGCGAGGATAGAAAACTCTTTTTGTATACATAGTTGAAAACAGAAAATTTTATTCATAATATAATTCGAAAGAGCGATGGAAAATTATTTTGAATATTCTTATATTTGCTTTTTGTTACTGACCGGAAATAAAAATAAGGTCTAATTCAGCAAAATTGTTAAATGTGATATTAAAGCTCATATAATAGTTCTTAAATGTGATATTGAAGCTTTCGTAATACCATTTAGTAAATTCCCAATTTTGTTGTCCTAAAATCCAACTAGATTCTTCACTTATGCATCTTAATTAAGAATCATTTAAAAGTCCAAAATATACCTAATTCTAAAATTGAATCTATATCTCTTATTTATAGTCATCGTTAACGTCACGTTATTGTAATAGTACTAATAGCAATTTGAATGATGTAATCACTGTTGTGGTCACTGACTTGGAATAGATAATTAAGGTTTTCGATCGTATCTGTAATTTGGAATTCAACATCGACGAGCTATTAGTCATTATTTACAACATTCGGATCAGTTCTTGAAGTAAGCTTTGATTATAAAAAAATGCATAATATATTTTTTGTTGATCAATAGTCACTTATATCAGTATCCTAGTGGATTAAGGCCTAAATTTGTAACATAAATGTAACCGGTTCTTTCCTGATTAAATAATCATTAACAAAGAAGTATATACTTAATTAAATCTTATTGGTGAGCCTCTCTTAATAATAAGAATAACAAATAGTCAAATTTATATTAATTAACACCAAAAATATAAAATAATTATATAAAAATGTCAGTTTGTCAATAAATAAAGTAAAGACAAAATAAGGCCATTTTTACTGATTCTATATTGAATTTCTCTCTTTTAACACCCTTGCTTGATTCATTAATATAATATTACACTATATTTTCTTTGATTGTATGCGACACAAATCTCACAGTTCCAATTGAATTTAGAGCTCTTCTCCAAATCTAATTGCGAAGATCAGTGTATATTTTGGCATTTAAAATTCAGTACTCTCTAGTCGACCCATCGTGTTAGATCGCAGAAACCCATCATTCCCGCCATTGAGGGTGGATGGGATTATAAATCGTAACATTCATAAAAATATTATCAATACCATAACTTCTTATTTGCATTTTTTTTTTTAAAGAAAACTTCTCGGTTCATTCAAATTATTTAAAATTTTAAATTTTCTTGTGTGATTTTTCCTTTTAATTTGAAGGAATTTTTTTTATTACATATAAATTATTTTAAAACACAAAATTAAAATTTAAGAAAGAAATTATTTATATTAAAATTTTTCAATTTGACTGAACCGTGAAAATTTTAATGAAATTTTATTAAAAATGTTAAATAATTAAATTTATAATTTTCTTTAATAGTTCTTATTTGAATACTGAAAATGAAATTTAGAATAAATACTCGATAATTTTAGTGATTTTATAGAAGTGCTTTAGAGAATATAAAAATAATAAATTTAGTATAATAAAAAAAATATTTGTTTCAATGTTCAAAATTAAATAAAAACTGATTACGAAAAAAGTTATTAATCTTAAATATTATTTTTTAATTTGAAAGAAAATAAAAAGGATTAAATATAATTGTGATTGAAAAAAAGAAAGATTATTTTTAATTTAAATAAATATAATAAAAATAATCGGGGAACCGAATCATGGAACCCCTTTTAAAATGGTAAGAATTTATTGAATATTTTAAGTTTGAACGATAAAATTGCTACATAAACTAACAATCATTATATTTTATACATTATAATTAATAAATACATATATACTTAAAATATATTACTAATTTATTTATGTAAATATTTTTAGATATATTGTAAGAATTTATAGTATGTACATATATTACTTATTTCAATATTGTAAATTTTATTTGCCTATTTTTCACAATTAGTAAATACAAAATTTCAACATTTACTTAAATATCTTTTAAACTTCAACGGAAATTCGTTACACACATAAGTTTAGAATTCTCCGTTTCTAGTTTACAGATCTGTAGTTTTTTAAAAAAAAATGTTTTTTTTTAATAAATTGTGTACCATAAAAATTTAAGAAGTTTTTTTTATAATAGTACACGTATTTTAAATAAGTTAAAAAGTCTAACATTAGAAATACATACTTGTTCGTTATAACTTTGAGGAATTTAAAAATATTATTGGATATTCTTAAATTCCTCATTAAATAAATGTTTCAATTATAAAAATATAAAATTATTTGATCCTTTTATATTTAGGTCATTAATACAGATACAGATAGTATTAATTCAAAAACAGTGAAAATGTAATTTTTTTGGAGCATATATAAATTTACTGAGCTTGCGTAATAAATAGTAGAAGTAGAAACTAATAGTAGATATGTAGTAGAAACATTTAGTTATAACTAATTTATTAAAAAATTAAATATTAAAAAAAAGTATTTTAATTAAAACTTTAATTAATTTTAATGAACTTAGTTAATAAATAATCTTAAGTGTTTTATTAATTTCATATAATATTTCAGGTACACAATCGCCATTTGTATATTTGGATTGTTCAGTAGTAATCAAGCCGTATGTATTTTTTGTTTATTTTTTCTGTTAATTTTAATCATTTTAATGCTTTCAAAACTGTTTTATATAATGATTATAGCAATTTTGGCGAGATTCTAATAGTGGTAGCGCTATCTATAGCCCTCGAGGTAATACATATGATCGACCACCACCAGAAAGACCACCATTAGATAGTAGTTATGGTTTAATTGATACAGTAACGGTACAAAGGACTGGCGGTTCACTAAAAAATTGTACTGGTCCTGGATGTTGTACACCAAAATGTATAGCTGAAAAGGGTAATCGTGGTTTACCAGGTGTTAGTGGAATAGCAGGTCCAAAAGGTATACAGGGATATCCTGGAATTGAAGGACCACCTGGTGATAAAGGACAAAAAGGTGATCCTGGTTATATGGGTCCAAGAGGACCTAAAGGTGATCGTGGCACTGGTGGTATTCCTGGAATGCCAGGAGTGTCTGGATTGCAAGGATATGCAGGAAGTGCCGGTGCGCCTGGTATACCAGGCGTAGACGGTTGTAACGGTACTGATGGTTTATCTGGAGTTCCTGGTTTACCAGGTAATCCTGGTCCACCTGGTTTTCCTGGTTTAGTTGGAGCAAAAGGTGACAGAGGTGAAAATAGTGATGTGGATATGGTTCATTTAAAAGGTGCAAAAGGAGATCCAGGACCTGGCGGAAATCCTGGTTTACCAGGTCCAGATGGTCCTATAGGTAATCAAGGTAATACGGGTGTACCAGGTATTCCAGGTAAAATAGGTTATTCTGGAGAACGTGGTGAAAAAGGTGATAAAGGACACGCATGTAATATTAATCCCATAATTGGCCCCAAAGGACCAAAAGGCGAAAAAGGTAAAGCCCCCAAATTTCCAGTAGAACGCAGAACAAATGTTTATATAACTGGAGAAAAAGGTGCAAAGGGACCGCCAGGTGAAATCGGCGATCGTGGTCCGCAGGGCGAATTTGGCCATCCAGGTGACTTTGGCCAACCTGGCCCAATTGGAGAAAAAGGTCTACCAGGTCCTCCAGGTTCTAGAGTAAGTGAAGACTGGTTATAAATTTATATTAATATATAAATATTGTTGTTAACGAACATAAATAGTACTAATATTTAGACTTTTTAATATATATTAGGGACGACCTGGAAACTATGGACCCCTTGGCCCAACGGGTCAAAAGGGCGATCGTGGAGAAGCAGGGTTTCCAGGGTTAGATGGTGGAACTGGTCATAAAGGCGAATCAGGAGCACCGGGCATGTACGGTTCAAAAGGAATTAGAGGACCAAAAGGTATATGTGGTGGAGGAACTGGCTCACCAGGTCTTCCAGGTCCAAAAGGACCAAAGGGATATACAGGTTTACCTGGACCGAAAGGTTTGGATGGAGAACCAGGACAAATTGGTGGCAGGGGTCCAATAGGTTCCCTAGGAGGCCCAGGCCTTCCAGGAAGTCCTGGTTTGGAAGGTCCACCAGGTTTGAAAGGTGATAAAGGAGAACATGGAGTGCCTGGACAAACAGGACCAGTTGGCCCAGTGGGATATCCGGGTTCACCTGGACCAGAGGGCTTAAGAGGTGTACCAGGTGAGCCTGGAGTGGGATTTACAGGACCTAAGGGCGATGAAGGAATACCAGGGTAAATAAAAACAAATATATTACACAAATTTTAGTTTTCATATCTGATTTGATAACCTTATAATTATAATTATTAACTAGTTATCCTGGGGCAAAAGGACCTAAGGGTGATCGCGGACCTGCAGGGGTACCCGGTCCTGCTGGAGGTTCTGAGAATGGTACACGCGGCAGGCCTGGTGATATAGGAAGTCCGGGCGAAAAGGGTAATGCAGGTTATCCAGGATATCGTGGAGTGGCTGGAGATGTGGGTCCTAAGGGAGATATAGGTGGAAGGTGTAGTGATTGTGGCGCCGGTATAAAGGGAGATAAAGGCAATGCTGGACTTGATGGTATATCAGGAATACCTGGAGCACGTGGGCAACCTGGTGAACGAGGATCTCCTGGAGAATCAGGTACAGATGGTATTGCCGGAATAACAGGTAATGCAGGACAAAGAGGCGAAGATGGCTTACGTGGTCCACCTGGAAATCAAGGGGTAAAAGGTAATCCTTGTATTATCAACTGGGATCGTGTTAAAGTGGAAAAGGGCGAAAAAGGTGAATATGGTACTCCAGGGGAAAAGGGAACTCCAGGTGAACCAGGTCTCCGAGGATTTGATGGCCGACATGGAGAGAAAGGTGATCTTGGTCCAAAAGGCAACCCAGGAATACCCGGGGTTCCCGGCACAGATGGTAGACCGGGCACTGCAGGTAGAAATGGTTATCCAGGTCCGAAAGGAGAAAGCATTAAAGGAGAGCCTGGTATACGTGGATACGATGGAGAAAAAGGAGATAAAGGTGATTCAGGTTTTTATGGAATGAAAGGTGAGCCAGGAAAATGTGATTTTATTCCACGTCTGCTTATGAAGGGAAATAAGGGCGAACGAGGCGATACCGGTCCAGTAGGACATACAGGACCAATGGGGGATAAAGGCGATTTAGGTAGATATGGACTACCGGGGGTTCCCGGGGCACCTGGCTCAGATGGATTGCCTGGGCCACGAGGTTTGACAGGACCACGTGGAAAACCAGGATTACCTGGACCAATGGGATTCCCTGGTCGTGAAGGAAAAGACGGCGTGAAAGGTATACCTGGGCGACTGGGAGAAAAGGGAGCTAAAGGACATGCGGGATTATCAATACCAGGACCACCAGGACCAAAGGGCCACTTTGGACCCTATGGGCAGAAAGGCGAGCGAGGATTTTCCGGTAGATCTGGTTTCCCGGGAGCAGACGGACCTCCTGGTTTTCCTGGTGATAAAGGCGATGCTGGAGAAGGAGGCCGGCCAGGTTTTCCAGGTCCTATGGGACCCAAAGGAGACCTTGGATTTCCAGGAGATAAAGGTTATAAGGGATTGCCGGGAAATTCCGGAATGGATGGTATAGAGGGACGTCCTGGTCCTGTAGGTGAACCTGGAAGAATTGGTTTAGTTGGTATGCCAGGCTTAGTTGGTATCCCTGGTTTTACGGGTAGAGAAGGTCCGAAAGGTTTTCAAGGACTAAAAGGATTGCCAGGCTCTAGAGGTATATCCGGCTTACCTGGTCCGCCAGGAATGAAAGGAGATAAAGGTGACGGCGGTATAACAGGCAGACCTGGTCCACCAGGTCCTAGAGGTTTAGAAGGTCCACCAGGTTACCCAGGTTTAAAGGGAGAAATAGGCCTGGACGGAATGAAAGGTTTTGATGGTACTCCTGGCTTACCCGGAGAACCAGGTGATATAGGATATGATGGCTTGCCTGGTCCTAAGGGAGATTCGGGAGCTCCTTCGCAGAAGGGAGAAAGGGGTGAGCCAGGACCCGCAGGACTTCGAGGTATAGACGGCCTAGATGGATATCCTGGATCGCCCGGTCAAAAGGGTGAACCCGGAACACCCGGATATGGACGTTTAGGTCCACAAGGTCCAAAAGGTGAACCCGGAAGGGAAGGTAGAGACGGAACTCCTGGACTATCTGGTGAAAAGGGTAATATAGGATATCATGGACCAGTAGGTCCCAAGGGTGATAAGGGAAATTCAGGTGGCGATGGAAGCCCAGGTGTACCCGGAATGGACGGAAAACCAGGTGAAAAGGGTGAACCTGGTCCGGTAGGTTATCCAGGAGCACGAGGCGAAAATGGTGATCGCGGATTTCCTGGCGAATTTGGTGAAAAAGGAGATATAGGTGATAGTGGAAGACCAGGATTAACCGGGCCAAGAGGTGCGAAAGGTGATAGAGGTTTTCCTGGCGCAAATGGTAGAAATAGTGAAGTAATTGCAGTTAAAGGCGACAGAGGTGAACCTGGAAAAATGGGTTCGAGAGGTCCACCGGGTCATCCGGGTAGGGATGGACCAACAGGACTATCAGGAAGTCCTGGAATTAAAGGCGATTTAGGATTTGATGGACTACCAGGAAGTCCTGGGTTAGAAGGTCGACAAGGGCAAAAAGGTGACCGAGGAATTGATGGACTCCCAGGCCCGTCCGGAAGTGGTATAAAAGGAGAAAAAGGATTACCAGGCAGAGATGGGAAAAATGGGCGAGATGGTCCAATTGGTTATCCAGGATTAAAGGGAGATAAAGGTATGCGTGGATCAGAAGGGAAAACTGGTCCTCCTGGAGTGCCGAATCCACATGGGAAGCAAGGACAAAAAGGTGATAGAGGCGTTCCAGGTACACCTGGAAAAGATGGAGCCGATGGCTGGCCTGGTTCTCCAGGACTTAAGGGAGATGGTGGTTATATGGGTGAGCCTGGTGAAACAGGTCCGCTTGGACCTAAGGGTGAAAAAGGCAATGTTGGAAATCCAGGTATTCCAGGGCCGCCCGGTAGAAATGGTGAGCATGGTGAAAAAGGTGAAGAAGGACTGCGTGGTATTGATGGCTATCCGGGACCAATTGGAGAAGTAGGAGATAAAGGATATCCTGGATTGAAAGGTCGTGACGGTTCAGATGGATTTATGGGATTAAAAGGAGTTAAAGGAAAGCCAGGGGGACTGCCACCACAAGGTCCCAAGGGTGAACCAGGTCCACCTGGTTGGGATGGACCTAAAGGTGATATTGGTCCGCCAGGTTTACCAGGATCAATTTGTTTAGAAGGTAATCGTGGAGAAAAGGGTGATAGGGGACTTCCAGGGTCAATTGGACCAAGGGGACCACCAGGTCCACCAGGAGTAATTGGTTTTCCGGGTGAAAGAGGACGCGATGGACTTCCAGGACCAAGTGGACCTAAAGGAGTTCGTGGTCGTTCATGCGATGATTCCCAAGAATATTTAACGGGTCTCACTATTGTTAAACATAGTCAAACAACAAAAATTCCGCAATGTGAACCCGGTCATATACAATTATGGAATGGTTACTCATTATTATATGTTGATGGCAATGATTATTCACATAATCAAGACCTAGGACATCCGGGATCATGTGTTCGTAAATTCGCTACACTACCGATTCTAGCATGCGGACAAAATAATGTTTGTAATTATGCATCACGCAGTGATCGAACATATTGGCTAGCAACATCAGCACCAATTCCAATGATGCCTGTAGAAAATTATGAAATGAAGGAATATATATCTAGATGTGTCGTATGTGAAGCTCCATCAAACCTTATTGCTGTTCATAGTCAAACATTGTCAGTACCGTCTTGCCCCGTTGGATGGGATGGTTTGTGGATCGGATACAGTTTTCTTATGGTAAAATAAAAAAAAAACTATTTAATTTAAAATATTGATTTTTATTATTTTAAATTTAATTTTTATAGCATACAGCTGTTGCAAATGGTGGTGGCGGACAAGCACTTTCATCACCTGGATCATGTTTAGAAGATTTTAGAGCAACGCCATTTATTGAATGTAATGGTGATAAAGGACACTGCCATTTCTATGAAACACAAACAAGTTTCTGGTTAGTAACTGTTGAAGATCATCAACAATTTGATAAACCGGAACAACAAACACTTAAAGCTGGTAATTTATTGTCACGTGTATCAAGATGTCAAGTTTGCATTAAAAATTCAGTATAAGAATCATATAAATATAATGTGTAATAGATTTTTTTAAATAATAGAATTTAAAAATTGATTAATAATATAATAAAAAGTAATAGGTAAAATTTATTTGATCATTTTTTTTGGAAAATTTCTACTATGTTTTTTTTTTGTGTATAAAATGGAATAATTTTTTTAAAAATAATTTAATAACTTTCTTATATAATATTAATTAGAATTTAGTTTTAAAATAAATAGGAATAAAAATTGTTATTATTCTGTAGAATAATAATTTCTCAATTCTTTTAAAATAAATAAATAAAATAAAGGAAAATATTAGTAAATACTATGTAAATTTTTTGTAGAAATAAAGAACAACCAAAAAGGAAAAACCTAATTGAAATTAAATCTTCAAATTCTTTGTATAATATTAAATTAAATGGTCTGATCAAGCTTTGTAAGCTTTCTTTATAATTTGAGTAACAGCTTGTTCAAATGTAATTCAAAAATTTATATTTTTAAAGGTTTTCTTTTGTTAAAATACTGCCATTTCAAAAAAGAAAAAGAAAAAAATATGTAACTAAAAAATCTACTATTATATGTATTTGATGTTATTACGTAAAAATGAAAATAAAAAAATAAAAAAAAAATATATATATGTATATTAATTTGCATTTATTTCATTCAATTGTATAGTTTTCGATATCTAAATCAAAGAAGAGGAATCTTAAAATTTTAAAAGTCGTCCTTCGTATATTCATATTTTTTTTTTTTTTCAAAATTTAGACTTTATATTCTGTCATTCTAATTATAAAAAATTAATTATTATTTTTAAAGCATTTCCTAGACAAAGCGGGATATAAAGTAGATGTTATTTGGGGAAAATCAATATGAATTTAATGTAAATTAAATTACTCTTTATTATACATATGTTTATACTGTGTATAAGTCATTGAATTCATGTTTTAATCTGATTCCAAATTTTATAAAATGATGAAAAAAACATGATGGAAAAACAAATTTTTTTTAACATATTTTATTTTATATATATGTATATACTACTTAAAATGTATGTTAAATGGTTTCATTATTTATTAGAAATTTACTTTATGCTATAGATGCAAAGTGTTGATTTGATTTAAACTTTGAACATTTTCAAAAGTCTTCCTTTAAAATATTATAATTGATAGCCTGTGTTCTCGACCTTACCACACATAAATTACCAAAAAAAAACCATAATCAATTTCATAATTTAAATTTAGTGCAAAATATTTTGATTACTTTGTATATAAAGCAATATTTCCTCAAAAAATATATGTATATATATGTATTATAATAAAAAACTTAGCCTTGTTTCTTTTTCAGTTCACAATCTAAATTAAAATTTATAATATAAAAAATAACAATAATATATTGACATATATATATTTTTTTATATAAAATAAGTAATTTGAAAAAATATAAATTTGTATTTTTAAAAATACTGAGAAATATATAAAAAAAAATTAATAGTCCAAGATAATAGAATAAATGATAAGCAATTTAAATATTTATATGAGTATGTTTCTATTTGTCATATATTTAAAAATATTAAATTTAGTTACTAATTTTTTTTTTAATTTTTTGCTTTTATAACTCATAAAAAAAGTATCAAGTTAAAAGTTTGAGAAAAATTATGCAAAAGTTTTAATCAATTTTAATAATATAAATTATAATATACATACTTGTATATTATATAAAAAAAAATCATTGAACTTTAGTCCTTCTTAGTTCTCCTGATAATTATTTAAAAAATATATATAAAAAATATACTAAATCTAATCAATTTAAATTATAATAAGTTTATAGTTACTTCCTTTTGACATTAATATTTGTAAGTTTGTACACGTGTTTAAATTTGATGAATATTTTTAATATGTAATATTTTATGAATAATTTTATAATATGATGACAATATAAGATACATAGTATATATCTATATTATTCGATAGTCTACTATACCTATCAAATATATTTTCTAAATCTCTTTTAAAGGATTTGAATTTAACGAATAACATAATTCAAACTATTATTTTAATATTAAATTAATATATATTTAATATTATTCGCGTTATTTTGTTGTGAAATACATATGTATTATAATGTTATTTTCAAAAAGAACTTTAGTAGAATCATTTATTTTATAGTTTCTTATAATTTAAAAATTCTGAAGCTACAATTATTGTATTTCGTTTTTAAGAAAATTTATTCAATTTAATACATAATTTTCTTTAAAAATTTAATATACTAAAATATGTACAAATTTAGTATATACATAATATGACAACTCGTTAAAAAAGCTAATTAAACGCTCACAAGTAAGTTGAAAGATAAATTGGCACTCGAACCGCAGTAAGGGTAATTAAATATGATTTAATCTTCAAAATGAAATAGTGCTTTTGGCAAAACATAATTTAAGGTTTACCCAACAATTAATTAAAATTACAAGCAAATACAGAGTAAAATAAAACTAAAAAGTTTATTAATATGAAACCTCTAATTAATAAATTCTTGAAAGTTTATATAATTCGTTTATAAGAAATAAGAATTTTTCTAAATAAAATTTGTCTTGAAAAACTTACTAATCCAAATATTTTCAGAATCTATTCTATTAGGGTTAAACGAGATGAGATTAGTACAATTTTTTTTTAATTTCCCAATTAAAATTGAATAAAGTTTCTCAACGGAAAATTATTATAAATATATTTAAATTTTTTATAAATTCTAATTCATTAGTTCTTTTTTTCAATATTATCTTAAATTTAATACACTAATACAATTATTATAAAATGTTGAACTATAGAAGTTATCCTGTAGAAAAATCTTAACCAATATCTACAAAATATATTTTTTGTGGGCGAACAATTAATTCAAAAAAGGCATTTTGTAAATTTCTTTAAATTCATTTGACAGAGTGCTTTAATATTCCATTATATATCAAATAAGGCCATTTTAATAAAATAAGGTCACTATAATTACTCTGTAGATTTTTCAATTTTTCTCTCGCTTAACACATTTATAAAATTAAAACAATGTGTGTAATTTAAATCTCATCATAAACTCTTCTCCAAATCTAATTGCGAAGATCAGTGTATATTTTGGCATTTAAAATTCAGTACTCTCTAGTCGACCCATCGTGTTAGATCGCAGAAACCCATCATTCCCGCCATTGAGGGTGGATGGGATTATAAATCGTAACATTCATAAAAATATTATCAATACCATAACTTCTTATTTGCATTTTTTTTTTTTAAAGAAAACTTCTCGGTTCATTCAAATTATTTAAAATTTTAAATTTTCTTGTGTGATTTTTCCTTTTAATTTGAAGGAATTTTTTTTATTACATATAAATTATTTTAAAACACAAAATTAAAATTTAAGAAAGAAATTATTTATATTAAAATTTTTCAATTTGACTGAACCGTGAAAATTTTAATGAAATTTTATTAAAAATGTTAAATAATTAAATTTATAATTTTCTTTAATAGTTCTTATTTGAATACTGAAAATGAAATTTAGAATAAATACTCGATAATTTTAGTGATTTTATAGAAGTGCTTTAGAGAATATAAAAATAATAAATTTAGTATAATAAAAAAAATATTTGTTTCAATGTTCAAAATTAAATAAAAACTGATTACGAAAAAAGTTATTAATCTTAAATATTATTTTTTAATTTGAAAGAAAATAAAAAGGATTAAATATAATTGTGATTGAAAAAAAGAAAGATTATTTTTAATTTAAATAAATATAATAAAAATAATCGGGGAACCGAATCATGGAACCCCTTTTAAAATGGTAAGAATTTATAACAAAATATTCCAAATTTTTATTATATAAATAAATATTTTACATCCAATTGGTGAAGTATTTTCATTGATACATATTATTAAAAATAAAATACTACAGTAAAAAATTTAAAATGAATTGAAATAAAATTAAGTGAACAAATTTATCTCGCTATTGTAGTCCTTTCTATATGTGTTTCCTTTCCTCAAATAATTTTTGATGAAATACTAAAAAAAAATTAAAAAACTGTATACTAAAATAATTACAATTGGTTAACCTATGTACGTTAATTTTAAAATTTTCTTCACTATTTTCTTTCTTCTCACATCATTTTCCGTCGGGATGATAGTGATAAGTAAAGCGGAAGTAGTGTAAAATTATATTGACCTTATTTAATGATAATTTCAAAACTAAGGAAATTTATACAACATTAAGTATATAATTTTTTAATTAATTTCAAAGAATAACATTCATAAAATATTTTTAACCAACAGTATTTTAAAAATTAGTTATAATATAATCATTATCGTAACAGTTTGCCTGTTAGAATGAAATCAGTGTTGTTCCTGTCTGTACGTATTTAAAAAAATTTAGTATGTATTGGCTAATTAGTCCTTTTATGTTTCAAATTGGAATTTTTGAAAATTCCATTTAATCTTTTGCAAACTAAATTAAGAACATAGTAAATACTAATTATTTGAAATGTAAATAGTCTTATTTGGATTGCCTATGGATGCTAAAAAATTATATATTTACGTTCGCATATTGACTATTATTTCAAAAATGCCTCAATATCTTCTAAAAAAACTAACGTTACAATGAAAGGAAATATTAAATGTACATAGTAAATGTTATTCCCCGAATTATGGGGTTTTTTTCAAATATGAATTTGAAGAAAAATTAATGCAAAACAATCATATTATATTAAATGCTAGTTATGGAAGTTGTAATGGCAACCAGATTTTTCAATAATTGTATTTTGTATGACAAAAAATAAAAACGAAAATCGACGCAAAGCGTGTGTTTGATTTTTTTAAACCCACGCAAGAGTTTTGATTGAGTATAAAGACTTTCAATTTTCAAAATTATTTTAGTAAATTAAATATTTTGAGCATATACATAAACCATGCTAAAATTTTTACTGATTTTCATTATATAACATTATCATAGATCGCGACTTATAGCATGTTATTGCATTAAATATATCTGATGTCTTGTGCTATATTTGGAGGTCTTGAACCAAATATTTCATCCGATTTTTATAAAAGCAAATTGCAAATACGAGTATGATATTTTTTTTATAAATTTAACATAAAATAATATATTATAAATTACATACATACAACATACATATGTAATTTATAAAATATTAAATTACATACATATATTTATTTTGATTCCATGTTGGATTGGATATTAAAAGTCTTTGATTTTCTAGTACTAGTCCAATCGAATTTCACATAAGGTTTTATTAGAATATTTTCTTCATTGTAAATTATTAATATTTACTTATTTATGATTATGTTTGTGATTAATTACAAATATTTGAAATATATATGTAGTTATTTGTGCATTTTCAAATGTTCAATTAAAAGTATCTATATAATATGCACTTTAAATTTATAATAAACTTTTGTTCTAGGCATAAAACTGCCATCTGTTTATTGGGATTTCTTTGTAGTACTCAAGCTGTAAGTATTATTTAAAATTTACGAACTGTTAAAAAATTTCTTTATAAAAATATATCAAATTAAAGCAATTTTGGCGAGATACTAGTGGTGGTGGAGCAATATATAGTCCTAGAGAAACTAATTATGATCGAGCACCACCTGCAAGAACTGAATTAGATAGTAGTTATGGTTTAATAGATTCAGCAACTGTACAACGAACTGGTAGCCCACCTAAAAATTGTTCTGGTTCTGGTGATTGTTGTATACCGAAATGTTTTGCTGAAAAAGGTAATCGTGGTTTACCTGGTGTAAGTGGAATTGCGGGCCCAAAGGGTATGCAAGGATATCCTGGTGTTGAAGGACCCTCTGGTGTAATGGGTGATAAAGGAGGAACAGGATCAACGGGTCCAAGGGGACCAAAAGGTGATCGCGGCACTTCTGGTATTCCAGGAATGCCTGGAATTCCTGGATTGCAAGGTTACGCTGGTAATCCTGGACAACCTGGTATTCCAGGTGTAGATGGTTGTAATGGAACCGATGGAGTACCTGGAATACCGGGCTTACCGGGAACTTCTGGGCCGCGTGGTGTTCCTGGTTCATATGGACGAAAAGGGGAAAAGGGTCAACCAGCAATTATTGATACCAAAGGACAAAAGGGAGATCCAGGTTATTATGGTACTCCTGGTATACCTGGTCGAGAAGGGCTACCAGGTGAACGAGGTGAAGTGGGAGAACCAGGTCCAGAAGGTCCAATAGGTAGAACAGGTACACGTGGTCCAAAAGGTTACATGGGCATATCTTGTAAAAATGATTCTCGTCATGGAGAACAAGGTCCAAAAGGTGAACCTGGCGAATCACGGCAAATAAGCGAGACCGTAGGTATAAATTATTATGTTGGTGAAAAAGGAGAAGAGGGAATGAAAGGTGAAATTGGAAAACGTGGTGTTCAAGGTAATATTGGACATCCCGGTGAGCCTGGTTCTGCAGGTGAAGCGGGCGACAAAGGTATGGCTGGTTCTCCAGGAGATAGAGTAAGAAATAATTAAAATTATAAACTAGCAATTATTTAAGCAAATTTTGTTCTAGGGAATACAAGGAAATTACGGTCCACTTGGCCCCACCGGGCAAAAAGGGGACCGTGGTGAAATTGGACTTAGTGGGTTAGATGGTACTCCTGGTCATAAAGGAGAACCAGGCAGACCTGGAAAAATGGGTTGGAAAGGTTTACAAGGTCCACAAGGTCCAGCATGGATTGGAAAAGGTCCCCGAGGTAAACCAGGTCCTCCCGGACCACGTGGTTTTCCAGGTGAAACAGGACCAAAGGGATATGATGGCAATCCGGGACTTAAAGGAGAAGTAGGTTATATTGGATATAAAGGAGGTCCGGGACTACCAGGAAGACCAGGTCTTGAAGGTTCTATAGGATTCAAAGGAGAAAAGGGGGTATATGGTGCTCCAGGCCTGATAGGTCCTGTTGGTCCCCGAGGATATCCAGGACCAGCTGGTCCAGATGGTATTATGGGCGAACCGGGTGAGCCTGGAATTGGATTTATTGGACCTAAGGGTGAAGACGGTGTACCTGGGTAAACATATATATAACAATAATATGGAGTGGGATTCAGTTAATATAAAATTTGTAATTTTAGATCTTCTGGTGGCATAGGGCCTAAAGGGCACAGGGGTTATCCCGGTTTACCTGGTGCGCCAGGAGCAACTGTAGAAGGTGAACCTGGTCCACCTGGTAGAAGAGGAAGACCCGGTGATAAAGGAGAATCTGGACGGCCTGGTCTGCTTGGTATGAAAGGTGATATTGGTGACAAAGGTGATATTGGTGCGCGTTGTTTTGATTGTGCTCCTGGTTGGAAAGGTCCCAAAGGTGAAAGGGGGGAGGATGGTAGATCAGGAGTACCGGGATCCATGGGCCCACCAGGTGCAAAAGGCTATTTCGGTGAAAGAGGGGATGATGGTTTACCTGGAATTGCAGGAGAACCGGGTCCAAAAGGTCAACCAGGTCCAATGGGTTACAGAGGACATGAAGGTAGCCGCGGTAAAGATTGTGTTATTATCTTTAATCTAGAACAAGGGCCGAAAGGACCAGTAGGTCGCCCAGGACATATAGGACCTAAAGGGGAGCCTGGTCTTCCAGGATATGAAGGTAGACCGGGTAGTAAGGGTGAATTGGGTTTGAAGGGCGATGAAGGTGGTTCAGGTATTCCTGGTTCTGATGGAAATCCAGGATTGCCCGGCAGAAATGGATATCCTGGTCTAAAAGGTGCCAATATTAAAGGAGAACCTGGTCGTCCGGGTTATGACGGCCAGAAAGGCGATAAAGGTGATTATGGTTTTCATGGAGCAAAAGGAGATCAAGGATCATGCGAGGAAAATCCAGACAAACACACAATGGGAAACAAAGGTGATAAAGGTTATACGGGACAGAAAGGTAGAATGGGATTGATGGGCGATAAAGGTGATGTAGGAAAAGATGGCCTTCGTGGAGATCCCGGGATGCGAGGAGCTGGTGGATTACCTGGACCAAGAGGAATAACGGGTCCACAGGGAGAACCTGGACTACCTGGACCTATGGGCTTTCCAGGTCCAGATGGAAGAGATGGTATTCGAGGATTATCAGGTTTAGCAGGGTTAAGAGGAATAAACGGTGAGCCAGGAATACCCAGTGCTGGACCACCAGGTCCATCAGGTGATGATGGCCCACTTGGCGGAAAAGGTGATAACGGAGAAGCCGGTGATGTCGGAAGACCCGGAGAAAGTGGCATGTACGGAGAAAAAGGTGACAAAGGATATCCCGGTAAACCGGGATCACCCGGTTTCGTAGGTACAGTTGGACCCAAAGGAGATATTGGACCTCCAGGACCAAGAGGACTTACAGGACCTCCAGGAATGCCAGGAATGGATGGAGTTACGGGCGAACCAGGGTTGAAGGGAGATCCGGGAAGCATGGGCTTAATAGGTGAGCCTGGCCCCCCGGGACCGAGAGGTGAGCCTGGAATTGATGGCTCAAAAGGTGAAACGGGTAGAAAAGGCTTCCCAGGAGTACGTGGTGGACCGGGAGTTCCGGGAGATGCTGGTTTAAAAGGAGATAAGGGTGAAAGAGGTTTGATAGGAGTTGATGGACCCACGGGACCTAGAGGATTGCCAGGGCCACCTGGACTCTCGGGATTAAGAGGTGATAGGGGTGTAGATGGTAATCCCGGTATTGATGGGAACTTTGGATTAAATGGAGAGAAAGGTGATCGGGGATATTCTGGTATAATTGGGCCTAAGGGGGAACCCGGAGATTCTTCTGGACGAGGACAAAAGGGTGAACCAGGTAGTCCTGGTTCTCGAGGACCCGATGGCTCTAACGGAACCCCTGGAGCCCCTGGATTAAAGGGTAATTGTGGGTTACCTGGTTTCGGCCATCCTGGAGCAGTTGGTCATAAAGGTGAGCCTGGGGTAGCAGGAGTTGATGGTGTACCTGGAAGATATGGGCAAAAGGGCGATGCTGGATTTCAGGGATTAGCCGGTCCTAAAGGTGGTAAAGGCATAATGGGTCGTCGCGGAAGTCCAGGAGCGCAAGGAATAGATGGACTTCATGGTGAGAAAGGACTGCCGGGTCCGGTTGGATACTCAGGACCAAGAGGAGAAAAAGGTGAAACTGGATTCTCTGGTAGTTTCGGTCCCAAAGGTGAGAAAGGTTTCCCTGGTAGACCAGGTCTTAATGGGCAATCAGGACCGAAAGGTTTAACAGGTCCTTCCGGTTTACCTGGTACGGATGCTCCATTAAGGGATGCAAAAGGAGAAAAGGGTGAACCAGGCGTTTATGGATTAGTTGGTCTACCAGGTGCACCAGGTCGCGAAGGACCACGCGGTTTACCTGGACCTTTTGGAATAAAGGGTGATATTGGATTGAATGGGCCAATTGGACCAAGAGGTTTAGATGGTAGACCTGGACAAAAAGGAAACGTTGGACCAGCAGGAGAGCCAGGTGTTGCAGGATCTATCGGTATTGGACAGAAAGGTCAGCCCGGAAGAAGTGGTGCCAATGGACCTGAAGGCATAAGAGGTCCACCTGGAATGAAAGGGGAGCCAGGTTTGCCAGGTTTATCTGGTAAAACAGGTCCCCCGGGTAAACCAGGACTTGAAGGACGTCACGGAGAAAAAGGTGATGTTGGCTTTCCGGGTGCAATTGGAAGAGATGGATATCCTGGAAGGGCTGGAGGTTCAGGCCCAAAAGGTGATGTTGGGTTTTCTGGAGAAAAGGGAGATATTGGACTTCCAGGTCCACCAGGACACAAAGGTGAAATCGGTAATCCTGGATTTTCTGGAACCCCTGGTAAGATTGGATATAGGGGTGAAAAAGGAGAACCTGGACTTGTTGGTATGGAAGGTCGTCCTGGTCCCCCAGGTGAGAAAGGAGAAAGAGGATTCCCCGGTCCCACAGGTCTTGATGGAAAGGATGGTCCTCCGGGTCCACCTGGTATGGAAGGAGAACCAGGTTTAGTACCACCGCCAGGTCCTAAAGGATTACCAGGAAAACATGGTGGTAATGGTCCTAAAGGAGATAGGGGTTTACGAGGTCCACCAGGTCCGTGTGGTTTAGAAGGTCAACGAGGTCAAAAAGGCGATATGGGAATACATGGATTAGTCGGTGCTAGTGGACCTATTGGTATGGCAGGTGCAATTGGTTCACCTGGTGCAAGTGGTATTGATGGGATTCCAGGCAGTATTGGGGACTCGGGGGAGCCAGGTCCATCATGTAGACAATCTCAAGATTATTTAACTGGTACAACACTTGTTAAACATAGTCAAACAATTAAAGTTCCACAATGCGAAACTGGTCATACTGAATTATGGAATGGTTACTCATTATTATATATTGATGGAAATGATTATGCACATAATCAAGATTTAGGATCTCCAGGTTCATGTGTGCGTAGATTTTCAACATTACCTATGGTTGCATGTGGACAAAATAATGTTTGTAATTATGCATCACGGAATGATCGAACGTTCTGGTTATCAACATCAGCAGCAATTCCAATGATGCCAGTAGAAAATTATGAAATTAAACAATATATATCTAGATGTGTTGTATGTGAAGCCCCTGCAAACGTTATTGCCGTACATAGTCAATCACTGTCAATTCCAACATGTCCTGGTGGTTGGGAAGGCTTATGGATTGGTTACAGTTTCCATATGGTAACATGTTTTTTTTTAAATTGCAGTAAATTCAATATCCTAATATTTATTTAATTGTCATATAGCATACAGCTGTTGGAAATGGTGGTGGTGGTCAAGCACTCTCGTCTCCTGGTTCATGTTTAGAAGATTTTAGAGCAACACCATTTATTGAATGTAATGGTCATAAAGGACACTGCCATTTTTATGAGACACAAACAAGTTTCTGGTTAGTAACTATTGAAGATCATCAACAATTTGTCAAACCGGATCAACAAACACTTAAAGCTGGTAATTTATTATCACGTGTATCAAGATGTCAAGTTTGCATTAAGAAAACATAATAATAAAAATTATAATTAATTTGTGTAATAGAATAACATATTTTTTTAACTAAATGTAGAACTTTGTAGAAATTTGTCAATTGACCCAATAGTCAATAATTTTTTTTTTTCTCGAATAGATTTTCTATTTCAATAATACATTTTTATTTCCTTTTAGTATAATTTTTGTTATAATAAACTGTAGTTATATAATTTAAATGCAAATTAAATAGAAATAGTTTGTATATAAAATAAATACAGAATTTAAATTTAAAATATATATACATATATATTTTAAAATTAATTTGTAAATTAATTTTATTTTCTTGATATAAAGTTCTTCAAGCTCGGCTTCAACATTTTGATTATTTTTAATATCCCAATAATTTTTTTTTTGTAGATTAAGTATTTTAGTTTTGTTCTATGTAATTACTAATTATGTAAAAATTTCTATATATGTAAATTAATGGAAAATAAAACTGCCAAAATTAATTAAAAATCAATATCAATTAATAAAAAAAAATTAATTATGATGTATCAAAAAATGAAATTACATGTTATATGATTATTTGATGTGAATGTTAATATATATTAAAAAAATATTAATAAAAATTAAAAAAAATTAAAAAAAAAAAAACACAAAAGACATTACATATATAAATAGTTTAATATGAATATCGGTTAATCATTATATAACATCATAAGTTGGATTGGAAATTCGAGAGTCATAAATTGTTTTAGCAAATATAAAAAAAATTTTAAAATTTGTGGATATATGTTTCACTTTGGCTATTTGTCTGTATCCTTCCGTTTTCAAATATTTATACATCTTTTACGATATAGAAACTAAATAATTGACAATAAATAATATATAATTTTCCTATATCTTTTCCTCCCTCGAACTACAACCCTTATTACCTTATAATTTTTCAACCAATTATGTTTTTTAAAGTTCATTCAAATCTATAAGATAGTGAACTGTTTTGTATTTGTAATATTCAATTAAAATATTGAAATAAAAGATTATAGTTATTGTCAATTATTAAGCTTATAATGTAGTGATTTAGGTTAAGCATTAATTTGCAAATAAACTTTTCAATATATATTTACTATACTATAGAAATTTGTATTATAGATATAGTACATTATATATATATAAATATATATTATAAAGCTTACATCAGGTTACAGCTTTACACAGGATCTTTGACTTTAATATGTTATATACATGAGCAAATTATACAAATTTTATATGACAGTTATGAAGAATATAGCTCGATTGCTAAATTGCTTTTGATTTTATTAATGTATAAAAATAACTAAAAAATAATTTTAGAAAAATCAATATTCTAAATTCTAAAAGAAGAAATAAGTAATGTATTTGAATTATTTTATATTTATTTATGAAACTTTCTCTCTATGAATAAATTGCATATTTAACGTATACGTCTATAAATTCCTCCCCTATAAACATAAAATTATTATTTACAGAGATTCTACTGTACTGTATACATAATAATAATAATCAAAATGAAGGGATGAACAATTTTTATTTTATGTTACTGCGCAATGAAAATAGTTAAAATTATAATGAAAAGGAAATAAATTAGTTTGAAGGAAAATACTAGAAAAAAATATTTCAGTCGTATTTTGAATTTTATCAAATTCTTATCTAACAATAAACGCGACTTTTTATTGATAAAAAAATTATGTATATATTTTACATAATAAAAAAAAAAGTTTTTACATTTTAGTATCTTATAATTTTTTGTTTATTTTCAAATATCTATAAAAAATTTAAGGATAATACTATTATATTGGAAATGATATAAATTAATTTTAATAGTGAATTAAATTTTATATATTGAAATTGGAAAAATTAAATTCGTTTCATCCCCCAATTAATTTTTTTTTCCTAAAACCTTCCCCTATTTTTTTCTTTAATTTTTTTTTCCATTATAAATACAGATAAAAAATCTATATGATTGTGGTAGTGATATTATTTTTTCGATCGATTTGTTTATATTTACAAAAAATTGTATTAAATATATACGATAATTGGTTATATCCACAACATCATCGTTTACGTGTACGAAAAGATCAAATTGATCAATCAACATCATCATCATCACCATCATCATTACAATATCAATCAATACCATATTCAACATATACAATATATTCACGCGATATTATAAATTCATGTCGTTTTTGTACAAATAGTCCAATTGGTTTATGTCGTCATCATAGTAATCCACATCATCCAAAAAAAGGATCTGGTAAAAATATATGCCGTTGTATTAAATGTAACCAAAAAAATCAACAAAATTGTAATACAATATTTCAACGTTTATTAAATTGGAATCCAATAACAAATAATAATAATAATAATAAAAAAAAACACACAACAATTAAAAAATCATCATTAGTTAATAAGGAAAAACAGGATAATAATAATGAAAATAAAACTAAAAAATATTTAAATGATAATCAATATGAAAACGATTATTATGATAATTATTTAAATCGTAATGAACGTATAAAATCTTTAAATTTTATAAATGGTGGTTTAAAATCAAATACACCTTCTATTATTTATGGTTATGATAGAACAGATGATGGTGTTGTTTATATGAATGGTGAAGAGATATCAAGAAGTGGCAAAAGATTACGTAAAATAAGAACACGTATTTAAAAATAATAATTATTATAAATTTATTTAATTAAATTAATTATATAAGAATGAGTAAAAAATGATAATAAATTTATTTAAATAAAATAATGGTTAACATTTAATGAAAATGGGGTTAAATATCCTTTAAAAAAATACAATTTACAAAAAAATATTGCAAAATTATACTGACAGAATTATAAAATATAAAAAAGGGGGAAATAAGATCTGAATATTGTGGTCTAAAAATTGAATTACAACCAAAAAAATATAGATAAAAGGTCGCCGACCCTAAAATACAACGAAGAAAAAGTAAATTCTATATTGTGAAGGAAGTAAATTTAACTGGAAAATCACTTTATAACTTTAAAATTATTTATAAGTAGGTATATAATAATGAAAATGACAGAATGAAGTGATAAATTTTCAAACCGTTGTATGAAAAATTTCTTAAATGTCTAGAAAAATATTGACCAGCAAAAATCAATAAGAATTAAAAAAAAAAGAAAATCAAAGAAGAAGAAATATATAATATACATTTTCACTTCCCTTTTAAATATTCTTAAGAAAAAACTATTATATGTAGGTCAAAACTTATAGTTTAAAAAGGATTAAATAAATATTATAATAAGACAAAACAAAATAAGTAACTATATATTATATTCAACAAAAATTAAGTGTTAAATTGTTATATTTTAAATATGTCAGGTGGAAATAGTAGACAAGAATATATTGAAGGAGAATTTGAAGGATTAGTACGACAACAACAAAGAAATTCAATTCCTGGTAGTGGTGGTGGTGGTGGCGGTAATCGTATTTATAATGATAATCGTCAAATACCTTTAGAAAATAATAATGGTAATAATAATAATAATCGTGAATTTGAATTAAATAATCATTTAAATGAACAACAATATGAACAACCATTAAAACATGGCTGTGATGATAATTGGTTATGGAGTAAAAAGAATCGTTCAAAGGAAGTTGTTTTAAGTGGTTATCAAAATCGTACTGTACATTTTCATCCAAATTGGAGTAAAGGTACAGCTGGTATTCGTGGTAAACGTCCATTGAATAATGGACGTTTTTATTGGGAATTACATGTTAGCCAGCGAGTATTTGGTACAAGTATTATGTTTGGTATTGGTACAAAAAATGCCCGTTTACATGCCAATTCATTTACAAATATGTTAGGTGAAGATGAATCTGGTTGGGGATTATCACATAAAGGTATATTATGGCATAAAGGTATTGCATTAATGTATACTAAACGTTTTCGTGAAAATCAATCAACTATAATTGGTATATTATTTGATGGCATTGAAGGTACACTTACATATTATAAAGATGGAAAATGTTTGGGTGTTGGTTTTCGTGGTTTAGATAAGGTAAGTATTTTTTTTTTATCATTTTTAATTAAAATTTTCATTTTAGATATGATATACCTACTAACTTTATATAATTTAATAGTTGTATAAATTTGAATCATTTTAAACAAAATTCTTGTTAGGAAAATATTAATTATTTATATACTTACATATTTTTTTTTAGATTAAAGAACCTCTTTACCCAATTGTTTGTTCAACAGCTGCTAAAACTGAAATGACATTAAAATCAACACGTCGTGATTTTGTTAATCTTCAAGATCGTTGTCGTGCTGAAATTATAAAACATGTTAAACATCCATGGGATTTAGATGAATTAAAATTACCACCGATTATTACTGAATATTTAGCTGAAGTATACAATGATATGAAACCACTTCGGCCAGTAGATAATTATGATGTATGTGATTTTTAAATAATTTATATATATATATTTATTAAAATATAATATAAATATAAATATATTTACGAAATATCAAAAATATTTATAAATAAATATTCAAATTAAAAAAATTATTAACTTACCAAATAGAAATATAATTAATAACTTATATTATGTATATTTAAAAATAATTAAAATCTTAGTTTAATTTTAAAATTATTATTTTTATGTTCAACATTTAAGATTTCTTTAATATTTTAAATCATAATAATTATTAGTTGTTGATTATTTTAAATAAAATTAGAGATAAGAAAATCATAATTAAAATATTATGAATTACTTTATATTTATATGTTTAAGCACATAAATATCTTTTACTTATTTCATTAATTTATAATTTAATTTAATTTAAAACAATAATAATTATAGAATTATCAATGGAATTATGTTTCTTATAATATGAATATTAAAGATATTCAAAATGAGTAATCAGTCTAGTCATTAGAATTAAAAAATATTAAAGTAGAGTTACAAGAGAATTATCTCGTATCCCAACTAAAAATTAATTTAAATATTTAAGAATAATAAAAAAAATTTAGATTATGGGTAATTTATACTGGGTAAATTTATATAAATTAATTTAAATAATACGAAGACGACAAAGCACAAAATTAAATAATAATTATTTTGCTTATTTTTATTTATTTACATATACATATAGCAAAAAGAAACAAATTTAATTATGTATTTTAACTAAACTTTAAAATGTAAAAGAAACGATAAATCCGTGTAGCTTCTTCAATAATGCCATAATTAAATTTATATAAATAAATATAGAGAAATATTATCTTTAGCATATTTTAATTTTATATAATAAATATGTATATGGGTTTTCAATATATTTTTATAAATAGTTAATTAACATATACAATTAATCAAAACTGAAATTAAGAATATGAATAAATAATTGGAAAATATATTTTATTTTAAATCATATTAAATATTTAAATTAAGACTTACAAATGTCTAATTAATATCATATCATAATCAAAACCAGTATACTATACTCCTTTAGAATGATATTTGGATTTGATATTATCATATATATTTAATTTTCCAACCATATAATATGATTAATTGTATCCGAGTTGAACTCGAATTAGTGTGATTGGAAACACGAATCAATTTGAGTTTTCATAAAACTATCTTAATTCCACGAAACTAAGTAGTATAGAATTGGTTTGAAAATGTGAAAACAATAATATTTTGAAGTAAATTGATTAAGTTGATAGTTTTGACTAAAATCAGTTTAGTAAAAACTATCTAGTAAGTTGATAATTAAGTTGATATTTTTGACTAAAGTTTAGTCAAAACTATCGATTTAATCAATTTACAATCCAATTTTAACTCTGTGTATTGACAGGATAGATATCGTAATTTTTTAACTCAACTCAATCTCAGCTCAATCGTGTACACTCTAATTTAAACATATTAATTATATAGTAAAGATATAATAATTACTCCTATTATTTATTTTTCATTTAAAAAAAAATATTTAATTTGTAACATCAATATTGTCAAATTTTTATTAATCATTTGAATGAATAAAAAATAAATTACATTTACCAAAATTATATTTTGAGCAATTTTTGAGCTGATTTGATTATTATATTATAATATTTATCAATTGAAAATTGATATATTTAAATTGATTTATTATTATTGTGTTAAGTTGATTGACACAGTAATAATTTCTAGTTTCTTATTTTTAAATTCTGGTAAATGAAAATATTAAAATTATTATTTTAATTATAATATCTATCACTTATGTACTGTACAGCAAAGTTAAATAAATATTATTATTATTTCTTATTAACTTTAACTGAACTTAAATATAAAATAAATAAAATTAATAATTATATAATAAAAATAATATATTTATATAACAAATATATTTTAATTAATTATAAATATAAGTAGTAAAAATTATAAGCCATTTTAATTTTATATATAATAAAGTATTTTGGAGCAGTATTTATAAAAATAAATAATAATTTAGAAAAAGATTATAATTAATAATTCAAATCTCAAAGTTCATGAGCAAAACTTTTTTTAGTCCGGTTCAATTTAAAATGTTTCTAGATAACATATATACATATATTATATAATTAGAACTGTACCGAATTTAATCTTACACGTACATATAACCCATTAAAAATATAAATAAACAAAACGATAAAAATATGAAAAAAAGAATTATTAAAAATATTTTAGAAAATTTCATAAATATTAATAATTAATGTAACAAACATATAAGTAAATATACCACCAACATATAATTTTATTTTTCAATTAAAATTAAAATGTTTTAAAATTAATTTTATTTAAATTTGTTATTTTTATTTTTGTTATTTTCTTTTTTATTATTTGTCTATTTTGTTTTTCAATAATTTTATAATTTTTCAAAAATTAAATGTTGTTATTTTAAATGCTATAATAATTTATAAAAAAAAACTTTGGGCCACTTAAGTGCAATATTTGTGATAAACATAAACATTAATGTAATTTTATTTAAATAATAATTGCAAGATAAAAAATAAATAAAATCTAACGATTTCAGAATTTGCTTGTACAACAAAAAATCATGAAAAAATATCTATTCTCTATATAGTTTTAATTATTTTTATAATTTATTGAATATATTTAGTTTTATTTTGGCAATTATTACCTATAATGAAAATTACATATACATAAAAAGTTTTTAGGTACCTTTTAAAACAGAATACAAATAAATAGATTTATATATGTATATTTAAAATATTAAGAAAAATTAATTTGAAAATTATTTAAAATAAAATATATATTTATACTAAAATATATAATATAATATTTAGCCATAAAATATATGGCTAAATTAATATTATTATTAATGTAAAATATTATTGTGACGTAATAAAGAAATTTAGTATTTTGAAAAAAGACGTTACTTTTAATCTAAAAATATTAATAAATTTATTTAATTTTGGAATAAACTCAATTTAATCGTTTTCTTTTCCATATGCAATAGCAATATGCAAACAAACTAATTATTACGTTTCCATACAGAATTGAATTTGAGTTCGATTCTATATTGTACGGAAACATAAAATAATACATACAGTACGTACTAAGAGTATATTTATATTTTCTTAAATAATTTAAGTTTTCTTACTATTATTGCACAAAGAATTCTTTCCACTAGTGTAGTAGTGTTGCTTGATTTGATTAAAATAAATGACATTTTAAAACATTAATGTAGAAACATAATGACGCTTTGACGGACGCTTGGCTTTGACATTTTAATGCATCAAAAGTAAGAAAGCATTCGCTTTGATATTTTAACGCATCAAAAGTAAAAAGCAATGGAAATGTAATTATATTATGCGTTAATTGGGTTTTTGTATGAAAAAAAAAAAACAATTTCAGACTACCATGTACCATGTTTATTACGTGCTAATTAAACATTGAGTAACAAAAGCTAAAATCAGCTTTGCATCGACTCTCAAATTTTTCGTCGATTACGTAAATGCATTTGGTATACATTTATTTTAACTGAGCTATAATCAATTTCAATAATGCATTTATGTGCTGTAAACAAATATAATATATTATAAATTTTTTGACAGTTCATAATCACACAGAAATGTTTAGAAATTTTAACTCTGAAGTTACAATGTCGCTCTCATTTCGCTTTCATTTCGCCCTCTATTGGCTGTCTTACGAAGTCTACAAACATAGTAGTCACAATGAGAATTTTTTTTTGTTCTTAAATATCAGTTCATTGTTTATGTTTATTGTTTTTTCCAATAAATATTGTAATTTTTTTTATAACTAATAATTATAAACAAATAATTAATGATGGCCCACAAAATTCAAAAAAAAAATTTACACACAATTCTATTATTTTGACACATCAACGCGTAGTTGCTGCGAAAAAGTTAAAAGTTAACCAACTTTTTTCATAGTTGCGAAAAGGGTGCGTTCATTGTAAACACCTTCAAACAATTTCATACATTTCAACTTTTTTTTGACACTGGCTGCGTATTGAGCGCGAAATGAGAGCGAACATTATAACTCCAGGATAAGTGTTGTTTTTAAGTTTGTAAAATTTTACATAAATATTAAATTGTTGTGCTCTGAAAATTGGATAAAATTACTGTGAATAGACATTTTTTGTCTATTTGCCATTCATTTTTAAAAGAACAAATTGTTTCTAATATTTTCCGGGTATACATATATGTAAAGGCTTTCTAAGATTTTTTATTGTTCTCCAATACTAAAAACTAAAAACATTTAATTACAAAATATATAGTATACACTAAGCACTAAGTGTAACTTATAATAGTAAATATAATATTTACCTTCATAGATAAATGAAAATGAGTTCGAATAAGATTTGTGGTATTTCAAAACGGAGTTTACGGCGTTTGGTTCAAAAAGAACATGCGAAACCGAAAAGGTTAAAATTAAATTTAAATCATTTAAAATTCGATAATAGCAGTGTATCAAGCAATGAATATTTAGAAAATGAAAATTTAGTTGCAAATGATGAGAGCCGTTTAAATATTCAATATGATAATGACGAACTTCATTACAGCGATGACGATCAGTGTGAAGTGTTGGAAATAAATAATCCAATTGAAATAAATTTTAATAAAAAATTGGCAAATTGGGCAAAAACAAATTATATAAATCAAAAAGCACTTAGTGAACTTTTGAAAATTTTGAACGAATTAGGTTTAGATATTCCAAGTGATGCACGCAGTATTCTGAAAACAAGAACTTGCGATAAAGTTGGTAATGATGATGTACGAGATCGAAATTTCACAGAAAGTTCGACTTCAGTGAAAAATATTCATAATAAACTTTCCACTCTATTTAAACAAAATGAAGGACTAATTGAGCGAGGTATATATAAATTACATTATTAAATAAAACAAGCTAAATCTAGTAAAAAAATTATTTTTAGTGAAAAATCTTGAAAAAGAACAAACTAAATCCAAAATTATTATTGAAAAACTAGAAAAATATATATTTGAAATTCAAATCGAACCTGCAGCTCCTGATGATATGCGATTCTTTAATTTTCCCCTAGACACCGATATTGCTATGGAAAATCTTGATGAACTGCTTAAGGATGAACATATTAATAACAAATTTGTATATATAAATATATGTATATACTAAACATATAATGTCTACACATAATTTATTATATATTTTATAATTAGAAAACCTGTGTCCGATCAATGATGGGCAGCAGTACACCTCCGCAAAATCTTCCAACGGTGATTTCAAAGATATTTACTGACAAAGCACTTTTAGAATTTAATTTGAATGGAGCTAAATATAAAAAATCATTCACCGGTTTAAATAAAGTTTTTAATGGAATATATGGTATTCCTTGATATATTTATGTGTATATCTAATTAATAACATTTATTAATCTTATAGACGCCATAAGAAACAGTGATTTTGATTTATCAGCTTTTGAAGAATGTATGAGAATTATTTTTAAACAGAGCCACCGCAGACGTCATTCTGTACATTTTAGGCAACGACAAAGATCTGAATTATCAGTAAAAAAAGAATAGTCAACAAAACTCATTGGAAGATGCTTTTTTTTAATCACCAACCGTTATATCTTCAATTAAAAATAAAATAAACAATATATTGAGAGAAATGTCATTCCTATTTAATTTATTTTTTTAATAATTAATTACAAATATAATTTTAATTATAGAATGGATTGTAAGTAACCCAATGAGCTCTAGTTTGCTCCTTTTCACTTTTGTGGGACGTAAACAATGACTTGTATACATTACTTGCTTTAGGATCCTTTGCAACACTGTAATCTGTTTTAAGACGTTTTATTTCTGGATCTTCCATTTTACCAGCAGCGGTAGATGGTTGACTTCTTTTCTTAGATTCCAATTTACTTTTTGGTAGTTTTCCAAGAACTGGTCCATTTGGATCAATTTTGATTCCTTGAGAAGTTGATGCAACCGAAATACATGCTCCTGTTGTAGCTATGGAAGTTACAGTCGCTGTAGTCATAGTTATTGGTGCTGCAATTTCTTTATTCTTCGATTTCATTACTTTTCGTTTTAATATTCGCGAATTCATCTTAATACGCATTAATTCAGTTTCTTCATCAGTACCATTTAATATAACAATATCTTCATCATTAAATGGTGTTTGACATAAAATACAAATTTTAGATTTGATTTCTTTTAATGCACGTTCCGAAAAAACACATCCACATGTCCATAATGCAACAAAACGAAATTTTCCAGACATTTCAATACCAATTAATTTACATATAAATGGAGCACTTCTAGCATCTAATAAGCCGTCAGTTTTATCATCATCTTTAAATTCAGGGTTTGGAGTAAGTCTTAAATCTTTGACATCTTTTAAACTTTGAATATGTTTAGCGGATTCTGGCATTTTATCTTTCTCCAAAAGTTGTTCAATTACATTCTGTTTGGAGTATAGACGACCAAGACCACACATAACAATCGGTTGTTGGAGACGTTCTTGTGTCAATGCGCAATGTAACCAACGAAATTGTCTTTCAGAATCTTTATCTTTCTGTAAATGAAAGTTAATAAAAAAATATTTATAAATGTTTATAGTATATATATTTGATTTCTCTACTTGTTCTGGTTTTTTTTTTAATCGAACTAATTCATCACGTCTTGGAATTGTACCTCCATCACAACCCATTTTCTTTTAATATGTATATGCGAAAACCTTGAGATATTTTTTTTAACTAGAGATAAAATAAAAAACAACTAATTTCCTTTCAGCAAGCTGGGTATAGAATTATTTTCTAAATTTTACACTTCTAGAAATTTTGACAACTCTTTAACAAAAAAACAGTAAAATATGTTGACTTCACTTGACACTTGCACAATATGACCCCTTTAAGAAAAATAAGCGAATTCGCTTTTGGCGAACTGTTTACGAACCGGATATGTAACGCCTTTTTAATAAACTTTCATGTTTTTTCAACCACGAAAAAAGCGGTTCGCAACGGTTCCGTTTCTGTTTCGCTCATAGCGAACTGATATTTTCGAAGGGGAATATTTTTTTTTTTACATTTCATATTATACATAAATATAATTTTATAACAAAGTAAACAGCTCGTGGAGAAGGTTGTGTTTTTTACAGTTATTTCGTTTTTTTAATATAAAAAAGTATTAGTGAGTACATAATTTTGTGTTTTTTAATTTAAATTAGTATATTAAATAAATAATAAAAATGGATAAAAAGGCTTATTATGAAGTAAGACGTGAAATTAATAGTATTTGTTGTGGTATTAATCGAGAGGACATAGTAAAAAATGATTTTCAAAATGCCGGAGAAGAAATTTAATAGAACAGTTTAATAGAACAGAATAATAGTTTATTAAAAACTATATTAAAAGAATTGAAATATTTGAGGCAGGAAAATAAAAGTTTACGAGAACAGGTACAGGAGCTAAAATCACATTATAGCATTTCAAATACAACAACACCATCAGTTGTTCTGAATATACCCAAATCAAGTGTAGCAGATTTTCAAATGTTAGAAGAAGAAATAAAAATAGAAAATAATGAACAAGCCTTGGTACTTTAAAAAAATTTAATCTTTCTTAATAATAATATCGATTTATTTATAAATAGAAAAAAATATTGAACAACCTATGCGACGTATCATTGGAAAAGTATGTCCGATCCTGTTTGCGAGCTCTGGTAACGGACGAAGTTGCATGTCGCTTTTCTTGGTTTGGGCATCATGAGAATATTCCTGTCCAATCATTCACTGTAATGAGTATAATTAAAGGTAAATTTAAATACAAATTATAAAAAAAAATTATATTATATTTAAAATTATATTATATTTTTAGAATGTGCTAGTGCAAAATTTCCTGCAAGCAGGGTGAGCGATGTAATCAACATCATTAAAAAATGGTTTCAATATGCAAAAGATCGCATACGGAAATGCCATAAAAGACAAGAAAGTTAGAACATGTAATAAATTTTTTTTTAAATTAATATGTGCCAGGTAGAATTTAATTCTTGAATTTTTTGTTTTAGAATATAAGTCTTAATTTTTTTTCATTAATATTAATTTAAGTATGTACCAGGTAGAATTTAAATCCTGAATTTTTTTTGTAGAATTTAAGTCTTAATTTTTTTTTATTTAATATTAATTTAAGTACCAGGTATAATTTATATCCTGATTTTTTTTTTTAGAATATGCGTTAATTTTTTTTTAATTTATGTTAATCTAAGTACCAGGTAGAATTTAAATCCTGAATTTTTTGTTTATAATGTAGGTGTTTAAAGTTTTAATTTGTTTTTGTACTAGATTCAGGAAAAAAATATTAATTGAATTATTAAAGAAAAAGAAAATGTGATAAAAAAATTAAAATAAGTCGAATTGAAATCCTATAATATATATTTATTTTTATTGTTGACCAAAGTTGGAATGTAAGTCCTATACAATATATTTAATTTGTTTTTTACTAGAGGTCATAAATTATAATTCAAAAATATAAAATGTAATAAAAAACTTAAAACAGGTCGAACTGAAATCCTGTAATATATTATTTTTATTGGTAATCTAAATCTTGTACAATATGCAATTTATTTAATAAATTACTTTTGTTATTATAATGTGATAAAGAAATTTAATAAATTTAATTAAGATAGTAATAAGTAAATCCTATTAAATTTAATTTAATTATATAAATTACTTGCACTTAAAATTCAGAAAATGACTAATGTAAAAGTTATTAATTTCTTATTCAATAATTTATTGTGTTTCACAATTACCTATTACATTTATGTTGTTATTTATTGTTAAAAATTACATTTTTTGTTTGAAATAAATGCCAAAAAATAAAAAAATTAATTTTCATATTTTTTCTTTCTAAAAATAAAAACAGTTCGTAAACGTACCGAATTTGGCGGCTCCAAAACGAATCGTTGCGGCGTTTCGTAAACGTGCCGAATTTGGCGGTTCCAAAACGAATCGTTACGGCGTTTCGTAAACGAACCGATTTTGGCGAACTCTTGGCGTTACGTTTTTTTTTCTACTGTTCTTATTCTAACATTTACGTTTCCGGTTCGCTTACGAACTGCCAAGGCGGTTCGTAAAAGAACTCATATATGAAGAAAAGACTTCGCCGGCGGTTCGTTTACGGTTCGCTTTTCTTAAAGGGGACGCATGACAGTAATACCCAGCACACAATATTGCTGTTTCTTAATTTAAATTTGTAGGTATCTGTGGACTTGTGAAATTAGTCAGATTTTTCAGTTGAAAAGATGTTGAGTCAGATTTTTCAGCTTCAAGGCATTTGTTCTATATACAAAATTATAGATTTAAATCTCTATTGCATTTTATTTCAGATTAAATATTGTTTTCATTTTCCATATAAAATATTATCTAGTATTTAGATATATTTCTATAAGTGCTTTAATTAGTAAGCAATAATGGTTATCTTGAAACATGTGTTTGACTTGTTTTTTTAATAAGTTTTTGTCCAGTAATATTTCTTGAGTTTCGATTGAAATTTGCTTACAATATTTTTCTATTAAAACAGATTCATTAATTGGTGCACGCAATTTTTGATAGAATCTTAAAACTTTTTCAATACTATAGCAAACTTCAAGAACATCCTTTGATGGAATCTTTTTATAGGGTAACGACGATTTAGGATCATATTCAGCTTCTAATACTTGAAGGCATTGTTCGCATTGTATTTTCTTTTTCAATTTATTAACAACACCAGCTATATACTTGATTATTTTGCTGTGATGTTCGGACAAGTTTGAAATATTAAAATATTGGCTAGATTTTTCGAAAAATGATTCATTATCTAGTTCATCAAATGATTGATCGATCATACGAGCTCGTGATGTTGTTCTATTTATAGTATTACATGCATTAGTAGTTGTGAAATTAAATATTTTTATGTGTTCTAACGGCATATGATTACCAATTAGCAATCGTTTATAACTGCCTATATAAAATATCAAAATTATGGAATATTTTGGTTATTTTTATAAATGCAATTACTCTGAAATAGTTGTACGGTCAGATTGTTCTTGTTACAAAGATGCATTCCAACTGAATTCAAGAATAATTCAATTTGATCTTGATTTAATTTATAATATGGCACACATTTTAAAATTCCTGTCATAATAAATCTAAAATAATAAAATATTATTGTAATTGTATAGACTATAGAGAACTAATAATTATAAGCTTATTTTACTTTTTATAAATAGGTTCAATTGTTTTTAGAGCAGTTATAAGACCAACAAAACCAATTTTTCTACTATGCTCTATTAAAGGAATCCCATCATATGTTTTCAAGTTACAAATGTATTTAATTGTATCGTTAACAAAATCGATTACTTCTATATAATTTTTTTCTGATATTGGTTCTGTGAATTTAAACCCACCATATTTTTTTGTATTCAACACATCTATTGTGTTGCTCATAACTCTAATAAAATTAGCAGTTGGTTCACTTCCCTTAAAATCAGGTATTTGAAGATTATTGCGACAAAAGTCTAAAGCATCAGCAATTGATTTGCTAAGTAGTTGTACTGCTAACTTAACCTGTATGTGCTGATTATGGAAATATATATGTGCTCGGTATAATCTATAAAAATTTATTATTTATGAGAAATTTAAATGTTTAAAAAAAATCAGTTATACATACTTATTTCCAACATGGAGCTGTTTTTTGTCTTGTTAATCTATAAGGCAATTTATATATTTCCAATCTATGGTTTCATTATATTTATTTTTTAAGATTCTTATATCACCAAAAGTATTCCTTACCAATTTCAACATATGAACAGGATCGGGAATAACTAATATATTATTATTATGAAAGTTAAACACTGGGCAAGTTTGAATATTGTAAATATTGCACCCTAATAATGACATGGTGTGAATATTCGTTGATGTACCATCAAATGTTACACCCACCAATTCTGCACCAGTAGCTAAAATATTTTGTATGCATAGTGTAATAATATTTTTCTTCTGAAGACTGTTAAGATATTGTATTGGAAAATAACCTAGTGGTATGCTCCAGCTATGGTTTACGCAAACAGCCATGAAAACTAAAATTTTATCTGCCATTATATCACTATAACCACCATCGCCAATATCAACACAGCCGATTAATTTGTTTCCAATCCATTCTTGCTTCTTTCTTATGTCAATATCATCAAATATTAAATTTATTATTACTTTACCATTTGCATTCTCAACATAAGAAGTAATACTTTCAAATGCCTCAGCAGTAAAACCTGGATCACAATGAAAGCATTTATACCAAGTACTTAATATTCTTATATGAGGCAGACGCAGACTTGAATTGAATGTATTTCTTATATAATTATAAGCTTTTGGTGACAAGAAATTTAAATTTAAGGCGAATGCTCTTATCTCTGGTGATGGTGAATATTTTTGCACTACTTTTTCCTTTTTATTATGGCATTTTATTAATTGTCTTACAAACATTTTTTTATTTTTACTCCCAATACTATTTAGCATCTTTGCATCATCAAAATTTATTAAATTTTGATCTTGTAAATCATTTAAAATATTTTCAGTTGATTTAATATACTTTAATTTTCGCTTTACTAGCCTTTGAAAGTTATTTATTTTTGAATTTCTTTCAATTGCCGATCTGAACAATTTAATTTTATTTTGCGAAGTAGCCATTTCATCATCCATACTTTTGATGGACTCTTTCAATGAGAATGTCGAAAATCACTTACGAAAACTTCTAAAATTCGAAATTATATATTTTTTAATATTAAGATTTAAAAACTAAATTAATTGGTGGTACATACTCATGCTGAGCCATCCTATATCATTCTTTACTTACTTGTTCTTTTATTCAATAAATTTGATTTTAAATTTTCAGTAATATAATAATTTCGTTCGAACAGAAATATTTTTAAATTTAAAAATCTGAACAAACATTAGGATAATTTTGACCAATGTTGACAACAAACAAAAACAAAAACAGTAAATATATTTATTTTGACAATAAGTGACAAGTCGTGCACTGTTATATGTCAAAATATGACATAAAACTAACAAAAATTAAAAATTTATACATACAATATAATATAAAACATTAAACATGCAATTATAATCATAAAGGTTAAAGGTAGGATATATTAATTAAAAGATAATATAATATTAATGGTCTTATTTTTTTAATTTATTTTAGCTGATACAATCACAATGGCGAACAGTGCAAATTTTACTGCAAATCTACAAGAATTGCCATCAATTTTTGAAATATCTGCAGCAGAATTATTAGATAAACTTTTATATCCAGCTTTGAGTAAAGTTTTTAATTTTTTTGGTATTAACTACACAATCAAATTAAAGAATTTTAAATTTACCGACGATATATCACCGGCAATTGTTATCGCATTGCAATGCTTCTATATATCTAAACAGGGTGGCTCATTTGGGGAATCCATTTATGGTTTACAAAGGCATTCCACTTCAAATCTAATTAATGCATCATTGTCAGCGAAGAAAATATTTATATCATCTGCTGCACTTACTTTATTACCATATTTTGAAAAAAAATTAAAAGAACGTGATGTTGAACATCAAAGTACACAAATCGAAAAAATTCTATTAAATTCTATTAATATTTTTAATATTTCTAAAATAATTTTTATATTTTTATATTTAGCTAAATTTACAAAAAATCATTCACCTATATTTAAATTACTTGGTTTACAATTAAGTTATAGTCCACCGTTGAATGTGAAATTCACATATTGGATATTAAAATCAATAGAAATATTTGCATTTTTTTTACAATTTACACAGTGGTGGTATTCAAGTAATCAAAGTTCAAAAATTGGTAAATTAGAAAATCCACCATTATTTGTAAACATAGAAAATAACTTATTAGCAAATCAAGAAAAAATGAAAAATCTATGTCCAATTTGTTTACAGAAATTTCGTAATCCAACAGCAAGTGGAATATCTGGTTATGTTTACTGTTGGAAATGCATTATTTCGCATTTAAAAAACACAAAGAATTGTCCAGTTACAGGTTATCCAATGGATATTAATGATTTAATTAGAATATACGAAGATTAAGATGAAAAATTATTTTCTGGTTCTTATATATTATTGCTGTAAATAAATGTTAAGAAAAGTTGAGCTTTATTTCTAGTTTCCAAATACTATTTAGCTATTTTTTTAAATATTTTTTTTTTGAATATTTTATTGTTTAAAAATACTTGCAAAATTTTTAATATTTCAGTGTAATTAATAACTATAACTTTTTGCTATCTGCAGAACCATCCATTCAACGTTGTTCTATATATAACATTTAGCATTTCTCTAATATAGGTAAATTTGGTGTCTATGGACGAGGAATTTTAATTATAATACAAATATCCAAATCAATTACAAATATCTTTTAATTTGCCCAATAGCAAAATATTTTTTATTATTATAATTTTGGAACTATATTTGAGTAAAACAATAATTACTTAAATGTATAAAATTTTTCTTATTGGTTAAGGGTTTTAATAATTTACGTTTAGCAATAATAATATTTTTATTAAATTTGTTTAATGATTTTTGTTCAATATTTGATTTGATTTTAGCTCTTGTTTTATTAACTGGACGGCAACCAGCAAATTTAAATCCAATTTTATTTGATGTATTTTTCATAGCAATTTTATGTGGAAATAAGTCATTAATTGTATTTACCTTTTTATTTGTTGATTTTTTTATATTTGGTAATGTTTTTATAATAATTTTTGATATTATTTTATAAGTTTTCTTTTTTTGTAAATTAAAATTTTTTCTAATTAATTTATCATGATATCCTACAATATAAAAAAAATCATTTAAATTTTTAATAACATAAAATAAAGATAAATTATTTACTTTGAGAATATAACATAAATGGTTGTAATTTATCACCGCATAGATTTTCAAGCCACTCGTATAGAAAAATATCATCATGTCCTTCTAAAAACATGGCAGCTAACTAAAATTTAGATTTTATTATTGAAAATTTAATTATTTTAATTTATTATATACCGAAAAATCATTATAAATCCATTCCGGAGCATTATTTGTATCAATTTTACATAAATATGATAATAATTCACGAAATGCTGTTTCACCTAATGATATTAGACCACGTACGGCGCGACTTATATATTCATAATCTATAATTTAAGGAGAACAATTAATGAAGTTATAATTTATGTTTCTAAAATTACCTTTCTGTTCCAATATAATAGGTGTGAATTCAAAAAAATTCTCTAATCTTCTGCTGATCAAATACGTACATTCTTTTTGTAAATAATTAAATTGACTTGCCATACATCCTATTGTATGACACAATAAATCTACATTATTTAAAGTAATCATATTTGCTTGATATGGAGAATAATCTAAATTAATTGAATTTTGAATTTCATCGTTTAATTCATATTGTTCATCAATCATATTACATATACTATTATTTATAGCATAATTTGGTATAGTTTTATTACCACTAACATATTTCTGTTCTTGTTGATTCATATTATCATCTGAATAATGTAAATTATTTGCTTCTTGTTTAATATCAATGTTATCTATGATTGTTTGTTTCATGTCATCAACCATATTAACGCTATTACAGTCATTACTTAATATAATATTTTGATTATGATGTGAATTATTAATATCATCATCATCATCATCCATATTACGTTCTTGAAAACCATCACGTTCCATCATTTGAAATAATGCCTCATATTCACTACGTATGTCATCAACATTCATTTGATTCAACGCTTCAACGTCTTTTTTGATATCTTGATCTGAGTTTTCTAAAAAGTTTTTCACTAATTCAAATGATTCTTCTTTAATATTATCATTTAATTTTTGTGTATTTCCTTCTTGTTGATCCACTTCCATTTTAATACAATTATTTTTTATTGATAATATCGTGTCTAATAAATGACAAACTAAAATTTCAGATAAATTAAATAATTGTTGGTGGCATTCAACATCACGTGAATATGGATTGAATGATAAGGCTTGTAAATATTTATAACATCTTTCAATTATATGAAATTTTTGATCAAATGCCAGCATTTCAATACATTTTCTTAATAGCAACCGTAAACAGCAACCAATTTGTGGAGAAAATGCAGCAGCTTCTAATCCAAATTTATATGCATCAGAATCTCCCAAGAAAATCGCTGTAAGATTTTATTTAATAAAAATACTAAGTAGATAAATTTAATTTTTACCTTTTCCTAAACATCCTGCAAATTCAAATAAATGGCGAGAATATCGTTTATCAATCACCCAGGATGGTGATAACTCAGATTTGATCAACTCTTTAGTTTCAATTTCTTTAAGATATTCTTCACGTAATTCAAATGTTTTATCCTAAAAAAAGTTTTACAATTTAGAAAATATAAATGTTAATGGTTCTTCCTAAAATATCTTACTGCGTCAGCATCAAAAAATAAACTCTCATCATATTCAATTCGATCCCATTCTGCTTCATTTACACCTAAAACTGGTGGTACATCAGAATCTTTAAACACTTCGTTTACTAGATCAAATGTTACTTTTCCACCTGAATGTCGAGCATAGGTCTTAATATTCTAGGAATTTAAAATTGATATACATATCACACAAGGAAAAATAGTTAAAAAAAATTACATTAACGATTTCCCAAACTTTATATGTCACGTCTTCTGCTAACCTTGGATAAACATCAGGCATAATATCTGTATCTGTTGTGTCATGTTGTTCCCATATAATTTTAATTGTTTTTGGGCCAAAACCCGCATAACTTCGATGACAAGCCTAAAATCATTTTCATTTTAATAAAAATAAGTTTTTTTTAATAAATTCACTTTTTCTTTTGATGATTCTGGTGTTGCAGATGTGGATGGTTCTTGAGGATTGATTTGTGGTGTTGCAGCTGATTGACTACTATTTGATTTTGATACTTTTGATCGAGATTTTGTAGATTTTTTTAATGATTTGCTTAAAGTACTTTTCGGTGTATCATTTGCAGTTGGTTTCATTTTATGTATTTTTTAAAATTTATACAATATATTTGGTTCTTCCCAAATTATTTGTTACCATTACTAAAAACTAATCGAAACCCCCTCTAAGCGATGTACTTGTACTTGTTATAAACCAAATTTTGGATCCAAAAAGACTTTGACACATTCGTAATTTTTTTTCAACTTTTGAAGTTGGTGGTGAATAAATATTTTTTGGTAATTGGAAAGTAGTATTAAAAATACAAATTTATTATCATAAAGTTGGATAAACTGCTCTTTGACATTTTATTTTTTTCATAATTTAATTTCAAAAGCGCGAATGAAAAAGTAGTTGACCGCCAACGGATATAAAAATTATTTAATAAACATAAGCAAACAAGAATAATTAATTGAATATGTTTGAAAATGTGCAACAACCAAATGAGGAAGATCTTCGGGAATATTTAAAATATGTACCAGTTCAACATCAAGCCCATGTTGCCGATACTTCCATAAAAATGATGATGCACGAAGCTTATGGACAGCCGTAAAAATTGATTAATTTAAAAATTAAATACAGTTTTCTAAAAATATTAATTTTAATTTAGTTATGAATGGACAGCATCCGATTTTGAACTTGGAGCACCATTGGGTAGAGGAAAGTTTGGTCGAGTTTATTTAGCCAGAGAAAAGCATACTAAGTATATAGTTGCAATGAAAATGATGTTTAAATCGGAAATACAAAAAGGTGGTGTCCAAAGGCAGGTTTTACGTGAAATAGAAATTCAATCTAGATTAAAGTAAATTAAGTGTAGTTATACTTTATATGTGTTATATATATATATATTTATTTTATTTTAAGGCATCCAAATATTTTACGTTTATTAACTTGGTTTCATGGTGAAAAACTTATATATTTAGTATTAGAAATAGCTTCACAAGGCGAACTTTATAAGCATTTAAGAGATGCTCCATACGGACGATTTGATGAACATAGGGCAGCAAAATATACCTATCAGGTAGCTGATGCTTTAAACTATTGTCATATGAATAATGTTATTCATCGTGATTTAAAACCAGAAAATATTTTATTAACATCAGATGATAATATCAAATTAGCTGATTTCGGTTGGTCTGCACATACAATGTCCAATAAGTAAGGAAATCTTAGTTTATGTATTAAACAATTAAAATAAATATTTTATAACAGGCGTAAAACTATGTGCGGCACTTTGGATTATTTGCCGCCGGAAATGCTTGATGGTGGATCTTATGATGATACAGTTGATCAATGGTGTTTGGGAATATTATGCTATGAGTTTTTAGTAGGTAATCCACCATTTGAATCAAATAATACTGAAATGACATATGATAAAATTAGACGCTTGGATATTGCTTATCCGCGTCATCTAAGTATTGGTGCCAAGGATTTAATATCGAGAGTAATAAATGACTATTCAACTTCAATTATATTCCCTAACATAGATTTTTATTTAAATTGTAGTTATTACGTAAATCTAGCACAGCTCGTATCACTTTAGATCAAGTAATGTGCCACTCTTGGATCACAGAAAATATGAATAAACCTGGACGAGACTGCACTTTTACATCCTAAAAAGTAAAATTATCATAAGAAATTGGAATAAAAATACATAAATTACATTTATTACAATTACAAATATAATACTGAAACGTTCTATCGTTTTCTACATGAAGTGAGTGATTTTAATACAAATCTTTGCAGTCCGTCAAAAAATGGCCATATAGGTAAGTTAGGTAGCCAAATATTTGTGATAGATTTAGAAATCATTATCATAGAAACCTATAGTTTATATAAAAAATTAAAAAATGTTAAATTAAATGTTGCCCTATTCAAGTATATATGTAATATGTAATTTCTATTTCACGTATCAACGTATTGAATGTAGACAAATATACTATCAAATTATTCAAAATTCTAAATGCATTCGAATTCAAAAGCAAATATTTAATTAACGAAAGAAATTCAAAAAACTTTCCAGCGATTTTTTTAAAGTTTTTGTTTTTTAACAATTTGAGTATTTTCATTTTCACTGCTACTATCTGAAGCCACTTCATTTTTCTTATCTTCTTTACGTTTCCGAATTAACCAAGATTTCATCATATTACTTTCAGAAACATATTCTTTCTTAATTATTTTAACTTCCTCAATAGGTTTATTGCATTGATCACTTTTATTTCTTGAATTATTAACCAAATTCGATACTTGATGATAATTTAACTTTTGTGATGGTTTTAATAGTGTTAAAGCTTGTTCGTCTGAAACTCTCTTGAAATCGATCCAATCCTAAAATAATGAAATTAATATTTATAACTTATTTTAAATAAAATATTCCAAATTACAGCAATTTGTTGATCTGTATCTAAAATCGCAGGCATTCTATGATGAAGCCACGACATCCATTCACACGCTTCAAAAGTAATAACACTATAACTAAATATTTTATCACCATTTTCATCTTCCCAAATATCAAAAAGACCTGCTAATTTCAGAAGATTAATACTGCTTTCATCCTTGTCTTTTCTCCAAGTAGATTTATCGTATATTTTAATATCGTTTGTTTGGGGCATATGGAGAAAATATGCAGATCGTTCTGATGATTTAGCTGATTTTGTTGTTTGCCATTCGTAAAAACCTTCACAAATTATAACACATCTTTGACCTCTGCGGAACGCACGATTATACAATTTTGATTTAAGCATGTGTTCAAGACGACAGTTATTTGTAGTGAGGCCATGTTTTTTAAAGTCACCCTTATATAAAGTTTAGACAATATAGACAAATTGGGACAAATATATACAAATAATTTGTTTTCTATATATTTTCAATAACTTACCTTATGCCAAAATGGTATCATTCCCCACATCATTGGCACTAAAACCCTATTCAAAGTTATGAGTGATATATCATCACGATCACCTACCTCGGAAAAGTGATCATTGCTAATTAACACAGGAGTAATATCAGTTGGAGCAATATTATAAGACGGTTCATACTTTTTCCCACAGTTAAATTCAGGTCTCCATTCTGGCATTTTGATGTTATCTTTATTATCGTCGACCGATGAATTTTGTAGACCATATTTACAGGCACATTTAATTTCCGGTATTAACAAAGTTCTAAAACAAATAAATTATTAATTACTTTGATTAATTATTGTGTAAGCAAATTAATATTTACAAACATGTCCTTCCGCACATTTCTTATAATATTTATTAAAACATTTATTGCGATAAATTTATTTTGATGTAAACATCCACAGAAAAACCTTGTAAACAAATTTAAAATATTTTGCGCTCCAAAAATATAAAATAAAAACAAAACCAGAAATTTTTGACACTCGTGTTGCCATATAACTTCAATGTAATGATTCATCTCCCCAGCAACCAAATGTGGAATAATTGTGACAAAAATGTCACAAAAAAATGTGAATTGTCGACAAAAAATTGTGACAATACGGTGGAAAAATTGTGACTGTGGTTTACCCGAATTGCGACATTTTTATGACATTTTGGTTGGAAAAAGTGTGACATTTTTGTGGAAGAAATTGTCACAGTTTTGTGAACACATTTTTGACATTTGTGTGAACCAATTTGTCACAGTTTTGTTAACAAATTTTTGACATTTTTGTGAACCAATTTGTCAGTTTTGTGAACAAATTTGTCACATTTATTTGGACGAATTTGTGACAGTTTTGTGTACAAATTTTTCGAATTATTATGGTCAATTAAATAATTAAAAAACTTTTTTAGGATTTGTTTATTTTTTATTTTCAATATCAATTCAATGTTATGAAAATAAGATACTAAAATTAAATATTATGATTTTTCAGCGTTCTTTTTTGATAAAATTAGCGCATCGTCTTCTGAAAAATCTTCGTGTCTAGTTATTTTCACTGTATCTGAAAAATAAAAAAAAAAATATTTTTTTTATAAGTTTATTTTTATATTGTTTATTACAAATTCTTAATTTCTTACCCATGTGAAAACAAGTAATGTATATTTTTTACATTACTTAAAAAGTATATAGAAATTAAATCGACATGCATAAAACAAAGAATTCAATTAATTGTAATTTAATTATTTCAATAAACTGCGCACTTTCACAATGAAAACTAATTACACACTACTTAGTCTTACCGTTTGCACGTTTAATTATGCACGTTGTTACGCATATTTACAAATTTTTCATCAAAAATGTCACAAAAATTTGACAAAAAAATGCTAAACAAATTTCTGACTACTGGGGACTTAGTTTGAAAAAAAATTCACAATTATTTGTCGAGAAATAGCCACAAAAGTGTGATAAAAAAATGTGATCACATTTTATTTGACAATTTTGTGACCTTTTTTTCACATTTTTTAGTGACAAAAAGATTCATAAAAATTTCAACAATTATGATAATTGTTGAAATTTTTATGAATCTTTTTGTCACTAAAAAATGTGAAAAATTATGTCACCTTTTTGTCACATTTCGTTGTGACAAAAAATATTCACAAAATTGTGCACAAAAATGTCACAAAAATTCGACAAAAAAATGTGGTCAGTTTCTGGCTGCTGGGGCTGGCACTAAGAACTCGGTACTAAAAATTTGGTACTTTTGCTGCAATTTGATACTTTAAAAATATATTTATGTATTTAAATTTGTCATTGTCATATAGTTTTTTATTTTTTTTAATAAATTAAAAAAATTCTGATTCTGATGTACCACCAGTTTTAGTGTAAATGAAATAATAACGTCACGTAGGCGTAAGAAAAAAATTAAAATCACTCCTTTGTCATTGCATTAAAAAGAGTACTTCCGTACGAAAAAGCACTCTTTATGCTTTGGGTACGTTTGTGTACGTACCCAAATTAACGAAGGGCAGAGAATCATATTTAAAATTTGACAGTAGTGATGACGTCTACATAAATAAAAAATAAATAAAAAGCAAACACCCTAGTCATAAAGATTAAAATAATAAACTCTTACACAAAGTAATATTAATTCAAATTATGTATACAAAAAAAAACTACAATATTAAATATATTTTCAAAATTCGTTATTGTAAATAAAATAAATTAAACTTAGTAAAAGAAAAAATAATGTTACCACAATATCAACAACTTGATTCCAATAAAACATATTTTAAAATACAATTTAGTAAATATGCGGTAGTCGTTGTACTTTTACCATTAATTAGTTTTCTATTTTGTGTTATTTGGTCAATATTATATTATTTTGAACGTTCAACTTTTACACATTGTGATGTTCATAATTATTTACCGTCCATATCAGCAGCAATTGGTAATTATCAGCCACAACGTTTAATATGGCAATTAGCGATATGTATACATTTTTTACCACGATTATTAGTTGTTAAAATGTATTTAGTATATTATGAAGAACAAATACGTAAAAATAGACGTCCTGCAGCATATTTAGCATGTTTTTTAAATACAATTGAAAACTTTGCCTTATTAGGCTTAAGTATATGGACATCATCTGAGGATTATGAAATACATAAATCATGTTTTATATTATTCATAATAATGAGTGAAATTTATATGTTACTATCTTATTTTATTTGTAAATATGGTAGAAAAAAATTAACATTAGATAATATTGATGAAATTTCTATAAAATATAAAAGAAACTTATTTATAATTAATATATTATCAATAAGTTTGGCTAGTTATTGTTTTGTTAGACATAATTCATATTGTGAAACAGGAGGTAATATCAGTTGGAGCAATATTATATGAGAAAAAAAATTAATTACTAATAATTTAAATTTTCAGTTTATACTTTATTTGCCTTTTTTGAATATATTGTGGTATTAACAAATATGGGTTTCCATATGACTGCATATTGGGATTTTTATGACCGCAGTGTTGCCTTTGAATGGAGACAAGGATTTTACTTTACGCATCAATAACTTAAAATATTATATAGAAAATAAATTGAAATTAATTTATTAGAATTATAATTTCTTATTTATAAGTAGGCAACAAATTGTTCTATTAGTACCAATTACTTTGGAATAGGTAATTAATAAGAATATACCAAAATAATATTATTATTTTTTTAAATTACTTACATATTTGTTTTATTTTATTCATAAATTATTATCACATAAAAGCTGTGCAATAAATATTTAAATAAATGGTTTACATATTGCTAAATTATGATCTACACCACAACTAACTTTTAATATTTTTGCATTTACAGCAGTTTTAAAAGGAAAGTATTGATCTTTGGTATGACCTAAACCTAAATTTCCATATTTATTTTTACCCCACATAAATAAATCACCATCTGAATTTATCGCTGCCATATGAAAAATGCCGCATGTAATACCAATTACTTGGCTATTTTTATTAAATTCCGTGCGACCAAATAATGCTGGTAAAATTTTTTTTGGTACACTTGTTTGTTCAATATTTGGTCCAAAACCTAATGCACCAAAACCCCACGTAAATACATCACCTTCTTCATTCAACATCATACAAAATGATCCACCAGAAGCGATATCAACTATTTTACCATAGCCTTTTGTTAATTCCAAATATCTAGATAAATTTATTTGCGAAACAGGATTATCAGAATTATCTAATTGCCCATATTCAGTATTACCCCAGCCGAAAACATCACCCTTATCATTTAATGCTAATACGCAGTCACTAGCGCTAGATACTTTAATTATTTTCTCACGGCTAACATCACCTTCAATATAATCAATTTGGCCAGTTGGTTCATAATTACCACGACCTGTTTGTCCATCTGAACCCCACCCACATGATAGTAATTTTCCAGATTTTGTTAAAAATATCGTATGATCTTGTCCACATTCAACATTAGTAATTTCGTCCGAGTTTTGGATTATATTACATTTTTCAATACGATGTATAACACCCGTACTTGGTGAATATGATTCTTTGGTAATAATTTGTCGTCCACATTGACCAAATGAATTATTACCTAATGTAAATATAGTACCATTTTGTGTAACAACAACTAAATGTGCTCGCCCAGCAGACATACATTTTACTTGTAAATCTTCATTACTTTCAAATGATTTTTTTGGTAATTGTATTGCAGTTGGATAAATAATTAAATCTAGTGATTTAGTATGTTCTCCTTTACCGGTTTCTTGTTGTCCTAGTTGACCATCTGTATTTATGCCTGTACCAAATAATGTTTCACCATCAGATCTATGAACAGAAAATACTGAGAATCCATAACCAGCTGTAACATCAGTAATATCACAATTTTCAGCAAATTTTAAACGTGTGGGATGGTGAATCAATGCAGTATGTCGTTCAGCAGATTTTTTAACAGAATTACTGACACCAAGTGCACCTGTTTCAGCAAAACCCCAAACATAAACTCGTTGACGATCAGATGGTACTTTCCGTAATTCAAATTCTAATTACACAAAATTAAAACTACATAATTTTTGTTGCAACAAATTCAATTTACCTTCAAATTTTTCTTTATTCTGAAGTAATATACTTCTTTTCGATGGTGATGTATACTGTCTTCTGGATAATAATTGAATTTTTTTAAGTATTTTATTGAACATTGCAATTGCAGATGCAGAGATTGCAATTTTGTTTATATTATAAATTCTTTATATTCTTGCGTGTTCACTGGATGGAATGGAAATGAAAATGACAGTATTTATGGTTGCGTTCAGAAAATAATCGTTCAGAAGAAATATTGCTCGAGCGCTCAAAATAAAAACAAATATGCTTCGGGTTTACTTTGATGTCACATTTGGAAACCAAATAAAAGAAAAACTAGGGTAGTTTTTTCTAAATGAAAAATGGTATAAATTAAAATTAATTGACATATGAATGTTTCAAAATTTGACAATATTCCATGTAGATTTTAAATGCAGTGCCTGTTTGTTATTATCTTTAATTAATTTCGGATTAAATAAATTATATGCATAAGTTTAAATAAGTAGAACAAAAATTGCAATAAGAAATTGTATAAAAAAATTGTCAAGAATATACCTAAAACGAATTTCTTAACATTGATCAAAATATTTTGCATATCATCTTTATCTTTACTATTATAAAAACACGTTTAAAGTGTTCTTATATTTGACACAAAAAGGCTTTTTTTGGGTTTAAAGTTTTGTAACCGACAGTAAAATTCAAAAATAAAGAAAAAGGTTTACTTTATGCAAATTTAATTTATAATATTATCAGTTACAATGGCTATTTTAATATCACAATTTAATGATTTTTTGATATTAATGTCAAAAATCTGGACATATATTTGTTATTTATTTAATCGTAATATTCGAGCTTACGAACCAGTTAAATATAAAATAATACCATTATCACCAGTATCACGACATCGTCTTGGTATTGTAGAACGTAAAACATTAGTTTTGGATTTGGATGAAACACTGATACATTCACATCATGATGCTATGCCACGAAATACCATTAAGCCAGGTATTCCACATGACTTTATTTTAAAAGTAATTATAGATCGTCATCCTGTAAAATTTTATGTACATAAACGTCCACATGTTGATTATTTTTTGGATATTGTATCGCAATGGTATGATGTAGTTATATTTACAGCTAGTATGAAAATATATGGTGCAGCGGTATCAGATAAATTAGATAATGGTCGTAATATATTACAAAGACGTTATTATCGACAACATTGTACATCAGAATATGGTTCTTATACAAAAGATTTATCATTAATATGTAATGATTTAAATCGTATATTTATAATTGATAATTCACCAGGTGCATATCGTGGTTATCCACATAATGCAATACCAATTAATAGTTGGTTTTCTGATCCGTTAGATTGTTCATTATTACAATTGTTGCCATTATTAGATGCATTACGTTTCACTAGTGATGTAAGATCGGTATTATCACGTAATTTAAATCGCTTGTGGTAGCAATGGAAATAAAAATTACAGAATTTTATTTTAAAATATAAACCAAATAAAGTTGCAGATGTCAGAGTACCTAATATATCAATAGTTTAACAATAAAATTATTTTTTTTTATTAAGCATATAAATATAATATAAATTAATTTTTCGATTTTTGTACTTAGATGACGAATTATTTTGTTTTACAACTTATTTTAATTTTTTTTTTAATATAATTTTATATTTTTGTGATTTTTTCGTATTATGAATATAGAATTGGGAAAAAAATTGAAGATACAAAAGAATGTATAAATGATAAAACAAAAATGAAATATTGTAAATTTCCGTAATTTTTTTTTTATTTTAAGATTTGTTTTTCTTTTCTTTTGTGCGATATTCAATATTTTGTACCAATTTAGTAATTTATACATATTGTATTAACAAACAAATTATTTTGTGTGATTGTTATATTAATTTAAATATAAAATAAATTCGAATTGAAAAAAAGAGTAAATATATATTGATTTTCTTTCTCTTTATAACATTTATTACAATGATCTTAATAAAATTAAATATAAAGAAAACTCCGTTTTAGTCATAATTAAATATAAATAAATAATCAATATTTATTTTTATACTTTTTTTTTTTTTTAGATAAAAATTAATTAAAACATTTGCTCAATATATTACATCAATATTGTCATCTTCTTTTAATTCCTTTAATATTTTTTTCTGAATTAAATTTGTTATATTTGCGTTAACATTTGGTAATATACCACCAGTTCTTGCTGTATGCTCAATACATTGTACAATATCCATTTCCCTTTGGCTTGTGACAAAATTTGTTACTAAACCATTTTCTATACTACCTAAGCGTCCAATTCGGCCACATCGATGAATATAATCTGATATATGTAATGGAAAATCAAAATTTATTATATGCCGAGCACGTGTTGTATCTAAACCACGACTAGAAATATCTGTTGTTGCTAAAACATTACAATCACCACGTTGAAATTTTTCAAATCGTCCTATACGTATTTTCATTAACATATCACCATTTAAATTTAAGCAATTTACACCACTATCATTTAAAAAAATTGATATGAAATCACTAGTAGTTGATTTATTACCAAATATAATTAATGGACGATTTTTTTTCAATTCGCTTTTAACAATTTGTAATAATTGTCCAGGACGATCTGACTTATTCATACGTAAAAATTTTTGTTTGATATGTGGCATTATACGATGTAAATTTGAACTAACAGATTCTTGTATTGTTGCAGTATCAATAACATTTGCTAGAAGATTTTCTATATTGGTTGGCATTGTTGCTGATGCTAATATTAATTGTGTACCATTTGTTTCTGTGTCCGAATTTTGTATATGATTTTTATGAAACTACAAAAGAAATATTATAGCTAATAAAAATTTAATTTATAGAAGGAAATTTAATATATACCGGAAATCTTTTCAAAAAATAACATAATTTGTCTGAAAAACTATCATCCAGTAAAGTATCAGCTTCATCTAATACAACATGTTGAACTGCTCCCATTCGATAAATACCAGTTGTCACTAATTTACTAATTGCACCGATAGTTCCAATTAAAATATCAACATCTTGAAATTCTGGATTCATCATTAATTGTTTTGTATTACCTCCTAAAACTGTTTTGATTCTAATATTAGTTTTATGTGATAATTTTTCAGCTACGTCACTAATTTGTGATGCTAATTCACGACCTGGTGTTAATATTAATGTTAATGGTGTATTAAATTCACGTAATTCCTGATTTGGTAATTTTTTAATTTGTAAAATTTGATGAACTATTGGTATTAAATATGCTAATGTTTTTCCACATCCTGTTTCTGCTGCTATTAATAAATGATTTATATCTAAAATTTTCGGTATTGTAGTTTCTTGGATTTCTGTCAGTTTTTCAATATCAAGTTCCTTTCTTAGATTATCAATAAGATTGTTATTGATATTATGTGTTTGTAATGAATCGATTGATTGTAATTTACTGTAGATATTTTTATCATCAATTGTTGGGTTTATTACGAAGAAATCACCTTTGGATTTTCTATGTTTCCAACCTTTAGAAGCTAAAGGAATTGTACCAAATTTTACTTCTTCTAGTGGTAATTGATGTGGATACAGATTAAATTCTTTATGTTTGCATGTTATAATTGGTAATTCGAGTATTTTTTCATTTATTTTTTTATCTTTTTTCGCTTTGACTAATGAAGCAATTAATCGTATTTTATTTGTTAGTGCAGTTTTTTCAATATTTCGTAAAACATTATACATTTTAGCATTTTATTCAAAATAAGATAAAACACAGAAAAACCACACAAAAATGAGGTTATTAAAAGTATTTTTACTTCATTTACCAACTGTCAAAAGTAAGGTAATGGGGAGAGCCTGGGTAGTGATAAAAAGATGGAGCTTATTTTAGTTATCTTGGCAATACTGACGAAACGAATGAGATAGCAAATTATTACGTTTCCATGCGGATTGAATTGAAATTGAACTCGATTTCAATCTGGATTAGTGTGCATGAAAATACGGATTGATTTGAGTTTTAGTTAAATACATTACCTTGTTTCCATAACGAGTTGAACTCGAGTTGAACCCCATGGAAACACGAGTTGAGTTGAGTTTTCGTTAAATCCATTTCAACTCCACGAAACTAGTGGGATTGAGTTGAGTTATGTCATTGTATTAGTAAATTGACATTTTATATCTTTGCATGTGTAAATGAACAAAAAATTATTATTTTTTTAATAATAATGGCGTCAGGAAGACTTTTTTGGAGTGACGATGAAGTAAAAATTTTAATATCAGTAATGGAGGAGAAAAATATATTAAAATTAATGACATAAATTTAATTATTATGAAATAAAAAAACCTGTTTTATATCGTGTTGCCAGAACTGTCAGTTCAACTCAACTCAACTCGAGTTTTTGCATGGAAACGACGGGTTGAAATTTGAATTCTTTCAACTGAACGATAACTCAACTCAACTCCATGCATGGAAACATGGTACATTTCAACTCCACGAAACTAGTCGAATTGGATTGAAATTAAGATGTTATAATTTTGTTCTAATTAAGTTTAAATATTGGATTGGAAATACTGGTAAAGACTTCCACTTTGGTAATTCTAACAAGAATGCTTTCCATATCATAATTTATTTTGACAAATCGTTTAAATGTTGACTTTTGATATGATTTAGACCGTGTAGACTAGGCTTTACAGGAGAGTAGAGTAGTGAAGTGACAGAGCAGTAGTGTAGTGTAGTGAGTAGAGTAGACTGGAGACTGGAGTAGTCAGTGGAGTTAGCATTTTGTGTTTTTTGTGATTAGTGATTGTCGCATACGACGAGCGGAAAAATAGTTTGGATTTAGACTTTTAGTTTATCGGAATTTTTTGTGTGTAGAAAACTTAGAGTATATAATATCAGGAGATGCTATAGTAACTATTATGTGTCGTACGTTTTTGTGGAGGGAAAGGGGATTATATATACAGAAATCAATACAGAACAAAATTATTTTTGACAACTCAAAATTATTTTTGACAACTATAAGACCAAAAAAACTAAAAAAAATTTCGACACAGCTTGTAGGGGCAAAAATATACTATAGCATCTCCTGATATTATATACTCTAAGGTAGAAAAATGTTTATATTCTTGTTCTTGTAAAGTAGAAAAAAGTTATTATTTATTAAATTTTCATATCATTTAATCAAGAATACATTAATTTTATCTAAAGTTTAAGAAATGGTGCAAAAGAATAAAATGATGCCATAAAAGTGCGCGTACAATAAAAAAAAATCTCTTATTTATAATATATATTTTTTTATACGAAATTGTCTCATATTTAAGAAGCATCAAATTCTATTATAGTGTTTTCTAAAAAAATCAGTGATTTTTGTTTATTAGTGTTAAATTATATATTTTTATTTATTTATTAATTGTTTATTTTTAAGAATATCTGTTTTTATGTTATGTCAGGAAATTGTGTTTACTTAAAGTATTTTAAAGAACAAATTTCATTAAATTATTTCATTAGATCTTTTATAATATTACGGATTTAAAAAAAGTCACATCTTAAAATTATAATATCTAATAATTATTATGAATAATCATCCTGGACGGCCCAATATTGTTGGGCAAAATCATCATCAACAGAATCATCATAATACGCCAAACAATAATATACAATCAACAATATTATTAAATAATTCATTAGCAATTAGGCAAGAAATTCAAAGATTTGAAAGTGTACATCCATCAATTTATGCTATTTATGATTTAATTGAATTAATACCAGATATTCAAGTAGCCCAACAAATTCGGGATCATGTTGTCTGTATTGAAGGTAAATTAAATAATTATAAAATTTATAAAATATTACTTAAACAAATTTTAATTTACATTTATAAATTTATGTTTTATTTCTTCCTAAATAATTTGATAATCTATCAAATAAAATTTTTGTCATTTTGTTGTTATGTGAATTTATTCCAAGAAAAGAAAAATTCTTCAGATTTTTATCCTCAACGGATTTATCAATCAAATATTTCTTCTTTATATTCATATCAATGTCTAAATACGCATATTTAACATATAGGTACTTAGTAAGATTTATGTTTTCAGATTTATTTTTTATGGTTCATACTTATACATTTAGTAGGTAAAATTCTTGTCGACAAATTTGAAGCATCTTATATAAGAGCTATTTTAAAAATAGACAGAATTTATGATTAAAAATATATTTTTATGTTTATTAAATAATTAATACCTATAAGTATATATATACTTAACTTAGTTTTGACTAGTTCATTGAACTTAAAATATTAATAAGATAGTTTATTTACAATATATTATTTTAATATTAGACACGTTCTTATAAATATACGTATACATATATTAATATTATTCCGTCTTTTAAGATTTAGTAAATTGGCAAAATTCGTTTATTTAATTATATATAAATTCCGAATATTAAGGGTTAAGCTATCCTACTATTCATAATACTGTACATATACCTACACTTATTATTATTACTTATTAAGTTTATTTTTATATGTTACTGTGTATATTTACCTAAAATTAATTAAGTAATTAAGTTTTTGTTCAATTAAATAGAATAATTCACTAATTTTACTACAATAGTTATCTAAGTGAATTTTTCCTGTAACATTTTCAGTGGCAACCAAATCTTATTACTTATGTATACCTACGTATATATTTAAAATTATATTTTTATTTTATTATAATTATAATAAAATGTATAGGGTGAATGTCCCATTACGCGACATATGTCCCTGTACTCGACCGTTTCGTGATAAAACCTTTAAAATAAGGATTCCTAATGTTTGTAGTGAAAAGTTTATTCACTATAATTAAGTTTAAAGCTTAAGAAACATTATTAACTTCTAATTTTATCTAAAGGAATTAATTTACTGTGACTAAATTCAGTTAATGTTGATCAACATCGTGATCGGAAGTGTTTTCCATAATTTCCTTGTGTGATTAGTTAAGGAATATGTTTTAAGAAAATTAATTTTAACTAACTAAAATTTGAGAAAAATTGTATGCTAAATTTTAAATTATATATTATACATATTTCTAGCTTGTTTTTATGTAAAATTAATTTTGAAAATGTTAATTAATTAATTAATATTGCGGTGTCGCCTATTGGGACAAGATTTTCTTATGGTGACTCAGTACTCGACATATATGTCGCATACTGGTGCACGAGAGAGATCAATTAAATATTATTTTTTTATTATTTAAAGTAAATAATTTATATTTTTAAATTATAAAAAAGATAGATAAAATAGTCATAAATGTTTGGAGCAATAAACGACATACACTTTATCAGATGGTTAAGATTATATTGAAGGTAACAATCGGAAATAAATTCGGTCGGAAATTAGGTTCAAAAACGGTCGAAATAAAATTTAATACGTTATTCATAATAATTTTGGCTTCAACTAGTATAGTTAAAGTTTTTTCTTCTAAGCAATTTATTTGTTCCTATTATACTTAAATATATTATAATTAGTAATTAAATTTATTTATGCATTGAATGCAATTCTTTTGAATGCAAAAATAATATTTTTATATACTTAAATAGTAAAATTATGTATATCGCGTATTGGGACAAGACTATGTCGCCAATTGGGACACTGCATTTTTCGATGTGTCGCGTATTGGGTCATTTTTCGATTTAAAGTAATTTACCGATTTATGTGTTTATAATCATTAATTTCGCATATTTTACTATTTAATTAAAAAGATAATTAATCATAATACTGTGTGAAAAAAAAAATTAACCCAAAAAAGTAAATCGTTTTGATTTTATATGATTTGAAAGACAATAATGCCCTTAACTATGTCGAGTACTGGGACATCCACCCTAAAAGTAAAATTTACAGTGACTTGTATAAATTCTAAATTAAACTATTATTTTATATTAATTAAAAAAATTGTCGTAATTTAATTTGTTGGCTTATACATATATATATAAATAAGTACAAGTAAGTATATACCTACATATCTTTTAAATTATTCTTACATACTTATACTTTATATATACAGAAACTAAGTATACAAAAATTATATATCTAATTTATCCTTCAGTTTAAATTTTCTAAAAAAAAATATAATTTTTTAAACAATGAAAAGACACTTTTCCGTGTTAATTTAAAACAAAAAATTTGATTTAAAATTTTACGAATTTATAAAAAAGAGCAATTAAACTTTAGTATAAAACAATATTTTTCGAATCTACATTATGTACTCTGCATAAGCTATATAAAATAAAATGTTGATCTCATCATTTTTGCTTCTAAATATCATTACGTAAATGTGAAATTTAATTCAATTAAATTGTTAAGCTGAAATAATTTTCATTTATTTATTATCATCGTTACACGTTTTTGGTTTCCTATAATAATATTGTATATTTGGGTACAATAACAAAATTTTCAGTTTTGTAAATTATAAGTTAATTTCGATTTGAAATTTTATTATATTACTTAATATATAATTTTTTTATTTTAATTTTTGTTTTTGAAATCTGAAAAATGTTCTAAGTAAGAATAGGTATGTAAAATATAAAAAGTTTTACTTTTTTCACGAAATAAACTTTTTTAGTCTCCAATTTCTATTTCAAATAAGTACTTAGTATATAAAGAAAAACTACAAATTGGATGTCAATAAAATATAATATATAATACTGCTGACATAATGTCTTCCAACTTTGACAAAAAATTAAAATCTATTTTAAATTATAAGTATATGTAGCTTGTTTTTGTTTTGATCTCAATTCTAATCAAGTTATTATTGGAATTCGATTTTCAAATATATTTTTGGTCATCAGTCAAGATCATGTTTTTTACGGACGGATTCTATTAAAGTTGAATGTGCGATTAAAGTTAATGTGATCATATTGTGTTTGGGAATGTTTACATATAATAATATGAATTGAAATTATTTAAAATGGGTCCTTGTTATAGATTAGTCAAATATAAATGGGAAATTTTAATCTATATATAATCATAAATATATTACATACTTGTTCTAATTATATATATAGTATCTTACTTAGTAGAAATAAGTATAAGAATAATATAAGATATTGATTTTGTAAAAAGTCACAGATGGTTTCATTATATTTTTCTTCTCCACACTCCACAGTATTACATTGGTTTTTTTCGACTTTGTAAGTTCTTTTTATAAATAATTTCGCATAAATTCTACACGCATTTCTGTCAGCTTGTGTATAGAAGTATATTATATTATTCGATTATATACCGTATAGTATAATTTTATGTATATGTATATGTATTTATTTACAATTTATATATATATAAGTATTATAAGTAATGTAAAAAAAAATAAAATTCAATTTAAATTCTTATACTTAAACTGATAAAATGAGGAATTTGTAACAAGGTCACCTATAAAACAGAATAATATGTAAGCCTGTTCATCTGAACATAAATAATGGCATAAACAGAAAACAAATAAGTATAAAATATAAAATTAAGATGTTTTATATATTAAATTATAATTTTAATTAATAAAAGTTCTACTATATACTCAAAACACACAATATATGAAAAATGTGAGAAAATTCATATTTAGATTTTTTGAAGCATTTGTTTTATATTGAGTTTAGAAATATATCTTATAAATTGATTTATTATTTAACAAAGTTTTCTATATATGCTTATAACTTTAATCAAAATTCCAAAATACAATTTTGCGCATAAATATAATGTAATATCGATTGATGATCCCCTAGTTATTTAGTGTTGATTGAGTAAATATATAGGTCAAATTGATTTTCTGTTACATCTCTAAAGTGATGTGTATAAGTATAATCGTTCAATGTCCAAATATAGTGTATAGGCTTAATTGGATTTGTAATGAATTTATATTTCGGATTCTTTTAATTACAACAAGATAATATAATTATATAAGAATGAAACCATATTAAATTTGTAATCTTAATATAATTTTTTGATTAGAGATTCTTTATGTTCATATAAGTAAGTACTTTATAATAAAAATAAATTGTTAAATTTTTGTTTAACACCAGCAATTCCACAAATAGATCTTGTTAAAATATATCTATATAAAACAAATTTCATCTTCAATTGTATAAGTAATTCAGTACTTATTGTAATTGATTATATTTAAATTGATAATTCAATTAGGTAAGTAATTAATATATACTTATTATAAGTAATTATAATTCACACTCCATAAAAATATAAGTTAAAATTAAAATTAATCAAAAAATAATTTTAAATTCTTCAAATATATCTTAAATTGCCAATAATCTAAATTACCATAAAAACATAACTGACTTCTGTTAAACAAATTTATTACTTTTTTTAAAAAAACACACTTTATAATACATAAATTATTTAAACGGCACTCTAATCAAATATTTAATATGGTTTTTACTAAATCCTCTTTTAAACATTTTTATAAATATATATAATGAATTGTTGACTCAAATGTTATTATTCATTGACAATTTTTTGTTTAATATAAAAACATTCAGTAAAATGCTGGTTTTATGGTAACATTTCTAAGTATATAGTTACTTATACTTACTTACTTTTAAAATATAAATATTTCAGATATAATTAATACAAATTTAACTAAAAAAAAAAAATTTAAGCAAACACATTTGAGCTTTTAAGATAAAATTCGGAAATTAAAATATAATTTATACATATACAGTAACTTTCTTATATTACTGAATAGTTTTTCATTTTATTTAATTTTTTGGTATATATAAGTAAGTACTTATGTTATTATAGGAAACCAAATTTTGAATTACTCTTCGTTTTATAATATTTAATGATATATAGGTATAGTGAATTTATGGTTTTCTTAAAACATCATTTGATAATCATAGCAACATATAGTAACTATCATCATATATAATTATATTAAATTATATATATACTTAATTTAATTTAGAATTAGAACATGTTACGTATTAAAATCAATTCTTAGATAATGAAAAACATAAGTAAATTAAATCCTTAATATCATCATACATTTTTGAACCGGAAAAATAATATAATCGTCACTAATTTGAAATATTTTAATACTTCACTGATTTTATTCATTTTTATACTTTAATACTAAATTTCATTTTGATTTTCAAATTTCCAATTATAATTTTTTTTTGCTATTCTTAACAAATTCAAATATTTCAATAAGAAAGTAAGTATATAAGTATATATAATTTATATTTCAATTAAGGATTAGAAAGATAATCTGAAAATTTGACCTAAGCAATTTAATTCAAGAAGAAAAAAAACTTCCATACTTTATATATAAGTAAGTAATTATATTTTTCGTCCAATCATCCTTTATTATCAGACCTGTCCAAATATCATGAATAGAATATAATAATAAGTATATACGTAAGATATATCTTTAAGGATATCATAAACATAAATTTATTTAATTATACTTCTTACTTTAAGTATTTATATATTTAGATTTTTTCGACTTTAAAATTATTAATGAGAATTGTTTATGTATTTCATTATTTTCACCATAGAACTAGAATTTTTTTTCTTCCCTTAAGTTCCCTTTTCTTCCGTTTTAGATATTAAAAAATTATGGTAAAAAGGGAAAATGAATATAACTCAGTAGTTATCATAAGTATATTTGGTAAAAAATAATACTTATTTAATCTTACTTAAATTTAGTTAAAAAAAAACAACAGATGAAAAGTTGGTTTTTTTTTTTAAATGAAAATTTTGTATTTTAGAATCAGTTGTGCTAATATTTGCAGAGTACAAATTTGTTAAAATAATTAAGTTAGTATACTAACTTCAATGACATAGAAAAATATATTTCACGAATTTAAAAGTTATTAAAAATAATTTTATGAAGTATAAATTTCTTCATATTTATCAGGTTTGAAATTTAAACTAAAAAAAAAAAATGGAGAATTAAAATTAAATTTTTATTACTTATATACTTAAATATGTAAATTAAACATTTCAATTTAAATGTTGTCAATGTTGCGTTGAATAATAGCTTTCGTGTTGTCTTTGACAAGACTAACGCTCCTACATAATGTCCGTTTGGCTTGAAAAAGACGAAAAACTCAAAACTGTAGCAATCAATTCTCTACTAAAATTCATGAAATATACCTTACAATTTAAATGAAATTTTCAATACTTATATTAATTTAAAAAAAAAATCACAACCACAATTTTCCACCACAAACATCATTGTGAGTGAAAACAATAATGCAAATTTCTTTTTTAGATTTATAGGAATGAATACACACAACTTTCAATTTCGACGATTTCAACTGAAATGAAAATTCATTACACAAAAAACAAACAATTTGTTTGTGTATCCTCCTAACAGACTCAACCACTTTAAGTCCTTATAAAAATATTCGTACTTGTATACTGACAATGCATAAATTTTATATCCTTCTTTGTTTAAATGTACTGCAGCATAAATTTCATAAAGGAAAGAAAAGACTATTATTAGAATGGTTAGGCTTTTGTTTCACATTTCCTATGCCATCGATGGTTTTGTATTCTGTATGCAAGTGACAAGGTATTGTTGTTGTATACTTTCGTTTTTATTAAACGTTTTGTGGAGCAAATAATTTAATTTTTTGTCATAATTTTACTCATAAAGTAAGAATGGTTATATTCGTTCTAAGACATTACATAATGACAACAACAAATAAAAAGTAACTTCTTTGAAAAGGGAGAAATTGAAATAACAATATTTCTTCAATGTGTTTTTATTAGCCTATTGTATATTTCAAATTCCAAAAATTTATTAAACCTTTTAAAACATAATTTAATGAAAGTGTAGACAAGATGAAGTTTTGTGTTGATAATCTTAAATTTTAACAATAATGATGCAACTTTCTTAACTTATCCGGACGGTTAGGATAATAAAAACTCAGTTTTCCGGCCAAATTTCTATACATTTTCAATACATGAATCGGAGAATTTCCAAATTATAGGTATATACTAAAAATATTTAATAATTTACAAAAGAAATTATATTTAGTCGATTATAATGTAAATTGAAAAAATACTTGTAACTAAAACTAATTTAAATTTATAAGTACTTACTTAAATTATTTATAAAACGATTAATTGCACATCGTCCCAGTGAAATTATCTTCTTTTCGTAGATAGAAAATTCGTTGTGTATACAGTCACAATTTTAATCACTAGGCTGGACTGACTTGATTGTCATTTTGTACCAAATTCTGTCTTATTACTTATTCAAAATTTATATTCATTATCGCTTGTTATAAAATTTTGTATAGATTTTATGTTATTTCCTCATTCTCCAAATTTGTTTTGATTTTGTAATTAAGTAAGTATACTTACTTATATATATTCTTTTCCATTTATATTCTGTGCGTCAAAACATATAAACATTTTTTGATGTTATCTGCGAGCATGTTTACAAATATTTTATTATATATAAAAACAGTCAAAAATAAATTGTGTCATATTTTTACATTATTATTTTGATATTATAGTTTTATAAATTTTACAATTAATTTTATGATAAAAAGACATAAAACTTATCGAATTTTGGAGAAGAAATTTACAGAAATATTTCTAGACACAAAATCTTTAAATTTCCAGTACAAAATCCTTTCCATTGACTAAAAACTTAATTCCTTTTTATTAATATTTTGCCAAATACTTATATAACCTTTTGTTATCTGAGGCTTATTATGTACGATTTTCCAAATATTAGAAAATTATGTCTATAAAAAATATTTTTCAAGGGAAATGATATCAAATAAAAGGAAACTCTTCGCCCCACCAATCGCATTTTACAAAAAAAAAAATAAGTACCTTATTATAAAAGAATAAAATAACACATAAGAATGAGATTTTTTTATTTTCGTTTTCTAAAAATCGATGGAAAATGTTCAACTGTGTTATACCGCAGGATCTTCGTATTATAATATACATTTCCAAAAATATTCAAAAAAAAATTGTTCGTCGCCAAATACATTTCTAATAAGTATATAATAAATTCAGTATTTGCACGCTGTCATATTAGTGCTACATAATGATATTTAGAAAAAGGTTACGATCATTTATATTTATGACCTCATTATTTATATCTAACGACTTCAATTTGTATAATTTTAATTTTTTATGTTAATGACAGCGTACTGATTATATTTGCCTGTTCATCTTGTTCTTGTACTAAAAATAATGGAATTTCTGTTTTCAAATGTAAAATAAATAGCGCAGAACCAATTGACAGTGGATTGTCATATTTACTAGGGGTGTTATTGGACTATATTGAATATTATTCAAAGAGATGTTAAGATGAAAAATTGCATATATAAATAATAAAATGTTTAATTTGATTAACTTAAAACTTTTGTTGTAGACACAATTCATTATAATGGTGAATATGTGAGCGATATATGAATTTACAAGCCTTAATCGGATATAATCTTCTGATTATTTTTAAATTCTGGAGCCTAGGTATAATACATAATATATATACTTATATATATATACCTACCTAACTTTTTGGAAATCAAACTAAGTGAAGTCCAATCAATTAATCATTGATAAGATTTTTTATTTCCAAAAACTTTACGTTGAATAACCACCGGCAATTTTTTTACAGCATTTATGATTCCAAAAAGTTTTTAAATAACTTTTTATCTCTACGATTTACAACAAATTTAATAAGTAACAAAATATTTAATGTAAAATTTGAAAATAATACTCTGAAAGTGGAAAGGATAAATTTTATAAGTAAAGTTTTCTTAGACGATGAAAAAAATTGTCCACTGAGAATAACAAAAAACCTTTTTGATAATAATAAAAAAAAAGACTTTAAATAAAAATTCTAAAAGGTAAAAAAGATTAAATCTTTGGAAAAATTTGTATATAAAGTATATAAGGATTATCTATGTCTCGTAAATTTGCTGACATTTCCAAAAAAGAAAGGGAAAATGTTTTATACCTAAAAGTATAATTTAATATAGAAAATTTCTATATATTTTTATATAAAATGGAATTTATTTCTCTTACTTATATATATATATATAATTTAAATAATAATTTTTGAATGAGTCATTTATACTTATTTTAAGGATACAATAATACAGACTAACATGGTATATATAGGTATTTCTCAAAATGGAATTAAATTTCCCCAAAGGACTTTATGTGAATGTTGGCAAGAAGAGGAGTATAAGTAGAGTATAATATATTATTTTTTGTATACGAATTTGATCTTAATATGAATTACATATTATTTTAGTTACATATATGGGGAAAATCATATACGTAATGTAAGGATATTTTTTTGTACGGATAAAATAAAAATAAAGAATGATTAATGAGTATATTAGGCGTTGACATGATTAAAATATATATATTATTGTATATTTGTAATATTTTGGGTTTGTTAAGAGTATATTTAATATTTGTAATATTTCTATTATATTTATTATTATATATATATTAAGTAGTTTAATTTTTATATTTATTTATACTTAATATTTTTTACTTCTTATTTTCAGGTAAGCTATTTTGAAAATTTGATTATATTCCTCTCAAAATTTGATATCACTATAGTAAGTAAATACTTATAATGATTATATATAAAATTAACCACAAAAATATAGGTTAATTAATTTTAAAACTTAATTTTGCTGTTATAGTTTTCTAACAGCAAGATTATGTTTGATTAATGATTGATATAACATCAAAAATTCCAATCTGTTTTCTGATACTAAATTTATTAAATATGAAATTAATATTTATTCTTGTTTAAAGACTTTTGCTTATTATTGCGAAATGGGCGCTTCATTAGCCCCGTTGACAAATCAATTTATATTTGATTACTTAGTAAGTATAAATCAAAATGATGAAAACTGGTGAACATGTTACACTATATTAAATTGAAGGATATTCATTAATTATATATATAATTCCTATAATTCAATTTTCTTTTTCTTGATATCAGTTACTATGAATAGGACTATGGACAGATGTCCTCTAACACTGATTATTTGAGCTTGAATAACATAGTATACAACAATAATATTTTTAATTTCCTATCCAATTTAACTTTGATTTGTAATTTTATATTACTCAAAGTGAAATATAATATTGATTATAGACTTTAAGTACATCAAAGTTATAAAGTAAATCCTTATATAATCGTCTTTATATATAAATGATGATTTTTTTTTGCTTTCCAACAATTACAATACCATCAGTTAAAAAAAATATTTCATTATCCCAAAATAAAGTTACCGGAACAACTCATACACGAGAATGAGCTTACCTTAAATAGTCTTACATAGTCTTAATAATGTACATACATATTTTGTATCTATTCCATGATTTTGTCGATAAACTATATGTACAGAGAAGTAAAACAAATCCAATTAAAAAATCTTTTTCCTTCCATATACTATCACAATTTTTAAGCCTTTTTTATATTTTATTTTACAAAGTATTCCTCATTGTACGGCAGACATTATAATATCTTTACCATTGAATATAAATAAGTAAATACTTTAAGAAACCTTTCTCGGACATTAGATATATCTATGGAACCACCTACCAACTCCTCCTTAGGAGACTATGCAATATTTCCGAATCGGATTAAATGAACTAACATTTCATTTACTTAACATTTTTTATAATACCAAATAAAATTTGTCTTCATTTTTTTTAATATTTTGAATGAAAAGTTATATTAATACTAACAAATTACAAAAAAATTGAGATTATTCAAATTCAAAATATGGTTGGAAAATATATGTTGGTAAGATGAGATATGAAATTACTTTAATTACAACATTATGAAAAACTTTAAATTTGCACCTAAAAAATCAGGTTAATAATAGTAAAAATACCAGAATTATATAAATGAAGAAACTTGAATTTATTCAAAATATTTAAATTAATGACAATATCGTATCCCAAATTTAGCCATTGATGTATATAATTAATATGTTAATTATGAGTCAGGTAAATAATTGACAATTTTACTTTACCAAATTTGGAAAATTCAATTGATTTGAAAAATTGGTATGGTACACCCACAAAATATAATACGAACTTTTAAATTTTACAAATTGCGTTTTGATAAAAGCTCAATTTTATAAATTTTATTAAATTTAAATTGGAAGCTGAAATAAATTAGCATATATGACATTCTTAAATTATTTGTCATTTTAAATCATCGTAACTACATACCAGAATTTGTGATAAGTATAATATTTAAGTCGTAATTTTTTATTACAATTTAACATGGGGCTAAAATATGAATAATATTTTGGATATGTCAGAAGGAATAGCGGCTGTGGATTAATTTTCAGTAACCTATACTTCGGCTAGACGATACATCATTGTCTTTTTAAGTTAACTCAGCTGTAATAGAGTAATAGAATACAATATACAGAAAACTAAATTTTAAAGATAATATGGGAAAACTTTGTAGATATAACAGTTGATTAACTACTAATAGCGATTAGCTTGTTGCAATTGTTTTAACTAACTTATAAATTAAAGTTATAAAAGAGAAAATAAAAATTAAACTAAGTAGTATATATCATCGATTGTAACCCAGGAATGCTAAAAAACTGTGAACACAACCCAAAAAAATATGAATATTCTTTATTGTGACAAATGGGACTCAAGAGTGAAATGCGAATGATAGAAATGAAAATATGGGAACCTATTAAGTAGTGGTTCAATTTTAAATGGAAAATTGAGTAGGGAAACAGTATATAAGATTGAGAGACTGAAATATTATTCAATAATCAAATCATTATAGTAAAATATAAACCAAAATATATGTAGATTCAAAATAAGTGAAGTTATAATTTGGTTGTTGCTAATTTTGTCTCCAAATTTACTCCACAAAATATCAAGATAATTTAACAGAAACTAAAAAAAATAAGTATTATGTAAAAAAGAAAACCAAATAAATCTTTCAATTTATTATAAATATATGCCAGAAAAGAAATATAAAATTTTGGAACTTAATGCTCTATAAATTCTTTGCTACATATTATACATTTAATTTCACATCATATTCGCTACCATAAGGTAAACAAAATATTGTTGTACGTTTTGGAATGCAAAGCACACATCACTGATAAATTTATTTAAAAGCTTTTTTATGCTAAGCATTTTTTTTATTTATAGAGTTGAGTTGACAAAAATGTAGAAAAAAATTCATATAAGTATATAGTAAAATTTTATAATATTTAAATGAAAAAGAATCATTTACTTATATTTCACTTAGTATCAATTTGTTTTTATATGCTCGTTCGTTATGTGATAATAAAAGGTTTTCCAAATTATATATTTCATGAATAGAGTTTGATATAATATGAAACAGTCTATATGTAGAAAATAAGGTTCAATTAACATAATATCCTTTTGCTACTGTAGAGTTCATACTAGATTTTTCAAAATTTTGGTTCATCCAGATATCATGCAGAATTGTTTTTAATTGAATCAGTCAAAAAAATTGAATTTGCATCTTTCATAAATAATGTATCATAAATAACTAAGACCATAGTATTTATTAACGTTCTAGTTCGGGCGTTTCGTAAGGGATAACACAAAAGTAACAAAAATTGCCTTCTATGGCAAAACACTTTTTCACAAAAGCTAAAAAATGTTAATTTGTAATTTAATTAGAGTAATTAACATAATGATTACAATAATAAAATTAACTAATTCGTTCATCATTTTACACTGAAATTTCCGGAAAACTTTAAATCAACTTTTTCATTTTCATTCCACCATTCACTTGTTTTACAAACATTTCATTTTTACATTTGAATAAAAATTATTTTTAATTCTAAAATTTTGGAAGACGCATGTATACCAATTTATGTTTTCACATTTTTACTTAACATAATATATAATCCCAAATTAAATACATAATTAAATAGAGCTATTTATATATTCTAAGATTCGTAAATGTAAAAGAAAAACAATTCTAAAATTAAATATATTTCATTCGAGACTCGAATATATTTTTGGTTGAAATTAATTATTAAAAGAAAAATTTGAATTCGGGATATGGTAAAATAGTAAAAAATATAATGAAAAATATATCTTTAAATTTAAAATTTAATTTCATGATGTCATAATATTATTCATCGAAAATTCACGCGAAGAAATTAGATTTTGGGGCATATAGGTACTTATAATTAAATAATAAGTTCGGTGTAGCCATAATGATAAATTTAACACTTGAAATTAAAATTTTATTACTTTGCATTGGCCTTGAAAATTGAAATATTTTATTACATAAGAAAAACACAATTTCATTGGCATTTAATTACTAATTTTACCTATAGTAAACTTTGTAAAAGAAATTACTTATTTATATGTAACTATAAAATTTACGTTCAATTTTATAATCATACAAAAAATTGTATACCACCGAGTTTATTACAAAACTATAATTTTTTATACACCTTTAATAATTATAATTACATTGTATAAAACAATTTAGTCCATTTTGGAGGCGTTTAATCATTAATTATGACGCCACATAAAAAAATAAGAAACATAAGAACGAAGAACAACAACAACAACAAAAAAGAAAAAGAAATTTAGGTCACATATAAAACAAACTTTATATTATTTAGTTATAAATAGCCAGAAAAAATTATAGTTAAAGGTATAAGAATTTTAACTGCATTTTCTGCAATGCTGACGAAGTACATAAACATATGTGCTTATAAAAGCTATCTTATTATTGAGTATACAAACGTGCATTTCACAAATAGAAAATATTCTTTAATAAAATTCACATCACGTAAAACAGCAGCAAGCTATATATATTTGAAATTTGTATTTTTCCGGTGAAGTTTTATTTTTTATTATGATATGATAAATATGTATAATTGTATATTTATTATATAGATAATTTTGACATTTATTGAGGAAAGCGTGCTGGTGTTCTTTTCATCATAAAATTATTTTTAGCACAACAAGTAAAATAGAAAAAAATGATTAAAAGAGAAATTGTTTAATTATAAATTTTGTGGTAAAAGAAGATTTTATTTGTATTATAGAGTGATGTACATAATGTACTTATACATAAGTACAAGCTATAATCGTCCAGTTGGCGGTATACAACCATTAATTGTATATAATAGAATTTGACCTTTAAGTAGTGTTGACATTTAAGTACAACATTTTTAATTTAAAAAAAATCTTTAGTATCTAAAACTTCATGGTTTAACTTAAATATTTCAATTTTCTAAACTAAACCAATACTACTTAAACTCTATAAAAAAATATAATTACAATTCGTTTTTATTGATTTTTATTTGGCGACATGAATAAAAATCAATTTTTACTTAGCTACTTTTTTAATAAAAATTGAATGAGCTTTTATTAACCTTGATAATATTTAAGGTTAAATTTGCTACATAACTATTTTGTAAGGACTTTCTAGAGAATGACTAATAATTTATGATTGTGTCATTAGACTCGTCACGAAGAGTTTTTACTATCAATTTAGAAGGGAATGAGTTTTAAAGAAAATTTACTTTCTTCATTTTAATTTTCAAATTTTAGTTGTTGATTTTCGGGATTTTGAAATCCCGAAATTTTGTATCTACCCTACCTGTATTCTCAAAACTTTATATGGCAGAATTTTGATAATTTCTCTACCATTGTTAGTTTTTTTTGCTCCCCTTTCGCTATTATGTATAGGTACATTAATTTTCAATCATTTTTTAAACGAAATTCATATTACTAATTTGTAGGTATATGCAGTTTACTTATTACACGACCTATAATACCGTGGTCTGTCTATTCACCTTATAAAGTTATAATAGACGAATAATGACGAATAATAATGTTAATAATTTGGTTATGGAATACGACTAGAATCAATTTTTTTTTCAAAACAATTTTCAGTCTAATAAAAATTTCTAGGTGGTTTTATGTAAAGATTTATATATATGCAACATTTTTTTTTTACTCCTTTCATGAGTATTTCATGTGCATAAATATATAAAAATACCTACCATCAAGCACGCATATAATTTCCCGCAATAAATCACAATAGAAATTGACAAAAACCAACCATGAATATTGAGGAAGTATTAATATTCATCAGGGCAAATCGTTCAGAAAAAATACTTATATATTTTTTTAACTGCAATTTTGTTGTCAGTGGTATAGTAATTTTCAGTGCCACAGCACTATAACAGCGAGAATTGGGAATGCAATTATGTATATAAAAATATTTTATAGTGTGTGAAAACAAACAACCAACACACTAAAAATTAGATTGTGATTCAGAATAGTTTTTATTTTGGAATGGCTTGAAATAGATATAAATATGAGGTTCCGTTTTTAGCCTATAATAAAAATAAATTAGAAATTATCATATTTTTATTTTGAAAATATAGTGTAACGAATTTTTTCTCAGCTAAAAATACGATGAAGAATTTTCTTTGCCAGACTAATAGAGAACATTTTTTTTCTAGAATGAAATTATGAGTATTTTCTGAGTTTTCTCACTATTGTTGTTGGTTTTTGATATTTTTGTCAGAAATATTCTTTAAGGTCATTAAACTAACATATAACTAAGTATGTTCTTAATGCTCTTAGATCAGTGATGATGACTTAATAATGATAGTGTTCCTATGATGAGAGGTCCTGGTTTCGCTTTCCGGATAAGCCATCGATGATGTTCATTTGATTCAACTTTAAATGTGTAAAAGAATCTATAATTTAAATTTTAAGACCAGGAATTTAATTTATTAACAATTATATTAAGTCAAACCTTGTGGGAATTATTAATTAATCGAAAATTGGAAATGTTAGAGAATAAAATAAGTCTACGACTCAAATGAAAATGGCCTACATCTAACTATTGGATTGTTTACCAAAAAGGAAAAAGAATATCAATATTTTTTTTGTCGAAATATTGATAAGAATCATTTAAATGATATTAGAAAAACAATTTAAGATTTTCAAAGTATTTTACTCAACATTTTAGACAGAAATGAAATAATGTAAAAGAATATCATTTTTTGTGAAATTTTTTGAAGTAGGTACGTGATTTTATTTTGAATTGTCGAATTATTGGTAAACACCTAGGAATCAATATTAACTTTATATTAAAACGCCCACTTGTTTACAGTATCCGTTATTCGTCTATTATTTATTATATAGGTTAATAATTTGGTTATGGAATACGACTTTTATTTAGCTGATTCTATTAATGGAAAGCACGATTTTTAGAATTGTTATAAAATATCATTGGTTCAAATCAAATTAAATTTTATGATTGACAGAATCAAAATTAATGTCTGCACATATGTAAATAAAATTACTTATTAGCAGGCAATCAATTTAATTAGGCACTGACTCATCTAAGAGATTCCTCTGTCAGTACGTAATTTTTATTTTAGAGAAGAAATAGATTAAGTGGATACTAAAATAGTCAGCATGACAGTCTTTAATGACGATTTCCTTATACGAATGCGAAACCTCTGATCTGTATGCGTAACTCATTACAACAAAAAAAATCATTTTCCCGACTAATCAGAAAATCTATTTGCTCAAATATATATATCAAATATCGTGGACTGTGTTTTCCCCCATATCATTTAAGTAATACAAGATTTCCTTTTTCCTACAAAATTCTCAAAATTTCCAGGTAAACATTCGATGGAATATCAAATTTCATTTTATTAGATACTCAGAATCCAGAATCAAACAAAAGAATCGATTTAGATCTCAAACTTATATATAAATGGGGAAAAAAGTTTTGAAATATTTCCATAAGTTGTTCAATGTTTTGTTCAAACAAAATATAAATAAAAGAAAAATGTTTCTGTTTATTTTTCTGAAGAGTAAATCGATTGGAATTAAAGGTAATTGAACGCATAAGAACAAAATATTGGAATTTTTATATTTATTTTATATATATATTTTTTATATACCTATATTATTATTATAACCAAGGATTGTGAACCATTAAAGGATATGGAATAAGAAGTTTAGTTATTTCATTTTGGTTAAACTTTTAGTTATGGTTTTTCTTTTTGAAGGAAGGTGTTTTATATTATTACCCAATAAAAGTAAATGTTTTGCAATTGCAATAAAGTAGAAAAAAAGATATCGATTTTTTTCCCTTTTATTAGGAGTCCCTTTTTTTTTTATTTATCAATGCTTTGAATATTTTTGTGAAATAATATTTTTAAAGATATAATTTGCTCAAAAATATGCACCTGTTCAGAGAAAATTATTGAATTCATTTAAAGGACATTATACAAATAATTCAAAACACTATAATAAATCACATTAAATTTAAATCCTTTTTTATATACAAATATTTTATATATTATAATAGTTTTACGTTCCTTTTCGGATTAAATATAAATCGCGTGCTTGTAAAAAGCATTTTTGTATATATATATATTTAAACAAACTGGAGCCAATAAACATTTACTATATGTTCTGTCATGTCCATTTTACAACATTTTTTAGTTGATTTTGGTTTGATATTTAATTATATTATTAATTAGTTTTAAATGTTTCATTGGGGAAATTGAAAGAACTAATAATATAATTAGTAAAATCAAGATTGTTAGTTGTCGACAATAACAAAAGGTAGACGATACACGATACACGAATTCCCAGAAGGGTTACAGGATAAACACAATTTGCTGCAAGTTGGTTTCAATTCAATCACTTGTAATTTAAATGTTGGTTGATTTAAAGGTTGAATAGTGGTAGATTTATGTATATAATATAAAGATTAATCTCTGGAAAATTGCTGAGCAAGATTTAAGTATACATATTAATTAATTTACTTCATTTTGATTACTATACTTATATATAGTAGTTTATTTATATATTTTCAAATTTGTTTATCTAATTTTCCAGACCAAATAACATTAAATTTATAAAAGATACTTTATGAATCGCTTCAGTATTTTCCAAACGAAAGGACATCAAATTATTTACAACATCATCAGAAGTGAATATTACAACGAACAATGAAATGTAAAATATATAAAAACAAATTTTTTTTTATCTTCAATAATTAAAGGGATTAATGATAGAACCACCAATGTTTCCCAAATAAACAATTGTTATATAAAGTATATACATATTTAATTATAAATTTTGCCACAATTTGAATATTGTAAAAAAAGTGATCCCTTTTATGCCAATAGAAGAATTGTAATAATGGGGTGGAAAATTCTGATGACGTAAATTTTAAAATGAATAGATAATAATTTCGAATAATTTAAATCCTTTGTTTATATGTATGTATATGATTTGGGTTTTGTAAATTTTGTTCGGGTTGTGGATAGAATTATAATTGTACGAATCAAAAGTAATTTCATAGTATGTATTATACGATGGCTTTAATATTTGAAACGTTTTTTAGGATTTAACTTTAATTTTTAACTTTCATTTCATAAAAGCTCATAACTTCCGACTATTTTATTAAAATATCAAATAAATAACAAATATACTCGTTATATAATAAATAATACTTACTTTATATAAATTTACTATTGAACTTGATACTTAAAAAATTAATTAATTAATAACATCAATCTTTTAACCACTAAACTAAACATTTATATAATATTGAATTAGATATTATCAAAGTTTCATAATATAAATATATTAGCTTTATTCGAATTACAAAAATGAATAAAATTCATAACCACATTTTACATGTTGTTCATAGTTTTAATTAATTAATCCGCCCAAAAGATCAAAAACTATATGAATTTGAAATATACAATTTGTAATTTATGAAAGACTGTAAATCCCAGTAATAATAAAATTTAATAAAACATTTTCTATGCTTATCTATAGCTATGTATAATAGTAAACAGAAACACAGAACCTAATTATTACGTACGATATATTATATACCCAAAGATCCGGAAACATCAAATTTATTTTTATGACTTTTTGAAATTTATCATCTCTAGAAAACTAAATTGTTTTTAGGGAATTTTAATTTATTTTATCATTTTGTGTATACAGAAAATTAAAACTTTTGGGATAATTTAAAAGATAATTTTAAAACTGGTGATGTTTTATATTAAATCAAGTCTATTTTCGATTTGTTAAATGTGTCCTTGCGGTAGAATATGAAATGTTTTGCAGATTTTATATATCAAAAATTGAAGTTTGTATAATAAAATTTAGGTGGATATTTGATGTGATATTGGTAATGAAAAATTAAATTGATCAAATTTAGGAATGTGGTAAATGAAGTAAATATTTATATATTTAATGTAAATTTTAGTATATATAATTAAAGTAACCAACTAAAATTGATGGATTATAAATGTATATTTCTCTTTAATAATGAATTTTATTTGACATATTTTTGATTATGCTATTTTATGCATGAAATCTAGCAAGGAATTTTCTTTTCTCTTACCATCGATTTCATTTACCAGCTCTTTGACTATATATTATACTATGAAAGAAATTTCTTTCATGTTCCATAAAATATAATAATGATTGAAAAACCCATGTCTTAAAAAATGTTTTCCATTTCTTTTATAAAATGTCTTCATTTCTGTTTTATTGTTTCTGTTTTGATTTTGACAATAAATTTAGAACAAAATAAATTCCCCAAGGGCCTAAAAAGATTAACCGGGGAAGAAATTTTATTCTCACAAATTCTTGTTATTATATTTGAAATTTAAACGAAGACTAAAAATAATCATAATGGAAAAGGCATCCTGGACACTGTCTATCCCTTTTAATTGAATGAGGATTCAAAATCATCAATTTTATGATATTTTTTCTATTGGTTCTAAAATTATTTAAGGAAGTAAGTATATTTTCCAGTAGCAAAAAATTATGAAAGTAAATTATTTTTACTACTTATCTATATGTTAAATTATGTTTTGAATGAAAAACTAAAATAATGCGGTGGTCATATAAAAATAAAATCCAATTTTATTTTCATTGAACTTTCAAAAGAATTTTTTTTTTTTGACAAATAAAAACATGAAGGGGGTCAGTCCATTCATAGTTCATTAGGTTTTAATGATGCGTAGTTTTGAAATAACCCTTCAAATTAATGTTTTGTTTTGTGTGTTCGCTTCATAAGCTAAAATATTATATATTGTGCGCTTTCAGGTGAAAAAAAGTTTGTCAACAAAAATTCATGGTTAAAAAATTAAAGAAAGAATTTAGACACACAGTAGGTACTGATAATATAGCAATTTATATTTCATAAGTGTATAAGTAATAAAGTTAATAAACTAAACCACCAAATATTTAATAATACTTAATAAATAATTTCACAAGGACTGTTTTTACTATAAAAATATAGAAATCTTTGTCCGGTATTTATCTTCTAAGTATGTAAAAAATTTAATATTGAAATCTATATTTTCAGAATCTGTAAGGTTTTTTATTGTATCTCATCAACCGTCAACCCACCGACAAAATTTCAAATTTATTTTACAATTATATCATATTTTTAAAGTTATAAATTATAAATAATGCAATAAAAATGTTTTTATCTTATCTTATTAAATGTTTTCCAGTATCTTTTTTGTATAATAAAAAATATGTTTTCTTTTTCTGGTGTCTCAATTTCAATGTTTATTTATAAAAAGAATCAATTAAATTATTTATTTTTATTGATTTTTTATAAACACTTACAATAAAAAGCACCAAAATAAAAATTTATGCTGCATTTTGTGATTTCAAATTTAAACGTTAAACAAAAGGATTAAAATTTGGTGCTAGATTTTTATTCTATATTTATTATATATTTCAAATTTATTTAACCATTTCACACTTACTGAAGTCATACACTAGAATTTAACATATATAAAAACGGAATTTTAAGAGTGCTATACTTTTTTGAGTAATTTTACATCCCTTTTTTGAGCACATATACATGAAAAAGCCTTAAACATAGATTCTAAATTTGCCAGTAGGTAGTAGCACAAAGTAAAGTCTTCCCCTAAAATCTTTTGAACACTCCTTGACATTATTGTTTGAAGTATATTCTCTAGTAGTAAATGAAGTGCCTCAGTACGTGCGTCCTTTAATTAAGTGGGTAATAATAGAATATAATATATTTTACACCTAATAAATCTAATTGCAGACACAAAATATATTATGCTATGGAAGAATGTGTACCTAAATATAGGAATTTTTATTTATTAAATTATGCACCAATAAATTATGTAAAAAAAATAATATTTAACCCATATTTTGGGGACAAATATAATAACACTTTTCTTATATATTAAAGTAAATTACCTTTTGAAATTGATGAGTTAATTTTTAACGAGATAATAAAAGCACAATTGAATTTTGCATAATTTACTTCAACATTTTCACAGCATAATAAAAAAAAACAACAAGAAATAAATGAATTAATAATTAAAATGCATATTTGTGGTTCATTTTGCCATGATTAATTTTATGTATAATTTAAATTTTAATTATTTCCATTATCAAAAGTTCAATTTATATAATAATTTTCTTTTAATTTGTATTTTTCTTAGATTTAACAATATTTAATGAGATTATTTTGAGTTAAATTAGTTACACTTTCATTTAAAAATACACCCACAAAAAACATTGCTACTGCTTATGCTTAGTGTGCCTAAACAAAAGAGAAAATAATGAAAGTAAATTAATGTTTTATTTATGATTATGTGGAACAAAATTATCGCATGACATTGCAGTAAGATATAAAATGATAATATTATACAATAAAATAATGCTTGTTAATCAAATTGTTATAATTTTATACATTCTTGGTTCAATAGCCCAATGTGGTTCTAGAGGTTCACTAACTCTTGCTCTTAGAAAATTTGCCGGCCAGTCTCTGTTGGACTTAGGGAACTAATTACTTTCGACAGTCCTAAAAATTTACATGTTTGTATATTTATTACAGATATTTTAGAGCTGTAGGCTAAACTGTATAGGTGAACTACATCTATGCAGTAATTGAAGCCTAAATTTATACTAAAGTTTTTAAGAATTATTCTCTCTACACAAAACTTTTACCAAATTATCAAAATGGCGAACAAATTTTTCTGAAATTCAATATTGAAATATACCTAAAATAATAAATTATGTTTTGCTTTCATTGTTTTTTCTCTTTTTGTATGTAAACTAAAGAGAAGTAGTAAAGAATATTTCACAAAAACAAAGAAGTGAAAAGTAATCAATTGGAAATTGAAATGAAAGTAAAATGAACGTTTAAGGAGATCAAAAGGATTTTTTTTTGTTTATTTATGGCTAAATATCCTTTTTCATATTCCAAAAATTTATTAAAGGTGAACATTTTCTCATTTGATATTTATAGACATTTTTGTTTATCGATTATTACTTTTATTTAAACATTATTAACATTATTATGAGTTAGCAATTAATCATAATTGCAAAGCATATACAAATAATGTATATTATATTTCTCCCACCTTTTGTTCAAAAGAAATTATGATCGCGTGTTTTATAATCATTTATTACCGACAAAGTGGAGCCAAGCGTTTAATGTACATATATTTAAATTTTCTTTTGTAACCATATACATATATGCCCCCTGTTGTTGTCACATTTTTATTTCTATGTCTCATCCTACCAAAATTTTAGACTAATTTAATAAGAAAAAGGAAGTTAATTTTATTTATATATAATTTACATACAATTATTATTCAACAGGTTTTTTATCCTTGCATTGTTTGTATTATCTTTTAATTTATTTTCATACAAAATGAAAGAAAATAAGCGATTTATGATTTAAGATGTCCATTTGCACGTCAAAAAAAAATGTTACACCCAATACTTTTTTATAATGGTTTCCAAAATTTTAATTTTTTCTTCTAGATTTTTGCTCATAGATTTAATTAAGAGTGTAATAAGTAGGTACATACAATTGGACTGAGATTTTGTGAGAAAAATTGACTTATATTCAATATTGAAAATTTCTTAAATTTTATATTAAATTATATACTCGTACATTAATTTATTTGTCTAGAAAAAAAGGGAAATAGAAATACTGATAAAATTCTTAATATATATAACAAAAGTTTTGCCAAACAACAGGATATTTCACTTCCTTATATTCCGGATTTTATGTCAACTCATTATTCTTATTATAATTAAGTATGTGCCAAAACCCCCAGGATTTTTTTTTTTACACATAGACATATTAATATGACAAACTAATTCATCCTATAAAAAGTTTACAATGAATTGAATTATTTATGATGTGTACCCGAAAGCTCCATACTATTATACTCGTATCATAGAACGTAGCTATTATGGTTTATAATTGAAAAGATTTGTATATTTGCTCTTCTATTTATTTATTAAAATGATGTCATAACAACAAAATTATAGAAATAAACATCATCTTACAAAGTCCTTTGATTTACCTTTTAATAGTTACTTATATAAAAATATTAATTTTAGTACAATTCATCGTTCGATGAAACAATTTATAGTGACGACAATTAATTATTTAAGTCCTTTATTTCGAAACATAATTTCCCAATAGTTAATTTTTATTTGAAAAAATTACTTATAAAATTTTTGAATTGCTTTATGATTCATTTAACACGTTTAATAATTTATGATGAATTGTCTGGATTCGAAAAATGTTCTCTATAAGTAGTTATACTTATATCCAACATATTTAAAATATTTGCTACTGTAACTATTTTTAAGAATGTAAACTATTCTTATAATATAGTTAATGTTCTAAAAGCTTTTATAGTAAAAATTATTCCAAAAAAATAAAATGCATAGCATACTTTTTGTACAAAAAAATACTATAAAAACAAAAATTAAGGAAAAGTTTTAGAATCATGTTTCGTCCTTATTATTATTTTATATATATATTTCCTCTTTCGGGTAAAACACATTCTCTATTTTATTTATATTTTACCTTGCATTTAAGATTGTTTTTATCTTAAGAATAGCAATAATAATAGAATTTTTTGGGTTTTTATTGTAGACTTTCAAGAAATTTCTTCATTTTTATTAGTTGTGCACAGATCACATGAAACATATAATAAAGAAAATGTACCACGTACGATGTCCTTTAAATAAAAATGGTCAGCAAAAAATGAACAAAAGAACAAAAATATATAAATAGGAAACCTTTGCAATTTAAAAGATTAATTTTGAACTTCTTGGTTTTGTTATATTTACATGTTTTTCCAGATTTTATTACATGACTTTTTAAATATACCCTAGAGAGAAATTTGAGATTAAAAAAAAAATAGATGGTTAAACTAAAAGTTAATACATGTACCATAATATGCTGGTGTTTCGTATATATTTTCATGTTGACCGAATAAAATATTATTTTGATAGACTAAAAATTTACTATGGATACAAAAAATAATTGTCTAGTCGAAATGACTCGAATGTCTAATAGACTATAGATACAATCTGTTTATAGTTTGATACTATATATTAGTATGACGGTTGGATATGGTGAAATTGTAATTTGATAGAATATGAGTTTTCAAAATTTCAGTTAAATAATAGAATTGTTGAAATAAATTAAAGCAACAGAAAAATGAACCAAATTATTTTATGTTACTAAATTTTTAGTTTTGAAAAATTGAATTTTCAAACCTATTACCTATTGTTTAGTTCATTTCAAATTTCAAAACAGTTTCGTTCATTGGTTCTGAATGTAAAAATTCCCTTTTAACATAAATTTCAATATTTAAGCGAAAAAAAAATTGTTTTCAAACTTTACTTGATAATCATCAAAAAGTTTATTAATTCTGTTTTATAATCATCTTCTCTAAATCAAGCAAATCTTTCTACTATATTTTAATGAAAATCTCAGTTTTATTTTCCTAATATTTCGACATTTTTTAAATGATATAAAATTGATAAAATGTTTTCATCTTGATAAATGACATTGACAGATGATTTAAAACAAAATTTATTATACGAAAGTCCTTAAAAAGGATCAACAAAAAAAAAAGCGGAAAAATAATATCAAACAATTTTATACTTTCAATATAATAAAACCAAATATATAATCAAAAGCTTAATAATAGCGTGAAAATGATGAAAGTGTGTGAAAATTGTTTTTCATTTAAAATAAAACGGTCTTTTTTGCATTATAATTACTTTTATAAAAAAAAAAGTTCAGGATTGGAAAAAAGCTGCCGATGAGATTTCGATCAATAATTTTTATAAAAAAAATAAAAAATGGAGAAAAGTAAAAACTTTTTTTTATTATTGATGTTCAATCATTTAGTTAGCCAATTGGACAATAATGTCTAGACAGTAATTTATCTGGTGTTATGAACTGGACATAAATATGATTGCACATTCTGGTAATGGCCATACATAGTTTTTTTATATTAACTTTCTTTTCTCTAAATTTTGTGTAGTGGGTACAGTACCTATTTTAGAATTAAATCTTATTCAAATAGAAACCATGAAATCTTTCTATTCTTAATTCTAATTTTAATTTTTTAACTTTGTATACCAAATTGATTTATTGAACTTAATCTACTTAACTGACATGCCAAAACTTAATTGGATAATTTAATTCTGTCGAAAAATTTTGTAGGGTCAATAAATGTAATGAAATTTAAAAGTTAATTAAAAAATTTAAGTTTTTTGTCTGTACAGTTTATTTCCCGCGATATTTAACAGTTTAAGATAATAAAACAGGAAATTAAAAATATAGTTCTATTGAATAATATAATTTAGCTGAAAATAGAGAACAATTTTATTGACTTAGAATAGTAATTCAAAAAAAATAATTTATTCCCCAAAATTTGTGTTAAAATATAATTTTTTTCTTAATTTTTTAATAAATCCTCCAAATATATTTTTATCTTTTTGTATCTTCCCTTCAATATAAATTTAGAAATTTTATGTAATAAATTACTTAGGCTCTGTTCAAATATTTACTTCATTAAGATAATGGAATCATATATCCCATAATAAAGACATAAAAACTATAAATTGTTGCAATTAACTTAAATTGTAAATAAGATCTGAAAGGAAAAAGGCTCATTAATGTATTTTATCAGTGATACTTAGTAGTGTCAGTATATAATAAATATTGGACCAGTAGTTTTTCGAAATAAACACCAAGTACTAAGTGGGGTTATTTCCAAGCAAAAACACTTCCACATTTCTTTGTATTATAGTAGAGACAATCGATTTTATTCAAAATGTTGCTTCAGTTCATCGTTTACAGGATAATATTAATTAATATGAATTTTATCTGCATATTTGTCTAGTATTTAAATTGTGACATAGATTATAGATTTGTATTAAAATTTTCGGCTAATTTTATTCTACATGAAAAATAATTTATTTGAAATGAAAATGATAATTTTAATTGTAAAATATAAAATACATTTAATTTTGGTATAATTTTTCTAACTAATTTTATTTATTTTTTTTTCTAGGTAAGTTCAACATTTCATTTAATTTGACTTTTCTTGGGATAAATGGTAAGCTAACACCAAAATTTAAATATTTATTTAATATTTTTAATAAATTTTTTATAAGCTCGACATATTCTTCATATAATATTGAAAAATTAATAATTTACCTCATATATACCATTGAAAATAATAATAATAATAATATATTTATACAAATATGATTTTCAAGTGAAAACAAATAATGATTTACAAAAGCAAAACTCCATAAACGTTTTTAATACCAAAATTCCTACATCTTTTATACATATATACAATTTTCTAACAATATCTTTAAATAACACTTGCTACACCACATTTTTTCACGTATATATAGTTTATTTTCACATTTTCTGTATAATAAAATATATACATTACATATATCCTTTTTATATTTTACCCTTTTTTTTGTATCCACGTCATTGTGAAAGCAATTTTCAATCTTGTGACAATATAAATTTATATGTGGAAATGACATGGGAAAATTAAAGGAAGAGAAAATTTTCAAATATATTGTAAAAGTATTTTTCATCGAAATAAACAATCGACATATTTTCTTTCAGTATATGTACCATAAAAATTATGGTATTTTTGTGTTAAATTATTGGTAAACGAACTTTTAGAGGAGAAAGAGAATTTTTTTTACACATCAGTTTTACGTTAATGTGTAAAGAAATATAGGACTGATTATATTACCTATATATAAGAAATGTTAAAGGATAACAAATTGAAAAAAAATTGGTGAACATGTGAATTAAAAATTAAAAATTCTCAACAAATTTTAAGTGTTAATTAAGAATCAATTACAATTTTAATGGAGACAAATTATGATTTTTGCGAAGGTAAATTTTTTGGTGCAAACAGAAGTTTTCTAATAATCGTATAAGATTCGCCAAAAAGTGAAGCAAGTTCAATCGTAGCGTTAATTTTGAAATAGCGAAGCGAATGTTTTAAATATACATAATATGTCATCATCAAATTTAATCTACTTTTTCAAATTTTCTTATCTCCTCACCAAATCTTCAGAAATACTGAAATCATATTAAATGAAAATCTTCCCAGATTGTCATACTGTGCTCAGTTGAGAGTCAACATCTGTGATCGATTAAAAATATAATATCTTCTACTTATCACATGCAATTTTCCCCTTTTAATTTTGCCTTGAGGATTTTTTTACAAAAAATGGAAACAAATATAAAGAAGAATATAAAAAATTATGATATAACAGGAGACGATTAATATAAAAATCATAATAATTTTCATTGAAATGTGGTCTAATTGTAGAGTAACAAATAAATAATTTACAATATTTAAGACTGGCCAGAAAATGAATAATGTTATATAATTTTTGGGAACAATTTTTATTCAAAAAAATATCTTTATAAAACTTCATAATTATAGGAAAAAGTTTACAAAATTTGTCAAACATTTTATGAAATTGCACAAAATGACTTTATCCCGAAGGGACTACCATTCTTAATCCACACAATTTCACAATTAAGTGAATTCACTTGGGAAAGTGTCAACAAAAGTTAACTAAGTATTATTTCAACTATAGAATTTTACACAATTTAAAGTATAGTAAAAATATGATTTTGTGGTTAGAATCTCGATTGTTATTTATTACATTGGAGATATCTAACTTTTATTGTCGGTTGAAATTAAGATAACAATTTTGTAACTTATAATAACATTAATTTTCTCAAAAAAATTGAAACTTATATTTTTTATTTAACTTTATTTTAAATTTTTTATTTGTGAATTTTCCAGCTGATTTTGCAATAAATATTCTAATAAACAATTTTATTTGAAATTTTATTTATACCTTTAAATGCATTTTATTGATTTTTTTAAATGCAATTATATATGTTTTGCATTTTAAATTATATTCAATCATTTTTTTTTAATTATTGAAATGAATGAATTTGTAGAATTATCATGAATAAATTTTTAATATTAATTTCTATTTTCTAGAAACGATAAATAATTTTAATTGCAATTGGAATTGAAGGGAAAAAATATTAAAGTTTTTTTAAACGTTTCCATTTAAAATGAATTAAATTTCCAATTTAACCAGAAAGAGTTCTACCTTGTATTCAATGAAACTTAATTAACAATTTATGAAAAATTTTGTTTTATTGAAAATTCGATTAGTATTCGATTAGTTCTATTTAGAATAAAGTTTTTTTCATATTTTTTTCGAATATTTTACCAATTCTTCTAATTTATTGCATTAGAATCTAATAATTGTTATTAAAAATCGAATCCGTATACAAAATGAAACTCGTTTTTAATTAAAAAAATTCACATTTCATATCTGATTTATAAAAATATCTAAAATTAGATTTTTACCAAACCAAAAAAAACTTTTTCTTTAACTCTAAATAATTTACAAATTTTTCTTATTTCCTAAGAAGTTAAATTAACTTTTCCCCTTAACCAAACAAAATTTAAAATTTTTTTGTTGTGTTATAACTTTTTCTTGAAAAATTTGGTTTTGGAAATTGTTAAAATAAGAAATTTCATAAGAAAATCTTTTAAGGAGTTTTTTATTTATTTTTTTGGTTAAAAGTTTTCAAATATCGAAATAAATTTTCTTCAACATAAAATGAGAAATTATTTGTTTATTATATGATAAGTATTTTTCCAGTAAAAGAACATACATCATCACATACGTATAAATCTTTTAAACTAAAAGAAAATTCAAATATGAGAAAAATTGTAATCTTCAGACAGAAAATTATTTGTCTGTGAAAATATATTTTAAGTAAATAAATAAATGGTGATGTATAATTAAAGTTTTGGAATAAATATTTGACTGAGAAAAAATTAATAAAATAAAATTGAAAGGTAAAAAGAAAATGCTATGGAAAAACTGCAATTTATTTTTTCAGCAACAAATTGGACCTAATTTTTTGCAAGACATATTTTCATTACAGGAAACAAAACATTTTATAATTGATTATGAATTAATTGGGATGCCTTGCCATTATAATTTGAGTTTGACAAAAATAATAGACATTTACTATTAGGAAACACAAATAAAACTAAAAGTGAACTATAAAAAAGTTCTATTTGTTATATCAAGTTATGAATATAATGGATAATTTTCAGGATATTCTAACGATTCGTTGATCGTTGGTTCAAGTTTTAGATTAGAAGTCTAAACTCTCATGAATGGACAGCAGTTTGACAAAGCTTCTATATCAATAGATTAATTATTAGATTTGAAATATATTACAAAAATTCCAGGAAAAAGTAAAGTAACAAAAGTAAAAAATTTATCTAATTTTTTATTTAGTGTGAAAGTATTTTTTATAAATCACCCTGCAGGTCATCATCTCATCTACAGGATATATAAGGCAATTTAGAACTGAAGAACCCTTGAGATTTTTTTTGTATATATATTTGGAAGGATGTGCAAAAAATAGATTTTTTTTTGTGATATTATTGAGGAAATAATTTTTTCAAAGTAAAATTGTGTTCGTATTACCTACTTGAAATATAAGTAAATATTTTAAATGAGTTAGGGAGTTTTCTGCTAGACATTTTATTTAAAATATTATACTGAACTAATTTTAATATTAAAACCCAAAATTCCTTTATTACATACATTCAGTAATAAATTAAGGAGGAAATTGTCATATTAATTTTTAATTCTTAACAATTTTTATTTTCGTATACAACTTTTATACTCTTACAATTTCTTTGACATTTTTATATAATTTAACCTCACACTTTATTACTCTCTGTCGTGCTAAAGGGAAGATATACATATTTTACTTTTATAAATCCTGATTATTAGTTTTTCCCTTTTCTGAATTTTTAATATCATTACACCACAAAAAATTATTACATTCATTTTCTTTGTAATTATTTCATAATAAACATAAAGGCTTGTGTTTAATTGTTACAGTATATACTTACTTAGTTAAAGCAAAAGTAGATAAAATTCTTGTTAAATTTGCATCATTACCGCAGAGCGAAAATAATGTGTTCTTTTATTCAACAATGTTATGTAACAAAACATGAAATATTTTTTGTTCTGATAAAGGATTTTTAGACAATTTATTTTATTTAGATTTTCAATTAAATTTTACTATATGTATTCTAGGTGGTAAAATGAAGGTTATAGAAGGTGAATTACCTTCTATAATTTCTTCTATATCCTCCAAATAGAAATTTTCACCTCAAACCAATAAATCATAAAAATTCATTCAATATTATTTAATATATAATTCATATAAAATAATTTTTAACTTATTGTTACATAAAATTGAAATTAAAATTAATTTTTCATGTTTCACTACCACTTTGCCATTTTATGAATTTCCATATTTTAATAATTCATAAATTTGAATAATACTTCATAGCTCTTTTTACACATTGAGAAGACATTTTACAGTGCTAAAAGCTAAAGAAATCTATTTTAGAATTTCACTTTACCATAATATACCATAATATTATTCCTTGCTTTGTACATTTACATATACCAAATGCATCACCACCACCCCTGGATTTCTATATGAAATCAATGCAATCTTATTGGTAAAAAAATATGCAATTTTTTTGCACTTGAATTGAACTGTGATAAAGCTAATTTAAAAATTGCTGCATATATATTCATTCCTAAAGAAAACTTTCCGAATATTAAATTTCGTAGATTTTTTCAAAAATATATAAGTATGTAAAAGTATGTATAAATTATTTATTTTATGGATTTAATTATTTTTTAAAAATTTTATTTAGGAGAACATATAACTTAACCCCTAATTAAAATTTAGACAGTTTTCAAAAATTCTTTTCTTAATTCAATTTAACATTTATGAACCTTTCTTCATCAAAACCTTATTGCCAAATAAGGTACATCTAACCATTTTGTTTTTGGTTTCATATCCTATAAATATTTTCTCGTATTCATAAACTTCCAATTCTAAAACTTTTTCATAAACCTTTCTACAAAAAAAATGTCATACTAAAAAAGGATCTTAACGTAAATTGTAAATGACTAAATAAACAAACCAGACGATAAATTTTACCTAGTTTTACCTTTCCATATTTTCTGCTTCATTTTATATTGTATAATCGGAAAACGAGCTTGTTTGCAGCAACAACAACAACAACAACAAAGGAGAAAAAGGATATTTGTTATGTAACCCTCAATTCTTTTACACAATTTTTAATATTTTCCTGAGGAAGGTCCTTTATTATGCATATGTATTCAAAAAAGTTTTTTCCTCAATATATCCAGAAAATAAAAAAAAAATACGAAAATGAAAGTTTTAAATTTCTTGATGCGGGATAAGAAAAAGGATCAATATTTATTTGCATATAAAGCATTTTTAGAAGTATGTTGATAGGTATTTTTAAAGACAAGTATATTTAATAAAATACTTCATTTGGAATCATATCTTGATGAACTAAGATAAATTTCCCATTGTTACGTTTTGTTATTTGACTCTCGAAATACTTACTTATATTTTACCAATAAATAATTTTTTGGATACGTCATAAATTATCCATTATTCGAATATACTGGCTAAGCTACCATTTGTCACTAGAATCTAATTTTAATTCATATTTCGTATAATTTCTTAATTAATTACAAAGTGGCACCATTCGAAATTACATTTTATAAATTAAAATTTAAGATCATTTGGTTTTCAGCGCCTCTAGTGGTAGAATTTCGAAATAAATAAACTGGCATTGTATTGTACTCGTAATTACCTTTTCAACAAGTAGTCACTTGTCACAGTTCATTTTTCATGGACATTTACCATATCACATTAATTTTTTCGGAATAACATTTGGCAAAACGTGAAACCCGCCCCTACCAGACGAATTTTAAATTTATATAAATAGCATCTGGTTCTCAATAGTTAAGGCTTGCAGTCGAAAAACATGTTTCGGCAAAACGCGAATCCCGCCACATACTAGAAACTAGACGAATTTTAAATTTATATAAATTGCACCTGGTTCTCAATAGTTAAAGCCTGCAATCGGGTGGTGATGACCGGGGGTTAAAACTTTGCTAATTATTAGTGTTTCCACCTTCCCAAAACTTCATTTCCCAATTTGTAAATAATTAGGGAAATTATTTAAAAATTGGGAAATCAAATTATATTCACTAATAATTAGCAAAGTTCCAAACCTTTGTCTATTATTCTTTGTTGAGTCTAGGGTTAGTAAATACACATCTTCGATCATATTACGGTTTGAATCTTATATTACAGTTTCGATAAATTATTTTTTTTGCGAATTGCGATTACAAAATACAGCGAAGAAATAATTTATGGCAAGAACATTTTATATGGTAGCAGTCCTTGCTCATAGAAGTTTTATGATCAATTATAAGATGGCGCTGAACTTAAAATTACGTTGATAAAATTTATATAATTTTTAAATTAATATTTTTATTTATTATATTTTAATAATTAATTTTTGTTAATTTCAATTTAAGGGTATAGCTATTCTATAAACTCTGTACAGATTTTTTAAACAAAATTTTAATGGCATTCCATTATTGGGGCAAAAATAAATACGAAATTAGGTTAGAGGGTAATTTATGCAAAAAATCACCTCAAAACAATTCAAAGGAATGATGATCCATGAAAATCATCCGTTTTGAAGCATAACATTTGTGTCTGACTAAATTGTATAGTATCACATTAAATAAAATTATATGCTATCATAATATCACGAAAATTTTCACCAACATTCCTTCCAATTTTATATAAGGATAAAAATGAATAATTGGAGGGTGAATTGAAAATGTATTGCAGTTACCTTTAATGCTGATGAATCATCAACATTGATTTTTTGTTTGGTTTAATGGGGTAGAAGTGTTCAAATTGGAATTTATGTGAGGGGCGATAAAAAAATCGTTTTTGTTGGTTGAAATGTTTCCAAGTGTAGATTATGAAGTCCGAATAACAAAAGTAAATATTTTCACAAGTGCAGAGTCAATTTCAATTTGATTTCAATGTAGAAAAGTTTTTCTTTCCAAATGAAATATTCAAAATAACAAAACAAAAAAATTGGTAAAAAAATCGAGGGTGAAATTTTGTTGTTTGACCAAACTATATAAATTCTTTTTATATTTAATTTAGTTATTTAAATGTGATCTATCAAATGTTTTAATATAAATTTTTTTTCAGTTTATAATTTTCCTGTATCAGTCAGAAAACGAATATTCATTTTTATATATGTTAACCAGCAAAAGTATCAAATTGTAATTAATTTAATGTCTGCTCTGCTATGTAAATCACACAATAATTTTATCATTAATCTAATTCGATGATGTCAATATATGTATGAAGCCATATCGTACAAAAAATCCACATAATTTAGTATATTTCGTAATACTATTTTATCAAAAAAAAACAATTTTCCATTTTTTCCACATTTCAGTCATAATTGCAGGTCTCCTAAGCAAATTCCCCTCTTGAAATTTGCAAAAAATGATAAATTATACAATATACCCTTCATTAAACACATCATTAAGTCATTGACTAAGTCCAGACCAACAAAATTGCCCTGAAAAACGATGTTTAATGTATAAAAAATTGAATTTTTCGCACCAAAATAATTTGTATTTCTTTTTTTGTTAGCACCTCTTTATGACAATTCTTACATTTTTGTATTATGAGTATACAACATTAAATATTAATATAGACTACTAAAACTAAAGTGATTGTCAGATTGTCACTGCGGTGGTAGAAAAAAATGAACATAAATGAATTATTTGAAGAAAAAATTTTTTTCAAGGATGCGGGACATTAATTTTGAAGTGTAATTTGGCACATTTGGAATGGAAGTAATTTGTGAGGTGTTTAAAAATAGCTTTTAAGGATTAGATTATGATTTTCTCAAGGATTTCATTATTTTAATAGTTTCGTAATATTTTGGAAATTCAAACTTAAAAGTTCATTAAACTCGAATTAGTTCGAATTAACAAATGATAAATTAAATTGTGATAAACAAATTTTAAGTTAAATTTGAAGTTCTTCAAAGATAAAACAAATTACCTATAAAATTTTGTTCTTAAATCATTGCCATTCAATATTTGTTTGTAAGTAAAATGAATCAGGTTTTAAGGATATACAAAATTCCAATTTTTCCCTAAACGAATATGTATATGCATCAAACTCGAAATTATTCAAACTAAGTACATAATATCTGTTTCCAAATAACATTGTTAGATTGCAGTTGGCAACAGTACACACAATATTATTCATAACCTTAGGCAATCGTAATATAAATTCATCTTCTAAACATAATCCAGCCTCTCAAAAGTATAAATTTCCCACTTTGGAGTTTTGGAAATCACAATACAAAAATAAAATTTTGCAATATAGTATCAAAAAAATTGACTTTCTTTGCACAACAAGAGGAAAAAAAACAGAAATCTCTTCAAAAAGTCCTTGCCCATCTTGTTAACGAGAATGGATAACATTTACAAACATTTGAAAATATCACAAGATGCTTTAAAAAATGTATTTGATCACTCCTTGATCTATGTACGTGTAGTATATATCCTTTTTTTTAAATTATGCATACACGCGAAATATACATTAAAAATAAAAATCCTGCTATTCTGGTTTCAAATATTTTTGTTTTGCAAAAAAACAAGTTTAAGGATATTATTTTTTTTTAGCATGGAACTTCTACGATAATGAGATGAACGCACGCAACTCTTGTTTGGGAAAATCAGTTTATTTTTTTAATTTTTATGTGGAAATAAATAATAAATTTGGTATGGTAAAGATATCCTTTTCAATATCCTAGCATAAAAAAATCAACAATGTATCTTATCATTATCACTTTACTCATTTTTTTCTGGATATTCAAATATTTAGCAGAACATTTAAATAATAAACAAAAATTAAGAATATACATTATATAAAATTAACGATTTGTTTATTTGCCCTCGAAGGCTATTAGCGCGCTCTTAAAATCTTTGTAGAAGCAACAAAAGGAAATTTTTCTTAAAAAGGTTTAAATAACTTGTTTATGAAAGGATGAAACTACAGAATTTCAGTGAAATAATTTGTTTCTTGTAAATTTTTGGGTTGAGAAAATATGAGACACAAATATTTGACTTTGAAAATTAATTTTTATGCATGGTTAGAATTTAATTTTGAAGGGTTTTTTGTTTAGTAAATTTTGGTTTTAATGATTTTGAAAAAAATAAAATAAAAATTTCATTACTTAATAACTAATATTGTTAAATTTGGTGGAAAATTTCTTTCAATTATAAATCAATTAAATATATTATGAAAATTGCAATTATATTTTTGAAATTTGTCTATCAATATTTGACTTCCATGTCGTAATTGACAAAACTGAACCAAACTGTCAAGTCTTCATTATGCTACAACAAAAAACAACATTAATGTATAGTATATAATCAAATAATAAATCATCATTAAAATTGTATTTATGAATTGTTTTCTGACACTAAAAATGATTTAAAAACAAAAAACAGCAGGATACCAGGAAGAGAATCTTTCAGTTGGCATAGCACATTTGAATTTTTCAAACAATAATCAGCAAATTATAATAATCACATACTGTCAGAGGACGAGGTTATTTTTTCTGTACAGAAATCAAAGTTCATAGTATTATTCTAATATAGGATCATTATTTAATTTTTTATCCCGGATTTGATATACCGAAATATTTTTCTATAATAAAACCATAAGGATTATATATCCACGGGTGGTCTTTATCCTTTTTTTTTGCTTTACATTTAAATACATTGAGAATGGAAGTGTGTATTACCCGATCTATATTTTAAAGATAATGTATATAACTGAATTTCGGACAATTTATAATAAATTATTCACCGTACAGTAGCAATTTGCCACATTGAACCCAGAAGAATGTTTCATCATACGTCGTTGGTGTACTTTGAATTGTTCGTAAATCATATATAACTCTGCATAGAGATGATATTTTACTTAGGGAATTCTCATATTTTTCAGCAGATTTGAGTGAAATTGAAGAGGACCATCAAAATTCCAAAAAGAACGGACAAATATTTGAAATATGCTATAGTACAAAATAATTTGGTATTTGTTTTTGTATATATGTTTTATCAAAATTAAGCCATCATAAAAATAGTTAATTAATATTATCTATTTCTTTTTTCCATTCTTAAATTTAATTTTAAATAATTTTAAAAATTCTCACGTTTTGTTACCCTTTTCACACGACCAAGAAACTCGCTCGTCCATTTAATCGATACATCCAACTTTTGTAACACTTATTTATAATAATATAATAAAGTTTTTTTTTTTATCTACAAATAAACAAATAAATTAACTAGATTTGACCCACATCATATGTTTTGACAACTAAAGTAAGTATACAAAAAATTAAATAATAGCATAAACAAATTATTTGAATAATTTATATGAAAGAAAAAATGAAGTGTTTACTATGTCATTCTTACACATGGTAAACAAAGATTCAACAAAAATTAACTTTTATTTTTCAAAAAGTTTAAGAAAATAATTATAGTCAAACATTTAAGTATATGAAAAATATCCTTCTTTTCCTTTTTAATGTTTGTACATAGATTTTGTTTTTAATGCGTACATATACAATATTTGATTAGAAAGCAATTTTTGATCTCTTTTCAAGTTTTCTAGTTGTTTTTTTAACATGTGACAGCTATATTTCTACATGACCTTAATCAAAAATCTGGAACATTTATATCTAATTTTAAATTATTCTGTACAATTATTTCTGTCATAGAAAATTTACTCTTTATCCTGACTTGTAAAAAGAGCAAAATCCTTGTACATAGGAAAAATTTTACACTTGAATAAATTTATTGTACCTTATATATAAAAAATATATTTGAAATTTAATTTTCTTGAAATTAAAAAAAAAAGGATATTTTATTACGTTATAAATGAAAATGTAATTATATGATGTCTATACGTAACTTTACCGTGCATTTCTATAATTTTCTTGCATTATAAATAATATAATAAAACTACGTTTACATTTGATTAAACAAGGATAATTAGTTAACTCTTCATTTTTATAGTGTTCATTTTGTTCAAAAGGATGAAATTTAAGAAGATATTTCGAGTATCGTATATTTTTTTTTTTGATTTCTTATGTTTTGATGAAATTAAAAAGCAATCATTTTTTTTTTAAAATAAAGTTTCACATTTTCATTGTGATAGAAAAAGAACATCATGGTATCCTTAACCATTTTCTTATTCAAAGATTTCTTTTTTAATGCTGAATTATGTAGAATTCCCCTAAATTTTATTCCATTTAAAAGTATTCTTAATTTCAATTTAAAAATCTTCAGAAATTTTGTAAAGGATTGTTACATAATTTTCAATCTCTTAAGGAATAGAAAGAAAATTAAGGATACACATTTTTGTCAATGTATGTAATTGAAATTCATTACAAAAATTTTTAATCAAAAAGACAATTTCCTTACAGTGAGTAATAAAATAGGCAATAGGGGTTGATTATGATTTTTATGGATTTACTCTTTTCATAATTCGAATTTAATAATATTGATTTATGTATTTTATATTTACAAAAACAACCCATAGAGAATTATTTAAGGATATAAAATATAAGGTAAGTGCATATATTTAATAAATAAAATATGTGATCTTGTTGGAATTATTTATAATAATCTTAATTTTTTTATGATTTATAAGTGTATCGGTTCAGTAAATAGTAAAATTTTCTTTTGATGTTATGAATTTTTCTTATTTGTTTCGATTTCATGAGGGTGAAGGAAGGATAAAATAAATTAAACATATATTTTTTTCAACTTATTTTTTTTTTTTCATTTTGGTTGGCATGCGGTTAAGGATTAAGGTTTGCATTAAATTTTTCAAGACAACATTATTGGTTATATATATATTTTTAATAAATATGGAAATTAGTTTTGAATATGTTTGCTTTTATTTAAATTGGGGCCCTCAGAAATGATTCAGTGAAAAGTTAAAAGCAAAGTTAAAAGACACAAATAAAAGAAACAAATCATAGTTAATTATTATATTAATTTATTTAAAAATTATTTACACGGTGAATTACAATCTTCAGTATCTTGTTGCCACTCAAATTCAAGTAAAATTTCATTATCATGTGTTAATGAATGATTCCATTTTTTACCATTTGGATCATAAAATGTAACACCATCAACACGTTTACCTTCAAAATTTTTCTTAAAATCACCTATAAATTTTGAACCATCTGGAAAACGTATTTCACCTACCGTATATGTCATACTACTTTTACTTAAAAAACCTTTATATATCATTGAATCGCCAAATTCAATTTTCATCTCACCAGCAAAAGCATCTTTTATCCAATTTCCACTTAATTTTAAACCATCTAAATTGGTATATGTACCAAAACCATGACGGAATATTGTATTGTTAGTTGGATCAATCATATATTCTCCTTCATATGTATCACCATTTATAAATAAAAATTCTCGTGGTTCAAAAGCTAAACAATGTGCATATTTTGTTACCTTTTTAGACATAGCTGAAACAATTTTTTAAATTTTATTTTATTTTATTTGATTGTAAAACGAAAAACTACTTAATTTAGAAGTATATGAAAATGATACTTTAATTCAAAGTAGTTGGATTTGGTGTTTTGGGTTAATTTTTTTTTAATCAATCCATAAAATTAAGTATAAGTCCTTAAAAATATTTCCACATTTTGGAAAATAAATTATTTTCGAAAATTTATTACAATCTCCTTGGAAAAACAAATCCAAAAAAGCAAGTTATTCAACTATACATTATTAGCAGAACTAACCCATCGATTACCACAGATAATAAAATAATATATGAAAAGAATAAGAAAAAAAGGTAAAAAAAAAAAAATTATTTAAGGCAATAAAGTAAAATGTTAACGAACCGCGACAATTGAAAGAAAGTTTTATTCTTTGCCCTTATAACTTTCTCAATAATATTTCCTCCTGTTTAATATTTCATATAATATTGATTTGTCTTCATAATAATGTAGAGAAATTTTTTTTTTCTTTTTTCACATTTAAAATATCAGAAATTGTCATTAATATCAATTTTATGAGAATTTATAATTCGTTCATAATTGAAATAATTGCAAAAATTTCTGTTTCTTTCCAATTTTAATTTAATCGACCATGAAAATTTTTTCACATTGTCAAATATAAAAATGAAATTATCTCTTCTTTTTTTTTATAAAAAAAAGGCTAGATATGATAAAGGACATTTTAAGGATTGAGATGAAAATATTACTATACTTAATTTATGGCGGTTTACTTAAAAATTTATCTGATTGCAAAATGTAGTTAATAATTTATTATATAAGTTATAATAACAATTTCATTTTAAGGTGATCCTTTCCTTTTAGGTTTTGAAAGTAAATTTCGTGATGTAAATCAGGGGTTTTCAGATAACTTTATATAAATTAAAGATTTTATATCCTCTGAAATCTTCAAATTATTAATATAATCTTATAATTTCTGAATTTTATAATAAATTCAATGAACATTAAAATTAAATGCAGTTAAGCAGGAACGAAGAAGAAGATATATTAGAAAAATATCCTGTGGTGTTGAGAGGATGTAATTTTATAAATAGAAAATTGTAGGTTATCATATTTATATTATATGGCTATAATATAAAATAGTATTTACAAGTTGGTATTGAGTATATAGTAGGTATGTCCTACGGAGTATATACCTAGTATATTTGATTTACTGGTCTAAAGAGATAAATTAAAGTTAGTTGTATACTTATGAATCAGAACTTTTTTTTACTTCATTTAATTAATATGCAATATGTAAGAGCCTCCCAAAACATTGTTTGCATTAGAATTTTTCCACAAATAATAATTATTATGTTCAAACTGTTTTCATGCTGTGACAAAAACATATATTCAATTATTTAAACTTGTCTTACAATTTGTATTTCTGTGCCCCCATGTCGTATTCAACCAAAACAAATTTTCCATTTTGGTAACAATTTAATATCTGTATTTAATTTTGTTGTGTTATTAATCAAAATATGAATTTCGAAAAACAATACAATTAAAATGCGAAAGAAATTATACTTAGTCGCACGAGAATGGAAAGCATATACGAGTATGTATTATATGTATATATATTATTATACAAAATAATTTAAATATTTAGTTTCTTGTTACGATTTTTACAAATCTGTCGTGTCATCTTCCCATAACGCGGAAATCTTTTTTTTTTTATAAAACCAAAAGATTCGCCGCATAAATTAAAATATACAATCAGAATATGTAATTGTCTTGATTTTAAAAGTCGCGCGATTCGACTGCAAACAAAATATTGGAAAAAAATAGGGTTTGTTTATGTTAGTATTATTTTTTTTTAGACAGAATTAAACATTTGTTGTCAACCCTTTTGCGGAAATATATGTAATCGCTTAAAAACTTACCAACAAAAAAAAATCCTTTAAGAAATTTTATACCCATTTGATTAAGATGCGCTTCTTCCAGGCTCAAAATTTTTTTAGCTATAGAAAATAACAATTGTAGAAATAGATTGACACAATTCATTTTTTCTTGTATTAGATTTATTTACCCTCGACAATCCTTTTTCTTAACAATAATTAGGGATGTAAATTAAAGGTTTCTTAAATTTGATTTGATTTGTTTTCTTTTTTATCTTTTTGAATTTATATCATTGTAAATACATATAGCAAAAGATATATTTGACGTGTTTCGAATAAATTATCGTGGTAATTATGTACGACATTTTATATTAAATTGACAATTTATAAGGATAAATAAAATTTATCATTACAATTTTAAATATTATAATACCGTATATAAAATTTATTGGTTTTAAATTGAAAATGTTTTAGAAAATATTTTGTACTTTAAATTTATTTTATAAGTTAAAAATTAAAGGGTTGATTTCCCGAACAAGATTGTGAAAATATATGTTTTGTATTCCTTTGAGTTACAAATTATGTGTAAAGATTTTTACCTGAACAGAAAAGGAAGTTAAAACTTTGATAATCTGTTAATATTTCAATCAGGATTTATGATAATCTGTTCTGATTATTTTGACTTATTTTAGAATATAAAATTTCTCTATAATATTTTGAAGAATATTGTAAGGCGTAATCATATTTTGGAATTGTTTCCATTCACAAAAAATACGTTAATTCAATAATTATGCTCCCTTGAATTTTAGCAAATTCAATCATACCAAATTGTCGAGATCACGGAGAATCGAGAGTCCAATAGAATTCTGTTATATGGTTAGGTTATATTACATTTTTGCTCACTAACATTAATATTATCTTCAAAGTAAATATTGGTTTATAACACGTTTACCCGGAATTTATGCAGCAGAAATATTGAATTATCTCTAGAAAATAACTCAAAAATTGCCATCTGAATAAACAGAATATTAAAGATTTTAACAATATTAATTTTTCTTACAAATTAACAAGTTTTCTGTCCCAGTTTTATGATCATTTAAAGATAGCAAAAAACTATTATAAATTTGTATACCAAAAATAATTTACAAAAATATGGAAATCAATTTATCAAAGCAGAAAAAAAAACCTTTTAAGTTAAAAGGATCCTTAAAGCTACACATTTATTTATCTTGATTGTAGATAAACTCGGTATGTGAATATGAAAAAAGGATGACAGTGATAAAAGTGTGCATTACGATGGGTTTATTTTTGCAATGAAAAATTACTTAAATGCATTTTGTCCAGTAACTTATTGCTGTAATTATTCTTTACATGGACAAATACGTTTTTTGACAATAGATAAAAATTAATTTTTGCAAAAAATGTCCTTAAAGATTTTAGATGTATATATTTTCTTTTTCCTTAAAATATAAAAGGACAAAATTAAAATAAATTACTTATAATTTATCAAAGTATAATGAAACTAATAGAAATAAGCAATTATTTACTTAAACTACTTTCAAACTAAAATTAATTTATTTCTTAGCTTTTTACACGATTTTGAAATTTTATTGAGTCAATAAAACTATTTCACTGATCTGGGAATTTAGATTTTTTAATTTACATTTTAAATATAATATAATGTCAGGACATCATTTTCATGTCAGTCATGGGTGAATTTCATTTTTCATTAAATTTATTCCCTAAATTTTCTTACGATTTTATATCCCTAAATTTATTTAAACATTTCGGAAATGTAAATTAAAGGTAAAAGTAAAAAAAAAAGTGATTTCTGCTTGTCATCCGTCATGTTTAAAAGATCAGTTTCTGTTGTTTTTTTGTTATTTTTTTATTTTTTTTTGGTAGTCATAACATTACATCCTTGAAGTGTGATACCGTATCTTACCATAGAACCGCATTTTTCTGGTATGGCTTCTTGTTGCATTATATATTATAACGATTTGTATCACCTGCGCGTGCTTTTTTTTTTAAAATTATTTTTCTATTTAGATGCCTTCTCAACAGGATCTTCTCTGTCAGATGGTATTTTTAAATATAATTTTAAAGGAAATATTTATTCGAAAAATTTTAAGTTAATATTTTGGTTTAAATGAAATTGTCATAAAAATTGTAATTATAAACAATTGTCCTTTAAATTTTAGTTTCATATATAATTGAACAATTCTTTGAAGAAGTTTTCTTTGTAATTGATATTGTCGGAATATTTTAAGTATATATTTTTGGTTTTCTCAAGGATCTAGAGAGTAGTTAATCCTGTTTGGTAGGTGCAACAAAATTTATGAACAATAATATTTGCAAATTTGATATACGGTATATATTATTTTTGCCAATTTGAAAACATCTGCAAACAATTTTTTGTTTGTGTGTGAATATTTAAGAGGATTTAAAGATTTAACTAAAAAAAATATAATTCTAAATTTGAAAATCTTATTCTAAAATGTTTATATAAGCTCTTTGTGGAAAAAAATATTTACTGATCTGTTCTCTGACAAATATTTAACCATGCAAACGATAAATCTTAGATGAAATCAAACAGTGGTAGATTTATTAAAAGATTTATGAAATATGTTAAACTAGAAATTGTTATTCTAAATTTCCACAACAACAAAAGTTACATTTAATGATCATCTAAAAATTCATTTATCATATATATATGGAACTCCTTTAAAAGTAAAACTGATGATAATCATGAAATTGTCTGCACTTCATCAATGACTCTCAAAAAAAATATCTTTAATGATATAGTATAAATTTCAATACGAAAAATGAACATGTAAGAACCTCTAATTGCTCCAATTGTATGAATATATTTATATATATTTTGAAGAGTGAAAATTGATATGTCGACTAAATCCATTTAAGTTTTGATGATGCCTTTTTAAAAACTTACCTATCCCAAATCAAATTCTTTAACACTTCAATAACATTACAATTTTTTGTTTTTTGGTATATTTGAAAGATTCGTTTACAAAATTCTTAATAAGATCTTAAATTCAACCCAGAGTATACCTAATAATTATCAGATTTATTTTAAAACTAAAATGGTAAATGGTTTTTTATAAAAAAAAAATCTGTAAATACATTTATTTGGTTCTAAACAAAAACTGTATTGAAAGTAAAAATCAAATCCATTTTCCAAATTACTGTAATGACAATGATATCGTTTTTTTTTTTGAAAATTGAGAGCAGAAATCGATTAAAATAATCACTTTTAATGATTCTATATATACATCGGTTTCAAGGTTTCAAGAATAATATGATTTATCAGTATAATACCAGTAAATGATATTGTAAATTTTGTTATATTTTTGACATTTATTGTGAGTGATTATTTCGATATGAAGACTTGAAAAAATATTGCAATGGGAAATTTTTGGGTTTTAGCAAATTAATTTGTATATATCTATGTAATTTATATAGGCAATTTGAGTATATAGGCAGCAGTAGATGATAATTCACAACAATTATGAATTGTGCCCTTAGCGAATTATGACCAAACATTTAATTGTGGCCAAAGTGAATTATCGACAGTGAATTCTGCACAGACAACAGCAGTGAATTGTGCACACTGAATTACCCCACAATGAATTATGTTTTATATTTTCATACCTAAAAAATAATTTCTATAAATTATTATTCATTTCTATAATTATTATTCAAAATAGTGTTACTTTTTATGATGACATTGCATCCTTTTTAAGGATTAAAAACGATTTAAAAAAAACAAAAAACTTTTTGGTTAAAAGAAAAAAGGAAGTAAATTAAAAAATTTTAAAAGTTTATTAAAAAGAATTTGAAGCAGAAGTGTATTTTTTTTTCAATTTGTGGTAAGAAAAATCCTCTGTACAAATATTAATTTGGAATTGAAAAGATTTTCAAAAATTACAAAGAAATATTTTAAAGAAATTTTTTTTTGTCATCCCACAGTTTAGTCTTGGGTAAAAATTTATATTAAACAGAATTATTATTGACGAGTTATAAATGTCAAGGACTCATGTTATTTGCAGAAAAAACATGTTACTTTTAGACCCTTTTCATTCCATATGTCTACATAAATATTGTCAACCCTTTTTTCAACCCTTTTTTTTTTTTTGCATTCATAGTCCTTTTAAAATGTGCAATTAAAATGCGATTATTTTTCATTTTGGTAAAGTTATTTTTTGCTATGTGCAGATTTTTTATTTCCGGAATCCCTTCAGGTTATTTTTTGAGTAATAAGTATATTTTGTAAAAACAGTAAGAAATCTGAATTATTTATTTATATCGTTTTTGTTGTTATATCGGAAAATAGAAATTATTTGAAGCGGAAATAGTATTTTACTTGATATGTATTGTATCTTTTTTTTAATTGAATTTGAATTGCTTGTGGGTCTCTGAGATAAATAATTGAATGCTGGGGAAAAAAAATCGAAATATTTTCAAGATTAAAGGGAGCCACCTTCTAGAGATGCTCTAATGTACTTAATTTTTAAGATACAATAAAGAAAACTACCCAGATTCTGAAAATGCAGATTTCAATTTTTAATTTCATATATTCAAAAATTTTTTATAGCCTTAAACTCATGGTATTATATTCGCGTGTGTCTATTTAAACAAAAAATTCAAAATCAAATACAAAATGATTCATTTAGTAAGTCCTATTATATCCTTTTCAAATTCATATACCCTTATTTGCCTATTTATAAATATGATGTCCGTTTATCATAAAATGATATTTTTATTTTGTTTACTAATTCCATTTGCTCATTAACTTTTGAAATTTATTGGACATTTATTACGGTTTAGTCGTCATAAAAGTTTTACACATTAACAATCTCGTTTCCCCATATGCATATCACGGATTTGTTGTATTTTAAGGAGATTATAAATTTAAACTATACAAAAATATGATAGATTCCTTTTATTTAAATAAATACAAAACAATATTGAATATCCTTTTAAAAAATTTTTTTGGTTATAATAATTCGATCAAAATGTGGATAGACATTTGTTATTGTTAATTTTAGAAATTCGACGTTATGTCACGTACTTTTAATATTTTTTTTTTTCTTAAAATTTTTAAATTAGAATATATTGCAAGGCTCTGAAAGAATTTTGTCAGATTTTACCTAAATCATTTAATATATAGTTAAATTATTTACTTATCAAAATAAGTTAATAAAAAGAGAAAATTTCTTTATTTTGAATTTGATGTCTAAAATTTGTCTAAATTATACGATTTTCCTTTAAGCATGGCATGACCATTTGCAATTAATTTACTTAATTCGAATTTTAAAGGTGTGCATTTATTTATCGGTTATTTTTTGACATAACAACTTTACCTTAATTTTATGTAAAAGTATAATTTTAGTTCATTGCATATACAGAAAAATATAAAACATATATATAGAGATGTTGCTATGCCACTAGAACAATTCTGTACTCTACTTATATAAATGCTATTGACCATTACCCACGGTCCTATTTTACTGACACGCGTTCAACAGTCAGCGAATATTACCGTACATTATATAAGTTTTTAATTGCTATATACTTTAAGTTCATATAAGAGAATTTCATTATGAACCAAAAACAATTGACCAAGCCAGAAATTTTAAGTGCGGTATAGTCAATTTATCCTTTTGTATATTTATATTTTATTAATTTTGAAGTCAAGTATCCTTTAGTTATGGTCGAGTTAATTTTAAATAAAAAATAAGTGCGGTTTTGTAAAAGTAAAAATAATTATGAAAAATAATTTTGCTCAATGCTTGTCAGTTTTGTGGGTAAATTTGAAAAATTAGCTTTAATTATAAGTTGGGAAAAATTTTTAGGACAACATTTTTCATCTGATATAGAAAATATTAAATTGACCGGATTTCCATGTCACATTAAAATTGAATCTGTTGAAAAATATAATTAACTGTCATGTACCAGAAGGATATTTAGAAAATTTACGCCAACAATTTAAATATATTGTACAATCTGTTTATTAAAATCTAGAAAATTATTGTGTTAGCGTGAGGTTTGTTACATGACATAAAATAGAATTTGTTTATTCAATATTTGGAATAAAAAGGACAATTTGCTTTTTAAAAAAATCTCTATGCATTTTTAATCATTTGTCATAATTTTAAGCGTTTGTGGAATTTATTGAAAAACGTAGACTGATGTTGTTCCAACTCTCAGATCTTTTATCTTCTTGTGTTAGAATTTATAATGCACCTTTAATTTCTTCACACCTGCTCTTGTTTTGATTGAATTAAAAATATATAATTTCATCAGATAAAATTGTAATTTTGAAGAAAAAAAGGATACCTCAACAAAAGGAACATAATATTAACATATTGATAAAAAAATGTTAATTTCTTAAATTATTGAACAGAAAATATTGTGTTGTCTATTAAGATTGATGGCGTCATTATTATATATTCGTCCACAAATTAGATGTCTTTCCTTTAAATTTTAAATTAATTAAGTAATTAATTTTAATAAATCTCAGACAGTAAAATAATTAATCGGTTTATGCTCTCTGAAAGTGTCTATACTGCCTGGGTGATGGGTGGCTAATGTACTAAAAAGCAACGTTTTTTTTGCCAGTCAACGTTCACCTCAATACCACAGTTTTTATTTATTTTCTATATTGTTAAAAAAAAAAACAGTTTTTCTTATTTATGATTCCAGAATGTCCTGTCAACCATCACAAAAACACTTAATGGTATACCAGTATATTTACATATATAATTTAATCAAACTCTATCAAAATGTGTGGTTAAAGATGTTCTTGTTACGCGTTGTTGAAAGGTGTTTACAAAATGTTGGATTGTTTCCCTTTTATTGTTTTACCAAAGTGTCTGGTATAAACTCATACTTTCTGCTACCTTATTGTTCTTGTTAGGATTATACAATATTTTCAATATAAAATTTGCTAACAATCGCGCCCCCAAACTGAAACAAAATTCTTTAAATTCTATTTCATTTGTGTATGTGTATATATATACAAACGATAAAGAACAGGATATTATTCATTAAATTAAATTGAAAATTAATTTAAATAGAAAAAGAAGTGAAATTAAAATGATTGTTAATTAATTTAATCCCTTTTAAAAGAATTGAGTTTTTTTATTTATATATTATTAAATTTTGAAATGAATACTTTAACACTTTTTTTATATTACAAAATTTTTACGCTTTTATTAAAATGAATTTGTAAATTTGTGATCACGGACCAGAAGCAGATGTTTTGTTATTGCAATACAAATTTATTTAACTTATATAAAAGTTAGTTGTATACCATTACACTTAACAAAAAATATAAATATTTTTATTAATTACTTATTTAAAATTTACTTAAAAAGAAAAATTCTTTAGAAAAATTTATAAGCTTGTGTTGCAATGAGAAGCAGAAAAATGTATAATCACCTGGTATAAGTAATATAATCAAAATGTCTTTCTAGGTTATAACATAGAAAGACATCTCATAAATTAACCACAACTCTGTTAAATAAATGTAGAATGTAGAATTTACGAGTATAATAATTATATTCTCGGTTTACAGTAGTGTCGAAACCAGGACATTTTCAAAATCGGTTAACAGTGTAGTCACCATTGTTATCTGAACTACAAATTTATACTATAGAAAACTAAATATTTGTCGACTACAACATACTTAATACTATTTAAAATATTATATAAATTATAGAAATTTGAAAACAAAATTACTTTATCCAAAACTGAAATTATTTGAATACAGACTAAAATTTATTTAGCAGATGTTCTTTTATTTAATCACGCAATATATTCTTATTTTCAATTAAATTATTAAAGCAATTTAACCTGCAATATAACTGGTAATAATCTAAAAAATTATTATAATTTCCCTCTTTGACAAACAAACAACAAATTTCTTTGATTACTTTAAAGATAAATTTAAACTATCTTTTTGTATTGTTATATAATCTTCCCAATGTCCATAGCGATCATAATTAAATTAAAAGATCCTGCAAGGACAGTAATAATATATTCTGGTTTTATTTTCGCCCACAATTTTAAGATTATATCTTTTTTTTAAAGATAATCATCATTTTTCAAGTTTTACGTCCACGTTGACTACCTAACCTGTCTAAATAATTTTAAAAGGACACCGAAAAGGACAAAAATAAAATCATTATTATTTTTATATATATAAAATTATAAAAATAATGATTAATATTGTTTCTCCTTACCATTCCTTTTGGGTAAAAAGATGATATCCATATAATACTTTATATAAAAAAATTACTATGTAGTATAAATTAGTTAATGACCGTATATAATGTTCCTTGTGCTTGTTTAGTTGTTTGTAACCTTCTGGCGCTAAGTTTAACGCCAAAAAACTAAATTGTTTCGAAACATTAGTTTGCCTATATAATTAAATTATAAAAAGATTAAAATATAATAAAAAGAATTTAATCGTCAGGATAATTTTTATTGTTGAATTTCCTTTAAAAAGTAATATGAATTTTACTGTTTTAGAAGAAGTTGAGAAGAATATCACTATTCGAGCACGTATAGATAGAGACTTAAATTAAATTTATTTCGAAAAATTAAATATTTGCGGATCCTTTTTAATCTATCTATGAAAATATATAATTAGAAAACACCAAAAACCAAAATCACATGTAAACAATTTACTGAAAACTCTAAAGAAAACTAAAAATATTAATAACGAAAATTTCTCACGAAAACTTTAAGCAATATCCTTACAAATAAAAAATATTTCAAAAAGTCTCCTTAAATTGAATTACAAATAAATTGTTATATAATATTTTTTTTGCACAAAATTCAATAATCTCACAAATTTGTAAATGGTAAATGCAGATCGCCTGTTAAATTTTCCCTAAAATAAAGAAGAAGAAAATCATTAAATAAAATCATTGTGAAACCATCCAAAAAATAAAATGCAACCTAGAAAATTACAGGATAATCTAAAAAGGATTTATAGAAAATATATCAGTTAACAAGAGAAAAACCAATATGGTAAGGTCAAAAATGTCGACCATTCCCCTCTTTAGAATTGAAATCGAACCCAAAATTTTCTTAGTTTCTATGCATTTTGATTTTTTTTTTTGTTAGTTTTTGCTTTTCTTGTGCGCTCCTCTGCGTTTTATTTTGGATTATATTTTTTATGTCGTTCTGCAAGAATAAATTTTATAACACGTAAGTATTTAAAAATTATATCGAAAAAAAGGTTAGTGCACCTAGTAAAACCAATAAATTCAGAAAAATCTATTTTTTTTAAAAATAAATCGAGTATAGAAATTTTTGTAAGGATCCATGGAAAAGTAGAATTCAAAAGTTGACAAATGATAGGATTAGACGTTTTTCCCGAACACATGGAAAGAGATGATTGAAATTGATATTTCAAATAGTAGCAAATTGCATTTTACACAGAGCTTTAACAAGAACGATGAATTTGAGATATAAAGTTGCCTGTAAATGTTCAGCAGGATTGCAAATTATTGGAAAACTAAAGTCAGACGAAAACACTATTGGAAAACTAAAGTCAGACGATATCAAAATAAAAACTAGTATAGATGAATAAAAATATTCCTGTGTATTCTACAAAAAAAAACATATTGAGAAATTTACGTGGTTTTATATTTTATAAGTACAATTTCATTTTTGATTTTCTTGTGTAAAATAGTAAATAAACAAAAATTCAATCAAATAAATAAGAAAATAATCGTAAGTTTTCGTATTTACTTACATTACATATAACAATCCTCAAATATTATATAAATTTAGGGCTGGATAATAATTTCTACACCTTTTTTCTTATTTGATCTACTTTCACCCAAAAATAATATTTACTTTTTTCGCTAAGAAGTAAAAAAAAATTACAAAATTTATTTTTCATCCTTTCTAAGGATTACCATTTTGTATATGTTTTAGGATGAGATGATGATTATTTTTGTTTTGTTTTGTGGTAAATTATTATTAGATTTTTATATTCTTCATATATCAGATTTTGGTTTTTATACAATGATATTTTCTTTCTAAAGATTAATTTTTTCAGATTCGAATTATATACAATGGGATTACTGTGCTCCTTAAATATTATTTATATTTACGTAAAATATTAAAGAATTATAGAATAAGGATCCGATCCTTAGGAATCTGGTTGTGCAAATAATGTATAAGAAATTGTAAATATTTTGTTATATTAAATATAATTTTGTGGTCAACTTCACAAATATATATTTTCTTGTTACCATTATTCGTCGATTAACATAAATATTTGTATTTATGAATCCTTGTACCATAACTAAAATTGAAAAAAATAAAATTTCCCATAAATATATTGATACCTTTTTTGAGATATATAAAAAAATTAATTAATTATTTCGGGAGAAAATGATTCAAATTGTTTAAATAAATCTTCCAGATGTGTCCAAAAAAAAACCACACTAATGAACTTCTAATAATTTCGTCCCTTTTTCGTTAAAAAAAAATATTGATCTGTAAATAAAAATAATGATTGATTAGCAAGAAAAATTGTAATGCAAATATTAAATTATTCCTTAATGATGGCATCATTTAATTCTTTTAAAAATAGAATCCTTGAAATCATTTTTTTTTATTCGTTCATCCTTAATCATTTGTATTGCACTGGGTTGTTTTTTTTTATCAATCAATTATTGGAATTTTATATTTTTTTAAAGTAATGTGAAACCAGGACGAAATTCATTCCCTTTCTTTAAATGATTTTTGCCATGTCCTTTTTTAACATTTTTACTATATTTCTTTGTAACACTGTCAAAAGCTAACATTAAAAATGTCTTAAATTTTATGTACGAAATAGTTTAAATTTGACAGTAGGGGATTAGATCTATTTTATGACGTTTTTAAGATGATGAATGTAATAGAAAATCTGATGTAGGCATCATTCGTTGATTTGATGACTCATTTGCCGAGAAAATTCGTTTTAACTTATAATAAATTAATTTTAGTTTTGGTATCAAATAATTTAAATTGTAAAATAATTGTTTAATTAAATATTTCAAAAGTTAATTTATACTTATTTTCTTTCTTTTTCAGGTGAGTGATGAACTTTTACTTTTAATTATTATCCCTAAAAGTAACAGAGATTTGTAAGTAGTAAAAAAATTTCTTAATTAAACAAAATTTAATTCAACATTTTATGTTTATTTAACTAGTATTTTAGCTAGTAATAAATTATAAATATTAAATTTACTAGACCACATCCGTTAAAATAAACAATTATTAATAAAATTTTTTTTTGCAATTTCTCAACGGATACAAACAATTTAATAAGATCGCGGCTCCACATAAATATCTGTGGCAGCATAACTTTATTTTGAATATTATTCATATGGTTTTTTTACTATGTAGAAAAATTATTGAAAAGTGAAAGTTTGGTATTTGCGATATTTGAATTAAAATTTCTTGTTGAGCTACACGTGCCAACCATAATCGAATGATGCAGTTGTGCCAATCTCTCTATCATATTACTGCAACAAGGCTTAACTACTCAAAAAAATGAAAAGTGTTAGCACAAGATATAACAAAAAAATGCTACAAAAAGAAATTGTGAAATTTTTATAAAAATAATTGAAAATTTCATTATTTTTTTGGCGCTTATTGGAAAAAAAACAAAACTTGATAATGAAATATAGCAAACGACTAACTAGGGGACACCGAATGTGTATTCTAATAATTCCTATAATTTTTAGTGACAATGATATTTGCTTCTAAATTGAATATAAAAAAATGTATTTAGATAGTTACACAATTATTAGCATTTGCATAACTTGCAGAAATAATTGTTACTATGAGGAGCAGTCACAAAAACACAAACTGTTTTATAGTCCCAATTCAATTAATACCAAACTAAAGATGGTTAATAATGGAAACTAAAACAAAATGTTAATTTTGTTATAATAGGAAGTATTTTTTTTAGTTCATTTTATACGCTTAGTATAATTTTTAATATTTTGCGGCAATAGTTGCATTCATAATTCTGTAAATTTATATAACCACACAATCTCGGTGGGCAAAAATTAATAAGCGGCATTGAAAAGCCATCGAACTCTTTGTTTATAGAAAAAATATATGAGATAAACATGTTTGTGGAATTTCTTTGAAGTTGAGCGTTATTAAAAAAAAGAGTTGTTACTGCCAAATTTTAAAGATTTTTTTGATGTTTAGGAAATATGATGATGAGAAGACAACAATAATATGACAATAGGCTATTAAAAATATTGTTGAAGAAGATATTAAATCAACAAAAATACAATTTTTTTTTTCCAAAATAATTTCACCTCTTGACCTTTTCATAAATTTCGTGACTGTTTCTTTTATATCAAAATATGAAATTAAAATATTTGAGTTTATTAAATTTTTTTTTTGTGTTTTAGAAAATATGAAAATGAAAGTGGTGAATTTAAAAAAAATAAATTAAATTTTTAAGCAAAAAAATCATTGAATTATCAATAACCATGATTAGATGAATTACAGATTGACTTATTATTACAAAATATTGAATTAAAATTTATTGAAACCATAAATAAATAATTAATTATTTGTATTTTCTTTTATTAAGTTCTGTTAAATTGATTTATACATAAATTTTGTCCTTAAACGCTCGAATTATTTGTAATTTATCTGAAGGCTATTTACAGAAATTATTTAATATTTATATTTCGCTATAGCTATAACTGGAATAATTTTATACTATAAAATTTACTAGACAGAAAATAATATAATTATTTTATGTTATTTTTTAAATATCCTGAAGGAAAATTGGAAAAAATATTTATGTAAAGTGAAAATGAAGATAATACTTAGTAAAGGACCAAATTTAAAAAAAAAAATATTATATTGCTATTTCTAAAATTATTTATTTAATATTTTTTATGTCATAAATTTCCAAGTTTTATAGCCTAGCTATAATTCTTTTTTTTATTAAAATTCAATTTCTAATCGATTGCTTTCAAAAACTTGTGGACAAGAAAAGTTTATCACTAAATATACACGAGACTGTTCTGTTCTATATAAAATAGATTTAGGGTGAATAAAGAAACAAGGACATAAAATTTATAACATTCAGTAAGAAAATATAAAATTTCAATTTTATAACTTGACTGCAAAATTTCTTGTTTCACCAATAAATAAACATTATGAATAATTTTTATTACAAACATAAAAAAAAATTATATGATACAAATTTTTATTGAAAACAAGGGTTGTTCTTGTTCGTAAAACTTCAAATATTATAAAAACATCACTTTCACTTACCTTATATGTATATATAGAAACCAGCATAAATAACATATATTCCCACCAACAAAAACGTAATAATTCAAGGAAGTTATTAAAATCTATATAAATCAGGACATTTAATTGGAGCATCGCAAAGAAGTAAAAGTAGTATAACTATACATTGTATTTATTCACTTTGACAACATGAGAAAATAATGTTTATATTATCCTTTTTTGTGTAAGGACATAAACCATTTTCGAGAAGAAAATTAAAATTATTTTCGCAAAAGATGATAACAAAATCGGAAATCACTAAAAGTGGAAAATAATATTTTTTTTAACCCTTTTTTTTTTAATTATGATGACAATTTTTGCAAGTAAAAATCTTTATAATGTCCTTTTGATGATTTCACATCAGTGAAATGTGAATGTGTAACGAATTTTTTTTTAAATTATTATCTCTTTAAGGATATTCTTTTAGCTTAACTAATTTTATCGAGGTAACCAACAAAATTTGTGAATATATTAAACATAAAATTATTTTTACGGTCTTTAGTTTATTCTAATTATATATTGAATGATAAAATATATAATCTGGCAAAAATATTTTATTTTCACATACGTTTTCCTAAAAATAATATTTTTTTGGCAAAATGGCATATCATTCATTTAAATTTAAACCATAATTCTTCAAAATATAAAAGTATACACAGGTGTTTTTCTATTTTTATTCTATTATATGCCAATTTCACAAAAAAAATTATACCTTGTGACATCAAGCAATACTTTTTTCTCTAAATTTAAAAAATATTATTCTAAAAATATTTTTTTAAGTATGAATTTTATTTATATTTCCTCGTCCCTAAAAAAAAATATTTATAGTTGTCATGTCTGATGATGAAAAATCATTTAAATGGAAAATTAATGTCCGACCATAAAAATGTTTGTCTATCTATGCCATCCAAAAAGTTTTAATTTTTATATATAAACAAAATTGACCGAAATTTTATTCAAGTAAAATTTAATATTTTATAATCTGAAAAAGAAAAACATAAATAAAAACAATTTTTCTTAAAAAGAAAAATTTTTATGACCCAATTTTACTTTTACATTATACGTGGTTTTATTTAAATATTAATTCCTTGATATATTTATTTCGCACAATTTCGTGGTAAAAGTTTCATTACATATTTTGTACAATTTACTTTTTATGTCGATACGGAAAAATTTCATTCATGTTTTTATCGTAAAGTAAAATTGGGTGACTGTAATTTTGAGATAATTAATCAAAATTTAAGTTTACTATGTTTAAATTTTACCATGTGATTCAGTTTTATTTGCTTAATAAAAATCTCACTTAAGAAATTGTTAATTTTGTATATTGACTGATTTAACTTAATTTAAATTGTAAACTTACCGACTGTATCAACTGGTCCATTATGTAAATAAAGTAGACTAGAAATAATTATAATTATTAGTACCAAACCATTCTCTAGTAATAATTGACTTAACACACGATGCTTATACGAATCGTAATACAATTTTGAATTTGAAAATATTATTAGGACAATTGTTTAAGTAAATGATATTATTTTCTTTCATGGTTAAAACAGTCGAATAGTCAAATAAATAGAATATTTTACAATGTTTATAAGAAAATGTGAAGATTATTAATAAAAAATCAACATCGTAATGTGGCTATAACTATAAACTACCCTATACAAATATGAGGAATGTTGGTGCTAATAAAATATCTTAAAACTAAATTCTATTTCATTCAAAAATATTTCTAATAATTTATAAATAAATATTTTTCTAAATTCTAACCCATCATCATCAATATGATGAGACATCGGAATTCCTGGAAAAGTCTTAAGAATTTTCCGATAATATATTATTTCCGCGTAGGTGTGCGTACGCGTAGAATAATAAAATTGTCAGAATTTAAAAATTTTAATTTTAATATAATATTTTTTTTTTAGTCAGAGTTTTCTTTTCAACGAAATTTTGTTGTGCTAAATAAAGATGCCAACAAAAAATTAAATTATTAAATTATTTAAAATTTCGATGAAATTAAGACTTTTCTACAGAACTTTTCTTCTTTTTCATCAAATAAATTTACGGAATGAGTAATATATTTTAATTAGGAAATTCAAAGTTTTTTATTAAATTGACTTCTTCTACAAACTAGACAATGATGACAAAGACCAGAAATAATTTTTATACTGTTTCTGGTAGGACTCATTCCAAAATAGTATATTAGTAATAATTATTATTCCAAGTAAATTAAATTAAAATATAAAAAATATTTGAAACATTGTAGTCCATTTTACTATGAAACTTTAAAAAAAAATTAAATTAGAAAATTTATTATTACCACTTAAAAATTAATCCGTATTATATTTACAATAAACAAATCATAAATCATTTTGAAAATGTTAATAATCTGTTTGTACACTTTGAGGAAAATATAACCACACACAACAAGTTTTATAGTTTTGTAGTTGATTCAGTAACCAATAAGCATTTTTGAATCAAACATGAGAGATGATTATCTATGTTTTATGTTAGATCAAAACAAAATTTATCTTGGTTTTGTTTGAAGACAAACAAGAGTAACTGTTTGAGGTTTAATAGATAGTTTAAACAGGTTAATAAAAAAAAAGACTTAACAGATAATTTAACAGGTTTGATTGCTATTCTGTAATAAATGTTTGAAAAAAAATGTGCTACAGGAATATTTATTAAAAATGCAAGTAAGGTAATATGAGAAATTGTTATAGTATTATTATTGTTATATGGTAAATCCAGCTTAAGATCGATCAATTTAAGTTTTAAGTAATTATTAAAATTCTATATCATTTCACTATCATCTGTTTTGTATATCTACTCGGATAATTTCTAAAGTTTACAAGCATAACGATATATGAGATAACAAAATATTACCTATACTTTATAATTTGAAAAAGTTTTGTATGATGCAATATTATAATAAATTTTCTCTGCAATTTTTGACTAGAATATTTATTTGTTTATGAAATATTTATTTATATAAGTAATTTCATTTTCTTTTATAATCCAATATATACATAAAATATCTTTATAAATTAATGTACTAATAATATTATGCATAATACTGCAAGGTTAAAGAAATAGTTTGAAATCTTCTTTTCTGATGAAGTTTATTGTCAACCTACGCTACTTACGATAAACCATAAACCTTGGTAAATCTGAAAAGACTAATATGGTAAACCTACGAAACTCAGACGAGCAAACGAAATATTGTGGATAAATCTTGGGTTTTGGATAATTTCAGAATATAAATAGACGATTTTCTGCATACAAAATATAATATACAAAAGAAAGAATATTTTGTATCAGCTGTGAATATTGATTTCATAATAAATATCTGCACTTCCCTGTGAAACCACATATTATATCCAGATTTATAGTAGATTTGCATTTACTTTTTATTAAAATATCAAACCAATACATTTTTTCAGTGACAAAATTTCAATTTTCATCTTGTTTGTTTCTTTAACTTGCGCATTACAATCAAACATGTTTGACTATTAAAAGTAAAGTGAACATATTTTTCCCCTTTTTTTTTTGCTTTACTACAAAATAAAAGAGAACAAAAACTAACAACAATAACAAACCGGTCGGTTCGGTGTTGGTTCGGTCTTCGGTTTCGGTGGTAAGCTTAAGCTAACAAAAATATATTGTTTTTTTTAGTCAATGTTTGAATGCCGGAACGTAAGCATATGTCGAGAAAATAACTAGAGACGAATATACGTATCAAAATTTATCGGACTATCAAAATTTATCGGTTATCGGACTATCAAAATTCGCAATCAATTTTTATCAATCGTTCAATAAAAAGCTTATCTTTCTCATTTGAAATCAATTTTTAATTAAATAAATTTATCAAAATTTTACGATAACGAAAAATTAATATATAACAAATTGGATTATAATAATAAGTGCTAGAAATTTTGAAATAAAATTTATTAAAATTTATGTCGCAGAACGTATTAATAAATTTATTATTAAAAAATCATTGTGCATTACAAATTTTTGTTGAATTTAATTAAAATATGAACTCATCTCTCAAAGTTATGTCATTAATTTTTTAATTTATACCAACAAGAAGAAATATTTAAGAAATAAAAAATTAGTCATTAAATTTTAGTGAATAAAAATTTAAATTAATTTTATTTTGAAAAATGAGATAATAATTTTGAATAAAAAAGTGTAATATTTACTTTAAAAATTTCTTTCTATTAAAATTCCGACGAAAGAGAAAAAAATAGTTATTTAATATTAATGAAATATGATACGAAATTCCCAAAAGTTTTAATGAAAAATATTTTAAAATGCAAGTCGAAATTTTCTTTAAAATTAACCAATAAGTAAAATTTAAATAATTTTCAAGACATAAAAATAAGGAATACAATTGTTATCACACTTAAATCAGATAAACAAATAAAATTCGATAAATCAAATATATGAAAATGTTAGCTGTTAAGAATTTCTTTTTACCAGAACGTAAAGCACCGGATACACCACAACGTTTTTCACGAATGCCAGAAGCATTTTTACGTTCAATTCGAAGACGTTCATTACGTGTTAAAAGGGCTAAAAGTTTAGTAGTTGTACCAGATCGTGAAAAAAGGAAATCGGGTAAGAGAATCCTTAACAATTTACTGTTCAATTTTTTTCTCGAAAATTTTAAAATTTACCACCAAGAAAATTACCGGAAAACAACTATAAAATAAATGATAAATTCACAAATATTATAAATTTTGTTTTGTAGATTGCTAAGCAAAAAAATAATATTTAACATTAAACTATCAATTCAAATTTCTATTGACGTTTAACAACATTTTTCTAACTAAAAAGTAAATAACATTATTAATAATAATCAAATAAAAAGAAGATTGTAAATGTCGGACTACCTGCAGTGATTTTAAATTTTTTTTATATACATAATATATTTTATGATTTAACTTTAAAGCTAAAACTTTCTAAAAACAACTATTTTTTATTTTTTTTGGTTTAATTTGAAAAAAATTACCCAATTACGAAAATGAACATTAAAACAAATCAAATTTAACAAAATATATATATAATTATAATCATAATAATGAAAATTAAGTAATTTTTACAAACTTTAATCATCATCATAATCATAAAAAATCATTTTACAGTCTTTAAAAGCTTTTATTAAATATAGAAAATGATTTTCTTGTATTCAGTTAAATGTTGAAAGTTTTGGCAAACAAATCCAATATAATCCAATAACTTTTCTTATTATAGTAAGGATTATGATGTTTGGAAGGATTATTTTCTTTGAGAAATGGAAAAGATTTCATTTTAACATGATTTAATTGATTTTGATACATTATTTTAGTCAAAATTTCCATTATTAATTATCGATTTATGTTGGGTTCAAAATTAAAAACTATAGTAATAATTTTTTCAGACGGTATAACCTTTGGTTTAAATGTTAAATACTTATAAGATTTTAATTTTGTTGTAGAATTAATTTTATTATAAATTTCTGCTAAATGCAACACTTCCTGGAAACTTTCGAATTATGCTTTTCAAATTGTTTGAATATAATTTTATATATTTATTATTGATTGATTTTGAATTTCTCCAACTTATTTATAAACCATTCAAATAATGCATTTTTCTGTAAATTATTGAATATACTTTCGATTATAGAAAACTTTCAATCATTATTGGATTGGGAATTATGAATTATGAAATAAAAAGACAGAAAGTAAAAGCTGTATAGAAATTTTTTATAACAATGTTGTAATAATAATTTCTATAAATGTGAAAAATCAGGTCCAAATTTCATCATAAAGTTAAATTTATTTGCGATATGATAATCTCATACAAAACTAAATCATTTTAGACAAAATTTTAGCATTTAATATTCAACAATCTTTTCAATTAGTCAGTAATTTATTTCTATATTATATTTTAATAATGTGATGTCATTGCTGATTTAACTTTCTCTGAATTCAAAATTTAGTTTTTTTTCTCTGAAAATTAATAATGTAATTTATTAATTTACTCATAATTATTATTATTATTAATATATTTCCTTAATTCTAATATTATTAAATAACAATTTCAAATTTTTTTTATTAGTTTTTCGTTCATTAAAAATTAATAACATAAAAAAAAATAGAACGCAATAAAGTTTGTTTTTTTTTCTGTTTTTATCAAGGTTTTAAAAAAACCATTTACTTATAAGCGAAAAAATCAATTTTTTTAATCAAATAACAAAATGAATCCGCCTATAAATATTTAATTCATTTTTGATAACAAATCACAAAAAATTGGAGTTTCCATTTCGAACCAATTTCGATTGTTAATGGAAAAATGTATAAGTCCGTTTTATATATAATTCCTAGACATTCTGTATAATTTCTTTATAATAACGTGTATAAAACAATTATGATCTTAAGTATATTTATCTAATTTTTATTTGGAAAACATTCTGCTCCATTATTTCATTTCACTTACTCTGAAATTCTATTTGCCAAGAATTTTCGTCATTGCCTAATAATGTTAGCATTTATATACAGAATGCCATAAATGCGGAATTATTCACGTTACTGCTACAATATTAATTGTAATTTACTTTTGATAATGTTGCAGTTGTAATTAAGAAAATAATTCGAAATAAAATGTCTAATATCAAAAAGTAAAATGCTAAATGAATATCTTAAAACAGAATTCATAAATTTCATTAATATTTGTTTTTAAAATATTTAAATAACTAACAAGTCAATTATATTTCCTTGTCACGAACACAAAAAAAAGCTAATTCTCTATAAACATTTTACTCCCCCTTTTATAATTTAACCCAATATGTTTACGGATCCGGACAATTCATCGTAAATTATTCACCTTATTAGCAATTCAAGTTATTTTACTGATTTAGTTTGTTGTCGTTGAAAATGTTTGACCTCAGTCCAAATAAACTTTCTAAGCCAGATCTTCAATATTTATGAAATAAAGTTCATTACAGTCTTTTGTTTCATTGTACGATGAATTGCTATTGGATGAATTTTCCTTAAATCATCAATTTAGCCCTTTTTTCAGATGTGTAGAATATTTTTTTGTTATGAAAAAATATATTTATCAATTCACATGGCGCATTTAACTATCGTCTTCCTTTATATGTAAGTAATATCTCCATTTCCGAATATTCATTTTAAATTAAATATTCAGTTGAATACATTTACCCTCACTCCCTTTTATTACCATCTCTTATTTAACAAAAAAAAACTTTTAAATAAAAATAATTTTCCTTTGCTCTGCTAGAGACAATTTTTATTTTTCATGATTTTCACTTTTCTTGTCATTTAAAGTATGTACACATTATTATTTTTTTGTAATTATTCTACATTATAATAAAAACAAGGCAAAAAAAAGTTATGTAATTTTTTAAATAAAATAAGTTTTTCTACACAAAAAAAAAGCTTTTCTTGTGGGGTGGCCTTTCTGTGTAACATTATACTAATAAGTATCTCTTATCCTTGGACTGAATATTAAAAAAGAAGAATTTCTAAATAACCTAAAAATGAGAAGAAAAAAAAATCGTTTTGTGTTATAAAGGTGAATATTTAATTATAACTCGACTGTCCAACTAAAAATACTCTGGAAAAACCATAATTGAAGATGTTTATTTTTAATATATATTACAGTGATAGAAATAGAAGACTGAAGTAGCCTGACACAAAAAGTAATATTCATGTACAACATAACATACTTTGTTGATGTTGGTTTTTTGTTAAAATGTCTTTTGAATTGTAGTGACTGACATAAAAGAAAAACATGCCGAAGGATAATATATAAAAGAAAATAATTTTTCTAATTTTCTGTAAAACTTTTGGAGTTTGTTGGAATTTTTGTACACTAAAATGTATAGAAAAATGTTATCTAATTTTGAAGATTTTTTTAAATCTTATAGTAAAAAAAAAACTAATCAAAAACTTCAAATCTTAAATCAAAAGCTGAACCAAAAACAGAGAAACTGATGCGGAAATTAAACAGTCTAGTCTAGAAGAATAATTTCGAAAGCTGAAAGCCTGAAAAAAATCAATGTAACAGAAAAACTATGTAAAAAATTAGTAACAGAAACTCCCAACTTTTATATACTCATACATGATTTTCAATATACTTTTACTTTTGATAAGAATCTTTATATAATTCTTAAAAAAAAAATAGACCATTAAAAATGAACTGATTTGTTTTGACCCACTTTCTAATTATGTAAATATTCATTAAGTATATAAAATGTTTCATTTTTTGTTCAATAAATTCCATTTTGTATTCCAGTCCATCAATAAGTAATGAAGTTCCAATGAATGATGATCCATTTTTGATAAACAGAAAACAGAATTTCCTACAATGGCAGTAGAAAAACTCAAGCGATAGGTAGTGTAGAAGATTCATTATATATAAACCACATTTGACATATTTTTTTTTTGTTATCCTTTGCTTTACTAATACGAAATGCTTTGAATTGCATCAGAATGGAATATTTATGAAAGAAATGTTTAGGTAGTAAAAACGTTGCGATAATACGAATAAATAATAAATATTTAAATATTGTTATACATTATGTGAATTATGATTAATTTAAAGAATAAATTCATTATAAATTTCAAACTGGAGAATTTATTTTAAAAAATGATAAGATAAAAAATTAATTTAACCTTTTTTTTTTTTGCTTGAAATAAATTTTATATTTATTTTTTATCTTTTGGGTTGAAAAAGGGGGCAAAGAAATAAAAATAGCATTGTATACGGAATTATAAAAAAAAAAGTGTTGTTATTGAAACGAAAATTTAATCAATTTAAAAAAAAAATGATTTTTATATTTAAAAAAAAATGTTCTTATCAATTTTTTGTTGCTGTTTAAAGATTAAAAGATTGCACAGAGTAATTATATACTATTATTAATAATTTTAACATTCATTAAACCTTGAACATTTTATCAATCATTAAAAAAATTATACATTGCAAAGTTTTAACATTTAGGGAAATTTTCTTTGTGAAACAATTATATATTAAAAATTAATGTCTTGAATTATTTTCTAGCGCAATTAAAAAGTAATTTGTAATTTTGTTTAACTTACTGAGAATATCGAATCAGAAACAGATTATGTTCACAATATGTAGTTCTGTTTCTGTATCTTAATTTGTTCCTGACTCGAAAGAATTACGCCAAAAATTTTGGTCTCTTAAATTTCCAACTGGTAAAGTTTTCTCATATTTTAATTCATTTGAAAACCATTAAATGGCCTGTTATTTATTTTGATTTTATTTATTAATTCGGATAAATCAATTGGTAATGGTAATAAAAAGCCAAAAGAATTTATGGAAATCGCCACGTGATTAAATTATAAATTTTCCAAAATGCAAGTACGTCATTTATTACACGTTCATTATTTACTATTATAAAAAAAAAACTTTTTACTTCCTTTGCTTAAGCACCTCAACAAGCCTAAATGGGAACTGCATAAAACTCTTATAAGACTAACACATTTTTTATTTTATAATTTCCTGTGTTCATTTTTCCTTATTTAGTCAGAAATCTCTTCAAAAGTTTTGCACAATTTTTGATTAAGCAATCAAAAAAACTGGTAAAATATTAAATTTAAATATAATTTCCTTTTGTTTTCTATTTTTAGTATTTATACTTACTATTTTTTCAATTTAAAATTGCAAGGTTACTTAAGAATTCACCTTCGATTCATTTCAATTAAAAATTACCAATTAGTTTCCCGCAATCTATAAATGGTTTTAATCATAATTTAATACAAATATTTTTTTTAATGTTATTTAGTAGGGGGGGGGCGGTAAACAACTATTAACACTTGAACAAAAAAATACCCACTTAAAATCTAAAAATTTGATATTTAAAAAAGATATTTAAATAACCGGAAGATAATCAATTTAGATATTTAGTTTAATAAAAATTCAGTTTGGGTTTATGTCCAAAATGGATGTGTGAATAAATGTACGTTTTTTAAAAATACGCCAAACCACTGCTGTTTTTGGAATTATGTCATTTTATATTTAATATTCGTATACATAATTTGTTAGAGGTAATCAATCAATCTGGTTTTTTTTTTCATTTTGGTTTGGTCTATTTAAACATATTTAGATTTCGGGTTTTTTTATTTTATGCAACAAGTTTATGTTTGTTTAACTGATTTAAAATATGTACTAATTTTTAAATGAGGTGATTTTTTATGTTTAGTTTCTTAAATAAACAAATTAATTTTCTCATTTTTGAGGAGAAAGTAGGAGTATATTATACTATATTATATTTTTCAATTATATAAATAAATCGTATAATTTTTTTTTTGAATTAGATTATGCATAAAATACTAAAAACATTGACATGTAGTTAATCTGTTACAATTCTCATATTTCAGATAAAATTATACTTCAAACTGAGAGTTGAATATTTCCATTCAGAAATTACTTTTTGGTATAAAATTTTGGTGAATCGTAATCTTTGCATTATTAATTCCTTAGATAAACAAGGCCTGAAATCTTTTAAGTTTCACATTGGATATTGTTCTCAATTGTCATTAAATTTTTACAAAAAAAGAAATGTTGTTATAAATAATATCGAAAAATCAATAATATATTATTCATAATTTAACAAAATTCAGTTCTATTTGAATCTACTTTTGAATTGATTAAATTGAATTGTTACTTATCATTTTATGTTGCCTTTAACCTATCAATTTTTCGATTACTACATTAAACTAACCAACAAAAAGCATAAAAAATGTTTAAATATATATTTGAACAAAAATATTCGTGACTAGAATCTTTAATCCGAATTATTTTAATATATCCAGCTGTTAATTTCATTTCTTTGAATATATTTGAGTTTCTTTTTGTATATAATTTATTTAAACATGAACAAAATTCTAATTATATTTGAACAATTAATTTTTTTTCTTCTAGTCTATGTAGTAGATGATCCAATAGAGCGAAAAATTTCAAAATTTTCAAAACTATTGATTTTTGAGTTATTATTATTATTTAATATTGACCTCAAATTCCTTCTACGTAATTAAGATATTTCTATAAGTACATAATATATTAAATATACTTTTGAAATTATGCCAAATCAAAGAAACATACTTATTAATGATGTTGTTAAAATAACGAATAATGTAATTATACTAAAGTTTTACAATTTAAATGTTAATCGAAGCTTGTAAATTGTGAAAAAAAAAAATTTTGTAAATAAATTCTTTAAAAACAAATTTTTCAAAATTAAAATTTATAAGTATATAATTTTTTAATTTGTTTTAATGACTATACTTATTTATATGTATGTATGTATGTACATCATCCATTTTTAAAAGAAACAATGTGACCTAAAACATGTGCCTTAAGATTTGCGCTACAAAATTATTTTTTGGTGATTAAAATATTAAATTGATAAGTTTGAAATGCTAATTGATATGTTTGACTTTTTCAATTAATTTTGAGATATTTTCGTATAAATCGCTAATAATATAAATTGTAAAGTTGTTTTTATGGCTTTTAAATAATTATAAACTTAGAAATTAAAGAAATTTTCTTTTTTATGCTTGTCGTTAATTAAAACGCTTTAATAAAAAAACAAAAAACAAATATAATTTCAAGTTTAATTTTAATATATTAGAGAAGGTTATTTAAAGCTTCATGACGTGTATCGAGAATTCGATACATTTTTGAAAACGTATCGAATTGAATTTACGTTCATTTGATAACGAAAAATCGAGTAAAACTAATGTAAATTAAATACTTAATTAAGATATTGCTTGCAATTTGTAAATCATAAAGTTTTGCTTTCTAAAATTCTGAAGTACCTGATAATTTCTTAAAAATATATATACGATGATTTACGCTCATCTTCATTAAATCATTATAAATTATGATACAGCTTGTAACTCTGCCGTATAATTTATCAAACCAAAATAAGATATTCACCCCAAAACAGTTTTTTAACACTCAATCTGAAATTATTTCGTCTCACTTTATACAAAATTAATTATACGTTATCGTATTAAATATTATAAACTCTTAGTTCGTAATAATTTTGCAATAAAATTATCGATTAATATTATTTTTATCTGGTGTATAATTTTATTGACGCCGACTAGCCGACGCGCCAATTTTATTTCAGCTAAACAACATATGATAGATATTAGGAAAATTATTATAAAGTAGCTCATTTATACACCACGGAAATATTTAGTTGCACTAATAATAAAACCGATGCCAAAGAAAAAAAAAACAAGTCATCTTTGCTAGAAAAAATGTTATATTTTTAGCCTATTAAAAAAAAAAACCTGTCGAAATTTTTCATAACTATTTAATGTCTCCTCACGTAATCTAGAAATTTTTTTTATATCGTTTATATCTAAATTAAAATTGTTTTCTTGGTTTGTTTTTATAGTTTGCTTTCGAGGGCATTTAACTCATTTAACCTGAATCAAAAAAAAAAAAATCGAGAAAATAAAATAAAAGTAAATATTGTTGCAGTATTTCTTTATTTTTAAACATTTTCTTGTTGTTATCTCTGTTGAAGGGGAAAAACTGGTAGATATCATTTTTATCGTATCGTGTAGGCGGACGACTAGATTAAAAAAAACGAAGAAAATATCATTTTAAATTTTGTCCTGTTCATTTAAAAAATCAGGGTTGGGTAATTAATACAAAATTAAAGGCACAAATGTTAGTTTGAATGCTCGAACAATCATTACCTCATTCCTTTCTATTATATTTTTAATGTCCATCATTATGTTTTTACTTTACAAACAGACACCATCTATAGTCAAGAAAAATTTACGAAATAGCGGACCCAAAATTAAAATACTTAATTGTTATATAATTGTTACCATCAACACCACAGACTTAATAACTAATATCGCTCCAACCCTTTATTCTGTTTTAAAGATTGTGCGCAGGCTGAATGTCATTATTATTATTATTTTTGGTTTGCCTTAAAAGGTCTGAAATGCATTTGGGAATAACGATGAAAGTAGATAACACCTTTTTTTTACGTTTGGTGACTTGTTGCACATCTGCAATCAATACCAGAATGAATGCGTCATCATTTCACAGTCAATTTTTCGAAAGAGGTTATTATATACTGTACACCTAAATCTGGGTGGGTAGCACATTTAATAATACATTTTATTGGAAGTTTATAATAAATTGGTGCACGGAAATAATTATACGTTATTATGAAAGTGACGACAGATAAAAAGAAGGCAATTAAAGAGAAATAAATTTTTTTGTGTAACTTCGATCTATTTAGGTCGAAATCAAAGCATCATAGTTTTTTTTAATCAACTTAAACGTTAATTTTGATCTTGAAACTTTTTAATAACATAAAAAAAGATGAATTTTCTTTTTGTTATACTTAGATTAAATCAAAACCTTTTGGAAATATCATTTTTATTGTGAATCTCTGGGGTTAATGGCTTTCGTTTTATACAATTCTTTTGATAGATAAATAAATTTAATGTTTCATTTTAAGATTTTTTATTATTATTATTATATTCGTTAGTTTCTAAAAGAATATTTTCGTGTATAGAATTTGAATTGATTGATTATATCGTTTATTTGATTTATAAGTCTGATTGTTAGCTAATTATTAAAATAAAATTGATCGTAGTTCAACTATAAAATGATTTGAATTGAGAGAAAAAGTCGTGATATTTTGGATGCTTGAGATTTCATGACTGATTATTAGTTGTGGTTTTTTTTTTTCAATTGTTAAAGTCATAAAATATAAAAATTATGATTTTTAAAGTTCGTGAGAACCAATAATTAATTAGATTTCCAGAGAAGTTTGTTAAAAGTTATTTTTTTGCAGTTGAAAAGATTTACCAATCTAAAAATATAAGTTTTTTTTTTAAAGAAGGAATAGATTAATTAATTAATTTGAAAATAATGGTGGGAGGTTTTGTTAAGACTACAAACGTATACATATTACCCAAATTATTTGGGTAAGCTACATAAATTATTCAATTTACGTTTCAAATTAGTCTTTTTGGAAATCAAATTACTTTCCAATGACGAAGTACAGACGTAAATTGAAAATGTAAAATAATTAAATTGGCCTTTTTCTATGTAAAATAATTAAAATAATTCGATTCGACAAAATTTTCGTATAGAAATGAAATATATACATCTGTTGAATATCTTTTGATTTTTTTAAATCATTCCATTTTTAGATTCACACTATAATTTTCCTCGTTTCGTAGAAATTATCCCCGAAAATAATTAAATCTATTTTAAATTAATTTAATTGCCAAACAAATTTCTACAAATTCAAATGAAATCATGTTTTAATCAAAATATATATATATGTACCTTGAACTTGTACATGAACACCTTCTCCCCAACTTCTCTATAGACAACATTTGGTATATCCAACTTCAATACTATCTGATTTTAATTATTATGTTTATTGGCACTTGTATTTATTTTAATTTTTCTTAAATTTTTGTATTTTAATTTAAATATAACAAGAAAAGAGTATACCAAGAAAAAATAAAAGCTCTTTTCAGCTACAACCTTGAACTTTATAATTATATTACGCCATTTGAAAAGCTAAAGCTACAAAATACTTAGTTTATATTTTTCTTGAAAAAGAATGATTATTTTATTATATTATAAATCGAATTTTAAATAAAATTGCATGAACAAAAAATGTTTTTATGAAAACTCATTATAATTATTATAGGAAGCAATAATATTCCAAAAAAATATGCTTATGATTTGAAAATAAAAGCTGGCTAAAAATTGTTTGGATAGTTTGTAAATCATTGTATATTAAAAATTGTTTTGCTTAACAAAAATGTTGGAAATTTTTGTATAAATTATAAAAATATTCATAATAGCTAACATATATATTATGATTTAAATTTAAACAAATTACTTATGCAAATTCCAAAGTAGTTGCGAAATAAGAGAAAATATTTATTTTAAATTTTAGATGACCAATTTTTATTATTTTTTTTATTTCAGTGATTTCACTTTTTGTAATAAAATTAAATCATTTTTTTATTAAAGTTGAGTCTAATTTTTCTTCATATCTAATAAACAATTGTTGTATATAACACATAATTCTTTTAGTTTTTTAATGATCAAATTTAATAATTAATGAGTCATCATTAAAATAAAAATTAGTCTTCATAGTCTTCCGATTGTCTAAGATTAACAAAAATGATTTAAAATATTTAAATTTCAACTATGATTCTAACTTCTCTGTAAAGAAAAATGTATTATTGGTATTTTTGCTATAAGTTGGGCAAATTCAAAGATGTTATTAATAAAATTCCCCGTCGATAGACACCAAATTTACCTAAGTAAGTATATTGCAGAAAGTCGATATTTTACCCCAAAATTAACTAACCCCGTTAACTAATAGCTGAATTTGGTGTCTATGGACATAAAAATGTCCATTGAATATGTCGACTATGTAAAGAGGTTATTAAAACGAAATTATTAAATCCTGTTGTATGGCACACGACAAAAAATAAAATCCTAGATTTCAACTGGCAGTCCAAAAAAACATTGTTTTCCTGTATATTTAAAATGCACAACAATGCGAGGATAATACTAAGTTCTAAAAAATTTACTACAGTAAAATTTACTACCGTTCATGAGCCTTGAAACATAATAAATCCTTAAGAAGAGAGTTTTGTTTTTTTTTTTTTTTGCAAAAGAAATGAAAGGAAACAAAAATTGTTCTTTTGTATGTCATTTTAAATTGATTTTGTTGTTTGGCAAAAAATAAGTTTAATCCTTCGAAATTTAGAAGAAAAAAATTAAGGCATGCAGCTGTTACAAGAACATTTAAAATTGCGAATTGAATATTTACTTTTTGTATACTTAAATCGAAAGTAAATTGTCAAAAATGAAGGTAAAATAATGTCAATGTATAAGTTGAAAATATAAAAGATAAATTATAACTTCTACGTAAAGGCTAAAATGTGTGGTGCTATACTTATATTGTATGCATATGCTATGTGTATGTTCCATATAGCAACTCTGTTAAGAGTGATTTATATAAGGAAAATATTCTACCTGAGTTACACATTTCAACAATTAGAGCAAGAAATAAAGTAGAAAACTATGAGTTTGATTAATATAATAACAAAAATTATGATTTAGCTAGAAATTATAATTGAAAATTGAGGGTTTGAATTTTATTGAAACGCCATATTTTTTTTTTGTTTAGATTTCGAAATTGTATTGAAAAAATATGCCCCACTATTTGTGTTGCACCTATAGATTTCAACTGCACCATAATTTATACCTCCACGTTTAGGAGGCAAACTATATTGAGCAAAACAACTATAATTACAATCAGTAAACCATTATTTTACTCTAATCTTTAAATGAAAATATTTTCCTTTAATTATATTACCGAAAATACTCTTTCGATTAAACTATTATTGTAATTTCAACTTTAGTTTTTACTGACAATTTAATGGAAAAGTAGTAAAATTTGGCGTCAGAAATATTAAAGCAATTTTACCAGAATAGTAAAATATAAAAAGTAATTGAAACACGAAAATTTCATATAAGAATTCATTGTTTATTAGCAAATTTTATTGGGTTTTTCTTTCATCATTATAATACATCAGGCAACGTGGTTGCTTTATGTCCCATTAATCATTTAATAAAATCTTTAATTAGTTAATAGTTTTTATAAATAGGAAAATAGCTACCGAAATTCGTGGTAAAAATATTTGTATATAGTCAAAGGTCAGGAAATTTTTTTTTTATCATAATTCTGTGGTCTGAGAATTTTTGCGAAATGACCTAATTATGGACACAACAAAAAAGTGAAAATGGAAAAATTGAGGTTGGTTTTTTTACGTCATCAAATTTTATTTGTATATTACATTGGTATATGGCCTCACCTTTGTTAACCATTTTTGGCATTTAATAATATTCCCCGAAGAAAGAAGTTATATAAATTCAAATTATGTTTATTCTTTTCTAAATGAAATACATAATATATTAATTAATCTAATAGGATTGAAATTTAGATCTTTAGTAAAATAAATGATAACGTTAAAATTAAAATAGTATATTTATCAATTTGCAATTTTATAGTAATTAGAATTTAGTTAAACATCTCTAACTCGAATTTCTATAAGACGAAATTCTTCTTCAGTTGAAGCACTAATCGATTTACCTACCTTTCATAATTGTAACATTTTTTTAGTAAAAAGGATTTCTTCAAATTTTCTTTAACTCAAATGTTAGACAGCTTCGGTATAAGGAAGTTTGACTGTATATTATTTGGTATAGTATAAAACGTCCAATATTTTCCCAACTAAGCGATTTAATCGATCAAAATAATTTTGATATCTTTGTAAGAAGAATTTCAAATTCGATAATCAATAAAATTATTATAAATTTTTAAAAGCAAATATTATATTGCTTCCGGTTTCAGTCTACCAGATATATTAATCTTTATTAATATTATTGAAAAAAATTAGTGTTTTTTTTTACTTATGTTGGTAATAAAAATCGTTTATCCAGAACAATTTACTTGACCAATGAACAATAAATTAGATGTTTGTATTTTATATTACAAATTTTTTCTGCATTTACATTTAAAATGGGATTTTTTAATGCGTCACAGATAATTTGATTGTAAAATTTATGAAATGATTTAATTATAAAAATTAAAATTGGTTTTTTTTTTATTTGCTTTTATAACTGGAAATAATTGACAACAATTATTAAATACTTACGTATAATTACTTGATTGTAAAGTTTCTTTTAAAATTATATTTCAAAATTGAAAAGAAATCTTTAGGAATAGAAGATCAATTTAAAGTATTAAATACAGGGTGTCTGAAAAAATCTATTCATAATATTAAACATGTGAGCTGACAAAAATATCGTTACATATGTCACATTCCCATAGACAAATACGAAACATACATAAACATGAGGTAAGAGTTGTCCAAGTACCAAAAAACATATATAATAATTATAATTCCGTGATGTAACTTTGATCCGCCTTAATTACAATCATAAATAGTCTATTTATGCATTTTTTTAATGCCCTACAATAATAAATTTCAACAATTGAAATATTTCATAAATTTCCATAAATAAATAACATAAATTTGTTAAATAAAGGTACTGTTCTGTGTGCCGGTCACTGTCCGGCTGTGTGCAAATAAGTATTCGTCCTATATATTCAACAATATTGAAATTTCTACTTGACTGATTCTTTTCTCATTGATTATATAATTAAAATATAAATTATAATTTTCATTTTTTACGAAAATACTTTATTGAAAAATGAAATTTGATTTGCCAGCATAATTAAACATAACTGAAACAATTCATAAATAAGAATATTATATAGAAAGAAGCGTACAAAATGAAGGTATCACAATCATTTTTAAAAGAGAATCATATATTTAATTTTTTTTAAATATAATTTAAATATTACACGTTAGTTTTTGTACAATAACATTTTACATATATATGTTACATATACAAATTATCCCTCTTAACATAATTTGATTATGAAAAAATAATATTCAATAAAAAAATAGCCCAAATGTCAAAATTATTTACCTAAATTTTTGTTTTGGTAACAATCATAATTTTCGATTGTTAAATAATTATATACTTATACATGGATTCGTCCTTTTTTTTTTTGTATGTGGAGGACTATTCAAGCGTAACGATGTTTATTGTTTAGAGATGGTTTTTTTTAGTGTCATACAAAATTAGTAATAATATGCAACTTAGCAAACATGAAATATTTCTGAAATGGATTATATACATAATATCCTCCATCCTTGAATAATTTTTACTAAAAAATATTATTATTGACCCCCCAAGTAAATACATATAAAAAAAACCAAACATTGTGTGTTTGCTAATGCATAGCATATCCTGACAACAAAAAATTATGACTTTTCAATATTTTTTATTTTTTTTTTGTATGTCGCACACGTTGAAGATTTGTTTAGAGGATATATCGACCTACATTTGTACAATAGAAGAAATATAAACCACTAAAATTTATACAGAATATATTTTATATCCTTGAGAATTATCCTGTCTACATTTTTTATTTTTATTTTTGGAAAATTTACGAGTATGAATGGTTTCCATTAAAAAGAAAACGTATGTCAGTTTTGCAAAACGTTTTATTGTTGTTGTTGTCGTTGGTTCATTAGTTTATAATTATGAGTATGACTAGAAAAAGGACGACTTTTAATTTAAGGATATATGTTTCGAATTTAAATAAGGGAATAAAAATATCTTATGTATATATAAAAGATTTATTATCATTTTAGTTTGTTATATATGAAATATTATTTAAACGTATACGTATGTAGCTCATTAAGGATTATTGTTCTGATGTTTTAAAGGATAAATGAGGTTTTAAAAATCTTTGAAAGTGAACCAAAAAGATTTTATTGCGCAAAGACATTGATTATTAAACTATTTTATGATATTATTTAATAATTGATGGAGTATTATTAAATTTCGTGTATGCGATCATCATATTTCTGATTTCCGACATTACAGGCTGAAATCATGTTATAATTACGAGGAAAATTCAATATTTATACTATTTTTTAAATTAAATAAATAGATTTATTGTATACCAACAAAATTACCCAAAAAATAAACATAAAACCAGTTTTTTTTTTTTTTGTAATTTCTTAATACAATTTTCCATGGTGGTAAAGATAAAAAAAGTTAATTTTTAATTTTAAATAAATTTTCTACAGTAAACAAATTAAAGTTATTCAAAAATTATAAAGTTTATATACCAACTTTGAAGCATATACAAAAATTCTCTATTGCTATTACTGGTTTTCTCAATTACACTATTATACAACCAAAATGTAATAAATAACTATACGTATACAATATAGATCAAATTTGATAATTCTTGTTACATTACTCGCTCCCTAAAAATATTTATTCATCTTTGCGGGAACGCTAACAAAAAATAGCCACATAAATTCGACATTTTTTTCTCAAAGAAAATCTTCTAATAAAAAGTCTTAAAGGTTGTTTTTTTTTGTTATTGTTGTGCAAATATCCGCGATATTTGCCGAGGGGTGTGTGGCGAAGATACTGTAAAAGGATAATGATAAAGGAACGTGCGAACTTGTTTATTTTTTGATGTTTTAGTTTAACATCTTGTTAGATAATTTTCAGTCATAATTTTCAAGGACATTTAAGAGGGTTAGATCCTTATTATGTTTTTTTTATAAATCATATAATTCAGTAAAGTTTGATAGGATATTTTGCGTATTGTAATCGAACAAAACATAATATTGAGTTTAATATCAAGGAAGGAAGGGTTTCAGAAGAAGAAGTAATTTACTTTTGTTAAATTTTTTCGTTGTATGTTATTTTATTATGCTCAGAGTTTTATCATTTAAAATAAATAAATGGATTTTTATTTATGTACATAAATTTTAATAATTCCTTTTTTATGTTCGACTTTTATATGTAAATATATAACCAAAATTATGGGGTGATAATGAGGCTCACACATTATCCAAAATGTCGATTATTCAAGTTTATTATCAAGCTAAACTTAATTCTTCAAAACTTTAACAAGTTTTAATAAATTTTATTTAAATGAAAAATATTCTTCCAAAATGATGCAAAGTTATCTCAGATATTTTTGATTTTCTGTGATTTTATATTTAGAATTAGGTTAATTATTCTCTTTTAAAAAAAATTCAAGCTATAATACAAAAACGAAATCCTGTTTTTATACTTAAATTGAATTCAAATATAAAATTTCCAATTTTAATTCTTCTAATAAAGAAGAAAAGAAGGAGGAAATATGAAGAAAACTAAATAAAAGAAAGTCCATGGCCTTTATTACCGCTTTTGAAACAAGAAGGGCAATTTTTATTTCATTGTTAATTCTTTGGACAATACAAGGATATTGTAGGTCTGAGTTTTCTACCCAAAAATCTTATTTACTGTCAAACTTGGGTTGATAGTTTATGACGACATTTTTATAGCTTGTTTTTCTTCTTTTTTGTTCATACATTATTCCGCTATAGGACAAAAGTAAAGACCCCTGGGCATAAAGTATATATAAATTGTGTTTAAAATTTGATTAAGAATTATACAATTTATTTATGAGAAATATTTTAAATAATAATCATCTTTCCTTAGCATAGAAGAAAGTATCAAATAAGATCAATAAAATATATTTAGGAGAAAGGTAGAAATTTATGGTTAGTTGAAAATATACATAATTTTTTGATTTTCTTTCGACGAGCATTTTTTTTTATACAAATACAAAAGAAGAATAATGACAAAAAGGAAATTTGATATGATGACGTCAATGAAAGTTATTGCTTCCGATTACATATGTGTTACAAAAGGTAATTTGATCATGAAATAAATTCAGATGTCAAGAGATTTTATGAAATATAGAATCCAAACTGACAATGAAGGAAGATAAAAGTTAATTAGATGAGATTTTAATGTAATTCTTTTTCTACTTCTTTGCGTTACATTTCGATGTGAACCTACGCTTAACTCTTACGGATCCTTACCTCTAAGGATTGCAAAGCTTCCTTTAAATTTCTATACCAATAAAATTTCCTAATCTGTGTAAATAAATAACAGCTTGTTTTTTTATGATCCTAACAAAATTAACATCTTTGTACCTTATAAAAGAAAAGTGACCTTCTCGTTAACATAATTTATATGTAATATAAAATTATTATAATCTTTATACATTTCACCTATATTAAATTGCCTATATCCTTTAAAAAACATTAATTTTTATGATCAGTTAAAAATATTATTTTATACTGACTTATATAAAAAAAAATCCCTTGAGATCATTTCATTTTTTTATTATTATTTATCCATCACATAACCCCATTTTAAATGTTTCGTATATAAATGTGACTGTCCATTTCTTTGTAGAAAACCCGCCCTAAAAACAAACCTCCTCAACTTAAATGCATATAGAAAACGGAACTATAGAAACCCTATGGAAGTAGGTATTAGACATTAAGAATATTTTTTATTGCATCTTTTACAAAACATTTTACTGCTAGAACTAATTTTTTTATTATTATGTGTAATATGCCTCGTTATTTAATAAAAGGGTTGGTTACTTGACCACATAAAAACATATATTATAAATAATGAAATTATTACTATATAAGAAATATTATAAAATTAAATTTGTAGGGTAAAAAGAAGAGAGTAAATAGTAATAATAGTGTTTTTAGGAAAAATATGAAAATTGAATAAGTAAAATGGTATAGTAATAGATTCAATTCTACAGCGGTTTCATCAGCGATATTCATCAAAGTAAACTAAGGATCGTTGTTAATAAATCGAAATTATCCATGATTTATGTACCATAAAGGCAGGTTCAAATTAATGATATTATGGGAGCTTATTTAATATCGTTTAACTGAAATTTCAAACTCCAAAATTAATAATGCATTTTCAAATATACTAATATTGCCTTTACATAATTGAATTTTCTAGCTATAATTATTTTGCCATTTATTTTAAAATTTTAATCCTAATTTTTCATGCTTTATTAATAATCGAAATTTTGATGACATTTAACAAATTACTGTAACAAATTTTATTTAATGTTTTACGTTCACATTTATCGTTATGCTCCAACTTAAATTATTATGTAATATATTTTTAATATTTAATCCTATAAGAAAAATTACTTCATGCCAAGACATTTTTTTTTCGGTTGACAAAATTTAATATTACGAGCTTACCAAAGTCAAATTCAAACTGAAAACAGTTGAAATCCTTTTTCGTGATGATTTATTGCATTTAATTTTTATCAGTATCAGAAGTCTTAAAAATTAATAAAACAAGATCACACAGAAATTAGATCCATCAAAGGTCTTAGAATTTCAATCGTCACTATTATCCTTTTTTTTCCTATTTACTTTAATTTTTTTTTTGATGATCAATAAATACAAAAACATTTATATATAAACATTGACATTATAAAAGGTTCAAAGATCCTTTCCTACTGTAAAATAATAAAAGGGGTTATAGGACAGTAAAAAATATAGTAGATATCATTTTAAATTCTTTTACAGAAATGTATAAGTATATAAATTGCGTTTGGGACATCATCTACAAGGATAAGAAAAATGAAATGAAAATTTTTATGAATTTTAATTTGCACTTTTGTTTATGTAAATGTGATGTCATTTGTAAAAGGATTAAAAAAATTTGATTTTACCGAAAATATGAAACATTTACCCTGAATACATTTGCAGTTGATAAGAATAATTATTTTGTACAGGATAATTTTAAATAGAAAATGACGTTTGGTTGTTACAATGCTTTACTACTTCTATTATTTTATTTTGAGGTAATAAAACATGCAGTATTTGTTTTGGTTAACACTTCTCTATTAATCTAATAACCCTTTTTAGTTTTTAAGGACTGGTCCTTTGAAGAATACCAGACAAAACGTGTTTTAGTATATATTAAATATTTTCTTCAAATATGTAAGAAGAAAAGGTGAAATTTCGATTTAAAATTTATAGAGAAGTAATCTAAATCTTACACAATTTTATTTAAAAATTCCTCTAAGAATAAAATTACCAAAAAAAAGGGGTCAATAATAGACTTTCACAACATAAAACATGGACAGAGATATACTATATATTATTTGACCATTGTTACGGTTTTGTTTACATGACTTATTGTAAATATCAAATTTGAATTTTATTCCCTTTTGTATAAATAAAAACATCAATCATTTACAAGAGTCGCAAAACAATCGTATCTAAGGGGTAGCCAATTTCTTTCTATTAAAGAATTATATGACCAGGTAGAAAGTTTTAGATTTTTCTTAATGACATTTTTGCTATAATTAAAAAGTGAGTTTTTGTAACGCATTTTTTTTTTAAATAACTTTATGAAATTGATAACTTGTCATCCTTTTTTTTAATTATTTCGTTTGGTAAACAACAAACCAAAAAATTCTAATATTACAGACTTTCTTTCTGGTGGCTAATTTTCTATTTGAGTCGCGGTAAAAAAAAATCGTTTTATAATTTAAGAGGAATGACAATGTAATTTATTAAAATGGCTTGAAAATGTGATGGATTGATTATATATTTATTTATTCTCGGTATAATGAAGAAAAATACAAATTTGTCATGGTTGATAGAAAGTCGTTTAATTTCTTGGGACATCGTTTTTTTATATATGAACCTAGGAATGGCACCTTTATAAAGAACCGGTAGTGACACTATTCAACTGGAAAATATTTTGAATAAATTAATTTACTATATCAAATTTTTTAAACCGAATAATAATGAAATTCAAATTAGTGATACTATACAATCAATTTGTCTTTGTCATCTATGTTCGAAATATACGAGAATTTTGAAGAAGAAAAATGACAAAAAGTCTTATAAAATATAAATTTCAAATATTTATATAGGAAAATCTTAGTGCTCCAAATAATGTTCCAAACATTCGAACTATATCATTAATCGACATACTAATTTTCACGTTCCCAATCTTTATATCGAATGAAATCTTGTAATATTTTTGACAAACCAAATATAGTTATTATACTCCAAACCAAAAATAAGTTAAATATCGCAATTAAAAACCAAATATAAAAAAATAAGCTGGCGCCCTTGTCTTAATTTCCTTAAATGTATTTAAAGGAAACCTTGATTCCTTATATAATCTTATTTTTAGTTTAATTTTAATTTTACCATAAAAATCACACTTTATACCACAATTAAATAATCACAAATTTGGAATTATGATCTTCGTTTTTATTGTAGTTTTATTTTTTTAATTTTCAATTCGTTGTTGATGATGATATCATAAAATTTGTTGTTACTTTTAAATTATAAATCAACCAAATAATATAAAAATTTATGTTGTGCAACAAAAAAATAAATCACCCAACCCGCAGCTAATAATACTATTTATGTTGTTGGTTTTTTTTTTGACTGCACAATATCAATTTTATTTATGTTTATAAAATTTTCCAAATTGACATATAAAATCTTATACCTTAAATATTTATTTGTTTTGTTTACCTTTTTTGCGTTGTTTACCTTTTTTAATGGTTTTCGCGTGCGCTGAAAAAGAAAAAGATTTATATTATTTTGGAAACAAAATGAGTCATTACAAAGTTAAGACATTTTTTTTTGTTTAGATTGAAAATGACAACGATAAAAATTTAGATTATAAAAAAAAAATTGAATACATAATTTGAAGATAAACAAGAATCAAAATGTTAATAATATCTTTTGTTAACCATGTTTGGGATGAACCGGCTATATAATAAATTTATTCAATCAATATTATCAAAATTTGTTAGATAATACCTTCGAAACGCCTCTACAAAGAACCATAATAGGAGTGTGAGAAATATATATAAGTTGTGAAATATTAATATTATATTATTATTTAGTTTGCTAATTTGAAATTAATTAAAATGATTTCAAGGATATTGAAATAAATTTGTTGTGAATTAAATTAAATTTAAAAAAAACGCAATTTTTGGGTTGACAAAACCAATGAAAAATAGTGATGCTATAAAAGCTTATACATAAAGATAATTAAATTAATTTTACTATTGTTTTCAGCTCAAAATTTTATTAACAACTTTTTTTGGTACACGTTTTCAATTTATTTAAAAAAACAATCAACACTTTCCCAAAAAAAAAAAATTTTGCAATCAAATATAATTTGCACAACCAAAACTCAGTAATTTTTTATCTTTCTTCTCAAGATACTAAAAAAATATATTTAATGATAAACAAAAACCACTTAAATTAAACCAAAACATTGGTCAAAAATATTTATTTAATTAATTAACAAGTTTATTTCGAAAGATCAAAAGCCACAGAACAAGTTTTTCTACAATATTTTTTTTTTTTTTTAGTTTGTTTCACACCTTTAAGGAATTAACAACTACAAAGTAAATTTAAACTTGACCATTTCAATACACCTAGGCCTTAGGCTGTCAATCTGTTAAAAATTTGGGGATGACTTCATTATAGTTGCAGTTTTAAAATTGCTTTTTTAAATATCAACTTTCATTGTCATCTTATTATCACCCTTAAATATAGAATCACTTTGGCTGTCATCAAGTTTTTCAGTTTCCCATTTCCATTTCTATACTTAAAGAAGTTTTAAAAAAAAAACCTCTGAGATGGATGAATAAATCAAACTCAGCATCCTATAAGAGTAAAGTTCTAATAAAAAAAAGTCAGATCATTCTGCTGTAACCTTCGTTAACTCCCTTTAAAAAATGCTAATTCAGTAAGAAATTTAAATAGAATTTTCAATATATGGTTTAAGTTTCAAAAAGGATAATAAAATATTCAATTTTATACCGGTGGAAATTTTGAACTGATGTGGTCATTGAAGTAGTTTATGTTGATGAAGTCTATCAAACAAGAATTTATAATAGAAATTTGATAGACAGAAAAAATGAATCTTGGAAATAATATAAAAAGTTTTAACAATTCCTTTTTAATTATTGAAAAACGAGAAATAATGTAAAAGATCTTTATTTGATGAGAAAAATTTATCGTAGTATTACAATTGTATCCTTTTATTATTTTCCATATGTTTTCCAATTTAATTATAATTATAAATTTTTTTATATTTTTCAGATTCATTTGTAAATAGCCAAGAATGGACGATATCACGATCTGTACCCGATTTACGATTAGGTATTGTTGGTTCATTAAATTCGGGTAAATCAGCATTAGTACATAGATATTTAACTGGTTCATATATGCAAGAGGAATCACCAGAAGGTGGACGATTTAAAAAAGAAATTTATATTGACAATCAAAGTTATTTATTATTAATAAGAGATGAAGGTGGACCACCAGAAATGCAGGTAAGAAATGTTTTTATTTTTTTTTTATTAAAAAACAACATTGAAATATTTCATTTTGTCATGAACTTTTCTTGTATTTAAAATGGTTGCGTTGTTCAATGTTCATCCCCAATGTTTTTGAATTTTTTGTTTTTAGTATTTTAGTAGTGGAATTAAATGAAAGAGAATTGATGGCGCCAGTAATAATATAATTTATTTTTATTAAGTTTTGGGAAACTTTTTTTTCTGTAAATATATGTACGATTGCGTGACAACAAATTACCCAATTCTATTACCAAACTATTGTTAAGAACATTTATAAGGATATATGTATGTCCTGAAAGTTATGCTGCCCATTTAGCTTATTTCATTTGAAAAGGGGAGAAAGTTTTAATAGTCGAATACCACAAAAATATATTTATGAATGGAAACTTTTGTTTATAATTTATTTGTTTGTTTTAAAAAGTGGTCTTTGATCATTATCATTTTGGAACTAATAAGGTAAATAGGATATATTTGATTATCTAAAGAAATGTGGCTAATAAATTTGAAAATAAATGGAGGGTGGTCACTGTATCGTTCACTGTAAAAAATATTACAAATTAATTCTCCAACTTAACTTTTAATTTTGCTGAACCAGATAAAAATTAAATTTAAATTAAACAATGAATAAATAACATTGCATATATTCAATTTTCTACGGTGTTAAATTATATACCGGTGTTATATCCTTTTATCTGTAACATTTTTAATAACAAAACGTTGAAATGTTTTTTTTCAATTCGGCACCCCATAAAATGACTTTTGCTGGTATAAACCGAGTCCTGCGCAAAATACACGAAATTTACCACTCTATGGTAGTTTTTTTAAAATTGTAGTTATATATGCAATGTACTGAAATTATATAATCAACATTTCGAAATATAAGCTGCATTCAAAAAAGCAAATACTGAATTGGTAGTATTTCTGTACGTTACGTACATTCAAATTTCCACTGTAAACTTAATTAAACTTAAACCTTGAAATATTTATTATACGAACACCGGTTGAAAGAATCTATCTGCGTTCGGTAGTTGGCGCTATTCTCAATTTTTCTTTCTTAGATGTCGCCTCTGGATATGATCCTTTTTTATATTTATTTAGTTATTTTTTTATTAAATTGAAAATTCATTATATTCATTATGCGAGCATATTATCTTGTCAACTGTTCCTTTAGACATCCATTTTAATTTTTCTTATCATAATAATAAAAAAACAATAATACAAAGATAACAAAAATGTGATATTGTTAGAATACAATTTTGATATTTTATTTTTTATTATGCTTTTTATCTCCATCCCCAAAAAAATTTCAACCCCAAAAGAATATTTTCAGCCCCCCAAAAATAATATTAATAATTTTCGGAATTATATGCCTTAAAGGATATTTTGAAATTATATAGTGAAATTTTGTTGTAAATCTTCCTTTATTGTTGATGTAATTTTTTATGTAGATAATTGAAACTTTCATGAAGACAAACTAAACTTTGTATTTCATCCCAAATGGGAAATGAGATTTAAATTTATTTGTTTTCAACACTGACATAGGCTTTCTCCTTCCACTCGTATCCAAATATTGCTTTTATTTGTGCCACAAAAAAAAAAAGAACAAACATTTTTGATCAAATAAATTTTAAATTTGTTTGTTATGTCGAGAACACTAAAGTCTCTGACTGTAAAGTAAGCAAAAACTGGTAAATAAGAAATGATATACCATCATAAAAAAAAGCTTAAAGGCAGACAGACAAAGGTAATGTACATATATAGCTTTTGGGGTAAAATAAAAATTCATTTAATTTAAAATTATATTTTTTTTTAACAATTTGCTTTGATGTTAAATTTTTTCTTTCATATTATAAATGGAAGGATTTCCCTGAACAAAATCTTGTACTCTAATTCAAATGACTGGAATGTTATACTGTTTGGAAATATTAAATTTTATTTAAATGCAACATTAAATTTCAACAATAACACAGAAGGCAGAAGTTGAAATTTTCAAATTAATTTAATAAAAATTTATGAAATTTTCAGGATAACTAAGAGCATTTTCCAGCTTGTATTAAGTGAATGAAATGTTGAACATTTTTTTCAAATTTAATTTATTCGTGCAGATCGATCTTTTAATACAAAATGTTGGCGAAAGAATTTCATAAATTGAAAGTTTTATGAAATCGAAATTCTAAAAAACTAACAATTTCTTTAAAAGCCTTTAGAGTATTATTAATATTTATTTACAAAAAAATATAGAAAAAAATTGTGTTAAAGTCACATTTTACTTGGTTATTAGTTTAAAAGAAAAATATACATTGTAAAAGCATTTTAATAAAAAGGATTAGTTTAAGTTATCCTTTTGAGAATTCTTTCAAAAGTTCCATTCGGGGAAAACTACAAACATTTCATAAAGCACTTTGTGTAGTATTTATTTTGTTTTAAAAAGTGAAGTGTGATAAATTTGTTAAAAACTTTTTTAAGATTTCTAAATTTAATTTTATAGCAAAAGAATTTTTGTTAAAAATTTAGAACATAAATTAAATTATCAAACAGATTGTTTAGTATATGATCATTAGTATTGTTGTTAGATTAAAATCTAAGGGCAAATGTAACTTATATCCTCGAAATATTTAATTAATTATTATAATTATAAATAATTGCTTAAAATTATTGAGTGATTGTAAGAAATTATTATTTAAATTATTATATTTTTACCAAAATAAATAAATGCAATAAATAAAATATCGATTTTTCTTTAAATCGATTAAAATTTTTGAATACAAAATTGAAACCTATAATCAATTTATGTTACAGAGGCCAAATATTTACGAAAAAATATTATGCATCAAAATAAAATTGACTTTATCAACAAAAGAACCCCTTCAACAGTAAAAAAATCGATTTTGTTTTTTAACATTAACATCCCTCTTTAATAAAAGGTTTCATTACAGAAACATAAAACTTATTTTCTATAACAAGTCTTCTTTATAATTTTGTTGTTTGTAGAATATTTGCATTTTTAATGCTGCAGACAATAAGGACTCATAAAAGGCTTGAAATATTTTGTTGTTGTTTTCACTTCACTATGGGGGTTCCTGTTATCGCAGTATTTTAGTGTAATTTCCAATCATATTTCGTATAAAACTTTAGGTATATGATTCTTTATATTTATTAAATCGATAAATTGATAAAAAATCTGAAAAATTATTTTTTATTAAACATAAAAAATTTACACAGTGTTAACGTGTTGTGCATTTGAACTGAATATCAAATTTCTACAGTTGAAGAAATGAATATTGTATTTTGAAATTTGAAATTTGCCAGTAAAATATTTGTTTTTTAAAGGTGATGTTAAATTTGTATACAAATTCCATCAATTTGTTATCTTTAAATTTAATTATTCTTAGAAATTTCCAGAAATGTTATTCATTTATGTTCATTTTTGACAATTTCCACCACTATAACGTCGTTCATTATACAATTACTTAATGGTATATAAATTTCTGGACTTAGATAAATTCTTAATTACTATATAAATTTAAAAACTGGACAAACACACTACAGTTCTGTATGCCATTAATTTAGATTCAAATATTTCATATTGCTTCTACTTGCCACCCAACTATGCAAAATATTATATTTTTAACTTCTCGTCCCTTAACAAGTTATTCCCTATTTGTAATTAATAACAACAGGATGTTTATAAGCGCAATAACACTTTTAAATATTGTGAAATATAAATTGACATGGTATGCAAAAAATTAACAAAACTGTCATCATTAGTCAAAAATTGTTAAATCGCAAGCTACTAAAAAAAGTATGCATATATATAAAATTCTATATTGGATATAGAAATATGCATTAAAACGGATCGACATATACATTATAATGTGAAATTTTGTCACAGACAGACGACATACGTTTTTTGTTATTAAATATACCCTGAAGGGATAAATTTTCAGTTCATATTACTACTGGGTGTGTGTGTGTGTGTGTATATAGTAAAATTATATAGGTACATTGTTTCAGGATGATTATCCTTGCAGGTTTGACTTTGCATGAATGAAACAACCATAGTTAATATACCGCATTTTGCAAAACAAAATAAAGGGGTTTTTTTAGAAACAAAACTTGAATTGTTTGCATAAACAATATTTCAGTAGAATATGACGGTAATAGGATTTATATTACAACAAAAGTTGATACATTTTCAGAGGGTCTAAAAAATATTTTGCTGATATCCTGATGTGAATGTAAAATTGCAGCATATAAATGAAATTTATATAAATTGCAAAAATTTTATCGATCTATTCAAGTCCTTGTTATATTTGAAGGCGATTGATAGACGTGATGGTACATAAAAATGTTAAACTAAATTCAATTAAGGACCTATATAAGTATATTCATTCTTTCGACTACTATACTCTTTACTATTTATTATAGATCTTTTTATTTAGTAGAGCTTTAAGGAAAAGTGCATACGGTCTTTGGTATATAAAGTTAAAAAATGTTTATAAAATTTCATTGCAATTTAATTTGAAAATTTTAGTTACATTAAATTTTTTGACAAAATATTTTTTAATGTCTTCTCCTGTAATATTATTACAAATTACGAAATTTACTTTATTTAGATAGTCACAAATTCACTACATGTTTCTTTTACTTTTATGTTCCCCTTTTGACACTATATAGGACAATACCATAATGTCATTTAAGGTTTACATGTGTTCTTTAAAATTTTATGTCTAAGGATCTTATTATGAATAAGTTTATAAAGTAAATGCGAAAAGATGAAAACAACACACATACAAATATTAAAGGATTCTAATGCACCAAGGGATTTCTTCAACATTGGGTTGTATAAGCCAATAACTAAAAAAAAAATACTTTAAAAAACAAACAAAAAATGAGACAGAGGGTGGTTGGTGAAGGGTTGTTAGATTCAACTAAAAAAAATTGTACATTATATAATATTTCTGACAACAAAAATTTCATTCACGATGAAAGTAAAATGGAGTCAGGAATTACACAGTGATGAACTAAAATTAAATAAACTAAATGGATTAAATCAAATTTTAAAGAAATATAATTTCAGGAAGAAAATTTTCACTATTTCACTATTTGTAACAAATCTCACTCACGACAAATCTTAGCCAAAATTTTCTGAATTATATGGAAGATAAAGATATTTTCATCTATTAAAACTACAAATATTACAATATCGATTAATAGTTAATAAAAATTATACCTAATTCCAACCCCGAACAACTTTAGTACCTAATTCCAACCCCGAACAACTTTAGTACCTAATTCCAACCCCGAACAACTTTAGTGTATACTCCAACCCCCGAACAATTACAATGTACCCGATTTTCTTTTCAAACACTTCCTTTTGCCGTCATATAACACGTTAGGCATAAATCCACACAAGATAAGGGCCAACTATAAGAGTATACTACGAGTACAAATGTTTCAAATATATATTTATTTTATATAGCAACAAATATACATATATACTTAGTTTCGTCCTTTATATATTTTTTTTTGTATAATTTTTGAACAACTTCATAACTGCAATAATAAATTTTTAGACTCCTGCACACAGAAAATGAATCAGTTATTAGATGAATTTTGTGGTGTTCAGTCTTGTTGAAATTGAAAATTTTGATTTGAAAAACTAATTTCATTTTGTTATAAAAAGTGAATAATAATTAAATTACAATCTTAGAACATTAGAGTAAGTTAAATAAAGTATAGTATATAAATATTGAATTATGAATGGTTATTACTTTAAAATATATGAATATCCTGCTGATTTTATTTATATTTTCAAGTATATACTTGGTCCTTATTAAGATTAAATTAATATTTCTACCAACACCTTTCAAATGGTTCTTTAACAATGACAAAACGTACAGTACTAATTGAATTTTATTGTATTTTAATTGAATATCAAAACTTACATTATATATATACAAAATAAATTCGTAACTGAAAAGGACTATTTTTTCTCTTACCAATACAAAGTAATCAAACGTAAACACATATGGTTAGTTGATAAGGTTTACAAATGTCTTGCTGTTTGCTTGACTTTAATTTTGAAGAACGTTAAAATGTCGTATATTCATTCATTAACCACAAACAATTAAATAAAAAATTGCTTACCAAAGTGAGTTCAGTATCCTTTATATACAAACACACATAATAAATTATTAAATAATTATGAAAACGCACAGCAGCATAATATATGCAAAAAACAACAACTTATAAATAAATTTCTACAGCTGAGGTTTCTTGCTTTTTAGTTCAGTTAATGAAATGTGAAAATTAATTTTGGAATTAGCTAATGGCTATGTAAAAGAATCCTTCAAGAATTTTTAAATGAATTGTGTTTGCATGCCGGAAGAAGGAAGTAAAAAATAATCACAGTCACAGCATAGCACATAGTGTACACTTTAGTTATGTTTAACAAGATTTTTTCCATAAAAATAGTAAACCTTTTCATAATTGCAAGGATTGTTTATATTGCTCTTGTTGTTTTTGCGTATATTGTCCTTGATCCTTGAAATTCAAGTTAAAAGAAAAAAAACTGAAAGGATTCTTTATGTAAAGAAACATGTACACACATATTTTCCTTTCATCAAGAAAGTTATTTAAATTTTTATGTGGTTAAAATATATTTTATGTACACAGCTTGAAATTTTAAACAAAACAACTCAGAATTTCTAGAGTATTTATTTCATTATTTCTACTACCAATTTTAATTGTTAAAATATTTTTGATTATAGTTTGCTGCATGGGTTGATGCCGTCATATTTGTTTTTAGTTTAGAAAACGAGGCTAGCTTTAATGCTGTTTACAATTATTATACAAAAATGTCACATTTTCGTAATACTGCTGAAATACCTCTTGTTTTGGTTGGTACACAAGGTAAAAATTAACTAAATCTATCAAAAAATTATGTATTTATTAATTTTCTACTCCGATTTCCAGATGCTATAAGTGATCGTAGTCCTCGTGTTATAGATGATGTTCGAGCTAGAAAATTAGCTAGTGATTTGAAAAGGTGCACCTATTATGAAACTTGTGCTACCTATGGCCTTAATGTGGAACGAGTTTTTCATGATGGTAAATTAGTTTGTTAATTTATTCCGTAATTTAGTGTAAAATATTCAATTTATTTTTTTAGCATGCCAAAGAATAGTTCAACACAGAATATCTGTACCACATATTCCACCACCAGTTAATTCACGACCAACAACACCACAAAGTACACGATTAGGTGTTGCTAGTTTTCATCATTCCAGCCCAACATCGAATGGTTTTTCAACATCATCACCATCTATAATTTCAACAACTGGTGGTAATGTTAATAATGGTGTTAGTGGTAATTTAACTTTACCACATCGTCATCATATTTTATCAACATCCAGTCATCATATACCGATGAGAGTAAGTGCAGATTTTGCACATGCCGAACAGCAGCATAGTATGATAACAAATAATCATCATAATCAATCACAGAAATGGAATAATCCTGTGGCACATGGTAGTCTACAGAGTCAACAACAACAAGCTGCAATGATTGCAATAACAAATGATAATAATAATATAACAAAATTTACACCAAACCAACAAAATATAATTCCACATCATTTATCAGCTAATTCAATGATAATTTCTCAGCAAAATTCTGTCTCAAATGTGGAGAATTTAGCACCGCTTTCATTAATTCCTCAGATGAATACAACAAATTCATCAACAACTTCAAAAGATTCCAAAGATAATAGTAATGGTGGTGGTGGTAACAGTGCTAAAGATTTGCCAACACCAACATCAACACCGACAACATCACGAAAGAGTCGCAGGCGATCAAATCTTTTTATACCATCATCAAAAAAAGGTGACGATAAAATGAAAAATGGTGAATTGGGTAGTGGCAGATCAATACCAATAAAACAAGGTTATTTATATAAACGTTCAAGTAAATCTTTGAACAAGGAGTGGAAAAAGAAATATGTAACATTATGTGATGATGGTCGTCTAACATATCATCCTTCATTACATGATTACATGGATGATGTTCATGGTAAAGAGATACCATTACAATATGTTACAGTCAAAGTACCTGGTCAAAAGCCAAGAGGTTCAAAATCTATAATTACAAATAGTGTTTTAACTGCTTCAATGATGAATAATCGACATAATAATGGATTGAGTGAAGGTATTGGCTGTTTGTCGTTAGTTAAAGAGAAGAAAATAAATGAAAAGGTCCTTTTAACGGCCTTCGATACTTTAAGAGAGCCGGTTAAATCTAATTCTTCTCAACAGACAAGCGGTGATGAAGGTATTGCAATGAGTAATAGTAATTCTCAGACATTCTTACCTAGTGATAGTGCTCAACAACATCAATCAAATAATAAAATGGAATCACAGACACCAAATGTTAAGAAACGACATCGGCGTATGAAAAGTAGTGGTGTAAAAAATAATGATATTGATGATTCCGATGGTTATGAATTTTATATTGTGTCGTTGGATAGTAAACAATGGCATTTTGAAGCAGCAAATAGTGAAGAACGTGATGAATGGGTATCAGTTATTGAGCAAGAAATTTTCAAATCATTACAAGGTATTGAATCGAGTAAAATGAAGCCTGCTACATCAAGTGATGTCGCGAATATGTTATCAATTAGATCTAGAGTACCTGGAAATGGATTCTGTGTTGACTGTGATGCACCAAGTAAGCTTAAAATATTTCAGTTTTATAAAGATTAGTATAGTAAAGATTTTTATATATGATTTACAGATCCTGAATGGGCTAGTCTGAATTTGGGTGTACTAATGTGTATCGAATGTTCTGGAATTCATAGAAATTTAGGTTCGCATATTAGTAAAGTTAGATCACTGGATTTGGATGATTGGCCGTGAGTAAAAATCATTTTTATTTTATTTATTATTTTGTATAATTTCATTTTGTTATGCGCCTCATCAGGTGTAGTAAAAATTAATTTAATAATTATAAAAAACAATATTTTCAGTGCGGGTCATCTAAGTGTAATGCTAGCAATTGGTAATACTCTAGCTAATTCTGTGTGGGAATCAAATATACCTCGTAATCGTATTAAACCATCAGCAAATTCATCAAGAGAAGAAAAAGAAACGTGGGCTCGCAGTAAATATGAGGCTAAAGAATTTTTACCAATGTGCAATCAAATACCATCAGTTGGACAACAGTTAATCGAAGCTGTTGTAAGGTATAATAAGAAGTAACTAAAATTCTATAGGATTTTTGTTTATTATTAAAAAATTATTTTATTGTTATAGATTCGATATGAAAACAATTATTTTAATTCTTGCTCGTTCACCAAATGAAACAGCAAATACAACTGTTAGTTCAAGAGATTTAAGGACACCTTTACATTTAGCATGTGCGACTGGTAATTTAGCAATAGCACAACTTTTAGTTTGGGTAAATAAAGAATAATATTTAATAATTAAATAATTAATAAATAATTGCTTTTCTTTTTTTGTAGAATAATGCTAATATTAAAAAAACCGATCATGAAGGACGAACATGTTTAGCGTATGCCAAAGCAGCTGCTTCACTTGCTGAAGCAAAAAGTCGTCAACAACAACATGCATCCTCGAATACGACAATCTCTAGTAATACAAGCAATAGTAGTACAGGTTCAACAAATTCATCAACAAATGGTGGTGGTTGTTCTAATAATGGTACTATTGTACCAGCACCACAATATTCTGTTGAAGATACTTCAGCACTTGTTGAATTATTATCAAGTTTAGGTTGCCCTGATTCAGCACCATTAACAGGTAGTGGTACATTACCAAGGCGTAGAGATACTCTTGGAACACCTTATGAAAAATTACCCTCTGGGGTTATTTAAAATATACCAGAAAATAAATATTTTACTATTAAGTTAAACAAAGTCTATATTATTATTTTTTTGTAGTAAATCTCAACATTTTATTAGCACTAGAATTTTGTTTTAGAATTTAGTACAAAAAAAAATTACTATATTTGTAAAAAAATAAAATTGTTTTTCACACAATCAACGGTCAGGGTATTAATATCTATTTGTACACTACTAATTCAAAGTTTAAACTTTTGTAGCTCGGATAGGGATCTATCATTTTCATTCAGCAAATATTTATGTATCGAGTTATTCAAGCCTCAACAATTCAGAGTGCAAAAAGATGTGAATACCCGATCCCATGTTAACGATTTGTTCTATAATCGGTTTCTAATTACCGGTCTGTCGTTTAAGTGTTAATATTTCGTCCTTGTTTTTAATGTAAATACATAATTTTTAAATATATAAACTAAAGAATTTATTATTTTTTAAGATTTTTTTAGGTTTTTTTTTATTTAAATGTGATGATTTTAATTATTTTTATATATTTTCCAATTAATTTTCTTTCTTTTTTCCCCCAACTTTGTTTAAACATTTTGAAATTTGTTTTTTTTGTGAAAATTTTTATTAGAAAATTGTAAATTTTTAAAAGTATTGCTTAAACAATTTAATTAAATTGTGAATTTAAAAAAAAATTAAAACTAATTAAAATATTAATTTGTAAATGTTATTTTTCAAAAAAAAAAAAAAAAAATTGATTGATTAAAATCAAAAATTTTAATTAATTTATTTAAAAAATAGTAAAATAAATGTTTAAATCAATTTAATTATTAATTAATTTAGAGAAATATTATTTAAAATACATTTTAGAAGAAATATATATACACATAAATAAATTTACTAAATTTATAAAAAAAAAAGAAGAAAAATTGATGAAAAAATTTTAAATTTTGTTTTGTTAAATATTTCAAAATAATCAGTAAAACTAATTAAAACTGTGCATGTCTGTATAATTTAATAAGATATATTATTTATTTAAAAAGAGAAAAATAAAATATATAATAATTTTATGTGTCCTTTCTTTTTATTTCTTTTAGTTTTGCCATTGACTAATAATAATATATAGACTTATAAAGTAGAACAAAAAAAATTTCCAATTTCTGATTTGACTTTCCTAATCTAATGTAAAAAATCAACGTTCAACGTGCGTTTTTTGTTATATATTTTCGTTAGATTAGGAAAGGAAATATTTATGTATGAATATGAATGACTAATATGAGAGCATGCGTGAGAGGATAATTTTTTTATATTGAAAAACGGATTTTTTTTTGTTTTCGCATATATGATTGTATTGTATAATCTTATATGAATAGTTTTGTTGGTATTCGTACAATTGAAAATTTTCTAATTCATAAATAAATTCTAATTTTCAATTTTTAGCAAAAAGAAAATAGTTTCTTCTATATTGTAAGAATAGTACAGGCGTTTGGGTATTTTTGGTAATATTGATTAAAAAATGGGAATACATTTCAGAATAAATTAGAAGTTTTTTAAAAGGAATTAAACATGTTTAGAAATATGTATTTTTTTCTTTTCTAAATTGAATTAATAAATTTTCAATTTCAATTCAACTTTTTTCAATTTCAATCTAACCAAATTTTAAAATATAGTGTTAAAATTTATGAATATAATATTGTATAATCAGAAAATATTATTAATTTATTGAATATATTGTATAATCATAAAATATGCAATATATTTTTTAATCGATATTACCAAAAATACCCAAACGCCTGTACTATTCTTACAATATAGAAGAAACTATTTTCTTTTTGCTAAAAATTGAAAATTGGAATTTATTTATGAATTAGAAACTTTTCAAATGCACGAATCCCAACAAAACTATTCATAAATATATACAATACAATCACATATGCGAAAACAAAAAAAATCCGTTTTTTTCAATATAAAAAAAATTATCCTCTCACGCATGCTCTCATATTAGTCATTCATATTCATACATAAATATTTCCTTTCCTAATCTAACGAAAATATATAACAAAAAACGCACGTTGAACGTTGATTTTTTACATTAGATTAGGAAAGTCAAATCAGAAATTGGAAATTTTTTTTGTTCTACTTTATAAGTCTATATATTATTATTAGTCAATGGTTTTGCTCTGCCTGTATGGCCGTCTGTTAACAAAACTTTTGCATCCTTATGCATCCCACATCCTATCAAATCGAGACCCGAAAATTTAATCAAAAGAATTTCATTGAGAAATACATAATATCCTTGACCAATATCCTTAACTAAAAAGTATTTTGAATATTATTATACATAAAACATAAGAATATAATAGAAGTATTTATTAATAGTACCGAATAATAAATTGACTTCAAAAAATTGGTTAATCCTTATTTATAATAAATATTTAATATTATTATTGCTAAAATAATAATATATAAAATTTATAATTCGTCTCACTTTAAAGTCAGCTCATAACTAAAATGTTTACATCATGGTGAAAATTATATAGTGTAATACTGTAATCAAATTTAAATAATCTTTGGGTACACATAGTGAAAATTCAAACCCCTTGTTTGCAAAAATCAAATAACCCATAAGTAATTTTTGCAACAATATGTGATTTTAAACGCATACTGAATCCCACAAGGAGAACTGCAGAACAAAGCATAATTTTCATTATTAATGATTATGATTTTGTGCAAATTTCAATATTTTTGGTTACTAATAGAAAATTGATAAATATATTTTACTATTTAGTAAGCAAAATTATTAATGGTTGTCGATTCCTATCATGTACATATATGTATTATGTATCTAAGAACTATAAATTAATAACTGTTAGATTATAAATACAAAAGTGTTAGTTGAAGGGTAATAAGTTACATTAGCTATTATACAAATTTGTCTAAAATAAATTCGCCCTACTTTTTAATAATATCTTTTTACTGTAGTGATGTTAAAAAAATATTTTTGGATAAATAATCCTTTTTTTGTTAAATATCCATCATATTTTGCCGCATGCGACGCGTGCTTTTTTTGCAAACTGCATTTGACTAATCTAAAAATGTCCTGGGGACTTACATGACTGCAAGGACAGATTTTTATGATGCAAATAGTTTGCTAGCAAATATAAAATTTATCGGACATTTTTTATGTTCATCGATTATTTTTATTTGGTGTTTTTTTTATAGAGAATTTGATTTTCAAACATATTTTTGGGTGTAATTTCGGTCTCATTATTGCCCTTTAAGGCATACGTAATTCTACATGAGTTGGAAATAATTTGCATTTAGGAAAGATTAAAATGTTTAAAAACCCCTCCGGTGTGGCTTACTTCTAAAAACTATATATTGCACTATTACTATTTTGTGCATCAATATTTATATTTTGCGAATTATTTTTTAAATCCTTTTTAAAAAATAAACGTATTTTCTGTAAAATTACAACAACTGCTCCTAATTTATTTTTGTGGCTCTTTAAATTTGACGCCATATGCTGTCCGGCTATTCTACTAGCTCCGGCTCTGATTTCATCATAATTAATAAATTATTCTTTAAATTTATGTAATTTATATGCATTTATTTTATATTTACTATATTTAAATATAATTAGTTTGTCAATTACATTCCTCTCTATATTATATTATGCATATTAAATATGATTTAGTCAATATATAAAAGAAAATGTTGTATAATAAATTTGGTTCAGTTAAAAACAAATCTCTATTAAAGTTTGATGGTTCAGTTTTAAAATTTGAAAAATGAATAATTTTCGAAAAGAATTTGCTAAAATTGAATTGAAAATATTTTCATTAATGGGACATTCATTTGATAATTCAAAATTAATAAAAAAATCACATTTATTATATCAAATATTATTATTAATTCTCAGTACATCTGCAATTATACCAATGTTTTATTTTACAATATTAAATCATAATAATATTTCAATATTTACGGAAAGTTTATGTTCTGGATTAACAAATTTATTAACAAATATTAAAATACTAATATTTTTTTTTACCAAATATAAATTTTTAAATATTATTCAAATGATGAAGGATATGTCTAATTGTGGTATACATATTATAATATTATGGAATATAGAAAACTTTGATTTTTTCTTGAAACATTATTTTTTTTTGCAGAAAATAAAGCAGACAATAATCGTTTTAAAAATAGTACAAAAATATCAAATTTCGTAGTACGATTATATTTAATTGTACTGGCATCGGCAGGATTATATTATATTGTTGCACCATTATTGAAAATCATTTATAGTTATATTATGGATGAAATTATTATTCGTGAGACACCAGTAAAAATAAAGTATATATATATAAATGAATTATTAAATTAAAATGAAATTTTTCAAACATTAAAAATTTCTATTAAAAAGGTTTCCATTATTTGATTATTACCATAGTCCTTTATATGAGATTGTATATATTTACCTCACATTAGTTACAACAGTTATTGTACTGTATGCAGTTGCAATTGATGGATTGTTTATATCATTAGCACTTAATTTATGTGCTCATTTTCGTATCTTAAGAAATCAAATAGATAATTATAATAATAATAATAATATTAATATTATTGAAAATATTAAAAAAAATGTTAAATATCATTGTTTAATATTGAAAATATATTTGGAAATATGTGATATTTATAAACCAATTATTATTGGACAACTTTAATAACATCATTACAAGTTTGTGTTCTTATTTATCAACTGGTAAGTTAAATAAAATTATTTGAAGAAAAAAATTATATGATTATAACATAATATTTTTATTATATATACAAACAGAAAACTGGCGATATTCTAATTATGTTATTGTTTATTATTTTTCTATGTGCAATTTTAATTCAATTATTTATATATTGTTATGGTGGTGAATTAATACGAGATGAGGTATTATAATATATTTTAAAAGTCAAAATATTTCTATTCAATTTTTACAATAATTTACAAAAAATTTTCATGATTTATTTAAAGAGTTCAAAATTAGGTACTTCTGTTTATTGTATTAATTGGTATTTACTTAAACCGAAAGAACGTATTATGATTCATATTATTTTAATGCAATCACAAAAAGAATTAATTGTAACAGCTGGTTTTTATAAAGCATCTTTACAAAGCTTTATGATGGTAAATTACTTAAATATATTTATTAATATTTTACATATTTGAATTTTAAATTATCTATTTTATATTATGTAGATTATAAAAGCTGGATTGTCTGTGTTTACATTATTTCAGTCACTAGAGTAAAATGAATTTAGAATATAATCAAAGACCACAATAAACAAAAGTGACTGTGCACAGATAGAGCAAGGCCATCCGTAAAACCAAACCAGAATCAAATACTTACTATGGGTCTGTGGTACACGTACAATATTTATAAAAATAAATAATAACAAGAATGTTTTTTAATAGTTTTATATAAATTAATTATTTATTCACTAATTTATTTTAGTATAATTTATGTTACGTATTTTTAATGATGGTCATTATTCACTATAATATGATATTTTCATTATTATTACAAATTTTCTTATAACTAAACGATATCAATAATTATTGTTTTTTACTAATAGTTTATCAAATATTAATTCTATCTGATTAAATTTATATTTATTGCACAATATACAATACATTTAATTGCAATCATTTTTGCATAAATATATATTAGTTAATTTTCTTTCTCTCTATAATATTTCACATAGTATATATACTATTTATTAGGCACGACATTAAAATATATTGTAAGTCATATAAATAAAATGTATAACAATAAAAAAATATTTTTAAGTGATTTTTTACATTTCTATTTTTCAGTGTCAGGAAACCCCAGCTAGAGCATTAGAGCCGTTAACCACTCATACTCGTGACTCGTATAATTTAATAGCTATAGGAAGACCTTCATTTGAAATTATTTATTATACCTCATTTCATTAGAAAGGCAAAAAATTGTTCTATGATTGATTTCCAAATTGAATTTTAATAAAATTCTAATCACCAAAACATAATTTGGAATTTATAGGTTTTATTGGAAAATTTTGTAAATATTTCTGTTTAATATTTTTGCTATTTGTATTCATATAATATATTTTGCTGTAGTTGTATTATCCTTTCCATATATGTTTAACTTTATGTGAAATTTATATAAAATTTGTTAAAGTTTTATGAAAAATACTGAATTTTCTTCTTTTAAAAATTATTTATATAACTTTCATATTTTATTCTTTACATGATTAAATTACATTTTGAAAATAACTTAATATTTCCAAGTTCTTTGGATATGTGTGTATTCTTGTTAAAAATTCTTTAAGACAAATGTACTCCTGGTAACGTGAAAAGTATTCAAAGATGTTTCAAAACAAATATAACTTAATATCAAAAGTAGATTATTTTATTCCCCAAGGATTCAATTATATTTTATTTTTATTACAAAAGCAACAGTGATATACTTATGTTTTGGTTGTTTTATATATTTACTTCTCTAACAGGTAATATCCTTTCGTAAGTTGTAGTTTTATTTTTGGGGGAATGAAATTTTGTGGAGTAACAAAAGGATAATAAATATTTATAGGTTGTTCATGTTGAATAAAATTTTACTATTCCGGGTAAGATGTCCTATAAAAAAGAGTTCATTGCTCCTTTTTAAATATTATAATTTAAATTAATAAAATATTTGATGTTTTTGAATGTAAAAGGAAATTTTCCATTTCCTTATAAATAAATTATTAAATAATTTATTTAAAACTAGATTCTAATTGGGTTTTGTAAATATTTTCAAAAAAGTATCAGCGTTAGTAATTTAGTGATTGTTTAGAAACTTATTTAGATTTTCTTCAATAGGATATAAAGAGTATATGACTGGGTGTATATACGGTAGAAGTTTTCTTTGGAAATTGCTTTAATTGAAAAAAATTTGTAATTAAATATTTTACCAATCTATTTATTAATATATCAGTATAAAATTTGAAATATTGATTGAATATTTACAGAATTTTTGATTAGGCATTTGGGTATTATTTTGGGATTGGTAATTCAATAGTAGGTAAATATTTGAATACCTTGGTTTAATTAATATCATATAAATTTATTATTATCTCCTTTTGCATAAGGACATTTTAGTTAAATTATAAAAATTCGTTTAATATTTTCAAATCTATATTTTAATAACAATAATTAATTACAAATTCATTACAATATTAAATTATAAAGCACCAATTACAGCCTCAAACTGACATTTCTTCGAAAACATCACTTTCACTATTATTATTATTATTATTCCAAAAGACTTGGGTCCAAAATACAGATATCATTACAGATGTAATTAGTAGAGCAACAATCAGAATCTTTTTTGCACTAAATAAGTTAGAAAATAAATACAAAATATGTTTTTTCAAAATATAAATAAAAATTAATTGATAAAATTATTTATGAAATAATTAATTTATTTACTGGAACATGAAGACAGTTACTAGTTATCTTCCCTGCCTGAAAATTCAATTATGTATTATGTATATATTTTTAAACACAGAATCAAAATAATCATTTCTAGATTTTTTTAGCTTACATTAATTAAACTGATTAGTCCTAAGAGAACTACAAAAAATACAACAAAAATATTAAAATATTTCACCATTTTTTTAATTTAAATTAAAATTCGTTTTATGTATAATACGTTTGCAATATTTGAAAGCAACTTTTATACTAAAAATCTTTAATGAATTTCTTTTTTATGAAATTTCAGGAAAAAAAAACAAAACTAAAATAAACTTTTGTAGCAGATTTATCTCTTTAAAAAAACATCTTTCTATAAATGTAAATATAAAATTTCGCAATGAAAAATTATGTAAAAAAAATTATTTAATTACTTTTAACAAAATGTTTGTTTATTGTTTTTTTTTTTTTTTTGTTAAATTATATCAATTGAAGTTGCGGTTTTTAAATAAAGAAAATATCAAAAGAAAATTTCAAATTTTACTGAAATCATTAAAAAAGATATAATTGTGTTTATAGATTAATGAGTTCATGTTAGAGTTTATTAGAAAACATTGTATTAAGTCATAAGTGTAACTTGGTTAATTTCAATAGTTTACAAATTTCATGACTGGAAAACTAATTTTAAATAAAATCTAATTTGATTATATTTTTATAAAAATTTCATTTCAATATTTACAAATACAGCAGTAAATTACAGATGAGTTTAAATAAATAAGTAATCTAATTTTATGGTATTCGTAACTTTCTAATAAAAATAATTGTTTATTAAATTCAATTAAATGCTAAGTTTTTATAGCAAATTGGAGGCCAAACGTTTTAGCATATTCTCTCTGTATAAGTTCTATAAATTTACTATGTATACTTTTGTATGTATAAGATTTATATTAAAATGCAAATAAATAAATTTGTAATTAAATATTTTACCAATCTATTTATTAATATATCAGTATAAAATTTGAAATATTGATTGAATATTTACAGAATTTTTGATTACTATAAAGAAAAATTTTAACAGCTGAACATAATAATTTATTTTTGAAATAAATGTCATAAAATATATTTTAACATCTGACTATCTATATTAAAATTCTTCATTTAACCAACCATGAATATAATTTCTCTAGAGACATTGTTTATTTCCAACATCAAGAACATTTACCGGTACAGAATATAATCAAAATAATAATATGTGCAATAACAAAAATCAAAAATCATCACGTAACATTATTACATATATGAAAAGCATATCAAATTTCATTTAAACTCAAATCAATATATTTTTCACCGAAAGATATTTTTATATTAAGGATGAAAGATTTTTAATATGGTTAACAAAATTTTGTTGTCCGAAATAAAATGACCTTTCCTTTCATAAGGATATATGAATATATATATTTTTTTTGTACAAGTATACATATATGCAATAAATTTGAAATTCTCATCATTTCTTTTTGTTTAGGGATTACAAAATATTAATAAAAAAGAATTCTGCACGGCTGATGATTGTCTTACTTTTGAATAAGATTTAATTTGAAATATTTGCTAATAAATTTCACTTCTAATGGGTCGTAAATGAACTGAATAAGTTATGAGTGAACGAGGCACAACAAATTTTTATCGTATACCAGTAAATTATAATTTTCTTTACAATATTTAATTTTGGGATATATAGAAATCATCATTATATACTATCGATTAAATTGTATTCTGGAAATATGTAACACACAGGACATATATTATGATATCAATCGATTATTTTTCTCTTCTGTTGCAGATAATGCATTTTGGTAATATATGTAACTATGTAAAACTATATTATCTAACAATTTTACCATAAAATTAATATATATAATATACCAGTAAAACAAAAAGGTCAAAAAGTATAATTCTACCCATTAACCCATTAGATTCAAACATTTATTTTTGATTACATATTAATAATTTATTTGTACCGTATACCGTATACCGTATATACACCCAGTCAAATGTCCGTCATATCTGTTTTAAAAATTGTCCTTTTGTGCAAAAGATTTGAAAAGAACTTGAATTTATTCTGGTTGCGATTTTGACACTATACAAAAAAAATATTATGAATACAAATTGAGAGATGTTTTTGTTGGTGAATTCTAAGAGTAATCTAAAAGTAGAAATATCATAAATGTCTTGTTTCTGAGCATGTTTTTTTTATGATTTCAATGTCAAAAATAATAAGAATCAAACAAGTTTTCACCTGGAATATTATTCTAAAGTAGCTACACATTAATTTTTCATATTATTTATTTAGGGATTAAAATTTTCTTGAAGATGCAACTGAACTGAACTTTAGTCGTTAATTGAAGAAAATAAGAAGCTGTAAAATATTAAATAAATAAATAAATAAATTAAATTTTTATGCAATTTTACTAAAGTAATACAATTTAATTAATTTTTTTCAGATTAAATTCCCCTAATGATCTCATGTTACTTGATTAGAATCAAAATTTAAAAAAAAATCTAATATTATTCTTTGATAGTTTCATATTTAATGGTCCTACTCTAATTACATTATATTTCAAATCGAGGTTAGAAGATTATAATATTGTGACCCTAAAATAAATTTAGTTTTACCACTCCCCACCCTAAAATGAATTCGAATAATGATAATGAACAAATGAAATGAATAAGAAAACACCTACAATTTTATAAATTCTAAATACAGAAATCATTTTTCATTGTCACTGTTTATCCCTTTTTGTAATAATAATTCAGTTTGAAGTCATCATAATGACAAAGGATTTCAGGAATTAGTAATATTAGATATAGAAGAAGGCGAATGCAGTAGCATGTTATATCACAGGGTGAATATAATCTACTACGTGACGTGCATTCATCATAACGACAATTAAAAGAATAAAATGGAACACTCACCCTTCTTCAGTATTTTTGCAGCTAATAAAGGGAGACATTAATTTTCATTTAACAGAAACATAAATTGGCATGAAGATTTATTATTTAAGTAAATAAAAATGGATGATTGAAACATGAGTCGATTAATAACAGGTTGATAATTCTGCTATAGTTTTGATTGCAAGTACATATAGCATTTTGTTAGTATGGAATTATTTTGGGATTGGTAATTCAATAGTAGGTAAATATTTGAATACCTTGGTTTAATTAATATCATATAAATTTATTATTATCTCCTTTTGCATAAGGACATTTTAGTTAAATTATAAAAATTCGTTTAATATTTTCAAATCTATATTTTAATAACAATAATTAATTACAAATTCATTAAAATATTCAATTATAAAGCACCAATTACATAGCCTCAGTATGACATTTCTTCGAAAACATCACTTTCACTATTATTATTATTTCCCAAGACCTGGGTCCAAAATACAGATATCATTACAGATGTAATTAGTAGAGCAACAATCAGAATCTTTTTCGCACTAAATAAGTTAGAAAATAAATACAAAATATGTTTTTCAAAAATAAAAAAAAATTAATTGATAAAATTATTTATTAATTAATTTATTTACTGGAACATGAAGACAGTTGCTACTTAGCTTCCCTGCCTGAAAATTTAATTGTATGTTTATATATTTTTAAACACAGAATCAAAATAATCATTTCTAGATTTTTTTAGCTTACATTAATTAAACTGATTAGTCCTAAGAGAACTACAAAACATACAACAAAAATATTAAAATATTTCACCATTTTTTTAATTTAAATTAAAATTCGTTTTATGTATAATACGTTTGCAATATTTGAAAGCAACTTTTATACTAAAAATCTTTAATGAATTTCTTTTTTATGAAATTTCAGGAAAAAAAAAAACAAAACCAAAATAAACTTTTGTAGCAGATTTATCTCTTTAAAAAAACATCTTTATATAAAAGTACATAAATATAAAATTTCGCAATGAAAAATTATGTAAAAAAAATTATTTAATTACTTTTAACAAAATGTTTATTGTTTTTTTTAGAAAAAAAATTATATCAATTGAAGTTGCGGTTTTATAAATAAAGAAAATATCAAAAGAAAATTTCAAATTTTACTGAAATCATTAAAAAAGATATAATTGTGTTTATAGATTAATGAGTTCATGTTAGAGTTTATTAGAAAACATTGTATTAAGTCATAAGTGTAACTTGGTTAATTTCAATAGTTTACAAATTTCATGACTGGAAAACTAATTTTAAATAAAATCTAATTTGATTATATTTTTATAAAAATTTCATTTCAATATTTACAAATACAGCAGTAAATTACAGATGAGTTTAAATAAATAAGTAATTTAATTTTATGGTATTCGTAACTTTCTAATAAAAATAATTGATTAGTTTATTAAATTCTATTAAATGCTAAGTTTTTATAGCAAATTGGAGGCCAAACGTTTTAGCATATTCTCTGTATAAGTTCTATAAATTTACTATGTATACTTTTGTATGTATAAGATTTATATTAAAATGCAAATAAATAAATTGCGCGCACAGTTACAGATATTTGAAACCACAAAAAAAAAAAATTTATTTATAGAATAAAATATAAACAAAATTAATGAAAATTTAAAAAATTTTATGGGTAAAGCTGCTGATTATATAAACTAAACCAATAATTTTCAATTAGTAATTTAATTATATCTATTTTATAGTAAATGGGTGGTAAACTAAAAAAGATATATCTTAAAAGATTTTTTAATTCTGTTTGCTTAATTTTAGTATTTTTCTATTAATAATGAGTATGGCAATGCTTTTTTACTATACCAAAATGTAGGTATTTTAATAGCCTTTAATTCAAGCCAGAATACGTGTCTATGCGACTAACATTAATAACATTAATATAAATGAATTGAAGAAAATTGAAAATTGAAGCAAGTGAAATGAATTGAATTTGTAATTTGAATTATATATAATTATAAATAAATTTTATAATAAACGGAAATGACCAAATTCAAAATAAGAAATAGCTAGGATAAACTATTTTCACACAACACAATTTTATTCATGGCTCAAACCAAAAATTTGGACAGCAGATGACAGCACCAAAAAGTTTTTCTTTTTTTGAGTGGAGAAATATTATTTTAGAATTGGAAAGCATATTTTTACTATGCTATGGTGAATATAGGATAGGAATTATGAATGAAAATTGAAATGAAAGTTGAATTTGTTTTCTTTTCCAAGGCAAACTTTGTTTTTGTTTTTTTTTTATAAATAAAATTATCAGATGTTTTCTCCTTAACAATGTAAATGTCAAAAAAGGCTATCAATCCTTTGCTATCAAATTGGAATTTGGAAAAAATTTAAGAGTTCTACGATGTAAATTAAAATAAATTTAAAAAATGTTATTCAACTTTTCATAAACATTGAATTTTTCGTGTAAAGAATATAAAAAAGTTGGGAAAAAATATTAATCAGATAATAAACTATTAATAAAATGTATAAATACTGAATAATAAAATAAAAATATTGTTCATCAAATTCGTTCAAAAGTGAATAAATAATTAAAAATAGATAAAATAAAATTCTCCTACTTTGTCAATAATTATAGACAATAAAATTATAATTAAAATTAAATAATAATTTAGTCACATCAATTATAGAGTACAAAATATGATAAAGTAAATCCATTGGAGTTTATTTAAAATAATGTGACTATATATGTTGACTGAAACATTTATTATTTGCATCTTTAATTCTTTGATAAGAAATAAAATATAAATTAGATAACCTTTTTGATAGTTCAGTAAAAAAAAGAGACATAAAAAGTATTAATACTCACTTTAATCATCATCTTAATTTATAATTATTTATTTCGTTTAGTTAATTTTTGGGAAGCATTCGTAGTAGAAGGATACATAATCTTAATTTTAAATAGTATCTAAGTATTAATAGAGATTATAAAACTCATAATGAAATTTTTCAGTTTTATTATTATTATTACTGTTCTTCTGATATCTATTGATTTGGTTCATGGTTCAGCTGAAGATTCTGGCTATGAAGATGGAACATGTACTGCTAAAGAAATTGAGGCAAAATTTTTTCTCGAAAAACTTAATTTACAATTAAAGGAAACAGGTTACGAAGAAAGTGAAGCAAAATATGGCTATAATACTAATGTAACTGAAGAGAATCGATTGAAAATGATATCAGTTGTTACCAAACATTCACAATTTTTTAAAGACAATGCAGCAAAAGTTTTAAAATTAAATTATGATAAAATTAATAATGAAAATGTTTTACGTCAGGTGAAATGGTTAACAAAATTACGATACAATGCATTACCAGAAAATGATTATAATGAATTTTTAAATGCAGTTAGTCGGATGCAAACTAATTATGCTAAAGTTTTGGTATGTGAATATAAAAATCCACAAAATTGTAGAATGTCCTTAGAGCCAGAAATTGAATTACGTGTCCGAGAGAGTCGTGACCCAGAAGAATTGAAATATTATTGGAGAGAATTTTATAATAAGGCTGGTACACCTGTAAAAGATGATTTCCTAAAATATGTTGAAGTTGGAAGGAAAGCAGCTCAACTTAATAGTAAATTCAATTTTTTTTTTACTTCACTGCTATTAAATTTCAAATAAAATTTTCCATTAAAATTTAAGATCATAAATCTATGGCTGAATCTTGGATTGCTGAATATGAAGATCCCAATTTTGAGCAACATTTAGAAGAAATTTATCAAGAAATTCTGCCATTTTATAAACAACTTCATGGATATGTTCGATATCGTTTACGACAGAAATATGGCAATATTGTTGAAGAAAATGGAAATTTACCTATGCATTTGTTGGGCAATTTATGGGGCCAAACATGGAGTCCAATTATGGATTTATTAAAACCTTATCCTGAAAAGGAATTTTTCAATGTTACCGATGAAATGAATCGTCAAGGATATACAGCAGTAAAAATATTCCAAATGGGTGATGAATTCTTTCAATCTATTAATATGACTAAATTACCTGAGTAAGTAATATTTTTTTACGCTTTTTAATATCTATATATTAAAAATTGACGACTTTCAGCATTTTCTGGACAAAAAGTGTTCTTGAAAAACCCATTGATCGTGATATTATTTGTCATGCAAGCGCTTGGGATTTTTTCCAAAAAGATATTGTAGCTATAAAACAATGTACAAAAGTCAATATGGAACATTTTTATATAGTACATCATGAACTAGGACATATTCAATATTATTTACAATATCAAAATCAGCCAGTACCATTCAGAGATGCTCCTAATCCAGGATTTCATGAAGCAGTTGGGGATGTAATTGCTTTATCTGTAGCAACACCAAAACATTTAGAGAAAATTGGGTTATTAAAGAATTTCGTATACGATGAGAAAAGTCGGATAAATCAGCTTTTTGAAACTGTATAAATAAATTGAATTTTTGTTTTCTTAATCAAATAATTAATGATCCATTTTTTAGGCATTAAAGAAAGTTGCATTTTTACCATTCGCTTACACATTAGATAAATATCGATATGCTGTATTCCGTGGCGATATAAAACCTAATGAAATGAATTGCGCATTTTGGAAAATGAGATCCGAATTTGGTGGTATTGAACCGGCAGTTGAAAGAAGTGAAAATGATTTTGATCCAACAGCTAAATATCATGTAGATGCAGATGTCGAATACTTAAGGTAAATTTTCGAGATTTAAAAAATAGAATGAAGTTAAAATATTCCATTTGAAAAATAAAACAGATACTTTGCTGCTCATATCTTCCAATTCCAATTTCACAAAGCAATGTGTATTAAAGCTGGCCAATATGTTAAAGGTGATTTGAAATTAACATTAGATAATTGTGATATTTATGGAAGTGCAGTAGCCGGAAATGCGTTTAAGTAAATCTATAAAAAAAACATTTATTTTGGCAATATTAATTCTTCTACATAATTGTACATTACAGAGCTATGTTATCATTAGGGGGTTCAAAAAAATGGGAAGATGCTCTAGAGGCTTTCACTGGTGAACGTAAAATGACAGCATCTGGTATTTTAGAATATTTTGCACCACTTCAAACATGGTTGTCTAATGAAAATAAAAGATTGGGAGTTGAAATTGGATGGCAAATAACTGAGAGTAAATTCAAAATAATGAACTTGTAAAAGTAATTAATAATTACAATTAATTTATATTTTCAGAATGTAAGAGTGGGAATTAAAATTACTATGAAGTTTCTTTATATTTTTGGCAATTAATTTTTGAATTTATTATTTTTTTTAATTATAAATAAATGGACTGAAAAAAATCTTATAAATTGCAAATAAATAAAATGTAATATTATAATGAATTTAACAAAATTTTGGTGTATTTTTAATTTTATCAACCAATTAAAAAAATCTTCACGAATATATCGTATATTATTGATTTTAAATTATATTTAAAATCAATGCTTATATTATATACCAAATTAAAATATAATCTTTCTAGTTTCATAATCAATAAACTTTCCTTATGTACCGTCAAAATTAAGGATTCTATGTAGCATTGTATATATGCTACATATTAGAACCGCTCCTAAAACGAGTCAATGGATCATGCGCTTGTTTCAAATTTAATTTAATTTTAACAACCGATACTTTTATATAACTAAATAGAAACAATATATCGCGTGCCAAGAATATCAAATTTTGCACTTCACCTTGTAATTGAGTTAAAAGTTAAATAAAATAAAAATGTTTTATTTATTTTAACTTTTTATTACTTCTAACTTGAGGTCACACCAAAGTCGTTGTGTTTCTTTTCTCACATCGCTTGATTAAATTTTAACAAATTAAAATAATTTCTATTAATTTTTTTACTAAATAATAAACAAAACAAAAAATGAAAGTGAAAATATTGATAGAGTTAATGCAGATAGATCTCAAATTGGTATATACAAAAATTATTAATAAAAACATTATTAACAACATAAATTTAATTTTCTAAACCGATATTTTAAAAATGTTTATATTTCATATATTTTTCTTGATATATCTGAAGTTTTACTTTAAACTTTTCTGCATAATATATGTATGAGCTTAGCATCTATTCAAATGTTGTCAATATATTTAAATATATTATCACGATTATTTTGAATTTCTGGGCAGATACTAGAGTTCATTGTACAATTGTTGGTCCCCAGACAATTTCAATGAACCTGATGTCTAAAATATTAAGACTATGGTCAGTATCTTAACCCTTTAAGTATAATTTTTTTTAAAGATTATAAAAAATGTTTGCTTTATTTATTTGTATATTTTAGCTTTAAAATTTTTGCAATAGTGGAGATTAAGTAACAACCATATTTTCGTTCATTATTAAACGTAAATTTTTTTTCCATTTAAATTAATTAGGAATTGTGTTCTAATGCCCTTCTAAGGAAATCGAAACGATAAATAGACTTATTTTTGCTTGATTTGGAAATTGGGTTATAAGGTTTAATTTTTTTTAGTAAAAAACACATTTAATTACATTGTAGAATTTTTGTTAAAAAAAGTGTCAATATTTATGCCGATTAATTTTATTTAGTTCCTGAATTCCAGCCTTTATTTTGTTTTCAGTATTTTTTTCCATTTAAATATACACATATTTTCCATTAATACATATATTTAAATTTATTTAAATAATTTGTTATTGTTGTTTTTGTGTATTTCCAAAATATGTAAACTACATTATAAGTAGTAATGTATAATTTTTTTTTCGATAATAATGTAAATAAAAACATATGGAGGGAGGAGGGTACAATAAATTTAATTATTGACAATTTGAAATTTAAACGATATTTAAACGATAACTTTTACCTAAAATAAGTCTATTAGAATACTTTCTATTTAGTAACTAACAAACACCATTGTAACATTTATAATATTTTTGTTTAAAAGTTAAACTAAACTACGGAGCCCATATTTAATATTACAGTGTAAATTTATGTAAAATTTAACAGTCCAACGCGCGCCACTTAAACCGAATGACCAAAAAGATTATAAATAAATTCCAAAAAAAAAAATATTTGATTAACAATAATCTTACGAGCATAAAAGCTTTAATATAATTCAAACTGATTTTAGTTGAGTGTTTGGGCTCTTAACGTAAACTCTTGGCAAAAGTAAATGCGTTTGATCCGGTAATTTCAGTGTTGGAATATAATAATACTTAGTTAATTTAACAAAAAAATTGCTACAGTTCTTAGAGGTGAATTTAAAGTGTTTTATTTAAATAAAGTGTTTTATAAATTTCATATTTAATTCAAAAATAAGATAACAAGTTTTTATTAAATGCCTAGTTATACATTTTACAACATTTTCAATTAATTAGAATTTCCCACTATCGATTTTTCAAAATTTCTATTCCAAGATCATAGATCGGTACATTTTGAAGTCATAGGTCGATATTTTTATTCGTTAAATTTAAAAATTTTGATAATTAAAATAATCTTTAAAATTCCACGTAAAGTAGAAATTATATTTAATTTGAAAAATTTTGATTATAAATTTATTAATAAATATTATGGTTTTTTATTATTTTAGAGTTAATTACTAAAAATTAATTTTGAGAAAAATGATTTTGTTAAATTTATATTTTAAAATGAAAATTTCTTTTTACTCATAAATGGAAAATATCTGTTTATATTATTTATTTGGGATTTATTTAATTAACATTAAATGAATTAAAGAACCAGTTTTCTTCTACAATATTTTAATGCAACGAAAAATTTTGTTTATTTATCTTTTACCTTTCTCAATTTTATTTTTATTTCAATCTTATATTTTTTTTTTATTAAATTAAATATGAAATTTAAAGATTTTATTAGAATTTATATTAAGGTTCAATCAACCTTTCCAAAAAAATATAATCATCAAAAATAAGAGTGGGCACAATTTGGTGCTACTTAATTAGAATTTTACATAATATAAATTTTATTTTATACCTGTTTTCAAAATGAATCATACTTACCGCCACAGTTTCATAGTGTCACCATGCTTATAATCAAGTTTCTGAACTATAAATAATATTGTAATAATGATTAGTAATAATAATACAAATTAATGAGACAGTAACAGTAGTATTTATAGTCGTGGAGCTCATTTGAATTTAGACAACAATAGGTAAATGATTTTATGTTGCCCATTAGCTGAGCAATATAATAATATAGACACAAAATTCATTTAATGATTTACATTCTGTCTCATTAATTTGTATTATTTTAATTATATTATATTATTTCATAAATATATATTAAAATTTTGCCACTAATTATAGGGTTCTGGTTGAAAAACTTTCTATATATATTTTTTGATTATATACATATATAAACAGGGTCACAAAACAAATGCATTTTTTATTTACAAATTATTAACAATATTTATTTTCTATCTACAAAAATCACTGTAAACAAATAATGAAAAATTTTGCTAAATAATCATTTTCATTTAAATCGAATGAATAAATATTATATTTTTTTTAAATACGAAAAAAAAAATATTTTTACATTAATTTTATTTAGTTTTCTTTAATATATACATATATACTTATACTTATATATTTTTTAGTTTACCTTTAATAGAAATATGAACTTGGTTAGCATTTTTATAATTACCTTGACATCATTTTCGGTAAGAATAAAATTAATTCTTTTCATATATATAGAAAAAAAATTATATAATGTATTCTTAAATAAATTTTAATTTTTAGTACATTTATTGTATTGATCCATCAATTGAAAATCGTGAGCATGAAGCATCCGAATATTTATTATTATTAAATACAGAATTAAATATTCGTTTAAATAATGAAACAACTGCACAATGGGAATATGCATCAAATATAACTGATTCTAATGAAAAACGAAAAAATGATGTTTCAACAGATAATGCAATTTATGCTAAAGAAATTGCTAAAGAAATGTTAAAATATGATTGGAAAAATTTTCAAGATCCATCATTAAAAAGACAATTTAAACAAATAACAAATTTAGGTTATGCTGCATTATCAGATGATGATCATAAGCAATTACTTGAACATTTATCAAAAATGGAATCAAATTATGCTAAAATTAAAATATGTTCATTTGATGACAAAACAAAATGTGATTTATCATTAGAACCAGAAATTGAGAATGTTATTAGAAAAAGTGAAAATCCAGATGAATTAAAATATTATTGGACAGAATGGTATGATAAATCTGGTAAACCAGTTAGAGAGAATTTTAATAAATATATTGAATTAAAAACTAAAGCAGCTAAATTGAATAGTAAATATTTTCCCTTAATTTGATTGAGTTTAAAATTTTTTGAGTTGTTTTTTTTTTTAATTCTTTCAGATTTTACAAATGCTGCTGAAGAATGGCTTAATGATTATGAAGATGATACATTTGAACAACAATTGGAAAGTATATTTGATGAAATTCGTCCATTATATGAACAAGTACATGGTTATGTTAGATGGCGTTTACGACAAAAATATGGTGATAATGTTGTAACTGAAAAAGGACCAATACCAATGCATTTACTTGGTAATATGTGGGCACAATCATGGGGTGATATTGCACATTTAGTTTCACCATTTCCTAATAAACAATTAATTGATGTTACTGATGAAATGATTAAACAAGGTTATACACCATTAAAAATGTTCCAAATGGGTGATGAATTTTTTCAATCATTAAATATGACAAAATTACCACAAACATTTTGGGATAAAAGTATTATTGAAAAACCAAAAGATGGTAGAGATTTAATATGTCATGCAAGTGCATGGGATTTTTATAAATATAATGATGTTCGTATTAAACAATGTACACAAGTTACAATGGATCATTTATTTGTTGTTCATCATGAATTAGGTCATATTCAATATTTTCTACAATATCAACATTTACAGCATTCATTTAGATCAGGTGCAAATCCTGGATTTCATGAAGCTGTTGGTGATGTACTATCATTATCTGTATCTACACCAAAACATTTACAAAATATTGGTTTACTAAGAGACTATAAACCAGATGCCGAAGCAAAACTTAATCAATTATTTTTAATGGTAACATTATTGTAATGTTATATTTTTATTGAATATATAATAATTATTTTCGATTATAGGCTTTAAATAAAATCGTTTTCTTACCATTTGCATTTACAATGGATAAATATCGATGGGCTATTTTTCGAGGTGAATTGAAACCAGAAGAATGGAATTGTGGATTTTGGCGTTTAAGAGAAAAATATTCTGGTATCGAACCACCAGTTAAAAGAACTGAAAATGACTTTGATGCACCAGCAAAATATCACATTTCAGCTGATGTTGAATACTTAAGGTGAAATTGAAATAATTCGTTATTATATCAGTTTAATTTATTAATTAATATTTTTTTTAGATATTTGGTGTCGTACATAATACAATTTCAATTTTATAAAGCTGCTTGTGAGAAAGCTGGACAATATGAAACCGGAAATCCTGAATTACCATTAGATAATTGTGATTTTTATGGAAGCATAGATGCCGGAAATGCATTTAAGTATATAACAATAATTATTTTTATTTTGCATTGACAAAATGTAATTAATTTCGTGTATATAAATTATTTTTATTTAGAGCAATGCTTTCAATGGGTGGATCAAAACCATGGCCAGATGCAATGGAAGTTTTTACTGGTGAGAGAACAATGTCCGGGAAGGCAATTCGTGAATATTTTGAACCACTAAGAGTTTGGCTAGAAGCTGAAAATAAAAAGAATAAAGTTCATATTGGATGGGACAAATCTGATAGTAAATTTGTTACATTAATATATAATTTTCATTTTGACTAATATGATTTTGAAATTTTTTTAGAGTGCGGTTGATCATTTGGAACAGTAATAACTTATCTTATATCCTATTAAATACCTAGTCTTTATTTAGATTTATAATTGTATATGTAAAAAAATATTTAATTGAAAATTATAAGAAACGAAACATAATAATTATAATTTGTTGTTTTAAACATAATGATGACAATAAAGATTTATAAATTAATTATTAAGTTATATTTATTAAGTTAAACTTTTACACAACCCTTTCATCGATTTTTTTTCACAACATGTTCACAACCTTTTCACAACGCGATTTCACGGCGAGTTTGAATTGAAGAAGTAATTTGGTTTACATTTTAATCGTATATAGTCATAATGCATTATCAGTGACTGCTATAAAGAAATATAGATTAACATGTTAATATGATTAATAAAAGGTGTTTTACAGACAATTTTAATTATTAATCTTATAGTTTTTAATGAAAATCATTTTTTTTTAAACAGTTTGAAGTAATATTCAATTGAGTCAGTATCCTACAATTATTAAATTTAACGAAGTATATTTTATATTTTAGTTTTCTATTTTAAGAAAATTAAATATTAGCATTTATTGCATTATGAAATTTCTTGTTTTATTTATTTTAATTTTGGAAATATTATGGGTAAAACACTTATGCAATTTTTTATAATTATTTCCATTAACAAAAACTATAACAATTTTAGCCTTTCTTAAATTGTCAAGTTGTATTATTTCTTGAAGATCTATCTGAAATTGCTGAAGTAACAACAGAAAGTGTATTAATAACAACCCAACATGATCATCTTGAATATAAAGCATATGAATTATTATTGGAAAGTGTTGATGCAATAAGTCATTTACGAAATGAAGAATTGAAAACAAATTGGATATATTTTTCAAATATGACTGAATCAAATTTATCAGATAAAATAATTGTTGATAATAAAAATCGAGAATATATTCAAAATATTATTATAAAATTATTAAATGAAATTAATGGTTGGGAAAAATTTCAAAATCTTTATTTACGTCGACAATTTAAATTAATAAAAAATATAGGTGATAATATTTTATCTGAAAATAATTTTTTTGATTTAAAGAAAAGTATAGCAAATATGTGGCATAATTATAATCATTTAACACTTTGTTCATATACAAATAGAGATGTTTGTAATTTAACATTTTATCCATATATTAATGAAATTATTAGTAAAAGTGAAAATCCTGATGAAATGAAATATTACTGGATAGAATGGTATAATAAAGCTGGTAAACCACAAAAAATTGATTACATGAGATATGTTAATATAAAGAATGAAGCTGCTGAATTAAATAGTAAGTACTGTAGTAAATTTTATACTGTCATTAAGTAACAATGTAGTTAGTTTAAATCTTTAAATATAAGATAAAATTTGGTTCTATATATTCTATGTATTCTATGTAAAAAATTTTAAAAAAGGTTTCTCGATGCTCTAATTTATTCAATTTTAAGGATATTATAAAAATATCTTATAGATTTTGAAAATAGAGATTTCATTCTTAAATTTTGTAAATATAACATAAATATGAGACAAATATTGCTATATTTTTAACCAAGATGAAAAAAGAGTCCATATGAAAATAAAAATAACATTTATTTGAAGTTATATAGGAAAATGTATTATCTATTTTAAAAACATTTAGCATATTTTCCGGCGATATAATAAATAATATGAATTTTTTAAAGATTTTACTTCCGCTGCTGACGATTGGGATGAAAAATTTGCAGATAATATAAATATCAGAGAAAAGTTACACAATATTTTTGATGATATAAATCATTTATATAAATTAATTCATGGTTATGTTCGATATTGTTTATATAAAAAATATGGTCAAGATAATTTATCTATGGATGATAAAATTCCATTACATTTATTAGGTAATATATGGGGACAATCATGGACTGAGATAGCACATATAATTATACCATATCCAAATAAAAAATTAATTAATATTACTGATGAAATGATTAAACAAGGTTATACACCATTAAAAATAGTTCAAATGGGTGATGAATTTTTTCAATCATTAAATATGATAAAATTACCACAAATGTTTTGGAATAATAGTATTATAGAAAAACCAAATGATAATTATACTAATATTAATTGTTATCCACCAACTGCATGGCAATTTTATAAAACAAATGATGTTCGAATTAAACAATGTACAAAAATTACAATGAATGATTTTTATTCAACACATCAAATCTTAGGACATATTCAATATTATCTTCAATATCAAAATTTAAAATATCTATATAGAAAACCGGCAAATGATGCTATTAAAAATGGTTTTGGTGATGCAATATCATTATCAGTTTCTACACCAAAATATTTAAATAGAATTGGTTTACTGAAGGATAATGATTTTATATTAGATGAGGAATTACGAATTAATCAATTATTTCAAATGGTAAAGTATATACATATAAGTAAATTGTTTATTGCTATTACATTTATTTTGTTAATAGGCTTTAGATAAAATCATCATTATCCCATTTACATTTTCTATGGATTTATTTCGACACATGTTATTCCGCAAGAAAATAAATAGAAATATGATTAATTGTGAATTTTGGTATTTAAGAGAAAAATATTCTGGTATTAAACCACCAATTAAAAGAACTGAAAATGATTTTGATCCACCAGCAAAATTTCATGTTATGGCTGATTTAGAATATATGGGGTAAAGTTATTACATACATCATAATATATTTATATAAATTATGATTAGTAAATTTATCTTGCATAGATATTTTATTGGGATTTTATTACAATTTCAATTTTATAAATCTGCTTGTGAAAAGGCTGGACAATATAAAGAAGGAAATCCTGAACTACCATTAGATAATTGTGATTTATATGGAAGCATTGATGCTGGAAATGCATTTAAGTATTAAACTTAGTTTAGATCAATTAAAATACTTAAAATATCATAGAAATTTAATTGACATATTTTATAAGATCTATGCTATCGTTGGGTGCATCAAAACCATGGCCAGATGTCATACAAGCTTTTACTGGTGAACGAGATTTATCTGCAAAAGCATTGCTTGAATATTTTAAGCCATTACAGATTTGGCTAGAAAATGAAATTAAAATATTACGTATTCATATTGGTTGGAATTTACCTCTTGGTAAAATTTAATTATTATTGTCAAATTTTCTAATTATACAAATCTATAATTATTTTTTTTAATACTATTATAGAGTGTGATGCGTCTTTGGAACTAGAAGAAGATTTATAAACATAATTATAAAACTATAAAAAGCAATATAAAACGATTTACTAGTATTTTTTTTAATCAAAAATTAAAAATCATTTAATTTTAATTCTCTAATATTTTTCCTTACAATTATAAAATCAGGTTTGAATAATTACTAATCTTAATTATAGTATAATAAAAAATTATCAAAAAAAAAATAAACAACAAACCAATAATCAATCACTTTATGTGCTTTTTTTCCACCACTTGTCAATGTCAATGAACTTGTTCAAAAATTATGTCAGATATAATACAAATTCACATTTTTTAAATTAGTATATAGTAAATATTGTATTAATAAAGAAGTAAATTTAAAATTTATTTAAAAACCACAAAAATGCGATGCTACAGATGGCGCCTCGCTATTCTATTTAACTAGTTAACCTTGTAGAAAGTCACACCATTCGCACAAATCATTCACTAAAATTATTTTAGTTGCTAAATTAGAAAAAAAAGCAAAACAAATAATTCTAATTAAGTTTTCTAGCTAAAAAAAAAAGTTTATACTCTTTTTGTTTTTGGTATCGGAAGAGACCAAAAGCCAGACATAAAGACAAAAAAAAATTTAACTTTCATTGAGGAACACGATTTACTTTTTTTTTATGTTGAATAATTAATAATATAGTAAAAAGTGGGGACCATCTTTTGAATGGTGAGATTTATAAAAAGTTAAGAATTAGTATCGCTCTTTTAGTATCTTAACTAAGTAAATAAACTTATTTTTTTTTTTTCAGTTTGAATTTTTCATTGAAATTGTTAAGATGTTAAAAATATAAGCTTTTAAATTTAGTGAAGAAAATTAATAAAGTAAAAAATATTCAAATTGATTATTATATTGTTTTTAATTATAAATCATTTTCTATTAAATGTAAGTTTAAAATTTACTTAAAGTGAAAGGTTTCAAAAAGTTATCTATTAAATTTATAAATAATATTGATTTTTGTGAAATTGAAAACTAGTTTTATAATTGAATTGCAAATATTTAAAATATATTTTTTTATTAAAGTCATAAATTCAAAATTTTATTTAAATAAAAATTTAAATTATTAATTAAAATAGAATTCAGTTTTTTTTTTTTTTAATTTCAAGGTGAATTAATTTTGTTATTTTATTATAAATTTATAATTTACATTGATTTTTCAATATAAATTTTGTAAAAGGGGTTGTTAATAACAAATTGTTTGTCTATTTTACTTCGGCAATGGATTCTTTTGCTATCTTGCTTAGGTATAAACATGTTCTACTTTGAGTTTAATTTTTTGAATTTTTATTAATTCAGTTTCCTAGCCGATTTAATGATTCAAGTTGTTCTGAATTTATTTTAAATTTCTGTATTCATTCTTTTCTGAATTTCCTTAATTCAACTTTTTCCAAATTTTCTTAACTTTATTTCTTTATAAAAATCTCAGTGGCAGACAGTTTTATAAGCAAATTTTTATATAAACTTTTAATTATTAAAATTATGAAAAAAAGATCATCACTTTAGTCCTTCGTTAAATTAAATTTATGTTTTATTAATTTAATTAGAAAATATTATTGTATAAATATAAAATTGTAGTTAAATTCTAAATATAGAATTGTTGTAGCAAAATTATTATATTGTCACACAATAATATAAAATAATTAAGTGTTTATATAATTTAATCGTCTCCAGTTTGTATATAATTATAAATAAATTGATTTTTCAAAACCAGTTTAATAATTTTTAATTATTATTTATAATTTTTAAAATTAATTAATTATATTATGTAAATACAAATAGGCTGAGAGGAAATTATAAATATATAGATAGCTAGTTAATATTTTATGATTTGAATGGCAAATATATATGATGTCATATCAATTTTTTTTGTATTGTTTTAGCTATAGTCTAACTTTCCTACAAAATTTATTTTCTTACTTTTAAATTCAAATAAACGATTTATTAATTAAATTTGATTGAAAGCTGATTTATATATTAAATTAGATTTTTATTGTACATCCATTTATATTATACCATTTATGTATACTAAATATGTATGATATTTTCGCTTAATTCTAGATCTCTAAATTCTAGTTCTTTTGCTTTCAGTAATCAATATTCAAAATGTTTGATATAAAAGATATCATAGTGGTGAGTTATTTCCTACATTAATATTTTAATTGAATAAAAATTTAAATTTATTTTAATTTTAGCTAATTTGCTGTACAATTGGTATATTTATAAATGTTATTATTGCACAAGAAACTGAAACACCAGATGGATTAATTTCAAATCCAATTTTTTTACAAGAAACTGAAACACCTGATGATGTACTAATACCAAATCCAATTTTTACAGCAAGTGAAACACCAGATATAAAATCATTTTTGGAAGAAGTTAATAAAAATTTAGCAATTTTATACAACGAACAAATTAATTTAAATTGGAAAAATGATGCAATTGAAGCACAAGATGAAACACTTAAAGAAAAACAATCACAAGAAATTACACATAGAATAATGGAATATATTAAATCAGTTCGTGAAATGCTTAAAACAAATCAATGGTTTAGTACAATTGGACTTGAACCAATAATTAAACGTCAATTAGAAAAATTACCAAAATTAGGATATGAAATATTAGATGAAGATGATTTTAATGAAATTACTAGTGTTACAATGAATATGAGTATGATTTATAAAAGAGTTGAATTGTGCTCATATCAGGATAATAATCAATGTAATTTAACATTAATACCAGATGTACAAGATATTTTACATACAACAAATGATATTAAAGAAATTGAATATTATTGGTTAGAATGGAGATCAAAAAGTGGTGGACAAATTAAAGAATCATTTGAAAAATTTGTTAGATTATATAGAAAAACAGCAGAATTAAATGGTATATTATTTTATTTATAATTATTCATTTGTTTATATATTTATAATTTTTTTTGTAGGTTTTGAAAAGCCAGTAGATTTTTGGTTTCGTAATTTTGATAATAGTGATCAAGTTTTACCTGAATTAGAATATAATTTATACGAATTACATCCACTTTATGAACAATTACATGCTCATGTTAGAAATTTATTAAGAGAAAAATATGGTTCAGAAATGATTCAACCATATTTACCATATCCACAACATTTAGCTGAAATTTTTATTGGTGAATCATATCGTGATCAAGAAGGAAAAAATATAAAATTTCCATATCCAGAAAAACGTTTACCTAATGTAACTGAAGGACTTTTGGCCAATAATTATACACCAGAGAAATTTTTCAAATTAAGTGAAGAATTTTATTTATCAATTGGATTACCACCATTACCAGAGTAATTATATGAAATTAATTAATTACTTATTCATCGTACAAAAATTCATGTTGTTTAATTTTAGATCATTCTGGACAGAAAATTGTTTACCAAAAGCTGATGCAAGTGAAACATATTTAACTTGTTGGAATAAAGCATATAATTTCTATGAAAGTGATTTAGTAACATTAAGTTATTGTCCACAAGTTGATCAACGACGTTATCTTCAAATGTTTCAATCTATGGCAGATGTTTACACATATAAATCATTTAAGGATCAATTAACTGTTTTTCAAGATGAACCATTTCCAAATTTCAATGAAGCATTTTCAAAAATATTTACATTATCAGTATCAACACCAAGATATATGGAAAAATTAGGTATATTTCCAGAAGGCACTTATGATTGGGAAACAAGGATTAATCGACTTTATTTCCAAGTGAGTTTTGAATTTTTTAAGGACTATAGGGTTGGAATACATATATTGTAAAATAAATTTTCGGATTAATTCAAATTATAATATTATAAATTATTGACCTGTAATTAAATTATTTAACTTATATAAACTTCCATAAAATAATCAAATTTTAAATAATATACTTTCAGGGACTTCAAGAAGTATTCATTATACCAATTCTATTCACTCTTGATAAATATCGTGTAGAAATATTATCAAATGACACTCATTCATGGGACAATTGTGCATATTGGAATTTAAATGAAAAATATACTGGAGCTATGGCACCAGTTAAAAGGACTAATCAAGATTTTGATGCACCATCAAAATTACTAATTGGTGTAGATGAAGTTTATTCAGGGTAAAAAAAAATTTAATTCCAATTAAATTTAATTATTAAACTTTATTTCTTTTTTTTTTTAATAGAATTATAATAGCAACAATATTTCAGTATCAAGTTTACAAAAGTTTCTGTGAAGAAATTGGTCAATATAAAAAAGATGATTCTGAATTTCCTCTTGATAATTGTGATTTGTCAGGGCATCCAGAGCTTGGTGAAAAGATTGAGTAAAATTTTATAAATATCCTTGCAATAAATAAATTATATGATAAATAAAATTTTATTAGAAAAGCATTGGCTTTAGGTTCTTCAAAACCATGGAAATATGTTTTAGAAACTTTAACCGGTGAAAAGGAATTAAATCCTTCTGGTTTCTTAGAATATTTTGAGCCACTAAAACAATGGTTAACTGAAAATAATTTAATTAATGGAATAGAAGTTGGATGGATTGAATCAAAACGTAATTTTAATAATTTATAATTATTTTGTAAGAAGAAATTCATTATATATTTTGTATTTTTTCCAGAATGTGAAAGTTCTCTATATGAATAAGCAGAAAAGTTTAGATATGTATATTGTAAATATTTTTTTTATTATAATGTAAATTTAATGTACAATAAAATAATATTGAAATAAAAAAAAAACATTTTTCAAAGTCAATATAAACCGCTGAAAGCCCTTTAAACATTTACCACAATTCAATAATTTAGATTGAAGCAACACACCGTCATTTGACTGCACCTTTTTTTTTATAAATCAAAACACGATTAAAATATAAAAGTTTTCTATGACAAGCAAACCGCGATTTGAAAGGTCTGATTTCTATATGCTTTTATTCAGGTCAGTAAAATAAAAATTAAGAAAGATAATTATTTTAAACACTCAAAAGGTCGCTTTTCGAAAAAAAAAAAGTTTGTTATAAAAAAAAAATGTTTTAAACGTATTTTAATCAGGTGTCAAGAATTTAGATTCCGATTATTTTATATAAGTCAAAAAAATAATATAAATTTCTTTAAATCTTATAGACAAGATATTAGGTTGATTGAGATAATGTTAATGCAATAGTTATTATGTTGGAGTTGTCCAATAAAGAAAGTTATCATCTCAGTACCAATTTGTTGCTTTATATACCACATCTTCAGTATACCTAAATAAGGGAACATTTTTCCTATTTTAAAATTCCCCACATAGATTCACTTTCCCAAATCGGATTGACCAATTTTGTAGTACATATAGTTATATTGGATATGTATACCACTTCTTCTCGTAGTATCATTCTAGTTTCTAATCATACAATAATAAATGTTGGTGACAAATTCTATTGGAAAAAGAAATTTCTATACTATTCAACGGTTCTTCTTATTCGTATAAATGAAAATTATGATTAATTAATATATTCAAGTTACAAGGTGTTAATGATTCTTCACCATTTACATACGAATATCTTGAATAGCTTAATTTATTTTAACAATTTTATAGTTAATATAGACATAAAGAAGTTCGTGTGCGGCTTAAAAAAAACATACATAATATTATTATTAACTAGTTCCTATGGCGCTGTTATGATTTAATTTAAGCGCATCTGTGATAATTTGATAATTTGTAAAGATATATTTTTATTCGCATATAAATAAAAGTTATGCAACTAGTTAGTAAAAATTAAAAAAGTTGTTTGAATGCGACCAAAGAAGATTTTTGTAACTAACAAAAACTATTTATTTATTTATGTTTTTATTTTGTTTTGGACTTATTATATCAATCATTAAAATACCAATAAATATGGTAGATATATTTAATAAATAATTATTACTTTTTTTAAAAAAAGTCGAATAAGTTAATGATTGATTAGGAGAAATTACTTTACTTTCAAAATTATTGAAATGTAATAAGATATTAGTTTCAGAAAATTTGTTAATAATATTATTATCAACATTGAATTTAAAGTATAGTAATTTGTTTCCTTCTAGTATTTTCTTAACAATTTTCACAGGAATTACATATATTACAATGCTTTTGAAATTAAAAGATAATATATAACTATAATGTAGTATTTTTGATCAAAATACTAAATATCTAATTAATTTTTTCCCGACATTTAAAAAATATTACAAATCAATATCTAAAAGTGATGTTAGATTAGTGTTTTACGCTGCGGTGCTTGAGCGATCTTGGCTCTTGTGGTTGATACATGATTGAGGCATTAATAATCTGCTTAAGTTGACTCATATGAGCTTTAGTAGCAAATAATACAAATAAGCCATTAGAATTGCCAAAAAATATTGAGACGATACACGAAAAAAATTTATGAAAAACTATTAACCAACTAAAACCTTGCATGATTTTGTTTCATATTTGAATTATGTAACAAATTTCAAATTTCTATTATATTACTTAATTTTTAATATCTACTTCAAAGTAAAAATAAAGAAATTCCCGAATAAATTACCACATAATTATAAATGATATTATGTTATTAAGTATTTCGACCTAAAACCTATATGCTAATCAAAACTTATAAGACAATTTTTTTTTATTGTACGAATCAATGTAAATGTTAAAAAATATAAAAAAAAATGTAATGACAATAGCGTGGTGGGCTTCTAATTTATATACGACATGCAAAAAATTCTCGTAGAAAACAATACATACTATATATTTTTTTTATTATTATTATAATATTCATTTACAAATTATCATTAATACACCTGTAATGTGGTATAGAATATTTTTTTATTATTTATGGTCATATCTTAACTACCCGCATCTAAGATTAACTAAAAAAAAAATATTTAAAAAAAAAACATAAAGGGGATAATAACAAAAAAGTGTAAACATTAGTTTAGATTAACATGAAACCCCCGTGAGTTAAGTTCTAAATTTTGTTTAATGTTTTAATGTTTAGTAAAAAATTTTTAATTGTAATTTTTGGACGAAAATTCGCTTTTAAAATAAACTTAAATCATTTTTAGTCACCAAAAGATTAAACTTAAAACAAAAAAATATTGAAATTATAATTATGTTAATGTGATCATTTCAACATATTTTATTATATTGCGCAAAATATTAAAATTAATTTAATACAACAAAAAAAGTGAAATTAATTTTTATCCTAGAATTTATGAAAATTTAGTTACAAAAGTGAAATTTTTGATTAATTGAAGAAAATTATGTTATTATTTAATTTATTACTCGTATTTATAACAAATTTTTGTTTTTATTTTAAAATTGGTAAAACTGAACCGCAATTAAATTTACCACCGCTTACAGTGCCAAGTACACGACCGGATATATACCCAAATAGTTATACACCGATCAGATCATCACCATTTAGTAGTGATCAATATAATTCGGATAATGATCGTAGTCAAAGATTTGGACCACCATATGGGAGTGTGAGTGAATTAGAGGATGATATGCCAAATGATTATAGGGTGAATAGTAGAAGTAGGGTAGATTAGATATTAATGATATATTTATATATATATTTAAATATTTAAATATCATAATTCTATATACAATATTTATAAGTATACTTTGATTTAATGCGCAAAATTTCAACATTTAAATTACTAATTGTGTTTTTAATTAAATAATATAACAGGAAATGCCAAAAAATTTGAATCATAATACATATATAGCATTATGTAGATTGTATTTAGATTTAATTATAACACCAATTATATGTTAATTATTTAAAATTTATATTAAAGTTTAGTAGAAATCATTGTTATAGAGTCAGAAATAATAAATTTAACTTATTAATTACATTATTCATATATAAAAATATAATATGAAATATTTTACAGCAAGGTGACAATATAGATGATCGATATCGGTATAATTATAGTAATCGTAATCGTCAAAATTATACAGGACCAAATTATCCTCAATCAACTTTTACTCAAGATAATTTTAATCAATATAATCAGCAGTCTGATAATTTTAATTCATATCGTGATCGTGACAATAGAGATCGTTCTACAACTGATCGATCATATCCAGATCGTTATAATACAAATCGACAATATCAAGATGGTTTTAATAATAATAATAATAATAATCAATTTGGTGATAATTTTGATGATGGACGTAATCGTTACCAAGAAGATCGTCGTTTTGCTGAGGAAATGCGAAAATTACGTAATTTCTTAACTGAATATGATCAGCAAGGTTCTACAGAATGTACAAATAATGTAGCTGCCCAATGGAATTTCGAATCAAATGTCAATGAGCTTACGCAAGCGGATGCTGTAAGTCAAACTATAATTTTTGTTAATAAAATTATTATTATAAATTTAATTATCTATGGAATTTATTTTTGTATAAAACTTTAAGACAGATTTTACTTATTAGTAAAGAAAATAATTTTAAATCTCAATTGATTTGACATTGACATAAAAAATTATCCCCTACAGCTGATTATGAGTCAATTTAATTTTTATTTATAATTTGGTATGTCGCGTGCTTTTTCTCGCATTGTTAACATCATTTTTTCGCATGACAGAAATAAAAGGGTTTTTTTTTGTCGTTAGTTTTTTTATTGTTCAAAGAGTTTTATGTTTCATTGGAGCATTAGACTTTTGTGGTTGTGGGAAAATATTCAAGAATCATAATATACCACAATACCATTACATTTTCATTCATTGTTAAATATTTAGTAATGGTATAATAAAATCGTAACATTAAATACATACTTTTAATGGTACATATATAATAACAAGTAGTTTTAAATTTTTTGTTGGTTATAAATTGTATATTTACAAAGAATTATTTACCAAAATTGATAAATTTCTAATAATTTAAATTTTTTTAAATTTTTATTTAATTATTTCTTGATTTTGTTTACCAATCAGCTAAAAATTCATGTTCAAAATTTTATTTTATTAAATTCTCCTAAATGTATGCAATTTATTTGGACTAAATAATTTTGGAGTATTATTTGAGTTTAGGGATGAATGTGGCATATCTTTTGATGCATTTCGATAGCCTTTAATTAGTTCCACATATTTTTAATATAATTTAATAATTCTTAGCTCTTAGCACAGCAAAGATACTCTGACTATCAGCGATCAGTGTACGAAAATACAAGAAATATTGACAAAAATTTAATTTTTGATCAAAATTTCTATCGCCAACTACGTTTAATTGAACAAGTTGGACCAAGTGCCCTAGCACCGGATCAATTAGATAGAGTAAATTTATTTACAAAATTTTAAAAGAAAATTAAATGATTATAATTTATTATATGGCTTTAGTATACTAGAATTATTAACGATATGCTTGTTCTGTACAATGGAGCATCAATTTGTGCCTATCAACAACCATTTCAATGTGGTATTAAATTAAATCCAGATTTAAAACAAATAATGGCACGAAGTCGTGATTGGGATGAATTACAACATACTTGGACAGAATTCCGTAGAAAAACTGGAAAAGATATGCGAGATAATTACGAACAATTAGTAGATTTAATGAACGAAATTGCAATAGTTAATAGTAAGTATATACTTTATATATAAAATAATCTTATATGTTAGATAATAATTTAAAAATTTTTTATAGACTACACCAATGGTGGTGATTATTGGTTTTCAGCTTATGACTCACCTGATTTTCGTGAAGATACCAACAGAGTTTGGTTACAAATTCAACCACTTTATGAATTATTACATGCATATGTTCGAAGGAAATTACGTGAATTTTATGGACCTGATCGTATTAATAGAAATGCCCCAATACCAGCTCATATTTTGGGCAATATGTATGGACAAAGTTGGTCAAATATTTTAGACATTACAATGCCATATCCAGGAAGAAATTTTATTGATGTAACCCCATCTATGTTAGTACAAGGGTATACACCATTAATAATGTTTCAATTAGCTGAAGAATTTTTCATATCAATGAATATGTCAGCAATGCCACATGATTTTTGGATAAATTCAATTGTTGAAGAACCATTGGATCGTGTGACATTGTGTCAACCATCAGCTTGGGATTTCTGTAATCGAAGGGATTACAGAATTAAAATGTGTACTAGAATAACACAAAAAGATTTAGTTAGTGTACATCATGAAATGTCACATATTCAATATTTTTTGAATTATAGACATCAGCCAAAAGTTTTTCGAGATGGAGCAAATCCAGGTAAATATGGAATTGATTTGTTTTAGTAATAAATTTTTCAAATATGTTTTCAATAGGTTTTCATGAAGCTATTGGTGAAGCAATTGGATTATCAGTTTTAACACCGAAACATCTTCAAACACTTGGCTTGATCCAGAAATCAGTTGATGATACTGCATATGATATTAATTATCTATTCACGATGGCAACAGATAAGGTAAATTAATTTCCTCTATACTAAAGCCCAAGCTATAATATTTATTTTGTAATAAATTAGGTGGCATTTTTACCATTTGCTTTGTCTTTAGAAGCATGGAGGTATGATATATTTAGTCGCAGGACAAATAAAGAAATGATGAATTGTCGATATTGGGATTTAAGGTATACAAGTTATAATTATTCATTTTTAATAATCTTATTCGATTTTACAAATTTAGGGAACAGTATGGTGGTATTAAACCCCCAGTTTTAAGATCTGAAATGGATTTCGATCCAGGTGCTAAATATCATGTCCCAGCTAATGTACCTTACATGAAGTGAGTACTTGATTTCATATTAAATTAAATAATATTGATTTTGTTAGGTTTTACTGACCCAAATATTAATATAAAATAATATAATAAATATTAATTAAATATTTTCCATTTCCTTCGTTTGCCCATTTTTTTAAACCTGAATAAAATTGCAACTTATAATTAAACATAAGCAATTAACAATGCTAAACAAATCAAAAGAATTACATAATAAAATTGTTGTTTTTTTCTTCATATTTTCCACACCATCGTAATGTGTTTTTTTTTTATTTTACAAATAAAGTGAAATTTTTTCCACACAAAAGAAAAACAAATTTGAAATCAAGATTTTTCAGAAAATCATATGTTTTTAATGCCAGACAAGTTTAAATTTATCCACGTTTTACCACTTTTACTATAAACGATTTTCTTTTTGAACCGATAAGACTTTTATTATTATTATTATTATTATTATTTGCTGTAAAATGTAGACGAGACATGAAAAAGCAAATTCATAAAATTTATATTATGTAATAGAAAAGATATATAAAAATGCGAACTCGATTTATTGTTAAATTGAGCACATTACCAATTGCATAAATGTGTAACTTGTTACATACAATCCAGATTTTATAAATATATATTTTTTATATTATATTTTCAAGCAGGAAGTTTTATGTTATTGTCGATTACCTACTGGGAAATTTTCATAGTATAAAAACATTTGTTGTTTTGGCACACAAAATGAAATAAAAATTTAACATAAATAGATAGAGAGTAACAGTTTCAAAAAAGTTTAATAATTATGTAATTTTGATTATTAATGTTTAGGTTGAAACCAGATTTCTATTTTACTATAATTTTTTATGGTTTTATGGTTTAGTATTAACAGTTAAAAAGGTGAAATAAAATTTTATAATTAATAAATTGGTTTTAATGTGAGTACGGATTTCCTTATAATTGATGTAATTACGCATTAGGTTTTGATTAGTTGCTGGAAATCGTTTTTGTTAAGATACTCGTAATTTAATCGTTTAATTGAGTATTTAAAAAAAGTGTTAATTGTAACATTTTTGAGTATCGAATTATGTATATTTTAATATTCAACCCTACAATGGTTTTCGAGTTACTACAATAAAAATTACGAAATTTCTCGCTATTAAGTAGAATGCTTTTTGTAATCTAATTGGTAGATTGATTAATTAGTATACTCGATAAGTTTGTATTACTTAGTATATTGAAAACTGTTTTTTTTTAGTATTTGTTATACTGAAATTATGAGTAAGGATTATTCAAAAAGGAATAGTAAATAATAATTTGTATTTTGTAATTTTTTTTAAAAAAATATTTTAATTCGTTTCTTTTTTGTATGTTTTTTTTTTTTTTGGTAATATTTTAACAAATTCATATTAAAAAAAAAATTAATAGAAAATAATAAAATTAATAAAATAATAAGTAAAAAAACTTACATAGAAAACTTATATTGAGATAAAAAATCTCTTGAGCACAGCATTTTTACAAAATTTATAATATAATAATTTTCCACGTATTTTTTGTTGTAGTTCTTGATATCAAAAATTATTTATCCTTTTTTTGTTGTTGTTGTTGTTTTTGGTTTATACTTAAAATAATTATATTTATATCAGACCTGACATTTTAGTAACATTTTTTTTAGATGAGATAATAAATCAATTTCAATGGTATATAAAAATGTTCTATAAATAATATTCACATTTTTAATATCCATGATGATGATGTTCATGTTCATGTTCATGTTCATCTCCGCCATGATGTTCTTCAATATGTCCGTGATGTTCAGTTTCGTGGTGTTCAATTTCTTCATGATGACCACCGAAATCATGTTCACCTTCACTACCACCAAAATCATGATGTGATTCTTCAATCTGATGATGATGATGATGATGTTCTGGTTCTTTATGAACAAATTCTGGTACTTTATATGGTACATGTTTTTCATGATATTCTGGTACATGTTTTTCAATATGAACTGGTACTGGTTTATCGACTGGTACTTTAACTGGATATGGTACATGTTTTTCTACTTTAACTGGTACTTCCTTTTCAACGGGATATGGTGCTGCTACATGAATTTTAACTTCATATGGTACTGGTTTATCAACATGTACTGGTACAGGACGATCATATTTAACATGTACTGGATATGGTATTTTCTTAATAACTGGTACTGGTACTGGTTTTTCGACTTTATATGGTACTGGTTTTGGTACATGAACTGGTACTGGTCGATCAACATGTACTTTAACTGGATAATGGACAATTTTTTCAACTGGATATGGTTTATCAACATGTACATGTACTTTAACTGGATATGGTACTTTCTTTTCAACTGGATATGGTGCTGGTACATGAACTTTTACTGGTACATGGACTTTCTTTTCAACTGGATATGGTGCTGGTACATATACTTTAACTGGTACTGGATTATCAACATGAACATGTACTGGATAATGAACTTTTTTTTCTACTGGATATGGTGCTGGAACATGATATGGTACTTTAATAATTTCTTTTACTGGATATGGTACATGTTTAATAACTGGATATGGTTTTGGTACTTTAACTTTATGTGGTACTGGAATATGTTTAACAACTGGTACTGGAATATGTTTTTCTACAGGATATGGTACATGAACTTTTTTAACAATTGTTAATGTTTTTTCTTCATGATGATGGTGTGGTTCATGGTAACCATGATGGAAATGTTCATAATCATGTAATCCACGTTTTTCTTGTTTTTTATCACCAGAATCTAATGATTCAGATTTACTATCTTCGATTTTAGTATTTTCAATGGGTTTTGTTTCATCTTCGGCTGTAACCAATAGCACAAAAGCCAGAAGGATAGCTGTTTTCTGTAAAAAGGAAAAAAATATTTTAGATTAATGTTAAACGATTCTTTATTTGAATTTGCTATGCTAGTCGCTGATTAATACTATTTCTTTACACAATATATGTTAAATATTTGAAGACTTATTTTGTTGAAATTTATACGGAAGGTGAAAAAAAGTATTCCATTGAATTAATTTCACCTTTTGTGCCTTTTAATGTCCTTTGTTATATAAAGATATAAAAAAAATTAGCACTTTGGCAATTTTAAAGGATTATATTTTTTATAACGAATTTCAATTCTCTTTTATAGCACAATTTTTCAATTTTCACATTTATTTCATTTATTTCATTGTATTCCTTTTTTTTCACAATTTTCGTTCAAAGTATTTTCCACTTTAGTATATAATTTTGCACAATAAAATCCTTCAACTTACCAGCAATTTCATCTTTTTAAATTTATTTCTTCTTTTTACAAAACTATTATATAAAAATTTTATATAAAAATTTTTTATAAAAATTTATAAGTTTTCTATGCTTTTTATACTATATAAGATATGAATAGTTGAAAAGTAAACTGGTTAATGATTATCTACACTATCTGGTAGTCACTTTTATAGTATGAATTTTTTTTTTTGAAAAATTTTGTTAAAACATATTTTTTTTTCTATTACAATTTCTTCCAATCATCAAAATTTTGTAAGAGAGTGTGCATTTAATGGTTAATATAAATTTTTAGGGGCGCTTGCATACTTTAATCATTTGAATGCAGTCATGTGGGGCGACTTTTAATACACTACATAATAATGTTATTATTATTAAATATAAATACAGACACATTATTAAAATGTTTAAATCGAATAACGAATATGAAAATGTAAAAAAATATTACTATAGTACTCGTAATATTTGATTATAAGATTTAATAACACGAATGGTACGCGTTGGATCATAATAAATGGTGAAGGGAAGTAAAAGAAAATTATATTATTTTCTCACTATATATTTTTTATGCTTGATAGCATTAATTTGTTTCGAGGCAATTAAATAATATCAGAGTATAAATATAACATATTTGTGTAAAAAAAAAAAAAAAGCCCAATACCCCTTTCATATTTCTAATTAAAGTATCATTAGGATTGTTTGAATGATTTTAATGATTAATATAATAAAAATTATGTTTTTTTATTTATTTGAAAATATGTAGTATCAAAATTTGACATACATAAACCAAAAAGACAATAATATGTTCTCCTGTAGCATAATTGATAGGTAGGTTAGTAGTGCTACTGTAGATAATATATGGGGAAGTAGTTTTTCTCTTAAAAGTATTTACGTATATTGTTGGGAAATTTAATGCAGCATGTAAAAGAAAATATGAAAAATTTGAGATCTTTGGGAATAAGATAAATGTTGATTTTTTTTTTGTTATCAACTAGATTTTATGCTTGCGCGACAACTTCCTATTTGTTTTTTATTTTTTGCTTTTTACATATTCGTTTTGGAGCAATTTTAATTTATGTTAGGTAATATAATAAACTTGTAATAAAAAATTCGATAATAGTTTAATATATAATTTCCTTATAAAGTTTGTTGAGATAAAAGTAATGAAAATTTTATTTTCTTTCTGTATTTTTAAGGGAAAATATTCTTTCTCAAATTAATAAATGAAATATAATAGATATAATTTTTTGAAAAATTGGTTTATTTAAGTAGTGGTTGCTTAAATTACATTTTTAAAACAAATTATTCGAATTTATTTCTTATTTTACTGCAGGATCATATTTTTCTGATTTCCTTACTATATTCCTACTTAATTTCAATATTATTCTTACTATTTACATAGTAACGATACTAAATTAGACGAACTAAATTAGAAAGCTGAGATTTTTAATATAAAGAATTATAACGTTTAGTTAATTAGAATAATGTTGTTAATATAATATACATAATTTTAAAAAACTATTTAATTATTTTAAAAGTGAAAATACTAGGAGCAATACTATATTATAGGAAGCAATACTACTATATTATATTTTTTCGCTTAATAATAATTATTTTGTTTAGCTATAAATAATAATTTCAAACAATTTTCTGAAAATCTTGTTTTTTTAGTATAATAAATGATAAATTTAATTTCATATGTGAAATTTATCAAGTGAATTACCACTTTACCAAACATTATATAAATTTAACCATAAAGCCTATTGAAAGTGAATATCAATTATAATCTAGTTTTAATGAAATGTGTCGAAATTATTTATTGAAATTTAAAAAAAACAACTATATTTTATAATTTATCTAAAAGAAAAATTACATTTTCCTTCTACAATTTTTTGGTATAGAAATCTTAATTTGGTATTTATGTATTTAATAATTTAATTGATAGATTTTCACTATTTTCACTATGGAGATTGTACCAAAACTAAGGTTAAATTGTCGGTTATTAAATTTTTTTGTTAATAGTACAATTTTTATTACTTTTGCAGTACGAGTCATTTTAAATCTTATTAATTCCTTTTCAAAAATTTATCAATTTAATTAAATTAATATTTAAAATAAGGTAGGACATTTAATATGTTTTTTTAAATAGATCTGTCACTGTCACAAGAAACTCTTCAATACTATAATATCAAGTCATGAACTTTGTAATTTCATTATTACATCATTATAATGAAATAATTTCCATTTTAAAATGTCTATAACTACATTATGAAAATTATTAATAGGTAATAATAAAATGAAAAAAAAATATGCTTTGGATTGCATTATAAATGTAATTTTACCAAAATACATAACAAATGGATATTTTGAAGCCATCAATATTTGAAGTGCAATCTGATAAAATTAAACAAAAAGTCATAAAAATAAATGATACAAATTCAACTTTAATTGTCCTCACAAATAATTGAATAATTATGCTGTAATTTTTTTGTAAATATAGTAAAATTTAATAAAAAAAATATATATGTTTTAAGTATAATGAATCATTTGGGTTAATGAACCATTGATTTGGTTTTTTTTCTCTTGTTTTTATAATTCGTTTCATTTACTTGAGTATCAAAGTATTCGCAGTCGATTTAATTTTGGAAATAGCGAAGAAAAAAAATCATTAAACTGATTCAATTTTTTTTTGCAAGAAATTTTAAATTTTACTTGTAAAATTATTGTTTTTTGCCATTTAAGTTTTTTTTTTATAAATCCAAGTTTAGTTTCCCGGAGATATTGTATTTAGAAGGAGATCTGTATGTATAAAGTCATCATAAATTTTATAGTATCGAATATTAACTAATCCATTCAAAATTGTTATTTCGTCTGCTGGAGGACTACTTTTCTGGTTCTGTAATTTTACTATGTATTAGAAATTATGCCGAATTTAACTCGAACATACTATAGATTCTATAAACCATTCTGATAGTTGGACAGGTTTTTAGACTATATTCAGAAAATTTTGCAATCATATTTATTTATATTCCTCTATTCTGTATAATATACATACAGTTGTATATTACAAAATTTGTTTAAATATTTATTATAATAATTAATTAATTATATTGTAAATTTTTATTTTTTACCAATCAGGAAATTTTATAACAATTTTATCATGCATTTTCAAAAGTCAAAAAAAAAAAAAAATACTTTCTAATGGATGCAACAAGAAATAAACTTAAACCAATGAAAAACTAAAATTAAAGTAAATCATGAAAATTAATGCATTTTCCTATTATTTTCTTCATACAATAAAAGTAATAAATTATATAATATTTTCTTTTTCTTTTCGGGTGAGAAATAAACAATTTTTATTACATTATTCAAATAAAAACGCTTCCACCCTAACATATTACATATATGTGAAGCAAAATCTAGTTCAGCAAAAAAAAAATTATAGTTAAAAAATTATACTCGTAATTCTAAAAAAAAAAATGATTTTTCATAAAGAAAAGGAAAAATGCATTTTATTCAATCGTTGCAGATAGTAAAAAACAAAAAAATATGAAAGTGAGTAAAAGTGTAAAGGAAAAGAGAATCGATTTCAAAATTAATTAGTTCATAGTATGCAATTTGGATTTATTTATTGATTAATTTTATTTAATTTTTTTGGTAAATTTTGTAATAATGTTCAAAAATTATGGAAATGTAAACGCCGCGTGCTTCATATTATTTAATTTCTTTAAATTTATTTAATATTTATTACCTAAGAAACAATTCCATTTCCAAACAAATAATATTTTTAATCTATTGTAAAGATTTTTACTGACTAGGTCAGAAAGAAAGCTTATATCTCATTAATGACAAGTTAAGTGTTCCGCCTCAACAACCTGTAACCAACTTGATACTTCGTTTTGGTATTATAAATAGGTTGATAGCAAACAAACAAACAAAAAAAAAACAATATTTTGTTGAAATCATTGCCATCGTAATTAGATATTAGATAATTTTGTAGAAAATATTGTACAATAAAAAAATATGATAATATTTTTCGAATTGTTGTTGAATCTCTCAAATTTGTTCAAAATATTCTGAAATGTTTAAAAATTATAGTAGATAAAATATACATATAATCGTCTAGTAAATAACAAATTGACATAATTTCTGCCCTGATCATCTGTTTAAACTTCGTTGTCCTATTTTCTTTTTAAGGGCTTCGTAATCTTGGTGCTAAAGACAAATTGAATTTTATAAGAACATTCTGAACATTTAATATCTAATACAAATAGTAACGATTTTGGTTGTTTCTGTTTCTGTAATTTGACTTATGAACCTAATTTTAAATCTGAGTAAACTTAGAACTATATCGTATATGAATCGAAACTAATACACCTAATAATTTAAGATATCACTATACCATACCATTTGCTTAGTTATCTAGTTTAATAATATTTTTTAGATGATTTTTTTCAACAGGTTTTACATCTCCAATAAATTTCTTGTAGATTTAACTTAACTAATACAGTTTTTGATACAATTTTATGGTAGAATACTTTTAATTACTATTATTTTTGTTACTGATGGGATTTTCCAAGATGGGGCAATTTATATAATATGATTTTTTTTTATCGATCAAGGTTATTAAAATTATTTACCCAAATTTTAATATTTTTTTAAAAAAATCATTTATACTTTTCTTACTATATTTTATTTAGTATGCAATAAATTTGTAAAAATAATTATTAGAGATTATGTTTTTTATTTAATCAAGAAAATTAATTCGGAAATAAATGTAATTTGTTTTGTTTTTTTTAGGTTTAATGATGAACCTAAACTTAGTAACTTTAATTTTTTGAATTCTTTGATTATTTTTTTTGAAAATAATTACTATTGGTTTACCACTTTTTATTACTTAATTTAAAAATAAACATTTTGTTTGATTTTTTTTATATTAAAGTTGCATAATTAATTCGTAACATTATTTTTAAAAAATATGTTGTAAAATATGTTTTTTTTTTATACAATAATTAAAATGTGCATTAAAATTATGTTATAAAACTCTTTGGGTAGTCGAGCAGGCATATAAATAAATTGAATTCAATAATGTTTTAATATAGGAGGTAAATGTACAATATAAATGTATTGTGCTGAGGAGATAATACTTTTAAGCAGATATATATGTACATAAATTTATATTTTATAAAATGAATTATTTGAAAATTACATAATTATATTATTTCGCATAAAAAATAATACTCAATTCATAATTGTGTGTAGTTGTTGCATGATTTAATTGTTTAAAAATATATTATAGATTTCAAATTTCTATTTTTTAATAGAAACACAGTTTGAATAATGTTGAGAATGAAATGGACTATTAGAGAGCTAAAGTTATGTATAAATTTGGTATATGTATTGCAATATTATAAATAATTTAACTTACTATAATTTCAAACAAAATTTATGGACTAATGATGCTTAAGCAGCTTCAATATTTCATAAAATGTGATGCTATGAAATTAGGATGATGAGCGGTATAAGGTTATATTGGCGTTAGGTATATTCGAAATCTCGTAGTTTTATGTCACTGTTATATTGGCCAAAAAAATGTGTGGAGAAAACCCCGACCCTGAACGAAATTTTATTTAAATTGATTTAACAATCTTTAAATGATTTTCAATGCATGTTTTCTTGTATATCATTTATTTTAATTTATTAGCTGGTATTGTATTATAAATATTCCCTAACAGCAAGTGTTTACAACTAATAATTAATTTTTAAAATGCTCCTTTTCGTTATTTTATCATTAATTGCGAATTCAAATTCTTATTTATTTATATTTTAAGTTTTAAGTGCCAAATAAACCTTAAATAAAATGAATAAAATCAGTAGCGTATTAGATATAACAAATTGCATACTTTTAAGCGCAATATAAAAATATCCACAATTTTTTTCGTGCAGTATTTTTTTATCACATTAATTTTAGTTTTATTTATAATTGAGAAAATATTTTTATTTTTTGAAAAAACTTTTTTGATTTTTATAAAGCTTTGTTAGACTTTAAATATCCGCGAGAAAACATTTACAATTTAAAAATTATTTTCAACAAAAACCAATTTTTTTTTTGCTATATAAATTTTTATTGACTTATTATGGACGCAAACCAAATAAAAAAAAATAACTTGGATAAATTTATAAATAAAGTTAGTCGCTTATAGATTGAAGTCTTTTGTTTTTAAGAAAATATAGAAGGTTGCCAATAATATTTGTTATAGAAAAATAAGGAATTTCGAAAAAAATTATTAATTAAATTTAGAAAAATCAATATTTTTTACATAAAATAAAATTATTTTAACAATAATTTAGGTATTGGTGTAATAATTTTGCTAATTTAATGCTAGATGTTATAAAGATTTATTTTTAATATCTGATCTTTCTTTTTATTATTATACTTAAAATTATAATACGTTACCATATTATAGACATATGTTCATGTACCATAAAGTCGATGCAAAATTAAAACTACTACAATAAAATATATTTTTAATTCGTGTAATTAGTGTAATTCAAAATTGATATTTTACCATATCAATTTGTTTTTGGAAATAAATAAAATTGATTTGAAAATAGATAAATTTTACTTGGAAATACTATAAATTTTTGTTGGTTTTTCTCAGTTAAAAATCATTTAATACACAAAAATGTAAAATATTGTAAAACATATAAACCTCGCGTGTTTGGCTAACAAAGAACTGAATAACATTTCTCAAAGTTGTTAACAAGTAGAAAAACATTCGCACTTCAAAAATTTCAATATTATTTTTAAAACACTACAAAAAGAAGAATGAAAAATTTATCCTAAAAGTATAAAAATTTTATAAATCTATTATGAAATATTTATAATATATGTACAGTACGAGTACATATGTACATATGTATATATAAAAAAATTAAATCAATTTTAATCTACAATTTAGAAACTATAATATAAAATAATTATTAATTATTGCGTCCGCAAAATATCTACATAATATAAGTTAATACTAAAATGGTAAATCATTTTAATTTTTTGAACCTTGAAAATATTACAGAAATTTTACAAAAGAAAAATGAAATAATGAAAAGTTAAAAACTATAAACTTAGTGGAATGGAATAATTAACAGTTTGTAATGTAATTTAATTTTGATTATAATTCCTTTAAAATTTTATACATATATAATTCGAAATTGGATAAATATTTAATTAATATAATTGACTACAAAAAATATGTAACATAATTTTAATTGTATTGCTTTAGATAGAATTTAGGTAATATGCAAAGATATTTTGATAGCGTGTGAAAAATTAATTATCTATAAACTTATACCGATGATTTGTTGGTCAGTAAAAAAAAATTAATTACTATAATGAATGGTGTAAATTTTAAACTTGACATTTTATATTATAAAATTAATGATTTAATATTAATTTGAAAATTTCTTTTTTTTATGTCAAATTCTTTTCATGTAAAATCAAATGACATTCAATTATATGAAATCTAATAGCTAATAACACATAATATTATTTTCACTTTCAATTTAAAATATTTGGAATTTCTACATAAAACAAATAATAAATTTTCTAATTTATAATAAGTTTTTAATTCACGGTCAGTAAAATTATCTATTTTCCTTAAATTATTACTGTTCGTTAAGCTTGCAATGTTAAATTATTTTAAAGCTTCAATTATTGAACATTTAAAAGTACTCTTACTGACATGATGGATAAACATTTTAAAAACCAAATTTTAATAACTTTGCTTATACTACTTAAATCACGTTGAATTATTATCCAATATTGTCTATCTACAAAAAATATATTAAAAACTAATTTCCTGCCATTATTAAGACATAAATTTTCAACAAAAAAAAAGTACTTTAGTGCCATAAATTTTGACATTTGCTTACCAATTTTGTATTTATCTATACAATAAAAATGGGTAGCAATAATATATTTCTCGAAACAGTATACTAAAAATGAAATTATTACAATATAATTTCTTCCGTAACCACAAAATATATCTTACAGATTAAAGTGGTAAACTATGTTATTATTGTCAAGGGCATGATCAGACAAAAATACATATATGTAAAATTTATTTGAAATTATAGCCAAATGTATATAGAGTGTAAATAATATGCGTGTGCGCGTTCAAAGCTTAAGCATTGTATAGTAAAATTATGAAATTAATTTTTCGTTATTAATAAATTAGCTCATTGATTGCATTTTATTACTATTTTTATTGAAGATTTTTCTTTTGCCTATCATCACTTAAAAAAGTGATGAAAATAATAAATTTTAATTTACAAATTTTTATAATAATCACGAACTTTTTGTTTTGTGTTATGCGTTAACATAAGATGTGATTCACATAATGAATTTTGTTGTGTCACTTTTTTAACCACAATATTAATTAACATTTAAATAGACAAAGTATATTTTAAACTGAAATTGAAATTTAGTGGATAATTTGGTAATCGTAAATTTATATAAGTTAATAATAATGTCTTTATTTTTATGTCCTTTTTAAGGACTACTTGACAATTACTTGACTGGTTTTAAGATTTTATTTATGTAATATTATTTCCATATTATCCGGAAGAAACAAAATACAAATTTTATTGGAATTATGAAATTAAATTAGACAAATTATCACAATTATGACAATGACCAGTCAACTTTTAATTGTCACAAACTAAAAGAAAGAAATAATGTATCTAAACACAAAATGTTTTTTTTTAATACTTTTAATATATTTTCGTTTATTTACAACAAATTCGTTTATATATATTTTTTTTTTAATTTATATTTATTATAAAATAATTACAAAAATGAAAAATCGATGTTTTTTTGCTAATTAAATGTTGTTTACATAATTTTTTTTTAATATTGATGTTATTTATTATTTTGGGCAAGACAGCGTACAAGTGAGCTTGAGCTTTTTATCAATTACAAAATGTTTGTTGATGTTTTAAATTCAAAAAATTATTTACAAAAAGTTTAAATAATTTTTAATTTTCAAATCAAATTCTAAAATTAAACTCAAATAAAATTTGCTATTTATAATCTTAATTTTTTTTGATTAAAACTTAAAGTTATTCAAACTATTTTGTACTTGTAGTTGAATTTAAATATTTGTCTAAGGATACCTAATGAAAATGATGTTTGAAATGAACAAAATTTCTTGTTTTTTTATTTTGTTGAATCAATTAAGAAGATCTTTGCTTCTATTTACGATTTTTTTACAAAAAAAAAATACTATAATAAAAAATTAAATTTTCACTTAAAACTAGAATAAAAATTAATTTACATCATAAACAGGATCAGCAAAGTTTTTTTTTTAGTCCTTTTTAATTCAGATTTATCACACAACATCAACTTAGTGTAGGGTATATTAGTTGATGTTGATTTAATGATGATGATGATGTAAATCACCACCACCATATGCATAACCACTTCCATAGGAAGAGACTTCAACATGAGATCCATGACCACCGCCAAATCCTTGTGATGACCATGGTTCATGTACATTAACTGGTACATGTACTGGTACGGGTACTTTGTATGGTACATGACGTTCAATATGTACTGGTACATGTTTTTCTAGATGTACTGGTACTGGTCTGTCAACTGGTACTTGAACTGGGATTGGTACATGACGTTCAACTGGATATGGTACTTCTTTTTCAACTGGATATGGTGCTGCTACTGGTACTTTAACATGTACTGGTACTGGACGATCTACATGTACTGGATATGGACGATCATATGGTACATGGACTGGATATGGAATTTTCTTAATAACATGATATGGTACTGGTTTTTCAACATGTACTGGTACTGGTTTTGGTACATGAACTGGTACTGGACGATCAACATGTACTTTAACTGGATAATGTACGATTTTTTCTACTGGATATGGTTGTGGCACATGAACTGGCACTTTAACTGGATATGGTACGGTTTTTTCAACGGGATATGGTGCTGGTACATGAACTTGAACTGGTACATGGACTTGCTTTTCTACTGGATATGGTGCTGGTACATATACTTTAACAGGTACTGGACGATCTACATGTACATGAACTGGAACATGAACTTGTTTTTCAACTGGATATGGTGCTGGTACATTATATGGTACTTTAACAATTTGTTTAACTGGATAATGTACAATTTTTTCAACTGGGTAGGGTTGTGGTACTGGAACTTTAACTGCTACTGGTATATGTTTTTCTACAGGAACATGAATATGTTTTTCAACTGGATAAGGTACGGCAACATTTTTGACTACAGTAACAGTTTTATGATGATGTTCATGATGACCATGTCCGCCATGTCCATAACCACCGCCATAACCACCGCCGTAACCACCAAATTCATGTCCGCCCAAACCATTACCGAATTCATGGTGACCTCCTATTAATTCATGACCACCATAATGACCACCAAGTTCAATATGTCCACCTAAATGACCACCTCCTAAGTGACCACCTTCTAAATGGCCACCACTTAAATGACCACCACCTAAATGACCACCACCTAAATGACCTCCGCCTAAATGACCACCAAATTCGTGACCACCTTCATAACCATATCCATGGCCATAACTACTACTGAAAATACCACGTTTTTCTTGTTTCTTTTCAGCTGGTGCAGCTGCTTTTTCAGTAGCTTCTTTTTTACTATCCTTACTGTCTTCAGCATTGGCACTAAGTACTAGCAAAGTGGCAATAAGCCCAAAAATTAGCTGCAAAAAATAAATAAAAATAACATAATTATTTTAAGATGCAAAATGGAAAGTACAAAAAAAATTTTTATTAGTCAAACTGAAAACTTGTAAAGTTGTTAAGTAACTATTTGTGCCTTGTTTACCCCATGTCCGCTTCCATTAGCGAAAACTTGAATTTATATTTCAATTTATATTTACACGCTCTTTTTATCAGAGTCTTACGGTTATATGATCTGAATGATAATTTGTTTTTGTATAATATTTATTCCAACAATCTTGTAAAAGTTAATGATTGAAATTTAAGATCATTTTTTTCTTTAAATTACACCAAAAACAAAAAGGGGTAATAAAAAAATAATATAACAAACTAAACTAAAATGAAATTTTGTGAAATAATTTCGTTTTGATCTAAAGCAAAGATTTGTTATGAATTTTAATGATCAAATTACATGTTTGTTTGTTTGGTTTGTGGTTTTTTTTGGCATCAAGTTGGAATTTATACTATTTTTTTTTCATTTAGTGTTCAGGCGGGTGTAGCTAGGGATAATAAAGATGATTCATTACCATGTGCGACAGACTGGAATATTTAATTTTTTTCTGTTTATTTTATTGTAAATTTTTTGTATTTCTCTTTTATTGTGTTTGTATATAGGAGAAAAATTACAGAGTAACATAAATAAGAAAAAAAATTTCTCGATAAAGTTTCAATTTCGTTGAACTTGAAGTATTTTTTTTTATTTATTTCACTTTCGATTGTTGTTATACTTTATGGGTGCACAACAATTCAATTCCCTTTTCAATTTTAATTTTTTGAATGGAAATCGAAATATTGAAAATTTGATCCAAAAAATTATAATAATATATAAAAGAATCGTGATATTCGAAATTATTTTAACTCTGAATTAAAAGAAAAATCAAAAATGTATTTCAAGGATGAACACGATTTTTATTATGTAAAATAATTTAAAAGATTTTATATATTTTTTTGGGTGTATTTTATTTTTTTGTATATTTCTGGTAGTAGTTTTTTGTTTAAAAAAGGAGGTTTATATAAAAGCTTTATGTAATATAGTTATTGTTACTTTTTTGTCTGAAATATTTCTGCTGTTATTTTAAGAAAATGAAATCTTGTTCACAAATAAATTTAACAAAATTTCCAATTTCTATATTAAGTCAATTTAAAGTGTTTCAAAAATGATAATTGTAAATTTATATACTACATTTTCCTCAATAATTGTTAGAATTATCTTATTGAATACACAATATTTTTGATATAATGTTAAAACATTATAAAAAAATGAAAATTACAATAGGAAATGAAAATGTTAACCCACAAAATTTGTGAATTATCTTGGTCAATTGGTTATCAAAGTATTTAGAGAATATATTATACTTCATTGCCAAGTTTTTTTTAGAAATTTTGTTAAAAAATCTAATGCAACTACAAAATGTTAAAAGACAAAGTTCAAGTGTGTCTAATAACAGATTTTTACATTGAAATATTTTGTAAATTTCACTTTATGATAGAACTAAATCAAAATATTATGAATGCATTTATGTATTCGAGAAGAAATATTTTTAACAAACAGATTTTAATATTGTAATTTCAAAATTTTTTGTAAAATGATCCAATAAATTTTATTGTAAACTGTATTAAAAGAAGGTACAATTCTTTAATCATACAAAATTATTAAATTTTTGATATAATTTTCTAATTAATCCAAATAATTTTATAGTGTCCAAAATGTATTAAATAGTTATCACAAAAAAAAATTTCACTTTATAAATTCACTTTTATCATATACCAAAAAAAAAAAAAATCACTTAAAATTTATTATTAATCCTTTTGTTTTTTTTTTTTTCTTGTATTTTTAACATACCATCGATTTCATATTTTGTTAATCCACAGGATATTATTTAAAATAAAATAAAAATAAATATAATAATTAAAAAACAACAAGGGTTGTTTTTTTACGAAGCCCACAAATGATACTGGATAATTTTGGTAAGCGTTCACCTGCTTTTATATACCCACCAAATCTGAGCAAAAAAAAAAAATGTAATATTAAAAACAATTTTTGTTTTAATTCAGAATTGTTATGCAGACTTTAAAACAAACACTTTGATAAATTTTGTGTCCATCTTACCACAAATACATTCATATCTCAAAATCAACTGGTATACATAAATTTTCATATATATTTTAGCAGAATTTTTCCAATTCCCAATTGTGTGTGGATGTATTTGTGTTATGATAAATAAATATACGATCCCCATTTTTATTTTTATTTTTAAATTCTGCATTTTTGTCTCGATTGTGTGCAAAAAAATAAATTTTCTTATTTAAAAAATTTTTTTTTTTCGATTGTGGAATTGGTAAGACAATTTTTATTTTCGTATTTGCAATTCTTCTATTTCAAAGTTTTTATAATTGTTTGGTATTAAAAGTAGTAGTACGAAACTAGAGCTAAACAGTTTTAGTAATAGAAATCTTCATAATATGCAATTTTTTTTATATGATTTAATTTTTGTTTTTGCATTTTTTTTTAATCTGATTCACACGAAAACCTCACTTGTTCCCCCTTAAAAAAATGGAGTTAAGTCATTAAAAAAAAAAACTAGCTACTTAAATAAATATTTTTTTTTTTTTGTAATTTTTGGTTTATTTCACAAATTACCTCATCATTACCACCGATACACACTGGTATATATTTATAATATTTGTAACATTATGTTGCATTATTTTTTACATATGTTTTACTATTTTTGATTGCTTTAATTATTGCTGTAAGCAATTTTTGTTATTTAATTTAACTATTATTTATATTTTTAATTATTATAAAAGTCTTTAAGAAAATAAACTATAAATAAATATTATATAAAAAAAAAGAAGGTAAAACTATTTTGGTAAAAATAATGGCAAGTTCATTTCGATGTAAGAGTAAAAGTTTTCGGAAGTTTTTAAAGAAATTTCATTTAATTTTTTTTTACAAGAAACTAGATTTTTTTTAGTACAAATTTTGATTAAAATATTTATGACTATGTAAAAAACATTAAATTTTATATTAAAATTTTGGTATATTAAAATAAGATCTTAAAGGTCCTTAGTTTTGATTATTTTAAAAGTCTAGACTTAAATTTAGATAGTGAAAATATTATTTTCTGAAAATGTTGAATATGAATTGAATTTTTTTTTTGTTTTTCATGGACTCATCATGATTTTTAATTAACTGATTTACTATATAAATTTCACAGGGTATATGAAAATTTCAATGACCTTTACATCAAATTTTTAATTTAAAGTAAATTTTAGTTGATTTTTTACGTAATTTTTTTTAAAAGATTTCATGTAATTTAAATGATTTTGTCGGAAATAGTAGAAATAATTAATTTTTTTTGTTTAAAAAATTAATTAAAACAAAAGTTAATTTTAAATTATAGATTCATTGTAACTTTTGTTAAACTTGAAATTATCTATACAACAATTTTTTTTGAAGTTTTGTATTTTTCTATATAATTATTTAATTAAACTGTAATAAAAATGACTAAAATGGAAATATTTAGGACCTATTATAGCTCGCAGTTCAATAAATATATAAATATTAGTTTAATATTTTATTACTATTAAGAAATATAATTCAAAACTAAATTTATATAATTTTCTTAAATTGCAGTCAATAAAAAATTAGACTAAAAATCAAAATGAATTATTTTTTTTATTTGTATAATTTTAGTCCACTTTATTTACTATTAAAACATAAAAATTAGTTTATTTTTTTTTCATTTTATTTACGAGATCAACTTTATTACCAAATAAAATTATGAAATCAATGAAATTTTCAAAAGATTTTGTACATAATATTTTGTTTTATAGATACATATATATATTCGTATATCTATGTTACTATTAAATCTATGCTTAATTGAAAATTGTTATTACAATCCATATATGTTTAATTTTTTTTTTGTGTGTGCAAAATAAGGTTTTTTGTTTTTCGTAATAACAATTTTGGACAATAATATTAAGTATAAATAAAAAAATACTTCATAATAAAATTTAGACCGTGTTAAAATTTCTGGTAATATATAAGTTAAGAGGATAATTGGTTATTGTCTTTGTTAAGAAACGCCAACATACAAAATACTACAAAATCATTTTAATCAAACAAAATATTTTTTGGTACAAGATTAAGTTTTTTTTTTAAATTTTTCTATAACGTTAAAATTTAATTATTGTACAAAATATAGTTTGAATTTCATTACATTATAATACATATAGATCATATACATTCGATGCTGTACGATGGAGTTTTGCAATCTGTATACAGTAAAAATACTATATACTTAAAACAAATTAAAAGTGATTTTCTGGATGATCTTGATATGATTTTTTTTTCTGAAAATATAAATTATTGCAAAGGATTTTATTGTATGTCTATTTTTACTTATGGTAAACATTAATTTTTTTTTTTTTTAACAATTTGTACAGATGAAATATTAAATTGTATACTACTAATATTTTGGCTATCTTGTTTAAAGTTAGGTGAATTGTAAAGTGAATTTATTTGAAAAACGTGGGAAAATTAAGGAAGCAACAAAAATGATTGTTTGAATTTTTTTTATATAGTATTTTTGGTGTGTCTGGGTAAATAGTGTATAATATAGATAGAAATACAAAAATAGAAAATATTTTTTCTTGAATAAAATTGTTCGTTTTTTTCGTGATTAACGATAAAATAATAATAATGTAAAGGGTAAAAAAAATATATAAACTGTTAAAAAATTGTTATAAATGTTAAATTGTTATACTGTAACAGATAACACCAACAAAATGTTGAAGTTTTACGATGATTGGTATATAATTATGTTATATTAGATAATATTGTTGTGAAAGATGAAATATTTTATAGATATGGAAAATCAAAATAGTTTTCAATAAATGAAAATGAAAAGTACTTGAATTAAATATCATTTTTAAGTTAGAATTATACAAATGAAGTAATTGGAAACATAGAAATAAAATATTTTGAATTTCTAATGATTATATATTTGCTGTCCTTCCATAGTTTAATTAGTTAGCCATTGATAATAATTTTATGTCAGACTTGTATACCATATTTATATATTCCTAAGACATACCTAATATATACTATGAGCTGATCTATTCCAGTTTGAGTATGGTCATTCTGACCATTACCAACTTGTATATTATTTTATATTATAGCTATAAGAGTATTATAGCTATATAATATAAAAATGATTAAATCAACCAGATTTGCCAAATAAATTAAACAATTTTCAAATAAAATTCTTTGAAATTTATTTAATATAATTTGAAAATATATTAGAACTCCTCTAACAAAGATTATTTGACATTTTGTCGATACTATTTGACGAGAAATTTCTTCATAATATTAATTAGAAAGGAAAATTAAATCTTATGTAATTGCTTTAAATCCAAATTTATTCTAAATCATGTAAAGATTAATTTTTAATATAATTATAATATTAAATTACAATATGCAAATAATTTTTTTACTGTAATTTAAAACAGAGCATAATTTCAGCATAAGTATATATGTAATTTAAGCGTTCAGACACATATGTGGTATTTGGGTTGAGACTTTCCCTTTTTAATAAATAAATTCATTTTTTTTAAATATATAAAAACAGCAAAATTAAATTAAAAAAAATTGAAATAATTATTACATTATAATCACAATTGGATCATTACAGTATACAGTAGAGGTTTTTTTTACGAATTTCGAGTAATTAATTCACGCTTGTGCGTCTTTAAAGTTTTTTTTTAATGTACATAAAAATCTGACTGTAAAGCATATAACAATTGTCGAAATGATAATAAAACTTGTATAAATATTGATTATTAATTGAAATAATTGTAAATTGTAATATATTTCAGAAAAATTTTATCGGTGCTTATTCTAAAATGAAACTGAAATTAAATTAATCAATAATTCCGAAAATGTTGTTGAAAATGTTCCGAAAATTTAATTAATATTATCTGAATCTATTTTAATTAAAAATTCTAAACAAAATTTCTTAGTTTTTGGTTGTAAAATAATGATTTTTTATTAATTACACTTATGTACGTGATTCTATGTATTTTCATATACATACTTCTATATTACCTCGACCACATAACTTCTCCAATTGCATGTGTAAGAAAAAAACTCAACATTAAAATATTATGTTGTGGTCTTATAGATTTCTTAATATATATATATATAGTTTACTTAATATGTGTCAATAGTATATATACTTGTGATCATTTGATTACAATCAATCAAATATTATTATGAAATAATATTTTTTCTTTAGTTTTCTTGTTTTATGTATATTATTAAATGATCATTGTATATATTAAATTTTATTTAATTGGTGAAGGTGGTAATATTAGTGACTGGAAAAATTATGACACAAAATATGAGCCACCGCTGCCGTTTTATAAATAACCACAATTTTTTTTTTGTTACCATCATAAATTTTCGTGATAGAATGTCATATGTATGTATATACTATGTTTAGAGTACTGAAGCAGAATTTTTTTTAGAGCATAAAATTGTATATTGAGTAATACAGTGAACAATTTTTTGAAATATTATGTCGGTTTCTTCTTAAATATTTGTATCGAAGGTTGAACTAAACTAAATTAAATTTTTAATCTATTAATTACTGACCATATATAGTCAATTAAATTTATGCAAGTAGAGTTTTTGTTTTTCTCCAAAAGAAGAAAATCTTTTAAATAAGAAATGAAAAATGAAAAAATATTTACATACGTTTAACGCCGCATAATTTTCCATAGATACATAATGTATACCAAAAATTATAATGATAATTTTATTGAAAATATATAAAACTTGTTGAATTCCTATATATACAATTTTTAAATTGGACATTAAATAATATGAATACCATGGTATGTTAACTGCAAATCTACAAAGTAAGTAATAAATGTTGTCCAATTTTAAATATACTATGAATAGAGAAAGCCAATTGAAGCATACTGAATTATGCAAAAAAAGAAATATTTTTGCAATGTTTAAGTAGAAATGTTAAAGGCTAGAAAATAGTTTAATTATTGACGGCTTATTTGGTAAACAGAAAAGGATTAAAACTGAAGGAGATTGAAGAACAGTGCCACAAAAAATCATCAGATAGCAACGTAGGATAATTCAACCCAAAATTATACTATTCACAAACTGACATATTTTTAAAAGCAACATACAAACGTTGATTAAAATGAAATGTAATTTTCTTCCTTAACATTTTAAAATGTTAAATATGGTGAAAAACTATAACTGATCCACAAATATCTATGTTTTTACTAACTTGCGACTCAACTGATTCGCCGATAATAATATTTACTGAAAAAATTTTAATGATCATCCAAAGAAATCATTAATAGGTTTTTTTTCTTCTTGTAGTTTTTTTTTTCAAAGAAATAATCATTTATAAAAATAGTTAGTTAATGCCATTTATTACATAAGTTTGGAAAGACTATATATAATCTTCTTATATACATCAAACCATTAACTATTCGCGTATATAATCTAGTTCTTATTTAATATAAAATTGAAACTATTGCACCTCTTTTTTAAAAAAAAAAAAATAGTTTAACCATAAATAGTTAACAAAACGTAAATACGAAATTGAAAAGCAAATAACATTTATTTAAAATATATTATATATATAGATTAAAAGTAAAACTGGAGGCTACAGGTTGCATATTAAAAAAAAATAAACTCATATGTCCATGCATCATGATGGCATTATGTATTACACAGAAACCGACAACAAAAATAACAACTGCGTTTGCTTTTTGGTTGTAGTCCATATAATGGAAAAGCAAAAGTTTAAACTATAATGTTGTCGTTTTCATTTTCATTTAAAAATGCTCTCGAGCAGAAAAAGAACATGTTGTCGAGTTTTTTGTGAATGTGTAACATGGTTTGTGTAATAAAATTCAAGCTAATACATAAATAAGAAAATTATTGTCCATTTTTTATTGAAAGCATTTTATGTTGATCGAAATTTGATATCACACATGTATAATATTTCTTTTATTTATTTTCATCATTTTTCCAAAATATATATAATTGTAAAATGTGTAATAATAGGCTATTATGTCATTAATGTTGCTTTTTATTTTTCAACTAACAAAAAAAAAATTTTTAAAAGAAATTCAAAGTTATGTCAGGAAAAACTAGGTAAATGGGCTAAGTAAAATGTATAGTACATATATGAGTATAATGCAAGAAAGAAAATGATAGTTTAAAGGAAACGAAAGAACTAGTTATGATATAATATTATTGTTTATTTATATATTATGTGGTGTTTGATAATTTTGAAACTGTTGCAGCTGCATAGTCATTTAACACATAAATATACCATATAGTATATATAACAGGATTTATGTAAATTTCAAAATGAATTATTAGTCTTTGCGAAAGAAAATTTACTTCCTTTTCTTTGTACAAATACGATATACATATTTATATCGATATAATTGATTGGAAAATGTATAGTGGAAAATAAGAGAAAAATTTTGAACGTAGGCGGGCGGGATAAGATACCATATTTGAGATAAAATCCTAATTTTTTACCCCAATGCTACAATAATACACAATTCAATTAGATCCTGTCGTATAACGTAACATACCAAATGCAATAATTTAAGTATAGAAGTAAAAAGTTTCATTAATTAATACGAAAAAAATAAAAATATTGAAAATTGTTTCAATTTGCATGGCGTACAAATCCTGCCATTAAGTTTCCAGGTCAAAAATGTCTTAAATTGATGACTACAATATAATTATTTTGTGCCAAATAAATCTCAAAAGGAAATAAAAATTAAATGTTTCCATATAGTTTATAAAAATGATTATTTCTCTTTAACACTTTCGCATGACTTTGGCTTGAAGCAAAAATAAAAACATAAACATTAAAAAGTAGATACAAACAAAATATACTTTAAAAAATTATATATACATTTGTGATATTTAAAATTCTTTTACTAAATGGTAAATTTATAAAATGAAAACAGCAACAGAAACGCATTTGCGGAAATTGTAAATTTGGATCACGACTTTTATACCATAGATAACAAGCTTTGTATTAGTTATGCTTTAGTAAAATTAGTTTGATTTTTTTTTTGCCCAGAAGTCAAAGATAAAATAAAATGACGTATATTTTTTACAATAATATCGTTTTCAATTTTTTTACGAAACAATAATCAAAAATTATATTTGAAAAGCTTTTGATTGAAAATTGCAACATAATCGATAATAACAAACAGGAATTAGATTTTAATTAGAGGAACTTTGAAATTATGAAATTTGATAATAAATTAATCACCTGTTGGGTATTTATTTAATTTTCATTTTTAAGGTGGTAGTTAAATTATTTATTTTTAGAAATCGTAACTAAGAAAATTATATTTGGTAACCTACTTTTATAAAAAAAACTGGGTGTTAGTTTGATGTTCGGTAAAATTGAGTGTAGACAAAATTATAAACGATATTCCAAGTTTACAAATGCAGTAAGACGGTTGGTAAATCTAGACAGAGGCAGAAACAGTATTACTGTAGGTAGAGGAATAGCAAGCAACTATATGTAAGGATATAATATTCCAATAGAGCGTTTATTTCATATTGCGAAAACTATTCCTTTCTTCATATATTTTATTGCATTACAAAACAAAAATTAAATCTGAAAAACTCAAAACATTTCAATAAAATTATCAATAATATTTTGATCACCTTAATTATATTTAAACTTAATTGGTGAAATAAAATTTTATATTAAATTTATATAGTTAAACTATGTTTTTAATTTAGTTTCGCATTTAAAAAAAAAGTATTAAACTTAAGTAATAAATTCATAATTTTACAGTGATTGCATCGCAGTTATTTCAATTATGAATATTTATTAAAGTACACTTATATTTCATATTTTATATATATGTACATAGGGAACCATATAAACGTTCAGATAAAATCATAAATTAAGACACCTGACTGTTGTTAAACCATTCACTTACTGGGGTAACCAAATCTTTGTAAGAGTTACCAAATTTTCGTTTTATAAAAATAAAATCAGCAAAACTACATATTATAATTTTAATTGACGGATTTAAATTATTTTCTTGAAGAAAAAAAAAATCTACTTTCATTTTTTTTTTTTTTTACTATAAACAAAATGTAGGCTATTATTTCTTGCAAGGTTGTCACCAAAAAAAAAAATCATCTCAGTCATTTGTGCTTTAATTGAAGAGGAAATATTTTAATCCATATTTGCAAAATGACATTATTTTTTTTTCGAATTTTTGTGTAGTTCTTTCCAAAAATAAAATCATTTAAATGTGGTGAATGCATAGTATAGTAATTTGCAAAATGGTCAATTTTATGTGTAATATTAAATGGTTTTTGTTATTAAAATTATTTTGAAATTACATAAATTGTAAGCAAAATTGAAAACAAAAATTAAAATCAAGTGTTGAGAGACTACATAGTACCCGATTGTAGAAAATTATTTCGTAAAATGATATTGAAATTTTTGGGTATTTATTGCGTAAAACAATTTTTAATTTAATATTTAATTTTGATCTTTTAATTTCACGGATTATTTAAGAAAAATTAATGAAAAGAGTTAGGTAATTTTTTTTTTAATAATTAAATTATGGTCATTATAGTTAATAGTAATTCCGTTTCGGTACACTTTTCTTTAAATTTTCCTATACCATTTTGTGTATTCTATTGACCAACCATTTTGTGTATTCTATTGACCAACCAACCAATAAATATTTTAATAACTAAAATGAATAGTTAGTGCATGTGTACTGACAAACATTTTGACTAGATTCCAATTTCTAGATTCCAAAAAAAACCAATTTCTTTTTTTCAAATTAAGAAATTAAAACGAAAAATGATTAATAGAAATTTAATATTACTTTTTATATTTTAAAACATCCAGACTATCATTAAAGTGTTCAGTAAAATTATAAGAAAAATATTTGTGGTTTCTTGAGTTACTCAGCAGTTTTTTAATAGTTTCATTGACAGAATTTGATAGTTTAATTTTGTTCATTTCGAAACTGGTTCCTTAGGGAATTTTAATATTTCTGGGTTTTTGATATACATATATAATTCTGAATCAATGAGTCTAAATTGCAATGCAGAAGTCTTTGAATTTGGGAAACTTGTTTAATAATAAACTTAAAAATTATTGGAAATTCCAAACCAATGGAATATGTATTATATACTTTCATCATTAGATTATAATTTAAATGACATCAATTAAGTTAAAACCACAAAATTCCGCTTTATCAAAGTAAAATTTAAAATGAAAATTTGAAAAACAATCAATTTTTAGTTTAAGGTTGAATTTCCAAGAATATTTAGATAAGATCGATAGGTAGAAGCAAACATTTTCCGATACAGTTGCATCAAATACCATATATAAATATTTCAATCTGTCAATTCTATGTAAAGCTTAACCATCGATAGATGGTCTTCGAAATTTGCAGATAAACCTTAGAAAAGCCCAAATTGATTACGTATTAATAAACTTAAAATATTTTATAAGTTTATGAGCATATAACACTATACTGTAGAGTTGAATGTTATGAATGACACGCTAGCAGTTTAAACATATATGTGATAAAATAAATTTCGGAATTACTACAGAAAGCTTGACCTATAAACTATTACAAGTTTGTAAATATATTATGTTTGGCATTATACTATGGTTTTGGTTAATAATTTAATTACTTTAATCATTAAAAATTACTTAGTCCACTCTACAAATATTTCCTGGTTAATTAAATTTAGTTTTATATCTATATAAAGCATAATATACTAATCAACTCATTAAAGCATATCTCACATCAAACATCGATTAAATAATTAAATTATGTTATGAAAATATTCATGTTAAAAAATAAAATTGGTTTTTTGGTTCTTTTTATTTTCTCACCCAAATGCAATACAATATATTATCAATAAAATAAAAAACACAATATACCATAAATGACCTCGAGCATTTTTCTGCACGATTAACTTTGCTACGTGAAAAACGTAAAAAAAAAAAACGCTCACGGTTAGTTGACATTGATTGTAAAAAAAAAAATTATATTAGAGTTTAATAAATTTCCTATAATAACAGAAAAACCAAAATCAATTTAATTATTTTTTTTAAATAGATTGATTATTGATTTATACATAAATAATTAAAAGAGTTCAATTTATTTGATATATTTTTGTATGTGAATTGAGAAAGGGTTAATCGTTAATGGAATAAGTTATTTTGTCGCTTATGTTTGGTGACAATAATTAGTGATACAAAATGAATTTATTGTCATTATGTCTTAAGAATTCTGAACAGGAACTATTTAACTAAAAAATATTTTCCGCAATTTACTTATAATAATTAATCGTAAAGTTTGATTGAATGCCATTTACAATTTCACTATCATTGTCAATTTTCAACAATCAGTCATAGATCACTATATTAAATATAGAACTATTATATTCAGTGATTAGAATGTCTTCAGGAAATTCTATAAATACATTTTATAACCAGATATTTTTTCTTTAATTACGATTAGAACAAATTTATGGTAATATTGTAGTAGTAATAATACAGATTCATTCTAAGTTGCTCAAAATGCATTTTTGAACAAAAATAACATTTATATGGGAAATTTTGTGTCTAAAATTCCTTACTATTTAATTTATAACTGAATTTCATTGGACTGAGATTCTTTAAACTTAATTTTCCAAAAAAAAATATGCATAATATATGTAATTAATTGCAATTATTATAATATTTTGAAACTTCTCCATTAAATGAAGCTAAAAAACATCGATTCTAACCATTATTATGTAAATTACCCAATAATATGATATTTTTTTTAAAACTATATATATTACACCATTATTTAAATAAATAATAATAATAATAAAAAACTAATAATATTAATTATATTTAATATTCAATTACAAAATTATGCAAAGATATAAAAAAAAAAACCATACATAATCCACAGAAGCATTTTTTCACATACAAGACAAAGACACGATGATAATCATAATTATATTTGAATTGTTAACTATTTTATCGGTTATCTATGTATAATCACAGAATAAAAATTATTAATAATAATTTAAATGGCAATAAAAATTAATTGAAAATTTGTCTTTCTAAAATATACTACCATTGTATATTTTAATTAAATTATAATGCCATGATAGGCTCTATGATTATTTAAAAAAAAAAAATGCTTTGTAATTAGCCAATTTATAGTTCGTAAAATTAGTTGCAAAAAAAAAAAAATTAATAAAAAGTTTGTCGTGTATTTGCAAAGTAGATAAGTAAAAATTGTAAGAGAAAAAATTTGAACAAACCTTTAAAATATAGATTTGTTTATGAGGTCATGTAAAATGCCACTAAACACCAATGATGGAAAATATATAGTGATCATAGTTCATCACGTCTTAACCTTGCCTAAACAAATGAAATAAAGAAATCCGAGTTCGATTTAAAGTATATATAATTTTTGTGATTAGAATTCAAATTTTTTCAGTAATTTTGTTAAATTTTGCATCTAAAAGAGATAAATGAAAATAATAATGAGTAATGAAAATTAAGTTTCTTTAATTGGAATATTTTTTATTATTAATATATTCATAAATAATTGTGAATGGAACTTATAAACTATTTTTTTTTTTCATCTAAATTTAATGAGTAAACTTGAAAAACCATTAAAAAAAATTTATGTTTTCTTTTGTTAATTTTTAAGATTTTACTTTACTATTTTTTTTTTTTATCTTAATTAGGTCATTTCTGTAATGACAATCTGACGTATATAGGAACCCTTGATGTTAACCTTGACATCGCTTTATAGTAGCATAATTATGTCTAAGATTTAACGGTTAAAATAGATTATTTTAACTGATTTTCCATACATTTTAATTAATCTTTTTTTTTTTTTGGAAAAAAATTGTAGTTTGATTTTGACCTAAACTCATTAAAGGCTGTTTGGTGTAACAGCAGTTTTTGGCCTTTCGATTTATTTGACTTAAAATTCAATTTCAAGTATGTATGTAAAAAAAAAGTATATTTAATGTTTTTTTTTATTTAAATTAAAGTCTAAAATAATTTCAATTGAAAGTTAAGTCATCACTTAACAGACTGTTACGAAAAATCTTTAACAATTTATAGTGGGTTCAATATTTATCTTATGTATGACTATCGGTAACCTTCAAAACTAAAGTATTTTTTGATGGTTTACCATCATTATTATTCGTTTTGTATTAATAAGAAATAAATAGATAAATTATGTTTTGTTTTCACTTATCCTTTCTGTTAATTTTTTATTAGAGCTCCTTTTCACTTTAATTAATTAATTATTTCATTATTATCCAGTTAATTATACACGCATAGGAATGCAAAAAAACATTAATGAAAATTGAAAGTAACAAAACAAGTAAAGTTTAATTTATTTTCGAAATATTTTCGTTTTTTAAATTGATTCCATTTTAATAAAATATTACAATTTACATTCAATTATCTTCAATATAAATTACAAAATTTTATCGATTATTTACACTTTATGTACCAAAATTATATATAGCATCAGAAAGGTTTTTGTGTTAAAATTTTAAAAACAGTGCATTTTTATGTGAAAGTTACCAAGCAACAACTTATATCTTTATGTTAAAACTAAACCAAAAAAAAAAAATTTATTAAGTTCACATTGAACTTCTTCGTCAAATGCAGATGAAAATTTTTAAAAATAAAAGGTACATTATATTTTTTGAAATGAGATAATGTACATATACGCAATTTTGTCGATTTTGCAATAATAATTTTTACTACCGGTACACCATGTGGTTTAATTTCGCGATGATGGTAGAGAATGTAGGTAAAACGTGCATTTTAATTTACTTTTTCTGTTTTCTTATATTGTGAAAATATGAAAGTCTTAAATGGCATAATATTTGGATTTTCGTTTTCAACATTTATATATAGGTGGGTTAATAATTTTTGATCAAGTTTTATATTTTACATAATATAGCATTGATACAAAACAAAGTATATTATTATTATATGTAATCGATAATAATTTATTTTTGAATGGATCCTTTCCAAAAAAAAATATCATTAAAATGTTGTTGAAATTTTCATTTCTATAAAATTTGATCATATAATTTTTGGTTTAGGTTTTTTTTTTTTAAACAATATTATGGATTTAGTAGCATGTTATTTAATTGAATACCATATAACATGAAAAATTGTATATTATGTACATACATAATAGTATTTTATATTATTTTTGAATAAGCTAAATCTATTTTCTTTTATTTCTAAAAAAAAAGTATATTTTACCTATATCCTATCTTTCACTAATTCAATTATCCATTTACTAACCAATAATTATACTGTTCATTTATATATTGAACGGAAGAAAAGTAATCTGCTAAATGCCACACTGTGTTATTCAAATTGTTTACCAAATTGTGGTAAACTATTTAATAAATTAGATGGAAATCGTTTTTCCTTCTCAGCTAAAAATAATTTTATATTTCCATCTTCGTTTTTAGATGAATCGATTCTGAGCTGAATTGCTCGTATATAGAACATAAATATCTGTCAAAGATTTCTATATTTTTAACCAACATGAAAAAAGAGTCCTTGTGAAATTAAAAAAAATATTATTTTATATTTTAAATTGGTTTTTACCAATAGTTTTAAGTTCATAAGGTAACAAATTTTAAATTAAACCAAAATGAATGATGTTTTTTTTTAAATTACAAGCTGAAAAGCTTTGCAAAAATAATTCGAGTGCCTAAAAGTAGGCAAATATCATAAAATAAAATTAATCTCGTAAATTTATAAGTTAAAAATATGCCTAATCTCTTTTACTTTGAACCTTTTTGCTTATTCTCTGTCTACTATTCGAAAATGTTAAAAAATGTAAGTTAAGGTTTAAGCTCTGAGCGTTTCTTTTACGATAAAAGACAATCCAGCCAGTGATTCATAATTATGACGGAACTTTAATGCCTTTTTTTTGTGAGGTTTATAAATATTGAAAGTGAAATGAACTCACGACACAGATCTTATAAACTTGAGCAGGCGGAAATATGTTTAAAATTTAATTAATGTATTTATAATAATATTGTTAACAAAAGTTTTTGTAGAGATTCGCGACTGATTCGTTTTTATTATACGGTTTTAGTGAAATTCATTGAGAAAAATTTATTACAAAATCGGAAAATTAAATATTAATTACGTCATTGAACTTGAACTTATTTTGGGAATAAAAGAAAGTTACATGTAATCTGAATTGGATGGGAAACATTAAGGCAATTTAGAGTATATTAAAATAATGCTAGGAAAAATAATAACAGCACAATCATTGAGCCATTATAGTACCCAAATTACTCCAAAATTTCAATTTTAAGAATACAACATAAAAAATTACTGTATTGAATAGCTATAAGATATAATAAAGAATGTTACTATCATAGAATGGACGCCTTTTGCCCTTTGATCCGCTAATGCCAAGCTCAGTCTCTAGTCTGGTCTGTCACATAAACAAGAAAACCCATACGAGTCATGCTTGGATTATCAGTAAAGTTTCTTTGTTAAAAAAATTATAGGACCAAAGCACTTAAATTTTAGAAATAGAGTTTTGATAACCAATAACAGCTTTTATATTATTTCTTTATCAAATGACGATAATGTTGCATTCGAAATTTAGTATAAATTCATCATTAAAAGGTTTCTAGAGTTTCACAATATTCAAGTTTTAGTCTACGTGTACATAACCACCACAATAATTTCTTTGGTATTACAAATTGAATTAAATTTATTTTGAGATTTACTTAATACCTTACCATACCATGTAATGAGTATATAATTGGTTTATAATTGAGTGACACGATTTTAACATATGGATACAGGAAATACGTTCATTAAATTGTTGGACACATAAACAAAATTGCTTTGAAGTGTTAATTTCGCATTAATCTAATCTGAAAGCCTTATAATACGAGGCATATTATATTTATTGCAGTAAATGTCTGTTTGAGTTATTAAGCTACCACTTAATGTACAGAATCTGATCAATAGTCTGTGGTAAAACATATTTTACTTAGAAAATTTGAACCTTCAGCAAGATAATGATAATATCATATCTTCATAGTAATTGGGTTTAGTTAGAGGTTAAAATAAAAGCTCTGTATGATTTTTTACGATAACAAAAAATTTAAATAATTATATTATACTACGTATAATAATATCTTTTATAATTATTGTTTTTGCATAAACTTTTGTTGTTAAACGAAAGTGAAATGAGTAGAAAACAAGCGAATAACTTGAAATTTTATGGATAATAAAATCGAACACAAAATGATTTTAAAATTTTTTTTTTACCATTTCAATCTTGTAGATAATTAAATTTGTTGTTCGTTTAATAAGCTATAAAAAATATGATTTATGATATGAAAATGTAATAAAATAAAAACTATTGATGAATTATATTATGAAATCAAAGATTTGTATAGTTATGACATTGAACTTGATTTTTGCGACTGAAAGATAATGAATACTTTGATTTACAATTGTTAAATAGCTAACAGTTTGCGAACAATTTGTTTTATTTTATCTTCTAAGTTCTTTGTAGGCCAGATATGACTAAAATAATTACATAGTTGCATATCTTTCCGTATTGGTTTTCCGGTTTGACGTATGAGTTAATGATCCCGAATTAAATTATCTTCGTTCCTGAAAATCCAGTCAAGACAATATCAGTCAAAATGAATTTCTCAAAAACCATTTATGACTTGATGGAAAAATAGTAAGAAAAAGTTAAATGTCAACTTGTCTTTAAAGATAACAAATACCATTAAGGTAATGACTTAAAAAGTATAGTACAATATTGATATAGTCAATCTATAAATTCTGCATTTTCATAAACCAAAATGTATAATTGAAACCACCTATATTTGAAACGCAAATAACGTGGAAATTTATAAACTCTGACAAATGAATTTATAATAGTGAGACGGTGAATGACATGTAGATTACTATCAGCTCCAGCTGAACAGATTTTTTTTTAACTCTTCACTTTTTTATATTATTTAAATTCTTTGATATTAATTTATTTCAATTAAATAATGAAAATTTCATAAGATTATAAAAGATTGTATAATAATTGGTAAAAAAAATATATATATATTTGAATAAATAATTGACATAACCTCAATTTTTATAATTATATAAAATACAACTAAGAAAAATACGTAATCATATATGTATATATACGTAGTAAGATCACAGGGTGATCTCCAATTCAGAGTAAATTTTGTCAAGAAAATATCAAAGACTTTTCGTATTTTTCAAAGCCTATAAAAGACTTTATGTACGTATTTTAATATTTTTTAGTAATAAAGAACAATTTATTTGTAATCAGATTTGAAATAATAAAATAGAAATAGAAACTCAATGACAGTAATTTTTTGAATTTAATTTTAACTCTGTGGCAAAAATACCAAAAAAAAATTTTTTTTGTATACCACTTGCAATTCGTTATTTACTTTATGCTCAGACATATTTTATTCAGATACAATTGATTTATAAATTTATTGAAACTCTTTATTTGACCAAACAGTCATAGTAGCCAATACTGATTTATATATAGTAAATGTTCTGATTATAACATAATTCATAATTAACATAAATGACATTTGACTTGGTAAATATTTTCCAAAAATTAAGCAATAATAATACTAAAAATTAAACTTATGTAGCTAAACTTTTTGCCACTAATGACGAAAATTCTAAAATCTTAATTGATATGGTGAATATGGTTGACCAAAATTGATGATGGTATCTCTATCTATGCCTTGGTAGATTTATTCTTATAGCATTATTAACTAATATTACAAACCCATAATTATGAAAGTAAAAGTGTGTACTAAATGTTGCAAATCAATTTATATATCCAAATTTTTAAATTACTGAAATAAAATATAAATAAGTCTCTTAAATTTAATTAACTTTAATAAAAAACAAAGAAGATTTTCAAACATATTTCCATTGATTTTCTGAAAAAAAAAACTAACCGAAAACAGAAAAATTTACGAAATAATCATAATAAAAAGAAATTATATTTTTTTATTTCATCAAAAAATGTCACATAATAACGCAATTTTTGTTGCAAATTATGGTGACACAGAAATCTATTATAACTAATGGAGAATATAATAGTAGCCATTATTATATTTTCTTTGTCAATATCGTTTTGAAAATTCAATTTAGATTTATTAACTATAATGTAAACCAGGTAATGACATAATATGTGTATATGTCGTTGCTGGCTGCAGTATTACAAGCTGACACAAATTGAAAGAAAAATATTTCATTTTCTGTTACATAAACCAATTAGATATAATAATAATTGTGATAGTTTTAATATAATTATGCTTCAATTACGTTTCTAGGAGAAGGTCAGGAGGAAATCGTTTTTTTTTTTTTGGCAACATAAAAATTTATATTTGAAATAATTATATATTTAACAAAAAAAATTTTAAAATTATAAATTAGGTGACTAGAGTTATTTTATAAACCAAAGAAAATATTGTTGATTTGTCAAGATATTAAATGGTAATCTCTGAAATTTTTCAACAATAAAAAATAAATATATACCAAACAAATTTTTTTTTTTATATAAATGTCGTGACTAGCGGTTAAGATTAGTCCAAATCAAGCTTCAAGTCATCACTTAACAATGGTGTTATTTTTTGTTACATCAATTTGATTTGTTTTTCGCAAAATTTTCAATACACATGCTCCCAACACCCAAATATACTAATTTATTTCATCAACACCGTAAAAAAAAAAGACAAAGATCTCATATAATAAATAGATAATAAAAAATCTAATTTACAGACAGATATATATGTACATATAACAAAAGAAAATAGCGACTAATAATTCAACAAACGAAAATTTTTATCTCTTAATAACCAAAAAAATTGAATTTGTAATTCAAAAAATTACACTATCGGTATTAATTATTTGATTTATTAATATCTACTATATGATATATTAATATGTAATATAAATCCCACATAATTTATTCAAACAAAATTTGAAATTAGGGAATACCATTTGAAAGTTTAATAACAGAAATTTGAAACAACCGTCATTCAAACAAGGTCGCTAATATTCACAACATTTCATAGTTCCAAGATCATAATAGTAATAATCAACATATAGGTTTTTTGTTGCGATTTCTAATATAATATAATCTATCATGACATGATGCCTACTCATAATTATGTATATTTTTTTTTATTTATACCAATGCCATTCATAACTGTTTACCTGCGAAACTAGCCATCACGAATCAAATCAAATTTATTCGAAAAACATAAAATTGTTATTTTGAATTTGTATAGTAGCCTTTATATATAAGTGATCATTGATTATAAAGATGATCGGAAGACACAAATAGTGTGAAAATTTATTTTCACTGTTTTCAATTCAACAAAATTGGCTATGTTAAAAAGTTTGTTAGTTTAATTAATTAACTTCATCGTTTGTCGGTTTAATTGGACTTATCTATGTTCAATATTTTCTTTCAACATTATTCAAAAATAATTAAAAAATCTTATTGTGTCTGTCTTTTGTGATTGATGTAGAAATTGATTAGGGAAAAAATGTTGAATGAAAATATTGAATGTCCTTCTTTCTACTGAAGGAGAAATATGCTCGAAAAATAATTATATAATATTTCAAATTATATTTTAATTATGATTTGTAGAATATTTTTCAACGCAGTTGGGAAAAAAATATTTAAATAATTTCAACTAAATTTTCCAATTTGATGAAATTTGTTATAAGAAGATAATTTTCATTAAAATTCTTTTCTTTTCATTAAAAGACTAAGAATTATATAAAAACAAATATAAAATTTATTTACAAAAACTTTTATAATTTTATTTCTTAATTAAATTATAATTAAACATAAATATACAAAACATTAAAATAGATTTTTTTTTTTTGTGAAAATTAGAATTTAAACATTTTATAATACTTTTCAAGTTTCTTGGAAAATGATTAACAAAAAAATTTTTTTAATAAGTTATAAGGAAATTATATTGACATTTCCATAATGTTCTGATAATCATAGATGAATAATTTAATTTAAGAAATTTTCAAGCTTTGTTATTATCACAGATGAAGACTTCTATATATTAATATTTTTTTTCCTGATTATCACTTACATATATGTTAGTCCAAGGATATAATTTGACAAAAGAAGAAACATAATTTAGATATCTTTTTGCTTTCAGCAAATAATTTTTATGATTTTTTTTTTTGAGAATGTTTCATATAAAAAATGTAAATTTTATTTAATATTATCCTTAATCCTATCGGCCAGAGAGATTCTATTAGCTAAATATCTAAAAGAAATTTTTTAATAAAAAAATTTATATAATATAAAAAATATATGTATATGATGTCCTTAATATGGACAAAAATGTGGTCAGTATTAGAATTTGTTAGTTGTTGCAAAAAATTCTGATCCTTCTAATATTCTCTATATTATAATCAAGTATACTTAATGATGATAACTGTAATCATTTCCATATCCACTACTGAATGATGCATAACTATGATCATGATGGATATCATGATGGTGGACTGGTACTGGTACCTTAAATGGTACATGTACTGGTACTGGCCTATCAACATGAATTGGTACATGTTTCTCAACTGTAACTGGATAAGGACGATCTATTGGTACTTTTACATGTACTGGATATGGACGATCAACAGCATATGGTACTGGTCTTTCAACTGGATAAGGTGCTGGTACTGGTACTTTAACATGTACTGGATATGGACGATCAACATGTACTGGATATGGACGATCAACGGGTACTTTAACTGGATATCCTACTGGTTTCTCAACAACTACTGGATATGGTTTTTCTACAGGAACTGGATATGGTTGTGGTACATGAACGGCATATGGACGATCTACTGGAACATGTACTGGATATGGTACTTTCTTTTCAACTGGATAAGGTTGTGGTACATGAACAGCTACTTTAACTGGATATGGTACTGGTCTTTCAACGGGGTAGGGTTGTGGTACTGGCACTTTAACTGGATATGGAATATGTTTTTCAACTGGATAAGGTTGTGGTACTAAAACTTTAACGGGATATGGACGATCAACTGGCACATGAACTGGATATGGCACTTTCTTTTCAACTGGATAGGGTTGTGGTACATGGACTGGTACTTTAACATATTCTTTAACTGGATATGGTACATGTTTAATAACTTCATAAGGTTGTGGTACTGGTACTTTGACTGGGTATGGTACGTGTTTTTCAACTGGATATGGAATATGTTTTTCAACTGGATATGGTACTGGTACACCTTTAACAAGTGTTACAGTTTGTAATGTATCAGTATGTCCTCCTAAGTATATTCCTCCGGGACCACTACCATAACCAGATACAAAACCACCACCGCCTTGACCAAATCCACCACCACTGTGACCAAATCCACCACCACCACCACCATGTCCAAATCCACCATGTCCACCACTTATAAGTTCACCATGATAAGCACCACCTAATCCATGTCCACCTCCTAAATAACCAACATCTAAACCATTTATACCATAACCATAACCTAAATTGAGAAGACCACGTTTATCTAATTTCTTTTCTAATGGTACTGCCTTCTTTTTAGAACTTTTCTCTTCAGCGGCAAATGCTGAGACCAGCAAAAGAGCTGAGATGCACAACTATTGAAAAAAATAAAATAGTTTTTAAATTATCGTTTTAAATATTTTACCAACTATTTAAGTTATAGATCAAAATTGAAATTGAAAGTTGAAAAATTTATTATGACCAAATTTAAAAATTTAATGTGTTTTTATTAATGCATATCACGTGCATTAATAAAGTGAATTATTTCACTTTTGTTTTTCCATGTATACATTTTTAAATATTATTTGATAATTGATATTTTCACTTTTAATATGCGTATAAGTAATAAAATGACCATTTGATTTCTGATCACGATTGAGGAATATTAATGTTTTTAACAATTTCCTTAATTTAAATTTTGAATTTAATTTAAAAATTTTATGTTTATTATCAAAATTTATAGAAAGGTAAATATTCAAAATAAATTATAAATGGACAATAATCTTGACAGTTTCATTGTCAGTATAGTTCAACTGCATTAGTAAACTTTGTTATCTTTGGAAAATCAACTGATCGCTTTACAGTGAAATGAGAAATTGAGTTTATTATATAATAAGGTAAATTAACTTAATTTATTGCGTGATAATTGTAATGGGATTAATTATTAATTGAGGTAAATGTAATTTACTGTAGTTTTAAAGTAGTAATTTAGAGATGAGTTCAAAGTAGTTCAATTTTAAATAAAAATTACAAATATTTATTACAATTTAATTAATATTTCATTGCATAATAAACTCGAATAAACTATAAAATTCTACAAAAAAAATTTACTTCTTAGAATTATTCTAAATTCGTAAGCTTTTATTCATATATTAAAAAGGTTTTAGTGATATTCATCTCGAATATTTGTAACTCAAATAAATCATTAAAACTTTGTAAAGCATTCCAAAATTACTTTTTTGTTTCAAACACGTAATTTCAGATTTGTTTATAATTTTAAAATTAATATTTTTAATTCGAGTTTATTGGCCTTTAAAGTTTTCTAGACTGAAATATTCTAAGCTTTTAACAAGCCGCAAGATTTTAATGTATTCAATGTCTGATGTATTTTCAAAATTTAAGTACAAATTATGAATATTTAAATAAATATTAATTTTGTTAAAATATTTAAACTTTGAGAAAAATTGAAGTTTAAAGTTTACTCTAGAAATGTTAATAATTTTATTGAAAATTGAATAGCTTTTTTATTTCATATTATAAATATCCTTTTTTGAATTATTATCATCACAATTTTATTTCTTGTAAATTTTTTATCACAATTCTTTATCACTTTTAAATTTTAACTACAAAATTGTATATTATTTTTTAATACTCACAAATAATTTCATTATGAAAAATATTTAAATATATTTTTTTTTTAAATTTTTTATATCCTCAAAAGTAAATTTTGTGAAGAATTTTTATCCTCTTTTTTATATCCTTGATTAACTACAAAAAAAATAAATAAATAAAGTAAAATAAATAAATCACAAAAACACTTTTTTTAAAAAAAAATTAATTTGAATTTGAAAGATGTCAATTTAAATATTATATTAAATATTATTAACCTTATTAAAAAATTAACTTAAAGCCCACTAAAAAAAGGATAAGAACCGCTTAGATTCGAAACCTTTGACTGGATGCTGAGTTTGGTCAGTTACTAGCTTTTATACTGTTTTTTTTTTAGCTAACTAATATGTGCTATATACCACAAATAACAAGACTACTACTTAAATAAATAAAACATACTATTTAGTAATAACAACTTTGTATAATATAAATGATTGCAGCAAGAAGTTGGTTACAACAAAAACAACAACAACACAATAGCCAACATTAAATCTGAACTAGTATAAATTTATTATTATGTTGGGAAGGTTTAGATTGGTTTTTTGTTTATATTTTGGATGGGGTTTTTTATTTTATAGTTTCATTCAAATTTATTATAAATTTTTTAATCTACAAATAAAAATACTATACGACGGCAACTTGCTCTGCGAAATTACAAAAAAAAAAAAAAAAAATTGTGAGAAATTGAATTAAAAAAAAAACTCTGACCACAAATACAATTGTAAAATAAAATTTACCACCACCATAAATATTTATTATATTTTTATATATGAATTAAGTTACCAAAGTATAGTTATAGTATATACCACCACCCGCTCTCTGGGTAATAGTGAAAAATCGTCATAGTCGCCAAACAAACAAACAAACAAAAAAAAAGATGTTTTGTGAAGCTTTTTTTTTGATTGAACTTTTTAGGGGTTTTTTTTTTTTTTTGTGGGTATTTTATTAATTAGAAATAATTTTAATTCCGCGAAAAAAAATCTTTGATGATGGATTTTTGGTATTTTTTCGAGATTAACATTTTAATGATAGAAGATTTTTTTTTTAATTATCATGAGAATTTTTATATTTTTTTGAACACATAAAATTTAATTATTTGCAGAAATTCACTTTTAATTAATTTAAAATTAATTACGAACAAAAATAATTTTTTATGTCAACATAATATTAATATTATTTATTTTAATAGGAGCATCGGAAAATTGAGCATAATTATTTTATTACTTTCGTTTTTTTTTTTCTGTTTTCCAAATCTTCATTCTCTCTTAGTATACAAAATGTGATAAAAGGTGAACAACGTGCAAAACTTTGCCCAACTCAAAGAAGGTTACTACAATATAATTTTACCATATAAACCAATTTAACACTCATAAAATTCACTTATGGATGTGTTAAATATTTTTATAATATTATTTAATATTAGTTATATGTGTGTATAAAAGTATGAGTGTTAAATAATATCATATATTATGCTTTTGAATTATAAGTGTAATATCAATTTAATTTTCTTGTTTTACTTTTTAGTGGAATGAAAGTGCAAGTGACTTGCATGAATTATAATAAAAAAAAATTTTTCGTAATTTTTTTTTATGGAATTTTCGATGAAATAAATTATGTTTTTTGTTTTCGTTTAATAATTCTTAAATTAGTTAATTCAAAAACTAAAAATATATAAAATTAGTATAAATATATGTATCAGAAAATTCATTTCAGTCTACGCTATTTGTGCATAATGGAATCCATAAGTCAAATACTTAATTGCCTTAATGGTATACAATGTCATCCTAATTAGCATCCAATTTTTTTTGGCAAATTTTTGTTGTTCTTATTATGTAATGTATGAGCGATCCTCACCCATACTTTCTCATATTAATCAGATTACCTATTTCAATCTGAGATATAAGAGATATTTGGACCACGAAAATCTAGGAAATGCAGGATCAACTGACTAAGATTTATAGTATTTTACTTCCCTTTGTAATAGATTATTAAATTGTTATAAGGATGAGACCATGTTATTTGTAAGAATTGCAGTAGTCATTAAATTTACTAAATGACATTTTACTTTTAACTAATTTCGGATTGGTAAATTAATTTTAAATATTGTAATAAAGGGAACTCAATATATTTTTTGATAAATTATTAATTTGTTTATAGAAATATTTAATTTATCGTTTCAATTCGCTAACATTCTAAATATAGTTAAGATAGTGTATGTAAAAGAATATTAATATAAATATTTCCTATATTAACAACTTCATAATTAACTAACCTTCTTTACAAATTATAATTCTTTAAAATTGATTATAAATTAATTTATAATTGATTTATTTATTAATAAATGCAACAAAGATAATATCAAGTTCTATCTACATAGCATGTTTCTATATAAATGTACAAAGGTTCTATATAATATAATTGCAAAATCGTCTTTGTTCCGGCATAAACTTGCCGCCAAATAACACGTGCTAGTGACCTTAGCCTTTGTGGCTAAGAATTTTTTAATATTGTTTATTTACTTAATTATTATTATACAAAGAAAAATTAATTAAATTCATTTTTATAACGTGATTAATAAATTATATCGACCATGAAAGAATTATTAAATAAGAATTTATTTCAATTTAGATCTACTTAAGGTTTTTTTTTAACAGAATATTTTAAATTATTAATTATACTACCGTCTGTTATGGTAGCAAGAATTTTAAAAATGGTATATTCCAATTTTGTACAATAAATTTGAATATATTTTCATACCATTCCCAATGTTAATTATAATTTAATTAGGTCTTAATTTGTCTTCCGCATTAATTATTTTTAGCATTCTATAAAACAAAAATGTTTATTTATGATTTAAAATTCTTAAAAAACTAGTCAAATTTTATGATCTTTGAGTATTTAAAGGATTTTTTTTGTTGTAAAACATTTTATTTGTTATAATTTATATTGCTAATTTTATGGATTGTAAGTGAAAAAAAAAACTGTATATTGGTTTAATAGCTTTAACAAATTAATTTAACTTTAAAATTGTCATTGTAATATCAGTTTTTTTTTTTTAATGTTTCAACTTTCATAACAAAGTTATACTTACAAATCAAATGTTTAGTCTTTTGAATCGGAAATTTATGACAATTTTCAAGGTTATCTAATTTGCTTGTTCTCTTAATTGTTGGTTTAATTAATTAATTAAAAGAATACAAAAAAGTTTTGAAATATTACCATTTTTATTATGTTTTGCAAGACATTTAAAAAAAGTGAAGAGCATATTTTTCTGATCTGTTTAAGTTATGTATAAAGAAGTGACTGATCCAGATCAATTTTCTTATCCTAAATATTACGATATAGTTCGTTAAGTATACAACAAAGTCTATAAGTATAACGTTGAGGTAGTAATCACAGTCTATACAGCTTCTATATAAGTTTTCCAAAAAGAACTTATAATTTCATCTACATATATAATAATATGCAGCACTTACTCTATACTGCTTATTTTTACAGGCTTTTCAACTAAACTCCCTCTTTATTATATATATATATATTTTTGCTGACATTAGCCTTAAAGTATCCTACAATTGCATGTTTACAACTAAATTAATTTGAGAAGAAAAATATATTAGAAACAAGTTATACCAATTCAAAATCAGTTTATTTCTTAAATTGATCCAATTATAATTTTACTTTCTAGTTTTTTTGAAAAATACTTACATACTTAATTTCCTACAAAGTAAATATAATATTTATAAACTTAAACTTTTAATCATAATTAATTTCCGGATGATTTTTTAATTATATCAGTTTAAAGCGAAAAAATATTAATTAAAATAATTATTGAAACTAAATGATATATCACTTATCTCAGTCACACAAACAAAATGTGTAATTTAATATACAATATTTGTATACTTAGTAAAAACTTTTGTGGATGTTTTAAAAACTTCCTAAATGCGGAATATAATCTTTAAGTTTTAGGAAAAAAAAAATGATAATCTGTGGTATCCGTTCACCTTTCCTCATTTTCTATATCATCTATTAAATTATTTAACTTTTTCAAAATGCCATAATAATCTACTCCAGTTTCTTCATATTGTTGAATTACTAGTTTTTCTTTTAACTAATAAGATTTTTAAGAAAAAGTAAAATTGCGTTGATGTTGTTTTTATTAGGGAAAATTTATAATAATAAAAAAAAACAAGAAGGTAAAAATTTAGTAAATAAAACTATTTTATTTTTTTATGTACATACATGTTATGTATTATGTATATTATTCTACTTTGGGGTGTATATAGCATAAAATACAAAAATATTCCATATTAGATATATATTTATGTTGAAATTCAATATAAATTTTCTATTTATGGGAAAAATTTAAATAGTTTGTGACAATTTTATGCTAACAAACAACTTAGGTAATGTCAACATAGGAAAAAATATTTCAGGGGTATGTTAAATATAATAATTGAATTTTATAAAAATCATTATTGAAAATTGTTGCTGGAAAATCTTATTTTTAATAAAATTTGATATAAACAATTAATGTAATAAAATATTCTTAATAAATCTGATAAATTTCGTCAAATTATCTATTTACAAATTACATATATTTTTTATCAGCATATTTTGAATTGCAAAAAAAAAAACTGATCTCCTAATGTTTAATTCATAAAATATAATAAATCAAATTTAAGTATTTAAGTTTTAACTTTGCCGGCGATAAATTATCTTTTAAAGGAGCTAAAAAAAATTTGACCTAAAATGCCGGAAAAGTTTTACAGAATTTGATAGGTGAGAAATTTTCCAATCATTTAAACAAAATGACATAAATTACTTAAGTGCAAAATATAGAAGCAAAAAAAAAAAACAAATTGAATATATTCAAGCAATCATATACATAATCATATATATTGACAGTAAAATATTTTTCTTGTTTTAAGTAAAAATAGGAAAAAACTATAACTTTTTTATTTGTCCAGTTACGTACGTTGTCGTCATGGTCTGTTTTCTATTTTTCAATAAGTTGACTGCTTTCAACAACAGCTTAAAAAACTAATAACCTCGCATAAATGCAGAAAATTTTTAGTTAAATTATATAGTAAAAGTGCATTGTTTAATCTATAAAATTTGAAGATATATTATAAATATATATATAACATGTGGGTGGATTCAAGTGGTTCAGTAATTGTAACTTAGTTCTGCTTGCAACAAAAAAAAAATGTTAGAGTAGAATAGATCATACACTACAATTATGGAATATTGAAATTATGTAAGATATTTGTATAATATATAGAAAGAAATGAATGCATTTTGAATTTATTTATTAGGGAAAGAAATACATAAATAATTGTCATTATATTTTTTGTAATAGTGAAATTATATTTAAGTTCGAGTAGTTAATTAACAATATTAGATACCAATTTAAATACGCTACTACTTTAAGCTATTATACGTTCTAAATCTTCTTTAAGATCAAAACAAAAAATATATTTAAAATACAAAAACAATATACTATATATATTTATACTAATTAATTGATTACCTAAATGACCTAGTAAACTAGCACTATTATTAAAGTATTATTATTAAAGTGAAACATTAAAAACATTTATATTATCGAAACTATTGAATCTTCTATTTTAAACAAAATATGAAAAACATAATAAAAAAATCTTATAAATTTTGTATTAAATCTGGTAGCTTGCATTCCGTGATAATCAGTTTGACTTTTGACTTTATATAATAAGAAAAAATATTTTCGCAAAAATTGTAATCGAAGAAAAATATTTGCAATAAAAAATTTTTTACAAAAACTAAATTATAAATTGAATAATTGAGCTTTGTTGATTTCAGTTTGTTTAGAGTTTTTTTTAAAATATTTTTTCCCTGTAGCAAATTTTTGTTGTTGGTTATTGCACCTTTACAATAAAACCACAAATAGTAAGACACGGTATCGTATAACACCTCAAATTTTGCGATTATCTCTATTATTTGTGATTTGTTAATTGAATTTTTGTTTATTTTTGGGTTGTTCATTTTATTAGTAAAAATGTTTAGAGCATTGTTAGAATAATAGAGTTTTGCTAAATGGCGTTGCACAATTAGCTTTACTTTCTGGACACTCCCATTAAAATCACAACTATAATTCGAATTAAATATCATTCTAAGACTGTTACTTCTTCATTTTACTTTTCCTATAAAGATAGCAGCATAGGCATAGCAACTGCTGTAAAATTATATAATAACCATTTGACGTATTTATAGAACTATATACACCACAATAGTTTAGGTATAGTGGAAATTGTGATGAACACTACTATTATTAACAAACTATATATTATAAATCATATAATATAACAAATAATTTATTTTGTTGACTAGCTATTGAGTGAATCCAGCATAAAGCCGACAAAAAAACATTATATTTTTTATTATAAATTGATTTTTATGTTTGTACCATTGACAAATCATGATAAGTTGCATGAATTAAAGTCACGTTTTTTATGTGAACGAATTAAAAATCATATTATGCAAAAGGATATATAACAACTGCAGTTTATATATGCTTAGCTTTAATTTCTGCAAAAAAGAATTTAAAATGCTGTTCGTTATACTCTATAAAAAAAAAAAAAGAAAATCTAAAAAAAATATTTAGGATATTAAAAAAGCATAAAATGATTTTTGTGATAATATTTTATTGAATATTTATTTAGATTTTTCAAAATATTATTTGTTTTGTTTTCTGCCCACTCGCACTCATTTCTCGAAATCATTTCAAAAATATCGTCCAAAATTTTAAATTGATTTGAAAAAATATTTTAAATAATTTTAATATCTATTAAATTTTATAATTGTGCCATAAAATTTATTTGACCTTCTTATTAGATAAATTGTTGTTGATGTTAACCTGAAAACGCTTACAGAATTTTTATAAAAGTAAACTCGAATGTAAGGCTGAAGTGTCACGAAATTTGTTGTATAATTAAATATGTGAATTATAATAAATACTTATATAGTGAACGAAATTTGGTAAATGTTAAGGAAGAAAATTTAACATAGAAATAAATCTGCATGGAAAACATTTTCACCAGCGGTGTAAAATAAATTAGAACACATTGTAAAAATTGAATTATTTACCACATTTGTTCCAATCGAAATCAATTTTATAGTTATAACACTTAAAGTAAATTTCTGGGTTGTCTTTAAACAATATTTAAATGGACAGAATTTCAACATGTCTTTATGTTAGTAAACAGCTAATAAACATTTTAACAACAAATCATATAGTTCTGCAGGAATAGTCTTTTTGAAAGTTTTGATCATTCCAATATTAAAACGAATTTGGTGGGACAAAAACTATAGATCAGATAGGATCTACACTGATGTAACTTTTTCTAACTACACCCATCTGTGTAGCATGCGCTCATTTCTAAATGCTCGATACATTATTTTTCTTATGATTTCAATATTTTTTACTACTGTGAAATATATTATAAAAAACAACCGATCGTAACAATCGATTTATTATATAACAACCTATTATACTCACCTATTTGTGATAAATATACATAAATGGGACCGTTAATAAATCTTACATTTAATTTATTAGACAGACAAACATATTATCAGGAAACTAACAAACATTTGAAACAATTATAATGATCATATCAACATATAGAAGGTATAAATAATTATTTCGAAAAGTAAACTCGATCAATGAAAATAATTTAATAAATGAAACCATGCTGATATAATCAAAATGGGTTGTTGGTAAAAAAAAAAATTATGGTAATATATGTATTATGTTATATGGCTTTTACGATCATAAATTATGAAATTTTAAATATTATATACGCAAAAAAAAACATTATTTTATTACCAAGCAAATAAACTTTGTTTAATTCATAATTTTTTATAATTGTGAAAAATTAAATTAATATTTTAATGTATGTACTCTATTTTGGTATATTACATTACTATCTACTCTACACAACAAGCTTATTAAGAAATTTCTTATGTTCACTCAATGATGTCTTTCTTTCCGTTTATTTTTCCTACTTTCTGGTGGTTTTTATTTTCATTTTCTTTATATACATTTTTATTTGTTAAGAGGTCATATCGATTTGCACCTTTCTATAAAACAATAAGATATATGCTCGGTTGAAATATTCGCATGTATAAATATTATGTAATATTTGCAATGTGTTTTCTGGGGTTGCTATACCTAAAAATATTACAATTATGAATAAATAGTTACTATAGATGGTTAATAGGTCGATGCTGGCATATACTTTTATTGTGGCATTAACGATGACAGATTGAATTTTCGTTTACTGGAATAATTAGTCGATTTAATTGCTTCACTATATTAAAAATCATTAACTTTTTCCCATATTTCACAGTTTATCCAATAAAAAAAGTCATGATTTTATATAAAAATTATTAGGTATATATTAGATGCACTAAATTTTTGGGTAATTTCTATTAGAATTTCAATTAGAACCACAAATATTGCTGGCAAAATAAGTAAATGATTACATGATTCGGATTCTTAGAGATACCCCATATGAAATAGAAATATTTTCATAGATAAGTGTAAGGTTTTAAGAGATTAAGAGAATTTGCAGAACGATAAATGCTTCTACCATCAAATTTATAAATTAAGCATTTTTTTATGGTTTATAAAAAATGAATTCTTTTTTAAGGTCATAATTATAAATTAGTCCAATAATTAATAATTCAAAAAGCCTCAGATCTGAGATATTTTCACAAATATCAAAAATTCTATTAATTAAATAAAAATGACCTTAAAAATAATATATACCATAATATTTAATAGAAATAATTTATGAGTTTATTATTAAAAAAAAAAGTTACTCCAGTTTCTTTTCCCATTACTCAAGGACGTTTGTAAAAATAAAATCTATACCTTTGTTCTCATAATAATATGTATAAAAAAACAATTAAAGAACTGTTACACATTTTATTAACAATAACAAATAACGACCAAAAACGACATCAAACATTAAAGAACACAATCTAATAAATTCTCGTAATTTTCATTATTTTATCACTTTAATTTTAATTAAATATATATTACGTATATACTAGCTCGCTGTGTATTTTAAATTATTTGCTTTGAATTATATTATGTTATGTTTTATGTATCTATTTATCTTTTAGTTAGATGGATATCTGTGCGAAATTTTTTTTGAACTAACAATTGCCACCTGTTGCAGAGATTCGCAATTGATTGTGATACACTGAAATATTTTGTTTTATATTAGGAAATTGCGGGGTGTTGAAGCCGAATATAAATTTCTTTGTTCCCATGTCACATGTGTGGTATATAAAAATAACATGTACAATATTGTATAATTAATATGTTTGGGAAATTCTGAAATTCATCAAAAATATGTAATCTAGATTAACTATACACAGAAATAAAATATTGCTGTGCGATATGCAATAATTTGTTTGTAATAAGGCAAAATTGTTTTACAAACATTTCAATTCCATTCCCATGCCAATTTATGTTTTTGAAAATTCAGCAATTTTCCAGCAAATATTTTTTTGGTTTACTTTTGATAGTACTTCTGTTTGGTGTATTTGCAATATAAATTTCCCATTATACTACTAAAAACTAATGTTAATCTGGCTGATTCTAGTTTGTAACTGATTTAAAGTAATTGTCGTCTACGATCTAGCTATTAAACTTTTAAATAATTTAACTATTACAGCATAATAATCAAATAATTTTAATTATCACTATTTGTATTACATCTATAATCAACTTGAGATGTAGATATTAAATTTAACGTGTTAATATGTTTAAAATTAGTCTTCAAATTAGTAATTAAAATCTAAATTAATAGTAACAATAGGAACGTTTATATTATTATGTGAAACAATTTTATTTTGATATACATTATACTATAATAAAAAAAAATTACATAATTTTGATATTATGTTGTTGTAATGACCTTGCCTAGTATGTCATCGCCTTCTTCCCCTTAAAAAAACTTCTTTCATCAAAAAAAAATTAACCAAAATTTGTTTTATTATTAAATTTGTAGCATTATCACTTCTTTTTTTTTTTTGTGGGAAAATGCCTCTTTATTATTATTTTATAATACTTTTTGAAGTTGTAGCTAGTTTTTTTTTTACAAACGACATTGACGAACGGAAGTGTTCCACTTGAATTAAATTTTTTATTTGCAATATAATAAAATATTTCAACTTCTTTGATTATTTCTTTTTTTTTTTTTTTTTTGTGATCACTTATGCGTTTTATGGTGGACAACAAAAATGAGTAAAAATGCAAAATAAAACATAAAAATTTGTTATGAAATATAATTTTGAAGTTATATGTCTTTGTTTGAGAGTTCATTTTAATTGCAATTTATATAAATTTAATGAAATACTCTTGAAATATTTCATTAGTTATGATTTGAAAGGAAGATTCCTTAAGTATAAAATATTTTGTAAAAATTTTTCATCTTCTTCGTACTATAATATGAAGTTAGCTAATTTTTTTCAATATGTCTAGGTATTTTAAGATATTATGATGTCGTTACATTATACTATTAAAGACTATTTCATTAATTAGGATATTGTAAGTCAGATCGAATTTAATTTAATCGATGAATATTCCACAAAAGACGATGGTACTTTAACTATGGTATAATGCAATAGGACAGTAGTTAACACTCTACGTGCTGCGAGCACAAGATGATTAACAAAACAATCCAAATTCTAATCACTATATTAATATGTACATAAATATTTTACACAAAATACTTTATGCCTCAAAAATTTAATAAAAGTTATTGTAAATTTTATAAAGTCAAACTTTTACTTTTCTAAAAAATATGTACATACTGTTCCAATTTCATAATTTCCCGATCGAAAAATTAAGAAATCTTTTTGAATTATTAAAAGTGTACATACTTTAAACATAGATCAATTAAAAGCATATTGAATTGTACTTGAAATTACATACTATTTTTAGACAAGTCGGTAATGAATATTCATTTCAAAAAGTAAAATATGTACTCGTAAAATTCAAATTCATTTTGACAAAGTAATATGCAAAAATTTTTTTTTAATCGCGACATCACAAATCTATACTTAAAATTTTGAACTACTATATACAGTCGTTAACCTTGTACCAAATTTTTATATTTTGAATCTTAACATATTTTCCAATTCTCAGATTATTTGTTTGACTCCTAAAAAATTTTCACCTTAAAATTTAAAAATAATTCGAAAAAAAAAACAAAATAATTTTTATAATTTCTATAATTTTTGTATTATACCAAATTGAAATTGAATTTATAATTTTTCGTTCTTTAATTTTATTTAATTTAAATTTCAAAGCCAATTATTACGATTAGTACGCGATAAAAATAATGAAAATTTAATTTACTTTTATGTAAATATTTATAATACGATATGGATAGAAAAATTGAATTAGAAAATTTTACAAGAAACAAATAAAAAATATGAATGAATAATTTCTTTAATATTTACGTGATTATATTTTGATTAAAATAAATTTTATGCGGAACTTTAATTGGAATCAGTTATACACCATCGCAAATAGCATTGACCTAGAGAATGAAAACTATTTTTTTAGTGATTATAATTTATAATTTTTTAATTTTAAATGGAAAATATATAGTTTTGACTTCATCTGAGGTATACAAATTATAAGGATACATTTTTAGTTTGGAAAATTTGAAATAATGTTTAGCCTTTTAAAGGATCTATAATCAATTGTCCGGAATATAAATTAATAAAATATGTAAAATTTTAAATACTTTGTTAATAAATGAAACTACAAGGAACCTAAGATTATTTCTTGGAAAATAATATGCCAAATTATACAAGATAAATTCATGGATATAATTGAACTAGGACTGTAAAAAGGTATCATAAATGTATTCATCATTGACTCTACATATATAATTATTTCATTTAAATTATAAATTAGTTAAATTTTCGGATTAATTTCATTTATTATTTATAACCAATTTTCTAATAGCTTTCTTTAAATATCTATTTGATTTATTACAAATTATTTAGTAAAACATAATTAAATTTTGACTTGACACAAACAATTGAAAATCAAGGTATACATTTTTTTGTTACAAACCAAAATGTGGTATAGAAAATTCACGATCAACTAATTTTGTAGTTCTATCACGTAACGCTTTCAATTTCCGTATATACAAAAGAAAATGTTTATTTACTTTCAATTTGTTATTATTTTTGGTCAACCACATTATGAACTTGTCAATTACTTATAGTATATACTTTCATTATTTTGTTTACTATATTTCTTTCATTTATTTATTATAATATTCTTTGGTATTATGAGTATATTTTTCATTAAATTTAGTGATCGATTTACCAATAAAAAATAATGATTAATTAGAAACATGAATTTCATGTCTTAAATAAATGATTTGAGCTGATTGAACAATAAATCACCATATTCTGCAATGAAATATATCCACCAGCTCCTAAGAATACACATGCTTGGTAGAATATTATAATAATACTTTAATACACAATGAAGCTAGCCTTTTTCAAGCTTAACCTCTCCAAATTAATTATATAATTTAGTTTTGGCAATCACAATACTACATAATATTTAATTTAAATTATAGTTATAATTTCAAATATACATAAATTATTCAGTAAAATTCCAAAAACAACATAATTTTTAACCAAAATCCAATAAAAATTCTTTTGACCATTTTGAATATAATTTAATTTACTTCACTTTTAAAACTATCAATAATTGCTAAAAAAAGTCAAGTGTTTTGCGCAATTAACCAATCTTATTCACCTATATTGAATTCCGGAATTTTTAATAGTATTTTTAAAGCTTCTAACACAAAATATACTACTATATGAAAATATTACTTTATTTAAAGTATTTCACAGTTCCAACCAAATAAAGTATAATATTTTATTTTGGAAACCAATAAGTTTTTACCATTTGATGAGAAAAAGAGGACAAAACTTTTATACCTATATTTAGAGTGATTTTTCTTGCAAGTAAAAAATGTATATGTATGATCAAAAATGCAATTTTATCGATTAAAATAGCTTTTTAGAGACTATACAACGATGGACAAAGTTTGTCTAAAATTTAATCGGTATATATAGTAATAATAGTAAAGTTTTCTGGCGCAATATTAAATGCTCTCATTACATGTTGTTAGTTGTGCAAATTCATACCAAATAACTCGTCTACCTTCAGATCGCTAAATTATTTTTTTTGTGAAAACAAATTAGCCTTTAATGTAAATATTTTAATTCATATAAAGTGTTGGTTGTAAATCTTTTTTTTTTTTGTAAATTAAGCAATTTTTTATTAGTGGACAATTAATTTAGTAGAGTATAAAAATGAAGTGATTTTTGAATATACGTAAACTATCGAGTATAAATTTAATAGTTATGTTGTATAATTAATTATAATTGTATAGCTTGAAATTTAGTACATTAAATGTTAAAGTTCAGTACTAATTAGGCGAATTTATCATTTAATTGTATACTACTACGTTTTTTACGGTATTGTTATTATCTCGAAGCTATTTTGATTATTTGAGATGTCAGAAACTTAATATGATTCTTTCTTATTATCACAGCCAGCCTTTTTTTTGGTAGCATGTATTTTTGGCAACAAAGTTTATTAGAAGAGATTATACTTTTAGAATTATGTGTCTGAAAATTCTCGTCCATCGTTTAGTAGAATTTATTTTAAATTATAAAACTTAAAGGCTATAAATCTTACATTCATATTCATTCCAATAAATTTTTACAGATATAATTATCTGACAAAATATATATAATAAGAAAATTGTGAATATTATTATTTAAATTGCTTTAATATTTGCATATAAATCTTTTAAGTGACAATAAACAATTTCCATTTAGATTACCTGTTGAAATCATTTACAAAATAGTATCAAAATTCTTATTAAATCCTCGTTGTGTATTTTCATTCTTATTATTATATAAATCAACATTTTTTATTTTTAAAATCCAATTTAAACATTATATTATAACATATACATAAAAAGTAGAAACAAAGTATTTATGCTTTTTTATGTTTAATTAGATCAGAAGATTGCAAAAAAAAAATAAGTAAATTATTTATTTTTTTTTCTGTTTTAATCACGACTTTAATATTGTCATTAAATAGTTGTTTTATAGATATATATAATAATTTTATAATAAAATGTTTAATTTGTGTAGAACGAACTATAAATACAAAAAGTTGATATCCTTCATAATGTGAGCTTTGAACTAGCATAGAAATGCATCCGCAGTATTAACCAAAAATGGGAAATTAGATCAATATGGGAGATAATATTTTGTGTATATTGAGTAATGTTTGTATAGTAAGTAATTTTGGATCAAATTGTTATGTTCTACATTTTGTCTTTGCATCAAATAAATAAAAGTCAATTAGTTTAATAATAAGATTCCCATTTTATCCATTATGTAAATGAAGATGTCGAAATATATTATATAATTTTTTTATGTTCCATTTAAGGCTGGTGTTTATGAACTGAATGCAAAATTGATTTTAAGAACTTAATATGTAATGGGGCCGCGTTTAATATTGATAGAAAATAATTGGGTAAAAAATTAAGTAGAAATGTTATAATTTTAAAATTTTCTTTTCCACACTTTAATTTATTTCAAACTCCAAAAATTATGTCAAAATTTTTCTGATAATTAAATTATTTCAAAATATTTTACTTTATATTAATGATAAATGTTTAAATATTTGAAAAATTTCTATATAATTTTAGTTTATTAGTTGAATAGTTTATTTAATAACAAATTTTGTCTATCACAAAATTAACTTTTACATTATAAAAATAAAGAAGATAATATTTCATTAATATTAATTATGGTATACAAATATAATTTAATTATTATGATAAAAAAAAAATTGTCGTTAGGCAAAATCAGAGTTGAAAGACATAAATTTTATTAAACAAAAGCGTAATAAATTTTCCAAGTTTTCATATTTCTAATTTCTATCAACTTAATTTTCTTTTTAATTAATTAATTTTTGGTTACCCATCTAATTTTATTACATTTCTCTGAGAAATATCTTAGTCCATGTAATGAATAATTTATATAAATTTTAAATTAAATTTAATACTTGATTTCTTTTTTGAAAATTTGGTCAGTCTTCACTTTATTGTTATTTCTTCTTTTTCGGTTCATTATATAATAGATTTGGTTCCAAAAAAATGAAAGTATTTATAGATGACATATATAGCTCCATAGGTACAGAACCAAATTAAATGGTTTAAATTTTCCAAATAAGTGAAACTTTGCTTTACAGCGCTTATATTTTTGCACGAAAAAGGTTATATAACCGAAAAACTTAATTATAATTAAGAAGAAAAGATTGTTTTTATTATTTGACCCTGCAATTATTTTTTTTTGTGAAAATAATAATTTTGTTTTTATTAATTTCATATCTGGAAGCTATATAAACAAAAACAACCTTAGCCTTAAACTAAATTTAATGTTTAAACTCCCCCCAAAAACAAAAAAGAAACAAAAATCAAGTTCATTGTATTTAATTAAAAAACATAGATAAACAGTTAGTTTTAATTATGAGATTATTTATAACTGCACAATTTGAATTATAGTTTGTAAGGGCAAATTTTCTACTAACTATAAATTAGTTAGTAAAATAAATTAATTATAATTATCCTAAATTATATGAGACCCATAATAACTATTTGCATCTTGGGACCTCTAAATGCTCTAATATACTCAAATTTTAAGATACAATAAAAAAAACCATATACTGATTCTGAAAATAGAGATTTCAATCTATAATTTCATATACAAAACATAAATACCAGACAAAGATTTCTATATATTTTTAACTAAGCAATATATAATTATTATTTTAATTTCACTATCTTTGACCTTCATATGTCATATACATATTTCATTTTTTTTTTACATAATTGAGGAAGATAACAACATAATGTAAATTATTAATGTTTATATGTATGGTAGGTATATGAAGATGACATAGTCTATAAATTTTCTTTTTTACATTATATATGTTAAATATACAGATATATACATTATTAAGTAATTTTATATTTCAAATAATTTCTGTTAATAAGTCAAGTGGAATTAGGGCACAATAAGAAGAAAAATAATATATTTTGAAAAAAATCATAAACATTAACATAGAGACATAAACATTTTATATATATTAAAATTTCCAACATCTTAATAAGAAAATTATAAACGATTTTAAAAATTCTACAGAATATTTAGCTGTAAAAGAAATTAAATTCTTACAGGATTTATTAAAATTATTAAATATTTGTTTTTCCCCTTCAAAAACACAAAACTTTGCCCAAAAATACTAAATAATCTTCCCGGAACTAAAAATTATTGAATTAATGAATGACCAATTTTGTTAAACATAAATTCTACTTACTAGTTTTCTAATTATTCTGCTCAACATAAAAAAAAATTAATATACATATGTACTGCTTCTATTTGTAAAATGCCGCCCATAATTTAAAAAAAAAGAAAGATTAATAATTAATATTTCTTGACTACTGGAGTAAAATTAATAAAACACAAAGATAAAGTTTGGTCAATTAATTTCAATTTACATTCGAAAATTCCGTATAGTTACTCATAATTATTATGTATTTGCATAAAATTTATTTGACTTATTAATTATAAGCTGAGAAAATTAATTTGGAAATTAAATACACAATTACAATGATTATCTTCTAATTAAAGGAAAATTATAAACATTCAATTGACAGATACATGTAAGAATGAATTTTAGAATTTGCAGAAATTATGTTTTTTTTAGGTTATTCAAAGTTTTTTTTTTTTAGAAAATCATATAAAACAGATTTATAGAAATTGTTTTGAATTCAAAGTTTATGACTAACCAACTAATTTAAACAAAATATTATTATATAATAATATTTTTTTTTTCAAAGATTTATTTTTTTAAGATGAAATTAAATGAAAATAAAAATTTCTTGTTTATTCCAACTAGTTAATTATTTTATATATCTTGTTATGTAATCAAATCAATATTACAAAGTTATTTTATATTTCAATTTATATCACCTTTAATAACTATGTATTTTTGTATAATAATTATTTCATATTTCAATTTATAAATTTTTTTTATTTCAAATGAATTTTAAATCTTTAAAAATTCAATTATTAAATTCCAAAAAAAAAAAAAAATCACATAAATTAATTTCAAAATTAAACGAGTTGTTGTTTTAAAAACGCATTCAATTATAAATAAAATAAATGAATATTAGAATGATTGACCAATAACTATTGGTATATCGTAATTTGAAAATTTCCAATAATATTTCTATTTTTAATTATACATTAAATTAAAAATCACAAATTTAATATATAGTATGAAAAACATGAAAATAAGATTTACGGACAATTCACCATTTAGCAATTCACCGTATGATAATTTTTCGTTTAACAATTTATGATACAATAAAACACTCCATAATGTCATTAAGACCTTGATTAAAGATTGATTTTCAGATCCTTACCATTTTTTGATTGGTTTGAAATATCAGATTTTTAATTCGTGTAAAAAATCAGCGACACATGAGAACATCAGAGGTAACTTAAACTTAGTCTTAAGAAATATGACATCCTAAAAGTAAGATTTTATAAGTGTCAATAAATAACTAATAATATGTTGAATTGGTATGGTAAACAATTTACAAAGAATTTTCCCCACACTTTAAAAATAGTTTGTACTCGTATATCTTTCAGCTAACTAAAGCATAGTTTTAAAAGTTAACACACATAATATTCCATTGATCAATCATTGAAAATATTACATAATAAAAAATAAAAAGCTTGTTGCTAATCAAACTGAAACAAGTTCAATATTTTCCAATTAGATGAAATTAAAATATTGTTTAATAACTTCTTGCATAACAAAGAATTGCAAAAAACTTTAACAACAACAAAAAATGTAATGGACATTTTTTGTATATAATCTTTAAAGATTTTATAGGTTTTTAACTTTACCTTAATTACAAATAAATTATAAATTTCATAATTATATAATTGTCATGTACAATGATGATATTTAAATCATTGTCAACTTGTTAATAATTTTATCAACTTGTTAAATAAATTCAAAAAAAAAGAAATATTTCAATCTCAGAGTTTAAAGTGCAATTTTGTAATTTTTTGTTGGTATAATAATTCAAAATAAAATTAGAATTTATTATTTTATAAATATGTATAAAATTAATCCAAACTTTAATATCAAAACTTGCCTAACTTGACTAAATTGTAGTTGAAATGAAAATTTTCTATTTATCAAAACATTAAATTTTTTAAATATTTATGTTTAGTAAAACCGCAAATATAATTAAATTAAATTAAAATCATTAAAAACAATTTCAACAACATTAATTTTGTTATTATTATTATAGTTGAACATTAAAAATAACAATAAAAATTGTTAAAAAAACAAAACTTTATCATTAAAAAACATTTCAATTATTAGAACATGTTTGTTTTATTTCATGTATAATTAAATCTATAATATTACTGTGCAATAAATATATTAGTTATATTTGATATTGCTCTGTTTGTTTATTAAGGCATTTACCAATAATTTTTTTGTTATATATAAAAACATTATTACCTGTTGAACTTAAGACATAAAAATTACGAGCAATTTGTTGCCTAACATTTTTTTTTAACTATTTTTGGAATTTACTCTTTATTCAATTTTTTTTGTTACAGAAATTTTTTATGTATTTAAAATAATATTACAGACAATTTTTTTTTGTTAGATTAAACCTTAAATAATAGAGACTAATTAACATTTACAAGGTATTAGGGACGTGTAAAACACCTTTTTTGTGTTCTTAATCAAAGTTAAGACCTCTGTAACTGGAACAGTTTTCTATCACTTTCAGTAATAATTAGATTACTCAAATATTTTGAAAATTATTAAAAGAAGTCATATACAAATCGTTTACATAATCCTGGAAAATTGGTTTTATATAAACAAAGTGATTCATTTTTATACCTATTTTTGCTATTTGTGAAACACATAAAAGATAGATAGTTTGGAAATATGTACAATAATATTTATATCCCGATGGTTAAGTAAGTGTTGACTTACGAAAGTCAAATTGTCATTTTAAAGTTATTATAATTATAAATTAAATTATTATAAGATATTGAAATTCAACTCTTCTCCTTAATATTTAATAATATTTGTTTAATTAAATTGCTCTAAAATATTATCCTGAAATAAAAGATTTCAAAAATATTGCAATTTATAATCAATATTCCGAATTTATTACAGAAAAACAAATTTCGTAATTGAATTATTTAACACAAAAAAAAATTTAAATTCTCCATTCACTTAATTTGGCCCCTTTTTTATTTTGATTATGTCATATAAACTGGCTTGAAATCTAGTCAAATTACATTCACCTCTGATCAAGACATACTTTCATTATACTTTAACAAAAAAAATTAATTTCATATATGATGTCTTAACTGACCCAATTCGATTAATTTGGCCTAATTTTTTTCATTATTATATATTTTGAAACAGATATTTTGTTGGAACAATTCTACAATTTCAAATTTATCGTGCAATGTGTCGTGTTTCAAGGCAATATGATCCCTCAGATCCTCAGAAACCTTTACATAAATGTGATGTTTATCGACAACCAGAAGCTGGAAATCTTTTACGGTAAATAATACTTATAATATTTATTTATGATATAATCTTTATTTATTTTTTTTACCACAAACATGCAAAATAATGTTTATTATGTTTATGTACATTTTTATAGGGCAAATCCTTATGTAATTGTTTATTTTGTATCTTAATTTAATTATTTTTTTTTTTAACCTTATACTGTATATAGACGTCTGATGGAGAAAGGAGCATCACAACCGTGGCAACAACAACTTGAGGAAGTAATTGGTGAAGGTGGTTTAGATGGTTCAGCATTAAGGGATTATTTTCGGCCTTTGGAAGAATGGTTACGTAATGAAAATTTAAGAAATCAAGAATTTGTTGGATGGACATATGATGGTGATTATTGTAAACGTAGCATTGAAACAGCAAATTTACAAGTATTTGGTGGTTTTTATAATAATGTTGAACAAATTAATGGAATTGGTTTTTGTGAAATTTTAATGATCGGTTGGTTAGTTGGGAGATTGTTTTAAATTTAATTTCTATTTTAAGAGGAATAATTCAGATACGTAAATTAATGAAAAATAAATAATTTTTAACTTTTTTATAATTTAATCTTAAAAAAGTACTTTCTTGTTTTTTTAATATTTTAATAGACAAATTAAATTATTGATTATTAATGTTAAATTCGTCCTATGTATGAGACGAATTCCAATCTAAAAACTAAAATGAATGAATTCCTTATCAGCTGTTAAACATATTCTAATTTATTTGTAATTTTATTTTTTATTAATAATAATTTAACTATAAATGAAAATTTATATATATACATAATGTAATATTTGACCTTGTTACACATAATATTTTAATAAATTTGATATGATAATGAATTATTATCCTTGACATTATACTTGACTAAATTCTATATGTAATAATTTTTAAAAATATTCATTAAATTTAGAAATAATTTGCCCTAAATATAAATTTTCAACGATTTCATGTCCAAAACTTGTTACTAAACTTAAAATATCATATTATGTACATAATAATATTATTGTACCATGTCTAACTTATATCTTATCCACCTTAAAAACACATAGTTAAGCCTCCTAAAATTCCTTCTTTCTGTGTGGGTTATTTAACACTAAAAAAAACACAACACTTAAATTTATTTCTATTCTATATACAAAATGTTGTTCAATGCAAACAAGATAAAAGTGCACTTCATAATGAAAATAATATATGTACATTATGATGTGTATATAGTACATACATCAATATCAATGAATTAATATATTTAAGTAATAAGTATTTAACCAAAATCAATTATAATATACATTTGTTTTTAGATATTTTACTAAATTTCAAATGAAATTTTGTCGAACTGTATAAAAGCTATATTTTTATCAATTCAATATACAGGGTGCCGCAGAGGTTATATGTAGTAGTGATAAAAAAATAATTAATTAAATTATATTTTTTTATTTTTATCAACACTTTAAGGATGCACTCTTCGTAATCCTACAATTACACCATAACTGTTCCTCGTCTTTATGCTCCTTACTTTCAAGCTTATATGTGTACCAGGGATACCTTGTATATCTTTACATTTAAATGACACCCAAAATATAAGCTAACACTCTAAATGTTAACGTTCTCAAAACATGAATACATATGTATAACGACTTTTATGCGTTCTGGTTTTTTTTTTTTCAATTAAATAAATAAAATGACATTGCATTTTTTTATGTTGAATTTTTGTATTTTTTACGAACATAAATTGTACTATATTAATTTATGGGCGAACAATTATGTATGGTAAGCAATGATCACATTTAAATTGCATCTTTATTAGTTATATTGTGGCTCCCTCATTGTTACGCACGTAAATAATAAAAGATATAGTTAATCTGAACGAATTCATTGTGCGTTGTATTATTTTTTGTTGCTCAAATAATTGAAATGTTGAAAGAGCATTTTAAGGATACAATCTCTCCAAAGCTTCAAATCTAAAATTTTGTTTTATTATAATAGAGTTAACATAATATAGTTTCCAAATTTCATCTTAGGTACATAATTGTCGATTGGTAAGATTATAAAATAGGAAAAAACATAATGGTAAATGTTCATGGTAATTATAAATTTTAGTGTCACGCTTTTCAATAAATAATCTTGAGTAAAAGGCGAAAGATTTATTCGCCAATTGAAGTAAAGCCTCTGGGAAGCTATTTAATAAAATTTAAAACATTTAATCAATTTACTTAATAAAGTTAATAATATCAATTGGAAACTAAAGTAAGAACATTTTGCTAAAATTCTAAATGTGAGAATTTATTTATATCAATAATAAAAAATGATATGGTCACAATATTTTATCATTCAACAAGTAAATGGATGTTCAGTGATCGCTCGGATGTCATAAGAGAATTATAAATATTAATTCGGAATAGTATAGACACACATGAAAATTCTCAATTAAAACATTTCTCACTTAATCTACAATAAAACTTGTAAATTTATTTCAATAAAAAAAAAATTAATTGAAAGTGAAATTTATTTCTACTCATAACTTATATTAAATACTAATTTCAATAAAAATATTAATTTAAAAAATTATGTTTTTGAACCGAATATCATTAATTCTAGTGACAATTAAATTGTTATTTATAATTTTAATATGCTTTGAGCAATTTATAATATGCTCATCAATTTCATCGTTAAATTCGTCATCGTCGTCGCTACCATTTAAAGTTATTAATAATACAGTGAGAATTATTAATAGTAATAAAAATAGTGGTGTGGTTAGTTTATTATCAACAGGTATAAATGATAATATTTGTACACGCGAAGAAAATTATACAGAAATTGTGCAAATTCCAACACAACGGACAGTACGTGTTCGTTCATCAAATTGGTGTTTAGAAATACCACCAAGATGTTCAAATTATCGAACGGAAATACGTGAAATTATTAAAGTTGAAGTAAGAAGTGGAAAACTTGTGATTAAATATTAACAAAAAAATAAACTATTTAGGTTGTAATTTATAACTAAGTTTCTGATATTTTAATGATATTCAATCTTTATAGTAATTATTTAAGTTTTAGCTGCTATTAATACACTATTAAATTGATAGGACATCAATCGTAATTTTATCTTCGTAAAACTATAAATCTGCAAATTATTTTAAGTAATTGCTGTTAAATAATATTAAATCAACAGTCAGGAAGAAAGTATTTAATTTTATATTATATGTACATATATAATAATTTAGAGTTAAAATTTATATTATATCGTTAATAATGATCAATGATTAATTGCGTGTTTAAAATCATTATTTACATTTTGCCAAACCTTCGAAAAGACTAAGGATAAACCATATAAAGTTATAAGCTATCTTTGGTGATAAAAGACATCATTTATGTACGTTACATATTATACGAAAGCATTTATTAGTAGTTAATTGATTAACGTGTTTTTAATAGGAAATCTAAAACGCCTAGCAAAATACAAGAGAAGCTTTGTGTAGCCACAGTTTTCCACATAGAAAGACTGCGGTGTTTTAGCTTTTATTTTTCAATTTAGTCCACATTAAAAATTATCAATACTACTGCATCTATGCACCTTGATCTTGGTCTGACGATCGGCAGATTCCCCTCAATTTTTCCATACATGACATTTCTTGATACACGGTTCTCTGGCATACGATCCTGTCCATCGTAATCTTTACAGTTTTAATAATAACTGGGATCATCATAAATTTGATGTAATATTCATGATATCTCTAAACATCAATTGGATGATTTATTAAGATTAAAATTTTCAATAATATTATTATAAATTAAGTCAATTTATAACATCTACTGCAGCACTTGCGGATATCATGTAGCATCACATTACTACATATATATACATACAATATCATATTAACATTTTGACTTAACAAATAACTTATAACGAGGATTTTATCCTTTAGGAATTATATTACATTTTGTTTACTTATCCTAAAACATTTTTATCATTATTATGACTTTTCGTTCTTAAAATATTTGTCTATTTCTAAAAATACTTTCTCTATTTTCAAAATATTTGCAAAATAATATTTATATATGTTAACAATAGATAAAATCCCATCGTAATATTGTTATATGTTCAATGTAAATTCATTCCAGATGATTTTCTTCTTCCGGTGATTTGTCGTTTCGAAATGATGGAATAGAGATATTCTCTTTTATGACAATATAAATTTAGAGGGAAATAGGAAATAGATTATGGCATGTGCGAATGCGTAGGTAGTTAGAATAGTTCAGAAAGTGCAATATAAAGAAGGACATTAATGTTTGACAAGTTATGAGAATATTATAAGAATTGAGGAAAGAGAATAATAAGGGAAGTATTGGAAAGGAGAGATAAAGTAATTGACAAACAGACATGATAGAAAAAGGAAAATAAATAAAAGGACTCCTTTTATAAAAAGGGGCAGTCAGTCGTTATCTCTACTTCATCGAGTACTTACAGACAAATATAAGGGCGCCGGAAGAAGTTAATAACATATTTGGAGTGTTATGATATTAATTATATAATTATTTAAATATTAAAATTTTGGTTGTTTAATAGTTCAGATGTGGGGTAAAGACTCATGTGCATGTTATAATATTATTAATTAATTATATATTAATAATTGCAGTGTTAAAATATTTTTGTTTTTTTTTTGTGAATTTTTAAAAGAAATAGAACTAGTTAAGTGCTTAATTCATGTAAATAACTGCAATTTGTATTTTAAATAAATTTTAAAAAAAGTAAAAAAAAACAGTTTAGTAAGAATAAATGATATATACAATAATAATAATAGTAAACAATAATGTGTAATAGTGTACATAAAAAAAATATAATAGTGTACATACGTAATAATTCATAATAGATAATAGTGCGCATACAAAATATATATAATATATATCCATTTATAAATTTTAAACAGGATTGAACAAGTTTTGCATGAAATTGTGTGTTATAAATTTTGAACAGGATTGAACAGGTTTTTACGTGAAATTGTGTGTGTGTGTGAAAAAATTTGTATGCGCAGAAGGATTATTTTTGTTTTATTTTTGTTTTGAGTTTTTTTTTATGTATATATATAAATATCTGAGAGAGAAATAACATTAGTTTTTTTTGTCTATATATAATTTGTTTTTTTTTATGTTACATCGTATGGTAAGAGTTTTTTTTTCAATATTACTATATTATATAATTATATTTATATTTTCACACATATTTTGAAGTTGATATTAATATTGCGGGATAATTATTTTTTTTTATAAGTCGCAATAGTAGTAATTTAAAACTAAACCAATAGAGATATCGATACTACTTTATAAATACAATACGTATATACATATATAAATATAAAATGGATAGGATAAGTACCAAAAAAATGACAAAACAACAAAGATTGGAAGAAGAATGTTCTGTTGCAAGGAGAGAAGCTGCAGAGGCACGTGCTGAATTACAGCTAATGCGTGAAGAAATGTTGATGTTGCGTTCGGAAAGAGATGCAGCGATTAGAATCCGGGAGAATTGTAGTAACGCAACAGTTGTCGAAGAAAATAATGAAAATAATGTGGACAATACAACTAATATAAATAACGTGGATAATATAAATAATTTAGATAACGTGGCCAATGTACATAATAATGCAGTTGTGGCTACGAATGTAAATAATAATGCTACGGTATTAATGGGATTAAATGAAATAAGTATGTTTATTCCTGAATTTGATCCGCAAAAGGATAGAAATGTTTCTGTTACCAGTTGGTTAAGAAATATAGAAAAATTAAAAAATAACTATTTATGGAGTGAACAGGCAACATTATTTTATGCCTCTTTGAGATTGGCAGGTCCAGCTCGTTTTTGGTTTAATTCAGTTCAACAGGAAATGCCTAGTTGGAACATTTTTAAAAATGAGATAATTAAAAGTTTTCCGGGTTCTTGTGATGAAGGAGAAATTTTATACCGAATTATGAGCCGTAAAAAGAAAATTGATGAATGTATAGAAAACTATTTCTATGAAGTTGTAGGACTTGGAAAACAGATAAATTTATCAGACGAACAAATTATAAAATATATCATATCTGGCATTCAAGATATTAACTTAAGAGCAGTTTTGTCTGCAAGTAATTGTTCTGAGTTAAATGATCTTCTTAATCAAATAAAAAAATTTGAGAATATAGAAAAACAAACTTTACATAGAAATAAAATTTTAGGTCTTAAAGAGAATAATATCCGAGGTAGTAATTTCGTAAATCATAATGTAGATCGTGATAATTATAATTTTCCAAAACAAAAGAATTATCTTTCACCGAGAGAAAATGAATATAGAGGATTTAGATATAATCCAATGGACAATAAAAATAAAACAGAAGTTAAGAAATGTTTTATTTGTAATGACATAAATCATATGGCAAATAAGTGTCCGAAAAAAGTTTGTTATAGTTGTCGCAAGGAAGGTCATGGAGCGAAAGATTGTGATACTAGAAAAATATCAAAATAGACGATTTTAATTTTGATTATGATTCAGAAACATAATTTTTAGTTGAGCAGGATGAGATGATCGTGGAGGTGTATAAGTTCTGGAAAGAAAGAAATATTGTTTTGATTTTGTTTTTTGTTTTGTTTTTAAATATAAATTAAGTATTTTGTCCGTATTGAATTTAAAAGGACTAAAAGAGTTAATTTGTTTTTTTTTCTATTAATTACAAATAATATTTGAATTTGAGAGTTTAATTTCAGAATAAGGTACAGATCACTGATTGATTGGTTAAGATTTGTAAGTTGAGATAAATGGTTATAATGTAAGAATGTATTAAACAATCGTGGGTACTATGTAAGTGAATGGAAAGAAGTAATCAATAAGGTAATTATATTTTTAGATATTAATTGCTTCTGTGTGGTAAAGCAATTATATCTGCAGATATTATAGTTGTCTCTGTGTGGTTAAGCAACTATATTTTTAGATATTATTATTTGCTTCTGTGTGGTAAAGCAATTATATCTGCAGATATTATAGTTGTCTCTGTGTGGTAAAACAACTATATTTTAGATATTATTATTTGCTTCTGTGTGGTAAAGCAATTATATCTGCAGATATTATAGTTGTCTCTGTGTGGTTAAGCAACTATATTTTTAGATATTATTATTTGCTTCTGTGTGGTAAAGCAATTATATCTGCAGATATTATAGTTGTCTCTGTGTGGTAAAACAACTATATTTTAGATATTATTATTTGCTTCTGTGTGGTAAAGCAATTATATCTGCAGATATTATAGTTGTCTCTGTGTGGTTAAGCAACTATATTTTTAGATATTATTATTTGCTTCTGTGTGGTAAAGCAATTATATCTGCAGATATTATAGTTGTCTCTGTGTGGTAAAGCAACTATATTTTTAGATATTATTATAGTTGTCTCTGTGTGGTAAAGCAACTATATTCTCAGATATTATAATTTGCTTCTGTGTGGTATAGCAATTATATATCTGATGTTACTAGTCTTTTCTGTGTGATACAAGACTTGAGTTTGATGTTGAAGTTAACCTCACTATGGAAAGTGATGTAGTAGGTTGGCCGAACTGTTAACAATAGATAAAATCCCATCGTAATATTGTTATATGTTCAATGTAAATTCATTCCAGATGATTTTCTTCTTCCGGTGATTTGTCGTTTCGAAATGATGGAATAGAGATATTCTCTTTTATGACAATATAAATTTAGAGGGAAATAGGAAATAGATTATGGCATGTGCGAATGCGTAGGTAGTTAGAATAGTTCAGAAAGTGCAATATAAAGAAGGACATTAATGTTTGACAAGTTATGAGAATATTATAAGAATTGAGGAAAGAGAATAATAAGGGAAGTATTGGAAAGGAGATATAAAGTAATTGACAAACAGACATGATAGAAAAAGGAAAATAAATAAAAGGACTCCTTTTATAAAAAGGGGCAGTCAGTCGTTATCTCTACTTCATCGAGTACTTACAGACAAATATAAGGGCGCCGGAAGAAGTTAATAACATATTTGGAGTGTTATGATATTAATTATATAATTATTTAAATATTAAAATTTTGGTTGTTTAATATATATAATCAGTAAAGTCCATCAGTGTAACATGTTGTTTTTAGCTTTACTTTGCGTAAACATTGATGAAATTTTCATTTAATTTGAAGTGAGTAAATAATCTGGTATTTCATATATAAAAACTATACATGAATTTATTGAATTTGTTTGTATTAATTTTTTTTAACACCTAAAAGACAAGTAAGTTTTTAATTATGTTCCCCATAATATAAATTTCAAATTTTAATTTATAATATTTTGAACTAGATTTTTATAAATCACAGAAATTTATTATATTATGAGCATTTATTATGCATGATGATGATGACCTCGGCAATTTAAGTAACGTTTTACTAAATGCTTTTCAAAAAAAAAAAGTGTATTAAATATGTAATTTCTTTTAACAATTCAAAGATTTAAAAACAATTAATGATTGATTTTTTTTTTTTTGGAAAAACATAAATAATATTATTATTACATAATTTTTCTTTAAAAATATGCCAGTCTGCTTTATAATCACATTAGATTCACTTATAAACTTGTTTCCCTGTTTTCATTATAACAAATTTTGTATACATTGTTTACAATATACATTTTTGCTTCATTTTCAATACCTGATGAAATTAAATTAATTTAAACAATATTTTTTTATGTACGACTATAATAGTCGTCGTCCTCAGGGGGAATTTTTTAGATTTTTGTTTGGGTGTATCTAATAAATTTAACACGGAATATTTCTGGGGTAATGTGGTAAAATTTCCAATGATTATTTGCGTCTTTATTACTACATTATATTAAAAACATAACATTATGCAAAAGAAAATATAATAATGTGGAGTCAGTGTAACTATTTACAAACAGTAAAAACCACCTATGTATGTATATAAAATTTGGTGTTGAATTTCTAGTTTTTCATATATATATGCGAACTGACATATAATTTAGATTTAGATGCACCGATATCAAACTCGTATGTAACAAGGATTGAATTTCTTTTTAGAAATTATCTGTATTAGACTAATATAATCGTGATATAGGATTTCAGGAAAAGTTTTTCTCGGTTATATGAATTATTTTGCAATTATATTGAGGTTTGTTTCAAAAAAATATATTTATTTTTCTTGCTTACATAATTTTGAAATTACTTTTACTATAGAAAATTTATTTTATAAAGATTATGATGGATGATTATTTAATATTTATATTAACTATAAAAATTATAGCAATAATTATTAATGAATATTACGATTACCAGAAATTATGGTTTATTTGTATAGCAAAACAATATTAAATTTTCATTTCGACCATCGAAAGCGACAATATATTCGGTTTCATTGAACGATCTGGATTCGATTTAAAAGAAAAAGTTACTTTTGCAAGGTACTTAACTTAAAAATTCTGAAGGCATTTCATTATCTAATACTTCATAAATGTAGCAAATCATTATGTAGTCAAAAAAGGACACGTTAAATAATGGTATAACAAAAATAAACAAATAATATGATACATTAAAAAGTCAATAACAAGACAAGCAAATGGGTTCTTATCTTATATATGCACACATATATATGTTCTTGCTTCATATAGGTACTTAACAAATTATTAAATTTATTACTTTTTAATAGTCTTATATTAAATCAAATTATTATTTAGTTTATGGTCCAAATTATACGTAACAAAAAATATCAACAGGAAATACAAAATTTGATACCATGACATGAGAAACAGTTTAATTTAGTTAGCTAAACTTATTTTGCTAGTCTTGTTATTATACATAATATATTTACATATGTATATATTTTTTCTGAAAGAAATATAAGATATTTATTGAGATTAAAAATTATTAATTAATATCCGGTCTAGTTTTCTTATTTAATTGTATTGAAAACTATGGGTAGAAGAATTTTATTTAACTGTCTTTCTATAAGTTCATTATAATTCAAATATTTATGCTAATAAATTCAGTATCTAATCATTTTATTATGTATTTACTTTTAGATTTATGTAAAATTACAGCAATTTAAGAATTTCGTATTAAAATTTTTTCCATATTGTAAATGAAATGAAAAATGAACCTCAGCAGTTTATTAAGATTGATTAAGATCCTTTCAATCCAACAACTAACATTAAAACTAACACAATTACTGCAAAATTATTAAAGTCAATTTTTACTAACAAAATTATTAAACAATACTTATTAATTACTATATGGCCTCAAGTATGGCAAAGTAGAGGGGATTTAGTTAGATTAGTAAAATAAAAGTTATTACACAATGCGAAAATAATTTACTAGGGAAAAAACAATAAAATCTTATTTTCTAAAAAAAAATAATTCAATAATTTTGTTGTCCAGAAATAAGTTAATATATAATAATCCATTTAAATCATAATCTGAAAAAACTTGATTAATTTTTTTAAATTAATTGGAATGAGAAATGTGATATAAAAAAAGAACAATTTATATTTGCCAGTCAAATCGGTCACTACACTCTAAATTATTGAAATTTCCTGCCTTGGCCATCACCCTTGCAGAAGAAAAATATAGTAGCCCTTCATAGTTTGTTATAGAGTAAGAATTTGTCGCCAAATCATAATGAGATTTGATATTGTTTGTTTATAGTATGATAGAATATATTATGATGTTGCGGTAAACGATGTTTAGATAATGTTGTAGGGTTAGACAGTACAATAACTAAAATTACATCACATATATTATAGAAATAAAACTATTTGATGGCGTAATCTTAACAACTATTAATATTTTCGGATTAATGTAAAATTTAATTAATCCAATTTTAATTAAAGTGCTTAGCAAAATATCATAATACTATTATTGATATTTAATCCTTGATTAATATAGTATATATGATCCTAAATACTCCTAACAATTTTCATCTATTGCACATTTCAATGCAAGTATTGTACCCGTTTTACTAATCTCTATATAAATAACAAATTTTTGAAAATTTGTTACAATTTTCTACACTCTCAACAAATTAGAGCCGTGACCAACTCTATTTTATTAATATAATTGATATTGACTTGATGTAGAAAAATATGTAGAATATTATAATTTAGTTGTTAATATTTTAGTTTCAGAGTGCGAACATATATTTATATGACTTGCAAAAACAAAAATACTTAATACGAATTTAATATAAAGTTATAACCATAATTTAATAATTTATAAAAAAATTTCTTAATCTTATAGAATAAATTATGAGGAAATAAGAATAAGAAGGCTTAAATATATTACCTCAATTTAATATAATTTATTTTAATTTAATATATAAAAATTTCATTTTAAAAAAGATTGGTTAAGAAAATCTCTACATTTGGTAACCCAAATAAATTATATTAACTTTTGCATATTTTTAGGAAATTTTCAATTAATTATTTTAATAAGAAATTTTATTTATTTAAGAATGTTACCAAACGAAGAACAATTCGATTTTGTTGTGAAGGATATGCTGGAATAATATCAGGAAATGAAACAATTTGTCGACCAATATGTCGTGGTGGTTGTGGTCGTGGTTATTGTTTTGGACCGGATGAATGTAAATGTGAAAATGGTTATATTGGTCGTCATTGTACACAAAGTAAAATAATAATTAAATAAAATATACAATTGTGAATTAAAATTTAATAATTAAATTTGTTAGGATGTCCGAATGATCATTGGGGTGATGGGTGCTATATGAAATGTCAATGTCGAAATAATGCAGTATGTGATCATAAAAATGGTGCATGTCGTTGCCAAAGTGGATGGATTGGTGATAAGTATATTTAAAAGTTTTCATTTAATTTTCTTTTATTTGTAACAAATTTTTTGATTAATTTACTTTAGATGTCATATTCCATGTCCATCTGGATATTATGGTTCAATGTGTAAGACATTATGTCAATGTGAACCACAAGAATGTAATCCACAAACTGGTGAATGTATATTTGAAAAAAGTATTACAAAGTTAACAATTAGAAAAGAATTAAAACCATTTGAAAAAATTAGTACTAATGAAATGTTAGGATCATTAAATTCAACAATTTCAAATTTAACCGAAAATTTAAACAAATTAGCGAAAAATTTAATTACAACAGATTCTGTTCCATTACTTGTACCAGCATTTGAACAACTTACAACTATTGAACCAATACCAGAAACAGTTTTATTAATAACACCAGAAAATCCAACAATTCTAATTCATGATGATCCAATCCTAATTGAAACAGATAATAAAAATATAAATTTATCAAAAAATCCCGAAGTTATTCACATTATTGATTGGAATCAACAACAATTGACAGCTGCAATATCTAGAAATGAAACAAATATAATAAATAATGATAATCAAAAGCGTGATTTAAGTGCTTTAATTATGTCTATGATTATATTTACATTAATATTTGCAATCATTTTAATTGGTTTTTTAATATTTTACCGGCAATATTTTAAAAAAGAAAATAATATTGAGTCAGAAGTAAATATAAATGTTAATGATGGATTACAGAAACAATTGGGATCTAAGATATTTGTTAAACCATTACCAGATTTACCAGCTTTTACACAAAATCTAAAAAAGACTGAAACTGGTAAGAATAAAATTTAAAAAAAATAATAGTTAAATTAATTTTTAATAAATATTTGTAGGCCCTGAATTTTATGATTGTCCATCAAATAATTCAGCAGTAGGTGGAAGAAATGTTTATAGTTATGTAACAGGACCAATTTATACACAAGTACCAAAACAATTTAATAGAAAAGATAGTTTGGATAGTCATTTATATGATGAAATTCGATATCCGTCAAAAGTTAAAAGTTGTCGAGTGTAACCCTTCATTTTTGTAGAATATTATATCCAGAAGGTGAAAAATTGAAAGAATTTTTAATAATTTAACAAATTTTATCATTTATGTAATTTATTTTTTATACATACACACTGCTAAAATATTTAAATATATTTTATATTTTTTGATATTACCGAATTGTATTTTTCAGAAAAATTATAATAAAAATTTTGAATAAAATATAGAACTTTTATTTAAAAATCATTTCAAATGAATTATAATTAAAAATGATGAAATTTGTTATATACATAAAATATAATTTAATGTAAAAATCACTTACATATTGATAATGTTGATTATTAATCAGCTTCACCTGAAAAGCAAAATAAACATTATAAAAATACTAAAATTATGGACAATAGCAACAATTTGTCATGTTATAAATTTTTTAAATTAAATTTCCATTTACCTTTATTTGACAGTGCTTGAGCATTAATCCTCTTGAAGTGTTTCTTCAGCATATAATTTCTGGAATAGAAAGAAAGAATATGTTTAAAATAATTGTACAGAATTGGAAAAATTTTATTCAATTTTCAGTTAATTTAAAATGGAAGAATTTTCAAAAACTTAATATTAAAAAAGTAGGAAAACTTACCTTATATTGCCAAGAAAAAACTTTCATCAAAATGGCGGCATCTTCAAATCATAACACAAACACTTTTAATTATTTCGTTTTTATTAATTTTGTATTAATGTTCAGAGTCATAGTTTTTCACATTCGTTTTACATTTTAAATTTCGATAATATGTATTATTATTTATTTATTAATTCACAATATAAATCACGATATTTAATTTTATTAACAAAAATCTAAAGTATTTTTTTGTGTCCTCTAATAACTACTAACACACACAATAATAAAACGACCGAGAAAATTACACTACATTTTTTGAAAACGTTTAAAATTCAGAAAAAACCAATAAAATTATTTATTTTTTATTATTAAATTAATTAAAACGAATTAAAATTCAATTATTTTATATTTTTATTAGATTTTACGGCGACGAAACCTTTTTTTAATTAATTTTATTTAGAGAGCTTCTCTTTTTGTACTGCAATCATGGACGATCAAATCCAACTGAACAAGAAAGGAGGAGTCTCAAAGGAAAAAAAATTGACTTTGATTTTTTTTTATTTTGGCGCAAATTTTGAATTTTAATTATTTAATTATTATTAAATTTATGAAAAATTATAAATTATTTTAATATTTACTAAAAATTAAAAATTAAAAAAAAATGTTTAAATTTTTTTCATTAGTTTATTTAGGCTGAAAGAAATTTTTTATAGCTGAATTTTATTTAATTTTTAATTTTAGTAGAAAATAAATAATATTATTAATTATTATTTAATATTAAATATTAAATGTTAGAAATATACTAATTCCACCTCGAAAAATATTAAGGCAAAATTATAATTAAATAACTTTCAAAATTAAATAATTTTCAACTATCTTTCAAATTTCTTGCAGCCTAAATAAACTAATGAAAAAAACTGAAACATTTTTTTTTTAATTTTTAATTTTTAGTAAATATTAAAATAATTTATAATTTTTCATAAATTTAATAATAATTAAATAATTAAAATTCAAAATTTGCGCCAAAATAAAAAAAAATCAAAGTCAATTTTTTTTCCTTTGAGACTCCTCCTTTCTTGTTCAGTTGGATTTGATCGTCCATGATTGCAGTACAAAAAGAGAAGCTCTCTAAATAAAATTAATTAAAAAAAGGTTTCGTCGCCGTAAAATCTAATAAAAATATAAAATAATTGAATTTTAAATCGTTTTAATTAATTTAATAATAAAAAATAAATAATTTTATTGGTTTTTTTCTGAATTTTAAACGTTTTCAAAAAATGTAGTGTAATTTTCTCGGTCGTTTTATTATTGTGTGTGTTTGTAGTTATTAGAAGACACAAAAAAATACTTTAGATTTTTGTTAATAAAATTAAATATCGTGATTTATATTGTGAATTAATAAATAAATAATAATATTATCGAAATTTAAAATGTAAAACGAATGTGAAAAACTATGACTCTGAACATTAATACAAAATTAATAAAAACGAAATAATTAAAAGTATTTGTGTTCTGATTTGAAGATGCCGCCATTTTGATGAAAGTTTTTTCTTGGCAATATAAGGTAAATTTTCCTACTTTTTTAATAATAAGTTTTTGAAAATTCTTCCATTTTAAATTAACTGAAAATTGAATAAAATTTTTCCAATTTTGTACAATTATTTTAAACATTGTCTTTCTTTCTATTCCAGAAATTATATGCTGAAGAAACACTTCAAGAGGATTAATGCTCAAGCACTGTCAAATAAAGGTAAATGGAAATATAATTTAAAAAATTTATAACATGACAAATTGTTGCTATTGTCCATAATTTTAGTATTTTTATAATGTTTATTTTGCTTTTCAGGTAGGTGAAGCTGATTAATAATCAACATTATCAATATGTAAGTGATTTTTACATTAAATTATATTTTATGTAATAAATTTCAACATTTTTAATTATAATTCATTTAATATTATTTTTTATATCATTAATTTCATCATTTTTTATAAATAATTTTCACTTTTTTATCCATTCTGCTTATCTTGTTATCCATTCTTCTTTTTCTGGAAAATTGTTATTTTTCTTACCGACATGTTCTTTTGTTTATTGTCCTTTTCTTTTCTAATATTCTGCCCAGCCAACGCAACACAGAAACATCCTCTTCAACTTTTTATTGCTATCCTGTAAAAATTATATAAAAATTGTATGATAAAATGCTGAATATGTTAAAGTGACTCTAAATGACTAAATGGATGAATCACATAATTGGAAGATGGATAAAGGATAATTTTTACAGATTGAGGAATTGATTTAAAGGAGGCCGAAGTGGGATGCAGATTGATCCCAGACTACATTTAACATCAGATCCTAACTCCAAATTATTGGGGTATAGGTAAATCTTTCTTGGTGTGCAAAAATAGCTTCTATGTGGAAAATCTGTTAAAAATTTTCAAAATCAAATTAGAAGAAAATATATACGAAGGATTTTGATTCAGACAATGCCCAAATATAATTATAGAACTAAAACATGAAATATAGTGAAGCTAAGAATGTGAAAAATATTAATTGATCCTTAAATTTAAATATTTAAATCAATATTGCAAACAATACTGAATTTATATATGTAATTAAATTTGTAATTATTTCATATTAATTCATAGTGTGGTCGTGATCCTAGCTAGAGGTCTACCTCTTAGAGCCTCTCCCAATTATTAACTTGCTACTTTATTCGGTTAACTTAATTTTGTCGCTGTTTTATAAATAAATTTTCATTATTTATCGATCGAAATTTTTATTTAATATTTGGCATACTTTTAGGAGTTATTAAATTTTTGTATATCTTAATTTAATAAACCCAACTTCCTTCAATATTTAATTCATTTAATTATTTTCATTCATTAAAAAAGTAAAGTTCAAAATTTTTGTGTACAACATTTTTTTTTGAAATTGTTGACCTTCTAACATCAAATTTTCGACGAATAAATTAAAATGGTTAAATTTAATTTACTAATTTAATTCGTTATTTGTCAAAAAAAACTATATATATATATATATATATATATGCTTTCAGTATTACAGCTCTATAAAAGATTTAGGCAATTAGCAAAATCTAAGTTAACAATGTTGTATGAAATAAACAAAAAATTAAATTTTGTTTAAATTTGATCAATGAAAACGAAATTATTATAAATGAAAATATTACTATATATATTATAATAGTAATTTATTACTTCAAAACTATATATACATGAATTAAAGTTACAAATATTTTGTCTATCAGCATTTAAAATATAATATTTTCAACAGAATGTTGACCTGTTTAATAAGATCATTTAAATTTTACATATTTTAAATGATCTCCTCTATGTCAACAGAATGATACTATGTCAACAGAACAATATAACAACATTCTGTTGTTATATTGTTCTGTTGACATAGTATAAGTATTTCTACTTATATATAGGTATCTTACTTTTAAAAATCTAATTTGCTGGTTAATATAAATGCATATTCATCAATTAGTATAGTTACTTTTGTGATATATCGAAAATCGAACCCAAAAAAAACTAATATTCACCACCGTCGCACAAATATGTGGTCAAAATGACAAACTTTTCCGATATATTTTCCCATCAACCTCCCTTTTTTTTATTTAATCCAATTTTAAAAACATAAAATTCTAATTAAAATCGTTATGCTTTTTATTAATAAAAATTATGTTAAAAACTAAAAATTAAGAAGAAAAAAAAACACTTCGTCATTGAATTATCTTCGTCTGACACTAAACTATGACAAATATTTTTCCTACACATTAAATTTTACTATTATAGAATGTAATGTTAATCTACTAAAAAATACTATTTTACTTTTTATACTATAAAAATTATTCAAAATTCTTAGACAAATATTACAAAAAGAAAAAAATATGCCAAGTTTGTTTATAAATATTTTGAAATCAACAAATTAATAGCTATATATTTTTTTTTACAACCGGAAGGTTTCATCTTATAACACATTCTATTTTCATTTTTAATTATACTCTCTAATAATATTGAGGCTGATAAGGAAAATAAGTTGACTTAATTTAATTTTCGAAAATATTGTTAGAATTATTTGTAATTAAACTAAGTATAAGATCACATCAATAATTTTATTATAAATAGTTTTTAGTATAAAAAGAGAAAAATTAAACCATGTTTTTAAATTTGACATATATTCTTATCATTGCAATAATAATTTATGTATATAATCCAGTTATATCAAAATCGATAAGAAATGATGATATTTATCATTTGAATGAGAATAGAAATGTGACAGTTTTTAAAAAAGAAGATTTTAATTTTCAATGTAGATATGAAGTTCCGTAAGTATATATAAATTAAAAATTTGTTTTAATTATTTTATAATATATTAATTTGTTTTTCATTTTTAACACCCATTAATTTAGAACAATTCTATTAGAATATGATCGTCGTTATACTATTTTAAATGATAAAGTTAAAGATTATTATTCAGCAATAATGATTTGTTGTCCAGGTTATAAACGTGATAAATATGATATAAATAATTGTGTACCAGATTGTGATGATAAATGTAAAAATGGTTTTTGTTTAGAACCAGGAAAATGTCAATGTTTTCATGGTTATGTAATGAATTCAAATTTTGAATGTATACAAACATGTCCAATTAGTTGTGCAAATGGTACATGTAAAAAAGATGGTAGTTGTCGTTGCAATTATGGTTATGAATTAGATTATACTGGTAAATATTGTCGACCAATATGTAATGATTGTGGTAATCATCAAGTTTGTATAGCACCAAATGAATGTGCATGTATGAAAGGATATAAATTAAGTATACATGGTTGTGTACCAAAATGTGATCAAGATTGTGGTAAAGGTTTATGTACAGCACCAAATGAATGTACATGTAATAATGGTTATGATTTAAAAAATGGTATATGTCAACATCGTTGTTATCAGTATGTTTTTTTTTTATTAATTTTGATAAAGAATTTATTTTGCTTTTTATTTCGTTTTTTTTTTTGTATAGAGATTGTGAAAATGGTCGTTGTATTGGCAGTAATCGTTGTGTTTGTAATCCAAGATATGTTTACGATGAAAGATCAACAACATGCATTCCACATTCTTCATGGATTAAAAATTATCGAATTGAATAAAACGATGTTTTTTTTTGTAATATGAATAATTAAAATTTTGTAACAATAAATTTAATTTATTAGAATAGATTTGAATAGAAAAATATTTTAAGTTTTGTGTACACAATTTTTCGCAAAATATTAATTTTTGGAATAAATGCAAAAAACAGTGTCTTTTATTCACAATACAATATAAATTTAACAAAATTATAGTTAGCTATAGTTAATAACAAATATGAAAAGTTGACTTAATGTCGATGCCTTCTATTTGGACATTGAGTTGTTTGCACTGTGCGTATTATTTATTATATGATTTGGAGCAAAAGGATGACCACTATGTGGACTATTATGTCGTATTTGGTGGTCCGCATAGTTTAAACCACTATGTTGATTATTGTTTGGGATAGGCACAGATATGTGACCATGATGATTTCGATTACTTTGACTATGCAGACGATGATGTCGTCGTTTTGATAGTTCTGGATAAATCAAATCATCATATAATAACCTAGTACGTCTACAACGTCCCATTCTTTTAAAATAACCAATACGACATTTGCATATACCTGGTTTAATGCAATGCGAACGAAATGGACAACCACTAAAATAAAATATATATGTATTTATAAAAATTTATCTTTTACAATTTAGTTGACATAATAATTTTACCCATCGCAAATAGGCACACAGTTTTGTTTAACATTAAGTCTATAACCAATTCTACATTCACATGTTCCAGTCGTTGTTGAACAATTTCCATTTATACAACTATTTGAACAATTTATTTTTTCACAAACATTTTCAATTTTATTTAATTTCCAACCAGTATCACATCTGCAAATATCCTTTTTGATACATCGCCCATTTATACAACCACTGTAATTAAATAAATTAGGTATTTTAATGAAAGCAAAACAAACAAAGAGAATTTCTTACTTAGAACAAGTATTTTGGCATGATCCATTAATTAGTAAAAAACCTTTGTTAAGATCACATTGACATTGATTTGTTGAAATACATCGTCCACCTGGTCCACAAAATGGTGTACATTTTGTTCTTTCACAAACTGTATGATTTGTATTCCACTGAAATCCTTTCTTACAATCAAATTTATTTGGTTCAGTACAATTTGAATGTTTTGGTATATTTTCTTTTGAACAAATTGGTTTACAAAAATTTTCTGTTTTTTCATCTAATTCATAACCAGAATTACATATACATTGATTATTTAAACATTGACCATTCAAACAACTAACAGGACAAATATGAACACAATCATTTGATAATGATTTTACAGAATTTAGTGTACATGTACAATTTTTCGAAAAACAAATACCATTTTTACATTCTTGATAACAAGATTTCAATATATTATTTGCTATACATTCATTTGGGCGTTCCGATGAAACTTCATATCCATTACAACAGCCTTGTATGTAAATTTCATTTTTAAATAATAATGCATCTGTAGGTGGTTGTAAATTAGATCTGGAATATGTAAAATAACAAAGAAAAATTATGTTACAATAATATTAATAAAATATTTTTATACATCTGTTTATTCCAACATTTTCCAGGTGGTAATACAGGAAGATTAATAACATTTTCAAAATTATTATTTACCGATGTTCCATCTAAAATTTCTTGATTGGCTGATAGATAATCTATGTAAAATAAAAGTAATAATATTTTAAAAATAAAATTCTTTGAAATTTGCATTGTTTTTCTTCAGAAAAATGAAATAATTTGAAATAGAATTTCAAGTTTGAAATAAATTCCCCTTTTATATCTTTGTAAAATGAAAAATATTTATAATAATTATCAAATATTTATTTTTAGTTGTATTATACAAGTAGGACAAAGAAAATAAATAGAAATTTTAGAAAATTTCTTATAATTTGTTTGAAACAAAAAAATCGAGTGTAATTTTTAGATAATTATTTTTTTTATTTTATAATTAGAGTTTGTTAGTAATTCAATTTATAATTATGAGCTATTTAATGCTAGAAAGTAATAAATAGAGGTAAAAAATAACATGGACCTTAATTTCGCTCTGGAATCCACTATACATGACAACTCAACAGCTTAGCGTTCTAGTTGTTCATTACTTATCTGGTATACATATTTCAAATTTGTTTCGAAAAAATCATTTTCGAAATAAAGTGACAAAATATCCTCACCACAAAATTAATTCTAATTAAGAAGAGGCTAAATGGCGAAAAGGAATAATGTTGTTAGACAAAAATCTCAATACATAAATAATTAAACTTACAGCGAGTTGATAAATATGAAGCTCAATATTTGTACATTAATTTATTTAAAGTTACTCAATAAACTACTACACTTTTATAAATATTCTTCTGATTTAACGAAATGTCTATAATTTTTTTTTAAAGATGTCTTTTAATATGCAATAATTTAGCATATTTCAATTACAATGAATGGAATGTAATCAAAATTTAGTTAAAAAACAAATTATATAAATTTTGTTCGTCGCATTGATAAGTTTTTTCTACTTATACAATTTGATAATTTTAAGAAATTTAGCAAAACTGAAAAAAAAATATTATGAGAAAAAACTAATTTAATTATAATTACTAAATTGTATTTTTTTAGTATCCATTTATATTATTAAACATTAATGTAATTTTAATAATATGATATTAAATTAATTATATTGGTTTTAATTATATTGGTTGAACTAAATTAATTATATTGGTTGAACTAAAATAATATCAGGGCGGTTATTACCTAAGGCCTTACACAATTAATCAATAATTTTTTATAATAAAATAATCCTCCCTTGAATGTTGGAAAAAATTTAAGATATGTGTAACTAAATATGTACATTATACTGACTATATAGTATATACTAACTACATACTAATAAGTATGATACGTAATATATTTTTCCTATTTTTTGGGGCTGTAAAAAAAATACCTTATGTGCGTTCCGTTCTGTTGTGTTCTGTGTTTATCGTTTACGTCCTTCCGTCCGACGTAAACAATAAATAGCACTTATTTATCATACTAAATGTACACTTAAATTTATGCTTTTCGCTGGAACACTTGAGGTATCAAATGTAATTGATATAAATTTAAAAATTATCATTTTACTCAGAAAATTAATAAAATTTCATATAATTCTCAAAATATATGCATACTATACTATGAATCCACTTTAAAATAATAACATTTATATCTTATTAATTATTAATATTTAAAAAAAATATAAAGTTTATCATCATAAAAAAAAACAAATGCTTGAGAACTTGAAATCACCCACGCTTTTGCCTTGAAAATTTCACAGAAATCAAAACAAACTACAAAAGCGATTGTGGGTAGCAAAATTATATATAAAAAAAATAAGTAACAACTATTTTAACTTTAAATATTGCGAGTATAACATCTTTTAAATTTATCGGCATTTCAGTTTTAGTTGAACTCTAATAATTAGTGGACACAGAAAATTTTATAATAATTCTCTAAGTAAAATAAAAAAAAAAGTAATCCTTAAGATGAATTCTTACTTAATTATTTTCTTGTTATGTCCATTGGGAATATTTGGTCAAATTGGTATTAAAACAAGACCAATGCATTCACTTAATTTAGTTCATAATACAAGTGAAACTGATCATTCCATTTATCAGCATATACATAATAATGAATCAGCTATTTATAATCAAAATTATCCACCATTAAATCTCTATCCACAATTATTACCAATGGATAAGACAGTTAAATTTTTAAATGACACTCGATCAAAAATGGCATCTGGTGTATGTTATAAGGAAGTGCCGTAAGTAAATTATAATTTTATAACTAAAGTAAAACAAATAATTATATATAATTAAATATTAACAATATTCTTTTTTCAGAACAGAAACATTAGTCCGTGATCCAGCTGTAAGACCTAGAGGTAATGGTTCAGATCCAAGTTTAAGTAAAATTCAAGTTTGTTGTAATGGTTACGAACGTAATGTACACAATTATTTACAATGTGATCCAATTTGTACAAATGGATGTATTAATGGAATTTGTGTAGCACCAGATGTTTGTATATGTTATCCAGATCATGTAAGAAATTATGCTGGTTTTTGTTTAGCAACATGTCCAATTGGATGTGGTAATGGTGAATGTAAATCTGATGGTACATGCTTTTGTAAAGCAGGCTATATTTTGGATGTAAGTAAAAAATTCTGTGCACCATATTGTAGTAAAGGATGTCATAATGGTAATTGTACAGCACCGGAAGTATGTGAATGTGTTAATGGTTTTGAATTAAATGCGGATGGTACTTTTTGTGAAGCCAAATGTGATAATTGTAAAAATGGACGTTGTATTGAACCAGGTGTATGTCGTTGCTTGCAAGGATTTAACAGAATAGGAGATAAATGTGAACCGTTTTGTAGAAAGTTAGATTATATAATTTTTTATTGTTAAAATTTTATTTAAAAAAAAATTATTCATTTACATAGTGAATGTAAAAATGGTTTCTGTGCTGATCCAGATGTATGTGGATGCCGTTCTGGATGGACTTTAGATTCAACTGGTCATAATTGCGTAGCTCATTGTGATAACGCATGTTTAAATGGTTATTGCAGTGGCAATAATGTTTGTTCTTGTAATAATGGTTATATCCAAGATGAATTTAATCCATATATTTGCCGACCACATTGTCCTCAGGGTTGTCCTAATGGTTATTGTACTGCACCAAATATGTGTCTTTGTAAACCAGGTTATGCTAAGAGTGGTATTAAAGGAAGACAACAATGTTTGCCAGTATCTTAAAGATTTGTATTTGAAAAAAAAAATATTTGTAATTTTTTTATGTAATTTAAGCAATATTTTTATACAATAAATTTGTAATTCCATTAATTATTAATCTCAATAAATCTATAAAAAAATTATATCTTATTGTGGTATTTTATTTATGTAGTTATTTATAATTGAGAATCAAAAACTCATTGAGTTATATTAACTGAAATACATCTATAATAGGCCAATTTGGAAATTTGGAAAATGACCAATTTAATGTGGAACAAGGCCAATATTAATAGAAAATACCATATAATGTTTTAGTGACAAAAATCTTTTAAAGAATGTCCATTTAAAAAGTGTAAAAACTATTATGTATAAAAATATAATGAGCTTAATTTTGTCATTGTCTAAGGATTTTATGTAAAGCCGATGACTTTTGGCAAGTGAATTAAAATTCACAATATAATTTTCGGTATGTCAATGAAGTAATTGCTAGAATAAGTAGGTACTCCAAATATAAGTTAAATAATTTACTTCGTGAATTCTATTCAATTTCATAAATCACAGAATCTGTAAACTTCAAATCTTTAAAATATTTCACAACGAGAACCAATTATGATGATGTTTTTTTATTATTTTGATAAACTATAATAAATATTTTCCTCTGCTGTAAATATTTATCTCTGAAAAAGCTTTCATAATATTAAGGACTTGTTGCAGAAAATCTAGTACTGATAGAATAGTACTAATTTCTAACCAAATTTTATGGAGAAATAAATGCCATCGTAACTGATTTAATTTTAAAATGTTATGGTCTCATCTACATAATTTATAAATTCAAAATATTTCATTTATAATTTAGTGATAAATATTTATGTAATTTCTTTTTTTAAAATCAAAAAAAAATTTCGCAGTTTTTTTGTTCTTGTTATGTGATTAAAATTTGAATTTTTCTGTTTATTGCGATAACGACGCGTTTTTTACGCATATTAAATAATAACAAAAAGGAATTTTAATGATAAAAAAAATTATTACGAGAAATGATTCCATAAACTTTTATAAATATAAACCAAATGTGATTCATTTATATCATAATTCTCCATATTTAGGTTGTTCTACATAAAATATTAGAAATGGTCACCATATCAGTGTCATAATAAACACAATCTATGTAAAATATTGATTGCTTTTTATACAGAGTGATTTTACTAAATTTTACTACAGGATCTTGCTCAACAGCCCAATGTGGGTCTACGCATCCACAACTGTCCGCCCAGCATCTTAAATCCTTTTTTATAAAATAGTTTTCAACTTAAATTCCAGAATTGAAGACTAAGAATTTAGTCTTTAGTCTTCACATTAATGTGTGAATCTTGTGATTCGTAAATTTATTAAAAGCTTAGTTAGCATTTCAAATTAGGAAACTATACAGCATTATTTAACGGAAGCATTTGTTTTTCTTTTATAATTTTTTTTTATCATAAAAGTTGCAATTTCTATTATTATTATTTTTTTTGTTCATAATTATTTTGAATCAATTCAGTTAACCTCATTCTAGATTATAGAGTGGACATAAATAATAACTAAATTTGATTAAAATTACATCATTTAAAATAATGTTAAATTTACGAGTACTATCATTATTAATTTTTTTAATTAATTTTAATGTTTCAAATCTTGAAATTTGTTCAAGAGTTGTTAATTATCATGACAAAGTTCGAGTCCCAGAAACATTTTTAGTAACGAAAACATATAAAACATACTCAGGTGTTCAAAAATCAATTACACGTAATGAAACCAGATTTGTTGTGAAGGTGAAAAAAAAAGATCCTGGTTATATTTTGTTAATCAAATTTACATAAAAAATTTATTGCAGACTGTGGTAAAAACTAGAATGCGTAAAGGTTGCTGTCCAGGTTACGTAAGAAAGGAACATAGATGCGAACCTTTTTGCAATTTTGTGTGTGAAAATTCAGTTTGTACTGCTCCAGATGTGTGCACATGTAATGCAGGATACAAATTGTTCACTTTGACAAGGTAGACTTGGAAAAATATTCGACTAAAAATTAATTCCTTTATTTACAGGTGCATACCAGAATGTGAAAATTGTAATCATGGTGTTTGTATTGCTCCTGGGGTTTGTCAATGTTTATCAAATTATCAAAAGTCTGAAAATGGAACATGTGAACCAATTTGTGAAAATGGATGTATAAATGGATATTGTTCTGCTCCGAATATATGTTCATGTAATGAAGGATATTATTTAATTGATGAAAATAATCCAAATATAACTAAATGTAAGCCACATTGTAGTAAAGAATGTTATAATGGTTATTGTTCTGGTCCAGAGCAATGCTCATGTAGAAATGGGTATAAAATGAATGATGTACTACAAATGTGTGAGCCATTTTGTAGTAATGGATGTGAGAATGGTATATGTCTTGGACCAGATGAATGTTTTTGTATGCCTTATTATGTATATAATATATTAAATGGTGCATGTGAACCAACATGTATAGATAATTATAAATTAAATATATTAGGAGAAAAAGAATTATGTTGTCATGAGGGTTTTCAATTAACAGAATCTGGTGTTTGTGAGCCATATTGTTCAAATTGTACAAATGGAGTTTGTCATGGTCCAGAACATTGCATTTGTAATGCAGGTTATGAATTAAAACAAAACCATTGTGAACCAGTATGTCGTGAAGGTTGTGTTAATGGATTTTGTGTTGCACCAGACACTTGTCAATGTTTGGAAAATTATACAAATAATGATACCGGTATTTGTATACCATATTGTGATCCAAGTTGCATTAATGGAGATTGTTTGCAACCAATGAAATGTACTTGTAAAGACGGTTTTGAAAAGGATTATCTGAATTCACATGTATGTAATGCTAAGTGTGACAATTGTGGATATGGTGAATGTATTGGACCAAATGTCTGTGAGTGTTACAATGATTATGAATTTAATGATATTTTGAAAACTTGTCAATATAACGGAATATTTTATGAAAATGATATTATTGCAACGCCGTATGATTTTTATTGGGATTCTCATTATTCAACAGAAATGATTCAATTTTCTGAAAATATGTTTCCTACAGAAAACACTCCAGAACCTAAAAATGACATAGATTATGATGATGTCACGTCAAATTTAGATTATGATTCAACAATTTCAAACGAATATGATTTCGATACTTTTACTAATGAAAATCTAAATCATCTAACAACTGATGTTTTTGATTATGAATCTTCAATCATATCGTTCGAAAATGATTCAAGTTCGACTACAACAGAAAATGAATTAACAACTACAGAAGATGACGAGAATATTTGTAATTTGGCATGTAAAAATGGAGTATGTGTTAATGGTGAGTGTGAATGTATGAAAGGATATATTTTAAACAATGACAACATTTGCAATCCTAAATGTTCATATGAATGTATAAATAGTTTTTGTGTTGCACCAGATACATGCATATGTTGGGATGGTTATTCAACATTAATTCAAAATTCCAGTCATTGTTTACCAATGTGTAATTTAGAAATTTATGGATGTAAAAATGGAAACTGCATATTGCCAAATATTTGTGAATGTCATGAAAATTATGATTTAAATCCAAATAATAAATTTGAATGTTTAAAAAATGAACCTGACAGAATTTCATTAAATGCTAAGAACAGTGAAAATTTAATAATATTACCATATATAATAATATTAATTATTTTTATGGTTGTATTAATAGTAGCTATTTACTATAAGAAATATTATCAAACCGGAAATTATAGAACTAATAATCCTGGTAATTTCATTAAATATTTGTTATAATAATAATAATAAAGATTTTATATTTATTTTTAGATATTAAATATGCCATTAGTCCAGAAGAAAGAGTTGAATTTTTGTAAATATTGTTTAATGTTTTTGTGGAATTTATTTAAATGTATTTTTGTTTATTTATTTTTTTTTAATGTAACATAAAAATGTAAGAATTTTAATATATATTGTAAAAATTTACTTAAATAGATTTTAATAAAATGTGAATTTGTAAAATTAATACAGCTGCATCAATTAAAGTAAAATATTAGCTCTATCCATGACCTTATTAGAAAAGTATTATCAAAGCCGTATATAATATATTATATATTATATATTATATACGGCTTTGGTATTATTTTTCTGATAAATCGATGCTACAGTTTTTCGCTACAGCGTTTTAATAATGTAATTATTTCAACTGGTTTACACTGATGCAGAATATAAACGCAACCATACACTTTTTGTTCTGTATATAAATTTGTTGTATACCAAAAACGTATGATCAAAAATCTTTCCCTCATGAAAATTTCACCTCGAAAATGTCTCTGAAATTATGAAATTATGAAAGATAATTAACTATATATCTCGCTGACATTATATATATTTTCAATTATATTGATTTTATTTTTTAAATTATTATCTTTAATTATGTTGTACAATATTTTTCATTCATTTCTCATGTGTTTTATGTTTATTTCAAATTTTGTTTTTTTTTCCTTATTTTGCAAATTTAATATTTTAAATACATTTATATATAATTTTTTTTAAATTTCTTATAAATTTTTAATTAATTATATATATATATAAATAATTTATGTTAAATTTAAAATATATAAAAGAAAAAAAATGTCAAATATAATTTAAATCATAGAGTATATATCACGTTTACTTAAAAATTAAATTTATTTATGTATATTCTAAAATATAAATTATGTTATATAAATTTTATATTGAATTCACAATTCATTATAATTATTATTATTTTTTCATTTTATTTATTTCATATTAAATATTAATTAAATTCTGTTTATAATTTTATATATGTATATAAATGCTTTGAATTATTTCATAAAATATAATTTTGCATTAAAAAAAAATCATATTTTCATTTTTTATAATTTAAAAAAATATATGTATATTTTTTTTATATATATTTGTATTACATATAAATATTTAGGATTAATTATAATTATCAAAAATTTAAAGAATTTAAATGATAAATTCAAATATTTTGAAGAGAAAAATAAATAAAAGCATTTTTTTATATACTTATTTTTTTACAAGATGAAAAATAAATATTTAAATTATGTTCTTAAAATCAAAAACAAAAAAAAACTAAAATAAAAAATATGTATATAGTCTTTAAATAAATCATGGCGGTTTATCTTTATCTTTGGGACTAGATAATATTGCCTTTGGATTACCACTTTGTTCAAGTACAGCATACAAATGTGTTGATACAATTTGTTCATTATTTGAATTATTATCATCATCCATTACAATACTACTATCAGCTGCTGATGGTATTGTTGGTAAAAATCTAACACCAAGACGTGGTGGTGATGAGTCCTCTTCTTCTTGGACAGCTTGTTGTCTTACCAATCGTGGTTTTGATGTAGAATTTTGTTTTGTTGGACCACCTATACAAAAAAAAAAAATTCATAATAATAAATTTAGTTAACACCGCAGATTACACAAGTAAATTATACCAATTGGTGGTAGTGGTGTTGTACTACTTGCACTTGATCTTGATAAACGAAATGTTGATGTACTGGCAGTTGTAGCTGATGCTGATGAATCATTTCGAGAACTTGATAAATTTGAATCTTGTGATGTCTTTCTTGTTATCAACCATGCTGAATGACGTCTACGACTTGGTTCCATTATTCTTAATGGTATTGGACAATTATGGGCTGTTGGTGGGCCATTTTTCCATGAACTAGAACGTGATGAACAGAAATTCTCACTTGATATAGAACTGGCACGTGTTGATTTTTTAGCTTTAATTTCAGCAAATTGATACGTATATGGATCAGGACGTGCTGGTCGTCGACGAGTTTCTGGTTTCTTTTTTTTCTTACATACTAAACGATTCCATGCTCTCGTAATGAGACTTTCTTTTTTTGGAAATTTTTGCCATTTAGGCATTTCATGTGGTAGCATACGTAAACAACGACAACCAACATGTGGATTTGGCAATAATGGAGGTAATTCTTTGGCACCACGTCGATCACCGCGTACTCCGGCAGTTTTTGATACACGTTGTTCCTCAATAGTTTTACATAGCATGACACAATCTTTTTTAAATTGTTTAGTCATGATGGCATATAAAAATGGATTGCAACATGAATTTAATGGCAATATAAAGACAGTGAAAATTTTCGCTTGTTCTAGCGATATTAATTGTAATCCAAAAATGGCAGTAAGTGAGAAAAATGCAATAGGTGACCAACAAAGAAAGTCTGTAAAGACTAATAATGCCATACGTTTAGCTATTCTTGAATCATTTGTGTTCCATGCTTGTGAACCACGTATCGCCCAGTACATTTTCAAATAACATCCCATCAGTGTGAGGAATGCACATCCATTGATAAACATCAATGCTACAACATAACTTAAACTTGCTAATCCAGTTGTTGTTTCGAACGGTAAACAAACAGCAAATTTCCGGTAGTCTGAGACACCTACTAACGGTAGTGTTGCCATACTCAAAGCAAAGGTCCAGCCAAAAATCATTATGTATGTGGCTTGTTTCAAAGTTAACCGCTTATTTAAATGTATTGCATTTGTAATTGCGTAATTTCGCTCCAAGGTTATTACTGCTAATGTATATACTGACAACTCTGACGACAGAACAGCTAAAAATCCAGCAACTTGGCACACAACACTCATTTGCCAAGGTATCGCAAACATTCGAAATTCACCTAACGTACCGGCATCAACAATTGCTAAAATTCCCAAATAAACGCCCATAAAAAAATCCGCAATTGCCAAATTGCAAACTAAAAATCTTGGTACATCGATTTTTGATCGTGAAAAGAGTAGTACAAACACAACAGTACCATTTCCTAGCATTGCTAAAAGAAAAACAATCCAAACACCACAACGTAATGTCCACCAATCAAATAAATCAGCACATGGTAAAAATGGTCCTGGTAATGGTAGGCATTGCACAGACCCAGGTGTAATATCTGAACCTAGCGGACGAGGTGGACCAATGTTATCCTCATCTTCGAAATATTCCTCAACATATGCTGGTAAATTTCCAGGATACACAAAATCTTGTCCAAAACTATCCCATAATTCATTCATTTGTGAACCAAATTTTGTACTAAGATTATCTAAAAATGAAAATATCAAATTATATTTAGTTACTTAAATGTATTTGTTAAACATACGAAGCTGTGGCCAAATATCTGTCATAGTATTATTCCATAAGCTCATATCAAATTCAGCACTTGATGGGAATAAAATTGCTTCATGAACTAATGGTGGTTTTCTGGTTGCACTTGATGTAATTAGTGGTAGAAATGGACAACAATGATAAGCATATGAGAGAACTAATGTTTGTATTCGGGGAAACACTTCTGGTGGAGGAAACTCACGCAACTTTGGATTGTTAAATGTCTTCAAATGCAAAAGTCTATGAAGACCACCAGATGGAAGTATGGGAAATATATTATTACCCAAATTTCTAAAATACAATAATTAATTATTCTTAAGTAAATAAAACAATTAATGACTCGTAAGTATTCTTCTTACAAATCTTCTAATTGTCCAAAATTAGCAAATGATTCTTTGTGAATAAAATGAATACCATTTCCTTCTAAATCTCTGAAATTAAATAAATCTTAACAAAATGCATTACAGTAAAAAATTATGGTATATATACAAAGATTGCAATCTAACTACACCCGTAAAAGCATCATTCGGAATAGTTTTAATTTTATTGTAAGATAACAATAAATCATGTAAATTCAGCATACCCTGAAATGGCTTCCCTGATAATGATTCAATATTATTGCTCGATAGATCTCTAGAAAAACATTTTATTAATATGAATAACTCAATTTGAATTTAGGTTATATTACAATAATCGTAACTCTTTACAAGATCCCAAATCGGGAATCTTTGACAAAACATTAGCTTTCAGTTCTCTAAAAAAATGTTGAAAATATATCAATCTATATTTTGAAAATTAATCCACATTTTAAAAGAAAACTTACAAACTTTTTAGTCGTGGTGATATTCGACATAAATTTGGGGCAATATTTGTTAATCCAGCACGATCTAATCTCAAAATCTCTAATGAAATACATCCATCTAAATCAGGGAAATCCTTCAAAGTCCGTACATCCGATAGAATTCTTGAATATTAATTATGAGCATCTGCTCGAAATTTCTTGTTTTCTCCATAGTATTCTAAATAGAAAAATTTTCAGAAAAATACCTACAATTTACGTAGTCGTGTCATTCCTTGTAGAGCACCTTTTTTAATACCAATTAACGGATTTGCCCTTAGATCCAATATGTTTAAACTTTTTGGTAAATCTGTTTGATTAATCCATTTTATACGATTTCCAGATGCTGAACTATAAAATTATTTTTATTAATAGTTTTCTCAAATTCATAAATTACAAATAATTAAAATTGTATACAAAAAAAACTATTTCCTTAATATATTTTCAAATTTTCAATTCCTAAAATTTAATTTCCTTTAATTCTTTAAACGTAAATCAATAATTTAAATTCAACATAAAAAGAAATATTTTTGAATTTTCTATTTTTCGTAAATAAAGTTGAATAAATAATATAATAAAAAATGAAATTTTTCAAAGTTCCTGATTTTTTAAATCTGATAATAAAATTTCTAGGAAATATTAAAATAGAACTTAACCCCAAAATGAAGATAAGTAAGTTTTCTCATTTAAAATAATGGTATATATACCATATATAACCATTTTAATAGAAGACAAACTAACCACAAAAAAGGTTTTTGAGCAAGCAAAACAAAAACCATATAATTCGTATAATGTCACCAAAATATCATCAAATTTGTTTTTCTTTTTTTCGGAAAAACTAAAATATGAATCGTACTGACAAAAAAAAAATTGCATTAATTTTAAAAGACTAGAACAGAATCTCAAACAAACAGCTATTATGTTTTCATGTTAATGTTATATGGATATACATAAATGTGCGGAAGGCAATCTACACCCAAACTACTACCCAAAAAGATATTTAACTTGTTTCTATATAACAACAAATTAGAAAATGAATTTAAAAACTAATGACATTCGAAATACTTTTGATTGTTTGAAATGAAAAGTTTTTATCTTATATTTAGTGATTAGTGGTAAAATATAAACCATCATGTGCATAACGTATTTTGTATATACTTTTTTGGGAAACAAATATTTTATTAGTAAATTTTAAAACTTGTGAAATAGTTTCTATTTCTTCTTTATTATAATTAACTCGTAGTTTCATGTTTACAAATTTAATTTTAACTATCGTTAAACCTGACATTTGATATATAAATTTTAATTAGAAATAAACTGAAAAAGATAATAAAATTGAAAAGTGAAAAAGTTTAGATTTTAATCTTTAATTTCGTAAGAGTACATAAATATCAGACAAAGATTTCTATTTTTTTTAAGCAACATGAAAAAAAGAGTCCTTGGGAATATAAAAATAAAATTTATTCTAGATTTTTTTGCTATAACTTGCGCAAATTTAAAGATATTTGGAATTGGTTTCGATATTCTTATTATAATTAAAATTCACGTACATTGGAGAATCTCAATGTTTTACGCAAAAAAAAAACACAAGGTTAACATCTCCATACATTACGAAAATTTAATAACTATATATAATTTGATAAACTAATTAAGATTATTTTACCAATTTGAACACATAATAAATAATTTAATAACTTTTAAAATATTTAATATATAAATTCATTCCTCATAATTACAAATTAAGTATTTTATTTGGCTAACTTTTCTATATTATGTTATTAATACAATATTAGAAATATATAAAAAAAGTTAAACTAATCTTATTATATCGACAAAAAATAAAACCAATTTAGTATAACAACGAAAAAAAAGAAAAGTAGTTGATTTTGTTGTCTCCTTTGCCATCTCCTAAACTCCTAATCATAATACAAGTATATATAATAGATTAAATGGTCTAGACTTAAACAAATCATAATTCTTCCACAAATATTGATATCTCAAAAATCTGACTATCTGACTATACCAACCAAAAATTGTTATAAAAACTTTCATATATTAAGTTTTTTATTTATTTATTTTTTTGGTATATTGTCATATATAAGTTTTTTTTAACCAGAAAAAAAATACACTATAAAAATAACATAATTTTATGAATATGAAAAAAAAAATATATAGAAAACATTTTAATTTGATGTGATGTGTCTCTAATATTTTCTGGCATCTTTAGAAGAAATGTTTCAGAAAAAAACCACTTAAAAAAGTCAAACAAGATAGAAACATGTTAAATGAAAGGTTTTGCCTGCGTTTGCTTCAATAAAAGAATCTTAGAGAAAAATATGCAATAAAAATATTATAATGTATTAGAAGTTCAAGCATATAGATAAAACGAATATGCCACTATAATAATAAAACTGAATTGGTTAAATGTTAACCTCAAAATTTCGTTTTAATAAATATAATTGAAGGCTAAATCCAAAATAATGATATTATTTTTTTCCATTTTACTTACAATTCTTGTAGTTGAATTGTATTTAATCCAGCTGGTAAGATATTTAACAAATTGTCATCTAATTCTCTGGAAAAGAACAAAAAAAAAAATGATGATATTAGAATTATAACTTTTCATGGTTGTCAGAAAAAAAATTTCACAATTATAATAGTATTGGTATATGAAAATTACTAATTAAATAATTAAGTATATACATAATCAGTTTTTTTATATTTCTAATTTTCTACTTACAATATTTTCAAATTTATTAAATTAGAAAAACTTCCTGATGCAATTTTATGGATTTGATTTCGTTTCAATAATCTAAAAAAAAAATAGAAACAAAATATTAAATTAAATCTTCATAATTTTCCAGTTTTGTATTAAAATTTAGATTTTATTTTAACACTTACAAAACAACCAAATTCGGGAGTGGAGGAAAATCATCTGTGGTTATTATTGTTAATAAATTACTTCCAAGATTACTAAAAATATAAATCATTAAATTTTTCGGGAAAAAAAAATTATATTTTATTATTTATGTTTTTGTCCATTGGTAAAGCATACAAATTTAAGAAGACTAATTTGAAATTTACAAAGATAAATTTGACCCCGTAAATGATATATACTACGTAAGTATATTATTATATTATCAAATTGACATTATATCGATTTTAATTAACTATATTACCAATGAACAATTTGCTGCAAAATCTGTGAAAAAATAATTTTAAACTTTAAAGTATTAAATTTGCCAAAAGCTTTAATAATTTTGATGAATTTAAATTTTGAAAAATCTAATCAAATTTCTTCTGAATAGATCATCAGTTTAATTAAAACATTGATCCAATCAATTATTTTTCAAATCAATTTTACAACTATTACACCAAATGAATAATTTAAATGTTGTAATATTTCTAAAATGAATTTATGTTTTTTTCAAAAACCTATAAAAATTAAAGCTAAAAATCAAACAAAAAAAAATTTAAAATTTCATGAAAAGCCACAACCAATACAAAAATATGAAATGCCAAAAATTAATTTCTATACAAAATATATGAGCTTTTTCTCATTAGTTACAATTTGAAATTTTTATACAATTGAATTTTTTCTTACATAACTAAAAATATGTTTTTGATTTATTAATTTATGTAAAAAAAACAAAGCATAAAACAAAAACATACAAGTAGTAAAATATTTTTTTTTTGTATATATAAAAATGCTCACAGTGCTTCAAGTGATTTAATTTCTGCTAAAGTATCTGTTGGTATCCTGTAGAACAAATTTCCTTCTAGTCTTAATGTCCTTAATGTATGTAAATTTTTCAAACTTGAATTTTCCATACTAGCTAATGCATTGCCAGTTAGAAGTCTTGGCGATTATATTTCAGAGGTGCAATATTATTTGTGCATTATGGATTAAGTGAAATGTTTCATAAATGTGATATTTTTTCAATATGTATTATAAATTTATTTATTTTCAATTTCGAATTATTTTTTACATAAATACCAAATATAATTTTGATGATTAAAAATGGAAAAATAAAATATAAATTTTGATATAATTATTATAAATTGTGTTAGGTGTATATATAATATATAATAGTGTTTGGTTATAGCAAGATGAAAATAGTGCAATTAAATTAGCCGTCAGCAAAAGAGTTTGAATAATTTATAAAAATGGAATATATTTATTTTTTTTTTTTTGTTTTAAAGAAAAATGAAAGAACATAAAAATAAATAAATACAAAATAAATTAATTTAAATTTTTTCATATGTATAAACATTATTATTATACTTACAATGATACTAGATTTGGTATATTCCGAAATGAATCACCTGGTAGAATAGTAAGTCCACAATTTTGTAATGACAAACGTTTTAGTTTAGTTAATCCGTAAAATGCATCATTATCAATTTTTGTTAGAATATTGTCAGCCAAAGATCTAATATAAAAAATACACAAAATACAATCATGTAATTTAAGTGAAAATCATTATGCTTGCAACAACATTAATTAATTAATTTATAGTTTCTTTGTAAGACAAATATCGGAATTTATACTTTCTTGGAAGGCCACTAATGTTATCATTGATCAATATTAAATATTTTCTGACTTGATATATCTAAACACTTTCCTTTATATTAAATTTCTCCCAAGGATACAAATTTTTTACCTCTTTGTCAAGAATGATTAACAAAGGTGTTATATATTATTTGAATCCGGACAATTAAACGTATAAATTATTCGTTATGTAATTAAATTTTGTTGTTGGAAATTTTAGAACTTTTTCCAAAAAAAAATCAATTTTTGGCGACCTCATATTTCCTAATCAAGGTCTTTAATAATGAAATGCCTTAATTGCAAAGTGTTTTTTAAATGCGATGAATTTCTATACGACGAATTGTTCGTAAATAATCATCTATGCACCGAACAAACGAGTAAAATCTTCAATTAAATTTTTTTATAGCTTATTTGTCTCACCATACACATTATAATTTTTCTTCTATTTTTTTTCAACTTAATGATAAACACTTTTAATCCAATATACTACAAACAATTTAACTTTAACATTTAAACTATTATTGTTATTTTCAAAGTGTATATAGTATTTTATCAGACTTTTGTGGAATAATCCTTCCGCTCTATTATATCTAAATACAAATCGTTAAAAAAATATTTTAATGCTTCTTATGGTTGTTTTGTAAATATAATTTCTGTTTAAAGTGTTATGTTAAACAAAATATACAGATAATAGTATAATAAAGAAATGAGGGTAATAGGTTAAAAGGATCTTTAGAGAGAGAAAATTATAAAAAATAATTTTTCATATTATGTGCAAATAAATGAAAGATATGTACTTTAAAAATTAGTACAGAGGGGAATTTTAATAATTATACTATGCATTTTCTTCTTCAATTGGCTCAACAGCCTGATATGGGCCTAGGCCTACCTCTTAGAGGTTTTAAATTAAGGGAATTCAACTCACGACCTCATGCAACGCGACACACACACTGTACACTACAAAATTACAAAATAATATAAAATATTGGCCCTAATCGAATTTTTTGAAGTTTCTTCACTAGCTCAACTACCAAAATAAACCATAATAATATTACCATTTTGTACTTACAATTCTTCTAGATTTGGAACCATTTTAAAAGCTCCTGATGGCAAATTACTTATATTATTATTTCCTAGGTCTCTGAAAATATAGAAAGAAGAAAAAAATAATTTTAATTAATTTCTAACAAGTTTTAATTTAGCAATAAATATTAGAAAAAAAAATTGTTTTTTTTGCCTCTCTACCATTTTGTATGCTTAGTGGTAGTATCTGAATCCATATTTATATTTCATTATTTATTATATTTCAAATGTTACGTTCATATCATAGCAAATATATAACATGTAACAATGATTAATTGATCAAAGGAAATGAATTTGTTCATCTGTTGGAGTATAATAATTTATAAGAAACAAGGGTACGAAAGAAGTATTTATCACAATAATAATAAAAGTCATAATCATATCATTTTAATAATAAAAAAAAAACAATGTTACGAGTATACAATAAATTTAAAAGAAATATGAGATTTTTCTTGGAAATAAAACCAAAAGAAATAATATTACATTAAAGACTTAAATTCCAATCAGAAATAAATAAAAACGTTATTTGCGATCTTTAAAAAGGATTATTGATTGGGAAAAGAGTAGAAATAGAAAATAAAAGAAAATTTACAAATTTCATTAAGAAATTGATTGAAAGTATAAAGGCAACAAAAATATTTACGAAATTGTTGAAAATGTTAACATAAATCAAATTGTAGCTTAAATTAATTGTAGATATACTTAGTTACAAGCAAAGCAGTTTGCTCATTGCCATAAATATTAAATTGGTGTAGTAGTAGCTTTGACTGCAAAGTGCTATTATAACTTGCAGGAAAGAGAAATAATTTAAATAAAATATACGGATATATGTATCTTCAAAATGTCCAAAATGTACATAAAATGAATCAACTCGTTAGATTGGTTAATAAAATTCAATTCAACCGTGACATTTGTAGTAAATAATTCAAAATCTGTAAATATTGACCATCAGTCCGACACACTAATTAAATTAGAAGCATTTAAAATATCTAATTTTTATTTAATTTGTATACAATACAACACAAAATTTAACGATTTCATTATAATTATCACTTGATTGGTTGCAGAAATCAAGTGATAATTATATAATAAAATCGTTAAATTTTGTAAAGTTATGTACAAATAAAAATTAAATATTTTAAATGCTTCCAATTTAATTGCGGTGTTGAACTGATTTTATATTTTTCAAGTCACAGCAACTTCCATCGATTTATTTGATTAACATTTAAATAATTCCGTTTAAATTACTAGAGTTTATTAGTTTGGAAGGTTTATTAAATAAAATTTTAAATATCATTTCTTCGGAAACAAAAATACTTTATATTATTTATACGATTCAAGATTTAAAAAAAAATTTATCACGTTTGAATTTTGTCCGCGAAACACTATAGAATTTTTAATATTATTAAAAATGCCTTTTTTGTATGTTTAAAATGCGGCGGCACCTTGACTTGAAACGCATGCCAAAAATTAATAATATAAACAAAAACAAACTGAAAAATATAAATGACCCGAAAAATAAAAAAAAATAATGAAAATAAATTGGCAAAAGAATTACAAACTCATTAATGCACACCTTAAAGGTTATTACATTGTATTTAAATTTTGATATCGATAAATTACAGACACATTTTTTTTTTATTTTTCAATTCAAAAGGTCAGACACGTAACAAATGTAAAGGTCCAATAATTTAATATTTATATATATTAATCATTTCTCGTGAAATATGCGACAATGATTTTTGAAAATGTGCTTCTCTAAAGAAGAAGTTTTTTTTTTTTGAAAAATGAATAAAGTAAGTGCTTTCCATAAAGCGTGTTGTAGCTCTAAATTGGAAAATATAAAAAAAAAATGGTTAACCTAATTTTTAATTGCAAAAATTTTGGTTGCACAAAAAAATCTCCATTAAAGAATATAACTTTAAATTTATTAAAAAATATAAAAGTTGATCCTAATTTATTTTGACTTCGCAAAAAAAAAAATATTAAATTTATCTGGAATTTTTAGTCTACACACTTAATCGCACAAAAAAAAATGAATTGGCAACATTAAAATTTACAGTGAAAAAAAGAATAATGAAAAAACATCAAAAACAAATTGTGGACCATAAGATTATTATTACTTTCCATAAGATCAAACTTGAAAAAAACCAACAATAGAAACGAACTGTCACACCAGTGAAAATAAAGAAAATAAATAAAATTAAAGATTTTATAAAAAAAAAATTAATATAAAATTATGCAATGCAACGTAAAGAAAAATAAACCATAACGTTTTGTACTTATGGATGCCAAAAATTTATTCTGATGGAAATTTATTTATATTTTAGTTTAAAAATAAAATAACCACAAATATTTATATTTACATTGATTCAATTATAAATTTTTTAAGCAAATATTTATGTATGGTATATACATAATATATTTACCTTTACATAAATGATGTTAAATTATGTGAACACAAATTATTATAATAGCAAAGTGTAAAATCAATTAGAGCATATAATAATCTAATATGGTATATAAATAAGTAATATACATATGTATATAAACATTGTTTATGAGTGTAAAATATGTTAGAAAAACTGAATCTGAACTCTTTACAAGGTAACATTAAATTAGAGTATATATGGTAAACAATTTATGGTAATTTACAAAACAAGATAATTTTAGTTTAAGAATTAAGAAAACAATATACAATTAAAATTTATGCGTTTTCATTAATAAAATATATAGGATAGAAAGAAATTATTTCAAGTACAAAATTGAGATAAAAATAGTTTCATATTTTATGATTATCGATTAATAAATTTTGTATGTCATTTTTAATTATAGCAAATAAAATAGTTTAAGAGTATATACATAAACATACGTATACATATGAACTTGTTTATAAATTCAAATTAACGCAAAGTAATAGAAGAAAATTAATATTTCCTAAAGGTGACATACATTCCGGTAGACCTCAAAGATACGTCTGTGAAGGCAAAACTGTATACAGGTCGACCGGAATGTGTGTGTCAATAAATCTACATAGTTTACTTGTACACATGAGTCAAGGAGAAGGAAATTCGATTTGGGATCTACCGGAAGTATTAGTGATACACAACAAATAGAGCATATAGTAGGCTCGAATGCAATTGTGTTATCCTTAAACATTTATGCCATTTAATTTTTTGTTAATAGCAATTTGGAAATGCACGACAATAAATTAAAATTGTATGTTATATTTATATGTAATTAAACTAACCAACTAAAATTCTATCCTGCAGATAACAATAGATGTTTAATATACTACACAATGACAGTGATACTAATCTACTGAAATAATGACCAGATCCAACTATTATACAAAAATTATATTAAAATTATTTCTTTTTCGTGAATGTCGTGAATGATTAATAGTTTTTCCTGATAATATAATAATTTGACCAAAAAAGTTCCTTGTCGTATTTATTCGAAAAGATCGAAATTATACATTGTTCAATTACCCACTGACCAGTTTGTCAAAATATAAAAATCAAATTTCTAACTATTCTTACTATAAGCAATATACAAAAATCGTTGACCTCTTTTAGGTCCATTCATACTTGGAAGTACCTGCATAACTAAAAGAACTGACATGAAAAAAATTTTATTTGACAAGGATATTAAAAGAAATAAAAATGTATATAAAAATTAAGATATTATGCTGTCCAATATGATTACCATAAAAATAAATATATAAAAAAATGTGATATCTTCTGTTTAACATTTTTACTATATGAATAAGTTAAGTGAAATGGTCGATAAGAGGATTTTTTTCTTTCGAAATAGGAAACTTTTATTTTTTCAGTAATCTAAGTCTTTAATCTTTTTTTATGTGCTCTAAGTGTCGTTCTAAGGACATTATTATATTTTTTTTTATTATTATTTTACTATATATAGGAATTTTCTACGAATGTCCTTTTTAATTCATTTTTTTATGTAATAAGATATGTTTGAAATGTTTCATGAAAATATATTTGTAGGCGTATATATTTCAAAGAAAATAGATAAGTTAAAATGAAGAAGTGTTAAATAAAGGTTCACGGTCGTTTTAGTGGGGTAATATTTTTTTTTTTAAATATTTTAATTGAGGCTAAAAGATTTTCATCCCGGAAATTTTGGTTTTATTTTCACAAAAAAAAAAGTGATTCTAGATTTTAAAAAACTCTTAAATATTTTGTAGATTTAATTACTGATAATTTTGTACCTCAATGAACTATCTTATTATTGGGTGAATGTGGTTAGTATTATTAATTTAAGCCATTTAATCAGTGGTGCACACATTTCAACTAATTTAACGTGCTTTTCAGGTATTCTGGTGTGTCCTCTAAACACATAAAGGAAAATGTTGTAATTTTTGTTTTAATGATTTTAAAAAAAGGGACAAGACATCACTACCATTTATCATTTCAATCACTGTTTCATTTTGTTTAATTGTAAATTTGTACATTTCGTTTTAGCAGATAAAATGAACGTCTATACTCGTATAATATTGATGTTATATTTTATGTTTACAGAATATATTTCTATCTATTGCAATATATCTTTAGATTTTTCATTTTATTATTATTCGATGTCATTGGCTATTTCCTCATTCCCCATTTTTTTAAAGTACTGATATTGAAGTAATCATTTTCATGTCTTCGATTATATATCGACTGATGTAATATATACTACTTCCGTTGTCCTTAATATTTTCATCTTAGTGCAATATATATATTTTGCAATGGAATACTGAATTGTATAAGTGTTGTTATATATGCAGAATTTTTTTTAAAGCTTTTAGAGTACCTGAATTGTAATAGTTTTAAAATGTACTTATATGTATCCCAATACCAAAATATCTAACAATGTGATATAAGGTTTTTGAATATACATTTCAAAAATTATTTGATAAAATTGAAAAATTTAAAGGATTATGTCGGATTTAAAAAGTTTAAAATGTTAAATCGTGAAATCTTTCAGAAAACAATTGCATATCTATACAAAAAAAACTTTAATTAATGATCAGCTAATTAATTTTTTTATTCTATATGTTATTCATTTTAAAAAAAAAATTATTTCCCACGACAATAAAGCTTATATGAACCGCCAGGTCGATTTTTAATTAAGTGTTAGAGTTATTTTTATTTCAAAAGCCGAAGATATAATTTTCTCTTTATAAATTTTGCGAACGTTTTTTCAATAAATTAAGTAAAGAATATAGTAAAAATATATTGGTATATATGGTGACTGTATTGCACATTAGCTAAATAAGATTAAATTGATAAACATATAATAAACACAAACCTATATAGATAGACTTAGAAATCAATACTGACAAAGTTTTTAATTTTCAGTGTTGTATGATTGGAATTACTTATATAGTATATTTTCAACAATATATTTTTCATTTTGTAATCAATATTATATCGGTGTATAAAATAATAGTGAATTTACCAAAAACGGAAACTTGTTAGATATTTTATATACACTTAGTAAACATATGATTTTTATTTATTTTGTAATATTGAATAGACCTGGAGGAGATGGCATGCATAATAATAAATTAAATTCAATATTAAGCTTTTCATAGTTTCTTTTTAGTTGAATGTGTCATTTAAAGTTTTATAATCAAATACAAAAAAGTAAGATGTAACAATATATACTTACAAATTAATGACATCCTCTGGTATATCAATTGGTATATCAATAATACCAATTCCTTTACATGTCAATGTTATTAATTCTAATTGTCCAATACAATGACATTTCATATGTTCCCAATTTTCACATATTTGTCGCATTGTTCTACCTTCAATTGCACCATATTCTTTTAATGATTTCTCATATAATTTTTGTGCTTCTAATTCTGAATCTATTGTTGGCATAACAACAGTTTCACGTATTTTCGATATATCAAAACCATTTACATCTAATTTAGTTTTAGTAAAACTACTCTGTACATTATTATGATCAATATTTGATTTAGTTGCCATCAGTGATATAAATTTAACACCTTTAGATAGAAATGGGGTCACTGTCGGTACTATTGGTGATGATGATGCTGATGATGTTAATGCTGTTATATTTATTAAATTAGATGTTATTATTGATGTAGTTGGTGTTGTAAAACCATTTGATGTTGTTGACGTTGTGATGTCAGTAGATGATGATGTTGTTGCAAGAACTACTGTTAAAACTTTGAGGCACATTATTAATATTATAGAACCCTTCAGCAGTAGAAACCAACTTCTTGTTTGATAGGCACGAGTTTTTCGCCCGGCCATAACTTTTTTATTCACAAATTTATTTCAAATAAATTTATGTTTTTTTATTAAAGAATTTTTATAATTTAATTTATTTTTTTTTCAAAATTTAATTAATATATAAATAAATATATGTATTTTTCTTAAATTTGAAATATTTCATTTTAAAAAAAATTTATTTTGAGAAAAGCGCAAAGAATTTCTTTAAAATGTAATAAAAATATTTTAGCATATTTTTTTTTTTGTTAATTTTGTTTCAAAATTGTTTTAAATTCTGGTGACAATTTATTTTTCATGTTTATATTATGATGTTAAATTTATTTTTTCTAGTCACAATAATTACCATGTGCGTTGTATATGCTATTTTATGTGATTAATAATTTTGTTATTTAAAAAAAAAAAAAAAACAATTTAGGTAAAATTTACACATTCACTTTTAATTTTTTATAAAAATGTCCAATTTGTAATTATAGTTGTTATTTTAGTGGCCTTTAAATTGGTAACTACAGTCACCATCGGCCTAATTCTTTGGACACTCATAGCCAGCAATAATTTATAATTTATATTTTGTAGTCATTTTAAAATAATGTCTTAAATTCCATGTAGATGAAAATACATGTACAAAAATATATTAGAATTAGAGAATCTATAAAAAAAAATATTTAATTTCATAATTAAAATAACATAAAGTGGCAAAAATTACATATTTTTAAATTTTAATAGATATTTAATTATACGAAATGTTGGTAAATGTAAATTTAAAAATTGAAATGTAAAATTAAAGACTGTCCAATAAATTGTTGAGGACAATTAACTCTTTACAGTTTAAGCTTGTTTTTTATTCTCTAACCACTAAGTTTAGAATGGATCACACTCTGTTACGCTGTTTAGCTTAAGTGAATGGGAAAGTAGAGCAATTTAAGGGGATATTTTGGTATAAATATTTCAACCTTTATTTTAGGGCTTTCTATTTATTTTACGATCTTAAGGAGTTTTATGATTTTCCATAATTAATTTTAAATGATTTCTAAATATCAAATTTATATAATTGCTTGTTATTTATTATAAAATACCCACGCATTCAGATTATTTATATATACAAAAATAAATTGAAATATAGCATAAATATAATTAATGAATAACTGTCAAAAATTTTGATAGCCAATTAATAATTTATTACCATTCAAATTAAATATATTGTATAAATAATTAATAATAATCTAATAAATGATTAATAATATCTAATTAATAATATATCTAATTGAGATGATTTTTCTGGTATTATAAATATCTTAATATCTTTATTATTTATTATTTATGCTTAATTATGTTCAAATAGGAATTTATCAAATACAATTTTTGTTAAGAATTCTTAAAAACAAACAAATTGTTATTAGATTAGGAAAATGTAATTGAGAATTATAAATTTTTTAAATCTATATTTATTAATATTTTATTTATTCTACAATTTTTCATTTCTAATAATTTTGAAAAGAAAAATTGTTATCTAATTTTTATATAAATGTGACATAATGAAACCTATTAGCAAATTTCATAAAATTTATATAGTTAAAAATTTCTTTAAAACTCCTATAACATGATAAATAGAAACGATTTTGCCTGTCAGTATATACATAAGTGAACCACCATAACACAGAGTGGTATAAATTTTTTGTTTGAAGTGTCCCCAATACGAGTTATTATTAAAAGACTGGTCAGAGATTTGCCATGAATATTTTTGCGTATATTTTGCGTAACAAAAAAATCATTATAAAAATTTTGTATCTTTTTTACTTTTTTCTAAAAGATATCAAAAACTATATTACATAAAAATAGATTATTGAATCAGCAAAAAAAAAATTTATCACATTATAATAATTTTTTTTTTTTTGTTACGTGTTACTTTCAGTTATATAAATATAATAATCTTTGAGATTAACTTTAATTCATTTTTATCCATAATTTTTCATATTTATTAATTTTCTTAATTACCCCAACAGGAATACCCACCAGTCTCAAAGGGAAAATTACAAAATAGTAAAGTCATAATTTTTGCAATTATAGAAGGTTCGGTTTTTGTACGCAATTTTTTTTAGTATATTTATGCTTTTAGTTATAAAAGAAATACTGAAGAACGTGCTATAAGATTTGTTTTTTTGTTTTTATTTTATTTCTTCAATTTTACAAAAATTAATGAAAAACCTTGTGTGGAAAATCGAGGAAAAAGTTTATACTTTTTTCATATTATGGCGATAGTTGAAGAGAAGAAATCTTATTTCTAATGTCTTGAAGATATTATGATATACTATATTTTTTTTATCCACAATTTAGTTTTTATAATATTATTGTAAAATTTAAGTGTGATACCATAAATTTTTTTTTAGCTTTCAACATCTTTTATATACCATATATACGTATAGATATATATTTGAAGGATTTTTTAATCTTTACTTGCAAAATCACGTAAAATTTGCCTTTAGGAAAAAAAATTATTGAAATAAGAATAATAAAAAAAAAAAACTTTGGTTGAAAAAAAAAACAACAAAATATATTATTGGAAAAGTTTTACAGATTTAGAAATTTGATAGTATAGTAACGGATTAATAATGAATTATTATTTGGTATAATATAAAAACTTATTTTTTCTAGGATAACTTAATGAAAGTATAAATTGAAAAATATATTTTCAATTTAATATTAGTTTGTATGCAACTCAGACATTTGTTCTTTAATTTAGTATGGTTATGGCGTATTATCATCATTATTCACATAATGAAGGATTTCGTCAAATATCTTAATCAGCAAATTATACTAATAATATTTGGATTTGATATAATTACTGAAGAAATTTTAAAAATTGTGAAAAAAAAATAAAATATTGAAATATTTCATGAATAATTATCTACATAATTTCAAAAATGACGTCACTTGTTCAACTGATAAACAAACTCAAATTACATAAATATTTATGTCCTTGGATATAATTCTTTGTGGTTAAAATGCAAAATTGAAATATGCAAAACTCAAAAACTGGTTTTTTCTGTTTATCGTTGTATATATACGCAAAAAATAGTTTTTGACAAATTCATAATAAATCTGCGTAAACTTCAATGAAATTGTATTTAATTTCTTTTAATTGTAAAATACATCAATCATAATAATTTTTTGCCTTTTGCCACCCCAAGTTCATTAATCCCAATCGCACATATATATGTTAATATGAAAGCAAAATGAAAACAAAAATGACAAAGCTAACGACGGCGGGTCACATTTTACTTTCAATATAATAAATATTAAATTTTTCCCACGTCCCCAAAAAAAAAAAATTAAACCAGATTTTGCAGATTCAAATTCAGATACAAAAATTTTGCAAGAAAAACCGGATGACAAATAATCGTAAATATTTAAAAAAAAAAATTATTATATACCTTACTCCGGATATTTACAAAATCCGGAATTCACGATGAATTTCAATTAAACAAATTTTTTTAATAGGCTGAAAAAAATTAATTTTTTTAAGTGAATTTTCAGATTATCTATCAGATTTTTTTTTTATAATGCAAAAAAAACAAAAATGTATTAATAATAAAAAAAGGGGGGCCAAATAAATTGGCCAAATATTATTTTCAACTTGAACTATTATCGTTTTAAATATTTTTTAGAAGGTTGTTTTATTAAAAGTAAAATAAATTTTATAATTTTGCAAGTCATATAATTTTTTTTTTTTATTAGAATTTGCAATATTTCAAAAATTAATAAATATATTGATAGTATGTAGACCAAAATTATAATGGTAAAAGATAAATAGAAATAATCTAATAAAAGTGTATAAATATTTCAATGTCATTCAAATCAAAATATAAATAAATTATTTATGCTTTTATATAGAAGTTAAAAAGGGAAATTACCATAAAAAAGTGAAGAGAACTCAAAAAGAAATCGAAGAAAAAGTTCGAAAATATTTTTCTTTGAAATTTGTGGAATATTTTAACACTTCATCGTCAGGACGGTAACTTAGAATCAATCGTTAGCCATTAATCTTTTTTTGTACTCTGAACCAAAGTAGAAAGTTTGGTAACTTTTGGTTAGGTTTGCTATATCAATTTCATTCTGTAATGTCAATTGATTGCAGTACAACACAATGTTTGAATTCCTTTTTATAGTATTTGGAATATCCTTACAGAAACAGGTTCACTACACGAGCATTAGTTAAGATAGTGTTGCCGATTTCTTGGTTCCTGAAAATGCAAGAGAAAAATGAAGGCAAGGAAAAATTGCAGTAGTGCAATAAATTTAAATTAACAAATATATGCGTTCAATTTCACATATTTCCGCACAAATATGAAAAATTGGGTATACAATATTACGAAAATATTCTCTACGATAATAATTTATCCACCGACGCTTAAGTGTTAATAATAGCACAATATACAAACAATTTTTGTGAATATTCGGATCACTTTACTAATTTAATTTCTATAATTTATTTAACATTCTTCCAATAATTTCTAATTTTCCTTTTAAAAGATATCCGAAATTATTAATATTCTTAGTGGGTAAGTCATTTTAATTACAATTTTCCAATAAATTATAATAAAGAAGAAAACCTCAATTTTTCTTAATCGAATTTTATTTGCCAGACAGACAAAAATAAAATTTTCTGAAGTGAAAAACAGCAATTAAGGCACAAAATTTCTGTATTTTCTATAAACGAGTAAAAAAAAAATAAATAAATATTAATAGCAAATTGTAAATAGTAAATATAATTTCCAGATGAAATAAATACATAATTAGGTTAATATTTTTTTATGCTTTTAAATTTGATCATTTTCATAAATTATGAATTTTTTTCTAATAACGATAATTTTCATTTTATACAAAAATTTTGTTTAGATAAATTTTCTATTTTACATAATTTCAATTAGAAAGAACTTTTATGCTCAAATCTATTTTTATATAATAATGTTAGGGCAAGAAAATTGTTAGGCGAGAAAATTGTAGAAAATGTTTTTAATTTAATTTAAAATTATTTAATGTAAAAAAAATAAAATGTTTTTTGTTATTTAGAATTTCTGAATTTATTTTAAGAAATATTTTTTATGAATACTTTATTTATTATTAAAGGCTTATACGCAGCTCCGAGCGTATAGCGAAATTTTAAAATGATCTCCAAACTGTCAGTTAGTGAAAAAAACTGAAAAATCTTTTAAATTTACCCAAGTTATAGCGAAAAAACCAAGTATAATTTCCTTTTTTCCTTTTTTCATGTTGCTTAAAAATATAGAAATATTTGCCCGATATTTATGTTCAATATAGGAAATCAAACATTTAAATCTATATTTTCAGAATCTGTATGGTTTTTTATTGTATCTTCAAAATTGAGTACATAGCAGCATGTTGAAGATGGCTCCCTAATTGCTGACTTTTCTTCAAGTTTTTTCTTGCTATAACTTTGAGCAAATTAATTTTATTTTGCTATATATTATTAATTTTAAAAAATTATCAATAATTTTAAATTTATGGACGTAATAAAATATATAAGAAAATTATTTTATGGTATTAGGTCAATATTCTCATTAAATAATGGTATATATAACAATCTAAAAAAAAAAAACTAACAAATTCCAAACAAAAATTAACAAATTTTCAAATAAAGTGGAAATTTAAAATCCATAAAAAAAAACCCTTATTCCCTTTTTTTATATATACTTAATTGTATTTGTCATACCAAATGGGTTTTTATGGTTTATCTATTGGTTTTTCTCATAACGATCCAATCAAATATTTTTTTGTCGCCAAAAACTTTTTCACACACAACAAAAAATTATAAATAAAAACTTCGTAGATTTGTTGAAGGTTATAACGAACCATTAAAAAAGACCAATTTCCAAAAGCAACATTCCAAAAATATAAAATTATATAATTAACTACTTGATGTTGAACTATGTTTTATGTAAGTCAATAAATTTTAGGATTTCATTCTATAATGTTATCTTATTTTTCAAAAAAAATTTATATATAATACAGAAATTACTTTTCTATATAAATTTTTGATTTTCTAAAGAACACAATGAGTTGCTTTAAACTTTAAAGCTACTCAATTTAAATTAGAAAATTTAATTTAAAGTTTTCAAGCAAATTATTGTATTTCAATTTAAATTATTTTCTGTTTTTCATTATTAGAAATAAATTAAATGGAAAAATGATAATTGAATAAAAAAATTTGTGTGGGGTTGAAAAGTTGAATTAAGGGAAAAATATGTATAGTATATAATAATTGGTGAAAGTTATTACTTCAGATTATAAAATGAATGAAATTATTGGAACACATAAAAACTAAAATTATTGTTTTTCCTTTATGTTTCATTATTATCACTTGATTAATTTATTTAAAGGGAATTTTTTTTATTGAATTTTGTCTTTAATTTTCAATTATATAGGATTATAAGCCAAATTAGTCTTTATACGTTTCATATTAGTCTTTTTAACCAAAATTATAAATTATTGATGTAAAATCTGTTTAATTATTAAATTGAATATGAATTACAAAAACACATTGGGATTGCAAAACAATTTATAAGGATATTTAAATATTTAAAAGGAAAAATTTATAATTGGATTTAATCATTAATTTATAGTATAATTGAAGGATCTCAGTTTTTGATATAAATCACTTTGCTATAATTTAAAAAAAGGAGGACCTTTTTTTAATTAGGAAATTACAAAAATGTTTGACCATTATTATATAAAACAAAATTCTGATTCGACAAAATTTCAATTACGACAGAATATTGAAAAACCTGATCCTTGCGAAAACCTTGCGAAAATAATTTGAATTCGACAAAATATCGATGAAATTATTACTTGCAAATGCATTAAGGACAATTGAAAGGATGGAGTGCGGATATTGAGCTAAAAAACTAAATCAGAAATACAATTATGAAACCACAAATACAAATTATTAAATAATCTAATTTAAATAGTAAATTTGATTCGAAATTATTTCCAATACAAAATTAAAAAAAAAAATTTTTATAATTTCAACAAAATTAAACTGAAAATAAACAATTTCTAAAACAAACTTATAAATTCAATTTCCAATTGAATTTCAACAAATTAAAAAAGCATTCACAATAATAAAAAAAATATTAATGTAATGCCAATCAAATTTTTTCCGTAAAGCTGCGCCCCATTCATAAGATTTTGATCAAAAGTATAAATTTGTTGTGTCTTTAATTTTCCAATTAATTTTTCTGCCACCCAAAAAAAAGAGATTACTTTCCAAATATTTTTTTTTTATATTATTTTGATTTTATTTATTATTATTATTATTTTTATATTAATTAATTTTTAAAGGATAATTGAATTAAGCAAAGCAATAACTTAATTTTATTTATATTAATTGTTTTTTTTTTAAATAAAAATTTTGGACATTAAACGCGCACTTTCAATAATTTTTTTTTTCAATATTGTTGATCTCCTTGAACAATTTTTTAGTTCAATTTCAATTTCAATTTATTTTTGTTATAATTATTTTTCTTTTTTTCCAATTGGACAGAAGAATTTTAATATAGTTTTTTTCTTAACATAAAATTTTTCATTAATATAATTTGGTGTTCAATTATAATATTAGAATCTTTATTATTATACCCAAGAAAAGTAAATATTAAATTTAAATTTATTTAAAAATTCAATGATTTTTTATATACATTAAAATTTTTTTTCTTAGATGTATCATAAAGATACATTTTAGCACATTGCACGATTTACTTTTTGCTGCAATTTTGTTTTTTTTTTTAGTTGCAAATAAATTTTATACAAACACTAAATAATTTTTAAAAAAACGTGAACAGGTTTATCACCTAAAAAAATAAATAATATGTTTAAAAAAATCCCCCAACAGTTTTTTTCTCATTAATTTAAAAAAAAAAATTATACGGTTCAGTTGAAAGATTTTATTATTAAAATGCGTAAGTGAATTTTTGTGTGATCATGCACAAATTACATTATTAATTTACTATATATATGTATATAAATTATAATTTTAATTTTCCATTTTGAATTTAATATTAAAATAAATTATCAATTAAATTCGATTTTACTTAAAAGAAACTTAAATAAAAAAAAAAAATTATTCAATTATACAAAATTTGAATTTGTAATTTTAATAAATTTGAAAAAAAAACAAAAACACTTTGGTTACACTTTAAAAATAACACCCACTTTATTAAAAGCACGCAAATAAAATAATTTATAGAAATATCTATAAATAATTATCTCACAAATGATTATAAAGGTAAAATTTAGGTTAATATCTAACAAATTAAATATAAAATTACATCAGATTTATATAATTTTTACAAAAAACTATATAATTAAAATTGAAATTAATTAATAATTTATGTATTTAATTTTTTTTATCCGAGTATCGCAACCGTTTCCAATGAAATCCAGACTATGACTGTTTTCAGTTACTTGTTAACTAGACATTACAGCACCAACTATTATCAAGAAGTTTGTTGATTAGTCCAACCAAAAAAAAATAAAATAAAATTCATATATAAACTTTGTATAGTCAAAGTTTAAAAGTTGTTATATCCCAAAAAAAAAAACAAAAAGACTTCAAAAAAAAATTTGCAATGGTAAAAATTGTGATAATTTTTCTTTATATATTATTATTAAAAAGCTAAAATATTTTAAGCTTTTTTGTTAAAAAAAAAAATGTTGATGTGCAGAAAATTTGTTGATACAAAATATTATTGAATTTTGTTGCGAAACTTTATTGCTTACTTTAGTTATGCTGTGTACAAATTGATTTCTTACATATACTCTGTAAAAGTATTTGGTAACAAAAATACTAAATATACATTATGAAGACTGAAAGTTTATCACCAAAAAAATAAAATAGGAAAACAATTATTTATCATTATTTTACTATCAAAAAGAAAAAAATATCTCATAAAATATTTTACTTTTGATGTATAATATTTAAATTTCTAACAAAATGTCAATAAAATATAGTGTACATTTTCGTTTATTGAACTTTTAAACAGTTGGTTTAGGAAATTAGCCCAAAATTTACTTAAATTACTTTTTAATAATAGTAAAATATTTTTGAAAAAACAAACTTTAGAAAATAATAAAATTATGTGTTTAAGTGTTTCGAAGTTTTGTTAATTTTAAGATGAAACTTTTTTATGTACTTTTCATTTGAAGAATATTTTGATGATTTAATTAAATAAATAAAATATAGAATTATTTTGTTTTCTCATAGATATAATAAGTTAACAATGAACTAAACAATTAGCTATAATCTAAATTTTCTATTTGGAAATATAATAAAGGTAAGAATTTTTAAAAATATAATTTTATTATCGCAGTGTCGTCAGACGCACTGTCAGCATAATTTTAAAATCGTCAGAACGAAATATTTTTTTATCTTGATTATTGTGTTAAAATTAATTTTAAATGTTTCTTATCATAAATCATTTAATTAATGATGAGATTTGTTATTTAATTAATTAATTTTTGTATGATATTCAAGATAAGATGGATAGACTAATTTAAAATGATTTAATAATTTTAAGGATCATCCAATATAAATCGCATAAAAAATGTTTTAAACCTTGTTCATATTGAATATACAATATATAATTTATTTAAGTAATGAAACTTCCTCAATTTAAGCTTCTCTGTCACAGAAAAATGGTATACGAACTATTGAAATTATCCTTACACCAACAACAGTTCAGTATGAAAACGAAATCAGGAAAAATATATCATAAAACTTAAAATATGACAAAATAAAAAATTTCACTGGAAAATTATTTTCCAATAAAATAAAATATTTTATAATATTTTTTTTTTTTTTAAATTAAATTAATTTTTTATTCTCTTCCATTTTATAATTTTGATTTTTCTGAAATAGAATTTTTAAATTTAAAATAATAAAATTGGAATTTTATACAATGTAAATACAAAATAAATTTTTATGAATATTGTGCAGCAGAAAAGTAATTAGAAAATACGAGTAAAATTAGAATTGTTAGTGATTAATTTTTATAGTTCTTTTAGTTATTTTATTAAACAGAATGCAATTGCAGATCCCATGTCAATGTGGATATTTCGCGATATTCTTGACCTGATTTTCAATAATAATACTATTTCTTTTTTTTTTTGTGTATCAAAATTGATTTTTCCTTATACATATATATAACATATATTTATTATTTCGAAAGTTTTAAAAAGTTTTTAAATTTTATCAAATAAAATTTTATAATTTTTTTGTAAATTTTTTCACCAAAAAAGTTTCAATTAAAGTTTTTGATCTAAATTTATGTTTTACCATATTGTAAAATGAAATGGAAATTCCTAAATAGTTGACATAGCGTAACAGCAGAAAGTATTGATCAATTGTAACTGATTAGCAATGGTATACACTAGACGTATCTTCTCCTTTGAATCAGCAGTTTTGATGTCAGCCTAGGTCCTAATCCTACCTATTAGTGAATCAATACGACACATTGAATCAATATTTAATATTATAAGGACTCATATGTAACCCTGTCCTTGTAGGTAAACCAAAACTGCTAATGGCTAACATATAGTATAGTCAGCAATTGTACTAGTATGCATTTTTTCCAGTCTTATAATTTTATTTATTTAAATTTTACTATATATAATGTACATACTCATTTTAAAATTTAAATCAATGTCATCATTGCTTCGGGTGCCAATCATAACCACGAAAACATGCATTGTACACAACACATGAAACCACAGCCGCTCATAAAACGTAATACATACATAAATAACACCACAAATAAATGGTTGAACAACACAAATGTTCCAATGCAAATAAATAGTTTCTGCACAACAAAATAAAAATTATGATTGCAAGGACACTTGTAGCTTTTAGCATATTTCAGATAAAATTTGAAAAAAAAATGTGCTTATTATTAATTTCACTCTGTCTGTCCGTGTACACAAACTTCTACATCTCTAACAACAATGTAAATTTTAACGAAAGGCAGATAATATTGAGTTAATCAATTAAGTAAATCATAATTTCTCACTCTCACTTTGTGTTAAGTGTTATTATCCCCTCACTTTACGAAAATTATTTACGAAAATTAAGACTTTGAGGAAATCCGCTTTTGCCACAACCCATGATTTGCTTCTAAATATTTTTATTATTAAAATCTATTAAAAAATTCCATGGGGTGGCCAAAGAGGACAAAAATAAGAAAGTATGTATATTGTTCCAGTTTATAAAAATATAAAGCTATAAAAAAAGGACCTAAAAACATTTCTTGCATACATGATGAATTTTCCTTGGAAATTACAATTACACTTTTCCGGATAAAACTATCTAAATTAGCATACTAAAGCGAAATTTAAAATACAACCCGCAGAATATTATACATATAAATGATTGTTATATTATATAATTAAATATTTCCTCTTCGCAAAGGAATCATTATTTTTATTTGTTTTTCTCATAGTTTTTATTGCAATCACTAAATATATATATTGTTAAAATTTATTATCCCAATAAATTATTTGTGGTTTTATACCACCACTTAATATTTTTTATCGTATACAAAATATTATAATGATTCACCACTATATAATTTTTTTTATATTATAGTGATTTAAGTCATAAAATTTAATGTAAATATTTAAATAGCCATTAATAAATCTTCTAGCTAGATCTAGATAAAAAAAAATTAAATATTTCAGATTGGACAATATTCAGTATTATATTTACTATATTTTATATTCAATCATTTAGAAGCAATATATAGTCAACTTTCTTTTGTCAGCTTGTTTACTAAAATATAAATATAGTAATAATACTTAAGTTAGCGAAAATATTTGTTTACTGTGCGTCACAAGTCAGATTTTTTGAACCGTCAAAAAGAAAAGTTTTTAAAATATTGAAATTTTTGTCATAAGTAAATTTTTTTATATAATTTATTATTTTAAATTTAATTTTATTATCTTTTTTTGTTGTTGGCAAAAGGAAGAAAAGTTTAGATAGATTTTACATAATTTTGACATAGTTTATATTTATCTTTGACTTGGAAACTCATTAAGATTTTTTTTGAATTTTCAAAAATTTAATGGAAAATTTGTTTTTCTTTTCTAACTTACGAAATAAAGATTATAAAATATACTAAATAATTTGTTAAATCATTTTATGTATATTTTTGGTATTAAAAGGAAAATTTTAATTAATTTTTCTTTATGCACTTTGGTTGAAATGCTGTGTGATTCTTTTTTCTAATAAAACAAGAATTTAATTTAAAATGATTTTGTATACCATCACGTCATGTCAACATTACATTCAATATAAAATCTCTCGATTTTTTAAGGTAATATTAGGCAATGAATCATCCCATAGGACATATTAAAAAATTTCATGTGTTGCTGTTGGCCCAAAACGCTACAACTACTTTCATATGACTTTTTGAAGGACATTAGGATTTTCCATATTGAGATTCTTTTTTCACGGTTTATGAAAATTGTATTATTTTGTTCTGATAAAATATAAAACCAATTTTATTGATAATAATTTAAAAATTCATATATACTGGTTTTTTTTTTTGTAATTTTATTAGAATTTACTTAAAGAATAAAATCATAAATTTTCATCTTTAAAAGTAAATTTTCCTTTTAATGAAATTTCCCATTATATATATAAATATAAGAAAATAGTTTATACTTTGATTGTCGTTCCAGATTTTCTCAACTATAAATCATTACAAAAAAAAATATGTTTTTATAATAAATTGTTTTAAGAGCCATAATTCAAGACCATAAAAATGTTATCGTGATTGAAACTTTTATTATATATAGAAGGGAATAGTATTAAGTTTATTATAACAAATACGCAAAGAATAATTACTGTCAGACTCTGTTCAAATAATTCAGTATACCAAAAGTATTTACTTTGATTATTCTAACTAAATTTTCCAATTCGAATAAAAAAAAATTTGATCTATTTCTTTATACAAAATATTGACAAAAATTGTTTAAAAAAATCTTTACAGATTTCATTACTAAAAGTGAGAAAGTCTCTTAAGTTAATAGAAAAAATAAATAAGCAGTTTTCCGTTTTACCATTTCGAAATGAAAGAAAAATACTTAAGGAAATTTTTTTTTTTTTAGATATTTAGAAGTTTATAGTTTCTTTAGTCTTGTCACGTATTTAAAAAAAAAAAATTTTTAAAGAACTCTTTTAAACCCTGCAGTCAGTCAGACCCGTATTACTTTTTTTCGTCTTGATATAGGTCGTGGTTTATTTTATAACTGACAATCCGTATAAAAATTTACTATGTGATTAAAATACTAAAAAGTAAGGAAAAATTAATTTTATTTAAATTCCTATATAAAAATATCAGTGAAACATTTCAAAAAAGGGAGCAAAAGGAGCATTCCTTTTGGTAGAAGTAATTGTTAGTCTATAGAACTTTTTTAGATTATATTTTACATAAGACAAGAAAACACTTGTTTCAACTAACTTTTTAAATTTCTATAATATGTATTAATATTATGTAACCAAAACTTTGTGGTCTGTAACTTTAAATAAGGGTTAAAAATAATTCAAACCTTTTTCTACCAAATTAAATTCATTTTATTAATATATTTTCGTAATTTATTTGAAATTTTTTTGTCTTTTCTTTATAAATATTCTCTAAATATTTTTGTGATCATAATTCAAAAAAGTTTATTAAATTTCGTTTGGAAGAACGCACGTATAATTAATTATCAAAAAAAGAAGAAAAATATTTCCAATATTTTCTTTGTATAAGCTTTTTTGTAATTAAAAAAAAAAAAGAAAATCAGTTCATTAATTTGGTTAAATTTAGTTCATTAATTTGTTTATCAGTTTTTATGAAACAAAGTTTCTGTCATGTAAAATAATTAAAATCATAAATTGTTATAATTGATTTTCAATAAATTTTATATAAATATTGTGGTCAGCTCGCAATTAATTATAAGAAATGTTTTCTTCTTTTTTTTTTGTCTTTTGGTAAATTTTCACCCACGTTTTTGGTTTCACAATCTGTAATAAAGAATAAATTTTTAGTTACTTTCATATTTTTGAAAGAAAAAAGGAGAAGTAGAATATCTGATATTTTAAATACAAATATAAATGAACTTTGTTATACTGTGATTTGAAAAAGGATATTTCCTTAGTTTATACACATTATTTTTAACTACATCTTTTACACCTTTTATATGGTGGTGGATGAGGGTGTAGAACAGTTTAACTGGAAATAAATTAGGATTGGTCTACTACATCGTAATTCAATATTTATACCAAAAAGATTTACTTAGATAAAGGGAATTTTGGTATATTAATTTTACATAAATATTTCATTGTGTAACATCATTAAATTCTCGTTTATTTTAGTGTTTTTTCTTTACATTTTATCAGGATTATTAAATCATTTTTAAAGGATAATAAAATTATGTAAGAAAAGACGAATTTCAAATTTTATTGTTATGTTATTGGATTTTGCTATTATGGATTTTAAGCATAAAAATGATTTAATAATCATATGACAAAGTGAAAAGGTTTCTTGTAATTTGGTCAAACTCAAGTGGTAGTGTTTAATTATATTACTTACTTCCTTAATGGTTACTTAGGTTTTTTTTTGTCCTCTGTAAGATTAAAAGACATTGACGACAAACTTATTTTAAGTTGTATCAACTAGTTGCATCGTGGCATGCAAATGCAACCACAAGCAGATTATACCCATAAATTTCAAAATTGAAATCAAAATAGGCAATCATCTATATGCAACAAGAAAGTGAATTTGATCCAACAAGTGTTTCAAATTTTAATATCTTTATTACATATTTGGTTCTACCAATATCATTACCAAAAAAAAAAGGATTTATGTATATGGAAAATGAAAATAGTGGAGAAAACGATTTTATAAAAGATTAAATTGAAAGTCATGTTGGTACTATATGTAAAGACTTTTTAAGTAAGTAATGACATGATTAATAATGCTCTACGTGTGAAGTTAATTGATCACTGAAGAGTGGCAGGAAAAGATATAAGTGGAAGATATTTATACAAGAAAAAATAAATTGTCATCTTTAGTTTCTAATCTACTTACTTTTATCAGTCGAATTATTGCAGAAATGGCAATTCACAAAGAAAACATCTGTCACCACAAACTAAATACAATCAAGTTTAACGAACTTTTTTTAAATCTGAGAAGGAAAATCATTTTAAAAAATATTTGGAAAAACTTTCAATAAACAATTCAATTTCTCTTTTAATAAGGTCTCCTTTTAGCAATAACTGCAAAATTTGTGATTTTCTAAACAAAAATTTAAAAATTTTCCTGTACTGCAAAGGAAAAATGGAAATTCAATTAGAAAAAGATGACCACTCATATTAAAAATTGAAAATGTTACGAAGTTTAAGATTGTTGATACCGAAAAAGTCAACATTTGAAGCAGTGCTGCTATTTTAATTGTTGTCAAATTATTGAAATTTAATCCTGCCCCAATTCTTAATGCGGACAATTTTCGTTATAAAAGAAAACCATATAGACATGGTGCATAGAGGTGTACATTATTTACGTATGTGATCTTTATGCTATTTTAGAAGTGATAGAAAATATAATTTCACCATCATTTATTAGGTACATATATCACAAACCAATATTCAACCGACGATATACAAGAAAATCAATTCGTTATACACATGATAAAAAAAAGGATATTCGAAAAAGTTTCTATTTAATATTTAAGAATAAAAATCAATATACATGGAGACATTGGAAAGAGTTCATCTATATATTGAAGGTTATTTAGTTTTGTGTTCAATCATCTGTTACCATCAATTTTAGGAAGGGAAATATTATTTCTTCAAAAATTTATTATCAGTTCATTTTATTTATAGCAAAAAAAAAGGGACTGAAAATAATAAAATTTAAATTGGTTGTTTTTTATTTGGTTAAATAATTAAATTAAATTTTTTTAACAGAATAGATAAATTTTTTGTTTTACATTTATAGTCATTTTCTATGAACTTTGATATTGCCACTGTAGTTTTTTTTTCTATACAAAAATAAGGCAGTAATTTATGTAAAATATATTTTTGTGAAATTTCCAATAATCTGATTGATATGTGATAGCATATTAGTTTTTTTATATATAATAGATTTCTAATAATGCTCATTTTTCTGTTGTACGACCCCATTAACTACAAATAAGTTACACATATAGTAAAGGTTATTAATATTAAAACACTTCCCTAACGCCATTAAATTTAAAAGAATTTGACAAATTCCAGTTTTGTAATTTTAATCATATGCTATAGAAAAAAATATAAATCATTTCTTCTTCTACATATGACAAATTAATTTATCGTAGCCCATTTTTCATCCGCATATTGCGACGATGTAGTAAATTTGTTTACATACTATACATAATTTATTTAGCATTAATTTTAAAATAGAAGAATTTTCCTAATAATTTTTTTAAATTAATACATAATTTTCAGATATTTATTACTATGATTAAAATTCAATAATAAATGTATCTATTAAAATTAATTATATTAAACGATATTAATAGTTTCAAATAAATTCAGTCATTAAACTCAAATATATTATACATATTTTTTTTAGAAAATTAATTATATGAAAATAAATTATTTAAAAATATATTTTTGGATTATTGGGAAAAGTTCTTATAGATTATTTATTTCCAATTTACTAATAATTTATTATGTATCTGTTTTAAAAATACTTATGGATCCAAAATATATAGTATACATAGCTATTTTAGCCTCGAATTTATTTTTAAATATTTGTAAATTTGAATATTTCTTATTTTTATTCGACATTTGTTTAACCATAAATTATCGCATACTGTTTGATAATTAAAATATCATAATTAGACATTTATGTATATTGTAAATTTATTGTATACATATCGAGGTACAAATCTGTATCAGAGGTCTGGAGTAGCCTAGTGGGTTAAAGCCTTCACTTACCTAATTAAATAGGAAATAAACCCGAGGTGTGGGGAAAAAACATTAACAAAAAGTATCCATATAATCAGAATCTGGTTGGTGAACCTCTGTTACAAAAAATCGTGGATTAAAAAATAATCAAATAAATTGGAAAAAGAACAAAAAGTCGTGGATTAAAAAAGAGTGATTTTTTTATCTAAATCAACAAGAAAACTAAATTCTTTTTGATGGAAAATATAAAGACACAAAAATGCATTCCTTCGTTTTTTACACGCTATCTATTCAAATCTATTGAAAATCTATTCAAAGGAAAATATATTTTCTTATCCTGGGTGATTCTTTTCACACATAGTTACAAAGATTTCTACAATAAATTGATTAATTTTATTGATCAATTTTGATTTTCTATTTCTGTATTATACTAAAGGCCAACTATACTATCAGGGAAGCCACAATTTTTTATTAATCTATCTATAAGATAATTTTTCAATATCTATATTAAAAACCAATCATTATAGAAAATCAAATTCAGTTAAATGAAACTAGAAGTTCACATGACCTTTTATTATTATTTTCTTTTGGATTACAAAAATTTGCTATCATTAAATTTTCATTTTAACCAACAAAATGGAATTTTTTATGAATTTGCTTCTTCAATAAACATTTATTGAATATCATAAAATCACCATTAAATTTAATATTAAATTTAACATTTTCATATCCTGGACATTTGTAAATTTTATCATTTATTGATAGCATACATATACATACTTTTAATCTCAATGTATTTAGCGAACATTAAGTTTACGCGAATTTGCAATTTTCCTTGTCGATAATAATATAAAATTAAATTGTCTTCGTTCTAAAGGATAATTCATGTTATATGTTATACTAAAAAAGGGAATTGTGTATTATATATAAAATATATATTTTTATATTGAATTTTGCGAATACTTTTGTTATTTTGTTAGCAAATTATAAAAATTGTTTTTAAAGTTTTTATATAGAAAATGCATTGCGATATTTTTATTTTTATTTTCCTCATCTTAAACTTTTCATATTTTAAATTTGGAGAAAAAAAAATATTATATGGAAGGACATTTTATATGTATAAATTATCATTTGTAACGAAAATTTAATATCATATACACAAAAATTATCATTTTTATTTGCAGAAGCGAACGAATTCAATTGGTTTTTTGTTACTATACACACTTGGTACTTGGTATATTTATAGTATATAGTTAAACAAATTTTATTGGTCGTGAACAATATCTTTCAAAATTTCTGCAAACAATTCTTGGATTAATTTTTAAAAAAAAAGAAATAATTTTTTTGTAACTATTTTTTTAGGATTCCTTTTTTTTGTTGTTGTTGTAATTTTGCTTTATCCTTTTGAAAATTTTGATCAATATATAATATATAAACTTTCCATGCCTCATTAACATTTAAATCCGCAGATATTTTTGTTGAAATTATTTTTGAAAGTGGGACATTTTTTGTTTTTTTTTTATCATTTAAATTAACAAAAATTCTGTCTAATATTTTTTATATCATAATATTTATTTATATATATATTTGTTGAAGCATGTCGCCAATTTCATCCATTTTTCCATTTTTTTAATATTTGAAAAAGATTATTTTTAGTTGTACGACTCTCAGCAGGGAATATACTGAAATTAAGTATCTTGTAACTAATCCTGTAACTAGTTTTTGTAACTAATTTCTTAAAAAAATTTCATTAATTCTCTACTATGCAGTAGAGCTATACCTAATACTTTATTAAGGTAACGCAAATCCAAATCTACCATTAAAGGAAACTATGATATTAAAAATTCTAAATAAATTTGAGACGATGATGGATATAAGAATAATCCACAAAGTAATATAGACAAATTTAAACCTTTTTTCGATTATATTCATTTTTTTTTTAATCGTTCAGATTTTATATTTTATTTCCACTGGATTTAATATGCAACAAAATTTCAAATTGCTACAATTATTTGTAATATAGCACATAATATATACACCACAAACAAAAATGTGTGTATATCTTTAGCCGGTTAAATGAATAAAATTGTAAATTGTTCAGTTCATTAATTCTATATACAAATCGTTCTACACACAATATAATTAGTTTAATGATGCATACAAGTGTTGCAGACTATTAAATAACAGAATATAGTTTTTTCAACCCATAAGATTAAATAGTGATAAAACATTGTCAAAAAGCGAATTTAATCGAAAACGTATACTCTTACACTAAAGTGGCTATGTTAAAGACAACAAAAAAAATAAACATCCTTAACTATAGTTTTATTGAACCCGGTTAAGATTATAATCCCGATTTTTATTTTTTATTTTTCAAAAAAGAAGAAAACTCGTCCAAGAGTTATAACATTATTACAACAAAATTGTAAATCGACCAAAAATTTCCATATGCTTTTTTGTCAGAATTAATATGTAAATATACGACTATGTTTATATAACTTTAAACAATATTCAGTAATAAAAACAAATTTTCTAAATTTTTTTTTTTAAAAGGGAAAGTGTATTTCGAAGAAGAGAAAATTAAAAAAAAAAATAATAATAGAAAAGTAAAAACAACCCTCAAATTTATATAGAATAATAATATACACTCATATAAATATTTTTGGTAAAAAAACAAAGTAATTTATTTTCTTTTTTCTTTATCTTTCTTGTATATAATTTCTGTATTTACAAACAATTTTTTCTAATATAATAAATTGGTTAGGAATCCTGTACAGGATATTTTTTTTTTAATTTTTTAAATAATTCAGGAAGGAAGGAAAAAGAGTAAAAAAGAAAAGAAAAAAAACTACAGAAAAATATAATAGGGAAATATATTTTGCATATACATAAATTCTATTTTTGGAAAAACTGATGAAGTTTGAAGATTATGTTACAACACTTAAGAAATATTTGATAATTTATTGATTTTTATCTCAGAACATTATATAGTTGTAGAAAAGTTTCATATTATAATATATTTCGAATCAATTTTTAAGTTTTCGATATCAAAGAATCAGAATTGTTGGTTTTTAATGATATTAATGTATTTCTATGTTGAAATACATTAATGGAATGTATTGATTTCGAAGTTGATTCTTTACAGCACAAAATTTCAATATTAATACACAAGAAATTAATTTGTTCAAATAAAAATTTTGTGACTTAAATTAATGACACAATTTCAACGATATAATAAAATAATAAGAATGTTCTTTGAAAATTGTTACGTTGGTAGCGGAAAATTCATCAAAGAATTGAATTTGCAATAAAGAAAGTTTGAATTTATTCTTAAAAAAAAAAAACTAAATATAAAAATTTTACAAAAAGTTATACCAAATTCAATAACAAGTGCACCATAAATTTAATGTATAAAGTACATAAAGTTTAACTAGACTTCAAACTAAACTTTGATGGACTTCTCAAGATTTATATTTTCTTTAAAAATTATATTATTCAAGAAAAACAACACTCATCTTTTGCAAATAAGGTCAATGATTTATATTTTATGGATAATCATCGATAATATTTTAGAGATTGAACAAAACAAAGATACGAATTTCATTTATTTATATTATAAATCACTCTAATCACGCTAAGCAAAGTTAGATTTAAAAGTTCTTCGATTCTGAATTATTTAACAAATTTATATTAAAACTAATTATGGTTGGTGCAATAAAAATTATATATTGTGTAAGGCAAGGCGCCAACGAATTTGTTAAAAATAAAAGTCAAAATAAAATCTGTAATAATTTTCTTTATTAATTTTCTGCTTTAAAAAAAATTTGAATTGAAAGTGATAAAAAATTTATTTGTTAAAATGTTAAGAAAACGAAATTAATCCTAAAAATTATACAAAGTTTTGAAAAAATTTTTGATTTTATATATTAAATTTGACACCAACAGCAACATTACTAAAATTCCAATATAGTTTTATAAAGCTTATGATAAAATAACCTTTGGCAATTTATTGCCATTAACACATAAAATCACACTCTTTAAATTCAAATTACCAAAATGATAAATTGTCATCGTCTTCTTCAATAAAATTTTTACATTAAATTACAAAGTATAAAGTAGCTTTACAACCGAAAGACATTAAGTCAAAAGAAAGAAAATTTATAAAAATAAATAGATTATTGACTAACTTAAAGTTTATATATAAAAATTGAAGGAATTATAATCTTATTTCAATCTAATTTAAAAATCAAAAATAGAACTTATAATTTTTCACAAAAAATATCAAAAAAGTAACTTAATACTTTCTGGTTGTAAACTGACGATAAAAAAAAATGGTGTTCAGATTATAAATATTATTATACTTATATATAGACTTTTTTTTATTACATAATACATAATAGTAATAAAATTAATCCATTGAGAATTGTTGCCGAAAATGGTTTAAAAGTGTTTTGACAAAATATTTAATAACGTTGAAGATAATTGGTATTAAAAAAATTGCAATAAAATTCTATTTTATGGATAAGACCTCCATATATAACCGCAGCATAATATACTAACTCGCCGCCCTCCCTATCCCACAATATAACTTATAATCCATTTATTATCCTTAGCAAAAAAGGATAAAAATAATAAATGGAAAAGAATATTTTAATTTAGCATTTTTCTAGCTAATTTTTGTTCAAATAAATGAATTTTTATTATGATATAAATTAAGTATCTGTGATATAATTTTTTGTATCATTTCTCTCTAATTCACATTTAATAATTTTATATAATTATTTTATAATTATATAAAACTCATACTGTAACTAAGTAATTAATTAGAGTTTGATTGGAATTGTGGAATGTAAATTGTTAATAGGCAAATGGAGTGGAATTTAAATGTATAATGATAACTTCAAAAATTATGAACTTGGAAGTTAATGGGATTGTTATAGATTTTAGATCTTTGATTACAATAAAAATTATTATGATTATGATTATATGACAATAGTTTTATTTATTTGCATGTAACAAATATTTAATAAAACTGAAAATTTCAAGAAATTTTACAAAAATGACAAAATTACATATAGAAGAAAAAATTTAAGAGGAGAAATCCTTTTTATCTATATATTTTTTGTCCATAAAATTCAACTATAAAATCCCAAAATAATGAAAAATTGATTAAATTAAAAAAAAATGTAACAAAAATGTTAGATAGTCATTTTTATGTTAGTTTTATGGGTGAATATATCAATTTTATTATTTCAATATACAAGAGTAAATAATCAGTTTGAGTTAATATAGATAGATAATCAATGAACAATGATAATATTATTAAAAAAACAATAAAGAAACTGACGAAGAAACTATTAAAATTTTGATTGTTTCTTGTAAAAATAATATATACCAACAAAATATAATAATAGTTGATAGTCAATTCCTTACACATTCTCTAAATAATATATCAATGAAAAATAGATAAAGAAAAATAGAGTTACTGGCAAAGCAACACCTTACTGCGAAATTCGTATTATCTGCTACTGCTATATTGATGTTGATCTTTGAGAAGTACATATAGTTAACTCCTAATTTCATTACGTAAAACATATTTTAATGCATCGTACAATATGCACAAAGTTTTTCTAATGTATCTTATTTTACATTTAATAATCATCATAAGAATCATAGTAGTGTATCATTGTATCAATCATCTTAACAAATTTCATTTTGGAAAAATAAATATTATAAATATAAACTATTTAATGTAATCCAGAGATCAACTTTAATGAAAAATTCACATTTACAGTGTTGTCAACAAAATAAATTTCTTATTTAATCAATATACATATATATATTTCATTTGCAATATCCTGGATTATTACTAACATTTCATTTTATGAGATTCATGCATTATAAAAAAAATATTTATTCATATGATTTTATATTATTTTATATGTGATTTTGGTGTCCTAGATTTGGTGTTATTATTAGTTTTAAATGTACTTACTATTATTTTATTCGGTTAAATAATATCATATAGTGGAATAATATTCACAAAATTTAAAATTATATACGATATATTTGTATAATAATATTTGTTTTTATGAAAAATATAAATCCGACAAATCCATGCTTAGCATATCGCGAAATTGAAAAGTAACACTATCTGTGAAATGGAAGAAAATGTTATTAAATAAATAATGTTTCTAAAAGATTTGGTGATGGAGAATACATAACTCAAAATTATGTCTAAAATGAAGGAAATCGTCCTTGCTACGTTATCAGTTGTGTTTTAGTTCGTACTTGCTACGTGTCTAGGATAATTTGTTTTTTTTTTTTGTTGGAAATGTTGAATCGTATAAATGAGAAATATTCTTATTGTTATGCAAGTGCATCCCAATCATGTCTGCAATATTTGATATAGTTTTAAAGATTTACTATGCCCACAAATCGATCAAAAATCTAATCACTCCGGATTACCTTAATTTTGTCCTATTTTTATCCTTTTAAAACCATCTCTTCTCATCCTTATCCAAATTCAGTTTTGTACTTAAGGGAAGTAATTCCAACAAATTTGCCATTTTTTCGGTTGTTGTATTTAAAAAAAAATTACTCATTTAATTTTGGACTTTCTAGTTCAAGGATAATTATTTTGTTTGTATCGAAGATTTTGTTCCTAATTTTCATAGCTACATTATAAATTAATATAGCAAAAAACAAGGATAATATTGTACTTCTAAATTTTTATTTACGCGATGCAAAGATATAAAAAAAACTTCTGTACATTTCTGAGATTTTTAATTTTCAAACCTACATGGAGTTTTTCTGTATTAAATTCAAAATCTTGTAAAATTTTATTATTCGAATATTTATGAGAACAAATACAACATTACACCATAATGTGACAAAAATAAAACTTTCAAAATATACAAATAAATAATTGCATTATTTTCTTACTTATTCAAATAAAACACTTTCTTTAGAAAAAATATTTTGTAAATGTTTTATCTTCACTTGCTATTTTGTATATATTTTTTTTTTTGTTACAATATTTTATGTATTGAATGGTAAATTGAAATTTATTGCACATTCCAGTAATATTTTTGTACATATAAGTATGCTGAGTAATTTTATTATTCATGACAAATGGTTTGTACGATATATGATGGATTCTTGGTTTTATATTATTGATTTTTGGATAATTTTACTACTAATAATCGTTGTATTAGTACACAGATGTCGTAAATAAAAAAAAAAGAAACTTTAAACATCATTCGTACTGTCTGGAAAACATCAAAAGTCGTTATGCATAAGTAAAAAAAAAGAAATATTTAATTAGCAAGAAGAAAGAAATGTTCAAACGCGAAAATATAATATAAAATACTATTTTGTGAATTAGTATAATTCTTCATGTCATTCCTATATTTAAAAGTCAAAGACTAAAAATATTTTCGATTTTTATAAGACGTTTATTTTATTTGTTCCATTTATCCAATGTAATCTAGTCTAGGACACAAAACTATTTTCTGACTTACAGTCGTCGATTTTTCTTAAGTCTGTCTATTTATAATTGTAAATCGTTGATAAGTTTTAAATTTATGCAAATCAAATTTATTTCTAAATGGTTTTCATTGGATTCTGGGATAGTAAACAGAAATCTTCGATAAAAATCTCACTGTGAAAAATTACATTATATGAAATATGGTGTCAAGAGTTTATTTTTCGTGTCAAACAAAATTCGAATTGCACAAAACTGTTATAAAAAATAATTGTAATATTTTTCTTCAATAATATCTTTTAAATCTACAATCCCTAACCCTACAAATTTGGATTCTTTTGAGAGCTCGTATCTTCCTTTGATAGTTTCAGTTTAAACACTAGAGAAATAAGGTAGAAATCTGACTTGGAAAAAATATGGTATTTTCAACGCCTTTTCGAGAAAAAAATGATACCATATAGCGATATATGGATATACCTATTCTGATCTTTCCTTACTTATCTGTAATTTTAAAATTGAATCACTTCCTTCGAGGTAGTGTTTATTACAGACCCAAGTTTTGTACTTATTCCCATATTATAAACTTTAATAAAAGTATATCACATATTGTCGTTTTCCGTTTTTTGAATTAAATGTGTAATGAAAAATAATTGTATAAAATTACATAAATTGTATAAATAGAAAAATCAATTATTAATAAAAGTAAAACACATTTTATTTTCTATCATAAAAATAAAATGAACAAAACTGATTAATTTCTCTAGTGAATTTTATGACAAGAAAAATTACTAACATGAATTGCAATAATTCTATCAAGTCAAAATCATTTTGTGAAAAAATGTATAACATTTTTTTATTAAATTACATGTTCAAAGATTAATCATTTTAATATATAACTTATAAACAGAAAATTTATTTAATTAAAAAACTATTTATGAATAAATATATCAAATTAAATTATTTGTTAAAAATATATATACGATATTTAGGCATATATTCGGATTTATTCTCAGGTCAAAATTGTCCTTTTATTCGAAATAGTCTCAGGTCAAAATTGTCCCTTACTCGAAATAGTCTTTTTTTTAATAAAATTAGTTTATTATAAGTATTTTATGTATTCTATTTAATTATAGAAATAACTATTTACAATTTCTATGGTTTCGTTTAAATTTCATATTCAAAATTGTGTTACTTAAATTATAATATTGAAAGAGTTGCAGTCCAGTTTATTATAATTTAAATAATTTTCAGAAATATTTTAGACAGCCAAATTTTGAAAAACCAAAAAATCTGAAAATTTATAAACTTTATAGTATTGAAATTACGAGCCCTATCCTATCTGAAATAGGTCTTGTCATTTCAATATGACAAATATTGAATAAAATTGTTAGTTAACAATGAGATTTTACATAATTGCTAATAACGAGAAAGCAAAAGTAATATTAATAGAAAAAAACCATAAAACTTTCTGAATTATTATTACTTATATATGCTTGTTGTAATTAATCGTTTGGAATCCATGTAAAATTAGTAGTAATTTACTTACATGAGATTGTAATGTCTATCATATGGAGATGATAATCTATGTCCTAGTAACTGGATAACAAAATTAAAGAAAGATAAAGAATATATGTACCTATATTAATTTTGAAACTACAATAAATAAATTTATATTATAAAAGTTGTATGTATATATTTTATTGGTAAATAGTAAAATTTATAGCTTCAGTTAAGATAAGGCAAAAATAAAATTATATATTGAAAAAGGGTTGTAATGAATGATATTAATAACACAAAACAAATTAATGGGAAACAATTCTATATGGTTAAAATTTGGTTTTTGCTTTTTTAGCATATTATTTAATTAAACAAAATATCATTCAAGAAGACCAGTAGGAGTAGATCATTCAAGCACACCATGAGGAGTATAGAGTATATTTCTTTTAAAGAAAAATTGAACCAGAACATTTGGATTATTTACTAATTGTGTAATATTTTATTTATATCCTTATTATTATATGAAATTGAATGAAATAGAAAAGAACTATTTACTTTATTATGCTTTTATTATTTCTAATATTGTAAAGTTTAAAACTCTACCACATGAGATATTGAGATTGAAAAAGATTTTTTTAAATAAAAAGTACCTTGAAATCACGTACGCAAAACTTGCTTAAGGATAATATGAAAAGTTGCTTAAGGATATAATAATACTATCAAGATAACTTTACAAAATATAAATAATGAAAAAGAGATATGTATATTGAAAAAGTTTATTTTAAAAATTATATAATATATTGTATTGTAGTTAGTCATTTTATTATAAGTATTTAGAAAGAATAATAATCTAAAATTCTCGATCTGCGGTCCATGATTGGCGTTATAGTCCCTCTGCAAAAGCTCTATTATTCTTTTAAAAGTCTGCTGTTCTATTTTACATCCAGACAGACATACAGTGCTCCCATATTTATGTGTTGTTTGGTTGACTCGAATTTTATTACGATAAGTTTAACTTCACCAGTTTGCAAAGTAGACAACTCCGTAGTGTTTATAAATATCCTTCACTAGTATTGCACTACCGCCCCCAGCTCTATTGGAGTATTGGTCTATTCTCTTTGTATATCCTTCCATGGAGAAATTATAAGTACGTATAAAGTAAGTGTCTAAATCTAAACATATCAAATAAAATATTCTATTTTTAAAGTTCAATGACTACAAATTTTTATATATGAATTATATATTTTGTTATTATTATGTCATTCCAGATTTTCTAATCCATAAATCATGTAAAAAAAACTTCTTTAGAATAAACCAATAAATCAATAACCATAAAAGTTTTCTAATAACTAGTGTAAAAATACCCTTCTTAGACAAAGCAATAATATCAAGAAAATAATCCTTAATGTGTCAATAAAAATAGATTAATTTGTTTTTATTCTGCTAAAATTATTCGATTTAATATTGCTAAAAAATTAAATATCCTTTTATATCCTTTTTTATGTTGTTGTTGGTATCAATATCTATAGTATCTATATTTTTAAATGTTATTGAAAAATTTAAGATTTGTGGTGATAAATGGATTAACCAAATTTTTATAAAACCTCAAAGTAAAAGAAATGGTTGTTTAACTTATATATGTATAAAATGCAAAAATACACAAAGTAATATTTTGGCAAAAAAAAAATGATGAATATGTCAATTGTCTTATCAAATCCAAGTTCTTAATTTTTGGAAAAGAAATAATAAAAACCACATGACAATCTTGGAAATACCTTCTTAGTTTAGGCAACTGCCAAACAATAAACCATTTTTTTGATACATAAATATGGACATAGTTGACCTGCATTGACAAACCAAATATATAACTTGAGTTGTGTGGTGTAAGGGCTTCATATATTATTAGAAAACATTATTTTACATATAGAGTAAAATTTTGCAATTGCATAAATTCTTTATTAAAATTAAAAAAAAAAAACAATATTCTAAAAAATTATTTTACTTATGACCCATAAAAATTAAATTTTTCATATATATATGTAGTATATTTGTTTATTCAACTTTACTTAATTTATTAGAATATTATATTCGAATGTTTATTTCACTTTTTCCAACATTATATTCATACTATAAAAGATTAATACTTGGTTGGTTCAATATTACTTTAAAAACATAATTTACTTATATTTTATTATGGAAAATAAAAAAAAATTATATAGCGCCAATGAACTGAGAATTATTTATAATATCGATAAATCTTTTACTAGTACCTTACATTGTAACAGATTCATATATGACTGAGGAACTATACCATTATATACCATACTATATTATATTATTTAATCATTCTTCAAATCTTTTAGAAAAAAGGATAATATATCTATATATGTGAAATTCACACAAAATAAAATTTAATTCTTTTTGTATGGGGAATGTATATGCTTTATGGTTTATGATGCTATAGCATATTGAATAAACAGAATTAAAAATTGTAGATATTTACAAAGAAAAATTGCATTAAAATTTTACAACAATCATTTATTGGGGTAAAGGTTTGTTAACCTAAAAATATTGTATGTGTTCTGAACTAAGTGCAGTTGCAATACTTACAATGTTAAATTTATTAGGAAGTTAATTAGCTATGCACTGTAAATTGGAATTTATCTCCAATTATTTGTGCTGTGAGGCGTCTGTTTCGCTTACTTATTGTTGCTATTGATCAACAATAATTTGGTATTCCTCGGGATTCCAGTCTATTTTTTTATTTAAAATTATACCATCAAATTTAAATGTTGGCTAATTATCATGTAACGATTATCATATTTCTCTAAATTACTGCCTTTTTGTACACTTTTTTTAAGGACTATATAAAATACAACATATTACCTGTACATATACTGAAAGGATTTTTGTCAGCTAATCAAAATATATCGCTTTTGTCTTTTGAGCTATTTATGGAATATTAAGATCTTCTAAAATAGATAAGAAATTATGATAGATTTATTATCATTTGAAAACGTTTCGAAATTCTGAAAAATATATAACAAATCATCAAATAAGAATCATTTAAAAAATAAATCATTCATTATAATATAACAATAAGTAAATATAAAAAATAAATAAGATATTTCATCATTCGGTTGTCCAATTAAGTTGATTGTCTCCTTATTTCTTTTTATTATTGATTTATTTCTTTACCATGTCAATTAAAACTTAAATTTTTAGTGCTAAACAAGTACATACTCATCGGATGGTAAACAAGTACATACTCAGTTTATAAAATTTATTATTTAAAATAAAATAATAAAAGTTGCTAGGAAATGAACAAATATGTAAAATTTGTTGTTGATTTTATCATAGTTTTTTGTAACTCTATATTGTTATTTCTTTTTTGGAATCTGTTAGTAACCTCCAGTCACTAACTAATTTCAGTTTTTACTTCAAATATTAATACTAAACACTATGCTTAAATATTTATCTAATAAATAGACTAGACACCAAAGAAAAGTTTTCATAAAATGTATTGGAAGATGACGATACGTAGCAGTTAGCCAAAATTTATTCTTTGAATTTGTTACAATAGAATAGAAAAAGTGGAATGAGAACTCAATAACTTTTGAAACTATTCGTCCAACAAAGCTGATTTGGAATAGAATTGAAAATAGAAATAAGATAGTAGAATTCCATTAGTGTATTGTTCTGAACCTGGTGTTATTAAAAATATTTAGTCTTGTTTCTGCTCTGCCTTCACTTACAATACTCATTTATACTCATATTTTTACTTCACCCTGGTTGAATACGAACTTATTCTACAATATAAGTACTGGGTACTGGTACCACCAGCTGGTAGAACTCCTAAAAAAGTGTATAAGAAAAAAATAAATAAATCTTTAAAAATAACATCATATAAATTAAGAACTATACATATATTTCAATATAATAGTAACATATTACTTCAAATATATATTTTATTAATCGTATTAATAATTAAAATTAAATGCTATTTTTGTTGATGCAAATGCAACGATTCATCTTCGCATCTATTTAATTTCGATGGTGTCTCCAGCAATACACCTTCAAATATTGTTTCAAGATTCTTTATTTCAGAAGTATAGTTATTATATTTTTCTATTTCAGCATTTATTTCAGTTAATGGCACAATCTCATTTGTAATATGAAATGGCATTGAATTGTTTATATTTACACTACAATTTATTATACAGTTATTATTTTCATTTTTATCTGTTTTAAATGTTTCCACTTCAATTGGTGATGCTGACAATGAATGAATATCAAATATTGGCAATTCATCTGCGTAGATATATCTCATTAATTCATTTTCCTCATCTAATGAATCTAATGAGCTATCATTTGATGGAAATTGTGACTTGGTGTAACTCGTACTCGACGTTTCCATTAAAATTCAAATTTGAAATTTAATTAATAAAGGCATTAAATTATCATGCTCCAAATTATTTTTATTTATAGCAATACGTCAAATTAAATGTCAAATTAAAGAATAAACTAAACTAAATATTAATACTGCGTTTTTTTGTTAGTATTACATAGAACAACATTGTTCTGCACGGAGAATCATGTATGTGGAACATATGTTTTTAATAATACAAATAAAATGGTAGTCATTGGTAAAATGTTAAATATGGCGGCGACAGAAAATCTTATTTCGGTGTAAAGGGGAAATAAATTTATTTAAAAAAAATGTATATATAAAAATTAATAGATAGGAAAAATTTAGAAGTTATCAAAACCAACTTAATCCTCAATTTTAACGGTAAACCATATTTAAATCCAATCCAAAATCAATCCTTGATCATACAAACTTTATTACGTATTAAATAAATAAATTTTGAACTCCGGAGTACTCTTGAGTCCCCGGAGTACTCTAAAGTATTTTTTGTATATAAAATATGTTTATTTAAACACGAACCTCTCAACATGACATTAATTCAAATAAAATAAATAGTTTTTGCCTTGACTAAGTTCATACACATATATAAAATATTTATTGAAATCTCCCTATTGATCGGTAGTTAAGTTATATTAATGTTAAATTTAAAAGGTAATGCCTAAAAATATGCTATTTTAGAAATTTTTTAGGAAAATAATTTCTCTTGTCTTTTGCGGAAATTTAAGTTTACAAAATTGCAAATTTTTAGGCACTAGTTTTAAATTTAACGTTAATCTCACTATCGATTAATAGAGGGACGTACCTTTACAAAAAATTACAAAATTGTATACTTTTAGGCACTACCTTGAAATTTAAAGTTAATCTAACTACCGATCAATAGGTGGACAACACCAACAATTGCACTGCACAATCAATAAAAATGCAAATGCTTTTTGTTGCAATAAATAATTTCTCCATAAAAAATGCAATATATATAATATCTCTGTAAAAATAAAAAAAAAAACTGCATATATATTTTTTTCGGAAAACGCTTTTTATATTATATTTTTAATAAAAAAATTACAAGTTATATTTTTGATGCTGTTACAGTTTGCAATAATAAAATTTATTAGCCAGGTATTCGTATTCTATTAACAATTTTCGATTTTCATAATTTACTTTTATGTTTTTCAAATGAGTTTTCTAATAATAATTCCATACTTTTTAAGGCATTATATAAAGCTCTAGCAAAATTTTCTGAACTAGTTTTATTATTACTAATCCATGATGATATTGCAAAAAATATATCATTATTTCTTGGATTATAACAACAACCATATCCATCATCTGTCAATGGACCATATGCCATAAATGCCTCATTTCCTGATGGCACTTGGCTTGTTGATAAACGATAAGTTGAACTACGCACAACTGCTTTTGAATTAAAAAATTCAGGAATTGGTAATTGATTCTCTATTGCCATTAATTTTAAACCTAATAAATGACGATCAACACCTTTCCCCATTACAGCATTTCCAGCAAATGTATTATGACATTTTATAGCATTTCGTAATAATGTTAAACGTTCTTCATCCGTATATTTTGTTTGTACCATTGATTTTGCAAATTCAATAGATTCATTTGAACATGATCGAATTGCTTCAGTACGTCCATTACTAAAGACGCGAAGGTGAGCAGATTCATAATGACAACCAGGTGTTTCATGTAACCTAAAAGAAACAGAAATAATATTAAACATGGTTTTAAATATTTTACTACATATTAAAATATTATTACATATAAAAAGCTAATTGTATTGCAATTTGTATAAAACTATCTGGACTAAGTTTATGACGTTTGGCAAATTCTTTTCCATATTTTTTAAAATGTAAAATTCTTATTTCCAAATCATCAGCCAATTTATTAATAGTCTTCTCAGCATTTTTAATATGTGGATTAAGTTCTGGTGAATTTACAAAGTCTAATTGTGTATAAGGTTCAACCTCAGATTTGGTAATTCCTTTGATGATATCATTATCTTTTCTAAAATAAAATTTAAATATATTTAAATGTAAAAAAAATTTAAAATTCAATTTTTTTATGTACATTGATTTTATAATAAAATCGGTCATCATAGCAATTGCTACACCCTCTGCTGGTGAATGTTCATAACAAAAACCATTAACACCACTTCTATTAATGATTATCTAAAAATAATACTATAGATTATCTAAAAATAATATTATAATAATTATGATTTAACTTGTATAGTTTTATCAAACCACCTATTTGCAGAATTATATTTTGTACCCCCACCATGTATTAATTGTTCAGCAGCAACAACCATATCATTACTACCAATTTTACATGGAACCTCTTCATCTAATGATACTGTAAATATTGAACTTTGTATATCTGCTATTGTTGTATTATTTGATTCATTTTTCATCAATATTTCATAAGCTTCAGCCCAGTTATCACGCTTATCTCCAGTTAAAAGTCCAATTCCTACACCTTTTGGTTTTTTTTCACTAACTATCCTAGATAATTGTGGATAAATAACCTTTATTGGACATGCAACTTTACCATCTTCACCGTAAACTGGCATTTTGTAAAACTAAAAAATTATTAAATAAAAATTATTATTTTATAATTAAAATAATTAATAAGAAATTAATAATTTACATTATTTTTATATATGATTACAATATGTTTTGAATTTGGATTATATTGCATTTTATCCATATTTTTAAATGGTACTCTACACGTTCCAAAAATCTTTTCAAATTGTGAATTATCTAATCGCATATCTTTCATTTTAAAAACTGGTATTAAATTATTATCAATTAATTCTTTAAATTTTAATGCACCAAATATAACACGTGATGTATATTGTAAAAATTCGTCTTCAGTTTTAAATTTTTGTGTTGGAAATGCCATACCTGGACTTGAATAAACAACAACTGTTTCACGATAAGATAAATATGCAGCTTTTAACCATCTATCAGCTAACCAATTTTCTTCTTGGCCTGATAATTTCTCTAAATAGTTTTGTAAAATAGAGCCAATACCATTTTTAAAATTAATTATGTCTAACTTTGCATCGCGTAATTCTGATTTTGATAAAAATGGTTCACTTGTTATAAGTAATTTAGATAGTGTTTCATCTAATGAAAAGGCTGGATACTGTAATAAACCATTTTTGGTTGTCTTAATACGTTGTGCTTTTTGTTGCGTAGTATAATTGGTTTTATTAAAATTGAATCCATTATTATTATTGAGTAATGATGCTGTTAAGTTACGGGTTAAATTACTCTGAAATGAATTAAATTAATAAAATATATTATAATAGTGATATTTATTTTCAAAATGAACATTTAAATTTAATAATCATATACCTTATTTACAACATTAAATAAATTCCTTGATATTAATTGCATTTCTTTACCAGATTCAATTAAATTTCTGAAAATCAAAAAATTAAATAATTTAATTTAGTATTTTTAGTTATTGTTTTTATTTTAACAACCTTTGTGTTAATACCATAATCAAGAAATAATTATACAATAGATAAAAAAATTATATTTTTTCAAATATATAAACAACTACTTCCACGTCCCAAATTTTGATAACTAAATATTTAATTTTTGCATGCAAAGCTGTTCGGCAAGTTTATCTATTTATTTGCTACCTTTCACTTTCCAGAAATATAAATGTTACTTTGAACTTTGTTTTGGGTTTGGTTTTTGACAACAAACGAAGACTATGGCATAGAATAGTGGAATATACTCAAATTATAATACAAAATAATATTATAAAAGTATTAAGTATATAATTTATTAACTACAATATGGAATGAATAACAAATTCTGAACCAGTTTTAAATATAAACTTTCTCTTATAATAATAACTTCCAATCCCATTGATTTGAAATTGTTAACCTTGGAGAAGTAATTTGACAATACAAAATATTGCAGTGATTCTCAAACGGTACAAAATGTAGATCTCTTTAAATTATATAATATATATTCTAATAATGGCTAATTAAATATAATTTTCCACAATTAATAAACTTAAATCTAACTTTTTTATTAACCTGTTGCTGATGATAGTACAGAATATTTAAATTTTGTCATTTACCCCTAGTATTTGTATTGTAGTACGTCTACAGTATATTCATTTCTCTTTTCCTTTTCAATCCAACTAGAAATTTGTTTATTTATTTATTTATACTAAGATTGCAGGGACACACAAACATTATATAATTGATTCTTTTCGAATATCGACACTTATTTACTACCCAAATAGCACGAAAAGTATTTACGAAAAGGTCGTCGCCGCATAGAGCAATAATTTTCAATATATAATTCGGATATTAATAATTCGATGAAAATGCTTTCGAAATGCAATCGGATGATGTAAATTTTAATTAAATCCACTTGTTTATGAAAATTTTGCCGATATAACAATATTCCAAAAATATCGATATCGTAATCGGACATCCAGCTTTTGCTTTCAGTTTTAAAATTGATAAATTCTAAACATCTAGCCTTTGTATTGTTCACTGTCTGTAACACCAAATAAAATCGAGAATCGTTCGTAGCTTTTTTTAAATGGTAAACACGTGTTTTGGTGTCTGGCTAATAATATTTTAAAAAAATGGAAGATATAGGTAAATAATAATTATATTAATAAATATTAATATTTTAATAATAAAAAGTAGCATTATTTTTGTTATGGAAATAGTTTTCAATTAATTACTGCTGAAATGTACAAATATCACATGTGGTTTTCAGTTATTTTAATATTTGAGAATTTATTTTTATATATATTTTAAATTGCAAAATAAATATAAATGTGCTATTATTATTAATAAATTATAATCTATATATTACACATTTCGGGAAAATTATAATAATAAAATTATGCACGTGCACGTGTTCTGTAATTATTTTGTACTAACCCCCATTTTGTATTTATTCTATTATAGAACTCAAAAAGAAGAAGAAGAAAATTAAAGAAGAACCTATAGATGAAACTGATTTAGGTGGAATTCAAAAAAGTGGCAATTTTCAAATAAAGCCATCAGAGGCCATACTAAAATTAGATACATCACAATGGCCACTTTTATTGAAAAACTTTGATAAATTAAATGTACGAACAAATCATTATACACCATTGCCACATGGTTCATCACCATTAAATCGTGATATTAAAGAATATGTTAAATCTGGATTTATAAATTTAGATAAACCATCAAATCCAAGTTCACATGAAGTTGTTGCATGGATAAAAAGAATTTTAAAAGTTGATAAAACAGGTCATTCCGGAACATTAGATCCTAAAGTAACAGGTAAAAATTCTAACCTCTCTTTTTTCAATATTATCTCATGAAAGCCGGCGAAAATGAAAATGTCTTTGAATGAAACAATAGAAACACCAATTTTCGATTTTTAAAAATCACAAATCACTAATCATTGTTTTTAATGCTAGCTTTTTTTTATTGATCAGGTTGCTTAATTGTTTGTATTGATAAAGCTACCCGTTTAGTCAAATCACAACAAAGTGCCGGCAAAGAATATGTTGCAATATTTAAATTGCATTCAGCTGTTGAATCAGTTGCTAAAGTACGTCAAGGTTTAGAAAAATTACGTGGTGCATTATTTCAAAGACCACCATTAATTTCAGCTGTTAAAAGACAACTTCGTGTAAGGACAGTTTACGACAGTAAATTATTAGATTATGATGAAACTAGAAATATGGGTAAGTAAAAATTTCACTATATTAAAAAAAAACAGCAAAGCAAGAAAATGCATATATTCTTAATAAATTAATAGAATTTATGTCTTTCTGTTTAATTGTGAAACTAATATTTTTTGCTAGATTATCATAATTGATTTTTCTATTTGTTATCTTTTTTATTTTTATCCTTTAAACCCAACCTTTTCCAAATTCCGAAATTATGTCCTTTTATATCGAAAAAAAAAAAAAAAATCATGTTACTTCTAACTAAAGGCGTATTTTGGGTTAGTTGTGAGGCCGGTTCATATATTCGAACAATGTGTGTTCATTTGGGTTTAGTTTTGGGTGTTGGTGGACAAATGTTGGAATTGAGACGTGTAAGATCTGGTATACAATCTGAACGCGATGGTATGGTTACAATGCATGATGTATTAGATGCACAATATTTATATGAAAATCATAAAGATGAAACAATGTTAAGAAGAGTTATTAAACCATTGGAGGGTTTATTAACTGGTCATAAAAGGATAATCATGAAAGATAGTTCGGTGAGTAAAAATATAATAATTAATTTATAAAAATATCTATATTTGTTAGCCAATTAAATGAACTAATTAATGAAAATAATGATTATTTAAAAAAAAAATTAAAATTTGTATTCAATCAAAACTATCTATTGTTTCCAATAATAAATTATCGAAAAATTCAAATATTAATACCCAATAAAATATTATAGGTAAATGCTGTATGCTATGGTGCAAAAATAATGTTACCTGGTGTATTGCGTTATGAAGATGGTATTGAAATGGATCAAGAAATTGTTATTGTAACAACAAAAGGTGAAGCAGTTGCTTTAGCAATTGCACAAATGACAACTGCAACTATAGCATCATGTGATCATGGTGTTGTTGCAAAAATTAAACGTGTTATTATGGAACGTGATACATATCCAAGAAAATGGGGATTAGGACCAAAAGCATCTGCTAAAAAAACATTAATTGCATCCGGTAAATTGGATAAATATGGCAGACCAAATGAAAATACACCAAAAGAATGGTTAACTGGTTATGTAGATTATAGTGCAATTAAGAAAGCAGCAGAAAATAATGTAACTACACCAGCTTTTGCAGGGGATTCATCCAATAAAGTGAGTTTAATATATATAATATGTATTAAATTAAGTAAAAATAAGCTAATTTATTACTTTCTGGGTTTACTTTTCTTTTTTATACCTACTTGATTTTTTTTTTTTTTTTTTTTAAGATATATTTAGTTTTTATTTTACCTTTTCTTTTTTATATTTTCTCTTTGTTTCTTCACTTTTTCCTTTATTTTTGTATTTTGTAAATATTAAGTTAACTAACATCAATTTTAAGTTAACAGATTAAGCTAACATCAATTTTATATAGTACTGTAAATCTTGCAAATGCACAGCAAAAATTAATAAATAAAATGATGAACAATTTTTTCGCCCCTATTTGATAAATAATGATATAATGCGATTTTGATTGGTCTTACTGAAAAAAAAACGAAAGAATTATTTAGTTTTAATCATAGTTTAATATTTTAGTCCGAGTTTAATATTTTTATAATTTTTTTTTATAGCGTAAAATGAGCGAAAGCAGTACAGTTGGTGGTGCTGATGTAACATTAAATGATTCAAATCCAGATTTAGAGAAATCAGAAAAGAAAAAAAAGAAAAAACATAAGAAGAATTCAGAAGCACCAGAAGAAGGGGTACAAATTCAACTAGAAACTACTTTAGATGAAAGTGGAACAGTAGAAGGTGGAGAGAAAAAAGAAAAGAAAAAGAAGAAGAAGAAAGATAAGGAAAAAGAAATTGATGAATAAATTTCTGTTTGAATCTTATTGTTGAGAACAATAACAATGCAAACCTCTTTTTTAAAGTTTTTTTCCTTTTAATATTAAGTCATTATTTTTAAGATCCATATAAAAGAAAAATACCCAATTTTGACAAATATGCGTTTAAATTTGTTTTTTAAATCTAACAATATTATTTGTAATAGTTTTTCATTTGAATACTAGAACAAAAGAAAATAATATAATATTATATTTTAAAAATATATTTTAATGAAATAAAATTTCTTAGTGTTTTTTTCTATAATCATTTTTTTATTTTTATAAAATCATTAAAAACTTTTACAATGTATTGTTCTAATGGGTAAGCAACTAATTGAAGTATATATTCAAACCTCGCAGTTTTAATTTTGATAAATAATTTCAGATGGAGAATTCCACGTTATGGTGATAAATAGAATCAGTTGTAAAGGTAAGAATTTAATTATCATTTAAAATTGTAATTTTTAAATAAATATGTGAGTAAGATTTTTTTATCTCTTTATTTTAGGTTCAAGTTAAAATTGCAACTGTTACTAAGGCAGTGATACCAATATTTTCAAACAGCTGTACAACAAATTAAGAAAGGTAAATTATATTATTATTTTAAAAATATTTTAAATAAAATGATGAAAAAATAGGATTTGACAATGTAAAATGATACATTAACCGCAACAACCAAACCAATAGGTCCTACTGAAATAAATTATTATTAATTTTTCCTCATAGAAATATGTACCTTTATATTAATTAATTTTTTTTTTCATTTTGTTTTAGATTTAAATTAAACGATCGAAATTAATCAAATTTAAAAGTTGAGTTTAGTGGAGGGAAAAAAATGCATCTACACTTATATATTATTTTCAAAAATGTGAATATTGCATCAATCAATGGATTTAGAAACACCACGAACGACAAAGTCTAAAAAGTAATTATTTATATTTATAAGAAAAATGTCTATAATATTATTTTAATACATATATATATAATATGTGAAATGATGAAAAAATAGGATTTGACAATGTAAAATGATACATTAACCGCAACAACCAAACCAATAGGTCCTACTGAAATAAATTATTATTAATTTTTCCTCATAGAAATATGTACCTTTATATTAATTAATTTTTTTTTTCATTTTGTTTTAGATTTAAATTAAACGATCGAAATTAATCAAATTTAAAAGTTGAGTTTAGTGGAGAGAAAAAAAATGCATCTACACTTATATATTATTTTCAAAAATGTGAATATTGCATCAATCAATGGATTTAGAAACACCACGAACGACAAAGTCTAAAAAGTAATTATTTATATTTATAAGAAAAATGTCTATAATATTATTTTAATACATATATATATAATATGTGAAATGATGAAAAAATAGGATTTGACAATGTAAAATGATACATTAACCGCAACAACCAAACCAATAGGTCCTACTGAAATAAATTATTATTAATTCTTCCTCATAGAAATATGTACCTTTATATTAATTAATTTTTTTTTTCATTTTGTTTTAGATTTAAATTAAACGATCGAAATTAATCAAATTTAAAAGTTGAGTTTAGTGGAGGAAAAAAATGCATCTACACTTATATATTATTTTCAAAAATGTGAATATTGCATCAATCAATGGATTTAGAAACACCACGAACGACAAAGTCTAAAAAGTAATTATTTATATTTATAAGAAAAATGTCTATAATATTATTTTAATACATATATATATAATATGTGAAATGATGAAAAAATAGGATTTGACAATGTAAAATGATACATTAACCGCAACAACCAAACCAATAGGTCCTACTGAAATAAATTATTATTAATTTTTCCTCATAGAAATATGTACCTTTATATTAATTAATTTTTTTTTTTCATTTTGTTTTAGATTTAAATTAAACGATCGAAATTAATCAAATATAAAGGTGGAGTTTCTCAGTGGAGGAAAAAAAAATGTGAATATTGCATCAATCAATGGATTTAGAAACACCACGAACGACAAAGTCTAAAAATTAATTATTTATATTTATAAGAAAAATGTCTATAATATTATTTTAATATAATATATAAATATAATATGTTAAATGATGACAAAATAAGGAATTGATTATGTGATATGATACATATCCGCAACAACTTACCAATAGGTCCTACTGAATATATATTTTATTTATAATATTAAATGTATATTTATATTTTTGAAAAATTCAAATTTTCACTATATATTTTTTTTTATTAAATATTGCAGAACGAAAATCAACAACGGAAATAATGGGATTAATTTATTAACTTGGATAATTTAGATTAAATTCATAGGTTAGTTAATTTTAATTTTATTTTAATAATATTTAATTTTAAAAAAATAATTTGATTACATATTTGATTTTTTCAAATATTTGATTATTAAAAATAAGTAAATTTTAATTGTAAATATTACATTTTACACAAATAAAGTAATTATTATTAACCTTTCTCTTATGAAATTGAATTTGCCTCTTTATTTAGATAAAATTAAAATATATTTTGCCAAATGCTCCCATATTATCAGATAGTGCCGGCTATCAAAACGTAAGTAAATACGTTTTATATGGCAAATTATAGTAATTTATGGCTGGAACCATTCCAATTAGGATCTGTCGCCACAATTAGATATATACATAAGCATAAAACATATACTGCTAAATAATTACCTGATTTTTACTCAGTTACTTAATTTGCCTTGTAGTAAACTGAGGATATTAGATAATTAAATTACGTAATGATTATTGTTATTTATAATTCTTGATTCCAACAAACACTATGCTATTTTTAATTTCAATTGTTTTTTTATCAATTAAGTTTTTTCTTAATTGAAATGAAATTAATGCAATTATTTTATGTGCCATGAAACTTCTCATAAAAAATATTATTTATTTATTTATCTTTTTATTTTATTGATAGCTTAAACAATCAAAAACCAATGCAGGTTTATACAAAGATTGTGAGTTGCTCAATTACTTTGATTATATTAACTACATATTTCAATATGCAATAAACAAAACTAGACTTTGTCTTTGAAAAATTAATATTCGCGAGAGATAAACTTTGAAAAAGCTAAGACAAAGCTAAATATTTTATTAATATTGTGTTCTTTTTCTCGCTATCGTTTTATATTTTATAAAATTTATATTTTAATATCAGCTTTAAACTTTAAAAGTAATTAATTATATTCCCACAGTACAGTTTATGATTTTGTAATCGAAACACGGTATTATAATTTTAGTAATTTTTTCGTTCTTGAGCAATTTATATTGTAAATTTTGTGTTTGAATCAAGCCAGAATAAGTTATTTTGCAAGTTTAAATACCTGCATCAATTTTATTATATACTTTTAAAAATTTATTTTAAAGTTTGTAAGTGTTTTAAGCGGAAATTAAATAACTTTATGTATGTGCATTATTATAACGAGATACTTAAAAAATTTTTCTAAAGATTACTTTGCTTTAATTAAAAAGTTGAAAGTTTAATCTCTCGCAAAATGAATTTAAAGACTATTTTCAGAGCTGTAATCTGCATTATATTGTGTTCACAAGTAACACATTCATCTAACATTTTGGGTGTGTTTACTTCGCATAGTAAATCACATTTAATCGTATATATGTCAGTCGTTAGTGAACTTGTTAAAAAAGGCCATAATGTTACAGTTGTTACAACAATACCGATTAAATTATCAAGTCCAAATCTTCGACATATCAAATTGGAAGGCAATGAATATCATGATATTATTAAAAAATTACTTAATTCTGATAGCAACTGGAGTCATTTTAGTAATTTTTTTGGTTCATTGGGACAGTTACTTAAAGCTGGTGATATTGCACTAAAAGATTCTAAAATGCAAGAATTTTTACTAGAAAAGGACAATAAGTTTGATTTATTATTGTTGGGTTATTTTTTTAATGACTATCAAATTGGTTTAGGTGCTCATTTTAAATGTCCAATAGCTTTAATTTGGACTGGTCAACCGTTTGGAATAGTTAATGAATTATTTGGTAATCCAAGTGAAATTACTCATATACCTAATTTATTTTTACCTAAAAATGATAATAAACAAATGAACTTTTTTGAGAGAACTTTAAACGTTATATTTTCGATAATTGAAAAAATTGCATTTTTCTTTTTGGATAAACAAATGCGTGGATATTATGAGTAAGTTGCCGATTTTAAAATACATATTAATTAAATATAACATTTTAATTTAAAAAAAAAAATAATATTTTTTTAGAGATAATTTTCCAATAAGTAAATATCCGGATTATGATGAAGTTAAGAAAAATATTACTTTGTTACTTTGTAATCATCACTTTAGTGAAGGTCCAATTCGAGCAAATGTTCCTGCTATTATTGAAATTGGTGGAATTCAAATTAAACCGAAACCGGATCCGCTACCAAAAGTATGTATCAATTTATACTGTTATTCGATTGTCTCGCTGATTTAGTTTAAAAAATTACTTTCGTGCTAAATAAAAATAGCTTATATAACAAAATTAAAAAGAATAGGTCAATATAAACTTTATAGTAAATATCTTATAATTATATTATAATTATCGCTGTTCATTCTATTTTATTTCTTGATAAAATTATCAGAAATAGCTACGAAAGAAAAAAATTCAGATTAGATAATGAATTCATTGAAATTTTAATGAAATAATTTAAGTTTAAGCTTAAAATTATTAACTAATTACAATGTAATATATTTTAGTTAGTACCTTTTTATAGCAACTATATTAATAATTTATTTACAGGATCTTAAGATATTCTTAGAGAGTTCTACTAAGGAAGGTGCAATATTTTTTAGTTTAGGTTCAAATGTACAAAGTTCTTATTTACCAATTGATACAGTCACAACCATTTACAAAGTCCTATCAACTTTAAGACAAAAAGTCGTTTGGAAATGGGAAGATGATATTAAGCCGGGAAATTCATCAAATATATTTTTTGGTAAATGGTTACCACAAGATGATATCCTAGCACATCCCAATATACGTCTTTTCATTACACATGGGGGGAAAGGCAGTGTTGTTGAAGCTAAATATCATGGAGTACCAATGATAGGATTGCCAGTATTTGCTGATCAACCTATGAATATTCGAATGCTTGAAACGAGTGGTTACGGTAGAGGATTAGTTTTGAAATCATTAGATGCAGAAACATTCCGTGCAACTATTCTAGAAGTTATAGATAATCCTAAATATCGTGAAAATATACAAAAATATTCAAAATTATATCGTGATCGACCACTTACAGCTCGTGAGACATCAACTTTCTGGATTGAATATATAATTAGAAATAATGGTGCATTCCATTTACAAAGTTCTGCTGTACATTTAACAAAAATTGAATATAATGGAATAGATGTAGCTGCATTCTTAATTATTGTTATTTATGTTGTATGGAAAATATTTAAATTTATATTGGTTTTTTTATGGCGAAAAATAACATGTCAGAAAAAAGGATTGTTAAATAAGAAGAAAGATAAAAAACAAAAGAAATTATAAGAGGTTAAACATATTATAAATGACACTACTTACATAAGTATATTGTATATACATATATGGACTTATCTGAGCTAAACCATGCTTACAATAAAGTTTTTTATACATTGAGTCAAATTTATTAATGTGTGATGTACTTACAGATACATATTATTTATACAATATTCTCTGCTTCTGTTTTTGTGTTCCATTCCATTTAACATACATATTTACTTAATTTGTTCCATTATTTCCCAAATTCTTGTAAAGGTAACTGGCAAATGTTAAATAATTTGAGGTTAAACATATTTCATTACTTCCCATATTCTTATCTTATTCTAATTAAGATAAGATATAATGATGCAGGTTGTAAGGTACATTCGCCACAGTGATTTCCATAAAATGTTTAACAACGCAATTACTAACTTTATTTGATTGATTGCATAACCTTCTGGCGATACTTGTGACAAAAATCTCCCCTAAAATCAAAAATGACATATAAAACTTGTTAAATGCATACATTTAGGAGTTATTCAGTACTATTGTATAAGTTGAAAGTTAGTCATGATCCTCGCATTTGTGTCGTTTCCATACACATGGGATTGAGTTGACAGTTTTGACAAAATTTATATGACATTTATAATAATTAAAAATAAAATTTTCTACTATATTTGAAATTTTTCCTTCCTTCTAAATATTCCATATTAAATATATTATATATACCTTGTTTCCATGACGAGTTCAACTCGAGTTCAACCCGTTAAAAAGGCGAGCGTCGCCAAAGGCAATAGTTAGTTCCTTTTTTCGCCATCTCTGGTGGTATGCGCATAGTCGGTCATAGCTACAGCAATGAAGTTGGTTACTAGCAGTCCATATATTATATAGTCAAATAAGAATCAAACATTTACCTTGTTTCCATGACGAGTTGAACTCGAGTTCAACTCGAGTTGAACCCCATGGAAACACGAGTTGAGTTGAGTTTTCGTTAAATCCATTTCAACTCCACGAAACTAGTGGGATTGAGTTGAGTTATGTCATTGTATTAGTAAATTGACATTTTATATCTTTGTATGTGTAAATGAACAAAAAATTATTATTTTTTAATAATAATGGCGTCAGGAAGGCTTTTTTGGAGTGACGATGAAGTAAAAATTGTAATATCAGTAATGGAGGAGAAAATTATATTAAAATTAATGACATAAATTTAATTATTATGAAATAAAAAAACCTGTTTTATATCGTGTTGCCAGAACTGTCAGTTCAACTCAACTCAACTCGAGTTTTTGCATGGAAACGACTGGGGTTGAAATTTGAATTTTTTCAACTGAACGATAACTCAACTCAACTCAACTCAACTCAACTCCGTGCATGGAAACTAGGTAATTGCAATCCAATCCGACTAGTTTCGTAGAATTGAAATGGATTTAACGAAAACTCAACTCAATCCCTGTTCTGTTTCCATTTCCGTCCGAGTTCAATCCGCATATGGAATAACGTAATTGCTCTACTTGTTTGACGGGTTAAAATAATCAACTGTCAAATAAAACGGAATTAAGCAGATTTTTCGTCGGCAACATAAAATTAGTATTATTACAGACTTTGTTGTTTTTTCCTCCAAAAAGGTATTGAATATCTAATAAATATTAGTTATCCATAATTCCTATAATGTTTTGCATTTTATTACCATTAGATTTATCATCGAAATCAGTGCGGATATAAAACTTCATAATTCCGGCGTCGTCAACAAACACATCTCTAACTGGTAATATCATCCAAGTATACGTACGCAAAAAAGAAGATACGAACACAACTGCAAAAAGTATTAAAATTGACTGTTCTACTTCATACGGAAAATATAATTCGTTCTACTGATAGAATATTGTTTTTCTATTGTCAAAAAATTGATGAATCCTCCAGTCACGTCGGCCACGTCATTAATAATTAATTGATACTCTCCTTGTACAACTGTGCAAAGGGATAAACAATCATAATTTATCAACAATAAAAAACATAGTACAGTCATCAAACAATCAAGATAAACATTGATCAACAGTTTTCTAATATCTTATATAAAGTCAATATTGAAAAATCATGAATATATTCCGATTAGCCGGTGATTTATCACATTTACTTGCACTTATAATATTATTAATAAAAATATGGAAAACACGTTCATGTGCCGGTATATCTGGTAAATCTCAAATATTATTTTGTATCGTATATTTTTCAAGATATTTGGATTTATTTACAACATACATCAGTTTATATAATTCATTTATGAAAATTATATTTTTATTATCATCTGGTGCAACGTTATATTTAATGTATATTAAATTTAAAGCGACTTATGATCATAATCACGATTCATTTCGTATTGAATTTCTATTAATACCTTGCGCTATATTATCATTGATAATCAATCATGATTTTACATTTATGGAAGTGTTATGGACATTTTCTATATATTTAGAATCAGTAGCAATATTACCACAACTATTTATGGTTAGTAAAACTGGTGAAGCTGAAACAATAACAAGTCATTATCTGTTTGCATTGGGTTCATATCGTGCACTATATTTACTAAATTGGGTTTACCGATATATTGCTGAATCACATCACGATTTAATTGCTATATTTGCTGGAATCGTTCAAACTATTTTGTATTGTGATTTCTTTTATTTGTATATTACAAAAGTACTAAAGGGAAAAAAATTACAATTGCCAGCTTAAAAAATAAAGTGTGAAATTTGAGGAATATTTGCCTGCAGACTAGAATCACCATGAATATTTGTATTAGTTATAATTTTGTCTTTATACTTTTTCTGTTTAAAATTGTTCTTTCGATAATCTATGTATCATTATAAAAGCTTTTTTTTTAAAAAAAAAATTTAGTACATAAAAAAGTATAAATTGTAATTTATATACTTTTAAATATAATAATGAATAAACATAAATTTAATATAATTATTAAAATTATTTGCAAACAAATAGTAGAATATATGTATATATATAGGTACGCAATATTTGTTGTACAAATTATAAACCTTTTAAATATGGGTATAATTCGTTAATGCCAATTGTTTGCAGTATTATATACCGAAAGCAAACATTGCAAATCAATGTGCATTAGCGAACAAGCTATAATGGTAAAAATTTGTAAAACATTTTCGAATATCCAAATTAATCTTATTACTTATTATAAATGAAGACTACTACCACACAGCATTTTATAAAATTTAGCAAAAATTTCACATATAAAAGAATTCAGTAAAATTTGTGGAAGCATTAAATATTTTAGAAAATTAGAATGTCTGCTGATTTTCTATTTTACATTTCATACTTTTTTTTAAAAAAATTGTCTATTATACATAATGAAAAAAAAAAATAACCAAAGGTGATTTAATGAAAAAGTTTTTAGATATAAGGAAACGAAAAATATGTAAACTTTGAAATTTTATTTAATTTTCCTAATGTATTTGAAAAATTCAAATTATAATAAAGTTTATAATACAACTAAAATGCAATCTTTTAGTTTAAAAATAGAGCTTCTAAATATTTTACTAAATTCAGTAAATAATTTGAATTTGAAATCCACAACAATTTCATTTATTTGTAATAATTTGTGAGGAAGGCACTTTAATTGACAATAATTTATAAAAATTGTTTAAAATATTTCTTGACATTATAATATAATTTATTATTAGTAACCATATTACTTTAGTGGGGACATTCAGTTAATATATGTATTGATATCGATTAAATAAGCCAGCAAATTACATTTATTTCCATATCCTTAAAATATTTCTTTTATTGCAGTAAAATTCACTGAACTTATTGAAATATTTCGCTGAATTTAGATCCAAATTTATTATTAATTTATTATTCCTGTAGTTAACTGATTTATTACATGACCTAATTAATACTCAGCAGCATAACACAAATAATTTTTATTTAATCAACAGTTGCCTTTAAAAAATCAAAAAGATAAAATTATTAAATCCAGTTTTTTTATTAAATTAAATGCATCAAGCGAAAAGATTCTAGAAATACGACTTGTTTAATTAATAAAAAATAAGTTATATTAATATTAGAGAAATATAATAATTTTTTCTCTTTATATTAAAAATAATGTAAAACAAAAATTTATTTAAAAACATTTAAATTGCTTATCTTTTTAATAATAATTTTTAAAATTATTACGAGTTTTAAATATATCATTTTTTTTTCAAATATATCAATAAAATTGGAAGCATCGCTTTTAAATGTTTCCTGAAACGATAATTCATTTAAACTTTTTTTTAATTAAAGTATTTAGATATACTATTATCGTACTTTTCTAGCAACTTAACAAAATCTCATCTAACTCTGATCCATTGTAATGCTTTCTGAATTATTTGTAATAGAATCTTTTTGTATATAATCGTAAATTTTATTCAAATCAGACGTATCTCTAATAAATTTTAAAAATTCAGCTAATTGTTGATTTTTGTCTAAAAATAAATAAATATATATACTTATATCATATTTGTACTATTACATAACAATATTATTTATATCTTACCGGCCTTTGGAATTGATGCTAAAGCGGACACAGCTCGAAGAGCAGATCTTTTCAATTCATCTTGTTTTTCATATTCTTGTTTAACTGAATTTGCTTTAACTTTTTGAGTACAAGTATTACGTAATTGCTGAACAAATTGATCCAATCCTATAAAAATAATAAAGAAAAATAAAACTAAACACAAGTATTTATGACCATTTATATACTTAAAAGTACAGCATCAGGACATAAAATAGCAAGTCGAGCAGTCATTAAATAAGTTAACATTTTAATATCATAATGATCACGAAGTCCAGCTTGAACATGATCCAAAAACTGCATAATATCAACTCGATCTAAACCTTGTTCTAACAGTGTATACATACATTCAAATGCAGCCTTACGTATATCTAGACCATCATCAACAGTATGCTTAAAAGGTCCCATTTCAACTTCACGAATTAATTCATCCTAAAATAAATAATGATTATATATTTCGATAAAAAATTGAAATATTTTACCTTAATTTTGGTTTCATCATATAACCATGGTAACAAGGTTGGTAATAAATCTCTTACTAAACTTGGTTTGTTATGAACAGCAGAATTAAACGCAACCAAAGCTACTCTTCTAACTGCAGGTTCAGCATCTCTTAATGCAAACAAAAATTCACCAATGCATTGTTTTAACAATATGTCAATAGGTTGTGGCTGATCAGATATTGTAAATTTCACGGCTGATACAACAGCCGTTCGCATTAATGGGCTTTCGCTTCGTAAAGCGATTTGCAAACGTGGTAATAAATCATCTGGATCGACTAAAACTAATTTACCCAAACATTCTGCAACAACATTTCTTGAACCTTCTTCAGAACATTCACAATGTTTAAATAATTGTTGCCATATTGATGGTACCGATGGTATTAATTGCTTTAAACCATCTGGGCTAGTTGATAATGACGAAATCACTTCTTTTAATGAATGCAATAATAAATATTGGCGTTTCGGTTGTGCTTCGATTTCTTTTAATATAAATGGTAAATATGCACGTAAGTTTCCAACAGCCACAGCTCCCAATGCATGACTAGCAGCACCTTTCACATCTTCGGATGCAGCACCAAAACATTCAATTATAGTCTGTGGTAGAGCATCTATTGCACTTAAATCAAAATGTCTACCAATCTCACCAATTGTTAATAAACAAAAAACTAAGTGTGAATCACTGTGAATTTGTTTAATATCAAATAATAATTTTGAAGCTAATGGTACTGATTCCGTTGGTGATTGTTGTGTTAAAGCAGCAACACATTTTGCCAATGAATGGAAAGCTTGTTTGTGTAATTGTTCACTCTGAAAACCCATAACAGGTTCCATTAATTTTTCTAATAATTGTGGGTACGATAGTCCAGGTAACTTAGCTTGTACTAAAGCTTGAAATAAGTCTAAAGTGCATATTAATGCTGATCCTTGTAGTAATGGTGAGCGAACCAATATTAAAACATGTGGTAAAAATTGATCATGTATTCCAGCTAAAGCTTGTGGTTGTTTCTTAGCTGTTGTTGTCAACAATACCAATGATAATTGAGCAACATGTAAATCAGAATCTGATAACAATGGTTGAATTTCAATTATTGCAGTTTGTAATAATTGTGAACTAATAATTTGACTATTATGAGTCACTAAAGTATTTAACAACGTTAATGAATTTAATTTCAATGCACGTTGATTTTTACGTAAAAATGATCCTAACACTGGGATTACTTCATTTAAGATTGGTGTTAAATCAACCCGTAACGGTGATGCAGCAATCATTGTCAATGCCCGTACCGAACTTAACCGTGTCACTTCATTACGAAGGCGTTCCATAAATATTGGTAAACAAGTAGCTAATTCTGTTTTCAAGTAGTCACCCATATTGGCAATTATTTGACCCATGCACGCAATAGCACGTTCTTTAACTTCTTGATCTACCTCAGATGATTTTAATTTTTTAAATGTAGCCATATATAATTGACCAACAAATGGTTCAACATTAAATGTATTCTCTTCTTCTAATGGGCGAATAACTTTCACCAATTGCTGTAGTACTAATAAAGCTTCTGTAGCAATTTTATAAAATGGATCAAAAACAGCGGTTTCAACGAGTGGAACCAAAACTGGTATATGACTATGAAAAACTTGTGGATTATGACTTTGTAACATACTACAGACAAAACTTAATGCATCAATTTTCATATTTGATGTTGAATTCTTATCACTCAATGAATAATTAATACCTCCCATTAGTTGCTCCAAATGATTACCCAATGCGCCAGGTAGAGCAATCAATAGTTCACGTAGTAAAAGAAAACAATCTTGTCGTGTTTTAATTGATTTTTCACGCATCAGTGGTTGCACTGCCTTGACAATATCAGCTACTTGATCTTGTAGTAAACTAATTGGTCCAGGTATTTGATCCATTGAATCAGGATCATGAGATAGCTCATCCGAAGGTCTTGTTGCTTTTAGGAGAGCAATGTAAGCATGAAATATATCAGATTTTACATTTTCTTCTCTTTCTAAATTTCAGAAAAAATAAAGAACTTATAAAACAATTTAATGTCTATTAAATAACTTTTTTAAAAACCTTTAAAGCGAGCAATCAAAGCTGGTGATAAATTTCTATAGAATTCTTCTAATAATTCATGTCGAGTGGTAATTACAGCTTCAAGACATTTAGCTGCTGATCTCCGAACTTTCCAACTCATATCATCATCATCACTGTATTCTTCACTATCAATGTATTCTTCATCTTCTGTATCCATTGCCACACCAATTTCAGTATCGTCAGCTTCATAATTGTAATTTGGATCGTAAATAATGTATTTAAGACATAGTTCAGTAATCTGTATATGTGGAAAATATGAAATTTCTAAGTTAATTATTTTTTTCTTTGACATTTAAATTTGGCTATTGGGAGGGAGTTAACAAGTATCGGAGACTGTTCGAAATGATGTGAATCAAATAAAAATTAATGAACCAGTTAACACCAATTGGTAAATTTCACAAAAATAAAAATATATATATATATATACCTATATACAAAAACCTAAACAAAATTTACACGTTCTCACTGCGAACTGATTTAAAGTGCACTTCTGCTAGTTCCTAGCCTTTAAGTACTTCATTACTTACCGTTGGTATATGAGGAACAATTGCATCTGGACATCTATATACAAATGCTTCACATGCTTGTAAACAAAATTCTCTTAATTCGTCATCTTCTCTTTGACTGTATTCTTTTAATAAAAGCATTACCCGTTCAATATGAGTACAAAGCCGATGACCAGCATGACGACATATAGATGCTAAACATTGTATATATGTTCTGATTGCAGCTTGATTTTGTGGTTTTTCTAAACCATCTAATAAATGATCAATAACTCTATTATAGGCCTCATTGCTGCATAATGTCAATAAATGTGACAAAGCAACAATAGTACGTTTTCGGACAGCTTGTCGTGATGAAGCTAACTGTGGCACTAGAGCCTTCAAAATTGTATCATGAAAAGGCACTAGAAAATCACCAAATCGTGATAATAAATCCGATAAGATATCTAGAGCCTCTAGTTTTACAGAAACATCTTCCTACAAATAAAATTTTCGAATACAATAAAAATTTGTAAATAAATATAATAATCAAAAACCTTTTCAATAGCATTGCTTAACTTTCCTGTAATACGTTGACACACATTTGGTGCTAGAGAATTTGAAGCTTGTGGCAATTCTGATATAACAGTTTTTAAACCAATACTAGAAATATCACGTAACTGCTCATTGTTAGATATCATATTCCCGCATAGTGAATCAACAATAGTTTCAACTTGAATTTCTTTCACCTTATTTACCAATGGACCCAAACATTTAACAGCCAAATTTTGTACTTCACCATTTTTATCTTCCAATAATCGCAATACCATTCGTACAACTTTCTTTTCGGATTCATCATCTAATTTGATGCTATCTTTTTGCAGCTCAGCCATTAAATCATTTGTAGCCATAAAACGGAAATCTTTATCGCTGGATGTCATCTAAGTTAGAAATATAATTAATAATTTAGCGTAAATTGTGTGAAACGGGTTTAAAATATTAAGTTATATATTAGTGTTCCTAAATAGGTATTTGAAGTTCTAAAAAATTAATATTTTAAAATTATTAACGAAAGAAATAGATACGGCTCTTTGGAAAGAAAAGTATTCTAATAACTTGTCCATTATTATAATCATAAAATTATTGATAATTAAACGATTTTTGAATTTTGTAATATTTACTTTTTCCAATAGGTTTGCAATTTGATGATACTGATGGGACGCCATTGAAATTTTTTATCCCTTCTTTGTTGCAAATTTAAAAAGAATTGTTATTAAAAACCAAAAATACGTTGTAATTAATTAACGGTTTTTATTAAAAAAAAATTATTTGTTTTTAGAGACTTTCTGTTGTAATTGCAATTAAAAACGTGTAAGAAAATTACACTGCCGGTCCATAAAGAATTACAATAATAATTTGATGATAATTTGTAATCACTCTACTTTTGTATATATTTTTGCAACATTATTAATTTCCTTTGGCATCACTGCACTAAATTAGGCGCCAAATCCATTTTAATGTTTTTTTTATATCTTTGGGCTTACTGGGTTTTACATTCCACACTCTTTAGGTTACATTTAGAAATAGTGGAGAATCATATTCCGAGCGTCTCGCCTATATCGACGCAACGCTGAAAAAATATACCAATAAAACTTGAAATCCCTGCATAGAAGAATGCAAATTATTTGCCGCAATTATTATATATATCAATTAATTAATAAATAATTAAAATATACATAATTTTATTTAATAACATAGTTTATAATATATATATCAATTTTTATAATGATTTATATAAATATTTTTAAAAAATTAATCGAATTTTATTAATTCTGCTGTAGATATCTCATCAGATTTATCTTGAGCTGGTACATTATTGGCTTCAGATGAATTTTCTGAATATGCTGTAGACATTTTCGGAGCATTAATATTCATCTCATTGGAATTTATAGATTGAGGGGTATTTCCCGGTACAGTATTATTAATAGAACCTGTATTTGGTAAATTGTTATGTGGAAAATTTGATGATACCAGTTGCTGGGATTGAACAACAGTTGTATTATTCTTTTCAGCTGAAAAATATAGACGAAAAAATTGGTTCAAAAATATATTCTTATATTATGTTTATATAAAAAAGGAAATGATCTGAACCATTTCAGAAATTGTATCAAATCTAAATATTTGTAGTTAAGGTTTGTATATAGAAATCTTTAGTAGTATCACTTTATTAATTTTTTTAATTTGAAATAGAACATCAACATGTAGTACTCAGCCACTTTTCCCCTGGACATTTATCAAAAATTCAAGTCAAGTTATAGTACTATAGAATTCTATATATATATATAGTATAAAAAAAGTATGTCATAAAATACTACATTTATTTTTATTGTAGTACAAACCTTGAGATACATTTTCAACAAAATTCGTTACTGGATTCGGGATGCTTGCAAATGGAGGTGAATTTTGCATTTGTCCAGATAAATTCATAGCATGTTGATTTAAATATATATCTGGCATATGACCCATATGGGGCATTACTTGTATTTGTGACTGAGGTATAGTTTGATTTGGCCCAGTAAAATGACCTGGTGCATTTGTATTACCTTGATTGTAATTATATGGGACAAAGACTCCGCCAATTTGAGTGTTCGTCGATGGTTGTGGAGGTGTTATATATGGAAATTGTGCCTGACCAATTCTATACTGTGCCTTTTGCTGTTCCTGTCGAATTTGCATTTCTCTTTCTTGCTCTTGTATTCTCTGTAAAGCCAATTGTCTTTGATATTGTAAATATTCTTGCTTCTTTTTCCTCATTATTTCTAGTTTTTGAGCCATTTGCATCTGTCTTTGACGTTCCTGTTCCTCAGCAGCTTTCCTTACTTTTTCCAAATATTCTTGACGCAAAACATCTAAAGCAGCACGAGAATCTTTAACCTGTGTTAATTTATCTTGCAATTGCTCACACCACATTCTTTTGTCATCCATTTGTTTAATGTAAGTTAATAATTGGGAATGTAATGACGTCAAATTCATGAAAAGAGTCTGTACGGAACTATCATTGGAAATATTACGACCGCGACTGGAGTTGGATTTCATTCGATTTACAAAAATTTCAACTTGACTCTTCATATTAAAAGCAAAGTCATTTATTTCTTCATCATCTGATAAGATCTGTAAAATAAATTTTAATAAAATATATACCTATATGTATAACATTTTAACAGTAAAAATTACCTTGACTTTATTAGAATTTACTGTTGTTAATTGCGGCATTGGACTTGGAGCAGAAGGACTTGCTGGTGATTCAGTAATTTTTTTCTGCTCCCAATAACTACGATTCAAATATTTAGCGAGCTCAGTATTAGGATCCGGTTCTTGAAGACTAATTTGGGTTGGTTTCCCGTTTGCCAATTGATTATCACTATTTGGAGTCTGTTGGTAGCTTTTAATAGGGGCAAATACCTAATATGTATTAAAATAAATAAATAGTAATTTAAAAAATATTGCCTTCTAAGATTATAGATTTTTTATATAGATAGGTTTATATAGATTTAATGTTGTATACACTTTAGATGCAACTGATAAATTATATTTAAAAACTAAAAGATTTCATACCTTTTTATTCTGTTCCGCCTCAGATTGACTCAAAGCAATTGCAAGTTGCAGTTCTTCTTCTTCAGATAATTCCTGCTCAGTCTTACGAGAAGGGTTCTTCTTATTTTAAAATTTTCAAAAATACCAAATTAATAATAAATTAAATTATTTTTTTTTTGAAAAAAATATAATTAAAAAATGTTTATTAATAAATTTACAATACTTGAATCACAGATTATTAATACACACAGAGCAGTATTTGCAAAACGCAAATCAGAAAAGGGTTAACAAATTACATAAATTTGCAATATTTTACAATAACAAATTTTTTAAATTTAATTTACCTACATTTATTTGAATAATTTGGATTTATAAGAAATTTCTTCATTAGAAAAAAATATAAGAGCAAAGATAATGTTTCGTAATGTCGCTGTCAGAAAATATAGCTTTATGGTTACTCTTATTATAATAATTTCTTTCGCTTATTATAATTATAACAGAAATTACAGAATATTACAAATACAGCTAATCTAAGTAATTTTTTTAAAATAAAATAAGCTTGGTACTTTGTCATGTTGAATAATAGTATGATTGGAAAACATTCAAGAAATATGTTTCATAATAATGTTCGACTCTAGAGAGTAGAATTTTGGTTTTTTTAGAAGAAAAAAATGCCATAAATTGTTAACTTGTAAAAAGTAAAACACATTCATTACTTTAGTTTCGGTATTCAGAATTATAGACGAAATATAAAGATAATCGAGGTAAACAAAAACCGAACAAATGTTTCGAATTATCTAGATCTAGATTATAGCAATACATGGTGTCCTAAGATATTGTTATAATCTAATTAAATATTTTTAGGCATAAAACTAGTTAATAAAACTATATTTAAAATCAAAATTTTATATTTATATTCGGGAAATCCTACATTCTCGAATATAAAAATCTTGCTATTTATATTAAATAAACTAAACCATTTATTTACCTGTAAGATTTTGGAAATTACCTGAGGTTGTTGAGCCAAAGTACTATTTAAATATTCAGCTGGTAAATCATTATCATGAGAATTTCTTTTCGAAGATTGAGGTTTCTGCAAATTCGAAAAACATCCATCACATACTCGTACCTAAATATAATGTAAAATAATGTAATTATATAAATTATGTAAAAGACAATAATATACATCTTTTTCAATGCCATATTTTGGTAAAGGACACTGTTTCGTAGAACACTGGGCACAAAATATTTGTCCACAATTGCGACAATGATGTTTACGTTGAGTAAATGAAAATTCTACTCTACATCGGTGACATACTTTTCCATCTGCCCAATTTGGAGCAGTATCTGCAGTAAACATTGCATCTGCTTCTTTTAATTCTGGAAATGTGTGACCTTTCGTTTTTAATATAGTCATTGTATCCTAAGTGTTGGGTGAAACTAAAATAATATCATAAAGATATAAGTACAAAGTGTAATTTACCTTTATTGCTTGATACTTTTCAGAAGAACGAAATGCATATGCCCATGTTTGTACTAATTCAAGCAATTTTTCTCGTACATTTTCATGTGGTGTTTCTTCTAAGAAAGTGCTAAAGATTTCACAATTCTCTTTGGTAAAAATTTCTTCATGCATAGGCATTCCACAGTTTTTAACAACGCTTTCCAAAACTAATAAAGCATAATAGGCAGAATGGGGATTTGGAGACACCATTTTCTTCTTAATTGCTGTAAAAGCTTGTTTCGCACTGCCCAAATAAATTTCGGAATAAATTATTAATTATAAACTAAAAAAAATAAAACAATATATTTACCTGACATCATTTTGTCTTATAGCATCACAAATTAACAATATTGAAGGCCAATCAGGCTCCAGTCTTAAATGACTAGTAGCATTTTCTATAATTTTATATGTATCATATTGAGAAATTAAATTTATATTTTATTTAATGTAAAGACATATTAGTCTATAATAAAAATATTAAGAAACAAATAATCATTTTATGCAAAAGGTTTCCAAAAAAAATCGAATGTACTTCAAAATCTATGTTGATTATGAAATTAATGTTCTAAAGGAGATGAAAAGAATGACTACCGAAAATTATGAAAGTAGCTTCCAATTCTACGGATATCGTTTGGTGGGAGTGAACGGTGTGTATCGCGTCGCGGGTTTGCATTTCCAGTTGTGACAATGACAACTATGAAATTAATTAATAATTAATATAGCATTTTCATAAAGTTAGTTGCGTATTCGAATGAATCGAAAGCATAGAGCACTTTAGATTTCTTGGTCTTCCAAACATGGTAATACGTCATTTGAGTTTATTTTGTTATGTCTGTAATTTCTTGACATAAATCTTAATCTACCTATATTTTTATATAATAAAAATAAATTTTATACATAAGTTTGGGTTCGTAAAATATATTTTCTTCTTGAATTCTAATTATATTCATATGTACCTATAAATCTTATTAAACCTTTTATTTTTATCTGATATACACAGTTATAAAGGAATTACTATTTCTTTTTCTTTCATTTTTTTTCTTTGTTAATCACTGTGGAGGACAAATATAATAGATAAGTAATAAATTATATTACTCACCCAAGTTTTTTTCAAAATTAGAGTTCCGAAACATTTTAAATCATAAACTTTTTTAATAATTTGATATTACAAGCAAAATGTAAAAGTGTCGAATATTTAATAGGAAAATCAATAACATATAAGTATAATAATTTTAATCCAAAGATTATTTCCAAAATATTTCGTAAAATGAAAACAATATAACAATCACAAAGTCAAATAGAATAGAATAAACTGCAGAAAAAAAAACAGAATAATAAATGTCATGTCAGCTCAGCAGCAAAAATTTCCAATTCTACGACAAATTTGTCGCCCACTACTACGCTACAATTCAACTGCATTGCATATAAGGGCTGCCAGGCCAGGTTAACTCCGACAGACATAAACTTGCTGGCTTGCTGGCTGCATCTCTTTTTGGGCACCAAACTGTCAAATTAATAATTGAAAAATATTTCATATCTCGCTCATACGAACGGTTGGGCTTTTAATTATATATAAATATAGTTTGTTAAAAAATAGTTGTGTGTGAAAGGAATTAAGACATGATAAACATTTCTTAGCAGCTGAGTCTGAGGTTATACCTAACTCTGAAATTAACAGTAATAAATAACAGGGTAACTTTAATAAAAAAAAACACCAGTTCAATTTATAGGCCAATAATTGAGTTTTTTAATATTAAAAAAATTATTATATTTTGTTTTTTATTTAAATTAAACAAATATTAGATTAAATTATATTTAAAAATTACGTTAAAATAATACATATTTTCTAAATTCTTTTAATTAATTTTTAACTATTTAATACAAATTATATTTTAGCTTATTATATTGTTTATAAATATTTTTTTAATACACCTAATATAAAACCAATCACCATACTTAAGTTAACAGGAAATATTGTATATAGTTTCCCCCAAATAGTATACAAAAAATATAAATATGTATATATAATATACATAGATGTGTTTCAATCATAGTTCCCAGTACTTTTGTTTCTTTTTTGTACAAAATAAAAATTTACATAGCCAAATTATTATATAAAATAATCATAATTTATTACCAAATGTTAATAAATTCGTAGCTGTTGTTGAGGAAAATGCACTCAATCTTGTTCTATCTAATAAACTACGATGCATTGGTGAATTTATTTGTGGAGTCAAATTAAAGGCAGCACTATGAACATTTCGATTTTCTGAATTATATATTTGATTATTGTCATTATTAAAAATAGATGTTGATCTTTGCAATTGCGTTGATGGTGGTGGAATTGTAATTCGCATTGGCTTATTACCATTACTTTTCATACGACGTTTATATAAATTTGTTTTAGTACCTGTTGATAATATCGATCGCACTTTAAGAGATGAAGTAAATTGCGCAATATCTGTTGTTGCAGATTTAGATAATGATGAACTAGATGAATTTAAATTTTCTAATAAACCTATTGATTGTGATGATAAACCTTTAGATATTCTATCTATTGTTCGTGATAATAAATATTGTTCCGAATCACAGCCATCAGGTGGTCTATCATGTGCTCGGTGTTGTTTATTAGTTCGCTGATATCAACTGAAGCCACCTTCTAATGATGAGCATTGACGTCGTAAAGCTGACGTGAATCGCCACATGCGAACTTTTCCGTCACTAAAATCATTGGATTAAAAAAAATAAAATTAATTAAAATTATGAATTTGCGAAGTATAGCGAAAAACAATAAAAAGCAATAAAGTAGTTATTATAAATAGATTATACATAAAAATAAAATGTAAAGGCGGAAATAGTGCCAGACAATCTGTGTATGAGTAGAAAAAATGTGATTTACTTAATTAAAATGTTGCAGCTACTCTACTTGCTGAAGAACAATAAAGCAGGGGGATTGGAGGGCATATCCGCAGAATTATTTAAAGCAGATACTACCATCTCTGCTAAATTGCTGCATCCACTTATTGCTAGGGTGTGGGAAATCGAGACCATTCACACAGAGTGGAAATCTATGAAGAACAAGCGGGATTCCGGTCATGGATCACATCAACACCCTTCGGATCCTAATTGAACAATGTTCAGAGTACTGCTCACCAGACTACTTGCTCTTCATCGATTTTGCGAAAGCCTTCGACATTGATTCCAGGGGTTATATTTGGATCGCTTTACGCAGCATAAGGTGGACAATGAATAGATTTCTTTGCCTCCTCTCACATCGGATATTAGAACTCAGTCAAATGGTTTTAAATCTTGAAAAAGGCACTGTAGGTTTAAAAATTAATGTCAATAAAACGAATCTCCTTAATCTTACAGATGATGATATCTCAGATATCATCGGCGTTCAAGTTAGTATTGCAGTGTACTAGTAGAGTTTCTCATACCTGGGAAGGGAGCTTAAACACATTACCAGAAATAGAATATGAAGGCCCGTGGAGAGGTAGACGCGGTATGGTCCACGAGGGGTTAAAGCAGAATAAGTAAGTAAGCATATATACATACATACATATATATTATTATGTAGATGAAAGTGTATCAACAACTATTGATGAAATAAGTATTATGAAATGCAATATACATATATGAAAATAATGGCAAAAAATTTATTTAAAATGTGAATTTTATGCAATAATGAATAGTACAAAAGCAATATTTCCATTAACCAAATATAATGTTATACATATGAATTAATAATTAATTAATAAAAATGAAAACTTACACTCAGTTTAAATCGTATATAATTTTTTATTATATTTTTTAAGAATATCTATTTATTGAAATTAAACTTTTTACTCTTATAAATATAATGTAATACCCAAAAACGATTTTAATCTTTTAAATTTTTTTATGAATGCAGTTTGTATAATTATAAACATATATTATGAATTTACTATTAGCAATTGATTATTCCATAACCGTCTAGCAGTAGCAATAATTTATAAAAATTGATTTTTGTATTTAAACTATTTTCATAACAAACTGTATAATATACTCTAACTAATAAGATAGAAAACAAATATAAATTGTTACTGTAGAAAAATCATAGATGCATGAAATAGTTAAGTTAAACAATAATAAACTTTATTTGTAAATTTCTTTTATTAACTTCCACATCGTATTGTAATATTGTAAATTTAAATTAACATAAGAACATTCTTTGATTTCTTTAACAAAACTTTGTGAAATTGAAAAATTGGCAGATATAATTCTGATAACCATAACATGCATTCTTCATATAAATTATTAATTATTTATTTATATTATTTATTAATGATGTAGATAACAGCTGAGTTAAACAGATTCTCATTATAGGTAGTATATTATATATTTCTTTAATTAGTAGTTGAAGAATCCCATTTTCAGCAATTATGTTGACGATATATTATAATTTTCATTTGATGAAAATCGCCATATTGAAACTCTACCAGTGCTATATACATATTTTCGTTTTTATTTTGGTTGGTTTTTAATAGCAATTTTTGTTTTTATGGAATAAAAAAAAGAAGAAGAAAAAAATCAAAAAATTACAGAGGTATTATTATAAATTAAGATAAGATAATATTATTTATGTAATGTAATTGACCAATTTTTAATATTAAAAAAAAATTATTCCAAATGGAGGCAACAGTTTGTCAAATGCTTTTATATATTTTTTTACTACAAGCCAGTATCATATGATGGATAGTTATGGTATTCAACAAAAATAAAAGTAAACGAAATTAATAATAGTAAACAAGATATATTCAATTTAAGCTAAATAATTATACTTTGATTAAAGTTATACCATTGCTAATAAATCTCATGTGTTAATTTAAAAAAAAAAAGTTTCTTAATTTGTACTTACTTGGATGCGGTAAATACTCTTTGTCCCGAAGCAACAATATCATTTATTGATGATTCAGTCTTCATTTCGGCTAAACTATCACAGGTTTTAACATTCCATAAACGAATAATACCACCACGACAACTAGAAAGTAATACATCACCGGATATTGCCATGCCGGATACCCAACCTTTGTGTGCATTATTAAGGGACTGTGGAGCAAAAATTTATTTTTTTAAATCTCTCATTTACATAAAACTTTGAAATTACATTAACATTGATTTTTTATAACTAGATATAATACCAAAAGTAATATATTACCAAAGATTGCAGCGCCACCTGCCCCAGAAACTAAACACTTAATAATTATTGATATACATATCTAGTTATTTATAATCAATTCTACTAAGTAATAACACACCATTAGTAAATATTAAAAGATAAAGAAAAAACACAGAAATTTAATGATGATATATACAAGTTTTTCAACCATAAAAAAAAAACCTTTTTAGTATATATATATATGTATGTGATATGTGTCAATTTATAAGTGGAGTTAAAAAAGTAAGATAGTTAGCGAATGCTACAGTTTAAATAGCCATGCAATTAGAGTTATTATTGTTCATTTTCTTCCAACTAAAATATATTTTTTGAACATAACAGTAAATATTCAACCCACATTTTTATATTCGCTCCCAAAAACCGACATACCTGCTTTAACTCTCCAGTTTGGAGATCCCATCTCTTAATACCAGAATCACGACTACCAGAAAATAATTCGGCATCAGCTCCTAAAGCATCTTGTGCAACTGCTAAGGCTTGAACCCCATCATAATGGGGTGGTTCTAAATTTAATAATGGATAAACAAAACCACCCGCTGATGTTACTTCAAAAACTTTAACGTAATGATCTTTAGAACCAGTTGCAACAAAATCTGTTTTATCTGATCCTTCCCATGCTGTAACACACATAACAGCTGCATGATGACCTCCTGAAAGTTTGCCCATACATGTTAGACTATTTAAAAAAAAAATTGAATGTTCAAATTAAATATTTTTTTTTTGTTAATATTTATTTATAATAGATATAACCTTTGTAAATCCCAAATTCTGACTTTATCAGATGCAGCAACATACAAATTACCCGAAACACCTAAACATAATGCTGTAATCGGTGCTTCACCGGGTGTTATACCACTAATATTAACATTGCCTGGTAATATTTGTCCAGAAGATGTAATGGTTTTTATTGCTTTTGAATTACTTGCACGTAAATCCCAAACCCGAACATATGGTCCAGATGCCGAAAATAATAAATTTGTTTTACAATCATTCTGAATAGCTATTACAGGACCAGGATGTGTTGATAAACAATGCTGAGCAGTTTCATGATTTAAATCCCATACTTTAACAGTACGATCTGCTGCAGCAGTGTATAAAATATGTTTATCTACTTTAATTGATAGAACAGAATTATTGTGACCATTGACAGTGTGCGTACAATATAGGGGAACACCAGCACGTACCTTTACATAAAAATTAAAAAAAAAAAATGGTTAAAGCTTAGTATACCAATTTAAAATTATATGTTATTACCTTTCCTAACACTTTTTGAATACTACCACCAGGTGCTGGATCTAATGTACCAGCACCTAAACGTGAGAATACATCACTACCTGAATAATTCTCTTCACGTGATGTCATACGACGAAATACTGGAGGAGATTGCGTTGGAGTTGTTGCCGTTATAGCATTATCATCATCTCTTTGTTTATGTTAAATTTGTGTTTTTGTGTGTTTTTTTTTAAATGTGATTTTGGTTTAGTTTTTTTAAAAACAAGAAAAAATACAATAAAAGTAAAAAACAGTTAGTAATAAAGCCACAAAATGCACAATTCCTAAACTATAAAATGTAATTTGTTAAATTAAAAAAAAGAGGTTATATTTTTATAAGAAGCTTTTAAATTATTTTCGCTATAGCAGAAAAACAAAGCACAAGAAGTTAAAAATATGAAAATAATTCAATAATGATTACATACAATAATGATTTTATTTTTGTTATGGTATAATGACGGAAATGAAAATAAATTTAGTTTTTGATAACTATAGGAACATTATAAAAACAAGAAATACTTTATATAGTATGACAACATAATATAGTTATTAAATGGTTTTCCCCCTAAATTGAAAATAAAACCATGATGTAATATGAATTAAGAAAAACCTTTCACGAAATATAAAATATTATACAGAAAACTTCATTGCAAATATAAAACAAAAAAACTGAATATATCTGAATTAAATATTAAATTATTTGTAAATGATGCTTTATACTGATTTCAAATGAGTTATTTCCTAAGTAAATCAGAAATTTTATAGTAACGTACAATTTTTATTTAATTGAAAAAGCAATATAAAAAGCTATTGTAATCTATTGCAATCAATTTCAAAACACAATTATTTTATTATTTATTTAAAAAAAAAACGTATAACAAAAATTGTATAATTATATTTATTAATTATATTTTCACTAATTAAACATAAAAAAAAAATATTTATAATACAATCAGTATGAGGCCGAACAATAATTAGTATCGATTAAATGCATTGAAAAATTTTAATTTGCAATATACACTTTTTAAAATAGAAGAATGACGAGTAAGTAGTTAAAGAATAATTGACTTTTAATAATTTTACATTATTGTATTATAATATTCTCTATATTATGAGTAAAATTATTTTGTATATCATCATCACGCAATCTCTTCATTAAAATAAAAAACTGTGAAATAAAATAAAATAAAAATAAACAAAAAAAAAAGGATAAAGGAATTATTGATATATTTAAAAGGGATATGGGAAAGGTGAATAAAATATAAAAAAATAAAATCATGGGAAAATATGCCATGTTCGTCTTATTTACAGAAGGACCTAGCATGAATATTTTTCATGAAATAATTTATACAATTTTTTTTTGTAGTTGTGATGTGTAAATAACATTAGTTAATTTGAAAATTTTTGTGGATAGTAATTAAGATTTTATTATTTCGAAATATAATTTGACTTACAATCCTGGCGATCCTTTATTTAAAACAGTTCTGCGTCCTGCACGCGGTGATAGTGGACCAACTATTGATCCGGCTGTTGTTTCAATTGACTTTCTAGTTAATGATGGTGATAGAATATTATTTTGTCTAAATAATAAATAATCTCAATTAAAAATTTGAATTAAAAAATTAACTCAAAGCTTACTTAAGTGATCCTGGGGCACTTGGTACTCGTACTAAAGGTATAAAATTTCTAGATGTTGGTTCTATTTGTGTGTAAGATCGTGTCATTGGATCCTCCTAAAAATTTAATATTAAAACTAAATTTTATAAATATAAATCTATATTATAAATATATACTAACATTATTGCTAGTATTATTTGCATCACCAAATAATAAATCTTGTGGTTGTGCTGTACGTCTTCTTATTTTTGATGTTTTATCAGAGCTACAAAATAAAAATTAACCACAAAAAAATAATTATTTTTCAAATAATATAATTTTTTATTAATAAAAGTTGGATTAAAATATCGTCACACATATTATAAAAAGTACAATTTTTAATTTATATATTTTATAAGACTGAAAAGAAGAAAAACCAAAATTAATTTGATTCATTTTGAATAGATACAAATAAATAATTTTTTCTTTTCATTTTTCTTTCCTTCAATTCATTCAAACTAATTCTAAGTTCATTATTGCAAGGCGTGCAAGATCTTCAATTCATTATTTATAAAAATTTTACAGGAAAAAAACATATAAATTATAAATAATAACAATGTAAAAGAGAAACTTACAGATCAATTATTGTTGTTGGTGATGGACTTCTTGATCTTGAATTATGATGTAATGTTGTATCACCCACACGATTATTATAATTAACCCCACCACTAATATCAGAATTATTAACATCGGACGGAATGTCATATGTACTATTACTATTTAATGTATTTGCAGATCCGCTTAAATTATTAGATGTCAAATTTAAAGTATCAAATAAATCTGTTATTTGTACAGATGGATTTTGTGCCAAAAAATGTTGTAATAATTGTTGTTGTATACCACTTTCTTGTTCTACTTCTTTTAATAAGGCTTCTTTTTCTAATAATTTAGTTTCTATTAGTGCAGTTGTACAATTTTGACTAATGGAAACATCTGTTAATTTTTCTAATAAAAATTTCGCCTCCTCAAAACTTTGAACATTCTCTATAACTGTTTGTAATGATTGTACATCATTTACTGTTTCTTTACCTTCTTCAAATTCCATTATAGCTTGTTGAACATGAGCGATATTTTCTTGAATATAATTTAAATTAGCTTTAAATGTATCTTCTTCACTGGCCAATTCAGCTGATTTTAGTTTTCGTTGTTTATTACGAACATTTGTTAAATCTTTACTAAGCGATTCACGTTCATGTACCAAACGTTCCAGTTCTTTTTCTAATTGAAGAACAACTTGCTTGCTACGTGCAGCCCGATTAATTGTTCTTTGTAAATTTTCCCATTTGAGACGTGCTTGACGTGGATTATAAAATGCATTTTCTTTTCGGGGTGGTACACGACCACTTGCTTTCACACTAAGTGAACCTTTCTGACTTCGTCGTAATGCTGTAACTTGTTCTGTTTTACGTTTTAAAATTTGATCTTTTGCTGCGACTTGGGCTTGTAATGATTTCATAGTGTGCTGTTGTTTTCTCGATTCCTTCCTTAACTGAACAATTTCACGAGCTTTTCGCGTTTCTTCTTCTTTATGTCGATTTGTTTCTTCATTCATTTTGCGAATTAATCGAGTTTTCATACTTTTTAATTCAGATAATTCATTACGTATAGTACGCATTTGAACTTCCTGTGCTTGTAGTTCACGCTGTTGACGCATATGTGCTTTTTGTGCTTGTTGTAGTTTATGTAACTCCTTTTGCATATTATGCAATTTATTTTCATATTCTTCTCGAACTTTTTTTACTTTATCACTAGCCTGAGTTGTTTGATTGGATCCGCCCATGTTTGATAAAACTTGATCCCGTTCTTTTTGTGTATTTATAATACGCTGATTAAGTATACTTAATTTGTCTTCATAATGCTGACGCATTATTTGCAGTCTTTGGTTTGACATTTCTAATTGTTCTATTAATTTTGTTTTCAATTCAATATCAGAACTGATTTCATTTAATTCAGCTTGGATATCAGCAGCTTTATCATCGGATTCGGTATCATCTTCACTATCGGAATCATTATTTTCTATATTATTTGAATTGCTGGTATCTTCGTTAAGTCCGGGCAATGACCGAGACATTAATAATTCACGTTCTCTTTCTAGCTCACGTTTTGCTATACTAATAACATCTTCTGGACCTGAAATGTTTTCAAATATAAAAAATTTTTAAAGGTATATTACTATTTAATTAATACTCACTTTCAAATGGCATATTTATTGTTTTCCTAGGACTAGATAATGACTTCTTTACTTGTTGACATAAAACTTCAGATTCAATTAATTTTGCCTTTAACATTTCAATTTCATTTAAATAACAAGATACCATATCACTAACAGATTTATCTGTATCCAAAGCTTCCCAACCATTTGTTGCTTTTTGTAAAAGTAAATCAGCATTTCTTTCAGTCAATGCATTAATAGTTTCTTGCATTGCTTTCAATCGCTGTTGTAGACGTTTATTATCAGCTAATAACATTGCATTCTCATGGAATGTATCTGATATAGATGAATTTCCTTCCGCATCAATATTGCGTTTACCTTGTTTATAATCAAGTAATTCTAATTGTAAGGCATTAATTTCTCGTCTCAACTGTGCAATTGTTCGTGAACTCTGATCTTGATTCAATTGTACTTTGTTTTTAATATTTCTGGCACGATTGGCATATTTTAGTGTATTTAGAGTTTCCATAAAATCACGATCACTAGGTGAAACACACGCAATCATAAGTGTTTGAGAATTTCCTATAAGAAATATTTTGTTTGAATAGCTCTGATAATTTTTTAAATAAATAATCTTGTCAATTATTGTTGGATTTGATTTATGAACCTGAACCAAATTGTAAGCAATAGTTTCTGCACGGAATAATTTTACATTACTAATGGCACCAGGATAAAATCAATTCGGGCCGCATAATTGACATGAATAAAACTATTGAACTACTCACCACCCAATGAATCTTGTAAAAGTCTTGTTAATTTCGAGTCCCTATATGGAACATGCGTACTGCGTTTACTTTTATCCCCTAATGCTGATATGACATTACCTAAAGCTAAAAGGCCGCAATTAATTGATATTCCTTCACGTGCTCGTTCACCTGTTGCACCGGTTCGTTTTAAACGTTCGGAACCAGCCAAATCGACAAAATGAAATTTTGATGTTAATGTTTCTAAATCACCTTCAGGGAGGCCACATTCTTCAGCAGACATAACTCTCTGGCGTCTAATTAAAATCGTAAACAATGCATGACTTCGAGATGATTGTTCATTCATTTGAGTAGAACCAGTTGTACGGGCTAAAGCTCCTTGCTGAAGACATCTAAATAAAACAGTAAAAAACAATTGAACCATAAAAAAATTAGAAGTGTATACTTCAGAGCTTCTTGTGGTCCATTAATAGGTTTTATTGTAGCTCCAGATACCGATATTCCCCCTGCTGGATCTTCATGTATTTTATAAATTCTTCCTTTGTTATATGGATCTAATAAATCTATTATATCCTCATTATATAATTCCATAAATTGTGCAGCTACACTAAATTGCATTGCTCCTAAATTAATACCGTTGTCCGATACATCACCCAATGAAAGGCTTTCGATACCTGAAAATATATGCCGCACAGCACGTGGTATAATGCCTTCCATTGGCTCAGATAAATCACGATCAAAACCAGTACCCATTGTAAATGTTTTACCCGATCCAGTTTGACCATATGCTAAAACGGTGGCGTTATATCCTTTAAGTGCCCCTTGAACTAATTTTTCAACGCATTTTTCATAAATTTCAAACTGTCCCAAAATTTATAACAATTAAAATATTAATTTAGGGATGGGAAATCGGAATTACCTGATTTGAATTAATATCAAAAACATAATCAAATGTAAAGGCTTTATCAGTACCTAAAACAACGTGCGGTTCACCGGCTGTAACTGTTGTACAAATTCGACACATATCTATTACCTCTCTAGGTATTTGAGGCCGAATACTGCAGCACAAAAAAAAAAGAAAATTAAAAATATTCATCTGGTCTCTTACCATTAAAAATAATAATAAAAAAGATTCTACAGATTACAAAATAATAATGACCTTGATTATAACTCAATTATTATTTCTTTCACTCAAAATTAACGCCTTTATATAAGTTAAGTATATATATAAAAAACAGAATAACCAAACTATAAACATGGAGCCTTAAAAGGTAAACTAAAATAAAAATTAGTATGACACAAAGCTATCGTGCAGTGATTATTAACCTTTTTGAAGTCACGGAACTTATTTGATCATATAAAAGAAAAATTTGCGAAAATGCAAAATTTCTTAAAGAACATAAAATTAAGAATAAAAATTATGAATAAAGACTTGTTTATTAAATATAGTGTTACAGATTACATGACCGTAACGAAAAACACAAGATAAATTCGAAAATATATTTATATATGTATTCAAATGTAACTTAATAAGATTTATTCCGATTTAACTATAGAAAATTACTTGCTTATATATTGTTACTAAAAAAAGAAATTATATATAATATACTATTAGAAACCAGAAAGGAATATAAATAATATAAATTTAGATATTAGCTTTAAATTTGTTCTTGTGTTATGTAAACTATAAAACAAAACAACTGCATTTTAGTGTAACCGAAAATGTGTATAGTTTTTTCAGTTCTGTAATGATCAAGGTCGGTCACTATTTACTGAGTTTGATAAATATAATTAATGTTAAAATATAGAATTTTTGTAATAAAATAAAAAAAATCAAAGTAAAATAATACTTTTTATTTAGAAATAATAGTTAGAAGTATTTAAGATGCATTAACTATATATTATAATAATTACTACTTATTTCACATGAAGATATCAAATAGCACATTATTTGTAATTAAAAACCAAGAAACATATTTATATTCTTCTTTTAAATGTTTATTAAATAAAACAACCATCATAAAGGTAATTGCGTAACAAGAGTAGTCTTAAACACTTAGTTATATTACCTTGAAATTATTTCAATTCCCTTTGACTTATATAAGTCTATTATATCTTCACTATATTTTCAATGATGGTTACTTTGGCGCAAACAGAATTGAAAAACCTTTAATTTACTAAAAGCTTATAGCTAAGAATTAATTTTTTTTCTTATTTTCCCAAGAACTCTTTTTCATGTTGCTTAAATCTTTGTCCAATATTTATGTATACTAAATATATATGAAATTAAAGATTGAAATCTATATTTTCATAATCAAAATGCATAATAAAATCAATAAGTCCAAAATTTAAATTTATGCTCATACTCATTTGTGAATCACCCTCTACTCCTACTGTATGAAAGATTCTTATTAAATTGTAATTGAGACAAATTTAAAGTAAGAAAATTAATAAGCGCAAAAAGACCACTATCTTCTTCCATAACAGACTTTATATATGGTAATTACTACTGTAAACTTAAATTTTAAAATTATTTATTTAAGTATGTAATTGAAATTTTTTGAAAATTATTTAGATTAAGAATTGTATGACCGAAGAAGAAACATATTATTTACATCTAACTACATCAACTAAGATTATTTTAATATACGTTTCACTACAAACCCGATGGCTCACCAATTCAAACGTTATGGTGTTATTTAGAAAACATACCAATTAGTCCGTTGCAGGTCTGGAAAAACATGTACATTCTTATTTCAGTTTTTATTTAAATAATTTAAATAAAAAATAATTTCTTTTTTGTTCAACAGAGAAAATAGAAAAGTAGTTAATTAGTATTTCTATGTAAAAGGATATGTAAAAAGGAAATGTAAAATAATATCGGTCCAAGAAAATTGGAGTGAGTGCATTAATTTTTAGATCATAAAATCTTTACACCAAATTTTAGAACAAGTCAGTAAACAATAAATAGAACATTTTTTAGATTTATAATATCTGATTGAACACAATTAATATTATATTTCGATTAAAACTAAGTTAACTATTTTTTTAATTCAAAATATTTATAAATAATTATATAAAATTTATTTTTGGAAATATATATATATTTTTTTTTAATAAATAACTTTTCATTTCCCACCATAACAATAAAATCATCATGAGAATAACATTTGCTGACATCACAAATGATACTATATTTCATTATCAAACTCGTCCAATTAGGAAATATTGTTTTTTTATAATTATAATAACTTTGCCATTTGTATTAATTAATGACAGCAAAGATATAATTGCAATGACATTAAAAACAATTCGATTATCTGAACCAATTAGTTGTGAAGTTACACCAATTCTAATAATGTTATTTAATATTATTGGATTAATTGGTTTTTTATTTCATCGAAAATATCGTTTACAACAAAATCAAATACAATTTGAAAATTTAATAAATGAAAAAATATTTCCAGATACATTTGAATATTCTGAATTAGTTGGATTAACATTAAATGAAATAAATAATGTTTTATTGAATCGTACAGAATTAACTGAAACAATATTTCGTCGTCCGGTTAGCTATTCATCATCGTATAACGATAAACCATCAGCAAAAAAATCTAAAGTAACAATAAAATCATCACAATCAGAAGGTGCAGGTGATAGTTGGAATGATGAAATTCATATTTATGATGGTGAAGAAAGTTCAGGACAACCAAATTTTCAACAATCTGGTACATCAGAATTAGATTTACATATAAATGGATTAACAGATGATGTTGATACAGATTTAACAATAGATGCATTAAATAAAAATAGTGATACTAAAACCAAAAATGTTCCTAAGAAAAGATTTATTAAAACTCCAAAATATTGCCGAAAAATATTATGTAATACAGATAGTTCAGCTGATGAACGAAGAAAAAAAGATTCAATACATAATACATCAAGTCCAGGATATAAAATAGGTGGTAAATATACTATTAAAAAATATATGAAAAAAGGAGTTGTAACAACAAGTGTTTAATATGAAATGGTAATTATGATGTGAAATATAATATTATTGTTATGAAGTGGTAAATATATTTTATTTTGTTATACAAATATTTGCATATTCATTGTAATAAATATTCTTTTGATTTCATATTAATTTGTAGTACAACATTATTAGAGATTAGAGCTATAATATTTTTCTGATGTTTTATGCAATGAGTTTGAATCTGTCCCGAGCGAAGGCGGGTAATAGAACAATAATTCTCTCCGTTCCTCCAACCATAAAAATTTTCATTATTATAAAAATTTAATTCCTTCGAAACAAAATAGCAAAACAATAATTTCCATTCGATATTCAAATGTTGTAAATTATTCGTCACAGTCAAGTATTAAATGAAATACAAAAATAAAAATACTTAGATTAAAATTGAAAAATTAATTATAGCCCCTTTAAAGAAATGGAAACACCTTATTTAGACCTAAATGTGGTTCGAAGAGTTTAATCAGATACAAATACTTAAAATTAATTTTGACTATATCAAGGTTAGTTGTATGTTGCATAGGTTTCGCAATTCAAAATTGGCTATAAGTCACATTAAATGTATTTTAACTGAATTACGTACTTTGTTTTTATATTATACCATTTCAATTTTGTAATAATGACCATAAATAAATATATTTTGTTGAAACTATAAATTCAAAGAGAAGGTTCTATTTTAGGATTAAACTTTGTATATACTGCAAAACAAGTACATATTTATTGACATCAATAAACAAACCTAAGTAAAAAAAGTTGAACAGTGCTTCATATTGCATTTGTGTTCAACCTAGATAGAATTTAATGTACAGTTATATGTATATAAGTATAAGTACAATTATTCAATTTTACCTATCAAAAATTTTTTTAGAATCGGAGGAGTTCTAGTTCTATTTCTAAGTATAAATAATTTTTCTAATTTCTCGAGTTCCCTTTTATATTTGATTAATAATATAGAAAATACAAAAATACGCAAAAAAAATCAATCGAATTTTTGATCCCAACCACAAAGCTTTTTATGATTATTTAGATACATTATGTATGTAGCAAAGTTTAGTCTATCTAGGTGCTACGATTAACAATAATCAATAATAATTTTTATTAATAAACCAAACTTCATAGTAAGCCAAAAGTGGTTATTGTAAAATTTGTATAATTTTATTGGAATAATTAATTAGATCTTGTGTGGGATGCATCTTTCTATCAGTTTAAAGATACCATATATATAATAATGATGATTTATCGTGATTTAGCATTTTTATATAGTAAAATGGCGAAATAATTTAATATTTAATATTTTTTTTAAAACTCAATCAACTGTTATCAATTTAATTTTTTGACATTATGAATTTTATCGTCTGATTTTAATTAAAATTATCTCATCTTAGTACGGTTCATGATTTTTCGCGTTTTTCCCTGCTTTAACATTTGTTCGTTTAAATTTTCGTTTAAAAAAACGAATTTTTTGTAATAAAATTTAATAACTAGAATATTTGTTAATCGACTGATTGCTCTTACAAGACATTCCACTTAAAATTAATAAAAATAATCAGTCATAAATCATTACTGAATGGAAATACCGCGATTAGAAAATAGTTTTTATTTTAACTTATGCTGAAGGGAAATTTACTGAAAAATTAAATTTAAAATCATATAAAAATTAGAGTAACAAAGAATATTCTAATCTTGTACCAAGATCAACCAGCCTTACACTATATGGTCATAAAGATGGAAGTCTGACATCTGTTACTTATATAGCAGATCTTATATTATTAGATCATGATTCAGATTATTAAACCACAAAATAAACAAATAAGGTTCACAATTTGTGGGTAATTTTTATTTATAGTAATTTACTTCAACGACAAAATACTTAAAATATTTAGTTTAATAAGAAACTATTTGTGGGCGATCAGAATTTATCACTCTTAATGGCATGTTGTCAATGCCTAAAATATTAATTTTAATATTGTAATATTTAAATAATTTTTTTTGTATTTGTATTGATGGTAAATAATAAAGTTATTATTGTTTAATACAAAAACTAATAATATTTACCTATACTGAAATTATTCTTTTCTGCATTGAAGATAATAAAGGATTTATTATATATATATATATGTTTTTTTTTTGACAAAAACGATATTTAGTAACCGAAAACTAGATTTAGTTGCATTTGCATTGTTATATCAGTTCTTTATAACCATAATTCGAAATAAAGTTAATATCAAATTTAAATGTTAAAATAAATAAAGATATTTTAACCATCTCCAAGATGACATATAGTTATGTCTAGTATTGATTTTTTATCAAGGACAAAAATTTACTTGTCTTATTATTCTAAAATTTGATTTTTAATAAAATAATTACTTACCGCACCGCAACCCGAACTGATGTATCTTTATCATCACCACCATCTGAAGACATTTTCTATTGCTGGGTTGAATATTTTAGTTAGTATAAATATTATTCTATTTCTTCTAGTTCCTTTTGTTAAGGTAGTAGGTGTTTTCGATCTACTAACAAAACAGTTTCTAGATAAAGTTTTCTTTAACACTAATTAGTTTTATATTTTTATTAATTCAGTAGTAGATTCATTGGTCCCACAGTAATGGTCGGCCACGTTTGCCGGCACCGATTCTTTTTTGAACTTTTATTCTTACCACCTAAAAATTGCAGAAATAAATATGTTTAACTATGAAATTTCATAATATAAAATATACATTATATGTAATTTGGCATAATTTGTTTAGGCTTTAAGAGAAAAAACTAATAAATAACTTATAGAGTTATTATATTATTATATAGAGTTATTATACTTAATTATTAAAATCAGCAGGTTTAATTTTTTGATTATGATATGATTAAAAATATCTTTTGTTATCAGGTTTTTCTACAATCTATATTCTTTCTCAGGTTATTCTACAATTTAAAATTCTGGAATCGACATAATCTGGTAAACTATGTTGAGGACAAAAATTTAAGTATATCAGCTTGTATCTATTTCTAATTTTTTTATTTTACACTTATTTTATATTATAAATAATATTAACACCTAAAAGATAAAATGACACCTAAACGGTACATATAAGTAGCTAATAAATAACTAAACCTTTGAAAAGAAAGTCTCTCATAAAGCAAGGACTCAGCTGGTGTTTCGTTTACTATTGATCTTTCCATCTTATGTTAATAGTTAATCGTAAAAGTATTACTATAAGTAAGTATTATGATATTTGTTTTTTCTTAAGTACTTATAATTATTTAAGTATAACTATAATTTATTAATACTATATCTTCAAATTGTTTGGTTTTAATAGCTTTTATTACACAGCTGTTGCTGTCAAATATGGATCAGACATTCAAATTGTCACAGTCACCTGCTGACCGTATCATTGTGTGAAAAAAGTTCATAAATGGAATGTTTCACTAACTTACTAAACTAATTTAATAGCAAATTTAAATATCCGTAAGAATAAAGTGTGGGCAGATAAATCAATGGTTTTTAAATAAACTTTTCTTTTCAATCTTTCTTATATCTTATAATACATTATAAGATTCTTAATAAAATTATGAAATTTTATGAAAGCTTGAAAATATTTATTTGTGCCAGCTTATTTACAGTTTCTTGCTGTTGAAATATATAATGTCTCTTGCTGTTGAAGAAGTTTTTTTAATAATATCCATATTAGTGAACTGAACTTATAGTAAATATAGTATAGATACTATATAATGTAGTTACGACGAGTATAGTGCATGAAATAAAATTAATCTATTAATTTATTTTCATTAGAAATAAAAGACTTGTATATATAAATAAACAAAAACAGGAGTTTATAAAATATCACTATGAACACTATGTATAAATCCAGTTTGTTAACATGGGCAAAAACAATCATATATACTCGTCGTACTGTAGGCGGTGTCACATATAAATTAAGTTTCTTTTATTTATACAAATGTAATTTTTTAATGAATGCCATGATATTATATATTTGACAATAAAAAAATAATAAATAAGTAAGTATATTAAATAAAAATCACAAACCTTTTCTGGTTATATAATTCCAATTTGAACGCAGATAAATATTTTCAATTATATTACAAATTTTATTTATTTGGGTTTTGTATTTTTTTTATTAAAATCGGAACTTACAAATTACCACCTCTTAAGTCACTGAATGAAATATGTATGATAAAATTTTATATTTTATATTTTGACATCACATTTTTTATAGGTATTTTTCATTCACAAAAAAATTATTTTTTAGTTGAATCAATTTCTTTATTATTTATAATCTCAGCTCAGAAGTAAATCTGAAGAATTATGAATGCATTTAGGAAAAAATTAAAAAATTTATAATTCCTGTTATCTAATTTCATAAAATTTAATTTATTCACAAGTTTTTCATTCAGTAAGTATATGAAGCTATTCGATTAAATATCGAATTTATTTCATTAGTTTTGGGTAGAAAATTTATGTTTATTTTATTTAAGCATTGAATATCTCATTTTGCTTGCAAATGTCTCTCACTTTTTAATGAAAATTATTTTTTTTTAATTATTTTATCATTTTTTATATTAAAAACATGTTTAAATAAATTTCTTATTTCAAATTTAAGTTCCGACTTGAATTAAACATTTAATTTAATAATTTATAATTGCGCAAACTCACAAATTACTTCATACTTCATATATCTCGGCTTATGATGTTTATAAATCGTTCCTCTTTTTTTTACTACACGTACACATCCATCAGAGTTAAGAGACAGATGATTACTTATCAGTGTTGCCATTACTGGATTAACAAACGCTTTTGAAATTAAGAAACAGCTAGACTTATTAGCGGCGTTCCTTTTTCATAAGACAAGAGTAACAGTGGGTTTTTAGTTTTACAGGATTGTATGAAAAAAAAACTTAACGGCAAGAATTTTTGTGCCATCAAGTTGTTTTTTCATACAATCCTGTAAAACTAAAAACTAAAAATTTTCAATGGGAACGCTATGTAAAGCTTGGGCTACAATTACCTTGTTTCCATGACGAGTTCAACTCGAGTTGAACTCGAGTTAGCGTGCATGGAAACAGGGGTTGAGTTGGAATGGAACGAATAATTGATGGTTCCATTTCAACTCAACCCAACTCAACTCTGTACATGGAAACTAGGTAAATGTGCCGATCAGTTCGGTACCGATCAGTTCAGTAATTTCCAAATTTGACGTCTTCATATATTTTTGTATGGAAAATCGATTGGCTGAACACAATAGGTTGGAACTGATCGATTCGGAACAGAACACTACAAAACTTCAAACTGACAAATTTAATCGGTTGGTGTCGGAAGCTATTACCTTGTTTCCATGACGAGTTGAACTCGAGTTCAACTCGAGTTGAACCCCATGGAAACACGAGTTGAGTTGAGTTTTCGTTAAATCCATTTCAACTCCACGAAACTAGTGGGATTGAGTTGAGTTATGTCATTAAATTAGTAAATTGACATTTTATATCTTTGAATGTGTAAATGAAGAAAAAATTATTATTTTTTTAATAATAATGGTGTCAGGAAAACTTTTTTTGGAGTGACGATTAAGTAAAAATTTTAATATAAGTAATGGAGGAGAAAAATATATTAAAATTAATTACATAAATTTAATTATTATGAAATAAAAAAACCTGTTTTATATCGTGTTACCAGAACTGTCAGTTCAACTCAACTCAACTCGAGTTTTTGCATGGAAACAACTGGGGTTGAAATTTGAATTTTTTCAACTGAACGATAACTCAACTCAACTCCGTGCATGGAAACATGGTATATGTAGCCAGCCCACTTAACGAATCGATTCGGAAAGGAAGTGAACTGATCGGCACATTGTAGCCCAGGCTTAACTCGACTCGGTCGGAACTTTAAATTTTACTATTAAATTCGAAGATACGCGGCAAATGAGAATCGTTCGTACAGATACGGAACGCAGACATGACATGAACGAATTTTGTTTCCAAAAAGGTAAACAAACACAAGTTATGTTGGGTTTGACAATTAGGTTTACTATACATTTTTTATTACGAATACTTCTCCCGAATTATTAAAATTTATTTCGAACAAGTAAACAATAAGCATGGAAAAGATAAGCAATGCAATGGGTAAATAAAATTTTTACAATGTCTACTAAATTTTGAAATCTCGGCTACTTGAGTATATATGTAAAACCATTATTGGGACAATTAAATATAACATAAATTTGGTTTTTCTGTTTCTTAAAAAAAAAAGTTTTACAGGTTGATAAAATAATGATTTATTTTAATCCTTTCTTTTAGTATTGTTTGTAATTTTCTTTTTGGATAATTTACGAAATGCGTTAGTAATATAAATGAGAATTAATATATATTTTTATGGTAGAATGTCACCAAGGTATTTTGCGTAAGATTAAATTCTAAATTATTTTACTACATTAAAACCCAATCTATCAAATACACTTCCATTTTGTTCTTGATGATGACTTAATCCTGAGGATAAATTAACTTTTCCAATTCGATTTGTTAGCTTTAAAACGGATCCGGGTTTCTTATGTATTGCTCTAGCATTATTACCCAATCGACTATATACGGATGGATGATTCTGCTTAACTAAATCATCAGATCTTAAGCTATTAACAGCTGTTGTTAATGATGATGTTTTAATAGATCTTTTCAAATTATTTGGTTTTAATCTAATTACTTTCCGAGTTCGATGTAAAATTGGATCTAAAAAATTTCATTTTTTAAAGGTTTAAATTGTGGAAATATGTATCAAAATGTTGAACTTACAATTAGGACCCCCTAATCGATCCTGAATTTCTGGCATATTTGTTCTAGGTTTTAATCTAACTTTACGTGATGCAATTTCCAATACTTCATCTTCTTCTGAAAATGAGACAGTTTTTTCTCCTGTATCCATTCGGTATGGTGGAGATTCATCAGGATCAATTGTCGTTGCTTTGGCGGGTATTTTTTTCACTAAAATAACTTTTTGTTGTATTGGCTGCACTTTTGAAACGCTAGCCTATAGTATAAAAAATATTAATAATTTGTTTTTGTGTAATTGATAATATATATGTACTCTAATATTCGGTGACGTCTTTAATATTCCTGGTATTTTACCTTCGTCTTTACCATGCTTATCACCGAGACGCGCGAATATTGATGATGTTGAAGTTGCTTGTTTACTAATACCACTTATTTGTACAATTTGTTCATCATGATCATAAATATTAGTTTGATTTGAAAGTCTATCAAATACTCTAGTTTTCGATTGTAAAATTTCTTTGTCTGAATAAACTACAAATATTGTAGACATTTTTGTATTTTGTATTATATATGTAATATAAAAAATAAACAAATAAATTTACGCATAGCTTGTTTGGCTAATATTTGCTTGCTTCTAGCTGTTGATCCTGAAGGTAGCTTTATTTTATATTTTCCTTCATGTTCAGGTAAAACTCGTCGTGGTTTCATCGGTTGTATTTGTCGATCAGCTAAAAATATAGGTAGGAAATATTATCAAATAATTATTTATTAAATCCATTACGTTACGTTGTAGTTTTATTATATTCTTGCTCGTAGTTGTATGATCATTTTCAAGATTAAATAATGGTTTACTGGCTGCAACTGTGGCAATAGGTACTCTTACTTCACTTGAAAGTACCCGTTCTCTTGCTTTTTGCTCACAAACTTGTTTTGAATGCCTTTAAGAGATATATATAAAAATTAAAAAGGCAATTATAATTTGATGGTGGGAATTACCTTAAAATAGCTATAATATCTCCCATCAACGTTATGCCCATTTCACGTATATATTCCTTGTTTAGATCCATTAACATATCAATTTGAATTCTGTTTTCAACAAATATATGTGCATAAGTCGCAGAAGTTGGCGATGGTATACCAGCTGCTGTAAAAAATTTCACCCATTTCCCTAAAATGTATATTGTATTGTATTAGAAATTCAAAGTTTTTCAGATACCATTACTCTTTTTGTTTACTTTTATTATATTATTTATATTGAAAATACAAAATTCAATAAACTTACCTGCATCTGTAGAAGACATTGTAAATTGCAATTAATAAAATATTTATAACATTTTCACATTGGACAAGTATCAATATCTAAGTATACTACTGCAAATGGAAGGTGAAGATAGCAAATTTTTTTAGGTACACAATGCTTGTAGCCTACCACAAACCACACAACGAAATGCGGCAACGCAAATAAAATATAATGGCCTATTTACATATAACGATTTAAACCCGCGTGGCGCTTTTATGAAATGAAATTTCCAAATTTTTGCCGTCAAAAGCAGTAGGAAAGATAAAGTAATAAAATAAATTATAGAATAAGAAAATAAACCAATACATGAAAATTCAATTCAAAATATGAAAATAAAAACATCATCAACAGAAACAGCAATACAGAATTCTACACGACGATTGTGGAATGGAATGGAAATTAAAACTTCAACCGTTGCTTGTCGAACATAACGCAATCACGACGTTACACAGCCATGGTCTAATACAAGGTCTGCTGGGCTACGTATATTTTGACACTTTCCGCCACAGCCACATATTTTTCATAACCTTTGAAATAATAAAGCTTCTAATTTGTTGAAAAAATTCAAAATCTGTTTCTCATTAACTGTGTCTAAATAAATTTATAAAAGGAATTTAAAATCTATCTTAATTCAATTTAAATATTTCGGCTGAATGAAATGCACTTTAGGACATTTTGGATTCCGAAGAAAATAAGGACAGGCCTGTCTTCCCCACGTCCTGCACCATCTTCACCAAAAAATTGATGGGGATGGGGCCATACAAACTTTTGGCGCTCATTCGCTTGTATATGATACGAATTATAACCAGGTAAGTTTTTCAAAATAAATATGTTTTATTATTACTTTTACAGTTATTTTTCTATAACTTCGTAAATTTAAAAAATTAATAAATAAAATAAATAAATAAGTATATATTATAATATTAATTTAAATCAGTTATAGTAGCAAGAAATATTAATTGTTCACCTGTTTTTGAAACTAAGTACTTACATTATATATATTTATATTTAAAATATTAAAATTATAAATGCATTATCTTAATAATTCAAAATTGCTTAGAAATAAATTGCTTTGGTGATATAAGCTGACCTTACTGCTTAATAAATTCAATTTCAAATACAAAATATTTAAAAATAATAATTATGAAATTACATTGTTTTATCAAAAGTAATGCTAAAAAATAATTGTTGTCTTAAGTTTAATTATATTTTTAAAATTATTATTATTATAAATTCAATTCGTAAATATTTTAAAAATAAGTAAATATTCAAATTTTCAATTACCACCAACGGTATATAAAAAAATAACTATTCACAATCCGTATATTATCGTCATTCAACAAAACACGAACCCATTAAAGTTTAAATTATTAAATTTCTTAATTAATAATAATAAGTTTTGTATCGCAGAATTTATGCATGAACTTGAAAGTAAAGCGAATCAAAGCGGAGGATCCATTACTTTTCTGTGATAGTTTTGAGATTTCTGTCGTATTTGTGGACATTTACTATGTTAAGCAGTGGATGTTTAATGTGTTCATTCGGACGGACGGTGGTCGGAAAGACAGAAAAGCGTTAACATAGAAGATCTTTAAGATGCTGTATTGTTTCGTATACCGACTTAAGAATAACTATGTAGTTAGATTAATTGTTAATAAATATGATTTAAACAAAACAAATTAAATTAAAATTAAAAATATGTTAAATGGATTATTACCTAATTTTTAAACATTATAAAAAATATTCTATTAGTTAAAAGTATATATATATATCTTATGTAAAATAATATTTGTTGTACAATCACTTTTAAAAATTAAGATTAGTGTGGTCTTGGATATCCGGTATAACCTTGGTTATAAAGATCAATAACTTTTTGACTCTTTTTTTCTGTATGCTGGCGCATTATTAACGTACAAATCTGAAAATAAGAGATCTATTATTTATTTCATAATTATTATGAAATTTTAATTCTTACAAATGAAATTGCAGTTGCTAATAATAATCCTAATACAGCTGATATCATTAAACAATTCCGACATGTATCATTTTCATCTATTTGTTCTGCTACATCTCCAGGCATTATAACTGTGTACTGTAGAAATTCATTAAATCCAGTATACTCTGTAGAATTTTTTGTACCAAATGTAACCATTCTTTTTTTCCGCCCAACACCAACATTTTCAAACATATCCATACAAAAATCGGGTTGACAGTCTTCCGGGTCCATACACGCTTTTATCTGTGAATGAATCCATAATGTTGCACGGTCTTTCATAGAACTTAGTAAGAATGCTTCGAAATCTAAAAAAACTTCATTTGACCTATCACGATAACGAGCTGGCTGATGTGGTATTATTGCAGAAAAATCACGATTGCGACAACCATTAGTAACTAATAAAACTGAACCATCTGCATGTGCATTTTCTGCATCTGGTGATACTGTAACTTCCATTAATTTCATATATTTCCAAACTGATTGTGTACTTATTCGTGCTCTTAATTGAAGTTTTGTTCCAATAGGCACAGCTTGATCTACAGGCAATTCACTATTTACAACGATTCCAGGTGATTCTTTTAGAGATAATGGTACATTATTATTGTTTCCATTTATGCGGGCAACTGGCGGAGCTTCTTTATATAAGGCTACTTCATATTCTAATCTGCCTGGAGTTTCTTCAACTACTCCAGATACTCTAGCACCATGAGGACTAGAAAAATATATGATTTTTTTTATTAGATATTTAGCATAATTAATTCATTAATCATGTTACTATTAGATTACTTATACTACCTAAATATAAACTACAAATATTCTTGCTACTAGTACCTGCTAGCTATACTATCTTTGCTACTAGTACCTGCTAGAGCTATACTATCTTTATAACAGAACTAAAAATATATTAAAAATTTGACTTACAAACTTCCAGCAAATCCTGCAGCTTTATTTTCAATCACAGTTGGTTCTGGTGGTTTACACATTATAATTAGTTCTTGATCTGATTGCATAACAACGCCAGCGAATTGTGGGAACCATATTCTCACATGAATAAACCCCTTATTTAAATATATTAATTATAAATTTAATTAATACACAGATATATGATATATGATAGAAAATAATATACTTACATTCCTTTTTAAAACGCCACATCTTGTAAAATCAGTAATTCTTAATTCAAATGTCAATTCATTTTTATCTGTTAGATCTTGTTTAATTATACAAAATCGATCTACTTCTGGATTAACGCTACGATCGTCAGCAAATAATGGGGCACCCTTAAAACCAGTTGGTCTTTTTAATTTTGCTGTTATTAAATCTTTCATATTTGTGCCTTGTGTAGAATAAGAACATTGAATATCACTCACTGTAAAAACAAAACAATATTTCAAATAATAAACAGTTATTGTCTTATTTATATTTCATTAATATTCTTACCATCATAATCCTGTGGCTTTACTTCACTAATGAGAATCTAAATAAAAGGAAAATAAATGTTATTTTGTATGAATGATAATAATTTTACACTACCTGATGATTTCAATATAGTAACAGATAAGCGTGAATTGATTATTTTGACTTTAAGTCTACATTATACTTAATCCAGCATTAATTAATTTAAAACTATTTTCAGTAGAGAAATTTTAAATAATATTATTGTGAGGAAATGTACTTATGATAAACGCGGGGTTTATTAAAAACACTACTTCCTACCCATGACTCTATCCCACCAGGAACATTGCAATAAATGAAACAAGTTAAAAGAATTATCTACATAAAACTTGTTTTTTTTTGTATATACTTTATTGATGATCTTTATAAATCAATCAAATCAAGTTTATATTACAAATGTTAGAAATATATTTTCAATTTCGGAAAAGAAAAAGAATTATTTTCAAGGAAACTGCATTCCATTGAGGACAACAAAATTATTATTTTGTAAAATCGTCTTCTTTCTTGTTTGACAACCTTAATTTACTTTTTATTTAATCATTATCGTTTTTACTACTTAACATTGCAAATTAAAAAAAAATATATATGATACAATTCGCATAAAAAAACCAACCAGTTATTTATGTTATAAATTTATGTATCTGGTAACGGTTGTACAGTTTACTGATATATATGGTATTATATAGAAGAAAATTTAAATTATAATGTATTGGCTATACTGTATTTTTTATCTTGCATTTTCCTTACTTTTCACAACAGCAACAAAAACAAACCATTGCAAAAACTGTAAAAGTTATGTATGATAGGGAAATCAATATAAATAGTATAAGTTTTTTTTTGTATTTATTAATTTTCGTATTTAACCAACCGTTAAAATTTAATAAGAAAAATTTTCTAATTTAAATTTTGAATCAATTAGAACTTTTATTTTATTTTCCGTTTTATCTTTTAGTTCATTGTTTATTGTAGATAAAATTATAAATTAATTGTTTATAGTAACGATATTAGTATTTAAACAAATTTAATGTCCAGTTTTGTGTCTTAAGTTTTTTGTTTGTTTATACATATAGTAAATAGAGTGTATACAGAATGTAAGTTATATAATGATCCCAACGAAGAACGAAAGGAGATAATTTTTACAAGATAAAGATTATTAAATTCTATCAGTCTTTTGTAAAAAAACGTATTTCAGTAATTATAGCAATATAAATTATTAATTATGATTTTATAAATTGACTTTTCCCGGCACAATGTTCGTTTCGTTACATAAAAATTCCGTTTCTTTCATTTGATGCAAAAAATATTGTGGCTGCTAGTACTTTAAATTGTAATATTTCTATAAAAATATAAATAAGGTAAAGCAAATTATATACTATAATTGGGAATTCATCAACCGTGAAATGTCACCATATTACCCTAGTTTTTCTGAGGCTGTTATTAACCTATACGCCAAGTTAACCTTAAATTTTTATATTACCATTCTCTTTTCAGAAAATCATAAATTTTGCAATCAAAACAATTTCTTTTATTATATTACAAACTATTTCCTTTATTCGAAGATATGCAAATTACTTAGATAATAGAAAGAAAATGTATATGCAAAACCAATATATCATAATCTCCGTTAATGTCTCGTAATGAAAAAATATATAAAAATGAATTTAAGTTTACGACTTACCCAAAATAAAAGAATAATTCTTATCACAATATTTTCAATGAACAGCATTGTTTCTTTATGATATTTCACTTTAAACTATATGGTCTTTTGTTGAGATTAGTTGAAGCTATATTTGTATATACGAATTGCATTATTTGATAAGTTATATAAAAGTATATAGAATTTACATTTCAAATTAATCTTTTTCCAGACCAATTTTCATGTGGAAAAAGACAAATTCAAACTGAAAATATTATATGTAATAATATATAATTTATCAAATAATAAATAATGATTTTAATTCATTTTTCAAAGATTAATTCTATTTGAAATTTACAAAATCAGTATGAATTTTAAATTCTAAAATTCTTTACATATTTTATTTAGATTTTGTAATTATATTATTATTTTTATTCATCTAAATATAGAAAATCAATTTTTTGTTGAAAATGAATAAAAATTACACAAAATTAAAATGGTAACATTAAATAATTATATTATAATACATTTATTTCACTTTAAATTATTTTATATTTTTAAAAACGAATAACTCTAAACTTCTTACAGTCACAATTAAGTATAATTAAAAATTTCAATTAATTATATTCAAATTTTGCACTTCTATCATATCATTTATGCATAAAATATATTTTAATTTTGCTATAGAATTTATTTATTGAATTTGTATTTTTCTTTAAATATGGCAAAAATTTAAACATAACAAGTTTATACGTTTTTTTTCTCTATCTTTTAAAAATTAAATTTAAGATACGAACAGTTCCACAACCGGCAATTAAATAAAAGTTTTATCAAAGAGATTCGATATGGATATTGATTCTCTTTACCATTTTGTTCTAGAAGTTGTAATATTCCGCATGGTTAGTGATGTTTTAAGAAGTCTTTGGTGGTAAAATTATATTCTCTATATAGAACTATAATCATTAAAAAAGCGGAACAGTTCTGTATTTATGTATTTACAATATAACTAGTAACATTTATATATACAGTACTAATAATTTTTATTTCATATGTGATCATTATAGCATAATTTTTCATATTAGTATATTGTTTTTAAAGTACAGTATATACAGGTACAGGGTGGTTCGATAAAGAATGAAAATTCATTAATAGGGTGATTCAATAGTTCATTTTGTACGTTTTCTATTTCTAGTAATATTATAGGGTGTTTTAGAAAAGTCCTTCAACATACAAGTAAATATTAAAACATAACCAAGTTAACACAGGAAAACGAAAGAGTATGGTATTTCTTTTACAAATATTATTATGTATTTATTGTTTATATATTGATGTACCTGATTGGAACCAAGGAATTACTTTCTAATGGATTATCCTCTTTAACTGGGCCACCCGGTAATATTATTACTATGTACTCCTATTATGTTTTTCTGTTTGTATACAACGCTAATATATAATATTTTATATTATTATTATAGTAACAGCAACATAGATAAATAATTATTTATGCTCGTAGTTATGAACGATATAAAATCAAACAGTGTTCATATAAACAAATTCTTCGTATAAAAAGTGAATTGAAATAACTATATATTTATAAATAACATAATATAATACTTTTATTATAATATTGTATAATAATTATTTAGTAAGGTATGTGTAGAATTTAGCATTGCAAGAATATCATCTATTATTTTAGTATAATAAGAATAAGTATAGTATTTTTGAAAAAAGAAATGTAGAAAAATTGGTTTTTCTTTATATTTTCTTTCCACAGCCGACAGCTTTTAAAAAGCAATATTTTCCGGTATTCGTATTGGTATTAGTATTACAATGAATTAACTCTGGAATTTATTTCACCACATTATTAATCAATCACTATTGAAAGTTGAAATCAGTTTTAAGTTTTTGCATATTATCAGGCGTTAATAAAATATATAAAAATCATTCACAATAGATATAAGAAATGATTGGAAACATAAGCGTAGACAAGAATTTAAGTATTTTATGGTGTAGTTTTATCTCGTTGTGTCTGAAATTAGTGTTAAACATTTTCCAGGAGGGATTGTAAAAAATTATATATAAATGCTGCTTGCAGGGTATTTATTGTTTTGTGTTTTTGTTGTCAATACAATTTGTAATTTTTTTTAAGGAAACAAAATTAATTTTATCACTAGTTTAAGATAAACTAAAGTATTTAATATGTAGAGTTTTATACATAATTGATATTATATTTGTATAGTAAAAAGTAATAATTATATAATGTTATTAATTTTAATATTTATAATAAGAAAAATGTTGTGATTATAAGTGTTTTGGTTTTCGTAAATATTTTTTTTAGTAGTATAAAGTATAAATTTCTAATTATTATTAATATAACTATACTACTATTAAAACTCAAAATTGGAAGTTATGGATTGTGAAGACATTAAAAATATTGATTGGTCGGATTCAGAAGATTCTAATGATATACAAGATCAATCGGAAGAATATAGATGCAGTTTTTGTTGTTAGTACTAATTAATATAAAAATGCATTAATATTTATAAATAATGAAATTTTATTTTTATAGGTAAGATTTTATTAAACCAATTACAAATTACTGAACATGAAAGAACTTGTGATAGTGCTATTAATTGTACAGCACGTAAAGTAACATGTAAAGATGGTAGTTTGAAATTTATATGTGACATTTGTTGTCGTACATATAAATATGCAAATAGTCTTGCAGAACATGAAAAAAAACATAAATCTCCTGGTGGATTCGAATGTAAATATTGTCAAAATCGATTTTGTTCAGAAATTCAATTAGAGCAACATACAGAAGAGTCCCATAAGGTAAGGATTTTTATTGAAAAATAATCAGCTAGAGAACTGCTAAAATAAAAATAATGTCAATAGGTATACAAATGTCAAATATGTAAACAAACTTTTGATGTTGCTGATGCTTATATTGAACATATTAAAATAATTCACAACGGTCAGGATAAATTATATCATGTTTGTGAAGATTGTGGCAGACAATTTAGTTCTTTACATATATTAAAATTCCACAAGGACACAAAATGTGGTACACTGAGGCCTTATAATTGCGGAAAATGTGAAAAAACCTTCAAGACAAAATACTTGTTGAAAGCACACGATTTATTACATTTAGAAGGTAAACAATATTGTTGCAGTTTTTGTGGAAATAAATTTGCAACAAAAGCTGCATTACAACGCCATGAGAGACGTCATACAGGAGAGAGACCCTTCAAATGTCAGGTAAAAATGCAAAACGAAAAATCTATTTTGAATATACGTATACGGTATTATGAAAAAAAAACCATTGAAATTATTTAAGGTTTGCGGTAAAACATTTGCATATGGAGAAAGTTTAGTAACTCATAGTTCAGTCCACACTGGCATAAAACCTTATTTATGTGAATGTTGCGGATCTCGATTTTCATGTACTGGTAATTTATTAGCACATCGTAGAAAGAGACTAGATACTTGTGGACAACCTCAATATTGTACAAAGTTGGCAAAAGCTTGCCCTAGACCAAGTATTAAATGTAAGAAATTGTATAAACAGGGCACTAAACCGAAATGAATAAAAATTTTATATCGCGTTTAATATATATTTCTACTATGATGTAGATTTTGAAAGTAAGATAGCACCATAATATATTATGAGATATATATACTTTTTTCTATTTCGCGAAAATATATCATATATATAGTTATATATTTGCCTTTCGGTTTCAATCTCTGTTTTTATACTTAATTTTGCAAAATATTTAACAAAAATTATTTCAGCTAATGAACCATCGAAAGCTTTAGTAATAAAAGCTCATAAAGTATTAAAAGATGTGGAGTCAGTTAAATTAAAGACAAATAGAATTAGTAAAAATACTCGATTAAAAAATGAGGAAATAAAGTTAATTCAAAAAAGTTTTACTTTAAAATATGAAGATGAAGATGAACTACCATTGGCAGTAGTTAAAAAAATCTTTGATACAGAAGTAACAAGTAATCAAAATTATTTAAATATACCTAATATAAAAATGGAAAATGAAATGGTGCCGTCAAATGAATCTACTTCCAGTAATGAGCTAAAAGATAATTTGAAAGTTGAAATGCTTGAATATGAATTAGCACCACACATCGCTTTGAAAGACGGTACACTCCTAGAATTTTTTCTTTCCTATTTTCTTAATACTAATTTTTCGCTTCAGATTCTGCAGATTTATCATTGTCATGTGGATTTAATAATAGAGAATTAAGTGAAGATTCGGCTTATAATAATTTATCTTCAGATAATGTAATAGCACATAATAATACAACAACTAATATTAACTCATTTGAAAAGGTATATTTTTCATTTGTTTAAAATAAAATTAATGTGTATTTTGTTTTACAGTCAGAAAAAGTGTCATCTCCGAATAGCGATGGTGACGAAAAGCCAATCAATTTTACGTGTCATATTTGTAATAAAACATATAAATTTTTTAAATCCTTTCAATCTCACTTAAAACTACACGGTAATTTTTATATTATTTATTAAATCTAATCTTTTATTGTTCTTAATATTTTTTTAAGTTCAAACTCATTTTTTTTTGCAAAATTATTACACATCATTGAAAAATTCAGTTCTCTATTTAAAATTTGTGAATTATAAAATTAAATATATTTATTTTCAAATTATCTTATTCCCAATCCCCAATTCTTTGCAAATTGCAAATATGAGTATATATATTTTCAATTAATATATATATATATATATTTATTAATTTTTCAATTTATATATCACCTTTTAGAGTATTTTAATACAAAAAAGATGAATAAAAATAAATCAGTGTATGATACAAAATTATCAAACCAATTAAATATTAAAGAAAATTTAGTTAAAAATGAAGATGATAATATTTATGATGATAAACCAGAACATAACAATGATATTACAAATCCGTTAGAAAATAATCGATTGCAAGAAGAAAGTATATATAAACTTGAAAATAAATTAGAAGATAAAGCAATAACGCAAGAGAGATTTGAATGTTCTGAATGCCAGAGTAAATTTTTTAGAAGAAAATCAACTTTTATTCGACATTTACGTAATATTCATAAAAAAGCATCAACAGAAATATGGAAAAATTTATTAGTTAATAGTGAAAATGATGGTGATAATTCGTCAAATTTACAATGTAAAATTTGTGGAAAATTTTATTCACTTCTTAAAACTTTACAGAAACATTTGCAAGTTCACGGTAAGTAAATTAAACTTTTCTTTAATAATTATGTTTATAAATACAATCATAATTTAGGTCCCGATGGTAGTCTAATTCATACATGCCGTTGTTGCAATAAATATTTTGCAACTAAAGAAGAGGTTCACGCACATACAATATCTGAACATAAGGATCAAATTACGTGTACAATATGTAATAAAATATATAAAGATGCTGAATTACTGCAAGCACACCGTCGCTATTCACATTCTGATGACCCAAGTGGAAAACCAAAAAAATATACATTTATTTGTAATAAATGTGGTAGAACATTATCAAGTCGTACAGCATTAACTAATCATGAATTATCGGATTGCGGCAAAAGTCCCATTCATAAATGTAATGTATGTGGAAAGGGATTGCATAGTGCTGGTTCTCTCAAATCCCATATGCTTGTACATTCTGGTGAATTAGAATTTAAATGCAAATTTTGTGATAAAGGGTTTGCGCGAAAAGGTCAATGTCAGATACATGAACGAAAACATACTGGTGAGAAACCATTTCCATGTACGGTAAGTATTGTTTTTCAAACAAATGTTGGATTCGATAAAGAACAAATCAATTATTAAATATCTCGTATTTCTCTTAATTTAAATTAAATTTATATAATTCTTCATTATATCCATTTTAGTATTGTGATAAAGCATTTGCTTACCGTGAAAATTTACTTATTCATATTTCGACTCATACCGGTCTAAAACGTTACATGTGCCATAGTTGTGGTGAAAGATTTTCTTGTGTTACTGGGTTAAAAGCACATTGGCGAACCCATGCTAGTACATGCGGAGCTGATCCAAACCGTTCAACAAAAGCCTCTGGCGTTTATTTAGGTTTTCAAAAAGGACAATTAGTTCATACAAAGGAACCAACCGAATCTACGGAATAAATTTCATAATTTATGTTTTACTGACGAAAATAGTTGATAATGCAATAATCTTGTACGCTTTTCTTTATAAAATTGATTTAAGATAATTTAAGAAAAAAAATTAAAATATACAATAATTTTAAGTTATACTAGGTCCTCTTTCTTTTAATTTAATTTCAAGTTCATTACGTAATTTATCATAATTTAATTTCTCTAAAAGATTGTCATCTAGAATCGACCGTAAATTATTTTTAACTAAATTTATTTTCGTTGAATTTTCAGCCGATATTGGTATGATTTTTTTAAAATTAATTAATTTGTTTGGTTTAATTGCTTCTGGACAATCATCAATTCCTTCTTTCAAATTATTTATGGTTGATTCAATTTTTTCAAATTCATTGTCTGCACCACTTAAATCCATTTTATTTACTAATAAAACAATAGGTTTGTCCAATAATGTTTCATCATATAATTCTAATTCTTTGTTGAGAGCATAGATATTTTGTAAGCAATTGCGTTTCGGGTGTGATGGACTCAACTGAAATCCAAAAATATCAACTATCATTAAAAGTAAACGGGTACGTTCGATATGTTTGAGGAATTTATGCCCCATTCCTGTGAAAAGTTTTTATTGGTTATATAAAGTGTTTGTCATAATAGTTATTCCACTAATTATACCTATATTAGAATGTGCGCCTTCAATTAGTCCTGGAAGATCTGCTACAGATATAGATCGATAGTCAGGATACTCTATAATACCAATTTGTGGTCGAATAGTTGTGACTGAGTGTAAAAAAATTTATAAGTATAATTCAAATTTCATATAAAATATACTACATACATGGATACGATGCTATTTTCGGTGAAGCTCTTGAAACTGCTTTTAATAATGTACTTTTTCCAGCATTTGGAAAACCTACTAAACCTATATCAGCAATCAATTTCAAATCTAAGGTTATGGATTTTATTTCTCCAGGTTTTCCCATAAATGATGTGCCAGAACATCCACCTATACCACCCTTAGCAGCTATACAAGTTTCTCCATCTTTATTTAATTCACCTAGAATTTTACCAGTTTCATCTAAAATTCTTACTCCAATAGGAGCTTCTAATACTTTATCCATTCCACGACGTCCTAATATGCGAATTTTTGAACTATCCTCGCCGGGAGAAGCATTTATTCGCTTTGTTGAGTTACTACAATGTAAAATTATTTTGAATATTTTTAAAAAAAAACTTAAATAATGTACTTATTGATAATTTGCCGTAATGATGTCCCTTCTTTAGCTATAAAATAAACACATCCACCTTGTCCACCAATGCCGCCGTACTTTGGTACACCATTCCCACCATGACCCCCACGAATAGCTAATCGCAAAGAGTCTATAAATCTTTCATTTATAGGTCGTCTGAAATGCTAAACGTAAAAAATAATTTTACGAAATTAAATTGGTATTAGATTATATGATTTTTTACCTTCAACTGATGATAAAGAAGAACCATTTCATCATATTTTTAAACCAATTTATTGTCCACTAAAAGCTTTCCTTAATTAGCCCGCCAAACCATTTAGAAATAGAAATTTCAGAAACCTAAACTTATCACTCATATTCACAAGATGCGATAGTAACAAACAAAATCTCTGTCATATATCGACATTGCAAAGAGATGCTTTTGCTATATGATATTTGTGTAACAGCCAACCCAACCTAGCAGCGAAAAAAGCATCAGCAGTGGCAGCCAAACAAGTTTTAAAACAGAACATAGCAGCAAACAGTAGGCAGCAGCAGCAATCTGACAAATAATTTGTAATTAAAATAATAATTCTTTAGTATGCTTTGTCAAAATTATTCATTTCATGTTGGCAGCAAATCAGCAAATTATAGATTAGGATCCCTGCCATGTTGTGTTACGTATCATTCAAACTGTATTGTTTTTAAAATTTTGCTGCCGCTGCCGATGCTTAATTAAATTTTAATTAATAATCTTTATTTGATGTTTGATGTTGAAAGTAACCAAATGTCTTATCTAAAATATTTTTTTTTTAAAAAAACAATTTGCTAATTTTCGTTTCCCATATCGCTAATCGCTGCATATGTGCCTATAGCGTAAAATATTTGTTATGGTAAATTTCGAGGTTAGCAATAATTTTGACAGCCAATTTTGGGGAAAATTCAAAAGAGTTTCTTGATTGATAGGGTTTGGGATTGGGATTGTTTTGATATTGATAATTATTGTATTTTATTCATTCAACAACAAGATGGATGCATATGATTCGGATGAAGAGAAATCTCAATACCAGAAACTGGTGGAAAATAGGGACAAAATAAAGCCAGGAATGTTCGTAAGTGGTTGGGATGATGATGCAAACGATGAAGTTGATGATGATCCAAATCCTGATGGTATTGTGGGTATTGAATTTTTAGTGAATAGCCAAAATTTGTTATACTTTCAGCAAGTCTTACAAATCGTATTCTATGGGCTACAAAAGAAGCTAAAATAAATATTGTTCGTGATGTACTGGAAGTCGATTCACAATATGTTAATGCCACAGACACAGATGGATATACACCATTGCATCGTGCTGCTTATAATAATTTAGTTGATATAGCAGAATTATTGCTTCAACATAAAGCTAATCCAAATGCTGTAACTGAATTACAATGGACACCATTGCATTCAGCATGCAAATGGAGTAATGCTGAAACTGCAGCATTATTATTACAACATGGTGCTGATATAAATGCACCATCAAGTGGTTTACAAACACCGTTACATATAGCAGCTTCAGTATCAGATTGTCGGAATACTGCTTCTACTTTATTATTAAATCCAAATGTTAATGTGAATGCATTAAATAATTCTGATGAAACTGCAGCTGATATTGCTAAGAGAGCTGGAAGAACTTATCCAATTTTTGAAATGGGTCATGAGGCTTATCAAGTAGAAACTGGATTGATTGATTGATTGTGATTTATTTTTTATGAAAACAATGTAATTATTAGAATATATTTTAATTATAACATATTTTAAGTACATATTATAATTTTTTGTATTTTTAAAAACTATGTCGAAAATAATAATAATATGATATACAAATATTAAAAAATGGATTTCAACAAATTGAACATTATCTATAATACTGTTTTTCTTTATTCAACCAATAATTTCTTAGTAACATCCAGACATGCCCCATAGATAATAAAATTACTATTTACTCGTAGTAAGCTTATTAATTACATATTTTTTACTTCAATATCAAAAATGTTAACATTACATAGTAAAAAAAAAGGCCATTAGTTTCAACATTTCTCTAAAAAAATATTATTTTTGGTTTTATGAAAGGCAGAATGCAAAATTTACTAAAATCTTATAGCAAATTTGTATAAATACTACATAAAATCTTTAATTTCTTTAAAAAGCTAATTTCTTTAGAAATATTCTTGGTCCCCAAGAAGCTATAAAACAATTATTGGGATATATTATCCCGATGGGATCGAAAGGATTAAGAAAAATCAAAATTTTAAATCAAGACAAATATATATGTATATAAATTAATTAAACATAATTACTCATTTAATTTTACAGTTTCGAAATACATTTTTTCACCTTGTTCGAGGTTAAACTTTTAATACTCTAGAATAACAATTTAAATTAATTATATATAATATTCTTTGTACATAAATAACTAAGTTTAAAAGTTATTAATGTAATATAAATATTGATTTGTTTGTATTCACATTCACGAATAAAAACATGATACACTGGATTAATATATATAAGCATATTAAAAAAAAACTTATGCAACATTGATGCTTGATTTAAAAACACCAAATTTAATTGCTTGCTTCGATAATCTTCTAAACAATAATTAATTTTAGATTTAATTTAATTTAATTATATATATGTACAGGATGTGGCATAAATATTTGCGTTCCGTTCGCTGAACTGAAAAAAGTATAACTAGCATATAATTCAGTCAGTTATGATCCACCCTGTATATAAAAACGATATTAATATTTTAAACTGGTTCTTAAAATTAATTTTAAATCTATTTATATTTTTATTTTATAACAAAAAATTAAAGGAAAATATACATTAAAAAACTTTAATGACATGGAAAATTCTAATTCTTAAGCCAAATTGGTGATTTTGGCTCTGATTTTTTCTTTTTAAATGTGCTTGGATGCGGTTTAAATACAAACTAAAATAGCATTTATCGATGAAAATCATCAAATGGATGGATGCAGCAAAGCGCATTGCTTCCCTAAGTTTATTGTTCTACTTTAAATCATCGGGTTTAGTTGAATAGAAATCGATGATTTGTTTAATCTTTAATGTCATTTTCATCTCTATAGACCACTTAACCATATCGAATTATAAAAGCTGACGTAGAAATTATCTCTGGCTAATAAAGTTTTCATTTCTTGTAAAATCCCCATGACGGATATAATTATATATGTGTAACCTTTATGTAAACAATAAAAATTATATACGACAAGTAATATATAAACTAAATTCATCTACGCGATATTCATTTTGTTTGGTTGCTAATTATTAGCTCTCATTTGCATTCTGATCTGATTCGTTTATTTCAAATTTATCACTTCAAGTGTTTACATTCGTTTGTCTATCTACTAACTATAAAAAATTAATAACTATGTATATATAGGAACAGAATGATAATCTAAATATAAAATTAATATAGTATATTCTTCATAATTAAAAAGTAACTACAATGAATACATAATTATTATTTGTTTTAATTAAAAAACAATTTGAATTGTTATTAGTTAAATTTAATTTTATATTAAAAGTTAATTTTACAATATGTTCGATTTCAAGGCTAATATTTTTCGCAAATATGTTTATTGAAATGGAATATTAAATATATATTCAAAAATAAAAAAACCGGTACATAAATTTGAAACGCATAGATATTTTCGTTGGGTTAATTCGAAATATTTGAAAATACATAGAGCCATAAAAAATTATGAGTATAGGCAAGAGTTTGTTAATTTAAATAGTTTAAATTTTAAATCTTTTCATAGGCACCTAAACAAAGGAAGATAATGGAACACTGTCTCATGATTTTATTATACTATACGAGTATGCTTAATATAACACACCAGCTAACATCTATTCTTGTTAGAAATTTGCAAGATCGTAGTTATTTTCCCAATATTAAAACTACTTGATTGTACGAGTATATTTCACTAGTATTATTCTTAAAACTAAGTAAAAACACATAGACGTATTGAGTATAGTAAAAAAGTGCCTCTCTATAGCTCATACACCACATCCATTTTTTTATATCAAAAGGTAATTTGAGATATAACTAAAAATTCTATTTAGTTTGCCTTTCGCTTGAATTTCAAATATTCAAATATATAAGAAAATGTTGATAGAAAAAGTGGAAATTCCACTCAGGCTTCAGACTCCAAAAAATCGAATCGAATCTAAACTCTACAAGAATATAATTATAAATATTATTAGATGGTATCTTGAATACATTAATTACTATACAATAACGACCTTCCGATTTTTTTACTTAAATAATAAATACATACATTGATACATATATATTTATATTGATTTATTTCATAATTTTTTTTTGGAAAATTTGATTGAGAAATTAAGAAAATAGTAAAAAAATATATATTTACGGTTCGCCACTGAATTAAACTCTGCGTGTATATATTTAAAAAAGCTCTTCTTATATATTTGAATAGAAAAAAGTATAAATACAAGAGTTAAAATATTTAAAAGACGGAATTATTATTATTTTATTGTAAAATTTAAATTGTTTTTAAATTAGAGATATATTAATTAAAAAAATAATAATTTGAAATGCAATATATTTTCATATTTTGTTTTTTCGGTGGTATTGCATTTGGTCTTACCCAACAAACCTCTAGTGAAGCAGAATTTATTTTACGTGAGTGTTGGTGATTTATAAAAGATATTTAAACATTACTTAGTAATAATTGCATTAAAATCCTTTATATAGTTTATATAATCCTTTATAATTGTTTGTTGAAAATTTTAAATTTTTATACATATTTATATATGAAAATCTGAAATTCAATTTTTTATTAAAAAATTAATTCATGCTTAATTGAATTTTAAAGTTTCATTTTAACATTGTCAATAAAACGAAATAGAAACATTAACTACAAAATAATTCTGTGAAATTATTTATTTAAATTAATAAAAAAAATGATATCCACATAAAACTCTACGATACCTAGCACTACATTTTCATACATAGGAATAAAAAGGATTATTATAATTTAAAACTTTTAAAATTTTAAAATAAACAACATAATTTTTAATAGAAAATTCAGTATAATAATTTAATAACTATAAAATTTTAAATTATAATATAATTTAAAAAGTTGTGACTGTGCCACAAATAGATAATTTTTTTAATAATTTATTATATTATAATTAAATCAGTTAATTAACATGAATTAGTTTCAAAAATTAAATTTATCTGCGTAATTAAATATTGCAATTTTATTTTACGTAACAAAAACATTCGGTTGAAAAATATTTTATAAAAATGTTGAGACCTTTCATAATTTGATAATAATTACGTTACCTTAATTCTAAATTCGGGCCTAAATTTCACAATAGTCTTTTACACCCTCAACATTTGATCCTTTCAACTTTTTTATGTAGCCCATTTTTATCTCTAAGAAAGTGTGATTATTTTGTGTCACTCTTTCTTATCACTTTAAAGTGTCGATGTTATATCGTTGTTGAAAATTATGTAAATCGTTAAATTTTCATTTATTAAATGTCGTTAAGTCTAAAAATAATATTTATGACATTTATATATAATTTTTGAACTTGAAATTAAATACTTGTACATATTATAATAATTATCCAATAAAATCAACGATTTAATAAATAATAAATTTTGTAAAACAAATTTATAAAAGTAAAAGATAAAACAAATAATAATTTTAATTATGATGTTGTATTTAATGATATAATTTTTTATGAATAGCAAAAATATATAAGATATATACGGTATATAATTAAATATTTGTTAAACTATAATTAAAAACAATTTTTAATAAAAACTGAACCGTGACATATTTTTACTTATTAAAAAATCACTCGAATGAATCAACAAAAAATATATATTAATTATTAATTAAGTTGCAGTAAAGTAAATTGCAACCAGTAATATGACATTTTCAAATTATATTAAATTCATATTGTTATCGTTACAATTTCAAAATCAATCTTTTATTATATGTGTACTCGAAGAATTAAATATTAAAAAAATAAAAATAAAATGTAGTTTTGTATATATTCGTATCGGTATATCATATAGCTATTTACCATTTGGAATTAAACACTAGGTATTTTTAAATTTTTGGATCATTATATAAATTATTACATCAATTATTATCCACTTCAATATACATAATACGAATTCATAAATAATATTACATAATTATTAAATAATATAAATTATAATTAATAATTTAATTAAAGCATCTGACATCAAAACATGTAGTCGAGACAATCCTGATCTAAATGAATGTATTAAGGATACATTACAACAGCAAATACCACTTTTACATGTATGTAACTACATATATCAAAAAATTTAATTTTTTTTTAACATTTTGAAATGAAATTTTACAGAAAGGATCATCAGTCTTAAATATACCACCGCTAGATCCTTTTGAAATGACAAATAATCGATTTGAATATTCAAATGGTCCAGTTGCTGGTACAATAATTTTAAAAAATGTTAAAGTTTATGGAATGGCTAGAACAATTATTAAAAATGTACGTGCAAAAATTAATGATGATGGTTTGTCAGCTGAAATTGATGCATTTGTACCAAGAATATATGTTGAGGGAAATTATAAAGCTGATATAAAAATAAATGATGTAAAAATGAGACCAAAAGGATATTTTAATGCAACATTAAGTATATTTCTATTTATTATTTTAAAAGATTAATTGAAATTTCTGAAAATTGATTGTGTTATTTAAAAGGTGATATTGTAAATACTGCTAAAATTAGCGGAATTTTTGAAATGATTAATAATAATAGACATTTACGTTTAACAGAAGTTGATGTAGATCCAGAAATTCGTGATATGAAAATTTTTGCTACTGGTCTTGTAGCAGATCCTACTTTAAGTATGATAAATTTAATAATTTATTTTCAATCAAATTATTTGTGATTATTAATTTTTTTTTATACAGATAGCATAATATTAGATTTTGCAAATCAATATTGGCCTGAAATGTATAAAATTATCCTGCCAGAAACCAAAGTTCATTGGGAACCAATAGTATTGGAAAATGCTAATCAATTCTTGTCACGTGTACCTTTTGATAAATTACTCACCTTTACAAATTGATAATTCGACAAATTTATTTTTTTATATATTAAATGGCTAAATTTTCTTTTCTATTAGATCTGTAATAAAAATGATTTTATATATTCAAATTCCAATTTTATTTTATTTCAATTAAGTTTAAGGAGACAAAGGAGAATGGATAACCAGAAAAAAGAATGGATAAAAAAGTGAAAGTTATATATAAAAAATGATGAAATTAATGATATTTAATGATATATAAAAAATAATTTTAAATGAATTATAATTAAAAAATAGAACTGTAAAATAATTCAATTAACTTAAAAAACGATTCAATTGAAAAATAAAAGAAAAAAATTTACCCTTATATTAATTTGAAAAGTTATATTTTTGTCCGTAAATGGAAATAAATAATATGTAGGAAAGATAACAAATTTTTTTTAATAGGATTAGTAGTATAACTAAATTAAGCCCATAATTATTAAACTACTGCATAGTAATTGTTCTGCGCGCCTTTTTTTCTTCACAATATGTCGAAAAATCTTCTCAGTGACTTATATTTTATTAGGAAATGTTGTAGGGTTTGTTGCGTGACTGGTATATGTAATCATTCAAAGTATTTTAAATTACAATATAAAATAATACATTATTACATTATACGTGTATATAAAAATAAAATATATAACAGTTTATTGTTATCTTTATAAAATTTGTACATTTTTTTTTATAATTTTATTTACTTTATAAAACCGGTTCCTAAATTATAAACATATTATTTTAATATGCCGAAATCGTAATTAATAATTGAGTTTTTTAAGTAAATGTACGAGGGTTGATTGGAAAATCAAGTGAGAACAGAAACCGTTCGAGATAGATAAAAAGGGTAAATGGTAATAATATGCACCATGAACATTATGACTAATTAAAATGTAAACGATAAATACTGTACCAAATACCAAATTCTGTACCAAATTCGCAATAATGGATTTAATGAGAACTTACGCAGCAGGACTACTAGGACGATAAAAAATAATTCCACCAACTTTGTTGTGCTCATGGTCATAATTTTTATTCATTACTTAAAGAAATGAAAACTGCATTATTATTGAATTGTTTGAATGGTGAAATTGAAGCATATTTACTAGTAAAAATTCATCATCCATAGTATTAAAAACTTTCGTTTGACTCAGTTGATGTTTAAAAAGACTATTTAATTTATCTAAAAGAAATAAATAAGGTTGTTTTTTATATTTGTCACGCACTTTTCGATTAACCCCTGAATACAGAAGAATTTAATTGATTTTTCTTTTATCTGCTGCCAAATAACACATTAAACAGATTCTATCTTCAAAAATTAGTTATAATTTCAAAAAAACAACTAACACAATTCTCAAGGTTTTTTATATTAAAAATGATAGATTTTTTTTTTTAATATTATAAGACTTGTTTTCAGACCATCAATCTACAACTATTTTATTTAACAATAATTCATTATAGATTTTACCATTTATATTTGAAATTATTTGTCCGTTTTATAAAATTAAAATAAGTCTTAATTAGCTTTTATACAAAAAAATTAAATTAAATTAAATTCATCATTAAATTCTAACAAAGTTACGACTATGTCTAGAATTTAAATAAATGGGTTGAATCTCATTACATCTATTTCAAAGTCAAATATAAAATGATCAGATAAATTGCTTTCAACAAACTCATTTATATCTAATATAAGATTAAAACATATTATTATGGAGGGGTGAACGTGAAATATCATCAATATTATACTAATATACCAAACAATTATTAAGAAATTCAAAAATAAAAAATCCCAAAAAGTTATTTTTTTTCCAAAAAAATTTGTATTTAATACGAAAATAACTAAAGACCGGAATTTAATAGATGAAAAGTTTCAGCTTTCAGATTATCTAAGTTTTTGATTAAGAAAAGAATGAATTTTATATTAATTTTAGTAACAATTTTTAATATTTTATTTTTAAATATTTATGCACAAAATGGAGATGATTTTTATTCACGTAAGTTTTTTTATTTTATTAAATTTTTAAATAAACAAATAAGTTTTAAATAAATAAAGCTATAATTTGAAAGAGTTTAATATTAAATTTTTTTAATATTAATGAATGATGTCTTGAATACGAATTAAATAAAAATTAACTTCATTTAGCATCGAATCGATGAATACAATAAATTTTATAATTTGAAATGTTTGTAATTAGAAATTGACATTATCTTATATCTTATTAATGATGAACTGTATATAACTAAAATTATACATATGTTATTTTAATATTACAGCTGCAATACATTTTGAACCATGTTCACAAAATGATTCAAATTTAAATCGTTGCCTGAAGAATTGGATACAAAACTTATTTCCAAAATTAATTGTAAGTTCAAAAACATAATATGTAATAATAAATAATTAATACACATATTTCAATATATTGTAGAATGGTTCATCAGATTTAAATGTGCCACCATTGGATCCATTTAAAATACCAGAAAAACCTTATCGTATGATAAGTGGAGCTTTTTATGCAACATTTATACCAAAAGATGTTAAAATTTATGGAATTGCAAATAATAAAATTGAAAATGTCCGACATGAAATTAATAATAATGAAATTACAATTGAAATTGATACATTTAATCCGAAAATTTTTATGAATGGAAGTTACAAGGGAAATGTAAAAATTGATACTATAAAATCGAAACCACAAGGAATTTTTAATGTAACACTAAGTGACATTCGAAATACTTATAAATTATTAGGAAATTTTAATTACATTAATGGTGAGAAATATTTAAAAATTCGTGAATTTCATTATGTGCCTAGAATTGATGATTTTAAATTTTATGCAAGTGGTATTTATCCAGATACCGAAACAAGTAATATATAATTTTTTATTTTAAATTTTTATTAACCAAAAATAATATTTATATAAAATATATTTATAGATGACGTGTTTGTGAAATTTATAAATATTTATTGGAGAGATATGCATAAAATATTATTAGATGATTCACGATATATATGGGAGCCAATATTTTTAGAAACAATTAATCAATTTTTATTATTTCTACCATTTAAACAAATAATTACATAAATAAATTATTTATAAATTAAAATAATAATATGTAATTAAATTTTTAATTTTTAATAATTAATTACAAATTCACATTTTTTTACATTGAACTATTAGGGCAATTTCACCGATTATTAAATTAATATTAAATTACTTCCAAATTATCTAACCATGAATCCAAAAACAATTTATAATTAACTCTGAAAAATTATGATTTCATAGCTTGATCAACCATTTTATGATTTAGAGAAATTAAGTATTATTTATTTTAATGCATTTTTATGATTTACAATTCGATTTGAAGTTATCATTGCAATAAATTTATAAAAAAAGATTTTCTAAATTTATTACCTTTTACATTTAAATTGTAATTTGAAAAAGTATTACTAGAATTTAAAAAAAAAAAATACTTGATTTGTCTGATAAAAATCATTGTACTGTGCAATTGAAAACTACATATATAACTTGAAAGATTAAGTACCAAAATTGGTACCAAAAATAATAAAATTCGACCTAATTCGTAAAATTTTCTTTATTTATTAACCTTTGAAACCGAACTTTTAAAATATAAACTTTTATTGATTATTATTACGCAATTAAAGTTTAACAGTCTACTAACATATGTAAGAGAACTTGATACTTGAAATTTTTAGATTTATACTTGTAATATAATTACAAAAAATAAACTACAGCAAATTTATCAAGGTGGTATAATTCCTACTATTTTTCATATTACATACATTATTTTCAATAATAAACAGGAATAAATAAACTAGTTTCAGTTTTTTATTTTAATATTATAATAAAGTATTTATTTTATAATAAGAACGAGATTTAATAAATCTGGTAAAATGGATGTATTAATTTAATTCGAATCTGCTGTCGTTTATAAGAAGGATGTTGAGTTAAAATTAAAGATTATATTATATAATTTCTTTTAAAAGTTAATATAATTATTTTCATATTATAATACTTGTAGAATTTCGAAAAAAGATTGCTGTGAGACATGAATTTTCCGTCTACGTAATATTATGTAATATTTTTAAAGTACAGCAGTACTGCACTGTATACAACGTAAGGATCTCTAAATATCTCTACTTTCCGGTAACTTACCTGTTGAAAGGCAAAGGCAATTTTAATCATTATACATAAATTAGCTTGTTTACACATAAAGTATTACACTAATCTGCACAAAAATTAAATGAACATTTTTTATAAATATCAGATGAAAGAAACTGAAAAATATATAACGAGACTTGACCACAAAAATTATCTTAACCATAGTATAAAATGTAGGGATCAGAGTGATTCTCTATATATAAATACTTATTGCTATTAATACATATTTTTATATTCCTCACCTCATAAAATTAAAATATATATACGGTATATATATATGTATAATGATAATGAAGAAACATAATATTTAAATGGGGCCTTGATCTCGTCTTTCTCGATCTCGAGTCTTATGCAATTTAAATGCAATTGAAAAAGATTAAAATGCATCTACACTGCATCAAAAAAAAAAATTTACTTATTTGCAGTACCACAACAATATTTTTATTTACAATCTGGAATAATCCAATTATATTTTATCATTAATTTAAAATTCATTTGTGCCCCCCCTCCACTAGAAAAAAGACTAATGAACTGGCAAATAATAACCACTTTTAAAAGCTTACAAGCAAAAGTATATAAATACAAGAGACATTTTAGTTGACGGTTTAAATATTAATTATATTTTGAAATTATAAAAGTAAAATTGGAAAAACTGAGGAAAAATTAATTTATAAAAGTGAAAACTTATAGTATATAAAAAATGAAATTATTTATACTATTATTTACTTTTTTCTCGCTAACATATAGTGCAATCCTAGTACCAGAAAATCAATTCGTTTTACGTGAGTGAAATTTTGAACATTATGATATTTGTTAAAGTAATAAATATAAATAATAAAATCTTAAGGTTTAAATTACAAAATAGTTTTTTGCTGGTATATAATTTAAATTATAAATATTCGTTAAATTAATTCTAATTATAATTTATTAACACTATAGAATAGAACATAAATTAATAATTATAGCAAGTTTTAATCAATAATGTCTGGCGTTATACATTATATTGCTTTAATTAAATTATAAATTTGTACGTGACTTGTTATTGCAGCGGCCTTGACCGTTCATTGACGAATAAACTGGGCGAAAGTAATAATTCGCATCTGTATGGTTGGGTATATAAGGAGTTCATACTGAGAATGTTATGAAGAGGTGGCCCAATAGCTAATTTTGAGAAATGTCCGTACTATCTAAACCTATATATATGTATACACCTCAGCTTTGACGATACGCTACTTTTATTTCATTTCAAATTCTAATTATATTTAAAGAATCTTAACGAATCAAGATTTAATATGCACATGTTAATTTATACAGAGATTTTTTATATTTATTTATTATTATTAAATAAAAATTATAATTAAAATATTAGTTATAATATTTCTGATTTGATGAATTTACAGCTGAAGGTATTAAAACTTGTGAACAAGATGATCCCAAAATTGATGAGTGTTTCAAGGAAACATTTCAGGAGCAAATGAAAATTTTTAAAGTATTCAAAATTACATTAAATAATATTTAATAAAAAAATATTAGCATTATATCTTTATTTTTCTCTTTTCTATAGACTGGTTCAAAAGTACTTAATATACCACAACTCGATCCATGGCTATTACCAAGTTATCGTTTCGATTATTCTATTAATGGTATACAATTAAATTTAATTGTAAATAATGGTAAGGTTATTGGTATGGGAAAAACATTATTTAAAAATGTTCGTTCGAATATTAATGATAAGGAATTACGTATGGATATTGATATGTTTTTCCCACAAATTTTTATGGAAGGAAATTTTAAAGCTAATGTTAAATATAATGATGTTAAAATGAAACCAAAAGGATATTATAATTTAACGATGAGTAAGTTTATTGTCGTTTAATTTCAATTACGTTATTATAAATTCAATTCATTTTGCTCAGATGACATTTCTAATACTGCTTCAATATATGGTGTTTATGAGTATATTAATGGTAATAGACATTTGACAGTAAAGAATTTCAATATAAATCCAGAAATAAAAGGTGTTAAATTTAATATTAATGGTTTATTCCCTGATATAGTTTTAGGTAAGTTATATGATTAATGTATAAAATTTACATAAAAAAATTAATATATCTTTTTTGATTTCAGATAATGTTTTCTCAACATTTATCAATCAGTATTGGTTAGAGTTATATAAAGTTGTTTTAACTGAAACAAAATCAACTTGGGAACCCATTTTAGTTAAATCTATAAATACATTTTTATCAAATGTTCCAATTGATGTTTTAATTACTCCACCAAAGAATTTAGGAAAATTATAAAAAAATATTGGTGAGCTTTTGTACAAGAGAATTCATACATATGGTACATGGAATTTATATTAGTGATATATTTATTTATTTTGTATTTAAATTTTCGCCATTAAAAAAGTCGACATATTTTAATAACAAAAAAGTATATTATTTTATTTTTATATTTTTATGAGCATAGCAATACTCATCTCATACTTACTTTTATCATTAATAGAAAAATACTACATTTCTATGAATGTTGTGGCTAGAAGCCAACTGGGTATGTACTACGGCTGTCGCATAGCCACGTATACTTTGAATTAAAGGTAATTAAAATACCTACATTTTAATGTATTATATACGTATAGATGGTAATGAGTATAGCATTGTATGTCTCCAAACAACAACAACAACTCAAAATAAATTAACTTAAAAAGTATTTCGCAAAAAATTTAATTTTTTACGTTTAGATCGTAGTTTTTTAAGATCTCCTTATTTAATTTTAAGCAAATTGTTCATTAAGGAAATTACTATATTTGGGAAACTACAATTAGGGAAATATTCCTGTTCCTAAATTTAGTACTATATGATTGCTATTTTATGAAATGAAAACTTTGTTTCCGTAAATTTAATTTTTACCACCTAAAATTATGCAAAATTGAAACTACTAATAATTATTAGTATATAAAATATAAATTCTAATACATTAATAAATTTTAAATGGTAAATAAATATACATATATCATATTTCTGGAGCTATAATTAATTACGTTTTTGGTATACGTTTTGGTCTTGTATTTAAATGAATATTAAAATGAATAAATCTTCTTTATATGTCTCCAAACATGTCTCCATTGTTAATGTCACAAGAATCTTAAATTTTCTGGTCCTCGACGACGTTGCTTTGGTATTTCGCCTAGAGGAGCTTTAACCCCTTCCATTCCATCAACATTTTCTATGTACAGGCTGTTATATTAACAGTATTCTACCAACAAATAATTTCAGGATTACATCTTCTATTAACCATTCCAATAGTGTAGATTACGATAAACCAAATTAGTGTCAAAAATTAAATTATTTTTCTATGATATTTTCAACAAATAAATAAACCATTTTAATTATTCATATAGTATTTTTAAATTAGATCGTTTTCTGAGCATACATTTATTTTCTTAATGTTTTCGCAATATGAGATAAACATATTAAGTATTTCTGTGTCGATTGTGTTCTTAAAAACTAAATAGATAAAAAAATTTTTTAGTCAATTTTTGTTTTGAATAATTTGCATATTTTCTGTTTTCAAATCTTCTAATATGTATGAAATAATTAAGTATCTTTTTTGAGAACTACGGTGAGTATTTTAGTATAGTACATGTACACTTTAACAAATAAAACATATACAGAGATTAACATTGGTAAATCCTTAAATAACAGAAACATTCTAAATTTACCAAAAATTAATACTTTTCACCTGACTGATATTCATCACTTGTATTATTTTGTCAATGCGATAAATACACGTGAAAAAGATTTATTTACGTATATAAGTAGAATATGTAATTATAAAATCTTTGAGAAAATGTGTACAATTTACATATTAAAGGTGAAATTATAATATCAAATTACCTTGTTTAACTAGTTTTTTTTGTTGTGATAAGTGATACACTTTATATATTAATATGTATTGTGTGTATTAAGAGTATAGTCAAGCAAAAAAGAAGGTCTTTGACTGGTATTACTGTATAATAATTTTCAAAATATGACGTATTTTTGTGTTGATGTTAATAAGGTAAATATTTATATATATTATGTACTATAAAACATAATAACTCAAAATAAATTAACTTAAAAAGTATTTCGCAAAAAATTTAAATTGAATTTTGGTTAAAATTGAATTGTACCATTTATAATAAATACTCTATTTCAATAACACAAAATACATATATCTTTCCAAACATATATGTTGCACATTTTCACCATAGGTCTTATATATACATATTATTTGTAATTTTTGTAATTAAAATTATTTATAAATTATCCTTTACTTGTTTTTTTTTTCATTAGTGGACAATTAAGACATGGTTTAAAATGAATTTTAACAAACTCCATTTATTAAATTTTCGAAATTCAATTTAATTATTATTATTATTTTTCTTGCCCACGTTAAATTTATTGAGGCGAAAAAAAATTGTTTGTTTATTTTTTCGGTTAAAAATTTGCCGAATTTTTTTTTTTTTTATGATACGATAAAATAATTTTTAAATTAATTTATGTAAAATTTTATTTTCAATTCAATATAAATAATAGATATAAAATTTCGTTAAATTTTTTATTTATTTGTAATATGAAAATACAAAAAAAAACTTTGTACGAAATTGTCAGTTGACATTTTGGTATATATTTTTTAGCAGACCATCATCATCATATAACTATACATGTATTACAAAAATTTTGATTTTGATATTTTAAGTTGACTAACCTTATAAAAAATAAATAATTTTCATTAAATTAAAATAAATATAGATATTTATTTTTAAAGTTTGTTTTTTTTTTTAAACAAAATTCAAATATAACATTTTACTGTAATTTTGAACCTTACCAGAGATTATTTTAACAAATAAAAATGTAAACCAAAAAAATAATAAAATAAAATCTATATTTATCTTACAGTGAACTTTTTATAACATTTTAAGCTCTGAATATCCTTTGTGATCATAACAAAAAATTTTGTATAAAATAATAAAATAATTTAATGATATAATTTGTTGATGTATGGATAACAAATTATTTCGAATTAATCATCATTTTAAAATTGATATAAATGTAGTAATAAATTCACTTTGAGTATACATACATAGTTTATTAACCTTTTCAACATTTTTTAATCAAAAATAAATAAATTTCAATTTAATTCACTCCAACCAAATCATGTGAATCTTTTAAGTTTTAAATAAAAAATTTAATTAGTTTAGAAAATGCAATTAATATAAAGTTGATTAAATATTTTTTTGGTTATGGTTGGCGACTGTATGGGCTTAGTAGGTACTGTTGTATACTATGCTGCGGTGTATTTAGGTATAATTTTCAAATCTCATAATACACACTAAGATTACTGAAATATTTAACATCTAGAAGGTGACACAAATTTGCAAAATAAAATATACTGTACTCATCATTTATCTTGATCTTAAATCACTTGAAAGAAATAAAATATTAAGGCAAAAACTAAACTCATCCTTGGAAACTTTTATATAAAATAAGGGCAACAAACTCAATTTTCATATAAAAAAAGATACAAAATGTAAAATGATATTAAATTCTTTTTGAAGGTCAAATTTTTAGATTGTGTTGTTAATTATTGATAAAAAATATTATATATTTATATATATATATATATATATATATAATTGTACTCGAATTAATGAATTACCAAAATTTAATCTTCTTATATTAATAACCATATAATTGTCTTCTAATTTAACTAATCCTTAGGGATTTGTCTTATATATAGATAAAACTAAACCGGCAATTTGAATTATTAATAATATATATACAAATATTTAATGTCATTATACTTCTTCAATTTATTTGTTCAAATATATATTTACTAAAACATCCTGACAAAAATCATACAAAATTCAATCATCACACATTATAACCTATTTAAAATAAAATGTAAATATGTATTACAACAACAAAAATAATATTATATAGTGGGGATGATTATATATTTTTAAGTTGCAATTGAAATTGTCTTAAAGAATTCAAATAAACAATCCAACATAACAACAACAACAACAAAAATTAAGAAACAAACAAAATTTTTATATAAGAACCTTGGTAATGGACAAGGTGAACTCAGTAATCATAGAAGAACGGAAGACTCGCGACGTCGTGATCATTTTTGTTTTTATAGATTGTGCGAATAAATAAAGTTCTTGACTATATATAAAAAGCAATCAAAAGAAAAAGTGAAAAATAAAAACAAAATTAATTCAAATTCACCACAAATAGAATTTTTTTGTTGTTGAAAAGATACTTTTGAATTAAAGAAATTGTTATAGTTTGTTTTTGAAAAAAAAAAAAAAATTAATCTTGTGAGCATGCAATCTTGGTTTTATTGATAAATCGTGAATAAAATACTAAATTTGTGCCTCAGACTTAAGAATAATTCGAAATATAAATTATATATGTATAGTAAATTTTTTTATACTACATGAAAGTGATAACAATTTTATTTTACATATTTTAAAAAATGAATTATTTCGTATGATCATTGGATATATTTCCAGTCCCCTAGAATAATGTATCATTGGTAGATTAAAAAAAAATATGACCTTGAATCTTGTATACAAAATACAATAAATTGCCTATAGTAGATAACTTGGCAAAGTTTATCTTTTGCTTCAACATTAATAAATTTAAATTTTCGTTCATCCAGAAATTATTATTTTGCTATATTGAATTATTGCTTCTTCTTTTTCAATATTCTCGGGGAAATCCGAATTTAATTATATAGCATTTTCAGTTCATGAAATTAGTGGTATTTTTCCATAATGTAGAGTCTTTTTCTAGACTATGTGGAAAAAGTAGAGCAATTTTGATATTGAAGAAGATCAATTTTTAACTAGTAATGCTATATAATTTAATTTTGATTTTCGGAATTGAAATAGAAGCCAATAGACGATCCATGTTCAATTTCCTGTTAGGACTAATTAGGAAATCAAACCGAGATCTGGGGGAAAACCCTTAACAAAGTGGAGCCATATAATCAAATCTGGTTAACTCCGATTTTTTTTATAAACTTAGACACACAAAAAATTTACCAAGAAATATTGTTTAGAAATAATCCAACTTTCGAACACATATTAATAGTAGCCATAAGAGACCCGAATTGACCTATAATATTTTTAATTAAACAATTTCTCTATTTTATTTTGCAGTCCAATTATTAACATATAAAAACCAACGACATATCTTATAAAAAAAACATTATTCAAAATCTATTTTATAAAAGTTTTGTGAACCTGAAATAAAACTGATTTGAAAATAATATCCAGAATTACTTATATACATATACATAGTATATAAAAAAAAAAGATTATAAAAAATCATGAGAATAAAAATGCAAATATATCTACTTTTATGGATTACCATAATAGTATCTTCTGAGAAAATCTTAATTAATAAGGATTCAGATGAAAATGATTCCATTATTATTGAAGGTAATTTTTAAATATATATTTTTTTAACAGGTTGTGGTAAAAAAAATAAATTTATGTTTTTTAGATTAAAGCTAAAACATTTTTTTGTACATTTATAATATCTATAAGAATATAGACAGAGTAATGTAATTTCTTTTTATTTATTATAACGACTCAGAGCAGAGTATAATGACTTATAAGTAGATATTAGAATAATATTCCAATTTAAATATATTGAATAATCCAATTATCAATTAACTGATAAATTTCCAGTTTTTTTGTTGTACAGAAGCTTACATATTTATCTTCTTTACATTATTTTTTTATATTCAAATTTTATGTATATAGTAAAATTGAAAAACAAAAGAAAAGACAAAGAATATAGAAATATGTAAATCTGTACAAATGAAAGAACATTATCACGCATTTTGACTTATAGATGTTAATTGGACCCATATATAGTTTTTGTTTAAAAAATATCGCAAAATTAATGTTGGTAGGTGGATAAAAACAATTAAAAATTTTTAATCCATAATATCGTTAATGTAATAATTGCCATCTTTTTAAATGTTGTTTTTGATAATTTGTATATCAGGGTATTGGAAAATGATACTAGTGTGTTAAGTTATAATTTTCTGAATCATTTTAATGAACCATTTGAATGATGATTACTAATTTTCTATTATTGATTACTTCTAATTGGAAATAGATTATTGTGTTAATTGGAAATAGCAGTTAGACTATTTAACCATAAGCAAACAACTAAAGAAACCATAATATAAATAGTATTAAATACATTTATTGGTTTTTAATAATTAATTTTGAATACATGCAAATAATCAAAACAGTTTTTTTTAATGTAGTAAATTTATTTGTGCCAAAACATAGTTAAAATTTAATTAACATAAATCGTTAGCTAAATATTATTTCCCTGAATATTAAATAAACTAAAAATTGAATTAATCATTTCACATTTTAATGTTAACCTATATAATTTTTGTAGGAAAAAACCAGAAAGTTAAAAATAAAAATATGTTAAATAATTTAGAGTATAAAATAAATTAAATTTGAAATATTTTGATTAAAATGTGCTTTCAATATTTTTGATTCAGAGAGCTTCCAATCGTTTATTTAAAAATAATTTATTCAAAATATTTTTACGTAAAAATAGCAAATTTAAATTTTATTACAGTCATTTTTCTTTGTTATCAGTCAGTGAACTTTATCATAGGTTTAAAAAAAAATATTTGAAGACAATTTTCAGTTGATATAGTTATTGATATACGAACAATTCACTGTATTCAAATTCATTATGTGGTAATTCATTGTATAACAATTCACCGAACTAGTTATTTATTGATGTTTTTGTAATTTGGAGGAAGCAAAACATTCTATAGTGAAATCATTATATTATATTATAGTTTAATTAACTTTCATTTTTAAATCTAAAAGCATTTGATTTGGACAAATGCGGGTTCCAAAATGTTAAATTTTATTAACGGTGTAAAGTAGTGCTTCTCAAACTAAAAATTTTTGGGCAAAAATGATATTAATGTGAATAATGAAAAAAAAACAAAACAAAAGTCTAAGAACACAAACTTTTTTTAATTTTAATTTACTAAAAATTTGTGGGCAAAACCAAAATAGAAAAAAATATACAAAATAAAATAAAATTCTAAATGCAATTTTTGGGTTTTAAAAATAATTTTGAAATCTACCAAAGGAAAGGCAAATCAATGAACAAAATATTGAAATTAATTAAAATCATAAATATACATATATATATATGGAGGCAACTATAGTCAGTAATTTCCATTTTCCATGGAAATATTATTAAAATATAAGCAATTCTACTGATGGTTTGATTGTAAATTCAATAATTATAATTTTCCTTTATAATTATATTTATTATTGGAATAATTTTATACACATATACATATATATGTAACGATGTAACCTGTTTAAAAATAAAATTTCTTTGTCTGAAAAACATATTATAAGATATTATTTATTTTCTTCCAGAAATATGGAAACAAAATTATTATTATTTTTAATGTAATAAATCATTCTTTTCGATTTCATTTTATAAACAAGTTCGTTAATAAGATTATAAACGTATTTATGATGCGATAGTACCTGTGATAATATTTATTGTGGAATATAATACTAAAGAAAATTGAATAATTAAAAAAAAAGTGTTTTATATATTATTGCTTATTAATATTTGTCAATATTTTTAATGATTTAGTAAAACAAGTTTACATCTTATAATATAATATTGTAAGCAATCTACTGAAAATAAATATGAGGATAATTATTTTATGCACAACAATTACGATAACATATTGTACCATTGTACCAAAAAGAAACAGTAATTTATTCCAATTAAATCTTCATTTTTATAAATGATATTTATATTTCGAATTAAGAGCGGTTGTAGCTTAGTCCTGTGGTGTATGAGGTACTGGCTACTAATAACTAATCACGGCCAAGTTAGTTGTAAGTTGGCATATAACTTTAAATGAAGAACATTAATTAAATTTATATAAATTCTTTTTTTTATATGATTCGGAATAATAATAAGACTACTAAGACAGTCGATTTACTATATACTATTAATAGCATTAACAAATTCACTATTTAAAAGTAGTTTTATTAATAAATTCTATGTGCTTGTAAATATTGAAATTACGATACGCCTAAAAATCTGCAAAAAATTATTTCTATAATGATTTTAAATAATAACTCATTTTAAATAATGATTTAATTATATACATATGTATACGGACGCGTACACTGAAAAATCTCCTTTTAATTGAAATTTTAATTATATATATTTATCAATTTTGCTGTAAAATAATAATACCAGATCTTTCATTTTAGATTTAAGACTTAATTCGTATTTTTTTAACAAGAGTATATTGACTTTTACAATTATCTGTTTTTTTTTATTGAAATAATTAACGTAATAAAGATACAAAATTGCAACCTATAAGCTTTAATTATTACTTTAATGAAAATTAATCAAAACAAAATTACAATGATAAATGTGTATAACTCAACTATGGAATTTATGTAGGTACAATATAAAGAAGAATGAATTAACACAGTTCTGATTTTATAATTAAGAATAATTTTTGTTCTCCAATAACAAGGTTTAGTCATGATTTTTACTCTACTCTAAGTCATTTATATGAATACTAACTAACACTAACTAAAATTAAATATATTTTATAACAAGTTTCCGTAAAATTTCACATATAAATTATAGATTCTTTTGTTGGTCGATCTTCTTCAATACCAAAAGTTTTGTGGGTTTCAAGTTATATTCGTGATTTGAATATTTTTTTTTATAAATATAATAATTTATATGTTTACAATATTTTTCTTTTCTTTTTACAATAACATATATTTTATTTACATAACATACCAATCTTAGTTCATATCGTATAGGATTATAATACCATTATTCATTAACAAAATTTATGTTTGTTGTTACGTTACCTTTTACGATTGAAGCAATGCCTAATATGTTCGGATTATATTATAATTTGCTAAAAATACGAATTTTATTGATTTTCGTAGAATTTTCATATAATTAATTTTTTACGGTATCTACAGTACTCATTTGTATTTGCATCTCATATTGATTTTCGAAAATTAAAAAAAAAACATTTGTTGGTTGATGAAAAAAAGAATGCAAAGAAAGAAATGATAATTAAATTTGATATTTTAAAATATATTTACTGAATGCGGATAAGTACCTAATTAAATTAAATTAATGGTATTATAATATATTATGTTAATTGTAATTTGCAATTGCAATGTAATATATGTTGGAAAGCAACTTCAATTAACTTTAAATTTTGTATATAAATTACGAACCGCCTAAAAATCTGCAAAAAATGCAGATCTATTTGTATTTAAATTTATTTCCTTTTCTTTCAACAGCTCAACTTATTCCTAATGAATCATCTTCAAGAAAATCTCGACATATTACTTATGTACGTGGTTCTTGGTTAGATGCTTTGGCCGAAGGAAATCCTTGCCTTTCTTCAAGTGGAATATTAGGATCATGTTTATCATTAAATAATTGTTATCCATATATACGTGACCCAACATCATCTCAATCAATTTATAAAAGTTGGTTTCTTGGCAATTATGATCCATGCAGTTTCTTCACGGGTAATGGTCAACAACATTTTGGAATATGTTGTACAAATCCACAAAAGCCTGTTGTTCAGCCAGATGATGAAATATATGAAAATAATGAAGTCAATATTAGCGGTGATGATAAAAAAATCGGTGGTTCTATATCCCAATGGCCACCACAAGTACCAACTCATCCCACCCGGGGAACTAGAGCAACTTCAACATCTATGCAATGGCCACCCCCAATTCCAACACATCCACCAAATCATACAGCACCAACACATCCACCGTCCAATGATCATTTTGGTTCAACAACCACCACAAGACCATGGTGGTCAACAACTACTACAACAACAAAGCTGCCGGTTACTACAACTTCATCACCTTGGTGGTCAACAACAACAAGAAAACCAACAACTACAAGACCTTGGTGGACGACAACTACAACTACTTCTACAACTACTCGTCCGTGGTGGGAAACTACTACAACTAAACGGCCAGTTCCTGAATGGCCACCAACACATCCAACTCAACCGCCACAAATTGAAAATCCTGGTGATAATTTCCAAAATGTTTGTGGTGCGAAAAATGGAATATTGGATCAAGAAAGAATTGTTGGTGGCCAAAATGCTAGTCCAAATGAATGGCCTTGGGTTGTAGTTTTATTTAATAATGGCCGACAATTTTGTGGTGCATCATTAATTGATTCAGTACATATTTTGTCAGCAGCTCATTGTGTAGCCCAGTAAGTAGTAGAGGAATAATATGTATTAAAATTTTTCCATGTAATTTTAATTTACTTATTATGTATATTATAATTGCATAATATAGAATGTCATCTTGGGATGTTGCTCGATTAACAGCACATTTAGGTGATCATGATATTAGAAATCCGAATGAAGTCCGCCATGTAACAAGACGAATTAAAAGAGTTGTTCGACATAAAGGATTTGAATTTAGTACTTTGGTAAAGGAAAATGATGAAGGCAATTGTATTGTAATGCAATTTAATTTTTCTATTTTGTAGCATAATGATGTAGCAGTTCTAACATTAGATCAACCTGTAACATTTTCTAAAACAATTAGTCCAGTTTGTTTGCCATCAACTTCATCCAGTAAAAATTATCGAGGACTTTTGGCAACTGTTGCAGGATGGGGTAGTTTACGTGAAAGTATTGATATACATATATGTATGTATAAGAAATATTATTTAAAAACCATTGTTTTTGTCTATTAGATGGACCACAACCATCTGTTCTTCAAAAGGTAACCCTACCAATATGGTCAAATACAGAATGTGCTAGAAAATATGGTGGAGCTGCTCCAGCTGGAATAACATCATCAATGTTGTGTGCTGGACAAGCAGCTAAAGATTCTTGTAGTGTAAGAAATATATTATTTAAATATTGTATTGAATTTAATTGTATTGTATTGTAGGGTGATTCCGGTGGTCCATTAATGCTAAATGAAGGTGGTGGTCGTTGGACACAAGTTGGTATTGTATCATGGGGTATAGGTTGTGGTAAAGGACAATATCCAGGTGTTTACACAAGAGTTTCGGCATTTATGCCATGGATTACGAAAAATCTTAATTAAATTTATCATCAAAATTTATAGTAAGGTCTAAGCATAATGCGGTTAAATATAAAACAAAAGTGGGAATAGTGATAATGTTCAGGATTTTTTGAAATTGGTTTAATTGAAAACTGTACAATTTTTTTAAACTAAAATATTCAAATGGGTTTCATTGTATTAAGCCAAACTTTAATGAACTTATATAAAAAATTAGTTTAATGTATTATTTTATATACAATAAACTGATTTAGTCATAAATCTTAACAAACAATACAAAGCTACGTATTATAGTTTTTACATAAAACATTAAAAACGGCCAAAGTATAATATATATGTATATATTCATAACACTTAAATATTTTACTATAGATTATATCCCGTTTCATCAAAATTTTCATAAATGTTGTAAATTCTTATTAAGTAAAATAATTGTTTTCATATATTTTTTAATTTTTATTACTTTTAATATAGTTCTTTAATAATAATATATTTCTAAAAATATCTTAAAATATATAAATTGTTTTAATTTAAATAAAAAATAATTTTTATTGCTCGCTTAAATTATCAAATGGGAGCACAATAATTAATAATAATAATATAATTTTTATATTCTTATACAATTTTACAACAAGTTCATTTAATATTACAGGAAAATATATAATTAAATAATAATCTAACTAAAGAAATTAACAATTTCTATTCTTTATAAATGTTTGAATCAAAATAGAAAATTTTAAAGAAGAAAAATAGAATATTAAAAAAATCTAATATGTAATTCGGGATAATTGTATAACTAAGCATGCATTCTTGTTGCATCAGTTTTATTTTATTTCAGCGATTGCTTATATAAAATAAAATATTATTGTTTGTTCTCATTATTATTGTTTAATATTATCAGCAAAAAAAAATCATATTTTTTTGCTCTTCATTAAAATAATTAATTAAATTTATTAAATAAAAATTATAGCAAAAAAAATATATTACATCATAAAAATACATATATTTTTTTTTTTGATAGTTTAAAAGAAACAATTGACTGCGATTATATTATTTCCCATAACGAACTTATATTATTATATATATAATTTTATTCTATTATTATCTTTTAAAGTTAAAAAAATGTCATATTACTTTTATTTTATTGTAGGAAATCATCTTTTTTTCAATTTATATTTTACATTTTATTACTTTTTTAACATCTTTTATTTTTGTGTCAGAAATTTGTTTTATTTGATTTTGTTTACTGACATTAAGGATTTCTCAACAATGTTTAAGATAATTTAGAATATGATGGTGGTGATATTTTCTTACGCAGAAGTTTTATTATATAAAGCGGCAAACAAGATATAACTGTTATTACAGATACTTTCCAAAGGAAATCATATGACCAAATAAATTCCCAATCTGTTAACAAAAAAAAAAAACCAAATTATTAATATTACATAGATTATTTTCATAATAAAATTTTTGGTAATATAATCGAAACCAAACTTATAAGGTAACACCTAACTAAGGGTTACAATTATTAATAAAAATATATTTTTATCTTACCGAAATACTCATGTAGAACTGCCAATGATAGTAAATACAAAATTAAACTAAATATTTCAGCAAGAACCATAAGCCTGAAAATAATTAATTCACTTTAAATGATACTATAAAAAAAAATATATATAAAATTTTCTTACCTATGCCATGTTATAACGGTCAATGCAACCATTATTAATTCTGTTAATATTAATGCCGAAAAACTAATTGCAACAATATGTATAAATTCATCTTCGAATAATATTAATGCACCATACATAATAACACCACCTTGATAAATACTAATTAACACCCAAATAAAAAATGTTTTATAACTTAAACTCCGACCTTTCGACAAATCTTTATATAATTCTGGATATTTTAATGCTTTAATTGATGTTATATCTTGATCTAAAACTAATGAAAAAACTGGAAACATTGTATATAATGTTGCATAACCCACCATTAAGAAACCTTGGTATAATGCTACAGAACTTAAATAAAATACAGCTGAAAATACAGCTTGCATTATTGATATAATTAGACCACGATGGATTACGAATTGTGATAATGCAGCAGATCGTTTATATGAACGTCGACCATGTACTAATAATAATTTAGCAATATATGAGAATTGTGGAATGCTAAAATCACCAGCTAATGATGCCTGTCGTCCTTCCCGACCTTCAATACCTACACCAGCATCAGCCTCTTGTATCATACTAACATCATTACCACCATCACCTACAGCACACGTTCTTTTACCAGTATGTTTTTGAATTAAACTAACTACTTGTGCTTTTTGTGTTGGACTACAACGACAACAAACAACAGCCGGACAAGCAGTTGCTAATTCCATAAATTCAGATCGGTAATACTGTAAACAAACTTCTAAACTTTCACCAGAAACAACTAGTGCACATCCTTGTTTACGACGGAATTGATTTAATTCTAAATGTGCATCAGTTCGTGTTTGAACACTTTTTAAAACATGTAAACCTTGATTCCGACCAATTAATTGTGAACTTTTAGCAATACAACATGCAGTTTCTAATTTGTCACCAGTTAACATCCAAATACGTACACCTGCATTTCGTAAAACCTCTAATGTTGGTCGGACATTATCTTGTAAACGATCCTCAACACCAGTTAAACATAACAATTCCATTTCACGTTCTAATGATTCAATTACTGCTGATGCTTGAGCAATACGATCAGTTACACTTAATCGTGCAGCATTATACCTTGTTTCAAAGTCGTTATATTGATCTTCAGTTAAAACTTTCTTTGCGACAACTAATGTTCTTAATCCTTCTCGAGCCATATTACCACTTTCTTCACTCAACCAATCGTTATACTGAACAATTGAAGACATCACAACATCTGCTCCTTTTAAATAAAAGGTAATTTCGGATGTTTTAGAATCACGTACTATAATTCCCATCCGTTTCGATTCACTAGTAAATGGAAATACTTGTAAAATATTAAAATTTAATAAACCATCATCATTATTCAATGAATTTAATGACATTGTACTAGTATTACTACTGGATGGTGTAGGTGATGTTGCTGCTGTCTTTGATATTTTATCTTGTTGTTTTATAAATATATTTCCACCATTTTTACGATTTTTTAATTGTAGAGTAATCGTATTTAAGTCACGTCCTACCAATACTAATCCAACTTGTTCTGTCCATTTAACAAGTGCAATTTCATCTGGACTAGATGCTTGATAAGTTATTCCATTTGACTTTTCCTTATCGGGACCAGCATCACCACTAGATTTTGTGCTACCTGTTTCCATATTAACAACTGAACGTGTTGGTGAACTACGCTGTTTTTCATTACCAGAATCTTTTTTCTTATCATCCTCATAAACCGGTGTTACATTATGACATAGTGCCAATGCTTTTAATGCTTCCCATTCACGCCAACCTTCAGGTCGGCGCATACGATTACCTCCAAACGCTGGTTTTGATAATTGTGTTACATTTGGTGCAATATTATTACTATTACCATCTGAATTTATATTTAATTTATCTATAATAGTAGCGAATTCTTGAAATGTATCGGTATCATGAAACACTGTACCCAAATGAATTTTCTTAAAAATCATTTCATTTTGTGTTAATGTACCAGTTTTATCTGATAATAAATATGATATTCGTCCTAATTCCTCCGGTATTGTTGTTGATCGGACAACAGTACCTTCAATTTCTGGATCATTTTGGATTTGCCAAGAATAAAATGCTTTTCCCATATCTAAGTTTACACGAAGTGAAATGGGGATAATGTAGGAAAATAGTAACACAAATCGAAACATATAACGATACCATGGACCACTGAAACCTTTGAGCATAATCATAACTAGTGATAAGCCAAGAACAGCGCCAAAAAGTACCTGCATAAATATTATTTTATTAGCATTAAAAAAAACTTAATATTTAAATTTTAATTTTACTTTCGTCAATCCATTAATTTCCATGTCTAAAAGTCCAACTTTTGACCTAGGTTGTGAATTATTCATAACACTTCGTGTTTCACATCCAGTATAAATGATTATACCTGTTGCTGTACCAGCAGCTACAACTGTGTTTGCCCATAATGTGTTTTCAACATTTAAACTACATTCTTCATGCTGAAATTTAAAAAGAAATGACAAAATTTGCATTTAAATTTCTTGTTTTTAAGTGTTACCATTGAAAATGTTCCAATAAATGAATGAATATCATTTTGTGGTTTCTCAATGTAAACTGTTGCTTCTATATTAAATACATCTGTATCATTAGTTAATAATTTCTGTGTCATTGGTACCGCTAATCGTAGTTTCCAATCAGTTTCACCTAAAATATAATTTAAATTTTGCATAATAAATTTATCTATAATTTTTTTTTTATTAATATACCATCTAATTGATCAGTTCTCACAAATACTGAACCACTTTTATCACTTGTCCTTAATAATATTAAATCAGCTGGTACCCTCTCGTCTTTTTCCACAATAATAATATCACCAACTTTTAATTTTGAAGACGGTACCATTTCTGTACCTTTATCACCTGGAATACAACGTTTATATTTTTGTGAATTTACTTCATGGTCACGTTGATGCCGTCTAATATCATCAACAGCTTCACGACATATTGTTACTGCTAATACAAAACATAATGGTCCCCAATATGTATATGGATAACCAATTCTTATATCTGGTATAAATTGACTTAATGCCATCATTAAAAAATACAAATTCAAAAAGAAACGAAATTGTTCGAATAGAACTAATGGTAAAAATGTTATTATATTATATTTTTGATTGCGAATTTCATTTGGTGGAAATTTTTCTTCAGAATGTCGACCAATGTGAACAGTACGAGAACGTAATTCTCTTGCAGCGAACCATTTTCGCCATGCCCACCACCAGCAACTGCAAAAAATATATACATACATTATTGTTGGAAAAAAAATTTACTTTCAAGCGAAAAAAAAATCGATATTTTATTTGGATGCGTAGTTTCTGTAATTATGCCAATTATAAATTTTCAAGATATTTTGCAAATTACTGTTCCCATTTTTATAATTAAATGAAATATAAAAGTGATTCACCTAAATACATACCAACGCCGTTTAGGTCTATTAATTAATGGTATATTTTCTTTGGAAATTGGAGTAGTTGGACAACTTTGTGAAGAATCGTCCATTATGATGAAGAATCGTTAGTTTTTTCAATTCACTTATTGTATTATTTTAACTATAATGTATGTTTTTTAATATTTATAATTTTTTATCACATTTCTTGCAAAAAACAAAGCAGTTTTTATAAAGTAAAACACTTTTTTATCTTAAAAATGTCTGCCTATTCCCAGAAGTACAAAGAAATGTCAAAAAGTCAATTAAAATCTTAAAATATGATATTCTATTCACACTACGCTGTTTTTACTATTGTCAGTTTTAGTAATTGTATTTATGTTCAATTCAAGTGAGTTCCTTATTTAACTCAGGAATGGTCATATTTTTAAATTAAAGATTACAAAATTAATAAATAATCATTGCGGCAAAGAATGATTAATTTTTTTTAATGAAGTATATAAATACATATGAAATGTGGTTTCATATTGCATTGCGTAAATTCAATATTAGAAATACATTTGTACACAATATTTTATATATAACATGCCTACCTATTAGGATAGGAAATACAATAGTACGAGTACCTATCAGAAATAATATATACGTAAAGTATATATTTGTTGATTTAAATTGTTTTATGAAGTCATCAAAATAAAAAAATATTGTACAATTTTTAAATTTCGCATTGAATGACGACAGATTTGAACGAACACATATATAACTTGCTCTTATTTAAATATTTACATTTAGCTTACCCACAAACAATTAATTTACAGCAATTACCCAGCGTTCTGCTTGATTTTCTACGATTTTTTGGAAATAAAACGCCGGAATCTGGTGGTAATAATGTTATGCGCTCACTATTACGATCTGTACGTAATCGTACCTGGCCAGGTTTTACTTTTACTATTTGATCTAATAAACCACCACTACTATTATCGCTTCGTACTCCCCCACTTCTTGGTTTTTGAATAAGTAATTCTGTTTCTGAATCACTGTCAATTTCAAAGTCTCGTAATTGCATACTATCCATTATAATGATGAACAAATTCGTCCAGCTGAGTACCTGAGTTTACTTGACAAAGTAGAATTATTTTTTGTACTTTAACTACAAACAATGATACAAATTAAAACAATTTGTTTTTTTTTTAGTATTGAACTTTTTATTCATTCACTATCGAATTTATTTACTAGTAAATAGCATAATAGGAATACTATAAATGTGAACTTTATTTCGGTTTACCGACACACAAGAAAATGAAAACATGATTTTCATAAAATTTTTAATTCTATTACAAACTTTATGATTATTTTCATATTAGTTATATTTTATACTTTATTGAGTATCTCAGAAAATTAATGCATAAGTTTTCTTTTTAGATAAATTTAGAACAAAAAGAAAATGTTTTTAATAAAACGAATTTTTGACATTACGAACCTACCCTATAAACTACACGCACCGTTTTCCATTTGAAAAATGAATAATAAACGCAAAGCACCGTTGGCAAAATTATTTATGCGCTTCGTTTGCGATTAATTCACAATGAGATTGACGAAATTTTACGCAAGAAGCAAAAGTTACAACGCTGGAAAATGTCAAAACAATAAAAAAAATTAATTAAAGTGACAACTTTCTCCCCACAAATAATTAATATATTTATGAAAAATAATTTCGAATTGTTCCATTTTAACTGACATCAGCTGGGTTAAAATGTCATTTGAAGTTGAAATAATTTTTCAATTGTGAATTAAATTTTGTTACTTTCGGAAAAATCGGAATGTTTAGTTCTCTTCTTGGCCAAACTTTCTTTCTGAGCGCTATGATATGAAGTTGGATTGGATATGCACGCACTGGCATACTATCAGTCAAAGTCAAGTAATCTTTTTCGTTAGCGTTTCTGGTTAATCAAAGGATGTGATATATAGAAATATAACTTAACTAGGTAATCTTTTATCTCTTAATGAAAATTTATGTGTTTAATTCTAGAAGTAATTCTTAATTCTGGAAATTTATGTGTTTAATTCTCTTAATGAACATTTATATGTTTAATTCTGGAAGGATTTTCTAAAAATGTTTGTAAAAGAAAGAAGTTATTTTTTCCAATTTCAATTTGAAATGAAAAACAAAAACTACCACTTATTGCAATCTTGTACAAAGAAATGGTTACTGTTAATGATAAAGTGGGTATAAATATAATCCATCCAAGTTTTTAACCTAACCTAACTCAACAAATTTATAGTCAATTCGAAATGGTTATAGCCGGGTTAACCAATTCAAATATACTCGATATAAATCATAAATATAAATATTTTATCATACGATAGCTTCACATACAGTTAACTCCAGATCCGAAATATATTGACTGGACTGGAGGAACCGTAACTATATCCTATTTATTTTATTTTAATTTAATTAAAATACTTTATTAACTGAGAAAATAATTAATAATAATTTATCATTTCCGAAAGGTAGAAAAAGCAAAAAGGAATCATTTTACGATAACTAAACTATAAAATGAAAATACCTTTTAAAAAAACATTACGAGTTCTACAGAAACAATTGTATAGATATTCTATGATAACTTTTAGTGAATCTAATAAAATAAACTACTCTGAAAAAAAGTAATTTTTGAAATTATCTATACCTATACTATATATACAAAACCAAAACTTTTAACAATTTAATTCAGAAATGTTGACAGTTGTAATGTTGTAACTGTTGGAAAAGTTTCTCCAGAAAGACAAGTGCCATCACATATCCCTAAACCAAGTTACTACTTTCAATATATAGAACCTGGTATTATCCCTGGTAAGCCAGAAATTAAAAATAATGAACAAATAGCAAGAATAAGAGAAAGTTGTACTTTAGCAGCAAATGTTCTTCAATCATGTAAAAATCTAGTTAAGGTAATTTTAAAAATTATAATAAATATAAATAAACGTTTAATTTTACGTATTTACTAATTAATATATAGGTAGGTATAACAACTGATGAAATTGACGCTTTTGTTCATGAAAAAATAATATCTTTACGTGCCTATCCATCACCATTACGATATGGTGGTTTTCCAAAATCTGTTTGCACGTCAGTGAACAATGTTGCTTGTCATGGAATTCCTGATGATAGAAAACTTTTAAATGGTGATATAGTAAATATAGATATCACATTATTTTACAAAGGATATCATGGAGATTGTTCGAAAACTTTTTTAGTTGGTAATGTTGATAAAATGGGACAATATTTAGTTAAATCAACAGAAGATTGTTTAAATGATGTCATTAAACAATGTGGACCTGGTCAAAAGTTTTGTAATATTGGACAATTTATAGATTCATTTGCATTTGATCATAATTTAACAATAGTTCCATCTTTTGTTGGACATGGTATTGGTAGTTATTTTCATGGTCCGCCAGAAATTTTACATTATTGTAAGTCGATACTATTCTAGAAAATATAATATAAAAATGTTTCCTAATATGTACATATGTTTTTCGGTTTTTTTCTTTCTCAGATAATAAATTACCAGGTAAAATGGAACCAGGAATGACTTTTACAATTGAACCTATTTTAAGTTTAGGTGGTCCAGAAATAGAAATTTTAGAAGATAATTGGACAGCTGTTAGTACAGATAAATCTCGAAGTGCACAATTTGAACATACTGTACTAATTACTGAAAGTGGTGCTGAAATTTTAACTGTACCTGGAAATATTAAATAAAATTAATAGGTATATAAAATTAAATTTTATAAAAACTTGCCTTTTGTAAATTTTTTTGTAATTTTTTAATATGCAATATTGCATTGTAAATTTGTTTTATTTTAAATATTTTTACTTTAACAAATATTTCTGGTAATTGCGTCCGAACCATATATATATTGAAAGAATGTTTGTAAGGTTTTTTATTATTTTCCAGCAACAGTCGAAAAATTTCAATATAATTAGAATAGGAAAACAGACCATTCATTTTGTTACCCGATATATTACGGAAATAAAACTATAAACAATTTATTTAAACAGATATGGTATTTATTTAACAAGTAAAAATATTTTTTAATTCATCTAAGTTAAAGTATAATTTGTAAGAAATTTAAATATATATTTATAGTAAAACTGATTAAATACCATTTCCCTAAGCAATGTAAAAAAAAGTTTTCCGTAAATATATATGTGCTAATAGAAATTCTTAATTATAAAATTAAACATATTAAATATTGTGGTTTTAAATAAAATACAAAAACTTTTTTAGATAAAATTAGAAGGAATTTTCATTTTTTTTTTCGATCTTGTCCACATTTTGGACAAAACCATTTACCTTTTGGTTTTATCGTCAAACCAACACAAGCAAAATGGAACCATTCAATGGGACACTAAAAATGATTAAAATATTATTTAAAATTATATAATTAAGATTGTTATTTAAAAATTACATCTAAATTATCGCATCCAATCATTTCACCATATGAAACTTGATGGCATAAACAATATGTTGGTTCATTTGGATCAACTGGCATATCTAATACATCACTTGGATGAGTTGTTGTCATTAGTCCACTTTCTTGGGATACTTCTTCAACCTCTGTATTTTTCTGTATATAAATATACATATATATGTTTATATATATTTGCAATTATTTAGTGGAAAAAAAAATAATCAAAAAGATCGAAAATGTCGAAATGCAAAATATAATAATGAAAATAATGAAATGTAAATGCTTTAATATTATGTAACAATAACTAAATATTAAATTATAATAAATACCTGGAAGCAAATTAACTATAAAAATAGAAAAAATAAAATAAAATTCGTGTTAAATAAATTTAAAATCATAATTTGACTCTCATTTTCAAATTGATAATTTTAAATATATGTTATTTGATTTTTTTTCGAATGTTAAATTTACTCTCCAATTTGCAGCAAACACTGTTAACATTTCAGATATTTTATATCTCAAAATTATGTTGCACTTAAATTTTTTGTATATGTATATGTAAGTGATTAAAATTGGATATAACTGATTACAATTTATTCTACTGTATATTAATAAAAAAAAAATAATTAAATAAAAAATGAAGTTTTTTTTAAACACCATAAGAAAATATTTCAATTTATTCATATTTTTATTTGATTAGGTGTTTAATAATAATAATATATACATTAATAAAAAAAAAATTAAATAGCTATAAAATAAATGCATAATGTTATGTTAAAAAAGACAAAATTTATGTTAAAACAAGCAAATATTTGCAATACTTTCATTTTTAATTGATGGACAACAAGACAAAAAAATAATTATAAGTTTTACTTAAAAGACGTTTACTTAAAACATCAAATTAGAATTAGATTTTAAAATCAAATTAAAAGTATTATAATTCACTGAATATATTTTATAATAAAATGTTTACAATTAATCAATTAATTTAATTGGAAAATGGATTATTAACATGAATCAAAACGGCATATAATTAATACTTGTATTGATATTTCTAGAGGTAAAAAAATCGTCATTTTATATACATTTCGACTACATTTACCATTCAAAATAATGTAAACATTTACTTTTTGTCTTCTACTAAATAACCACAAGCTACTAAATTATTTATAAAAAAATACAAGCATTTAAAAAATTAATACAAAATGAATGAAGTTTTAATGATAATGATTACCTTTTGACCTTTTCGACCACTTGTTTCTTTTTCTTGATTTACCTTCTGCTTTTTATTTTTACTTGTACTTTGACCACCAGTATTAGATTTTTCCTTTGTTTCTTTAATTTCATCATCAGATGAAAGTGTTCGTTTCTTTTTACCTGTTAATTTAGCATCTTTAACTTTTCTTCTACCTTCTACAGAAAATAGAATTTTTTTTTGAATAAATAAATTACCGTTTAAAAAAAACACAAATTTACTTTTAGATACAGTTTCTTCAGATTTACTTCTCGTCGATAATGCCTTATCCTGAATTTCACCTTCAAATCTAGCTAAATCTGAATCCAAACGACGAATATGTTTATCAACTAATTCATAAGTTTGTATTGCTAATTGTACTTTATCATCACCATATTCTTTAGCTTTATTAAATAATTCTTGTATATGTTTTAGTTTCTCTTTCCGTATTTCATCAGTTATTGATTCTTTATTACTGACCAATGCTTTCATAAATTCTTTAGCTTTTTCATCAATATTTTTCATTAAATTCTGTGCTCTTGCATCCAAATCACGCATTAATTTAAAATTACGTTGTAGTTCATTTGGTAATGATTCTAATCCTAAAGTAAATGTGATAATTATTTGTTTGTCTTATCCTTTTAATAAAGAAATTTATTTATTTATATTTACCATCTAAATAATGCTCCAAATAAACAGCTGAAGTCATGATTAATTGCTGGTGCTGCAAATCTTAACTTAATTTTTTTTTCAAATTAACATATGAGGCAATTTAATTAGATTAACACTTGTATTTTATTGATTATGTTTAGTCTTTTGTCTAAGTGCAACATAAAAAATCTCAAAAAAATGAATTCTTCAATTTGGGTGAAAGTTTTTTAAATTAATTTGACATTTGAATAAATAAAACATCAGTGCTGCCAGATGCAGATGAAAAAAGTGGACTTGTCTACACTCTGCACAATCGTAAAAGTTTTATAAACGCATCGCAGAGCTACGAGCTGGGCCATCTGAAATCGCAACGCAACAAAACTTGAAATTCATAAACAAAAGTATAATAAAATATTTTTACTCACATTTTTCTAAAGAGTAAAAGAATATGATACATACAAAAACGTTCTTTAAAAATTAAGCAACTTTCTGCTTTTGAATATGAAGTAAAACACATTTTTTTTACATTTTTTTATATTGAATATTTTATTTTTTTTTGTAGTTGATTAAAATAATGATTACAAAACAAAAAACAAAGAATTTTATATAAAATTCTGTATGATGATAATCCGAAATTCCTTGATAATTTTTTTTTCAGAATTTAATTCTCCTTATAATTTCAAATTTAAAAAATTTTCGAATTTTGTTTTTTTATTTGTACGTGGGAGACAAAAATTAATAGAAAAAAAAACATAAAATCGACTAAAAAAAATTAATTTCATAAAAAAATAGTTATAAGTGACGAAAAATAAAAATCATATATTTTTACACATAAAACATTTTTAAAAAAAAATCCAAAAAATAATATTGATTTAACGTTATCCCATAAAAAAAAATCCCTATATTTTTCCTATGTTCGATAGAAATTTAGCATGTTAGTATGACAATTTATTTACCATTACCTTGGTTTTTTTTTAAATTTAAATTACTGTTTTTTTTCAATGTATATATTATTAAAATAATTTATTACCGAACAGGCTTAAATATATTTTTTGCAGAAAAAAAATCACGTCAGGATTTTTGAATAAAAAATAAAAAATGTTATATATATAATGATTTAATATTTTTGTTGTTGTAACTGATTAATGATTGGGAATGAGGATTTAAAAAAAAAATAAATAAATTTCATTTCTACAAATTTTAGAAAATTAATAATTTTTGATTCTATGAAAATTTTTAGTTATGTGTTGTTTTTACGAAAAAAGAGATACTTCAAAAAATTTCCATTCCAAAACTAAAATTCAAAAAGAATGAAATAATTCACAAGAAAATTTCCTTCTGAGAATTTTAAAATTTTTCCGATTTTCCTCATTCGAATCATACTTTTTTTTTTTTTTATTATTTTATACTTTTTTTTAATTTCCTTTTCTTTGCTTGCCAACAAACCTTTTTTGTAGTAATTTTTTGTTTGGATTTTTAATTTTAAATTTTCTCGTTGTTTTTTTTTAATATATATTTAAAAATTTTTTTTTTAAAGATATTTGTTGACCCGCATTTGTGATTTGTGAATTGAGATGATATTTTTCACATATTTTTGTTGTTTGTGTTTATTTTTAAATAATCGGACTTTTATTAACCAAATTTCCCAACACCTCGGTTGGTGTTTCTCTCAAATCCAATTTCATTTATTTTTTAATTTTGCATAGAAATTAGATATTTGATCATAACGAGCTGGTATTGCATCTAATATTCCAGTAAAACTAAAATTATTATGTTTCTTTTCATGTAAATTGTCACCAGATAATAATGTAATTGCATTTGCTTGAAATTCAATGTCACCATTAAAATGATTTGTAACCATATAATTACAAAATTGAGCGATTTTAAGAAAAACTGATGCTTCACGATCTGCGGAATATATAAAAATATAATTTAATTTTTTTTTAAATATATTAAAATAATTATTTATTGAATTTTCAACATAGTAGAATTATTTACGTTAAAATTTATTTTCCATAATTAAAAATTCAACAATGTTAAGTAAAATTATATATTATAAAGAATATAAAAAAATCTATTTCATCTCTAGTTACTAAAAACTTACTTAATTTTCTGGGTACTTTAATCAATGATAAAGTTAAATTTTCATTATCACGTTGTGATCTTAAATAACGATTTCCATATTTAAATTCCTTTTCTAGCCAGCGGATGACATTACGTGCAGCTTCAGAGCGTTTCTTTAGGTCATCTAATTCTCCAAGTACTAATTTAAAGTAAAAAAAACAAAATCCAGTAGTACAGAATTAATTACTAATTAATTAAATTTTAATTCTTACCTGCATTAGGAATTAAAACAATAAATTTCTTGCATTTTACTAATTCCTTAACAATTCCAGTATATTCAACAAGTGCTTTTGAATCAATAACTACAAACGGAGTTAAAACAATGTCTTTCGGCAATTTACGAATCTAAAAAATTTAAATAATTCTTCACAATCTCATTGAAATGTTTTGTAAATCATTTTACCTTTTCTTCCAAAACTTCAACTTCATTTTTGAGCCATAATTTTCCCATAATTTCACATTTTTTATCCATTTCATCTTTTTGATTTTCACTTTTCTCTTCATCAGCACCACTACTTGAAAATTTTTCAACTTGTTTGTTTCTTAAATAACCTTTCTTTAAACATTTTTGTTCTGGAATTTTGCACTCTTCAACGCCAGTATCTTTTTCTTCATTACTTGTATTATAATCTTTTAATTTTCTTGGTTGTCCACTTTTACGATCACTATAACGTCTAGTACGTCCATCATTACGACGTTGACCAGCACTTATACCACTTCCACAACCACCACCAGCTGCTCCACCACCAGCACCACCACTTCTCGAATTTCTACGTCGACGTTCACGACGTCGACCAGATTTTTTATTTTCACGTTTCTTTTTAATACATTCTGTAAATTTTCTTGTTCTTATACAAAATTGATAATTAAACTTCTTTGATTTACATATATAAAAACCGAAATCAACCATTTTCAATATTCTCATAATGTTTTCTTCATCTGGTGTTATCTTATCACGTATTGTTGATTCCCAATCAAGTGGAATTTGTGCTGTACGAAATAAATCAAAACTTTTTAATGTTAAATCTTCATGTAATGGTATAACTGATCGATTTTCAAATAATTCAAATAAATTTGAACGTGCATTTGGTATTTGGGTTAATTTTATAAAATCTGATTCAAAATAAACTTTCTGCGTAAATATATCAATATTCAAAAGATTTAATAATTTCATTATTTTATGTAAAAATTCTGGATTTGAATGATAACATCCTAATAGAATTTCATGATTAATACGTAACCAATCAAATAAAATTTTTAATGCACTCATTGTTGGTTCATTTATGGCAAAATCAATAATAATATTTGGATCCACCTTTGTATATTTATTTTTAAATTTTAATTTTGGTGGTGGTGCATCAGGATATTTGATAGATTGTTGTTGTTCTTGTGGCAATTCTTTACCATCTTCAGCAATAATAACATTTTCATCATCTTGATGATCATATTTAAAATTTAATTCATCATTTAATGACATTAAATTAAAATTATCTTTAATTTCTTGTGATAATGTTTCTGGTATTTTAATATCATCTTTATTTATATGTTCAAAATTTTCAACTATATCATTATTTTCATCATCATCATCATAGAGTTCAAATTTATCATCAGCTTCTGATAAATTTTCAGCAACATTATCTGTTGTTGATAAATTTTGTTGATTTAATTTTTTTTTACTATTCATATCAACGATATCAACATCAATATCACTAAAATCACTTTCAAAATTTGAACTTAATTCAGCTGAATCAAAACACTCATCATCATCTGAACTAAAATCTGAATTTAAATCTGATTCAGAATCATAACAACTACTTGCTTCATCTGATTCAGCAATTTTTTTACGACGTCGACGTAATTTTACACCTTTCTTCTTACTTTTATTTGATAATGGTGTTTTTAAATCTGAATCTTTTGTTTCATCACTACTTTTCGTTGTTATACCTGAAGCAGCAATTTCATTCATATTTTTACCATCATTATTACTGACACCACCACCCAATTGTCGACTATGTTGACCTGTTGTTGACGAATTTTCACAATAATTGTCATCATCAGTATTATCACCAGCTGCACCAGTACATGATGAATTTTGTGGTAAACATTTAATAGAATTTGTAGTAGCACGTTTAGCACGATTTTGTCCAGCATCATGGCCTGTTCCACAACCACCGCCATAATTTTCATACCAATTGCGATATTCATCACGACTTTTTTTCAAAAACGTTTCATATTTTATATAACGTTCATCATATTCATTATGAAATTTATCATTATCCTCTGATTTGGTTAATATATCTTGTTCAATATTAAATATACATGAATCAATTAAATCAGAACAAACAGCTACTAAAAATGCATTTAATGCATACACTTTTTGTGAATTAATCATTTTTAATTTTGACATACAAAAAAATAATATGCAAACAATTTTAAATATTGAATCATTGGTTATATCAATAGTCTTTGAGCATAAGATTTTTTTCAAATCAATTAATACACAATGACATAAACTTGTAAAATCTGGTACATCTTTGTCAAAGAAGAATATATCAATAATTAAAAATAAACGAGCATAAAAATCTTTTATACTAAATTCCATTTTATCAGAATCTAATTTTTCCAAATAATTTGAATGTGTTGTAAATAATTTACAAACATTTGTTTCACTTAATTCAAATGGTACAATACAAACTAATGAATATAAATAATGATATATTGAATCTAAATCATAATTTTGTCCATAAAATAATGTACCTAATTGATTTTGTGTCATACCAATTATTGGATTAATTTTAAATGCTTCAAAATAATATTTTGCTGTTAATTCTTTTGTAATTTTTATTGAAGATGGTGTTGTATATATTGTAGCACCATCTGAAGATTTACATGAATTTGTTGGCGATTTTACTGCTGATAATGTTGAATCTATTTTAAAATCTATATAATAACGATGCAAATCACCAAGTGATAAAAATGCTGAATGTATTGTATCCAATGCACAACTAATTGCACCAACAGTTTTATCAACTAAATAACCATTATTAATTGGTTGAAATTTACCATGATCTTGATCATCTATTATAGAATAATCAATCCATAATTTTAAATCTAAATCGTATATTTCTTCCATTTTAGCAGCAATTTTTTTATAATTTGTAATTCCTTCAAGTAAAAGTTTTTTTAATTTTTCCAAATGTTCTGGTTTAAATTTATCTTTAGTTGTAGTTATAGAACTAGTAGTTGATCCATTACCACCACAGATACCATTTCCACTACTGATACCATTATTCCAATTTTTCTTTGTAAACGCAATGTGATCGTAATAACCTTTACGCCATAATATTTCACGTGATTTTTTACCAATTGAATCAAAATCTTTAAAAATTAATGTGATACAACGTTGAACAAGTGCAATACGTTTATCTTCTAAGTCACGATTAAACAAATCACCAACACTAGTTAATGTTTTCTTTTGTTCATCCAAATGTTTAGCATATGCGTAAACGGAGCTATAAAAAAAAACAGAAAAATTAGTTTTTTTTTTTAAAAGTAAAAATTAAGTATAATTTTGAACATAATTTAGTTTAGATTTGCACCATAAAATATTCATATTGTTGTATATATTTGAATTTTTAAAAAATAAAGAGCCAATAATGAAGAAATTTTATGCTAATATTCCCTTGTAAAATAGGAAAGCCAGTCAATATTTATCATTTATTAAAATATGGAAAAATCTAATAAACATTGACTAGATATTTTAAAAACCTAGGATTGTGCATGGACAGCATAATATTTAGATGTAAGCCACTTAAACCGATGAGAAAATCGCCTAGATAACGCGAGTTTGACTCTAATGGGTCAGTATGAATATCAATTATTTTTATAAAAATAATGTAATTAAACGATAAATGTTCAAAATTTGTGAGTTGTCGCACCAAGTATCATAACTTATGACTTATAATTAGTAAACTTAATAACTAAGCTACATTTTTAATTAAAATAATTTCCCATTTTTAAGGCTAATAAATTTCTGTTAACAGTAATAATTGATATTTTTAGTAATAAATATAAATATTTTGATCAGATAATATTATATAATGAATATAACAATTGCATAATTATAAAAATTTGACCGCCAATTTTCATTGTGAAAATATTTAATTTAAGGTTATCAATTTTCTACCATCACATTATCATAATCTAAATTTTTACCAATTTTATTGCTATACTTACTTTTTAAATAATTTATAAATCTGAATATTGTTAAGTATATTATATAAAATATAAACTACAATCATATGCAAAAAACATTATATTTTAATTAAAATATATATAAAATAATTCTCAAGGACAATCAAAATTTTGTTAATTATTATACGATTTTTTTAATTGCGTCTCATAAAACATTATGATTAAATTTTATCAACAAAAATTATTCGTTCAATATGAATAAACAACAAAATTATTAAAAACTTGGAAATTCTATTTTTAAGTATATAAAATATGTGCCACGAAAAATAAAATAATATAAATATAAAAAATATCTTACCGATAAATTTCTTTTAATTCACTATCTTTCGAATCCATTTTTACACAAATATATTTCTTTTTTCTTGTCTCCCCGAGTTGATGTTTTATTATAAGTAATTTTTTTTATTTAAATCAATTTTTCACCAAATTTCCCTAATAAAATAAACAATTAAGAAAATATGTGTTTAGATATATTTCAATTTTAATACATTGAAAGGCTTCTTTTTTTCAAAAATATAATAATGAAAACGTGGTTTAAATAATTTTTCTTACCTTTTTTCCTTTCCCTTTATACACATTAAGTTTATTTCTTTTTTATTTTCGTATTATTTTTAATTTTCTTCATGAAAATTGAATTTTTTTTTATATTTTTCTTTAAAATTCGTTTTTTATAAAAAAAAAATATTGAGATTTTCTATTTATTTGATTATTATTCCCTCTATATTTTTTTATATATAATTTATATATTTTATTTTTTTTTATTATTCCATAATTTTCGATTTATTTCGAAAGTCCCGTCAAGATACAAGTTGTTTTTGTTCCTTAGTTTTTTTACTGAAATTATCAACTTGCTTAATCATTTTCTTAGCATTTTTGTTGATTAAATGCATTACAAATTTAAAAAATTTGTTTTTTATTAATGTTTTTTTTCAAGGAATTTATTCCTGATATTTTCTGTACAATATTTTATCTTTTTATTGAAAAATACCTTTTTCTTTTTTGCGTTAATTATTTCATCACACACACCGTGCAAAAAAAAATTTTAATGACGACAATTACGAGACGATGCGAAATGTCAAATAAACTGTGTTGCCAATATTGATTTTTGAAAGTTACGAATAGGATAACGAAAATATTCGAAACTTAGAATATGTAGTTTTTGTAGACATTCAAGAAAAACTGAAAAGTTCTGAAATATTTGTTTTCAACAAACCAAAAACTGTAAAATGTTTTATGCTCAGTTCTTTGGAGGGATATCGCATACAGCTTCAGGCAATTTTTTAGGCAAAAAATAAAAGCTAAGAAAGGTAAATTATACTAGCTACTAGACTAGACTAGAGTATCTCATCCCTGATATTATATACTTAAAGCTTCTCCGAAGCTGTCGTTTAGGACATTTAGTTATTAAAATTAAATGTTTTTTGAATAAATTTTCGAAATGAAACATGACATCACTTATGTCATATTCGAATAACACAAATTTTAATTTTTAAATTAACCTTTAACTGATTAATTTGCGGTATAAAAAATATAGTAGAATATTTGTGTAAATAAGAAGAAATCAACGGAAAACTGAAAGCTATGCAAAAATTACATTTACCGACTTACGAACTTCAAATTAATGTCAGAATTTAAAAATAAATCGTAACTATTACCTAGTTTCCATGTACAGAGTTGAGTTGGGTTGAGTTGAAATGGGTTGAAATGGAACCATCAATTATTCGTTCCATTCCAACTCAACTCAACTCAACCCCTGTTTCCATGCACGCTAACTCGAGTTCAACTCGAGTTGAACTCGTCATGGAAACAAGGTATATATTTATAATGGAATTCCGTTTGTAGAGATAGAAACCAATTTTTTGTTCTGACAAAATATAAAAAGCGCGAAAAGCTTATATCTTTCAAGCTCAGCTGTTCCATTGTTAGAAAGTTATATTTATATATAAATATTTATATTTGTTTGATTTTACAAAATTTCATAAACAATCAAAATAAAAGCTTTTTTATCCGCAGCAGAATAAAATAATGTAGTTTCAATTTCAATATTTTTGGCAATCAATGTTGACCGCACATTTAGGAAGCATAAACTAAAATAATAAAAAAGAGTTGTAATTTTAATAATAATAATTTTTAAATCAAAATGAAATAAAAATTTCAAGTGTACGCTAACAATTTATTTTACATTATTTAATTATAAAGTTCTGTGATAAATATACAAAAAAATACTTGAACATTAATGTATATTTTTGTAATATGAAAAAGTTTATATAATTTCATACAATTTTACAAAGAAAAATTAAAAAATAATAAAAAAAAAATAAACTTACATAACAATTATTATATTTCTTAAATTTTATGATTATTTACTATTCTAATTATATTTTTGTTTTGAATTTTGAAAAAATTTTAATTTAAAATTATTGATTTTTATTTAAATATAATGTGGGAAAATTTAGAGCCCGGCAGTTCACCCGTAGATTGGTGCGAAGAGAATTATTTATTTTCACCAAATATTGCAGAATTTGTGAATACGGTAAGTGCAAATGTACTTAATGAATAGGTGTGTGAGCTTAGATTTTTTGCATCGCACTATGTTTACTATTAAAGTATATTTTATAATATACACATTATTTAAATTTATGATTATTTTTGGTATTCACATATGTATGTATATATTACATAAATACTATAATTGGAATTACAAAGTGAAATGATCTTAGTTTTTCTAAAAAATTATATAAGTAATTATTATTTTAAATAAGTTAGAAGTATGTACTAATATACATATATTATGTATGTATATTTAATCAAAGACAATATAATATTATGTACATTTAGGTATGTTGTCTTTAATTTAGTTATTATTATTGTATGTAATACTAAGTATTTAAAAAAAAAGTTTCCATACGTTAATTGTTTCTCAACTGATATCAGTTTATCAGTTGCGAAACAATTTGGTGGCCAAGCATGAATCCAAAGAATTATGTTATGTACATACATATACTAAAAATATATTTATTTTCTGCTGCAAATAGATTCACTTTTACATTTCATTATATGAAACACTTACATTATGTATATATATGTAACTATACTTTTCTAAAAATTTTGTCCTTAGTTAGTCCTGTTCTGAACGACTTCTAGCTGGATAATCTACATATGTATATGTAGCTATAAGCGATTTTATTTCTAATAAAACAAAAAATACTATTGTCTTACATTTTATTTAATATTTTAACATAATCGTTTTTAAGTAATATTTTTAGAAATTATAATTAATTAAATAAATTACTAATTAAATTGGTATTACTTTGTGTAATCCTGTAAAAAAATATTAATATGATACACAAACTTTATTATAAATTTTTCTATAATTATCTGTCCGAGAGAATATCAATTAAAAAATAATCTACTAAGTATAATTTATTATTGCTTTTTTGCTGATAATTTATACTTAGTTTTCACTTTTTGTTTCATTATTACATTAATGAAAGTGTTATTTCCTTCAAATCAATTGAAATTTAATAAGTTCTTAATTTAAGTAATATTACAACAACAAAATATGAACTTATTTCTTATTATCATAAAGCCAAAGCAATTATCAACACAAAGAGAGTTTCTTTCTATCTAGCATTTTAGATTTTCAAAATGAATCTTGCTGTCGGAAACAAAAAAATATTAAAGAGTTATTATTATTTATTATACAATAATGTCATAAAATTATGTAAAACCTTATCAAAATTCAAGTTTTTTATGTCGGAAAATATCTCTGCTGCATTATTATTTTTTATCATTTCAAAGGGAAATATTATAATTTAGTAATATGTACATTGAAATTATTTAAGATACCTCTACCTCTCTCTACCTACTACAGTTTTATTTCATTTTAAATTAATCACAAAAGCACAATGAACTCGAAAATATTTACAATGTATTATTAAGTCAAGCTTTATCTGTTCAAAAAGCTATGCTTAAAGTTTTAAACAAAGAAAATACTTGAATAGGAAATATGTACATAAGTGAATATAAAAATTCACTTTTATTAATAACCTTTGAATTGCAAAGTACGACGTTTTTTTTATTATGAAGTTTTATTATTAAAATTTAATTACAAAAGCTTTAGCTTTTCGATCACAAAGAATATAGGAAGTTTATTTGTTTTGATATTTTTGATATTCAATGAAAATACATATTTATACAGATATTATTTTACTATACAATGCATAACCACTAGACCATATGCGAAAGCTTTGGGATTAAGTCTAAGAAATTTTTTTTATAGAAACTTGTATTGTAAAATTTGTGCAATACTTCTATATATTAAGTCCAAAATATTACAAATTTCATAATTCTGGCTCTGATAAGTTTGGTATTCTTTTAAAGATTTGTTTCCAAACTCACCCAAATCGGAACAAATTTGTAGAAAAAATAAAAGTCATGCGGTTTTCTTTTGTATGGGCCGGAATATTCCACCAAAAAATCGGTCAAAATCCAATAATTGCAGCTCCAGTTATCGTCCGCAGCTAAAAATCTTATCTGCTGTGCTGGCCTCTTAGTTAAAAGACGAAAAAGGTTTTCAGTGTTTTTCTATATTTTCAATATATATGTATGTATTTCATTATTTCAATGATCCCACACATCTCACTCTTTCATCATTAGATTCGTAAAAACAAATGATAAATTTTAAAAATTAATAAATATAATAATTAAATGATAATTTGTGTTTTAATTATAAGGTGATGAAAGTATATAATATGTTTTTATTTTTTTCCATAATTACAGATAAGCAATATTTTATTTCTACTATTTCCGCCAATTTTAATTGTATTATTTAAAGAATATGGAAAATATATAAATCCAGGAATACATTTAGTATGGGTACTATTAATTATTGTTGGTTTATGTTCAGCATATTTTCATGCAACATTAAGTTTTGTTGGACAATTATTAGATGAAATTGCTATATTATGGGTATTTATGGCTGGTTTTTCATTATTTTGTCCAAAACGATATTATCCAAAAAATTGTCAAAGAGACAGGTAAGAATGAAATAATAATAAATTATAAAAAAAATGCATTTTAATTTCGTATTTTTATTAAATGTTTAGGTTAAAGTTTAGTAAATTGATGTTTTGTATGTCAATAACAGCAACATTGTTATCAGTATGGAAACCAATTGTAAATGCATTTGTACTAATGGGTATGTCTGTACCAACAATGACAATGTTATACAAAGAAATGAATAGGTAAGTCTTAAATCATGATGTATTAATTTAGTAGAATGAAAATTGTTGTTCAATTTGAACAATTTATTTGATTAGAATTTTTATAATTGTTTTTATTGTCTTATCTATTTTAATTAGTACACTTATGTTCTACTTAAATTAAGTATGTTTTCCATAATATCATTTCGTTAAAATTGTGATTACAATTTTGTAATTTATCACTATTAAGAAACTATAATTTTACAACAAATAATATAATCTAAATAAGAAACTATAATTTTACAACAAATAATCTCTTATTCGGTTTAACTAGTGAGCTTTTAATTGATTAAAAGTTCACCATATTGGACAACATTCAAATTTTATGTAAAAATATATTTTCGATAATTTATTAAGGCTTTTTCGTGTACCATATAAATCAAATGTATATTTTTTTATTTATCTATTCTAATTTAAATTATTAATTATTATCAGGTATTAATCAAACATAAATATTTTGAAATTTAAGTTAATGGTATATATCTATTAATAGATATTGATATTATTATAACAACTTCAATTTCTATTTATATTTGATCTTGAAATTAAGGCCATATTTTCTAAAGTATACTTTAATTAATTATAATAAAATCTAGCAATATTTATTGAAATATTTTATAATAATATTTTTTCTTTCTGGATTTTGATTCTCAACTATAAAGTTTTTAGTAATAGAGTTCAAGTTCAAGTGAAATTTAAATTTAGCATAATATAGTTTTAGTGAAAAAGCTGTATTGTGGACAGCAAAAAAAATTGGAAATTACAGTATATTATTTAAAATTAAATAAAAAATTCAAAAATTGTTAAGATTTTTCTATATGCCATATTTGTGAGCCTATAAATTTGTTGACACTTTTTTATAAATTTCTTATCCTATTTAGTTTCGATGTGTACCCACTTCTTTATTTACAAAATTCAAATTTTTCTTATGTTACACTTTAATTTGAACATGATTACATTTGCTATAATAAAATTAATTCTAATTTTATTGTATTTAACATTTTCGTCAGAATAATTAAATTTATAAAATTATTTATAATTTATTTTAATCATTTTAAAATATTTTGAATCGAAATAAATATTAAATTAAATTTTATTTATAGATTAAATAAATATTAGATACTATATATGTATGTCTAAAACTTAAAAATATATTTTTAAATATTTTCAAGGTGATAAAATTATCAAACTTCATGAATTTAATTTTCAAATTAAATAGAATTTTCAAAGAATTTTAAATGTAAATTTTTATATTTTTACTAAAATTCACACTGTACTTAATCATCAAATTATTTACACTTTTTAAAGCAAAATTTTTTTTTTGTTAAAGTTTATCAATTCTGTAGAAATCTTTCATCATTAGATTCGTAAAAACAAATAAATATTAGATACTATATATGTATATCTGATGATCTGATATGATTTTTTTATATGTGAGATTTTATATGTGATATAATGTTATTAAAAATATTTTCAATTTTAAACAACTTATGCTTGTCAAACAGTTGAAATTATGTCCCCAATAATTAATGCAAAACTATATAAAGGATATCAGTATTTTAATTAAATTTTTGAAATATTCTTTAAAATACGAATAGAAAAATTACTGTCGAAACAATTAGTTAGAACTTGTCAACATTGACGAAAGAATGACTACTAAATATATTATCAAAGGAAAACGAATCTACGTAAATTTAATCCAGGGTACATACTATTAAGTATAGTGTGTACTATATATATGTATGTATATAGTTTGCTAAATAAGTAATACTAGTAAACCTGATTATATTTGAGTTCGCTAGACAGTCAGACACATAAAATGTATACTATTTCCATATCTCTGCTTATATTAAGAATTTAGTGTTCCTAATCATCATAAATTAAAATTTCTTATATACATAATTAAAATTTCTAAAAAAAAAATCTTATATCAAATTCCTAAACAATTTAAATTCAATTCTTAATTGAATTAATTAGATTTGCGTCCCAGTTTCAACCTTTGCACAAAATCTTTTAACCCTAATAAACTTATTTTTTATTATAAAAATAGAAAATAAATTTTAAATTTTATAAATTAATTTAATTTAATATTATAAATTTTTATTATACGGTAATATGTATATACAATACTATATAATTTATATCTTTATAAAATGTAAATATAGAGTAAAATGTGTACGTGTTCATCGACTTGGAATACGTTCAATTATTGTTTGGTTAATAGCTGCCTTATGTTGGATAAATGATCGTTTATTCTGTGATACGTGGTCATCTATAAATTTTCCATATTTACATGGTTTTTGGCATATATTTATATTTATAGCTGCATATACATGTTTAATATTATTTGCTTATTTTAGTGTTGAAAATGAACAACCACAAAAAATACCAATGTTAAAATATTGGCCAAAAAATAATTTTGAATTTGGTATACCATATATTGTATTTAAAATGCCATATGCATAATTTAGAAAAAAAATATTTAAATTTATATTTAAAAAAATTTCAAATTGAAAAAAAAATAATGTTACAATTAATAATGACGATAAAATTAAATTAAATTAAATGCGATGTATCTATGCAAAATCATCTGAAATATTAATGGTTAAAAAATGTTTTTGCAATAATTTTTTAAATGATTTATAAAATTTAGAAATTGAATTAATCGCCAAAAAAACATATGTTAAGAATAATTTTTAGATGGAATTTAAAAAAATATTTGCAGGACTAAATATTGGCTGGACTTTAATAAAGACTTTAAATACCAAAAACAAAAAAATATTATAACTAAAAATTATATTAAAAATTAAATATATAAAAATTGTTAATTAATAATTAGTCAGATTTAATTTTTTTAATAATATTTATGTTGATAAGAAAAAAGTCATTTAAAGTGATAAAATTTTAAATTTTATGACAAAGAGCAGCCATAAAAATATAATAAGAATTTTAAAATTAATTATAATAAAATATTTTAATATTTTTAAAAATACGAAAATGCTTTACTAGATTATTAGAAGTTAATATAAGAAGTCAATATATAAATTGTATCCCTTTTAAAGTGTTCTCCATATTTAAAAAAATTGAAAAAAAAATCTAACTCCGAAACGAATTATCACTTAACTCAAATATTGAGCAGAATCTAATAAATTTTTCGTTGGTATACATACTTAATTTTATGAAGAATATTTCACTTTGGATTTGAAAGATATTGAAAAAATTTAGTTTTCATTATTTCGAGGAGACACTTTATAATATATCATAAAATATTCCAAAAGCTTCCAAAATAAAACTTAATTAAATAATTACATAAAAAATTAAATAAATTTTTAAAAAATTTTTAGGATATCATTGACAATTTTTTTTTTATAGTATATAGAATAGATTATAGTGAAAAAATTAATGAAATATATCAAGTAGAGCTCGTGATCGTGATTTTCTTTATTAAAATGAAACGCTTTTTTCTAAATTCAAATAGTAACTAATATACAAAAAAAAATAAGTTTTAAAAAATATTTTAATTATAAGATAATCTTTCACAAAAATTTTAATCTAAGATAATCTTTCACTCAGTTATTTGAACATATTAAATTTTAAAATATTAACTTTAACTTTAATCTTAATAAGCCAAAAAAAAAAAAATTCAATAAAATAAACACTTTTTAAATATAATGAAATTATTAATTTTTCGAAAGACACTCAATTAACATATTATAAAATATTTTAAATAAATTATATTATGTTCTGTAATAATTATATGTTGAAGAGTGTCATCAAAAAATATATTTTAAACAAGCAATAAAATAGTATAAATATCAATTATTATATAGTATAAATAAATAGTGAATTAAATTCAGTAAAAATGTATCATGCCATATATTACAGAAAATTTTATTTTAATTAAACAGTTTAATTACATAAATTCATAATAATATTTTAATAATATTTAAAACAGTATAGTAAAATCAGTAGCTTATAGCTTTTAATCATGATAATTCTGTTAGTAAATATGTACATTTGTATTATTTAAATTATATGTACTCAAAATTGTATGCGTCAATTCGCTTGTTGATCGCTTGACGGTAGATTTGAAGATGGTTTATGACGCTGGTAAAGTTTTTTGTGTAGATAAACTTAAAGTGTCATTGCGTCTGATCAAAAGCTCTCATATAATACGTCAATCGGATTGTAATATTGAAATAACTTATATAATTTATTTTAAAATTAAATTCTTTTAAATTATTTCAATAATTTTTGTAGCTCTGATTATCGAATAAAATTTAAATAATAATTATTGTTCGTAAAAAATAATATTTCATTTTATTTTAAATGTATTTTCATAAGTATGCTTCTGTTTTTCTATACTTAATCATTATTATAAATAACATAATTATTTTAACCAAAACTATAAAAGAATATTTTGCAAATTAATAATTTTCTAATTTTAAGATTTTAATACATTTTTGAGTTCATTATGTTATGAACATACTCTTAAATATTCTAATAATAATTAATAATTTTTTTACATATCATTAACGCAACTTGGTTGTAATCTAACTTAATTGCAAAGATGAACAAAAATTAATAATGAATAATTATATATTTTTAATTTTTTTATGATTTATTTATTTCAATAAATAAATATAATTTTTTATTATGGTAAATAATATCTTACAACTAACAAAAAAAAAAGACATGAGTGAAAATAAATATAATTACATATAAGTATAAACATATTTTAAATGCTAATTATAAATTATTATTTTTAAGTTTTTTGTTCTGAGAATTAAAAATATATTAAATTTAAAAAACTATAAGAAAATATTTGTTTTAATTGCATCCGTACATAAATATAATTTTCATCAATATATTTTTTATAAAATTTAATAAAAAAACGTTATTAAATATCTATGCAATAAATTTATGAATTTCTTTACATAATTTTTCTATTAGCATAATATTTTTTTGGAATACCATTTTTCAATTAAATTGAAGAACTTTATTTGGAAAATTAATTTAATTTGATTTATATAGAATTATTAAAAGATAAATTAGTCTTTTTAGGTTTCAAATTTAATTTTTTTTAAATCAAATACCCATGATAAATGAACCGTTAATTATTAGGTATATAAAGAATTTTTGAAATTTAATGTATAGATTTTAGATTTCACACTTTTTTCTCATTAAAGAAATTTTTGTAATGAAAAAGTTTGAATTTGAAGTTATTGATTTAGTAATTCAATGTGAAATGTCAACATTTGCAAATACTTATTAATAAAAACTGGCGATTTATTATGTGGAGGTATATTAAATTTTATTTAATTTAGTAAATTTCTATAAATTACTAATATATAAAATAAAATGATCTTTTGTAAATAAAATTGCATTTATGAAGTTTTTACATTCTTTATAATATTATGTAACTATAGAATAATATATAAGGATGTTAAAAAGCTAGATGCAATTTTAGTAGGTACAATAGTCTTATAGCATAAACTACAAGTCAGCTATAATAATTATCTAAATAACAAAATATTAAAAATTTACATTTATAGATAATTAAAATTTCCACAATAATTTATTTACAATAATTCTTTAATCATTTGAGTTATAATTTCTAAAAAATTTGAAAAAAAATGACATCATATTATCAAAAAATTAACAAATTTATAGATGAAAATTATGGTAAGTAAAGTAATATTCAAATTGGATAAAATATTATAATAATAAGAAATTATTTTTTTTGAAATTAAGATGATCGGCTGTCAAATTATTTCCTTATGGGTTCAACATTTAAGATATTTACATTAATTGTTATATATTTAATATTTGTGAAAATAATTGGACCAAAATTTATGGAAAAACGAAAACCATATGATTTAAGTCGAATAATGCCAATTTATAATGTAATACAAGTTTTACTAAATATATGGTGTACAATTGTGGTAATTAAAATTTATATTTATTTTTATATTAGCATTAAAAGATAACTTAATTACAGATAATTAATAGCACAATTATAATTGAAGGTATAGAATTTTTAGATTGTCCATTACCAGATAAAAGTCAAACTGAACGTGGATATCGTTTAGCACATTTAGAATATTTTTATTTTATGTTAAAAGTATTAGATTTAATGGATACAATATTTATTATATTAAAAAAAAATTATAGACAAGCATCAGTTTTACATATATATCATCATAGTATAATGGCATTTGGTACACAAATTCATTTACAATATTATCCAGCTGGTCCATATTGTATACCAGGAGCACTTAATTGTATAATACATGTTATTATGTATTCATATTTTTTCTTAACAACAATTCGACCAGATTTAAAAAAATCAATTTGGTGGAAAAAACATATTACACAATTTCAAATAATACAATTTTGTATAAATTTACTATATTTTTCAAGTGTTGCATTAAATAAGAATTGTGATTATTCAAAGTTTTGGTCATGGTTTGCTTTTAGTCAAAATCTTGTATTTTTATGTATGTTTGTTAATTTCTATGTACGTAATTATTTATTTGATAATAATAAAAAGAATAAATAAATTAAATTTATTTAAAATTAGTGGTTTCTTTTAAATTTTGAACAGGATAAAATCTAAATTGTGCTGAAATTTCATGTTCAAAGTGAACGAAAGATGTGATCATTCCTACATTTACCTTATTAAGTAAACTCGTGAATATTACTTGGTGATCCTTAATTGTGTTATGTCATTTGCGAGTACATAGTTCGTCCAATAGCATATACTTATTCAAAATAATTTTAATTACATTATTGTAGAATAATTATGTGATTTTACTAAATTACTCCTAAATGTATGCAATCGTTTGTTAGTAAATAAAGTTTTAGTGTGTTTTTAAATGTATTTCCTTTGGTTAAAAATATAGTAATCTTTGTCTGCTATTTATGTTTCAAATATGAAATTAAAGATTGAAATCTCTATTTTCCGAGTCTATATAGTTTTGTATTGTATAATAGTACATTGACGCACTCAGAACTCAGAAGGTGGCTCCCTTTTTGCACCCTTTTTTCAAGTTTTTCGGTTTAACTTGGGCAAATTTTAAGATATTTGTATATTTATTGGTTTGGATATTTTTATTGTAATTAAAATTCTTTCTCCATAGACTCTAAATTCACCTATATTATTCAACTATATCTGGCGTAAAACATCGACATTCTCCAATATAGGTGAATTTGGTGTCTATCGACGGCTAAATTGAAACTAAATCGAAAAAACTTTTAATTTGCTCAAGTTATAGCAAAAAAGCCTAGAATATTATTCTGACTATAAATCGATGATTAAATTGTTTAAAAATTAAAACGAAATATATTTAAACTCTTTTTTTTTATTTCAATTTTATTCTTAATTTAAATTGGTTTTTATTATTTTAGTATTATTCTTTTTCATATTATAATTTTTAAAATAAAAATTTACAAATAATATAAAAAATATAACATTTTGACTAATTGCCCACCATGTCCAACCTTTTGGTATATTACATTTATCATTTTTTAATGTATATACATAATGTAACATATTTATTATAAATTGTAACATTTGCATTTGTGTTATATATTTTTTCCACCATGATGATTTTTTTAATTCAGGTTTAATAGTTGTTAATAAAAAATAAAAATACATAATAACATGTATAATACTATTTATATTTGCTGATAATATATAAACACCACCAGGATGATGTTGTACAACAATTTGTGTTGCTATTGCCATTATTGTATGATGATAAATATGTAAAAATGATGCTTGACGATTATTTTTCTTTAATACAATAAATATTGTATCCATTAAATCAAATACTTTTAATAAAAAGAAATAATAACCCATATTAGCAATTTTATAACTAAATTCATTTAAGCCATAATCATGATATGGACAACTAAAATTATAATTATCACTCCATAAAATAGTAAATCCCTGTGAAAGAAAATTATATTAAAGAAAAATATTCAAAGTTATATAAACATTTATAATTACAGATAAAGCGTAATATAAATTTAAAATAACTTGTAGTCCATTATAAATTGGCATTATTCGATTTAATTCATATGGTTTTCTATTTTCCATAAATTTTGGTCCAATTATTTTCACAAATATTAAATATACTAAAGTAAGTGTTAAAATTTTATATACTGATCCCATTAATGGATATCCTTCAACGCGATGATCTGCGAAAAAGATGAAAAAATATATATTTTTTTTATATATACATATATTATAAATTAACTAAAAATTATTCGACTTAAAATTACCTTATATATATTACCATATAAATATACTAAATATTAATGTATTTTGGGTAATGTTTAAATTTTTATACAGAGAGCAGATAAAATTGGGTTAAAAATTTAAATATTAATCGAAATTTTAAATTTTAAATTATATTAAATTACCAATATATGTACAATGAACTTAAGTACAATGAACAATGAAGTACAATGAACTGTTACCAGGAGAAGTGAACAATGAAAAAATATATTATTTTCGGGTCAAATTTCGAATTCGTCTATAAAACTTAATTATGCCATTAAACTTAATATCAAAATCGTATATAATATTATATATATACAGTTTTGCTGTTATTGAACTATCCAAAAAATATGTCGTTTATTCAAAATAGCTTCAAAAGCCAATATACCAAAAATATTGGAAATATCACAAAATAATTAAATTATATTATGAACTTGAATAATTAAATCAAATTAATTTTCACTATGATAATTTAAAATTTAATTTAAAATTTAAACCAGAAAAAAACTATATCCTTTATATTATCCTCTTTTTTTTATTTATCATTTATGATTTTTCTATTTTCATTCAATTAATCACACATTTTTTTTGGGGTATTTTTTTTCTTTTACATTTTTTTTATTCAAATCTTACCACTTACCATGAGTTCGATCCAAAAAATTATTATATTCCTCAATATATGACGTCATAGTATTAATTTATAAATATTTTCTTTTAAGGATAATACTTATATTAGTATATTTTGCTTTATATAGTAATTATTATATACTATTAATAGGTATGATAATTTATTTGTGTCCGGTCAAACATTGATGAATGTTACCGGTCAACTAAAACCAATGGTAATTTAATATTTTTTTTTTTTGAAAAATAAAAAGGGAAAAGAAAACACGACAAAATGAAATTATATAGTAAAATATTTTACATATATTTATGTATTAGTTGCTATTTTGTATATTAAAAGTTTTTAAAAATAAAATAAATATAATTATTTTTTTTAGTGTTGATTTAACTGAAGGCTTTTAAAATGTTAATTTTCCATTTAGAACTTTAGTTAAGATTTCGTTTTTTTAGATTGCTTTTTTTTCTATTAAAATTATATTAATTAATATATAAATAATTTATATTATAGAATATAGAGTAGACAAATAAAGGAGAAGTTTCAATTAATTATATATTACATAAATTAATGTTAACAATTTTTCATTTTATTTTTTTATTTATTTTATTTTATAGTCTGGATTTTATTGAAGAAAGACATTAAGTGTTCAATATTGAATGTAAACTAAACTATATAATAAAATTTTTAATAAGGAATAAATAAATAACGTAGCACAAATACGAAACAAATTTTGTATATAAAGTTAATCCCCAGAGGCGTATTCAATATATTCTATTTCTTTTCGTATTAGTACGAATGGGGGAGGTACAGTATAGAAAAATGGAATATTATGGATATTGTCTCAACCTTACATTTACGTCAGAAAAAAGTGTTAAAAGGAAATAAAAATATTCTAATATTTTAGAATTATATTTAAAAACCAATTAAAATAAAATTAATATTTTGATCATTGGCAATTAATATATATTGCATTTATATACTTTTGACTATGGGTGATTTATAATTTACATGGATTGCTAGTAGAAGTATATAATTTCCTATTTTTATGGTTTCTAGAATCTATAAAGAAAACTAAATACATTTTATGAAAATTGCATGTTTTCAATATTGAAACTGATTTATTTTAATACGAAATTTTCATAAAATTTGATCGGTTTGATCCTAAAAGGTTGATCCGAAGGTTCTAAGGAGGAAGACCCCCACTTATTCTGCTATTTTTTAAGTTTTTTTTGATAACTGGCGAATAAATCTTTTAAATGCAACACAGAATTTATGAATTTAGCAATATGGGCAGGGATGGGATAAAAAGATTATGAAAGGGACTAAATTAACGAAGCCGCGTTAATCTGCTACACATTCTTCTTAAACGTATCCAAATTATATACTATGAAATATGAAACAAATCTTATTTCAGATGTGTTTCACATATTTAGGAGCGACATGATTAATTAATTCCAATTTTTTCTATTCCTTCCACGAAATTATTAAAAAAATATTATGTAAATTGTATATTTAAGCTCTCATAAATTTTCTCAATCCTTTTAAGAGTGATAGTGGCACTTTTACCTCCTATACTTTCAAATCGAATATTGATTGAAAATTTTGCTTAATATTTCAAATGTCTATACATAATTTCTTAAATTAAATGCCAAAATGAATGTTTACTTTGCATTCATTTTATTTCTTTTGATGTTTGGGTTAATAAGAAAAAGGAAAACATAATTAGATAAGTTATGTTATTTGTAATAATTAATAATAGTTTTATACTTGAAAAATACACTGAAAACAACATTATATAAAATATCATCAATTATTTATTGATTATTATAATTATAATTTTATTTTAACATTCTCTTAATTTCAACAATTTTATAATAATTTTCACCAAACTAAAAAAAAAATTACAATATTTTCATTCATAATTTAAAAAAAAAACACCATCATAATATTCATCACAATTATTTCCTCCATTCCTGCATAAATCTATATATAAAAAAAAATTATTAAATTTAATTTAATTCTTGTATAAATGATTTAATTTAATTTAAGAAAATATATCATTACTTACATATGATAAACATAAATTGATGGTATCATCACATTACATATTACTTCTAATGTATTGCGAATTACTCCTATTTTCGGTTCATTATATAATTTATAGTAGTAATTATATTGATTGTTCAAATATTTACCAACAAATAAATACAAAATTAAAAATATTGAAATGCTGTATATATAAACGAAAGAAGGATATTCGGATACACAATTATCTATAATTGTAAAATTTCAAATTAAAGAAATAATTTTTTATAAATTTTTAAAATGATCTTTTACCATAAATTTCACCTAAGACATTTATTAGTTTTACCAATGTTCCATCAACCATTATTGTATTTTTTATTTATTTAATAAATCAGAAAATTATATTAATGAATATTTTCAAATATAGTCGTCAACTCGAGACTGAAATGATAACTAAATATGATTTTAATATTTATTAATATTTTAAATAATTTTTTTATTTATTTATATTATTATATATAGTTACATATATGTACACGAGTAATATATAATTATTAGTATATATTCAGAAAAATATTTTAATACTAGATTAAAAAATTTAATAAAGTTTTATAGACAATTTTATAGAAAATAAAAACAATTTGTATAACATTTAATTGACTTACATTTAAAACGTGTTACCTAATAGTATATACTTTAGTTATTTTTAATGCAAAAACTTTGAGAGAAAATATTAAAAATTTTTAAACTATATTCTAGAAAATATATTTAATTGCTTGAGTAAGGTTTTAAAAACAAGTGTACAGCACTAACCAGTGCTAGATATAAGGTAGGTATTGGTATTCCTTACTTAAACTATACCTTAGCGATATTAAAGCAAAGTGGCCCCACAGACATATTGTACATTTCCACACCATAATGTCGCACTACAGGTAAACTCAACTTAAGTCATCATGAGTACTAGTGGTTGCAAAACAGAGTAATTGCAGTGTCCTGACAATTTGTGCCTTTATTTTACTATATGTATTACTAATTGATGGGGTATATATACTCTCTAACCAACCAACCAATCATATATTTAATATAATATTATTATAACAATTTATTTATTTAAACATTTAAAGTAAATTTACATTTAAGCAGATAAATCAACTCAGTTGAAACTTAATCACCGTATACCCTACAGATTATCCTGATAAATAAATACAATTTGAAATTAATTCTTCACTTTTGAAATTTTTACCTACTTATGGGTTTTTGAAAATGTTTTAATGAGTAAAAAAAACACTAACATAAATAATGTCTTAAATTAATTTTTTGATTTATTCTGATATAATAATTTAAATATTCTGATAGTCTAAAAAAATTTGTTAAAATATATCCGGAATAATTAATTTTTTTGTTAAAGACGAGGTTATATTCTAGTATGACATTATTTGAATTTAGTATAATTATTTGCTGAACATGAATTGCAAATCTAAAATACGTTTTTTATGCATTTTATATAACTTAAATTTTGTTTTTTTTTTTTAAATTAATTAAAAATCATTTTAAAAATTTTTTGGGAAAGAAAGAAAATAATCGTTATCATTTAATTTTTGGTATTATATTTATAGATCAATCTATGATTTTTATTGGTAATAATCAATATCAATATTTAGCTATTTCGAGAGTATTTTTTATAATTTTCATCCACAAAATTTAAAACGTACAAATTTAAAATGTACAAAGCTAAATTATATATGCTAAATTTCATATTTTAATTGCCATATCGAGCAAATTACTTACCAATGTTTAGAATACAATTTCTAATGTAAATTCCTGATGGTTATAAAATAAATAGCATATTACATATATTACCATCATTTAGCCTAATCGACATAAATTTTAAAATAAATATATCTCAAAAAATCTCTTTAAAAAAATTAATTTTATTTTAAAATATTTTAAATTACATTACTTTTTTCACCTTATTTTTAACAAATACATAATTATGTAAATAGAAATTTGTAAACATACAGACAAATGTTAAATTTTGACTTACACCAAGGTATGACCAAAACTTTGAATATTTACAATTTTCATTAAATGCTACCCTTGAGAAATATACCAAATTTATACCAAATTGTAGCAATTGTACATGTGTAATTTGTTTTTTCCACCATATTGATTTTTTAAAATCTGGTCGAATTGTTGTTATAAAGAAATAACTATACATACAAACATGTACAAAGGTATTTATTGTACCTGGTATTATATATGCACCGCCTGGATAATATTGTGTATGAATATATGCACCTAAAGCCATTATCGTGTGATGATAGATATGTAAAACTGATGCTTGACGATAATTTTTCTTTAAAGTTATAAAAACTGTGTCAGTCAGATCTAAAACTTTTAACATGTAATATATATAATTATATAGTGTAATTCTATTATCAATTTCAGTATGTTTTAAATGTGGCATTGGGCATTCATCGAAATTTTTCTCCAATTGTAAATATATCGAAAAAAACTAAGTGAAAAATAGAATGAAATTAATTCATATTTTATATAAGTATGTTTTTTTTTCAAATTCACTTACAAAAATCGTACATAATGTATTTGATATCACTTGGAATGCATTATAATATGGCATTATAGTTGATAAATTATAAGGTTGCCTTGATTCCATAAATTTTGGACCAATTTTTTTAACAAATAATAAGTAGACAATTAAAACAATAATAATTTTATATATTGAACCCATAAGTGGTAAATGTTCTAATCGATCATCTATAATATTTGAACCAATTAAAATTTTGTTAATTATTATTCAATTAATGTCTTTTTTTTCAATTTTACACTTCTTTGTGGACTTTTTACACTTACCATATGCTTGATCTACAAAATCACTTATTTGCTGATAATATGATACCATTTTTAAAATTTAATTTAATTGTGAATTAATTTGAAAAAAAGTAATATGTAAATGAAATTTATTAAAATATTCTGCACAATTAATTAATTAGCCTGGTGAAGGCATGGGAGTTATAATACAACTGGAATATATTTTTCTAAAAATCCTTATTTTTATAAAACTGAAAAATTAAATTTGAACGCATTTTTCAACACCACATTAAATTTGAACTGACATAATAAATTAAGCTAATCGTTGATTAGAAGTAAATAAATATATATTGTGTTAACATTAAATTGATATAAATATATGTATATATTTTATGATTGTGTATATATAGACATTATTGTCACAAATATAAGTGCAATTGCATAAGTTAAAAGTGATCTTGTATAATATTTATAAATAATTAAAACTTTAGTTGTATGTTATATATTACATGTCTAATATCAAACATATTATAGCAGGAATACAAAATGTCTTTCCTGAAACCAAAAAATGTAACTAGTATTTTTTAGTTTTTGTAATTTTATTAAGATATTGTTTATAAATAAGTTAGTTTATTATGCAATGTAACAAAACATTAGTTCGGTTCAAAAAACATCATATTATTTATGCATTAACAGATCCATCATTAATAAGTTGATTTAAAGTATTACAAGTATGTATTTGAAACTTAATAAGGATCATTTAAGCACCACTCTAATTAATTGATTTAATTTTATATGCATTCATATTTAATTATACTGTTTTGTAGAATTTTAGTGTCAGACCAGTGACGGATTCAGATACAGGAAAACTTCAGACATCAGATATTATTTATGAAATTTACATTTCCTGAATTTTGAAAAATCTGTAAAAATAATTCTTATATCTATCCTATCCAGTGAGTCTATAGTTCCATTACTTACATTATGGGCAAGTTCAATGAATAAAAGTTCGAATCATCAAACCACATATATATATTCTTACCAATAGAGTGAATTATTATGTCACTATTATGACACTGCAGATCTAATTTATATTCCGCTTAAATGACCTACATTATTTTCAGCTACTTGTATTAAAAATAGAATGAGTATGTTTATTATATACTCAAATGCTTATTATTTATCGAGTATGGCATTATTAAGAGTCTCACTTGAGTGCTGAATTCAAGTCGCAATAAAAATCGACGCAGGTGAATTAATATTTTATTACTTAAAAAGGGTTTACATAACACTAACAACAAGTTTATTTATACTATAATTTATAATATTTAAAAAATAACAAAATTATAAATGATCTACACTGATATACCAGACAAAACCACACTCTTTTATCTTTACAAGGTAGGTGCCTGCCCATGTGATTCTTTTGCATTACCCAAAACAAATCATGTTCAGAGATTTAGATTTAACCGTTATTAAATCGTTTTTATATATGTTTTTTCCTACTCATCTTCAATATGGCTGCATTTTCTTGTACAACAATTTGGTATCAATAATATCCATATAACGATATAACCTCTATCTTTTAGCTTATGTTTTGATTTAATAGACCGTGGTAAATTCCACTGAAGAATCAGTGGAATAGATCAGTGGATAGACCATCTATCGGATGTCTGAAGTTTTCCTGTATCTGAATTCACTGAGAATTAAATAAGTATGTTACCAAAAAAAAAAACCATTCAAATTAATTAATTTTATTTTGTGATCTTTTAATAAATATATAATTACGTAAATAGAAATTTATGAACATACAGAGAAATGTCATACTTTGAAAAACACCAAAGTAAGACCAAGCTTTTGAATATTTACAATTTTCATTAAAAGCTACACTTGCAAAATATTTTGTCAATATACCAAATTGTAACAATTGTATATGGGTAATGTGTTTTTTCCACCAAATTGATTTCTTAAGATCTGGTCGGATTGTTGTTAATAAAAAATAACTATACATACAAACATGAACAAAGGTGTTTACTATAGCAGCAACTATATATGCTCCACCTGGATAATATTGTGTCAGAATATATGTTACAAAAGCCATTATCGTGTGATGATATACATGTAAAACTGATGCTTGACGATAATTTTTCTTTAAAATTATAAAAACAGTGTCAGTAAGATCTAAAACTTTTAATATATGATAAAAATAAAAATATGATGAAATTCGAAAATCAAGATCAGTATTTTCGAAATTTGGCATAGGACATTCATCAAAATTTTCTTTCAGTTTTGAATATGCTAAAATAAACTAGAAAAATAGAACATAAAAAATGAAAACATTATTCAATTTTTTTTAAAATACAATTCTTACCAAAATGCAACACAGTAAATTTGATATCACTTGAAATGTATTATAATATAGCATAATCGTTGATAGATTATAAGGTTGTCTTGATTCCATAAATTTTGGTCCAATTTTTTTAACAAATAATAAGTAGACAATTAAAACAATAACAATTTTATATATTGAACCCATAAGTGGTAAATGTTCTAATCGATCATCTATAATATTTGAACCAATTAAAATTGTGTTAATTATTATTCAATCAATGTCTTTTTTTTCAATTTTACACTGCTTTTTGGACTTTTTACACTTACCATATGCTTGATCTACAAAATCACTTATTTGCTGATAATATGATACCATTTTTAAAATTTAATTTAATGAATTAATTTGAAAAAAAGTAATATGTAAATCAAATTTATTAAAATATTCTGTAAAATTAATTAATTAGCCTGGTGAAGGCATGAGTAGAGTTATACTACAACTGGAATATATTTTTCTAAAAATCCTTAGTTTTATAATGAAAATACAATTAAATTGAACACATTCATGTATTATACCACATTAACATATGATATAGTGAATTCAGCAGAGCGTTAATAATAGTAAATAAATAATTTTGTTAACATTGATATAAATATATGTACATACATATATATTTTTAATTTATTGTATAGACATTATTGTCACAAATATAACTGCAATTGCAAGTAAAGTGATCTTATTAATTGTTTTATTTAAAAATATAATTTAAGGCATTGGTTAATGTATATTTTATATTAAATTTCTCCGAAATATTTCGAAATTTATGCATTGCTGCATTTTTGAATATCGACTCGACATCGAAGTAAGTTGATTTTTGCATAGGAAATGTCAAGAAAATTGAGTGAATATAGTATACTGATATATTCTATGATTCGCAGTAGTTCACCTCGTCAAGAAAATTGAGTGAAAATACTATTCATTATATATTCTATGATTTACAGTAAGTTCAATCGAATGATCAATTCATCTAAGAACTAGCTCATGGAAAACATATTTTTTAACTTACATAATAGTGGAACGTTATTTATTATATTATACCCTTTCGAGATTAAATTAGACGTTTTTCAAAATGAGTTAATTAAATAAGTATTTTAAACATTTTTTAAATATTAAGTTAGCGCTGACGAATAAATATTAAGTCACTGCAGAAGGAAATTGATGTACAAAAAATCTCTAAATATACGTTCGGGCGATCAACATTTAAAAAAAAAATTAACGATATAATCTCTTTTGGTTGATTCAATTTATTTATTAAAAAGATTGAAACTAAATTACAAAAAAATTTAAATGGTATTTAAACGTAACTTACACAAACTATAATTACTTCATAACTCAGTTCTAAGTTTGCTCAGCTCTTGAGATAATCACTTTTTAGTTAGACTATATTTGTATTTGCAATACATTTATTAATGTAAATAATCTACTAAAACTAAAGGATCCATGACAGAATTAAAATGTACTATAAAATTAATTCATTAAGTTTTATTAAAGTAAATAATATCTTTATCAATTTAGATTTGTAAAGTATCTATTAACAAAATGAACAAACCAAAAAAATATGAAGGTTGTTAATAAAAAAAACACTATTAAAAAAGGATTTCTGTACTAAATTTAAAGGTTTATTGAATAGAAAAGTAAAAATAACGATCAAATGAATCAATAATTTATTTTATTTTGTTCTCTTTTGTTTTAACAAATACATAATTATGTAAATAGAAATTTGTAAACATACAGAAAAATGTTAAATTTTGAGTTACACCAAGGTATGACCAAAACTTTGAATATTTACAATTTTCATTAAAAGCTACCCTTGAGAAATATACAAAATTTATACCAAATTGTAGCAATTGTATATGTGTAATTTGTTTTTTCCACCATATTGATTTTTTAAAATCTGGTCGAATTGTTGTTATAAAGAAATAACTATACATACAAACATGTACAAAGGTATTTATTGTACCTGGTATTATATATGCACCGCCTGGATAATATTGTGTATTAATATATGCACCTAAAACCATTATCGTGTGATGATAGATATGTAAAAATGATGCTTGACGATAATTTTTCTTTAAAATTATAAAAACAGTGTCAGTAAGATCTAAAACTTTTAACATGTAATATACATAAACGTAATATGCACGTTTAATATCAAGTTCGCTACGTGTTAAAAATGGCATAGGACAAGCATCATAATTTTTATCCACATCTAAATATGCATTCACAAACTAGATAAATAAATAAAAGATATAATTTTTCCATTTATAATTTAAATAATTTTAAAAACATATAATTGTGTTTCTAGTTTCTTACCAAAATGACACAAACACTATTAGTTATTACTTGAAATGCATTATAAAATTGCATTATAGTTGATAAATTATAAGGTTGTCTTGATTCCATAAATTTTGGTCCAATTTTTTTAACAAATAATAAATATACAGTCACCAAGGTAAGAATTTTATATATTGAACCCATAAGTGGTAAATGTTCTATTCGATCATCTATAATATTTGAACCAATTAAAATTGTGTTAATTATTATTCAATTAATGTCTTTTTTTTCAATTTTACACTTCTTTGTGGACTTTTTACACTTACCATATGCTTGATCTACAAAATCACTTATTTGCTGATAATATGATACCATTTTTAAAATTTAATTTAATTGTGAATTAATTTGAAAAAAAGTAATGTAAATGAAATTTATTAAAATATTCTGTAAAATTAATTAATTAGCCTGGTGAAGGCATGGGAGTTATAATACAACTGGAATATATTTTTCTAAAAATCCTTATTTTTATAAAACAGAAAAATTAAATTTGAACGCATATTTCAACACCACATTAAATTTGAACTGACATAATAAATTAAGCTAATCGTTAATTAGAAGTAAATAAATATATATTGTGTTAACATTAAATTGATATAAATATATGTATTTTATGATTGTGTATATATAGACATTATTGTCACAAATATAACTGCAATTGCAAGTTAAGTGATCTTATTAATTGTTTTATTTAAAAATATAATTTAAGGCATTGGTTGATGTATATGTTATATTTAATTACTCCGAAATATTTCGAAATTTATGCATTGCATTTTTGAATATCGACTCGACATCGAAGTAAGTTGATTTTTGCATAGGAAATTTCAAGAAAATTGAGTGAATATAGTATACTCATATATTCTATTATTCGCAGTAGTTCACCTCGTCAACAAAATTGAGTGAAAATACTATTCATATATATTCTATTAGTTCTAAGTTTGCTTAGCCTTTGAGATAATCACGTTTTAGTTAGACTATATTTGCATTTGCAATACATTTATTAATGTAAATAATAATCTACTAAAGGATCCATGACAGAATTAAAATGTACTATAAAATTAATTCATTAAGTTTTATTAAAGTAAATAATATCTTTATCAATTTAGATTTGTAAAGTATCTATTATCAAAATGAACAAACCAAAAAAATATGAAGGTTGTTAATAAAAAAAAACAATATTAAAAAAGGATTTCTGTACTAAATTTAAAGGTTTATTGAATAGAAAATTAAAAATAACAATCAAATGAATCTATTATTAAAGTAAATAAAGTGACAATAATAATTTATTTTATTTTGTTCTCTTTTGTTTTAACAAATATATAATTATGTAAATAGAAATTTAGAAACATACAGACAAATGTTAAATTTTGCGTTACACCAAGGTATGACCAAAACTTTGAATATTTACAATTTTCATTAAAAGCTACCCTTGAGAAATATACAAAATTTATACCAAATTGTAGCAATTGTACATGTGTAATTTGTTTTTTCCACCATATTGATTTTTTAAAATCTGGTCGAATTGTTGTTATAAAGAAATAACTATACATACAAACATGTACAAAAGTATTTATTGTACCAGGTATTACATATGCACCGCCTGGATAATATTGTGTATTAATATATGCACCTAAAGCCATTATCGTGTGATGATAGATATGTAAAAATGATGCTTGACGATAATTTTTCTTTAAAATTATAAAAACAGTGTCAGTAAGATCTAAAACTTTTAACATGTAATATACATAAACGTAATATGCACGGTTAATATCAAGTTCGCTACGTGTAAAAAATGGCATAGGACAAGCAAAATAACTTATATCCACAACTAAAAATGCATTCACAAACTAGATAAATAAATAAAAGATATAATTTTTCCATTTATAATTTAAATAATTTTAAAAACATATAATTGTGTTTCTAGTTATAGTTTCTTACCAAAATGACACAAACACTATTAGTTATTACTTGAAATGCATTATAAAATTGCATTATAGTTGTTAAATTATAAGGTTGTCTTGATTCCATAAATTTTGGTCCAATTTTTTTAACAAATATTAAATACACAGTCACCAAGGTAAGAATTTTATATATTGAACCCATAAGTGGTAAATGTTCTATTCGATCATCTATAATATTTGAACAAATTAAAATTTTGTTAATTATTATTCAATCAATGTCTTTTTTTTTCAATTTTACACTTCTTTATGGACTTTTTACACTTACCATATGCTTGATCTACAAAATCACTTATTTGCTGATAATATGATACCATTTTTAAAATTTAATTTAATTGTGAATTAATTTGAAAAAAAGTAATGTAAATGAAATTTATTAAAATATTCTGTAAAATTAATTAATTAGCCTGGTGAAGGCATGGGAGTTATACTACAACTGAAATCTATTTTTCTAAAAATCCTTATTTTTATAAAACTGAAAAATTAAATTGACAATAATTTATCAATGTGTTATTAAGTTCGAAATGAAATGATATATAGTAAAATTCAGTAAATAGTAACAAATAACTTTTAATGTAATCAATAAATATATTTTCTGATTGTAAGCATTTTAGTCACAAATATATACCTAAGTGCAATTAAAAGTGAAGTGATTTTTATTATACTTAGTACATTATATTTAGTAAATTAATTTTTATAACTTTGCAAATATATACTTCGTATTTAAGCTTTAGTTTTTTAATGTAAATTATTAATAATTTTATTTAAATTCTTGAATAGTTTTTATAAAAAATCGTTTTATATAAGAAAAAGGGAAAAATATAATTCGTTTAAATTTAAATTCATAAAATAAATTAAAGCTATTTCATTTAAATATTATAATAATAAAGATTCCAAATATTCGAATAGATAAATTATGAATAATTTAATTTGAAAATGAAAGATGCTATTATTTTTAAAATTAGGCTTAAAAATGGATATATGGGTAAGCTTAATTAATTAAAATTTACACGAAGAATTATATGATTTTAGATATATAAAGTTTATCAGAAATATAGGCTTTAACCATGAGGAATATGTACATATATTTGGACTCATGAGGTAAGTTTCTATTATGACTTCATTATCGTTTATTGAAACATTGTGTGCTCCTTTCGAAACATTTAGTCATATCCAAAAATTTTGCAGATTATCATAATAGGACAATACAAATAATTGGACATCAACATTTAAAACATAGGTATCAATGATTTATAATATTTTTTGATTATTTAATTTATTTAAAAAATATTGAAGAAAATTTCAAAAATAAATAATCATACTATATAAATTTATGGTGGGAAACCTTTACATTGTAATAATTGTTACAAATTATAAAATTTGTTTAAGACTTGACAATATCAATTTTAAATTATTTTCATTATTTGCATTTGCAATATATATACATTTATTTATGATTTTGAAAGTAAATATAATCTATTACTAAAATGATCTGTATATATTAAAATTAAAATGTAATTATAATATATTAATTATATAAATTTTTTATTAAAGTAAATAAAAGAAAGTAAATGAAATATTATTTCAATTATATAGAAATGAATTGATCCATAAACAGTGCGAAAAGGGTGTATGTTCTAGATTGTAATGCAATGGATTTCACATTAGCTTTTGCCAATAATTGAATTTATGGTTTAGAATTAATATATAAAATAATTATTATGTCGGGAAAAGCTCTAAGAAGTAGTTACAGGCTTAAATCCAGGCTATTGAACCAAAAGAAGAAGAAAAATATTGTAATGATTATATAAATGATATTTAAAATATTAATTTCTTCTATTCTAAATTGTATTTGCATATCAATGGAAATATTCTACATATTATATAAAAAATATGAATAAAGCACCCGGTATATAAATAATGAAACCTTTAAATAAATAAAATAATTATCTTTTTATTACAAAGAAGGTGGCATTGCATGTCGTGTATAAATTCAAAAAATAATATAGCACATGCACATCTTATAAGTTATGTATACATATATATATATATATATATATATATATATATTTCTTATATTCAATATATATAAAAATAGGTAATATACCACATATATATAAATATAGGTATATATATGTACTACATACTTATAAGTTATTCAATAATGAGAAAATTTCAAATTGCTGGCTGACGGTCGTCAATTATTTTATTTGCAAAAAAAAGAATTTTATATTAAAATAGAATAATATATAATGCTAAATATAGTTTATACGGAAGTTTTAATTTAAATAAATATATATATATATTATATGTATATCATATCATAAATACAAAAAATTATTTTCTATTTAAAAAAAAAAAAAAGAAATATTTTTTCTTCAGTATTTAAATAATAAACATTCGGTATCTTTATAGCCAGCTGTTTTTTTCAATTTTCATATAAGAGTAGTTATGTATAACAAAGTTTCTTGGTTGCTTGTTTGTGTGAAAATTACTTAATCCAGAAATATAGCTATATATATATATATTTTTTTGGTTTTTTATTTTATCTCAAATTAAATTTTTCAAGTTTTCACAAATAAAATAAATGAATAACGATTTTAGGAAAAAAAAAAATTGACATTAAACTATTAAATAATATTTGAAGAACAAAAAATCAAAAAAAAGTAAAGTGAAAAGCGAGAATTTTTAAATTTTTGTAGTTGGTAAAATAAGAAATTGTGCTGCTGACAAGATAAACTTTGCTCACAAATAATTTGGGTTTTTTTTTTTTTATTAATTAAATAATGACTTCAATTATTGATAAATTTTATGTTTATATGGATCAGGAAAATAATGGTAAGGATTAAAAGGACAAATTATTTAAATAAAATAAAAAATGTTTTGAGTTTAATTCAATTTTCTCATTGGATTATAAAAAATTGAATTTTGGGATAAATTTTTATATCGATTTTTCAATGTCAATTCGTATTAAATTGTGGCAGGTTGTAGGATTGTAATTGTAATAAATAATTATAATCCACATGTGATATTTATGGTTATTTTTATGATAAGAGAAATTAAAAGATGCTAGATAATTGTTGTAAGATTTCTTATCATCAATCATCCTAAACTAGTGACACTATTTATAAATTCTAAATATAAAGAAATCCTTTTTCTATCTATTGAATCTATTTTATAGAATTTTGTCATAAACACATGGAATCATAAAATGATTAATAACTACACTTGATAATTCATCATTGCAATACCATCTAATAATTTATTTAATTTAATTATTTGCAGATAATCGTTTATCAAATTATCCATTAATGGGTAGTAATGGAATTAAAATTATCATAATATCAATTTCTTATCTAATATTTGTTAAAATATTAGGACCAAAATTTATGGAAACACGTAAACCATATGAACTAAAATTATCAATGCAAATATATAATGCTATTCAAGTTATACTTAATCTCAGTTTAACAATTTATGTAAGTTATTTTTTAAAAAAATGTAATTAAAATTTTTTTAAATTCTCATTAATATATTTTTTTTTAATAATTTTAGATTATTTATTATTTAATAACTGATAAAAATTATGATTTTGTTTGTGCAATGCCAGATTATTCAAAAACTGAACGTGGTTATACTGAAGCACATATTTGTTATTTTTATTATATACTTAAAGTTTTAGATTTAATGGATACAATATTTATAACATTACGTAAACGTTATCGTCAAGCATCCATTTTACATGTTTATCATCATATGATTATGTGTATTGCAACACAAATATTAGCTCAACATTATCCAGGTGGTTCATATTTAATACCATTTATGCTAAATTGTTTTGTACATGTTATTATGTATTCATATTATTTATTAACATCAATACGTCCAGAATTAAAAGAATCATTATGGTGGAAAAAACATATTACACATATACAAATGATACAATTTTTAAATAATTTATTATATTTTATGCGAATAGCATTTAATGATCATTGTAAATATTCATATTTTTGGACATGGTTTGGATTTAGTCAAAACTTTATATTTTTTATATTATTTAGTAATTTTTATATAAAAAATTATTTATATGTTAAAAAAGAAAAATTAAATTAAAAAATTTAAATAAAAAAAAAAATGAAAGAGTAAATGTGATTAGAAAAGTTTGAAATACTTAATTAAAAGTTTTCGACGCTAAATTGAAAAAAAATATATTTTATTTGTGGTATAAACGAAAATTGTAAGAAATTGTAAGAAGAAAAACAATTTTTTTTTAAAAAAAATTATTTAATTTGGTGCTATTATTTGTGTTTCTAAATTTTCAGAAGTTTAAAATTAAAAATAATATGTTCCTAATATAATAAAAGCACTCAACATTTTTTTTTTACTAGACATTAAACTATTATTAAATAATTGTTATACAAATTAAATAGTATTTTACATTACATTAAATTATTACACAAAAAAATGCAATAATGTAGCATATCTCTGAAAGATTACAAATATTAAAATATATCATATCATTTTCGTTCAGAAATATAAACATTTTTTTAGAATTACAAAACTCTAGTCAAATCGTTAAATGGTTAGCTTAACACGTTCAAAATTTTTCTCAAAAGAAAGAATAAGATTAATAAATAGATAAACATTTACCTTGAGTTTGAATTTGAAAGTAATGTAAAAATAGTGTTGAACGTGTAAGTTCACTAAAACATCTTTCTGATAAGGTAGAAACCAAATGAACTATTCTCCAAAGAAGCAATCTAGGAATTATTCTGTTTTAGTTATAAGATATGACAATACTATTTTTTTTCCAATAAGTTATTTTTATTTTTAACATAGCTAAAAAAAAAAACTATAACACAAATTAATTTGCTATTTTTAGTTATGTTATCACATAAATATCTTCTGACAATACAAATCAAATAGTTTTAGAAAATAAATTTTTTTACAAAAATTGTATCAGTATTTTTGTTTTTAAATAATTATATTTAAAATTTATTATATTCTTAATAATTACTAATACCACTTGCCTAAATTAAATTAGTATAGTCTTTTAGTTACATATATGAAAGTCAATTAAAATATTAAAAATGTTAAAAATCAAATAATTAAATTTTAATACTTATATGTAATATTCACTAAAAATTTAAATATGTTAATAATAATAAAAAAAAAAGAAAATAAATAAATAATATGCACGAATTTTAGACAAAAATATAATGTCATTTTTATTTATATAAATTGTTTGAACAAAAAAATATCATAGTATATAATATATTTTTAACTTACAAATTTAAATACAAAATTTTTCTGTTTTAAAATAATTAAAAAACAATGATTTTTTTTTATTTTACAAAAATCGTTAAAAAAAAAAATTAGTCAATAAAGTTCATTATTTCAAAGAAAAAATAAAAATGAAATAGAAATAAAAAAAAGTTACATATAGTCAATTATAATTTTTTGCGCAGTCAACTCTTCAAAATTAGATTCAAACAACAACAAAAAAAATGATTATAAAATAATCTATTATTAATCTAAAATTAATTATATTAATTTTTTTTTTTTTCATTATTTATATTTTTTAAAACTTTATACTATAACAAAGAAGAAAATTTTAATGAATGTATGTTTTTTATTTTTGTATCTTCATGTGAATAAAAATTATTCTAATCGGAATCAGATGATATATTAGTACAATTATTTATTTGACATATTTTTTTACCATTTGAAAATCTTTGTGTTGTATGACCACGATATGATATAGAATTTTTATCAGTTTCTAAAATTTTTATTTGAAATAATAATTCTGGTCGTTTTAAATTTACACGTAAATTATCCCATATATAAATAGCCAAATTTTCAGTTGTACTTGGCTAAAAATAAATAAAATGATTGTTAATTGAAAATTAAAATATATGACGAATCTGCTAACTATTTTTATGTATGTACATTCAAAACTGTTACAGTTTTTTTACATTAGAATCCAGTGCAATTAATATATAAGTGAATCACATAAATCAATTATACACAATCCTATCAAATCATATTTAAATTTTTACGATTAATTCAATTTGTAAATAAAATTAAAGAGCTGAATACAATGTATAATGTCGATCACTTAAAATTACATAGATTCCGATACAAAAATTTCAAAATATTTTTATAAAAATTCAAGAAATCAATTTCTATCAAGGAAATCAATTTAAAATGTTAATAAGTTATAGAAGAAATAAGTAATAGAAGAAAAAAGCTATAAAATGTTAATAAGTTTTTTCTATATTCATATACAGAATAATATGAAACAGCATTCACATTAAATACAAAAGCTTAAATATGCTAAAATATTATTAAGTCTCCATCATATACTTAAAATTTTATAGCTTTCTCTTGAATATATAAATTATAATTTAGAAATAATTTTTGAATTTGCTACTACTTACGACACAATCTCATAATTAAATAAATAATTTAACCTACTTACCGTATTCTTAAAAAATGGCACATCTTTGTCCAAATTTTTATGATCTAGATTTTTAAATATTACCAATTGAATTGCATCTTTTAGTTCAGTCATATTCATAACCATACCAGTTCTGGCATCAACTGGTCCACGAACTGTTACCTCAACTGAAATATTATAAATATTAATTACATTTACAATTATTTATAATTATACTTTGTTATTTAATAAATTTTTGTTCTGAAAATACATAATTTCGTAATGAAATTATATCCGTTTTAAAAATATTTATACTGTAAAATTTGATTTTAATTATTTTAAAATATTCAAATTTAACTATTTTCCGAATATTCCATTAAATATCAATTTGTATACAATAAATTTTTAGTAAAATTATTAAAAAATATGATCTTTTATTTCCCTAGAAATAAATGATTTTAAAAAGAACTTTTTGTTTCAAGGTAAACAAGTTTTTCCATACAATTTTTATTTTTTCAATACATTATTATATTCACCTGTATAATTATGGCCATGACCATTTGGATTATTGCATTTTCCGTAAATTTCAAGATTTTCGTCATCATTTAATTGTTGACTAAAATTATAAAAAAAAAATAATTCCAAAATTTTAATAAAATTGATAATAAAAAAAATTGATTTACAAAACCTATGAAGACGATGGCAAGCACTAAAAGTTTCTTTTCTTGTCAAAAGTGCTACTGGTAGAGACATTTTTTTTATATTGTTTTATTCTAAATTTAATAATTAATAAATTTATAATCTAATTCGTATTTCTTTATTTATGGATGATGTTGTCAGCACAAAAATGCTCCTTCAATTAAACTTGATATAAATTATTTAACACTGATATTGATTTTCAGAATATACTTATATTTTTTTCTTTCTTTATTAAAAGTTAATTTAGTTTTTTATGAGATAAGATTAACAGTAGAAATTAATATGGAATGGAATATGGAAATATAATTAATAACCTTGTATATTTTCTATAGAATTTTTTTCTTCTAATGTATGTAAATATCAAGAATTTCCTGGATGGATGACGTTTAGGGAAGCAAAATAATGCCACCAGAGCACGAAGTAAAATTATAATTGTCAACGTAACCACAAAACCAATTGACAATTACCCACTTAACGCAAAACGTAAGCGTTACATAAAGCTTATTGGTTATGCATGACAGAAGAAGTGAAGTATAATGTATGTATGTAACACATAAGGGCAAAATACATTTCATAATTAATTGGAAAGGTTTTAGTTTCAATACTTTTATTTACATTATTTTTTATAACCTCAAATACTAACAATATAATAAATAAGCATAATTCAGTGACATTTCTGAAACTACTCTTCCTTCTTGTCTTTTGGTTCAACAGCCAGATTACTCGGTGTGGAATTCGTACAGATTCAATTTGGGTCTTAAATTTAATAAAATTGCTTGGAAATGCTTCCGCAAATTTTCATTGGGATATTAAATCTTTAACTAATGCCATCTTACAGGAATTTTATATACTTTTCTTTTATATCGTATTATTGGAAATGAATCGGAAAAACAATTTTAACATTTTTAGTTCAGGTTGAAACCTAATATTTTTCCCACGCTGAAAATAGAGTGGATTATTAGGTATGACCACTTCAATTGAGACAAAAACCTTGTGGAACATAAAAAATTAATTTATTTTCCGTCGCTAAAAAAACAGTGGAATATTAGGTATGGACTATTCATTCGAGACAAAAACCGTATGGAACTTAATAAATTAATTTATTTTTCCACGCTAAAAAAAGAGTGCAATATTTGGTGTTTCCACTCCAGTCGAACAAAAACCTTGTGGTACATAATAAATTAATTTTTTTTCCACGCTAAAAAATGTGTGGAATATTTGGTATTACTACTCCAGTCGAGACAAAATTATATGCATCGTTTTATGCAACGTTTTAAAATTAATCGAAATGCTAAATTATATTTTTGCATATTTATGTGCGCTTCCTGATATATGCAACGTATTACAATTTAATCGAAATGTTGAATAATATTTTTTCATATTTATAGGCGGCGTTTCCAAATTCAATTTAATAACTCCTAAAATCATGGGATATGTTTCATGAAAGGTACATACTTAAAAATAATTTTAGTGGAAGTATTAGAATTTACAAATTCAAAATTCAATAGCCTCAAGCTCAAGGTAATTAGACCTTTAGCTATATACTACATTATCCTAATAATAATTGTTACTTACAATAAACATATCTTAAATTATGTATTTTAAATATTTATTGATTTTTATTTAACATAATTTTATGGGATAAAGTTTTTAATTTGTTTTTATTGAAAACCATGAAAACTTTTCTAAAATATTTTAATAAATTTTCTATGAACACGTCATATATATTCTAATAAATGTAATTATTCAGTTAAACCCATATATACAATACAATATACTATGTACAAAGGAGGAAAAGTTCCATAACTTCGAATGTAAATCCAAACCAAACCATATGGTTTTTTTTTTGGTTGATATATACTCGTCGTATATAATACTATACAGTAGGTTTGAATATTTTAATCAGTGAAATTTACCATATGATATTTTTAGAATTAAGTGATAATTTCCAAAAAAAAAATTGTTTTTTCTTTATTCTACTATCAAAGTGTTAGAAAATTTTTCCACAATCTTTTGGGAATAAATTATAAAAAAAAAATACTTTTTCTACCTTTCTTTTACATAATAAATAATATATATGATAAATTTATAAATATTCTATGAAAATAATTATGCTATATTGTATATTTGTTTTGATTTTTCTAGGATTTTGGCCAAAATGTGACGGAAATTAAGAAGTTTATAAAAATACAGAAAAAAAAAATTATTAAATATTTTTAAAAGCAAAAATAAAACTTATATTATTCTATCCATATGTTAAGTTATTGAAAAATTTGTGTTGTAGAAGAAAGTTTATTAATTAAATACAAAATTTTTGTATCCCATATTGTAACACATTTTTTTTGTAACTATATACAAAATAAATTTTGTGGTTGTTTATTTTTGTTTCAGATTGGTAGTTTTTGCATTTTATTTTTACACATTTTCTAGGCTCTTTTCGAAGAGCATTCAGAAAACTTTTAACAAATCATATTTAAAATTTAAAAAATAATTGTGAAGGCGAAAAAATTGTCATAAAAAAATGATAGAGGAAAATTTGCCTTTAAAAATCAAAATGAAAAACCACACAAAATGAAAATTAAAAGACACACAAACTAAAAATGAATACACTTAGGCTTACATATCCCATATTTTGATTGTTGGTTAGTACTAATTTTTGAACCTTGATTTGTAGCAAACACTTTTGCAAGATTTTATCATGATTCCACATTTTCAATTATCGTCAGACACTGACACATATTATATATGTATGCTATCCGATACATGCCATTTTTATTACAAAAATAATATCTATTATTTCTTTTTGTATAAATTGCAGAAAACTTTTTCCACCCAATGGAAATTTGTAGTCCCCGGAAGTGCCATAAACAAACAAACTTTTTTTAAAGGTTATTAAAATACCTACATTTTGGTATAGTATACGAATAGATTGTAAAAAGCATTTATAGAAAGTTAAAGTATCTACAAGGGAAGAAAAAAATGAATATGGTAAAAGGAAGCGATTCTTCTAAAAATACTAAAAATATGCCACACCTTTCATACATCGCTTTTTTAAAGTAAATATTATAATAAATAATATTTAAAAAAAAAATGTAGCAGGATACAATTTGGAAAATTTAATTTAATAAACAAAATTTTGTGGCAGGCTTTCGAAATTTATATTTCTTCTTATTTAAATTTAAAAGCTTTTCTAGAGTTATTCAATTTTTGCAATATGAAACTTTTGGTATATTTTGGTATATATCTATACAAGCAGTTTTCTACTTACAAATCATTTTTTTATAACACCAAAATATATTAAAAATTGAGAATATTAGGGACCTCAACGAATAGTAGTTCGGAAAATTATACAAACTATCAAAGAACTTCATTAAATTTCCTCGTATGTGTTGGTGTTTCGTTTATTTGCTATCAAAAATTTTGATTAGGATTATAAAAATTGCAAATATCTATATTCAATATTGCAATTGAATCGATCATGAATCGATGAACAGCTTCTAATTCTTGAACTTTGGTTTATACATATGTTAAAAAAATTTACTTTAGTGAAAAAGAAGTAAGAATAGGATAGCACACAAACTTATGGAAATTATCATCAGACATAAATTAAAGAATTAAAGATAAAAACTACTGTGACTTTATAACAAATTTACTTAACATTACATTAATAAATTATAAAATGAAATCAAAATTTTCCATAGTATAATCATTTAAATATTAATTTTACATCCTATTAAAGATTATTTGATAAATCATTTTGATGATATCAATATAAAATTATTCTCAATAATGATATTGATTTCATGAATATTTTAAAAATCGTATTCTCTCTAAAGTATAGCAAAAGGACGATTAATATACATGCTCGAATATCAACTGAAAATGGAAAAATCATTTATATACATACCAGTTTTTTTTTTTTTTGCAGTCAATTTCTTGTGAACCCATAATGACTAACTGTTGATGGTGTTATAGTGCAAAATGGGAAAAAAGGATCTCTAATATATTATTGATTATAAATATAATATTTAGAGGGGGAAACACATATGTATATACACAATCAGGATTGTTCAAAATTCAAATCATCTTTAACATGTTTGTCCTTCAATTATGTGCAAAATATATTTTTTTCGTGTGTTGTGATAATCAGGCATAAATAAAATTTATATGATCATTTTCACAACAACAAAAATTAAAAATATAGAAAATATCAGTATAGATCCTTTATAACAGACAATTTAGACATGGTTGAAGTTATATTTTAGTAAATCTTTAAAAGGATATAAATTGTAATTTTAATTTCTGTGATTTTTTCAATAAAATATTTTAAAAGATAAAATGTGTCTTTATACAAACCCCTCTTTGTATCTAAAGCAAATTTTCGCCCCCTACTAATAATATGATATCCTTTTTAAAGGTATATTGGTATATTTCGATAAGGTTTAAAAATTTGTTTTTTTTTAAAGAACGAAAAAGAATCAAATGACATATTTATGATTGAGAGAGTGTGATTTTTTTTTGTCTACTGTTGATTTTTGATTGCTCATTTTGATTTTGACATAAAAACACATAATTTGAAGAAGAAAAAAATTCCACTTAACAATATTAAATTTTACACACAAGCAAAAAGCAAAAAAAAAAGGTCATGTCAATTTCATTTTGATTGAAAGGCTAATATTTTATGGTTTGTAAAAGAACTCTTTAAGTTTTATATGTAATGAAATTGTTCAATGGAATTATGAAATGTACAAAATAAATATAATAATTCAGATTTTTTGAAATTTTTTAAGATAAAAAAATCAATTTATAAAAATAAAATGGATAAATTCAAGTTAAATTAGTATTTAATTAATTAATTTTGGGAAAAATGAAATTATATATGTGAAAAAATGAGACTGTATTCATCAAATTTTATTAGGCAACATAATGATATGTTTAGAAGTCCTATTAATCCTGGTACCCTATTTTATGTTCATATATTATTTGGAGTTCGACTTTTACGTTACACTTGTTTGGTATTTAAATTAATTCACTAAATTTAACATTTTATCTATTTAAATTTGTTAAATAAATTAAAATTAAATACTATTAAAAATATACAATAAATTTATTTAATTTAAATGCTTGGATAATAAATTTAAAACTAAATATATACAATATATTTTCCAATTTGAATTTTTTTTGTCCCTTATACAGTCAAACTTCTCTAACTTGAACTTAATGAACTTTAAAAACGAAGCACAAGGCAATCAATCCTCAATCCATTTTTAATAAAATTTTGTTTGTTATATTTTTTAGTGATGAAGATTTCTTTAATTTTTCCAACTTTAAAGTTTTCTCAGCTCTCTTGTCCTGATATATAAACATTTCTTGATCCAGTTCTTTTGCTTAAAATGAAGCTCCATCGACTGACATTAACATTTTGTCGAATATTTCTGTTTCCTTGTTAAATTGTTTCTACAAAAGATTTAACTATAAAATACATAATTTTTTTTATATTGTATAAATATAAACGCCTGGCTCTTTTAACGATTATAAATTTATTTACTTTTCTTGGAATTCCCACAAAACCAGTTTAATATTAAATCCTTAAAAAGCCATTCAATATTTTATATATGAAAATCCTATTTTTATATTTACGCCGCGCCAAATTCAATTCTAACAACAAAAAAAAAAAGAATTTATTTGATCCTGGAAAATATATATTTTTTTTTTGTATTTATTACCGCACATTGAAAGGAATTTTTTTTTTATTAAAGAATACTTACACCACGTACGCAATATTATATAATAATATATAATTAGTATAGTTAAATAAATAAAGGAAAAACTTTTATACGATTAACGTAAATTATATGAAAATTTGCTGATCATTTTGTATTAAAAAAAAAACACAATTTTTAACTTTTATATTTGAAACGTAAATTTCTTAAATTTTCACATTAAAAAAAAATAATTTTAAAATATATTTTTATATACAAAAATATCCTGAAAATTAATTTCCTTTATGAGTTTACAATTTTTTTTTTACCTATACATAATATTTTCCAACTTAAATTTCATATACTTCCGGAATTCGTTTTTGTTATTACTATATGAACAGGACAAAAAAATATGTATATAGAATAAGATTACGAATCCTTTTTTATATAATTTCTTTCCTGACAGAGAGAAAATATTTGTATTAGTTATGAATATTCTTTTAAAGAAACTGGTAAATATATATATAAAATTTTTTTTACCTTAGTGAATTAAGGATTTAAAATTGAATTTTACAAAAACCGTTTAAGGAAGTTCATTAATCTTTGGAAGGGGATGTAACAAGAACATCATTTAACTTACAACAAGTTAATATATCTATTGATTTTCTTTATAAACACGATTAGCTTTTGATATTTAATTTTAGTAAAACAATTTGAAAATTAAGCTTAGGAATATTTGTGTTTGCAGGAGGCGAATTTTTGTGTAGCTATAATATATATATATATATATATATAGTATATGTATATTCAATTTTATATGTGTTTTGAATGATAGTAACAGAAAATGGTCATAAGTAATGAACTGATGCAATTAACACATAAAACGTTATAGGTCAGTGTAAATGTTCATTAATTTTTATTATTAACAATATCATTTTTGACATTGATTTTGTGGACATTTACTATACGAAATTACAACTTTATATACACAGAAAAATATGATATGGCAAAATTAAAATAGCGCCGTCTACCGGACGAATTGTAAATGTCTGTCAATTGAATGTGGTTCTAAATTTTTTAATCTTTTCAAAACACATTCAATTATAATTTTTTGTGTTTACATATTAACTATGTTAAATATCTGTTTCTTATTCTTACTTCGGACGGAAAGATGGACAGAAAAGCATTCATATGAGGTTTGCTTTTAATAGCCATAAAGATGTCCTTAATTAAAATTTACATTTCATATATTTTACATAAAAAATGAGTTTTTATTTATATATTTAAAAAAAAAAAAACAAACAAATTTTTTGTTATCTCAAAAGGAAAATCACGCAGAGATTTTGTCTATCTCGTAAAAAGGACTCGTTGTCTACCTCGTAAAAATATCTCGTTTAAAGTTCCATATAGCAAAAAACTAAAACTACGTTTTTTTTTTGGCATTTGTCGAAATACCCAAAAATTTATTTTGTGTTTTATTTTATTCTACGAAACCAAAATTTCCATTTTTAGAGCCAGAAACAATAAAATTATTATTTAATATATTTAAAGTATATAAATATATTTTATTTTGTATGTCCTTATATGTGTATAAAGGATATTTCTACAACAGAAAAGAAAGTAAATTCTAAAAATTTCTTAATGGTTTTATTATTTTATTTTGGTTAAGGGTCTCCTCATTGGGGCCAGAAAGCAGACAACTTTTTAAAAAAAAAAATACATATAGGATATATTTTTCTTTCTGTTACTTGGATTGAAGTCGCCTATATATTTAAATATCCTTGTCTATATTTAACCAAACTTTTTATAAAATATTAAATTTTATTATTTCATTTTTAGATTTTAGATAAATTAAATAAACTTAAAAAACAAATTTATTTATTATTACAATTATTATATTATTTTTGGAGCGAGAAGAAAATTTGGAAAAATTTTTATCTTACATTTAGTTTTGATATTTTGTATATACAGAATAATTTAAATAGCTTTGCTACATTTTACAAAATTTACAATGAAAATTTAAATTTTAGAAATTATGAAAAGATAAAGAATATATATAAGAATTTATAATTAAATAGAAATTTAATTTTACATAAAATTGTATAAATTTATTTATTAAATGTTTTAAAGTTGTTTTGTTTGTTAATAATTTTTAATCAAATTTTACATTTGATTATAAATTAATTTAAATATAGAAATAAAAATATTATATCAAAATTAAATTCAAATAAATATTGAAGTTTTTTTTAAAAGAAATAAACGATGAAATTATAGGCCTAGACCCTAGACTTGTATTTAAAAAGTTTTCCTAATTAGTTTTGCTATTAACTAATTATTATCCAACTTGTATCCAAATGCTAATAAATTGTGAGCTTTATAATAAATTAAACAACTGCATTAGTATTGACTATCTGTTGCCAATAATATGAACTATTATTTCTTTACTAATTTCCAAAAAGGACAAAAAAAAAAATAAATATAAAAAATTAAAAATCAATTTATAAATAAATTTTTAATCACTTTTAATAAATTGCCTTGATTAGTAGAGTAATCTTGTTTATTCCAAAATCCTTTATGAATAAATTATTTTACTTAAATATATTAAATTGACCAATTACTTGGGTAATGGTATAAAAAAACAATAGCTAAATCATGAGGTCATAATATCTACAAAATTAGAAATAAAATAGAAATTAAGGAAAGAAGCAGAAATCCTTTAAATCCTAAATAAAGTTTTTCTATTATAAAAAAAATTTAACTTATTATAATAGTCTCTGATTAACCATCAACTTAAATGCTTAATTATTTATTAAATAGGTTAAATTTAATCTACTTTATTTTCTTTATATCCTTTTTTTTATACATATATAAAACTTTTAAATATTTAATTCAATTTTTCTGTTTTTTTTTTTTGCGCTCCTGAAATTCATAGAACATTAAAATCGACATATAAATTTAAATTGAATTTATTTTTCTCTATCTTAAGTTCTTTAAGTAATTCTTTTTCTCTAATATTATTGTTTTTCCTATTTTTTTTTTGTGTCCTTTTAAATAAATAAAAAAAAAATGTTTTCAACATAAATATATGTTGAACCTTCTTACAGGTTCACATAGGCTTTTCTAGAGACAATAATAATAAAGCATAGACGAAAAACTAAATCCATTTTCTATTATATTCTTTTGGAAAATTAAACTTAAAAAAGAAAAATAATATAAATTAACTAAAGAAGAGTTTGAAAATATAAATATACTACAGTGGAATCTAGTTTGATTGAAATTTAATTTACTCAAAGGATGTAGTCAATAAATTTTGATATATTTTAATATTTACCAACAAAATAACAAAAAAAAATGGTATTCACTAGTGTGAAGAGTTTTTCATCTCAATAATGAACCGACAACATTTACCCAGACATTTTAATACATCAATTGTTAGAAATTGGTCTCAATTGCAAGTATTTTGCGTAATTCTAATAACAAAATCGATGTCTAAGTTGGGAATCGTATTTTAAAATGAATGCATCACATTCTATATTTTGTAATAACATTAAGCAATGGAGTAAACAGTTTTTCACCTAAAATTATTCGTACTAATTTCTAGCATCTAACAATTAATCTAAAATTGTATACGTAAGGTAATGTATAGCCTCTTAAAACTTAATCAGTAAATTTTCACGACTAAATTCAATACTCTTCCGTTTCAACTTTCCTTTACCTAAACTAGTTTTGTTTTGAGGATATTTGTGATTAGTTTGTAGTTTGTACGTATAACATGAGGTCCAAGAAAAAGAATAGTGTTGAACGTATACTCGTACAAAATTAAGTTTTACAATATACGTAAAAACTAAAACTAACTTAAATACACTATATACTAAATATACAAATAGTCCTTCTACAAAAAAAACTGTTAAAAATAAAAAAAGATGTACGGGTTACACAAAATTCTATATAATAGAAAAATCTCATTATTTTCCTTTAGTTTAAGGATTTATATAGATTTGACCTTTTTTATGTGCATTTACCAGAATGAGTAAAGGAAAAAAAAAAACAGAAGAATATTTTCCATTTTATTTGGTAGCAAAACAAAAAAAAAATCAGTTGTACAAAAATAATCTGCTTCAGAAAAAGGTAATTTAGTAGGTCACATGTGAAATTAATATTTATACCTTAAAAAAAATTGTTTTACCTTATATAGAAAATTCCTTAAAAGTAGGTAAGCTTTACTAAAAAGATAATGCTGGTAAATAATAATAATAACATTCCTTTTGGGGATAAACAAAAAATAAAAATGGTCCCATTTTGCACCACTGAATTTTAATATTTCTATAATTTAATTTGAATTTTCTACTTTTTTTCTTTGGATATACGAGTAAAATATTAAATAATGAGCAAGTATATTGTATATTAGAATAGATTGAATTTTATCTTTGATCCTTATTTTGATTTTAAACTATATATATATATAATGAATAATCAAATTGGTACATAATTGTTGTTGGTTGTATACATTAAATGTATATGTAAGTCTCGTATCCCACTCTGTGTGATAAAACCTTTTTTATGTTTTTGGGTTAATATAATATTTTTGCTTTTACTTTTTTACAGGATTTTTAACATTTTTATATTTATTGTTCACATTAAAAACTCGTCAATAATACATCAACATGTGATATCGTTTCCAAAAAAGGAAATAAAAAGGAAAATTATTGTCTTGTTATAAGTTATATATATATATATATATATATATATGTACAAGTGATTGTACATATATGGGCTTTTATATATGATATATGCTCTTCAACAGGATGTTGTTTCTTACGATATGTACAAACATATATATATATATATTATAATACATATATGTATTTGGGTTGGAAATCACTTAATCGAAAATCATCATTACTGTTTTAATAAAAACAAAAAAATTAAATTTATTTTTCAAGGACTTTGTGTTATGTTATCACCTTTAAAATTACTTTCTTTTAAGAGGGAAAAAAAAAACTGTCAGAAATTTAATTATAAATCGAAAACATATTTGATGACAGGATTCCTAATGATATATTTATTCAGGTTTTGGGGATTTTATTTGAAAAAGAAGAAATTAAGGTTTGCCTACAATAGCGATGCTTCATTACATTGATTTTTTTCTTCTGTAATTTGTGATTAAAATCGTGTACGATTCTCCCAAAAAAAAAAGTAAAATTTTCTGACAATTTTCTAAGGTGCGCAAATATTTTCATTAAAAGGTTTGATGAACATAAAATATTTAATAGATAAATAATGTATAATGGAATTATTTCCCATATGTATTGAGTAATTTCAATTTATTTCAATATTTTATTTTGTTTAAAAATATATTAGAAAAATCATATTATTTATTTTGAAGAATCTTTATAGACTTAGTGAAAATTGCCACAATTCATCACATGTCCATAAATAATTTTTTACTAAAGTCATTTTCTTATAGTATATATGTATAATTAAAACATTTTGTAGACTATAAATTTCCATTCTTCGAAAACATCCTTTATGTCACCAAATTTATTTAAAAAGTCATTCTGTGTCATAAATTTTAAATTATTATTTAGTCTGTTAATATTTTATAATTTTATGCAAAGAAGTATAAACAATTTTCATTGTAAAACCATAAAATTGATGAACAAATATTACAAAATCATCAGACAAATTCTAAAATTCATTTTTTCTTATATCTAAGGATTATAGTTAAAATTGTCTGCAATATCATTTTTCTAAAGTCATTGTCTTCCATGCATAAAATAACTAAGATGATTTATGTATTATGAAAGGAAAAATGTGATTTAACGTTAAGAAAAATTCTTTTTACTTATTTAATCCTTTTTAATTTTTAGAAACATAAACTATCAAAGTTTTTTTTTATGAAGAAATCTTTACAAAGCTACGATAAAGAAATTTTTTTACTCATTCGATGTTACAAAGTACAAGGATGAACAATATATGAACAACGTTTTTCTAAATTCTAATTTATCTGATATAAAACTGTAACTATACAAATTTGATTCTTATAACTTATTATATAAATTGGAAAATATAAAAATGTCTGAAACAATTTCATTTAGATGGAGACAAGAATTATTTTTTTTTTTTCATTTTGTTATGATGACGAAAGGACTAACATCTTAAAATTATTTCTATATTTAGAAATATTTAATATAATTATTAAATTTTTTTTTTCTCTATAATTTTGTAAAAGGGATCATCCGGAAATTACAAATTTTTGAATGTACATTGATTTTTTATTGTTAAGTTAAAAAATTGGATTTATGTATTTGGATTTTTTTAATATGATGGAAATCAAAGTTAAGTCAAAATTCATTAATATAGAATAAAAAAAATGGCTTTTATATAGCAAAATAAGTAGAGTCAATAAAGAGGTCAATTTCGGAATACCTAACAGCGTCCTAATAGAAGGTAACAGCGTCCTAATAAAATAATATATGTAGGTTAGGTTAGGTTAAGAAGGGGTGTGTGTTGAACTTTGGTCAACACACGTCACGAGAGATCTCGGTGGATCCATTGTGGTCCCCGCGCGTGGTCCAAAACTAAGCACTAATCCTGTCAAAGATTCTACTTACCTTTATGAAGAGAACCGTTCTCCATAGAGGTATGGTTGAAAGGGTCGATAAGTTATCTAAAGTGTCTCGGCCCAAGTATTTGTACCTGATGCGTGCAAGGCTGTCACATTCGCACACTAGATGTTCTAGTGTGGCTTCTTTCGTTTCTTCTCCACAGCGACATAAGTCAACCATGGGAAACCCTAAATAGGTACCATGTGTACCGATCAAGCAATGACCAGTAATGAGACCGATCAGTTTTCTGCAGGTTGTTCTATTCATGGATAGGACAAATTCCGATCTTTTCATAATATATGTATGTACTTTCAAAGTTTAGAAATATTTAAAGTTATATAGAAATTTAAACAAAATATTTTATACGAAATTTCCGAGCAACCCCATATATTAACACAGTAGGAAGCAATAATGATTATAATTTTCAATTAATTTAATTGCGACCAAAAGACATAACCTACTACTCTCCCAACTTAACCTCATTTAATTCTTTCTTGTTTTTTTGCCGTTTTCAATTTCTTAATTTACTTTTTTTTTTCTTCTTCTTCTGTGGTACAATTATTTTCGATGTATAATTTCAACTATTATTCACATTCAATTAAATCTGGTCTAGTTTTTCCATTCCGTTTCATCCTAATTAATTTCTTAAGTTTCCTTTCTTTTGTTATAAGTTTATAAGTGAAAAAAAAAATTATTTTCTCTCATTTTTATTGAAAATTTAACTCATTCTTATAAGAAACGTATTTAAAATTTGTGGTACGTACAATTTTTATGTATAGTAATTAATTAAATTAAATTAATTTATTGTAAATTTTATTTGAAATGTTTACACAAAATTCAAAAATCAATAGAAGTAAAAAGACTTTACTCTGTTTTATGTGATACAAAATTGAACCTAAAGGGTTAATAGGATTGTAATCTTTTAATTATATTTTTGTAAATCTTATCCTTTTCCTTAATTATATAAATATATAATGTCAACAGTTTAATAATTATAAGTAATACAAGTATATTAGCATTTTATGATATTAAAATTAGTTCAGGAATTTATAGGACTAATCAAAATTTTTGGAGCCTTTCTTTTTGTTGGCCTTTAATTATTTTGGAGCCTTTCTTTTTGTTGGGATTTAATTATTTTGGAGTCTTTCTTTTTGTTGGCCTTCAATTTCAATTATTCTAATAAAGATTTGTATGATAATCATTAAATTTACTATATCATTCTTTCAGTGTTAGTTAAAATATCTAAATTTACATAAATTTTTGACAAGTCCTCGAAATTTCTGATAAAGTAAAATAAGTTATCCTTTTCTGAAAAATATAAATTGACATTTTAAATATATTTGACCATCTGTACAATTGCAGGTACATTTTCGTATCATGGTATGCGATGTTCTTCTTAATAATAATCTCGAAAAATTCATTTGAAGTTATTGCAGAATCAAATAAAGAAAAATTCAACATCTTTCTAGTTAAATCATATCTTTACTAATTTATAAAATCCTCCGATTTTAATTTCATTTAAGATTTGCATTAATCAAAAGAAAAACAAGCCGTTAGAATTTTTCTATAAAACAATAATTTTCCGTACAGGGACCAAGGACCAAATTTTCAAAGATTTATTTACACATTCCTTTTTAATACATAAAAAACATTTAACATTTTAAGGCATATAAACATTTGTGTTATATCATTTGTCAAATTCGTCTTTTAAGTTTGAAATTTCGTCTTTTGAAATTCAAATTTAGTATTTTGTTTCGGTTGCATTTTCCTTTGGTATATAATTTCAAAATAATGTAATTATTTTAAAATGTAAACTTAATAAATTGCTGAATAATATTTCACATTTCACAAGATGTAGTTCAATATTTATTAATAATACTTTCAAAATCATGACGTCTGTAAAAAGACTAATCTGAATTTTTTTCTGATTCGTCTTACATTTTACATTTTTTATTTTTAAGAATATTTTGCTAAAGAAATGTCAAATTAGTACTTTGAAAAGACGAATTTGATATTGAAATAGACGAATTGAAAATTAAAAAGACGAATTTGAACTTTGAAAGACAGATTTGACCAGAAAATTCCTTAATTCTAAAAAATAAAAACAATAAAAAGTTGAAAAAAAAAATATGTCTACCAGAAAGAAAAATTATTTACATGTATAAATTTAACATGACATAAAATATATCTATAGAGATAAATAAACATAGAAACTTGAAAATCGCTAAATAAAAGGATATTTTTTATACATTATTTCTGGCTTTATTCTATTATTTTACTTTTTTTTTTTTATTTTATTTATTTATTATTCTTATTTCGAACAGAAAAGGAAGAAAAAAAAAAGGACGACTTTAATACAACACAATAACAAATATAAAAGTAATTTCATTCTTTCTTCGTTTTTTTTTGGTTTGTTTCTATTCATTTTGCAATAAAAAAAAAATATAATAAGAATGTTGAAACACGAGTGAAATATTTCTAAAGTAATAAATTTGAAATTTTATGATCCTCACACAATATTATATTACCAAAAAAAAAAAAAATGAAAATGAAAATATGTACGTACAAAAATATTTTATATAGGATATTGTTAAGTTTTATGTTACAGTCAAAATCAGTAAAAAGCTATAAAATATATTCAGTTTCAAATTAAAATTATATAGAAATATTTATTTGTATATTTAACTTTGAATGATGTGAAATATTGGTTAGATAAATAATTTTTTTTTAGATATTATATAGAAATGATTAGTGTTTGACCCTGACATTCTGCTTGCTGGGGACTTAATAATATTTTTAAATTTACTCTATTGGGAAATATACAATATCCTGGGTCGGTATAGTTTACAATATTAAATTTATATATAAACATTGCAAAGAAGTAAAATAATTTATAGCTTTAGGGAATAAGTATACAAATATATAGTTAAGTAATTGAGTCTAAATGCTAAGATTATTTTTAAACTTTTTAACATGAACTATAATTTCCTTTTTTTGTTTCAAATTGCACGATAGTCTAATTATGATTAAAGTATTTTTTATTAAACCAAAGCCTCTTATATTATGTATTTTTGGTATATTGCAACATTCAGTAAGTTGGAGCTGAGCTGAATGTTATTAATTTGATTCAAATGACGAATTGTAATTATAAATTGACAAGGTAATCAGTTAAATATAGTAATTTTTCAAGTCAATGTCAACAGTTCAAACTCCTTTGGTGACATGATGATGAAATTGAAATCAAATGAAATAAGAAAAAAAAAATGAAACCATTTCTTCATTATCCTTGTCGTCCTGTATCTATATATTTACTTTATATTGTGAAACGATGTCATTTCATATTTCATTATATTGCAACTATATTATGCATATATAGAATAACAAGCTAGAGAGTATGAAATAATGTAAATATGTGTTTTAACTACCAAGGATAGTAGTAACATATACAAAACAAACAAATTCCTTAAAGACACTTAAAATATTCTAGTATTGTAATTCAATATTTTGGTTAATTTAACAAATTTTATGAATTTCTGTAGAAATTTTTAAATGCAATTCAAGAAAGTTCAAGGGAACTTTACTACCCTAAATCTCCAGACACAAAAAATAAAATAAATCATAGTAAAAAATAATATTCCATTTATTTTGATTAAGATGTAAATTCCGGAAATTTCTATATTATATTTTCTATATTCAAAACATATGAATTTGAAAATTGAATTATTATTTCCTTGTAAATTATTATTTCCTTATGGAAAGCAAAATAAAATATTAAAATCTCCCTCATTTTCTATGTACATAGGATATATAAAAAACAAACTAACTCACCATCAATTTCGCGGTTGGTAATAAAGATTCCCTTTTAAATTTCAATTGAAAGTCAATATAACAAAAAAAAAATTAAATTTATTTGATAAAAATAAAAATTTGATTGGAAAATTTTTTCAATGAACAAAAAAAAATATAGCAATGAATAAAAGGAAACTTGTAAATGATTGGGTTTTTTCTTGGCTATTCCAATAATTTTATCAAAAAAACAAAATTCAGAACAGGTTTTTTTCTTTCATTTTCAATGTGGATTTTCTCATTTTCCCTTGACGGTAATATGATGAATGATTTCAATTTTATCTTCAAGGTGGTTTTATTGGGGGTTCGGCTTTTTTTTTTCTTCTAAGTATATAATTTTTTATGGTATATTCAGTTCCAAAGGGAAATTGAAAAAATTTGCCAAAAATTTGAAATTATGGAGTTCGTTGGAAGTAATGAATATTTAGAATTGATGTCTCGACTCGACGACTTACTTTCATATCGAATCACTTAATAATATAAATAATTTATAATTCAATATCCTAGATTTTATGTAAATGATATTTACCTTAATCATGATTTGAACTCATTTAATTACTACTTTAATATACCATCAGTAATTCAAATAATAGCGACAAATCATTTTCGACTTTGGGCAAAAATCATTTTCGAAATATTTCATAAATTGTCGTTCGAATAAGCTAAAAAACAAATGCTAATCCAAATATATAATTTGTCGAAATAAAAGAAAAATTTTAAAAACGAAAATTTAAATGTAATGAAATATTCTTTTTCCTTATTTCCTATAACTTGCAATATTTTAAAATTTATCAACTTTGAAAAAATTTCAAATATATATATATTTTTTTTATTCCTCTTGGTAGAATTTTATTCTGATTTTGTAGTAAATTATTTAATTTGAATATAAATTACTTTTTGAGTAATTGAATTGAAAATAGAAAAAAAAAGGCAAAAACAAAATTTTTTTTTACATGATAAAAAAACATGAAATTAGGTTAAAAATATTATTCAACTTTATTTAATAAATTGAACTAGAAAACAAAATAAATATCAAGAATATTTAATTAAAAAAAATATATATGTATCTTTTAAAACATTTAAATTGATTTCGGTTTATTTGTATATCGAATTAAAATTTTATAATTTAAATTGAAATAAAAAGATTGTATAATTTTAAACTTTATCGCAAATGTTTGAAAATTTTATTTTTCACTGGCATAGATTATTAAAATTAATGTTAATGCTGAAAATTCTTTTATAAAATACCAAAAGATTTGAAATAAAATTTTCCTCTTGCGTGGCATATAGTTACCAACCTTACCTTTTGCAGTTCTCTGTCTAAAATTATCATAATCTAGTCCAATGGTAACAACCTATTATAATTTACTCTGTCTATAATAAAATAAATTTCAAAATGCACAAATGATAAGAAACTACCAGAATCATCTCTATGGCCCACCGAAATAATAGAAATTATGTAACAAAAATATTCTTTTAACAAAGGACATAACCACCAATTTTAGGGTCAACTATATGCGTAACAAATATACTATAGTTCCATTTAGCCTTTAATTGTATACTTCGGAGTACATATTTATAATAATTTCCATCTACTTCTGATTTGTGGTAGTAAACTAACGAAAAATTTCAAGACTAGTTTACTAAAAATATTTCAAATTAGATATTTTCAGGCACACTAAGCCACCTCCGCTATGAATAGATACGCTATACATAAAGATAGTATATAACAAAAACAATATGTATTATATATAAATACTTAATAGTATTTCCCAGTAGAAAGACAATGGAACGCGGTCTACCCAGGAGTACTAATTTTCGATAAATGAAACGCTAATACATACACCTATATTATATTTAATTTTGTTTACGTTCCTTAAACAAACTTACTACTATTATACTATTATGGAAAAAAAAGGATATATGAGACAATGTTTATTTTGTTTAGCTTTTATGTCCTTTCAATTGTTTGTATTGTATACAAAATTTGTTACAGGACATTTATGTCAAGTTTATAGTAATAGAGTGCGTGTTGTTGTTTTTTGAAATTATATACTATGAGTATATACGTTAGATTAGAAAGAAATTAAAAATCTAAATATATATACGAAGAAATTATATATAAACCATAAAAAGGACCTATCTCAAAAAATAAACCTAAATATTTTTGGTTCTCTAGAGTTTAAGTAAACTTTGTCAAACCAATTTTTGGTTTCTGTTTCTGGAATAATTTCAAAATATGTATATTTCTTTTTACATATTATATGTACGATATAAAATATTTTGTTAGTTTGGAAAAAGGATATATTTATAAATATATAGTATATGAGAAATAGGATATTGGTTATCAATTTTATGTAATCTATTAAATTAAGTTTAAAAAAAAACAACAATAATGTTTTTTTGCGGGTATGATATGATAAAATTTATATGGGTGCGTGAGAGTTCATAAAAAATATTATTACAATTTTTTTACATTTATGGTTATTTACTTTTCAACGATTTTAAAAATAAAATAAAATTCAATCAATATTTTTCAAAAAATATTTTAATTTATTTTGCTTTATTTCTGGTTTTGTGGAATTGGAATATGTATATACAATTAATAATAAATAATATATTTAAAATTGGTAAATTAAATGATTTCTGAAATTCAAAATTATTAGAAAAGGATATTCAATATATATATGTAATTGCAATTGATTTCCATTAAATGTTAAAAATAAATATTTGAAATATTTCATTTAAATAATAATAAATAATAATAAAAAAAAAATTATTTGAAATTGATCTTATAAATCATTTTATGTTTTTATATTCTCTGAATTATTTTATGATATCAATATAATATTTGGCAATCAATTTATTATTCCAGTAAATAGAAAAGGAAACGAAAAAAAATATTATATATAATTTGAGAAGAATATAGAAGCTATCAATTATTCAAATAAATCTCAGTATTTGCACCATTTTTATATATAATATCAATCCAGAAAGCTCATAAATTTTATGAATATAAAAAAAAAAAATAATTTCGTTTATATACTTTTTTTTTTTTTGAATAAATCTTTACTTTGATATTTAACACAATTTTTTTTTTTTGGCAAAGATTTATAAATGGTGTCTAGAATTATTTACCATTTATATTATAATAGCGTATCAGAGAAAGAACATTTATTTTATTTATTTGTATAAAAAGAAGGATATAAAATTTAATACATAAAAAAAAAACTATTTACAAAAAGTCTAAATTGATTAAGTATGCATAAAAATGGCGTTATATAGTTTAAATAATGAAAAATTGTAAAAATCATTAAATTTATTTGATAAATAAAATGATTTTACGTAGTACATTATATTTGGTTGAGGTTAAATTAATCTATAAAATGATATTAAATGGTATCGGCCCTGAAAATCGTATAACTTATAACTAATTAACTTATTACAATAAAAATAATTATTGTGGTGTAAAGGATTAAAACTTATTTGAAAAAAATCCTAACAACATCTGAACAGAAAAAAAAAATTATCGTACAAAGAGATAAAATTAAATTACAAAGTAAAATTTTGATTTATCCATTTAATAAACATGATAAAATTCCCTTGATAATTTATTTTTATTCCTACTCGTATTCCAATTTTAATATATAGCATTTTCCGGTCAAATTAGTCTTTTTACACTTAAATTTAGTCTTTTTACACTTCAATATAGTCTTTTTACTTTTTATTGTAAAAAAAAAACCAAAGTTGAACTGCAAAAAGACCAACTTGAAATGTAAAAAGACCATATTGACCTGAAATTGTTATAAATAAATGTAAATTAGTTTGGTTTACACCCCATAAAAGAATATACTCTGACTTATTATCCCCAATTTTTTTTGAACATGAAAGAAGATCGGGTGTCAGGGATTAAATCAAGGCATATGGTAACACATGTATACCAAAAAAATATATAAATAAAAATTATTATCATTTCTTTTTATGAAAACTTTTTTAAAAATCGCGAATAGACTCAAATATGAAACATCAATATTTTTTAATATTTCCTTTTAAATTTATAATACCGTACACACAAAACCAACCTTCTTTTCAAATTCATTATAAATATTTCCGAGACTTATATTGTGATAAAACCATTTCTAATTTTTTTTTTATTTGTAATTTTGTATTATTTGCTATCACACCCCAAAAATCTTTTGACTTTATTATTACTTTTGGAAATGTTTCATTCATTATTAGCTCAGCTTGTGAAAAGATAACATAGTACAACAACTGTGTTTGCCTATGCAATTTCAATAAATTGCTAATGTACAAATTTGTATAGGGGGTGGATTGGTAATTAAAGCCAATATTGAAATTTTTCTATAACCTTAAGAAATTTCTTAATGGAAGACTCTTAATATTAGAGAAAACAGATTAATTTTTTAAGTAAAAAAATACTAATTTTCCTAAATATACTTAAGGAAAATTATAGTATTTTTTAAAAATTATTGAAGCTGCATTAATTCTATCTATACTATAGGAACCTTACTGTCTTCACAATTAAATGATTTTAACCCAAAGAACTTTTAATCTAACCAAACTCGTTAATAATTTATAGAACTACCATATTTTATGAATCTTAAAAGAAACACCAATTTGATGTAGAAGGATTCACCATAATTTCCCTTTCCATAAGCATAATAATTGACAGAAAAAAATGACCATATGGTTATTTCTACTGTACCATGTTAACCAAAATGTGTTAAACCACCACTTTATCAATATTTCATAACACTTATATATATAAAAATTACCCATTGAACTATATGATAATTCTACGAGGAGTTACTCAAATTCATATCACCATATCAGTGAGGGTTGAGGGTATTTTTTTATCAGACAAGGAAAAACCAAAAAAATTAATGCCTCTTTCAAATCTTTTGATTTTATATTCTTATATAAAAGTAATTTCTGTCCAGCGCATCAAATTATACAAAAACTAACAAAAGTAGAGTAATAACTAAGAAGAAGAAGGTTTTGTTTGTTGGGGTTGAATGATCGGGTGGAATTTAAGTAAATACAATATTATATACTGTAGTAAAAATAAAAACAATACAATGTATTATCTGATTTAAAAGGTTAAAGGCGGGCAGAGTAAAATGTTATTTGTAAAAATTATTTCTTATATACATATTATGGTGGTTTAAGGAGGGGTGAATTTTGATTGTATGGTTCCAGATCATAAGGGAATTTATACAATAATTTAGTTTTGCTTATTCTTTTGGGGAAGAAAATTTGTCATTCATCTTAGATTACAAACAAAAAATTTGTCTCGGTTGTTTGGATTTAATGGAGTTTTTTCGTTATCGGTTGGTTAAGTTTATTGCATAAGAAACTTATACGAGTAGAGTATTTACATTAAATGTTATACAAAATGTATAATATTGAAAAAAAAAAAATATTAGGAGTATCATTTTTCGTTTAATTTTAATGGTTTCGACAGAAGTAAGTTCTATAGTTGTTGTTGTTGATTTTTGTGGGAGTTTAAGGTTATTATTTACAAAGTGTTGATTTATGTTTTAGAATTGTTTATCACACATAGATAAATTATCATTTTTCTCATTATTTATAGTTTTTTTTAATGTATAATGTGTAAAATTAAAAGGTAAATAATATTAAATTTACGATATCAAATATTGTATATATAAATTTTCTTTTCCTACTAAACTTTATCAATTTTATATTTGAATTTATTATTATATTATTTATTATTATTATTATTATATAAATTATTACAATATTTCATGAAAATATTATTAACCTAATTTTTCTGATAATTATTCATAGAATCCTTATTAAATAGAAAAAAATTATTATTTGTATTTACATACCATCAAAAATATTTGCGATTTTCTATTTTGTATATAACCAAAAATAAATCATTTACAGCCAAAAAAATCTTACAAAACTAATTTTATCGTTATACTACACATAGGAAATAAATGAATTCTTATACAACATGCCATCATCAAGCTTGTAAATTTATATCAAAAATTAATTCAGAAGTTTTTTTTTCTTTCTACTTTCTTCTTTATATTTTGCCCGCACAAAAAAAAAAAAAATAATGAAGTTAACAAAACTTGTGCCTGGTACGAAAAATCCAAGAAGAAAAGAAAATATCATCATAATATACCTTATTTAGGCAACACTATATAACTATTTCTCTTCTATATGCCACAGGAAAATCAAAATAAAAGTTTTTGCTTGTTATAAACCACTCAGCACATACTTAAAAAAATATATATAAGTTTTATGCCTTATGGACTATATAGCTACGTATATATATTACCTAGTCAATTTTAGAAAAATTTTTGTATATAGTAAAGTTTCTATTGTAAAAGGAGTGGCAAATATAGAAGTTTTTTTTTTTACAAAATAATAAAAGTATTTTTCATAATATAATTGCACACCACTCTTTCTTTATAGTTAGTATCTATCTAAGTCTAAAAAAGATTTTTTTTTTGTATTATTATTTAATGGTATATTTAAGTTACAAGTCAAATTCTAAGTGACCCTTAGTAAATTACTGAAGAATAATATTCTTATTTGATGTATTTATGACGAACCCCAATATCGTATTTAATAATAATAAGGAAATCGTTGCAATAAATCAATATCGGAGGGTTAAATATCGCACTTAGATCGACCATAAATTAATTATAAACATTTGAAAAGTCTTCGAAAGGTTAATTTGTCAACACAAAAATATTCAATATAATATTTTGTAGTATGATTTTTAAAAGCTAGTGAGCTGAAAGATTAAATTAAATTAATTTATGTAGATAACTATAATAAATGGAAGTTAAAAGGACAGTCTTTACTCAATCACAGATTAAATATAATTAAATATGACAGGATTTAATTAATAGATAGTATAAAAGAGACAATCATACTGTATATAAAACATGGACAATAAACATATTCAAGCGATGCAAACGACATAATATTAAATTTAAATTTTATATTTTGCATTTTTTGTTAATTTTAGGATTTAAGGTAAATCTTAAAGAATACTTTTTTAACAATGTCACTGGACATTTAATTAAAAAATAATATTTTAAAAAATAATTAAAATTTTCCACTTTACAAAAATATCCTATGAATCCTTATTATATCCTTTTTTTATACATATAAAAATGTATATATGTATTACCAATCTTGCTCCATTTAAATGATTTCATATATTATAAATGTTGAAAAACAAGGACTTGAATTATGTCAAACCAAATAACAGAACGGACAAATTACTTTTTTCTCTACACAGCTTAACTTTTATTTTCTTTACTCTGGAATGAGAGAGTCTATAAATCATTCTCATACATTAATGAATGCTAAAAAAAAATTGTATAATAGTAAATCCACTAGATATCCTTTATTTTTATAATTCAAAATGAACAAAAAAACTGAAAGAATGTAACATATTATTCCTTTCCTAACAAATGAAAAAAGGAATGAATGAATATGTGGAAACTTTAGAATTTTTCATATAATATAATGTAACTATAAAGTACCTAGTACCTTTGGTTTTGTGACAATATGATTTTCTGGGTCATTGGCATTATATCATTTTTGTAATTTGAACACTTTTCACAATTTCTATATATATATATAATTTTAACAAATCCGTTTTCTTATTTCAACTACATATATATAAGTAATATTTTTGTGTATGTAACAGATAATGTTAATATATTTATATGTCATCTATGATATATGTAAAATGTGAACTTTTTTTTTTTTAAACAAAATTTTTCTTTTATTATAATAATTTCCGTGATTTTTACTGGCCCACATATAAAATATAAAGATTTTTATCAGACAGATACAAATTTTCTATTTTAGTCAGGGATTTTTATGCAGGATTGTGGTAGTGAAAAAGGATTTTAATCATATCCTTGAAAAAAGAAAGATCAGAAAAAATAAAAATGGCAAAAAAACACCGTAGAGAAATAATATAAATTTTGCATGTTCAGAATTTGTCGTCCTTATTACAATAATAGCGTTTTTTTTCAGTGCTATATAATATGATAACTTATGGGTTCACACATTGGTTATAGGAAAATGCTTCGAGAATTTTTCCATTTTAAACCAAATTTTTGATTAAAAGTAATTAAAAATTCTTTTAAATAAATCTTGGGCATATAAACAGCAAATTGTAATTTTGCTAACATTGGTTCCATTATCTTTTGCTATAAATTTTACTGAAATTATAGGATTGTGATCGAATCGTTTATATACATATATTAACTTTACTTGAAAGCTTACAAAAAAATTATTATACCCAGAAGAGTGAATTTATGTACTAAAACAGAAAGAGGTTCATGTTAATACCACAGTCATAATTTTTAAATTATTTGAAAGTTTTAAAGACATAGCGAAACGTTTTAAATGATTAAATGTGTGTGATATTGCAGAGACATATAATTATCTACATTTTGGTTATTTAAAAACACATATAAATTATATATAAGATCAATTTCAGATACAAGAAAATTTTTGTTAATTAAACACATTTTTATTTATTTCTAAAGTTTTAGAAAAAATTTAATTTAATTTTTTTATTACTAAAACCTTGTACAATATTTCTATTTTTTTAGCAAACATCTGCAATAAATTTTGTTTATATTGCATCCGCAATTTTCGTAATTAATAAAAATTTAAACCATGAAACTTAATTTCCACTTCAATATTTTTACAGAGAAAAATGAACATTTCATCTCCAAATAGGGAAAATTATTATTGTATTGTCTATAATCTTGTACCGGAAATTATTACAGAAAATTTATAATGAAAATAAATTTCAAAAATTTAGTCCATTTCAATGGGAAAAAAAAATTCCGATGAAGAATTTCTTTGTGGCATTTCACTGAACTTCAGATTAGATCCTATAAATATTCTGTATTATTTTAAATGGATAACCGAAACATTTAATTACTAAATAGATTACAATGTCAAGAAAATATATTTTCCAAACTAAAAAAAAAACAACAACCATAAAACAAATTTTCTATCTAAATTAATATGTTATATCATTTTTCACACATTTTCATTCTTTATGTACATACAAAATATACAATAACTTTTATATACAAACTGAAACGTATCCTATCATCTATTTTTGATGAATTTTCCTTTTTTAAAAAAAAAACAAGGATTAAAAGATTATGCTAAATACATATTAATAATAATGAACGCATTATAAATAAAATGTTTATATTATTATTTTTTCATCATGTTTATTTATTTAACATATGAAGAATAATTATAACTGTTAAATATATGTAAAATAAAAGGAAAAAAAAAAAGAAAAGATTATGAATATTAAATATAGAATCCCCTTACATAAATTGAATGCTCTGATGCATTCACATCAACAAATAAATAAATTACAAATGATAAATAATAATTTTTCTTTATGTAATATTATGTATTTATGTATATACTATATGAAAATTGTGTTTGGGAGTTTGTTTGTAATCTTTATAGCTAAAATAGATCACATAAATAAATAATTAGTTTCCACAAAGATACCAGACTAATAATATTCTAATATTAGATTTTTCGGTGTTCGTCGTGTGAAATTCTTTTGTTCGAATATAATATCTGGATGAACACACTATAGTTATAGTACATACTGTTCCATATAAGTAAAAATCATGCATTGGAATACAGAGTAGATATTAAATTGAACCAGAATTTCCAAGTCCAGAATACTCTGTATTATTTATTTGTACATAAACGTACAAAACTTTGAAGACTTTCCAAATATTTTGCTACAAAATGAGTATAATTGGTCATATACCTTGGAATGGCAAAAAAAAGAATGTACCCAACTGGCCAAATAGAACATAATTATGTAATTATTTATCACAAAATATATTTTAAAACTATGAAATTTAATTCAACATGAAAAATACTCTTCATATCTGATTGTGAATTTTACATTATGTAAATATTGAAAAAATAATAATTTCACAGGACTTTTGCGCCAATTTATAATATGTATACGTACATAAATATATCCTTTCAATAATAAATACCGTATTCATAAGGATATTTAATTATTGGTATTGAAAAAAATAATCCGAAAGTGTAATTACTGTTTATATCTGGCCTATTACACGATGTTTGTAATATATTTTATTTTTGAATTTTCTACGATTACGACCAATCACATTCATTACATATGTATGTATTAATTTCGGATTCTATTTCCATGTTTACATGAAAAACCAAATACCAAATCATAAATCTCGTATAAATTAAAATAAATTCCAATAAATTTCAATCTATTTAGTTCTTTTCTTTTTTTATAAATATTACAAGATTAATAATAAAAATAAGAAGAAAAAAAAAATGTTTATTATAATATTTTTCATATCAGAAAAACAGACTTGATCCTAAAATGTCAAATAAACAAAATATGATATCATCGCAATAATTTCTTGTGTTTTTCATCTTTTGTTTTGTTTTTTATTAAATGCTAATAATGATGATGAATTATTTTAACATAAAATATTGTTACAAATTTCTAAGGAATCACACACAGAAAGAAAAATTTAGTTAACAAAAAAAATGTATTTATTTATTTTTATTTTATTTTTTTAATTTAAATAAATATAATCCGGAATTTCCTTTTCACGGAAACTCGCATTTTTTTATTATTATAAGAAAAGGCACGAAAATATTAATTCACAGATGTAATTTTCTTGAAATAATAAGAAAAAGATATGAAGAAAAGTAAATAAATTTTAATCAATTGGTGGAGTTTGTTGGAAGTTGTATATATGTGAATATATTTTAATAAAAATAATAATCTTTATTTAATCTCGTAATGATTATGCTTCATTTTACCATAATATTCCTCTATTAAGAAACATTATTTGGAATCCTTTTTGTCATGATATTAAATGGGGTGGTAATCTCTCATACCCCACTACACTATATCGCATTATTGTGTATCGTAACAATTAACCAGAATTTCCAAGACTACTTTCCAAAACTACAAACTTGGATTAAATAAGGATTATTCCTATAATTGGGAAGACAAATAAATATTAACTAATTACAGAGACGATGTGTAGTCTCTTTCCTACTGAGTGCTGTGCTCTCACTGAATATATTCCAATTTTTAAACGACGATTATTGTTTCTATTTAAACATACTTAATCATATCATCATTGGCTAAAGGTCTTGCAGTTCTGAACTCTTAGGCCAATTATAAATCTGTAAATCCTCTCTTGATTAATGAAAAAACAACAACTACTTGAAACATTACTTTGCAATTTCACTTATTTAGCATATATTTCTTTAAAAAAATAGTCTTACGAAATATACGAAAAATAATACAAGATCATCAAACGATGTGCTACTTTGGTGGTACACAAAAAAAAGGTGTGTATTTATTACTTAAACAAACAGAAAATAATTTAAATCCTTTTGTAATCTTTTCGAAAATAATTTTTGTTTTTTTCTTTTTTTTTTTTTTGCTACCCTCAGGAGACTTTGTCTTTTTAAACGGATTTTGGTGGTAGTTCAGTACTTTTTTCTTTCTTTTATAAAATGCGCACAAAAACAGGCACACTAACACATTAACTGAGAAATAAATTTTATATAAATTTAACATAAATTTCAAATTTTCTTTAATTTTATATTATTATTTTTTCTTCTTCCTGGATGATATAAGAGAATTAAAATGGTAACGTCTTTTTTTTTTATTCAGGGGGTTTTCTTCACCTTGACATTAAAGTGTATACCTTCTTAATTCTAAAAGGAAATTCATCATTTTTTTTTTGGGTGTGTGTGTTTTTTTTTATACACATGTATATTTTGTTTGTGTGCTGATCCTGTTAAGGTGGTGTTGAAAACAAGTCAAGAATAAAATTAAATGTTGATATTACATTTATATAAAAAAAAAGTTTCAAAAAGAAGCTTTGTGATTTAAATTTTACCCAAAATAAAATTATTTTGAATAAATTAAATTATTTTTATAGCACTGGGCTTTAATATTGTTTAGTAAGATAAAAATATCTTGTAATTTGTTTATGAAACTTTATTAAAGTCTATATAAGGTTAATCTAAGTCTTTAGTCATATATTAATTTATTATTATTATAACTTTTATTATTTATGTTAATTTTTATTTTCTTTGAATTTCGGAAAGGATCGTGTCGGAGTTCTTTTAAATATTTCCTGTTTTTGTTTTTTTGCGTTCAATCCGTCAGACACATTATTAAATAAGACAGGTTTATACCAAAGAAATTATATAATGATGGGGCTAACAACCCACAAATATGTACGATGACATAATTTTAACTCGGCTACGAAGTACAATGTAGGTTTTAATGATTAATGACATTTTTTTTAAATAATCAAAATTTAATAAAATATAAACCAATATTTCTAATTTTCCAATATACGTATACCAATATTTCTAATAGACCAAAATTTATAAAATTTTCGCGGAAAACAACACTGCGTTGTGTAATATATCTATATACTCTTGTACAATTAAATGAAATTGTGTTTCTATGTTTTTATACACCCACATATCCTGAAATATTTGAAAAATTATATATTATATTTTACTGTATAATTGAAACTTCCAGGAAATATTTAATAAATATAATTCTAGTATTCTATTTATTTAACCTCATTTAAAACTTTTCTATTAATGAAAATTGTTACTAAAAATTCTTATCGAAGGGGAAAATATTTGTCATAATTAAATCGAGAAATGCCATTAAAAATTCAATATACTATATGTATATATGCAATTTATTTAATGCGAATCTAAAACTATTCTATTTTAAAATTAACCAGCATATTTTTATATAATGTAAAGTATAATGTAATTTCTTTTTTTTTAAATTTAATTTCCACCCCATCGATAATTTATTTTAAAGAGCAGAGAATATGTTGGAATATAATTATTGTTTTTGCGCATAAATTTTCTAGGAAATTTACTTATTTTAAAAATAATTTGATCGATTATAATATCGTGTATTAGATCTGGGCTCAATTCAGGAACGTGAGAAACTTGCAAGGGATTAATGAAAAAAATCACTTTTAATGAAAATTTGCAAATGCATACTAACTCAAATAATGACTTTTTTAATTAAATTATTTTTATACATTTATTTTGTCAATTTTTTTAATTTTTAAGTTAAGTTCATTGTTTCTATGATTATAATTATAGCTAGAACATTATTTAATATTGTGTAGTCGTTGACCGAAATATAATATTTTTAATGCATTTTTATTGCTGGTCACATACAATTATTTTATGTGTAGCCAATGTTTTTTGTTTGTTTAAGTTTATATTTAATATACAATTATTCTTTCTATATATATATTTTTTTTTTATTTGCATAAAAATGATGATTCCTTTAATATTCTATACAGCATTTATGCTGGATTATGATTAACTAAATATGTGCTAATATTTTATGTATACATAGTTGTCTAGGATTTTGAACAAACAAAGTGGTATACAGAGAGAATAATTCATAGTATGGCGGTAATTGCTTATAAGGGCATGAAGAACTAAAGAGAGAATTAATTATGAAATTTTTCTAATTTATAAGTGAAAACTATAGCCTTATATATTTTGTTTTAGTTGTATCTTTGTATATAAATGTTGTATACATTTTAATTATTATAAATTTTTTAATAAACATGGAGATTTTGTGAAAATAATGCAGTATATACACTGAAACGATATTGTTAAAACTAAAATGGTAAATTAGGTGACCAAACAAATTAAAGAAATTTCAGCTAAAGCAATTTTAGTGTAAAAATATTATGAAGTAGGCAAATTACAAAAAAGGACATTTTCATGTGCTTCAAAATTTCATATTTATTCCACTCCGAAAAAAAAATTTATTACAAAAAATTTACAGTACATATATATCGACAAGATATTGTAACTGGTAACCTTTTCTGCGTTGGAAAAAAAAAAACGGCTCAAAAAGGATAATGATATTAAGCAAAATGTTTTTTTTGTCATTCTCGAATAGTATGAAAAATGAACACAAAAAAAAACTTCCCTTTTCTTTGTTGTAATTAGTGCCAGAGCAGATACCGTGATAAATTTACTCTGATGATGATAAGGACGACACAATATGATAATATTTTGTAAAAAAAAAAAAAAATTTTTATCTACAAAAATTATACGAATATCCTTTTTAAATATAGTTAACAATGTAAAGGAGATTGAGATAATTTTACTATTAAATTAACAAAAAAAAAAAAAGAATGTTTTTACATTTTTTTTTGTTTAAAAAAAGCGACAGAATTTACGCCATAAGGATACTAAAAATATATTTTGGGAAGTTGATTTTTTTTTGTTGTGTTCATGGTGATGTTTGTCAATCAACATTTTTCAATCTGGGTTTTTATTTGTCTTTTTTTTAACATAATTAATTTATCTGGTAAGAATACTAATGAAAATCTAGGCCAAATATATTTATATATTTTATGTATGTATGTATATGTTATGTAGTAATAATGATTGATAATAAGGATTGAAATTAAAATATTAAATATTCATATTTTTACCCATAGAGATAATAAATTTAATGAATGTTATGGATGAAAATATTTTGGTTAAATAATAATTGGTTCCAATGCCATCAGTAGATAATTTATTATGTGCTTGGATTTTGTGTTTGGGGGTTGTAATTATACATAAATTGTTTATCAGAGGAAATACATAATATGAAATTGGAATTATTCAAAAAAAATTTTTACCAAACAGAAAGTTAAATTGCTTCATAAAAAACCGGAGCAGTGACTATCAACTATTTGTGACTATCAACTATGATGTGCTAGCTTCACATCGAGTTATGTTGGTCCAAAGAAGAAGACGAAGATTTGTGATCTTAGCTACGGACGAATTTATGGTTCGCCCAATGCTTAGCCTGATGTGGTGAGCCTTGACCGAACCATAAATTTCTCTGTAATTGAGAAACTTATTGCAATTTAAAGGCAATTTTATTGCTATTTAAAGACGGAAGTGGAGGCAAAATATAAGCCACAAGAATAGAATAATTTGTACACAAAAGCACAGCCATAATTACATTTTAATGAAAATCACTGAAATTGCTGAAATCAAATACATAATACTTGAAAGAGACGAAAATAAAAATCTGTGTCTTTTTAAATTTATTTTGTATTATTTATAAAAATATGATAAAAATGTTAAATTAAATTAACTTTATCATCAATTTTTCATTTATGTAATATAATATATATTATATAGCATCAAAATATTTTAAATTCAAATTTTGAATAATTTAATATAATAAATTAAATTATGTATTTAAAATTTAATGAAATTAAAATATTAAAGTCTTTAAAATGTAAAATAAAAAATTGAAAATAATTTTTTTTTGAAAAAAAAATAAGATTGATAAAAAAATTTATGCATTAAAGAAATTTTCAAAATTGAAAGAAGATAAACTTTTAATTCTAAAAAAAAAAATTCTGTTCGTAATTACTTTGTAATTTTCTGCAAGAAGTTTTTACAGATCCGTATTTTTACAGAACAAAATCTTCTTGTAGAACGAAATTTTCTATACCAACTAACAAACTATAATTATTCGTCAGAGTTTAATATAAAATAAAATATATATTTATTCAAAGATTGAAAAAATAATCGAAAAATTATGCAAAAGAATTTTATATTTTTCAAAGAAAATGTACATAAATTAAGAATTTTTATTCTCGATTCTTAAATTTCGTTTTTTTTTTTCGTGTTAGTTAAAATTTAAAATTTTATGAAATTGTTATTTAATTGTAAACAGAAAGTTTGAAGGTAAATTTGAGAAAGAAAAATTGGTTGCGTTATTATATAACGTTGGTCATTCAAATTAGTCTTTTTACGTTTAAAATTTGTCTGGAAAAACTCCGGTAGGAACTTTGATTTTCTCTGGAATAAAATTCATTTTGTCGTGTCAAATTAAAGTAATGTCTTTAATAGATGGTCTTAGTTCCTAATAGTATTTTAAGGAAATTGTTCTAATATTTCGAGAATATTTCACCAGAAAAATATTATAAATTTCACCAGAAAAATATTATAAATTAGATAACGACAGTGTGTAATCGTTAAACAAGTCAAATAGCTACGAAGGCCAAAACTCAAATCTCTAGACCTATAAGAACGAATAGTTGTACTATATAATCATATTGTAGTATACTGGAAGTAGATACTTATACTATTATCATTTCACATTCAATTCAAATATCAAATGTCTGTACGAAAAAAACTTCCAGGATCAAATAAAACCTTTATTCGGTCTATAGAACACATTTCAATCATTTTTTTTATGTATAAATTAAAACCTTCAAAATTAAACAAAGTAAATTTAAGGATTAGCTATATATATTTAAGGAGTAAAATATAAAATTCAAAATAAAATATTAAAAATTCAGTCTCAATTGGCTTCTTATTGTTTTCATATACAAATAAAAAAATCCTCTGTCTAATATGAACGTACGCGTATACATTCTTCTAATAATCTTATTAGTACTTATTAACTATTGACGACGATGATAATAATGAATTTCCATCATTTCATGCAACAACATGTCAAAAAATAATTTATGTTGAATTGTTAAAAGGATAACAAAAAATTGTCATATATTTCTAACATATAAAATAAACACTTAGAAGAGGTTGAAGGATACACACTTCAAACACTCAATAACACTTTTGAATTTTGCATATATGTATATATTCATCGAAATTGGTTGAGGAGGTTAAAAAGATAACAAAAATTTTTTTTTTATTATAATGATGTTAAAGAATGCAAGGATTTACTTTATAAAGTTAATAAAGAAAGAAAATTCTACTTTTATTTAATTGTATTTGTTTATAATCATCATTATTATTATAATAAATATTTAAAGTGGAATTTTGTCTAGCCTTGTACTTTAAGGTTACAGATTTCGCATATTTAATTTAAGATAATATTTTGAATTTATATCTTTTTATAGAGGATTGAAAGATAAAAAATTATTGAATTTTATGAAAAAATTTAATGAAAAATTAATTTTATTGTATTTAAGAGTTTTTCAATTTCTTTTGATAACAAAAAAAAAAAGCATACCAAAATATTGGGTTTACCAAAATGTAACTTAAATTAGTTAAATGATCTAATTTTAAAATATTTAAATATTATTAAATTTCCAATTTTATTAGAAAAATTATTGATTTAGAAACTGAAATATAAATTACTTATAAAATGGTCACAATTGGGAATTACAAGAAATTTATGAATATTTATTTCTCATAAATTTAATAATCAAATCATTAATAAATCAGATTGTCCTTCAGTATTTTTTTTGGTAATTTAAATTATTGCTTATAGAAATTATTAATTTAGTAAACAAATAAACGAGAAAACCAAATTAAGGAATAATTTACTTATTTTAAATATATTTTTTATAAAATTTTAATTCTTAAATTTATTTCGAAATAGGTAAAATTTATCTAATTATTTTTTTTCAATTGTATCCAAAAGTTTATAACAATATTTATGTACATATTAAAATGTTATAATTTTTAGTCATTGCATATAAATATCTAATGTCCAATTTGAAATTTCCTTTTTCAAGTCAAAATGTTAAATCTCTTATATTTGATAAAAAGGATATTCTCTCTTATACTTTATTATATCATATAACTCCTTTGTATTGATGCAAAAATTTGTTCCTTTTCTTTTTAAATTTTGTGAAATTTTAATATAATAAAATATCCCAAGGGGAACAGGGAAAAGGTCCTTATTTTCTAGATAGAAGAAATTGTAAAAAGTTTGAAATTGAAAATAAAAAGTTGTTTAAGAGAAATATTATTATATAGTTTATATATAGTATTACATTTATTAACATAACAATAAAGAGGAACAGGAAATCCGAAATCCTGTTCCTTTTGCAAAAAAAAATAATACTTTAAGGAGTGTAAAAGAAGTTCTGGGAATTTTTTTTGATTATTATATAATACGTATTTGGAAACTCGGATGAAACTAAATGATCAAATTAATTGAAATGTTTAATAATTTAAATATTTTCTATACAGTAATTGAAAATTTTTTTAATCATTTTATTGAAATGCTATTGTCACCTGTGATTTTTTAAACTATACAAGATTTCTTAACTATTTTCTTGACTAAATATTTATTTAGAAATGACATACGATTACTATACCATAAATTATAATAATTAGAAAAATGATTATATAACTTTTCTGTTTTAATTAAAAACTTCTGGAAAAATCTTAAATTTTAATGTAATTTCTTTTTAAATTAACAAATAATGAAAATAAAATCCAACATAAAAAATAATATTTATCTTATTATAAGCAAATTTTCAATTTTCTTATCTAAAGATATTGCTAAAAAAATATTCTTCAAGGTCAATTTTTGTTGGTATTAAAACTTTTGAAAAAGTTTTATGTTTACCTAAGCCTGACCACGTGCTATAAAGTACACGTGAATTGGATTTTGGCTAAAGTTAAGTTTTCTGTTTGTTTGTGTTATCCCAGAATTGATAATAAATTCTGAGTTAAAGCCAAGTAATTTATATTATTGTCAAGGAAAAAGTTGAGATTATGAAGAAGTTTTTTTAGTATTGATTTTTTTTCTTGCTATTATTATCTCATGTAGCACCTGTGTATTATCTGTAGATGGTATAATAGTGTACTTAGTTTTAATGACATTCATATATAGAAATAATGATTTATAAGTAGGAAAATTATACAGTATCTACAGTAATATTTATATGATATTGGATTTGGGATGTTTACTAAGAAAATATTCTAAATACCTAAATTTTTGATTATATAAAAATGTCTAATTAATATATTTAATGTTCGGCATTAATGTAATGTACAGGATTATGTATTGGAAACATTTATTTATGATGAGTCTTTTCTTTGAGCCATTGAAAACTTCACTCTATTTGTATATAACCAAAAAATGCTCATGATTATGAAACTATTTGATAAGTCCTTATACGCTTCATTTTTTATTTCAAATTTTAAGAAAATACAAGATAGGAAAACTATTTTTCCCATATTAGTGGAAATTATTGTTATTTTTGTCTTTAAATTAAAGTAACAAATAAAAATGATAATTTTTTATAATAAAATTTTAAATGTTATTGGATAAATTTTCTTTTTTTATGAAATATCAGAGATTTAATATTACTATTTTTTTTTATAGAAATATAGATTGTGGAAATTCTCCAATTGTGAATAAATCGATTGATTTTTTTGCTTGCCTTTTTATTATTTAAACATAAAATAAAGTTAAAAATATTATCAGTGTTTTTTTTTTTGAATTGCAAAGGATAATAAAAAAATAGATAACAGAACCCATTAAAGTTTATAAACGAATAAAAATATGAGAATTAAATATTAAAATAATTCCAATAAAAATAAATTGTTTATTTAAATATAAATGCAAGTTAAATATGAAAATATTAAATATTGCATTAAATTTACAAATTTTTTTAAGGACATTTTTAAATTGTAATATTTAAAATTAAGTAATTAACAATAAAATATTGTAAGTTAATTATAAACGTTTTATATTAATTATGTACGATGAAAATCTCTCCTATATATAGCAAATTTTCCTGCAAGATTTTGTACGTTTTAAGCTGCCCTAACTCAATGAAGTTGTCAGAAGCACCAAATGAGTAAGCAGGATTTTTTTGTTGATATATTTTAATTTATGTATAGTTTTAATTTAATTTAGGACTTACAAAGAAATTCGTTTTAACGCAAATTTAATTCCGACCATTCGATTTATATGTGAAAAATCTAATCAATTTTCCTTAAAATTAGTTTAATCTGATAAATTATATTTTTCCTCTTTTGTATATTTCGATTTCGATTTCAATTTTTCAGATTTGCGTCATAGAAAGAAAGTATAATCTGTTTATTTATTTATTTTGAAATTACGTGCACAAATATTGTATCTGGAATTTGAATTATTTGTATATTATTGATTTTTAAAATTCAATTATTAATTTATAATTCACAAAAAAAAAAACGAAAAAAAAAAATTATATACATATTCCGCATAAGAGAAAATCATAAAATACGAAATTTTTTTTTTCCTTATACTCGTACATATCCTTAAGGTATTTATCAACAGAAAAAAAATGTCTCTTCAAATAAACTTATAGGTACTTTTTTTTTTGTGTATCAAGAAGAAAGATTTCCTGGGAAAAGTTTAGTTCTTCGTATGCCGCCATGTCGTAATATAAACTTTTTTTCGATTTATTTTTTTTTTCCCTTGTATACATATATCCTTTTTTTTAAGGATATGATGTAAATGCAAATAATATATTATAGATATATATAAATAAAATTGGTAAACCACATCATTCAAAAGTATAAAATCAAAATATTAACTTTTGGTTTAAATAATTCACACACAGTGTGGAAAACGAAACAGGATCGTTTTCTCAATGTGTTTATTACATCCCTAAAATGTATACTGATATAAAAAAAATCTATATATTTACATATAAATTATGTATGTGAGTATTGGGAATTAAAAAAAAATATATGTATATTCTGTTTATATGTAAAATTTACCTAAGAACGAATAAGGAATATCCTTCAAGCGAACTGTTTTTTTTTTTGTTTAAAAATATTTCGTGTTTTTCGTCTTGTAGTTAAAGTTTTTTTGCTAAAAGAAATTTCTATCCGATTTTGGTGGGTGTGTTAGGCTTCACACCTCATATTCTCAGCATAATATGGTGAGAAAAGGGAAATGTGCACACAGACCAAATGTAAAAAGTAGAACTTCGTACTATATAGTCTTGAGTTTGGGACATGAAATCTAATTGGCATTATAAAGTATTGACAGAATTGGCAATATAAACTCTTTGCAAATCATTTCTCAAGGAAAAGCCATCTAGCGGCTGAAACATACATTATTATTTATTTAAAATTTTAATTGCAATTTGGCTGATAGAAAAAATTTCCATGTCCGAAGGTCGTCGTGGCCGCTAACCGGTAGTTTATATCTGAAAATTAGAAATTCTTTTAAGATTATTTAATAAACAATAATCTCCGTGGTTTTGAAGGTCAAAGTTTTTTTTGCTTTTTTTCTTTTAGAAAAAGAAAAAAAGTTTTTATTTTTAAACTTTTTCCAGAATAAAAAGAAATAAAGCTGTTAAAACTGTACAAAGCGAATTTGAATATTTGGAAAGTATGAATTCAAAAGTTTTGACTGTGAAAAAAAAGTCAATTTAAATGTAAAAAATGGAATTTTATTTTTTTTTGTAAATATTAAATAAAATATTTATTGTATTTTATGTATCTTGGATAGAGGAGGATTTTGTATTCCTTTCTGTTTCTTTTTTTTTTGTGGTTTCATTAATCTTTTACGTTGTTTCTTTTTTTGTAAGAGTTTGTGTTATCCTTTTTCTACGGATAAGAAAAAATATTTAAATATGTAATTTTATCTAGAATAAATATTAAATTTGTACTTAAGTAAGGAGGGACAATCTAACACCCATCGCAAGCAGACTTCTAATGGAGCCCTCATCGTGTTACTTGAAAAGTAATATTCTAGATTTTTTAGATTTTTAGGTTTGCTGTCCGGTATCAGCAACGGAGATGGCTCTTAGAACATGCGCCAAGGATTATGTAAGAAAATTTACTACAATATTTTCTGAAAAATTTAAACAATCTCTACGATACATATTTCGAAAATATCTTTAATTTAAGTTTCATTATATTAAATTTAATTATGTAATATCCTATTTACATAATTTATGCTAAATTTTATATTTCTTCAAAACATAAATTGAAATTAAAATTAACAAAACTTTATAAAATTCTGCAAATATATTTCTGTAAATATTTCCAATTATATTTTAAGTAACTTATATAGTTTTATAATGCTTATTTCAATTAATGTTTGATATAATTGTTAAATAACAACTAATAAAAGTGACAAAATATATAAATATAGAAATAAAGTCGATTTTACCAAATATAAATAAACTAACCAATTAAAATAATTTTGATAAAATTTATTTCTATTAAATAATTTCAATAAACTGGATACAAAAACAAAATCAAAAACCAACATAAAACCAATTCAATTTTCTATATACTACATACATATATCCTAACCTTACTTTCAATTAATTGCTTTTACATTAACACAAAGGAGACTCTAATCTATGTATGTGAGTATAACAAAGAATATAAAAAAATGAAATGAAATTCCTGAAGCATAACAACACACCTGTTAATTTCTCCTAACCAATAAACAAAAACATTACAAATTTATATACAAAATATAAAATAAATAAATATATTGTTATGCCTAAAAGCATAAAGCTGTGCCGGTATATATGACCTTTTTTTTCTTTCTTTCTTTCATCGTTTTGGTGTTTGAGAAAAGAAGGGTTCATACCACTTTATAATATGATCAATTTGCATTGCTCTATAAAAAAAAAAAACAAAAAAATATTGACCCACATAACAAAATGATACCAGCTAGAAAATCCTTATACAAAATATTACAAATAATAAGAACACGAAAATTTGTTATTTTTAGATCCGATGAGGGATTTTTTCTTTTTTTTTTATTCGTTCGATCCTTTTTTTTTCTTTGTTTTGTTTTGTTTTGGTTAGGTAGAGGTTGTTGTTGTTGAAATATCATCCAAAATATATATATATATATAAAACACATTTAACCTTTTACGGAACAAAACAAATCTCGGGTAATATAAAATCCTGGACAAAAAAAAAAAACATTTTTCACCCTTGACCATTCGTAATTAATTTCAGGGTAAATTATAGTTGGAACCAGAACAAATATAAAAAGTGAAATATAGGCTTTTGGTTTTAATTTGTTGTTGTTGTAATATACCTAGTAAATATAAATTTTTAAAGGTTATAGAAGGAAGAAAAAAAGAAGTGGTAATAAAAATGTTGACCGTGATGAAAATCACTGCAAATTAAATGATTTTTTTTTTTTGCCTTTTTCTCCCAAATGAATATTTATGATTGTAAAAAAAAAACAACACAACACAACCAAAATATACGAAATGAAAACAAGATATCCTTTAATAGTACAGCATTTAAATACCAAAAAAAAAGGAATAAGTTTAATTATATTTGAAATTTAGGAAATAACCAAAAATTCAGGTGTACAAATTAATTTGGGCATCAATTAAAAATGTATTAAAAAATTGATTTTTTTTTTGGTGGTGAAAATAATTCAATTTTTTCGGTATAATTTTATGTGTCAGGATTGAATTAAAATTTATTGGTAAAAAAAAAAATATTTAATTAAATAGAGTTTTAAGTTAAAATTTTAAGTTTTTATATATTGATTTTTGAGTGTCCCTATTTAATTTAATTCCTGACATTATGTAATAAAATCTTTATTGATCCTTTAATAATGATCGTAAAATCAGTAATCACTATCATATATTAGATTATTCTACATTTGACGCCTTTCTCCAGCTATTATAAGCATCAGTTGCTTTCAACACGACTAAAGTTTATTGAACTAACGAATTATGGAGAGAATTTGATAATACTCGATCATAATTAAGTGTAATATGAATAACAAATGCATAATAATTAATATAATGCTCAAAAATACTCAAATCGTTATACAAACGAGCCTAAATCTAAGACTAAACTATATAGAATTTCATAAAAATCATATTAGATTCTGTCGATTTAATAAATCTAAGACTTAACCTAGAATACAATTATATGCCAAGTATCGTTTTCCTCGTAGCAATTATGTATAATATTAAAATGTCTCCGTAAAATTTTAATTTACAACTTTGTGCAATCTGCAACCCGAATACATAAGTACAAGAAACAAAAAACTATTCAGCTAGACATGCCATTACTATAATCCGGCATTTTATCAGATAACATAACCATCCGGAAAATATTATCCTTTTTGGTTATACATATATATACAAACTAATAAAAATAACAATAAAAAAATTGCTTAGCTATCATCTCCGAACACAAAATCTACTATTTTTTCCATATAAAAATCACAATGTGTAATCCATTGGAAAAAAAAAACTGTAATTTTTATCATTTTTCTTTGCCCTTTTACTCCTCAGAATCCATCCAGTAACCAACAAAATAATAATAATACATGAGATTTTAAAGTAGAAATTATTTTTCTATCTATGATTTTTTTTTATGTATACTTTAAAGTTTTTAGATAACACCGAGGCAAAAAGCGCATCATTGCAACTATATTGTATATAGTAAATTCTATGAATATCATCAAGGATCAGTGAGTTTTTTGTGTGTATGTGCAAAATCATGTCATAAAATCATTAAATTGGAGGAAAATAGTCCTTCTATCTATACCTTTAATGTATATAATATGAATATTTATATAAAAAATTATATGTATTAATATTGGTAAAATGTTGAATAAGAGGAACATGAAGTATTTAATGTAAAACTTGAATAATATTATTTTTTTTTTTTTATTCTAAAATTTGTTTTTGTGCTTGGGAATTTCTTTGAGATAAATTCTGTTGAGTCAGCAGCATCATCGTACGGAAAAAAAATTATAATAAAATTGCGAAAAGTTCACAATTTTTTTTTTTTCATTTTGTGATCCTATTTACACAAGGTAAAAATTTTTTACATAGGTAAAAAAGATTATAATAAGGTAAATATATATATATGTATATAATTATTTTGTGATAAACTTAAAACGGATATCCTTTTTAAATGTTTGATGAGGAGTAAATTTATCCACACAATTTTAAAGTTAAAATTATGTTAGTAGAAGAATTTAAAGAATTTTTAGGTGTTAGTTAATTCATTGTGTATATTTGTTGATTTGTTGTAAAGTTAAATGCTATAACTACAGAAAAAGAAAAGGTTTTTATTTGTGAAAAAGTTTTATAACTATGAAATTTTTGTTAAAAATGTTAAATTTTGTACGATCATTTAGTGGATTTGGCAATAACAAATTAAAATTTGAGTTTATGAGTTTAGTGGCACTAATTTATACAATCTATAAATTGAAAATCTAGTTTGGCGATTGAGGAAAGTTTGTATAATTTCCTTACGGTTGTGATGGTGTTCAGTTTTCACATACTGAACCCATACAACTGTACGGTACGGACTCAATATTGGAGCAGAAAAGTTTCTTACCTTGGTGTTCAAGTTGATTGCATTGCTACACCAAAAATAGTAGGCAATATTCCGATTATTCAATACGATAAATATTCAATTTTAAACTATACAACAATTTAAATTTTAATAATAATTTTTTATTTACAAAACGTTTTAAATATTTTAAATAAATTTCAATTTCAATAACTCTACATATACATAAAAAAAATAATATACTAGTAATATTAATCCATTACCATAATTATTCTCCATTAACAAAAATCCACAAAACTTTATAATCCTTTTATCTTCTACGAATTTTACTATGTTTTTTTCAAAAAAAAAAAAATCCCAAAAAAATTATAAATAAATAAAATAAAATTTTCCACTAACCACAAAATTTTTTTTTCCCATGACTTTTTCCATTTTTGTTGTTGTTCTTGTCGTATTTTCATTTAATTATTTTATATTTTTGTGTTTGTGCAATATTTTATTATTAAATTAATATTTTATTTAAATAAATAATTTTTTTAAATGCAATTATTAAGAGGAGAGGAAATATTTAAAAACCTCATATTGTGACCAAACTGAATACCACGAATTAATTTATTTTTATTTTTCAGATTTCATCAATAATTTTTTTTTATTGTTTAAAAATTAACAAAAAATAAAAAAATTTGGATAATTTGTTTAATTTTTTTTATAAAATTTATTAATTCTAAGAAAATTGGTAGTTGAATTGATGAAATGTCTGGGAATATATATCAAATGTTATAGTGTAAATTCTAATTATTCTATCTTAAAGTATTCAAAAAATTGTCCTTACAGATCTCCATAAAATTAATTATTAATTTCTTGGCAAGCTGTTGCAAAATTACTATGTGGTTCCCCAATTAAGGAAGAACTACATTCATGCTTCCTTAATTGAAAATTTGAAATGGTTCAAAATATAAGTAATAGTTTTTCTATAATATCACGAACCCAAAGGCGATAAGCATGGTCAAATAATCGTATTATAGTTGTATTGTTTTAGGAAAGCATGGTGCACGCGGTGAAATTTATCAACAAAATATAGTTGTCGATTAGATTGCGTAGAAAAGTGGCAGCAAGCATATTGAACACTCTAACGTAAAGGAGTATTTTAACTCTCTTTTTTTTTTAGTTTTACGGAAAATTAAATATTATACAAATTTAATTATCTTAAAAAGTGGCACTAATTTATAAGGTTCCGGAAATGAAATTGAACAGGATCAGAGGATATTAGAACAGGACCAATCATACCAAACCAACAAACCGAAAAGAATAGGAACCAGTATGGATATACAATAATAATTAATTTTTTACGTAAATTTCCTAGAATTAATTTCCATAAAAATATATCAAAAATTTTCATTTTTTTTTAATCTCTCATAGAGTCATAGCAATAAATTATTTATATATACATCGAAAAATTATATTTATACGCTATGTATATAGTAGTATATTACATATTCCCATATTAAATTTTTCCCATGAGACCCAAAAAAAAAAACCTAATTTAATTTACTTGGCACATTTAATAAAAATACTAAAAAAAAAAATTTCCCTGATAAGCTAAAAAATTTGATTTAAAAAAAAAATATAATATTACAAAAAAAGTTCACCCACAAAAAATATGCCGATTACAATTTTCTCGTCAAGGGAAATATTTTTATGTTGAGGTGTTAGTGTAACACACCAATTTTTTTTTTATCCTCTTAAACAATTTTAATAAAAAAAAAATATATTTCGTGGTTTTTGTCTATGGGGAAATCCAAAAAATATATAAAAAAAAAAATCATATTAAATTATAAATTTTTTCATGTGGGTTGGAAAAATTCATTTTCCTATATTCAAGAAGCAAAAAAAAAAATTATTATTGCTAAATTTCTCTTGACAGTCGTTCATCTTGTTTTTTTTTTGTCATATATCGTGATATAATAATTTTCCATTTCATTTTTATTTTTCATATATAAAAATTGTGGTGAAATCTGTTAGCACGAATAGCAATTTTTGAAAAAAAAAGCTCCCACAAATAGCGTAAACTTTTTATTTATATATATTTTTTTTAGTTACATTTCTACCCTAAATTGGCCTTTAAAAAATATATACATATGGTATATCCTTTTGGGAAGGTTAGAGTTAATAAATTGGATTGGTGAAATATTATAAAAGTTATAGTGGCACTGACACTGCAAAAATTCACTTGTCTATTAATTTTTTTTTTTTGTTAATTACTTCGATTCAGAATGAAATATATCATGATCTCACCAAAAAATTTAAAATTCGAAAATTTGTGTTTTGTTTAGTATCCCTTGACTGTCAAATAGAAAAAAGCGTTGTATTGTTTTCTTTAAATGTGTAGCTCTTTATGGTATTCATTTTCCGGGTCAAATTCGTCAAATTTCAAATCAAATTTATGTATTTCAGGAAATTATGTATTTCAGGAAAAATTCTAATTTGATTACTAAAATATATTTCATTTCTTCTGAACTATAAAAACCTTTTACATTTAAAGTATTTAATCCAAAATAATTCATTATTAATTAAATAAAAACTTAAATATAAATAATATAATTCAAATTTAATTAATTGAAAAAGATTACATAATTTTGTAATTTTTCATTAAATATACTTTTTAAACAAAACACACAAAAAAAATGAATCACTATATGAGCAATTTCCCTAATTATAATAGAAAAAAGTAAAATTTTTTTGGTTTTTTTTTCATAAATTTTCCACTCATGTTTTATCTACAATTTAGATAACAAAAATAATATTAATTACTTTATAAAAATATATAAAAATATTTTTCATTAAATTATTATTATCATAATTATATATGTAAATATTAATTTTATGTTTTGTTATCAAATCTTAATAAATAATATTTCCTTTTTATACTCTAACAAATATTAATATCAAAAAATTAAATTAAAAGTCATTTATTTCACAAATGTAATATAATTAATTCTTGAAATTTTATATAAACATAGAATTTTCGGGTTGAATTTGTGTTTTTAGAATTCAAATTCGTCTATTTAGAGTTTTAAATTCGTCCTTTTCTTTCTTTCATTGAAGATCTGAATTATATGCCATTAAACTATAGTATAGAAGTATAATTATGAATTTTACAAGCTCATAAAATTTTCGAAGAAGAAACTTAGGAAATGTAAGTTTAGTGTTTTAACTATAGTCTTTCTCGTTTCACAAAGCCATTGCTCATTGATATTTCACCTGAAAAAGCGTGAAAACTCGGAAAATAATAACTGATGTCGATATTGTTCAAATGCTTTGCAAATGTGAAGCTGTTGCCCGAATGAGGTTGAAAGGCTTAAGTAAGGACTTTATAAACATATTAAGCTTATATTTTAAAATTACTTTTATTCTTTTATTTCTGTTACATTTTATCTTTGTTTAATTTACATAAACTTTAACTTTATTTAAAATTATTTATGTAAATTAAACAAATTGAAAATGTAACAAAAATAAAATACAAATTCAAAGGTTGAAAAGACGAATTAGACCTGAAAATACTTATTTCTCTCTAGTTTACAAATATTATTCTAGAAAATAATTATTACAGAAACCTTTAAAAATTCGTTATATATCTTATAATATTTACATAATGTTCCAAAAATTTTATACGTCATTTAGCATTAATTTATTACAACATTATATTATATATGTACATATGTGTATGTATTTCCTTACGTAAACCATATATACCCAAGTTAACAAGAATATTATTATTTTTCTTTAAATATCATAATATAAAATTTTAACTAATAAAACTTATAACCACAAAATTTGAATAGATACTATAATATGTGATAATAATTTTAATGTGGTCCTTTCTAACATTTTACTAACATTTATATTACATAATAATCATATATATAGTTTTGTCTCTATATTTAAACATATATCCATTATTAATTTTTCTGTATATGTGTATGGAAAACTATATATACCAGAAAGGATATTTTGTATAAAAAATAGAATACATAGTTCGATTTTTTCAACCACAAAATTTACGAGTGTTAATTGATCCTCTATTTTTGACTTATACATGGCTATATGATAATATATATTTTCATATAAGCTAAAAGTTTGCATAGAAGAAGAAATACCTTTTAATTATTTACTATTTTATTTGTGAATATAAAATCTATGATTGTGGTTTTGTGAAAAAAAAAGGTGAAATGGATTTAGTTCAAAAATTATTTCAAATCCACTTTGTTTTTTTGCATTTTAGGTTCACAAGTAAACCAAAAAACCATTATATAAGCTCATAGATATAGTAAAAGGATAGAAATTCGTTACCATGGATAGGAATTAGCTATTATAGTTGAGAAGATTTAAAATAGAAGTGTATTGTCATAAGTAAATAGTAAAGTATTTTGTAATTTTATATAATTTTTTTGGAAAATTTAATTTTTTAATGATATTTTTGTTGCGTTTATAATTAATTCGAATCTTGGGCTAACTCCTTTGCCAATAACATTCTAATTCTCCAATATAGGTGAATTTGGTGTCTATGGACGGGGGATTTTAATTATAATAAGAATATCCAAACCAATTCCAAATATTTTTAAATTTTCCCCAGTTATATCGAAAAAAACTTGATAAAAAGTCTGCAAAAAGAGAACCACCTTCGACATGCTCTAATTTACTAAATTTTTAAGATACAATAAAAAACCATACTGATTCTGAAAATTTCAATCTTTACTTTCCTATATAGTACATAAATATGAGACAAAGATTTGTATATTTTTAACCAACATGAAAAAACGAGATCTTGTGTTTTATATAATTTTCTTCGTCATTTTAAGAAGGAAGTAAAAAGATCCTTCAATATTACCAAAACGACTTTATCCTCTAATATAGAGATAATGTGCTATAACGTCAGCTCCTCTAAAATATACTGAATATGTAGTTCAAGAAATTGAATTTATAATATTAAATATTTTATAATCTCAATACTTTTTTTTTGTATTCGCAAACAAAATCTTATTTATGTTTTGCTTTCTAGAAATATTTTTAAGATATTTATGTCAGGAAATCTTAATATCCTTTATTTATATAACTATGATTCTATTTTGTGTATATATAATTTTTTAAGTAACCAAAGTATTATTTACAAAATTGTAGACATTTTTACTTAGTTTGAAAAGGGTTTAGAAATCTCACAAATATAAGATGAATTTTTAAAATAAATATTATCGAAGGAAGAATTCAAATATGTATATTTTTTATTTTATATATATATTTATTTAATGCACTTCTTAAAAGGATTTTGGTAAATTGAAAGATAATATGAAATACGAGTTTATTACAATTGGATATTGTGTCTAATAGTTTTTTCGTATTTCATGAAAATATCTCATCAAATATAAACTTTTCATTTAAAGGACATAAAAAGAGAGTGAAACTTTTTTTTTTAAATATTTAGTAATACTAAATTAATTTGGGTTTATAATTTAATTATCGTATAATCTAATTTTAACAACTTTAATTGCAAAACCTTATCAAATATTACGTTTACATTTTGTTATGTAAGTATTAAAAAAATAGTGAATTTATGTATTCTATTTTTACAATTCATTGCCATTAAAAAAAAAATTTCAAATTAAATTAGTCTCATTTCTAATATTATTTTATAATCATTTCTAGAAAAAAGCTCAGACATAAAATTAAAATGAATATAAAATCCAAAATGAAAAAATTACTATATATACATAAACTGTTAAAGTAAGGCAATAATTTAGTTCACCAATAGATGAAAAATTATGAAAATAATTATGAAAAATTTGCTAATTTAATCTGAAAATATTTATATTAATTCCTTTTTCATTTTTGTTGCAATTTAACATTAAAATATGAAACAACCTTTTACTTTAAATAAGTATATGTATATGTACAAAAAAAATGTTAAAAATATGAACAAACATATGTGTAAACTGCGGTAATATAAAATTTTCATTAACCAAAAAGCTTTTTACATTAGTAAAATAATATAAAAAAAATTTTTTATATATAACTTTTGAGAGAGCATCAGGTATCAGGTATACAAAATATCATAAAGATTATTTTAATAGAAAATTTTTCTCTTATATATACACTAACTAACACAATGAATAATAAATTTATTCCATTTTCTTGTAATGTACATATTCATGTACATATAACATTTAATGATAGCCGACATTCAAAAACATAAACATAAGATAAAAAATATATAATAAATTTTTAATCTAACAAACAACAAAAAAAAAAACTACAATGAGAGTAAATAAACTTAAACAAAAAAAAAAAATACATATTACATAAAATGTATAATAAATCATACATATAAGTTATTTTGGTTATTTGACCCTTGACAAAATTATAATCCTTAAAATATTCTGGACGACAAAGAAATTTTTCAATATGGTTTTTCGTTGTACCTACTACTCGTATATAAAATTTGTGTAGGTATGAAAATTTTTATGAAATACATAAAGAATTTTTAATATATAGTTTTATGACGATTTGTCCGCTTTTATTGTTCAACAAAACATATAAGCAATACCACAAAAAAAAGGATATAAAAATAACGACATAATTTACATATATAAAAAATTTTTTTTTTTTTTCAAATTTTGATTTTCTTGGTTATTGGTGTAGTATTTTCCCAAATTTTATTTATTTTTTTTTAGTCATGAAAATTGAATAAAAGAACAGTTAAAATGAAAAAAAGGACATGCAAGTATACATATACAATATGATTTTATTACATTATTAAGTTCAAATTTTATGTATATAGTAAATAAGATAATTTGCGGGTTACATGTTGAGCTTTATAATATTAGAGATTTATAACAAAATTATGATCAAATATTGTACATAAAAATAAGTAATATAATTTAATGTTTAATAAACTTTTTAATTAAATATATCCAAAAAAAATCCATGGAAAATCAAATTAATTCATATATAAATTTAATAAAAGTTCATATATTTATGAAGGTCAATTACATATTTGATAATTTTATTACGTAGGATTCGTAGGAACAATAAATTAGATGTAGAAATTGAAAACCTACAGAATATAATGTATTCCATATTAGTGACCTCGAGCTTTTCAATATTGAATATAATTTCTATAATGATATCACGATTACGTTATGTACAACATTGTACGATTGAATATCTTCTAAAGTAATTAAATTATTAGAAATAAATATAATGTCAGTATAAGGAAGGTACGATTAATTAAAAAAAAGCAGAAAATTTATAGTTCCTTGCCTACATAATTGTATAATTTTTACAGTCCTTAAAGTTTCTAATAAATTTTGTGTATCTATGTCATCAGGTTATCAATTTTATTTCTACAATTATATATTATATCTTTTGGGTAATATTAAATTCAAAGTTATCCTACGTAACAATCACAATGTTTGCAAGTACAAACTAATAAAAAAAATGATTTCAAGGAAACGAATACATTATAATAGTTTGATGATTTCCATTACGTTATCGTTTAGTCATATCATTTATAAGAAATCAAAATTGAGTAAATTTACCTATTTAATGACATATCCTTGAAATCATAGTGCATTCATTCAATTATCATAGAATAGTGAATTTAAATTTGTTGAATAAATAAATGATTTTTCCATTTCAACATCTATAGATCTAATAAATTATGTCTCTATAAATATAATGTATACGAACATTGAAAATGCATATATGAATGTATAAGATAATCAATATTTTAAATCATATTAAAATTTTGCTAATATCATAAATTATGAATAATTCCAACTCGATGTACATAATATACAAAATGTTCAATCTTAATTTATAGATATATTGAGTTTAATATCATGTTATCTACTATACTCTCTACAGGATATTCCATTGGGAATGAAAGATTTACAATATCGATAAAGGAATTTCAAATCGAAAGAACTTTATGAGATTTTCTCTTATCCGACTTCCGTAAATAAAGGATTTGGTTATAATTTTCAAACTATGGTATAGAATTTATTAATAATATAAATATAGTAATATTGACCCATTAAAATTGAAATTAAAAAAAAAATATTTGTGTTTATGAAAAATAAGTTAAACTTTAAATTTATATGAAAATTATATTTGTAAATATTTTTGTGCAGAAGTATCAGTATATTTTCTGGAGAAAATAATTATACTCTTGTAAGATTATTATTGCCAATTTAAATTAATTGGTAAACTAGAATGTTTATATGTTATTTAAAACATATTTGTAAATTGATTTTTAACGTTTTATGAAAGATAGAATGAATAATTCAATTCATACTAAAAATGTTCATCAATTTCTCTCTTAGTTAATCCTTTTTGCTTCAATCCATAAAAACATTCTTTTATTTCAGCCAGTTTAAAAAAATAATAAAAACGATATAATTTACAATTTAATTTGATAGAACTTTTTCTTGCAACAAGGACATTATTTTAATTATATCTGATGAAAAATGTCTTACAGGAACTGTGAAAAGTTTTAAGAAAAGTTAAGTATACCATGTAATAATCTTTTTCCTTCTTTTAGGGCAGACTTTTTTGACAACAATGAATGATTGTCGTAGTACAAAAAGAAGTGGTAGTTTAGTCACGTACGTAATTGAAAAAAAAGTGTTATAATACATGCCGTCTTGTTGATATAGTTATATATTTTATGAAAATTGTAAATGGATATAGTGGCTAGATTTTCTAGGGTATAAGCTGGAATATTTATTAATGTCAGAAATAGATTTTTTATATGGTTTTTATACTAGAATATCGCATATAGTTACGAACTCTGAAATTATAAGTTTGTCCAAAAAAAATACAAATTCTAGCATAATCAATATTAAAATAAATTTAAGCAAATTTTCCTCTTTGGCCGATGATTAACACAAAATTATTATTCATAAAATTAATAAATATTCATGACTATATTTTAAAAAACATTCTATTTGTCTCCTTGTATACTTTCCTTGTTTAGTTATATAACTTTAAAATTTAACCTCCCCCGTCACCCAAAACTTTTTGTTCCATACAAATAATATTTTGTGTATTAAAAATATTTTTAAACAAAAAAACCTAAAATTGTTATTATAATAATAATTTGAAAATTCTGGAAAATTTTGTGGTTTTTATGTAGGTTTTGTTACAATTTCCAAAATTTTTTAGAAAATTCTATATATTTTTTTTTAAAACAAAATAATTTTATATTACTTTATGTAGCCATATATACTTTGTATATGTATATATATAAATTGTTTGGCAATTTTAAGGATCAATGAAAAAGTTTTCTATTTTAAATATATAATAAATATAATTAAAAAATAAATAAATGATAAATGTTAAAATTTTTTTTTTAGAAATTAATTTGTAATTAAACTTTTCGAAAGAATTTACATATTTAAATTGATTAATTATAATTTCTTAAATATTATAATCAAAATGGAAAAATAAATTTAATTGACAAATTTTTGTAAATTTCTACAATTTAAATATTTAGTAAAAATTTACAAAAGTTATTTCTAACTAATTTTTTTTTTCTCTTAAATGTTTCTACTAAATATTTACACAATTTTATTTTAAAATTGTCGTTTTTCACAAAATAAAAGTTGTCTTTAAATAATTTTACAAAATTCGTAGTTCTAATTGGATTAAATGTTATTTTCGAATTAAATTTTAAATGTACTTACATTTAAAATTAAATTAAACATTCTGTATAAGCTTTTAAAAAAATAGTAACAGTCAAAATGTTATAGGAATTTAATTTGAAAAACTATTATAATATAATGAAATTGACTATAGTATCTAGTTCTAGTACAAGCTTATATTTTTATTAAAAATGATTTATGGAATCATTCGCAAATGAAATAATATTAAATTTTGGAATTGAAAATAAATCTATAGCAGATTTATGTGTCCCAGCGGTTTAATTAGTATACAAAATTTTATCATTTTTTTTTTTAAATTTCATAATGGAAATGTTAAAAATCATTTCTAACACAGAATTTTTACAAATTTGTTATCATATTATCAATAATATTTCATGCTTTGTTTTTCAATCGCTTCTTGAGTCCTTCTTGTGTCAGTGTGGATGGATTGAAACACAAATAGGACTTAGTAGTCGAACGGAGTATACAACCTGTCCCCATTTTGCAGCTTAAGTGCGCAGTATTCCTTCCAAAACGAACCACAACAGATGGAAAAAAAAACATATTTTACAATTTAAAATTATTACCCACTAAATTTAAATATTGAAACTATACCATAACAAAGAGCTTTCAACAAGAACATTTTTTTAATTTTCCACCAATTCAAAAAATTCCAATTTCAATAATATAAATTTCACATACAATATAATATAAAGAATTTATTTAAATTTCTTTTAATAATTTTTCTAAATTTTTCTACTTCTAAATTTTCCAACATTTTCCCAACCACTTCAAAAAAAAAAATTATACACATACAATATTTCCTTATATGAACTATAAAAGAAAAGTCACCCAAATATCATTTTTCATTGTTATTATTGTTACCATCCTTCTACCGAAAAAAAACGTATATATATACATATATAATCGTAAATTTATGTTCATTTTTATCATACATACTCGTACATATTTAAATAATGTTGCCGCCAAATATTTTTGAAAAAAGAAAAAGTCAGAAAAAAATAATGTCTTTATATATTATATTATATTTTGAATTCCTTATCTGTTTTTGTACTTCAGTATATATACCAATCTAAATAAAGGACATTAAAGGATTCATGAACAAGAAGTAAAAAAAAAAAAGGAATTTTAATAAAAAAAAAAAAGTTGTTTCAAGTATATTATTAAAAGAAGTGAAATTTTCTTTTCTTATTGTCCTTGAAAAAAGGAGCCTATTTTTTTTTTTTGTTGAAAAAAAAAAGGATGAGAAAACTTTATTATATTCTCATATGGGTTCATTTATTTTTATAGTTTTTCTCATTTCTTTATTGTATGTACATATAAAAAAAAAAATTTTTTTTTTCATCCTTATTGTTGTTATTTTGATCCTGGCAAAATTGCAAGAACTGACGACGACAACACACACACATAAAATTACGGGAACAACAAAAAAAAAACAAAATTATATTCCAAGTTGATTTTCAACATAAAACAGCTCATCTTTATATTTTGTGTTATGCTAATGGGATATAACAGTTTAAAAGGATGTTGGCGTCGCTATATTCAAGATAATCTTGATTCCGAAAAACATAAAAAAAAAAAAATTGAATAATTTTTGTTCTTTTCATGGATCATTAAACGATATGGAAGGAAAATATTTTTATTTTTTTTTGGTAAATTGAAAAAAGAAAAACTCATAAGATGGAAAATTAAAATTATATTTTTTTTATTACTTAGATTTAATAAAAAAAAAATAATTTAATATTCTGATGGTTAATTATTTTGTTTTACGAACATAAAATGGGAAAATTATTCGAATATTTTTATAATATGTTGCAATTAATAATTTAAAATTAATTAAAATTTTTGGCAAAATGGCTGCAGATTTGTAGGAAATTTTCATTTGCTGGTTAATGGGTTGTTTATGATATAATTATCATAGCTTTGTTTTGCAATTTAAGTTCTGGTGATTTGTCTCTCATGATAACCTTATTTTTGAAAAATATTTAAAACGTTTTAATTAATTTTAATTAATAAACGAGTGAGTTTCGCATATAAATTCAAAATGTTAAGCAAATTCCGTTTTGATTTATTTCACTAATTTAGTTGCATTAATCATAAATGCAAGAGTGTCATTTCGGGATGGTAGCATAAAATGAATTGCACAAATATTAAACAACTTTTAAATGTGCTTAACATTTTGTTTGTTATCTAAACGACAACTATAAGCGTTGATATTTATATTAATCAATTTGTATTTACTTCAGATTCATTTTTGAATTTTATTAAATTGTAAACCTTTTTCTACTTTTTTTTTTGTCATTTTAAGTATAACAAAAAAACTTACAAAAAACTATAAAGATACAAGACTTCTTCACGAAACATGAAGAAGAAACTTTCAGGATGAAGTTTTTTTTGAATATTAATATGAATTTGTTTGTTTAAACTTTAAATATTTTGTGGTTTTAAGTAAGTATACACGTATTTTCAGCAACATATTTTTGTTATGAGATAAATGAAATTATTTACATAAAATTTTGAGCTATAGTATAAAAATTACCTTCATATTTCATATGTAAACTACAAAATATTTGAGAAAGAAAAATTGAAATAAATCTAAATTTATACCAACGACGATAGCTAAATCCTCTTCCAAAACTTAAATACTCATATTAAATTTTCCAGGAAATATATTACTTATATCTTAAACTATATTATGTATTATCGCAATTTTCCAAATCAAATAGTTGATTTGCAAAATGTCATAATAATTTATAGGAGTAGTATTTACCATTGTGCATATAAGTTTTGAAATTGTTCAAAATATCTTTTACTCGGAAATAAGTATGAACAAAGAGCGAAACAAGACTTAATTTCAACTAAAAATTTGTCTAATTAAAAAATATCTGTTATTTCCATCTTTTGCAAATTATTCATCAAACTGATGTGCAGCCGATGTATAAATGATATAATAATAACAAAATAAAAAGGATATGATAATATTTGTGTACAAAGTTCAAATATTTTTCATTTTTCAGTATACCTGAGGATATTTTAATATAACTGATATATGCTTATTAAAGTAATATTTTCCTTAAACAATTAATTTTGTTTAAAATGTTCAAGGATATTCTGGCTGTTAAATTACAAAATTTATATTTAAATGAAAACATTGTGAAATTTGAATGATTAAAGAGATTTTGTCTTATTATATGATTTTTGAAATTAATTATTTGAAAGATTTTCTTTGTGTAATTTCACGTAATATATTTTAATATTATTTTAATTAAAATGTATGTCAGATTGTAATTATGTTTAATTAAAAATTACTGATTTCATAATATATATATTAAATCAGAAATGAATTTACCTTATATTATGTATTTAAATTATCAAAAATAAAAATTATGCGATTATTTTTGTATTATCTAAGTATATAAAGAAGAAGAATCTGGCCGAGAGGTTCAAGTTATTGTCATGCTCCTTTCATTGCAGCTGTTCGTATACCTGCAAAAATCAGTTCATCCCGATCTAACTTCACCCCAATATAACTTCACTACGACCTAGTTTTATTATATTATTTTTTTGAAATATTTCATAAAAAAAGTAAATAAAATTTATCATTAAAAAAAAAAAAAAAAAAAATTATAAAAATTACTACTTATAAGTATCACGATTTATATTACTGTCCTTTCCCTACTAAAATGTCCTTTTTAAAATACATAAATACACATTGTTATGTTATGCATTATTTAAGTTTTTTTTTTCCCTTCTTCCTAAATGTTATTTTGTTTATCTCATTTTCCACCAAGCCAGTAAAGATATCCCACCATTATACACTACAGCATAAATATCTTAGATATCCAAAAACAAAAAAAAAAAAATTTACTTCATAGCTTTCGTAAATATGCTTTATCAATGTCATGCATAATTTATTTTTACATTTTTTTGTTGTTTCTTTCTCTGTTCCACATTCAGATGATAATATCCTTTTTTTTCTGCACAATTTTCATTTTGTTATTTTTTCAACTATATGTATATATATATATCCTTTTTGACTTTATTATATATATGTATTTACATATAAATTTTAGTGTATTTTGTATACTAAACACAACTCTTAAGTCCATTTCATCAGTTTTTCATTTTTAAGGACTTTGTGTTTTTTGTTTTTTTTTTTGCTCTAAAATTTGTTAAATTGTAAGTTTTTTTTTTGTCGCATGTATTATTATATTCCCTTTTTTTTCTGTGTGTGTTAAATTTTCAAATGGTATATAAACACATATATCAAATATTTATTTAAACATTGTATTTATGTATACATATAAAATTTTGGTTGTTGTTGTTTCATGACAAAGCTAAAGTTAAATTAAGCTTAATGAGAAGAAAGTCATTAATCTCACTGAGAAAATTTATTATACTATCTAAAATTCAAATCCTTGATATTTTGCCCTTAAATTAACTAAAAAAAAAAACAAAAAAAAAAAATGTTTGTGGTGGTGAAGAGGATGAATTTTAGGGGATGAAAATTTTTTGATACAGTATTTAATTCATTATATTATACTATGCTTGTTATTTTTTTACAAACATAATAGATATTTATGTGCTCACTTGAATGTAAACAGAAAATGTCCTTATATATCCTTCGTGTTTATCTTAAGCTTGGATATTGGTATTTTGCTTTTTTTTTTTGGTTTGCTAGCTCTCATATCTTGTTCATTTTTAAAAAATTACTCGTATTTATAATGAAACTTTCAGTCTTTTTTTTGTCTTCTGGTTTTGTTTGGAAAGTAAACAAATTCGGTGAAAAGCAACATAGAAATAACAAAGAAGAAGAAAATGTGAATAAATAACTTTTATTTTTTTTTTTTGTCTTCAAAAAATCTATTTTCACCGAGAGTAGAAAAATATAACAACAACAAAAAGGCATGAAGAGGAAAATACGCGCGGTGACACAAAAAACGAAAGAAAATTGTTATAAAAAAAAAAAAAAAAAAAGGAATATTAAGAAACATTTTGTGATGTTAAATGGATAAACGTGTTTACAGTTGACACTATAAGGAGATAACAACATAGCATTCAATGGACACTTAAGATTGTCCTTTTGTAAAAAGTAAATTTAACGTAAAAAAGAAAGAAAAAATTGGTTAAGGACATTTTAGTGAATTCGAAAAAGTGATTTAAGAAATAAATAAATTGTGTCAGTAAAATAGTTTTAGAATATTATTATTCTTGGTGGACGGAGAGATTCATTATTGCTTTGAAATGATATGAAACTATGTTTTATGAAGCTTTAACTAGACAAGTTGTACAAGTACAAGTAATAATCTTAATTTTACGACTTATAACATGTTGAGAAGCTTTTACTGTAGACAAGTTTTCTTCATTTCCAACATTATTTACCAACTAGTAGACGAATTTCCTTTCCTATAGTTTCAAATATAAGGAATATCTTATCATTTGTCTATTATTCCAAAATGAGCATTAAGTTTATTAAGTTCTTAAAAAATAATTTTAATTAATTTCCACTCTGAGAGACAGAACAGTATTTAAGACATTTCATGTATTTTATAAAAGTTTCATTTACCCCAACTTTAAAATACAAATATCTAACATTTAAATCGATTATAATATCAAACTACGAACTTAACCTTAACTTTATTTTGAATAATATTTCCATTTTTGTTTCTACATTTAACACAATTTTATATAAAAATAAAATTTTTTATCCTTGTCAGATTTAAATGATGATACAAAAACCAGGATATAAAATAATACACACATACACACACACACACACACACAAACCACAACAAAATAAAAAACGATAAATAAATTTACATAAAATATTTTCTTAAATTTTTTTTTTGATAATTATTAGCAAAAGAAAAATAAAATAAAAATATCCTCATAAAGTTTTAACAAACATACAATTTATTTTTAACCCAAAAAAAAAAAAGATGTGGAATAGAGTCCTTATCTTTTGAAAAATTAAATATTCAAATTACTTGTAACATTACAAAAAAAGAAAATAATAATAAATAATCTAAAAATACTGAAATGTGAATAAAAAATAATACACACTTTTATTCCTTTATAAAAATATAACAACAAATAATAATTTTTTTTTTTAAATATTATTTTAAATTTATTCCAATAAATATGTAGCTATGTATATATATACGAAAAATAAATTCAAAAATTATGCTATGTCATTAAGAAAACTTTGTCATAAAAATCAAATTCAAATTTTTTTTTTTTAAGTTTACCCAACAAATTATAATATACCATTAATATTAAAATATTTTATAAGTTTTCATATACATATAAGTATATATTTTGTAATTATGAATAATATTCTTTCTCCTTTAAGTATATACCAAATATATATATACTTATATATTATGTACATGAAAAGGAAAAATAAGAATATACCACATCACACACTCCTTTTATAATTAATATTTTATTTTTTGTTCAACAACGTGTTGAGCAAAAATCAATATTTTAATTTGACTTTTAAAAAAAATTAAATACGTATATGAACACCTTTTATACGTAATAATGTATAAAACTATAAGACGAATTTTAAATGTTCAATATTTTCTTTCAGTATTTTCCTCACTCACTATCTAAAAAAAGGATGCCAAAATATCAAAAATTGAATAGTAAAATGTTAAACGTGTAAAAGTCCACGAAAACATTAATAAACCATACAGAAAAATTATAGGTTAGCAAAAGTATATGGAAATAGTTTCATCATTAAGTGTCGAAAGTAGAGGTTATCCTTGTAGATTCCTTGAAGACTTCTGGTACATTTACTGCACAATCTACATTTGTTCCTTTTTCTGACTATTAGATCTTGGTTTTTTTAACATTTTCATACTGCTGTCGTATATGTGTCTGAATTTATTTACATTCACAAACTGACAGACACAGAGAACTTTTAAAATTATGATATTTTCTGTTCCTCCAATAATACACTAAAACAGGATCTACATACAGACGTATAACAAAAACACATGTAAAATTTATACCAAAACTAAAATTGTTACACACAGTCGAATACTATATTTAATTTTCTTTTTTTTTGTTTTTTGAATTGGAAATTTTAATGATATGATACGTCAAATTTTTTGTCGTTAGTATTTTTCTGTCATCAAAAAATGGAAACTCCTAACAGTGAATATACTTTCACATTACTTTTATAGAAATCCTTCGAATATTTTACGAAATTTTGTAGAACGAAAATATTTCTTTTTTTTTTTTTGGTATATTAAACAAAATATGTAATTATAAATGAAAAATTAAATGAAAATATTTTATTTGGCTGTCGTCGTCCTTTAAATTAAAGATAAATAAATTTTTGTTAAAGGATATTTTAAAGTAAATATTATATGTGTATAAAGAAAATCTGTGTTTGTAAATTAATGAATAATTTTATTATTAGAAATTTCTGTAGCATATTTACTTTTTCTATCAAAATTGATTTGAAAATTTTTAAATTATATACCAGTCTATAGTTTATCGATCAATTTTCACTTTAATTGTTGGTCAAATTTAATTATTGGAAAATTATATTTTCATTTCACTTTTATTCTTGCAATTTAAAACATTGAATTGATATCAAAATAATGAATTATAAGGAAAAAAAAGTATTGTAGATCAAAGAATTCTAACGTTTAAATTAAATTGTATAAGAAAAAAATATCGATTTCCTATAAATTGAATTCTTTTGAATTATATTTATTTTTAAAGAATATACCTTTAATGTTATATCAATTTTCTACCCAGGTAAACTCTATAGTAATAACAATGAAATTAAATAGGGTTGATAAAATTCATAAATAAATTACCCCTGCTGCTATGCAACTAATATCAAAGAAATTAAAATTTTTTATTGTTGGAAAAATTCTTATGAATTTAGTATTTTTGCATGTCACTCTGAAATTTGATATATTTCTGTTCCGCATTTCGTCATATAAATTATAAATGAATTATCCTTTTACTCTTTGGAGGTGCAGAATTGTTTCATATCTGCAATCCAGGTAAGTTTATAAAGTGAGCACTCCTTGTAGACTTCCACTTTTTTTTTTGCTGTTCAATGCTGCAGTTATTTCGGCAATTATCGACTAAAGATAGTAAATTCTGGATTTAAGGTATACACAATATTTAAATTATATTTGTATTATACTTAGTTTTATACAAAACGTAAAATTGATTAGCATAATATAAATAGTTTAGCGTTGCTAATTGGAAGAAGAAATTAACTAGAAATTAAGAGATAAAAATAAAGTGATTTAAAAAACGAATTGAAAAAGGAAAAATATAATCACAAACTGTTTTCTATACCATTACAGGATCATTCACATATTTTTTGTAAATTCAATGTTTTTTAAAGTTTCAATTTCAAATCCGTTTATATTCTCCTTCTGGTCCACTTTACTATATTTGGTGGCTACAAGGCAATGGATATGGACTACGAGTGTCCTATAGACTCGCATACTATTTTGAATTAAAGGTAATTAAAATACCTACATTTTGATGTAGTATACGTATAGATAGTATTGAGTATTGACATACTCAACTCATACTTACTTTTATCATTAATAGAAGAAATACCTACTATATTTATATTAATTTTATAATCTGTACATATTTTTATTTTCATATCCACTCTTGAATAAAGCTATTTCCTTTTTTCGAAAACCAACTGAAAACAATTTTCTTAACACCTTCCAAAACCAGAAATATGTAAATTTTTTGCCTCCATTTCAGTGAATATTTTGATAAGATAATTTGGGTTTTTTTTAAACCGACATTGTTTTCTGTTCTTGTTGTATTTCAATATCGTACAGAAAACTTTTAATAATTATTCTTACTTGAATGCGTTTATGTTTAGCACTGGAACCAACAAAAAAAAGAACATCGAAGATACTTCAAAGAATTTTTGTGAAAATTGAAAATATGCGAGCAGAATTCCTTAAATTTCTGTTAAAAAATAAACTCTACTGTAACCAACAGGAAATTTAATTTCAAGGCATCGCATATACTTGAAAATTTTCCCGAAAAAAAGTATAGATTTTTTCTTTAAATGATTTTGCTTTCTTCCATGGACAAGAATCAGTATAAATAATGTTATAATTATATATGACTAACAGGCAAAGGAACACGCCAGTAGAACTATTATGAACCAAGAAATACATGCATATAAATATGTAATAGCAGTAAGAGCGCAGTGGTGGTATCCTTTTAAATAGGACGACAGTTTTAAATTTAACTTCCATCCATAAAAATAACAAAAAAAAAAAAAAATACTCAAATTTTCACATAAACTAAAAAGCAATAGAAAGGAACGAAAATGAACGTTTTTATGAAATTTATTTTCTTCAAAAAAAAAGGACACTAACCAAAAAAAAAATAAAAGGAAAGAAAAATTATTGAAATATTCGAGAATTAAATTAAATTTTATTTTCGACAAAAAAAAAAGATGTAATTTTACTAATAATTTACTGAAATTTTCATTTCTATAATGTCCAGTGTGTGTTTGTAGTTGTAGTATATAGCCTTGATATTTGGAAAATGGTAAATCGTATTGTATGAATTCAATAATGGAATTGATTTATGGATATGAACTTGAATAGAATTTTCATTTATATATTTCTTGATCTTAAAGATATTCCGGTAACAGAGACTTTTTGAATTGTATCCGTGTAAAATTGTTGAATTTCTTTCATTTATTATTTTTTAAAAAGGACATTTATTATGGGTACTACATATATTTTTTGTCAATTCTTGTGAAAGATATGTGGTAATTTAAATATTTATCAGAAAAAAAAAACAGAAAAAAGAAAATGAAAAACGACAACTTTTATATTGTTAAGTAAAAAAAAATTACTTTTGTGAATTTTAATGAGATTCTTCATAATCAAAAGAAAATGAGAGATTTTGGAAATTATTTTATAATGAAAGTCAAGTTTTTCTTATTTTTATTTATATACCTTAAGTTTGGTAATAAAATGGTTTTTTTTTTATATTTTACTATTTCAAAAGTTGATTTATTATATTAATTTATTTTAAATAATATTGGTACATAACATATTTTGATTAGATATAATATTGTAATATAAAATTTGATATTAGAAGTTTTTGATATTCTTAAAAAAATTTGATGGCTCCAGTAATAAAAATTGTTAGAGTAAATTACAAATAAAATTAATTCATTTAAAAGTTAATTTGAAAAGACTAATGTAAAATGTCCCTTATATTAACAAAATTATTAGAGAGCTACATTCTGCATGCTCCCCAATGTCCTCAATTTTTAAAATACAATAAAAATGTAAAGTTTCAAATAATTTAAAAAATTTAAACAAGTTACATAATAATGAGTTTTATTAAAAACAAAATATGTACAAAATTTCTAAAATATCTGAGTGTATATTATGAATTTAAATTTTTATAAAATATTAGAGAATTATTAATATTTTCTATGATGTAAATCGTTAAAACAAAACTCCATCGACCTATAAAAATAATAATTGCATACATAATAGTAATAAATAAAAAATATAGTTATATACATAAATTGTTAACGAGTCCTTGTATTAAACAACAAACTATTTTACTTTTCTTTTTTTTTTTTGTAAATTTTACTCAATGCAAATATTCATATATTTATGCACTTATACAACTTCAATAATAATAATAACCCTTTTATCCTACTTGATCCGTTTTAACATGCTATAAAAATTGAGAAAATAATTGACCATTGAATCAGAAAATACAAAAAATATAAAAAAAAAAACACTTTTGGACTTCACTGTAATAGGATAACTTATTATTATTATTATTATGTATAAAGATTCATATTCATAGCATTAAATATTTTAATGATTTTGCAAAAATAATACGATTATAATTTATAACACAATTTTTTTTTTCCTTCATATTTTAAGGTGATTTTACCATAACAACAAATAAAAAAAAAATAATCGAAAGTTATTCGTCATTATTAAAGGATCGATAACATTTTTATTTTGTCAGGGGGTGGTTTACTTTTTTTTTATGGAGTTAAATCTACGTATATAAATTTAAGGAAAACTAATAAAGGATATTAATATTAATGAAAATTTTTTTTTGTTAATTTTATAACATAAATTTCATTAATTAATCTAAATAATTATGATATTTATCACTAATTAATAACTAATTATTTTTATATATACATAATATTCCGTGTACCTATTAACAATGTTTTGTATATGGACATATGCTGTTAATTTACCAAAATCTCACATTACGTACAGACATGTTTTTATATATATTTGTTAAAATTAATTATTAGCCATAAACCATGAATATAAATCATTAAAATTGCGTAAGAAATCATTTTAAGTGTATAGCTATATCGATAATAAACGGTTTACATTTTTTTTATACGATTAGAAATTAATATAATGGAAATAATATATATGTAAGGATACGCTGAAATGTTTATAATCTTTTTTTATACGTAAACAATATTATAATGTAGTTGAGTAAAAATTGAAAGTTAGGTTAAAAATAAGGAATAAGGAATAGATATATCATAATTTATGTAAAAAATAGTAATGATCTATTTTTTTTTATTCAAAATTATTAATAGTAATAGATTTTCGTGGTAATTTTTAAGTTTAGTGATGAATTTTGGACAATTTTTGATGACAATTCAATTGTCTTTAATATGAAACTATATAGCATACTTTAAATTAATTAAAATATCTATATTTATGGTGGTTTACAGTTTGAGGATCAACCCAACACCATTAATATTATTTTCAATTCATATTTCTTATAAATTTAATTACTCTTAATTACACTTTCCAATTCCATCGATTGTCAAGCATATAAATTAAAATTGTTTACCTAATTTTATTCATGTATATTACAAAACTATATACAGCAAAATATTATCCTAAAATTAAAACTTTTTTTATGTATACAAGCAACCAATTTCCATTACATAAATTTAATAAAGATTAAAAAGTTTCAAAAAAATTTTTATTTAACTAACTAAATAAATAAACAATTTTTGGACATTTGACTATAAAAAAAATATGTCAATTTGTAAGTACATAATATTATTTTATGGTCTATTATTCTATCCACACTTTAATTTTTTTTCCCATAAATAAAAAACTGATTTATGCAAGTTTGGATTATTAAATTCACGAAGGGATTTTATATCAGACAACAACAAAAAAAAAAAACACATTGAAATGCTTTTAGTTACACAGTTTGATTTTTTTTTTATATGTACATACAATTATTTATGATGAAAAAAGTTTTTTGTTTAATTTGGTTAATTCCAAAGCATTGAAAACGATATTGTAACGATCAAGTTTTTATTATTTGTTTTATGTATATAAAACATTAGATTCCTAAGAGTATTTATTTTGTAATAAAAAAATAATGAATGTAGAATATAGTCTGAAACATTATAAAAACTATTCAAGAGGATTGACTAACAATTACAAATGTATAATTTAGATTTTATAGTTTCGAGTTTAATAATAAATTACTAGAAATTATATTGGATTTGACAGGATAACAAAAAGTTATTTTATTTGGATTAAAAAGTGTTGAGAAGATTAGAAGATGAAAAAAAAAATAACATTTAATAGAAAATGGAAATTTATGCAAACATCAAAATTGCACAATTTCAATGGAAATTATGTTAACAAAAAGAATGATTTTTTATTTATTATAGAATTAAAATGTTTTTTGGTACAATAATTTATTTGAAAAAGTTTTGGGAAATTTAGAAAATCATTTTATAAAATCCCTAAAATGTTTTAAATGAATAATTCTTGTCTAACGAATACGAATTTTGGAGTTTGAAGTTATGGGAGAGATTTATAATTTTTTGGAGTTTTAATTTATTAAATTATTAAACTGGGTTTTTTTATAGGAACTTAAGGATTTTATTTCATAATAAGTGATAGAAAGAATAGATGATTAACCAAATCTAAAACATAAAATTTTAGTAATTATGATTAATCAAAAACGAAAATTTAATTACTAAGTTACATTCTTGTTAAAACTACTATACAAAATATATAAAAGGACACGTTTACCTTTTCTGTAATAAGAAATTTATAGTATATACCAGATTTTAGTGTTGTCTGATTATAAAAAGGTTGGAAAATATTTTAATTGGTAGTCATAAAAGGAGATTTTTAATCAAAAATGATGAAAGTTTCGACTAAAATTATTTGTTAAAGAAGTACTAAAAAAAATTCAATTCATTTTTATATAAAACAGAATTCTAATAAAGGTAAAATATTACAAAAAAGAGATAACAATTAACCAAATCCTTTTATAATTTTCATAATCGTCTCCGGCGACATTATCATTAAATCTCAATTAAATCTTTTATATTATTGAAATGAAAATTCTTGCACCTTTTTTTTCTTACTTTTCCATTTTTTTGCCCTTTACATTAAAACTTTTTCATTATTTTCATTATATTACCAATAATTTTTCAATTAAATAAAAATTATTGTAAAACGATAAAAAAAAATACTATATAAAAATTAGACTATCAATTTTTAATTAACCAATTTTTATCTTTTGCATTTTAAGTTAAATAAAAAAAAATTATTTTTCCTTCTTTTCTCTTTTATTCTATAATTAAAAAGTAGGAAATTATGATTTAATCGACAAAAAAAAATTTCATTTCTATTCTCATGCGGACTGATAAAATTTTAATAAAAAAATAACATAGAAATTATTATTCTTGGAAATCGAAAAGGAAAAAAAAAAAATGCAGAAAAAAAATTTATGCTCATCCAATTGAAAGTTTTTCAATTGCAAGTGACACTGATTCCAATGAAACCAATTATTCTGGATAAAACTAAAATAGTATCTAGTACTGGATATTAAAAAAAAAATGAAATTAGAGAAAAACTATGAATAAAAAATGAACTAAAATCCTCGGATTTAAGATTTAATTTAGGAATAGTTTTAAAGTTTAAGGTAAAAGTTATAAAGAAATCGAAGAAGTTTATTTTATCATTCGATGACTATGAAATGCAAATCAGATCAGTATAATTTTTATAATGTCAAAATATATGATGATTGTTGAAAAACAAATATTGCTAAAGTAACCTAATTTACCTTAGAACAGTGGCGGCTGCCTAAAGATCCACAGAGCGGATGTGAATATTCCCCAATTATTAGGCCAAAGTTAGTCAAACTGTATAGAGTACAATACTGGAAAAATTTACCTTAGAAATGGAAATCTTACATAAATCGTAAGATAAACGCTATATACATCGTTTCTTGTGCAAATTACGTACAAGGACGAAATTTATCTTAAACAAACTTCAATGAGGATTAAATTTTATAATTAATAATTTTAATCTTTCATTTGTCTATAATTACTATTGTAAAATGTAATTGTGGTCTTACACGGAAATTAGTATACCAAATGTTCAGTTTCACTTAGTCGAAATTTTTCCAGAAAATTCTTAAAAATCACAATTAATTGATTAACTTCTAATAGATATACGTAAATAAATAATTTTATATACTAATTTAATTTAATTTCACAAATTTTTTTTTTTGTTTTTACTGCAGTAAAAAAAATATTTCCCAATAATTAAAAATTTTATATAGTATCCTTTTTCATTCTCATTTTTTATTATTTAATATATTGAGGAGAATAAAAATATTTCCCTTTCTTATAGGGAAATTTCTCTCCTCAATTTAATATCGTATATAAAAAAATTTCTCTGTTATACAGAAATTTTTATTTTTATTAGTTTTTGTTTTACTGAACTCTGAAAAAGATTCATTTCATATTTTTTATATTATACATTTTTTTTTTACAATCAAAAATTGTTTAATATTCAATTTCGAACCTTATTATAATACAAAACGCAGTGAAGAAATTAATTTAGTTTGTCGGAATCGTTCCGTGCGTTGAAACGTATAAAATACTTTTCAGCTCCAATTGAAATATTTTGATTTTGTGCGGTTGTTCTTAAATGTTAAATGTTTTATTTGATGGAAAATATATTTTAAGGAAAAACAATTTTCATTGCTTTTTCGGTAAGGGAATTGTGTGGTATTATTACAGTCCTGGTGTAATATAATAATATTAAATATATAATAAGAACACATATATTAAGGATATAAACATGAAAAGTGTTTTTACATTAAGTGAAATTAAAATTATGTAAAAAAAATATATAAATAAAAAAATTTAAATTGTGAATATTTTAAATTTATAAAAAGAAAAATTATGAATGAAAATATTTTTTCAAACAAAAATAAAAATGAATTTTAAATTAATTTATTGATAAAATTTATTTCTATTTTTAATTGCGTGTATGACAAATTGTTTTAAATTTAATATTTTAATAGAAAAAGTGATTAAAATCAAAAAATTATTTTTATATTTTAAAACTCAGTGAAAAAAAAAATCCAAAATTTTAGTTATTCGTTCAATCATAAATTAGAATCATTTAGTCAAAAAAAAATATGATTAACTAAATATTTATGTAAATTTTTCAATAATCATTAATTATTATGATTGCATATTTACATAAACGGTCAATTACTAAATTACATTTTTTTTTTTAATTTAAATTCATAATTAATTATTACTTCAAGTTGAACTACAAAAATTTGTACAAAATTTTATTAGATATTTAATATTTTTATTCAATTTTACGAAATTTTTCTGGGTCTAATTTCCTAGTTGTATACTTCATTGAATTTTTTGCCATTTTAACTTCTATATTATATTTATTAAAAATGATATAATTTAATATATTTTGAATTTATTTAATAATTTGAAATGCTAATATCAGCCTGTACCCTAATTCTCCCTATAAAGAATATCCTGTCCAGTAATTAAATAATTTTACTCGTAATTTACTTCGATATTCTTCCACTTATATAAATAGTTATTAAATTTTAAATTTTGGTAAAAGAGAAAAAATTATCAATTAAAATAAAATGAGTTGATGAAAAGGAAATAATGACCTAAAATTTTTTTTATAAAAATAGAAACTTTTTTCAATATTAATTATAGTATTTTCATTTTCACGTCAAATTAGTATTTATTCCAAAAATAATTAGTCAGTTATAAAGCAAGATAGTGAAAATTTTACTAAGTATACAAAAAATTTCATTTTTTTATTTACTTTAGTTGGAATTTTATTTAATTAGTTCAAATTTAATGCTTAATTTAATAATTTTAATTAATAAAAATTCTTTTAAAAATTGCATATAATTAATATAATGATTTTATTAATTAATTTTATAATCTCGTTGGAACAAATCGGATTTACTTCTTCTCTGAATCACATTTTGAAGTAGCTCACTCCATAATCAAAATTGATGACGAATTCTCTCCATAATCAAAATTGATGACGAATAAAATTTTCATATTGAAATTATTGTTACCATTTAATTAAGACAATCTTGATTTAAAGACTATTTATTGATGGCAAAAGGACTATTTTGACATGAAAAATATTTGGGATTTTGAATTTAAATCTCGACCAGTCCAAGTTTTATTAGTTCTCTAAGTAATGTTAATTATTTTAGTATATAAAAAAGGAAACTAATTAAATTATTGAATTTTCTTTTGACCAATTTTTTTTTATTATAATTCAAATTATCTACAAAAATTTTCTTAAAAGCTTAAGAAATTTGTATTTTTTTTCATCTTAAAATCATAATTGTTATTACTTGAAAAATTAGTAACCCATTTTATATTATTTTCCATCAGTTTAAAAAAGAATTTTTAATAAAAAAAAACTTTCTTCAAAACAATTTTCCTTAAAAGCAAAGCTTATACGCACATTAAATGAAAAGAGTGAATATTTGTTTTTTTTTGAAAAAAAAAGGATTGCAAAATTATTTAATTTATAAAAAAAGATAAATATTTATACTTTATATTTCATCCTTTTTTTCTTTCTTTCTTCTTTTCCTAAGAAAACGCAAATTAAGTATTTTCCTTTTGCTTCTCTTTTAAATTCAATAGACTGGTAACAAGAGAAGAAAATTATATTACTAAAGTTGAATAGATTGAAAGTGTTGTTATATGCGTTAACTTGGAAAATATTTTTACGTATAATATTAACCAAAAAAAAAATAAATAAGAAAGCAACAATAACAGAAAAAAAGGATAATAAAATATTAATACCAAAAAAAAAAAAAAGAATTTTTTGAAAATATAAACAAGATATTTACTGTTTTTCTGGTTTGTAAATAACATAGCACATACACCAACAAAAAAAGGATAATACTTAATAAGGATAATGGAGGTAAAAATAATATATAAGGTTTGTAAATTTTTGTATATAAAAAAAAATTTATAAAACTTTTTTTTTTGTTTGATATTATTTCGGTAGTAAATATTATTCTTTAAGATAAATATTAAAAGAAAACATAAATAAGGATATATACATATATCCTTAAAATAAGAGAGAGATTTTTTAATACACTTATAATAACAGTAGAAAAAAAAATATTGCCTTGGTAACTGAAATAAAAATTTACTTTCTAAAGGAACATTTTTTTATTTATTGTGTAACAAAATTTAATTTACAAAATTTTTTTGCATTGCGTATGGATCTTAACAGAATTATTATATTTGTTTAAATATACAATTTTTAAAAGTGATAAATTCATAAGAAAATTTCATTAAATGTTGCATTCTCTTTTTCCCCAATGGCAAAACAATTATTAGTGAAACTTTTCGTCCTTACAATTTTTATTTATATGTTACCTCTACAATAAAATCAAAATTACTTAATGACTTTTACACATAATTAATTTTGAGTACCTACATATTAAATAATTAGCAAAAAATTAAAACGTAAATCCATCGCAAATCCGTAAAAAATACATTTGTTTTTGTGTAAGCTAATTAAATATTAAAATTCTATTAAAAATGATTTATAATTACACAATTAAAATTGCGTAGCTAATTTTTGCTAATTAGTAGATTTATAATTTAGACTATAAAAAGAATTCGTTTAGTTTCAATTCGGGAAACTACATAACGCAATTACCTAAGAAGCTTTCTATCAAATTAGTAAACTTTCGATCTTTCTAGCCCACCAGCTAAATATGAATAATCAAATTGTCATTGGATATTTTCAACCTATAATGTTAATGGGAGTAGCACTAAAATTAGATTTTACTGATATCATTTTTATAGTTTATAGACTTTACTATTATTTTAATCTATTGAATTAAACGTTAATGGATTTCTGAAGTGTGAAACTCATTATTTTTAGATTAAATAAGCTTGAAAGCCATAAATCTTTTTCAATTTTAATTTATAGAAATAATTATTAGTAGAATTTTTGAATTTAATTGTTGAATAAATAAATTACTAAATATTTAAAATAATATTGTAGTTAATTAATATTATGTGCATACATAAAAGTTTATATTATAATTCGTTGAAAGCACATCTTTAATCGTACGAGGATTAAGTTTGATTCTGTTCATAATTCTCAAATGAATTGATTCAAAATAGCAGATTTAGAGAGATTAAAATATATATGCAAGAATAATTAATTTTTGTATTATTTAATTATTTCAGATTATTTAAATTTTGAAAAATATCATAATTTATTTTCCAAAATTAATTTATTGATTTCTTATAATTATTTTTGGAATTATGTACACAAATCCAAATATACTTATTTGGTAAATATTTTTCTATAAAAAATAATAGAGTATAGTCAATAAAAAAATTAATGTTTGAGAGAATTTTGTGGGAATTAGGTCAAAACTTTTTAATTTACAAAATTCAATATTCTACTTCACATTTAAAGGCCTTTGCACATGAGATGTGAAATGCGAATTGTGAACAAATCAATTACATTTATTTAATATAAATTTCTATATTGGATTTAGTTTCATTTCAATAAATTATAAATAAAAAAAAAATGATTAATAGATTTTGAAAAACGACCAATTTAATCTGAAAATGTTATATTCTAAAATCTAAAGTTTTTATATCTAAACAAAAATGACTTTAAACTAATAGAAAGAACATAAAAATCCTGCCAAATTTTTGTTAACGCAGCCCCACATCATCAACAAACTTGTTTTTTTCTTCACATTTTCCCTTAATATATTATTATGACCATCTGTGTGTTTATCATACATCATCAAGTTTGACACGGCAAAAAACCAAAAAAATAAAATAAAATAGCAATATATATTGCGTATATTATGACTTAAAAAAAGGGAAAAAGGATGTTCCCTATATTCTTTTAAGGCTTTTCCATTATTATTATTTATTTTTTCTAACCAAAAATAGATATTCAAATGGTCGCTATTAATAAATACTCATACAACGTAAAAGTGATAGTAGCAGTAAAACCAAATATACAAAAAGGATTAAACAAAATACCATAGTAAAACCAAAAAAAAAAAATTCACTTTCTATAAATTGACACGTTGAGTGATGACAAGGCACTTTAACTATCCATAAAAAAATTTAGGTTATTTTTATTATAACAAAATGTTAAAAAAAAAATATATTATAAAATATAAATTATATATCCTTATACTAACATTTTTTTTTGTTATAAATTATGTTATTTAAGAAAATTTTCATTATTTGCTTATCATTTCAATTTATTATTATTAATTATATTTAGTTGTTATATCTGGTATACCAACAACAACAACAAAAAAATGAATATAATCGAATTAATTTATGAAGGACATTAAAGGATATTAAAATGAAATGAAGTGAAATGTAGGATCGAATTCTTTATTTCTTTTTAATGGAATGAAATTTAGTTAAAGTTTGTTATTCACATAAAATTTAATTACATTTTTTTTTTTGGCTTACAGTTTGGATTGGATTTCGTTGGTATATAAAAAGGACGTCAATGAATTTTATTTTGTTATTGTATGTATATGTCCTTTTCGGTTGGCTTTTCTTTTATTTATTATGGAAGAATATTGATGATGATAATAATAAAAAGAAAATGTTGATATTTTTTTGAATATCTTTTTAATCGTATTAATGGCGAGGATGGTTGTAAATTATGTTTTTTTATTATTATTATTTTTTTGGTGAGGTATATATAGACAACGAAAAGGTGAAGTCTAAGAGAATATTGTTTATTGATATTTTGGCATTATATAAATAAAAATATTAAGAATTTCAGAAGAACTAAACAAGTTTAATCAATTTAATTAATTTTCCACCTTTAAATATATTTAAAGGTGGAAAATTAATGATATAAAATTTAATTTAAATTTAGTTTTTGTTTATTTGACTTTTTAATTTAGTTATGGTTAATTTAACGAAAATCTCGATATAGTTTATTTAATAAATAAATATTTTAGATCATTTTTCTTTCTTAGAAATTTAATTTAATAAAAATTTTGTGGTCTAAACTTTATAATAAATTTGATTAAAATCGGTGTTCGTCTTCCAGATGGAATTCAAATTATATGTTGTCCCTTATTAAGTATTTTTTGTTATAGTATATTAATTTTTTTTGTATATATCTAGCGCTCCATCCTTTCAATTATCCTTTTTACAGAAATTAATCTAATTTTAGAGAATAATTATTTAATAAAATCACTTTGATTAATAGTATAATTCAAAGAGTGTAAGATCTAAATTAAATGTTAATATATAAACTTATAAAAATTATTAAAATTTTGATTGTCATCGAGATTATGTCGCATCGAGATTTTTTATCTAGGATATTGGTGGATATTTTTTATAATCATTATATTTATAATGCTACAAAAGCCCAACAATATTTTATTGTTTATTAGTTAATTCAATTTCTCCACTAAGAAATTATTAAAATTCAATAAACTTTAATAATTTTTTGTTGCAAATTCTAACGATTTGAATTTTGTTTAACACAATAAAAATACTATAAAATAAATTTACAAAATTATTATATAATTTTTAATATAAAATTTTCATTTCTCAAGTATATTTTACTGGTATAACTATGTAAGAGCTTTCATAACCGACATATACCAGTTTACTCCATAAAGCATAAAGAATACCCAACAATCACACATTATAAATAAATTATAATATTTTAGTATTAGTTTATATGGAAAAAACAGTTTTCCAATTTGAATTTCTTTTGTACAATATATTAAAACTTTTAAATCAATTCAATCAATAAAAAGTTTTTATTGAAAAGTTTTTAATTATAAAAGTTAACTTTTAGTATAAGTAAATTTATTGGTATACAAAGCGGAGTCAAAGTGTTTCGACATGAATAAATAAATACAAAATTTATTTTTTACTTTTGCAGAAAAAAAAAATCAATATTTATAATAATGGTATAAATGGTAAAACGTTTATTTGAATTTTGTGAAAATTCGTTATAAGATTGTTTTTCAATTTCATTATTTGTTTTTTTTGAATTTTTTAGTAAAATCTTTTTTTTTTTAGGTCAACATTTAAGAATAATTACAAAAAATTCTTTTTATAACAATAAATTTCCTTAAGACAAGATAATTTTCTAAAGAATTTTTTATGTTTTCTTTTTTGTAGATGATTTAAATTTAATTTAAATTTTATTTGAAAAAAATTCATGCGAAAAGATAAAAATTTAATTGAATTTTTTTTTATTTGGTTTTCAAATAAATTTGAAAATTAATTTTTCGGATAAAAGTTTTTAAAAATGTTTATTAAATTTTTCAAAATTTATTTAACAAAAAAACTTTGTTAGATATTAGTTTCATATTTTTATGGTTTTGTGCACAAGATCGGGAAATATTATTATAAAAAAAATGTGCCTGCGTAGGGGATGAAGCTTGTATCATAAATGTACTTTTTTCTTATCCTTATCCCCAAGGAGGTTTATGGAGAAATAATTCAAAAAAAGAATACCATATAAATAAATGTCCATCTTTATTTTACCTTCCTTCAAATATTCTTAATATTTCGTAAGAAATTAACTACAAGGTTAATTGAGAGGTAATATAAGTAAATTGCAACGTGATGAAAATATAGAAAGAAAATGTTTTTTTAAATTTTTAATCTAACTACAGACAAAAAAAGCCCATTCATTAAAATGGATAAAGTAGAGAATGTTGTGTGCACAATACATAAACCAAAAAAATTAACATTGACCTAAAAAGATTACGAAGAAAATGACATAATTACACGACAATGTATATTATACAATATGCACCACCGCACGTAAACTGAAAAAGTTAACTTTATCAAACATAACTATTTTTTTTTATGGTAAGAACATGGTTAAAAAAAATATTTGATTATTTTCTTTCTTTTCAAATGTTATATTCATCACAGGCAGCATCATTGTTGTATTTTATATTTATCTAAATACAAAAATAGATGACAGTCAACCACCGGGAAATCATAAAGTTTTGTACAATTGTATTACATATATGTAGATGCTATAATGTCAAGTGAAGTAGAAATATATATACAAAGTTTATCATATCATGTTCAAAAACTAAGAACATGTTGTACAAATATTTTTACATATACCAGAAATAATCTATTTGGGGTATTTGCAATGTTTCTAAAAAAAACTGAATATTTTTTAGTTTCGCTGGTAGTATTGATTGTTTTTGTGGGGAATGAAAAGGATTATTGTCTGTTACATGACAAATTGTTAGTTTCAAAATTACATTTTGTTGTAAATGTTCAATTGATATACGTTTATTTCGATAAAATTCGTACTCTAGATTTAATGTAACAATAATTTTCTACTCCGGAGTATATTTATTTATACATTATCCTTCAAAGTTAATCATTTATAACACTTTGTGTATACCTGTTTTTTCAATTTTTCCTTAAACATCGCAATTAAGTAATATATATCAATATAATATTTTAATAGTTTCAAATTTTATAGCCAATATTAAAACCAATTTGGTTTAAATACGTGATTATGCAAGATGTCATTATTTTCCTATAAAATGAAATCATTGTGGTCATGAGATCTTATTAAGTAATTACTTTTTAATTATATAATTAGTATTAAATATATATTCGGCCATTTGTTTTTATTATCAATTTTTTTCAATAAATAACTGAATAACATTTAAAATAAATATTTAATTAAATTATCAGCTATCATATAATGTAACTATATGTATTTGATTTTTGATCCTATTTCTATAGTTAGACCTACAGTAAATATAAATACAATTTGCTTTAGATTTTTAAAAATTGGCAACATACATGTACAATTTAAAAACTAGCAGCTACATAATTGAATAATTTTTGAATCAAAGTTTATTTAACAACAAAAAAAGTTCATTCAGTAAACAAAATATGTCAATCCTTGTTTTTTTAACTAGTTTTAAAATATCCTTCTTTTTTTTTATCTTTCGTATATTATTAAAATTGTATGTGTGTGCAAGTATTAAAAACTAATATGAATAGTAAATATAAATTCAATTAACTGAAAACAACGTTTGTACAAAAGATTAAATAGAAATGATAACAACCAATACCAACAAAAAATTCAATATTTCTATTTACACTTGAAAAATTTAAAGGAATTTATTATATAAAATAAAAATTCCTGTATCAAAATGTTTTGTCTTAATGGTATTTTAGTCTCTGTACATAATCATAAATGTTCAGGAAATTTTTGTTCCTTATTTTTTTGTTGTTGGAAAAACAATAATGGAAGATATATTTTCATAAATATAGAAATTTTTTTATTCATATTTGTTTTAATATAATATATTTCAATTTTTCATTATGTTAACACTATAATTCTGGAATTATATATAATGTCTAGCCATTCTGTTAAGGGTTAAAACGATTTCAAATAGCTTAATATGAATTTAATTTGATCATTTTCTAAGAATTTTATATAATTCATAGAAGATTCAGAAGCTTCATAGCAAAAAGAATTAAATTGACAGGATAATTTCGGTAGGAGAATGGTTACGCTCAGTAGCATACAAAAAGTTACATACAACAAGGAACTTCAGTCGAACCAAAGTCCTTATTAAAGAATTAAATTATGTTGGAGTGTTTGACAGTGACAGAACACCAATTAACAGAACACCAATTGCATCTCTATGACTTTATTATATACCAGTAGCCATTGTGATATTATTTGGTAGCCATTTTGAGGAATTTTTAAGGAATTCTTGCCTAGCAATACTATGCAATACAGAATTATACTATGTATTTTCGTCTAAACATATCCATATACATAAATGTACATAATATATTTGAGTTATCCTCCTATACATGTTCCTATGTTCCATCATATTATGATCATATCATGATGAAAATATGAAAAAATCAAACATTTTCTTGATATTTGATATTTTCTTTAATACCATATTGCGATGTAGTAAATACATGTATAACGGAGTAAAAAAAGAACAACGCGCATAGTAGTATACACAACAACAAAAATGAATTTCAATTTATTTTATTGTTTAACAAACAAGAAAATTCCTTAGATTTATTTCACTGGAAAATTTCAATATGTTCACTAAATTGGAAAATTTATATAATATATGAAATAAAATAAATTTTTGTATATTTTATATTCATAAAAAAAAAATAAGTACAGAAAATTTTTACAAGGATTTATTTTAATATAGTTTTTCCAATAATATAAAAGTTTTGAAGGGAAAATAGTTTTTTTTTTTTTTTTTTTTTTGGAAATTGTATCAATAAAAATCAAGAAGTTTTTTTTTTATTGATGGTTTCTAATAAAATTTTATTCAAAAAAAAGTTCGTTTGAAGATATTTTAATATTCTTAACTTATCAGATAAAAAAATTTCAAATATGTATAAATTGCGTATATAATTTTCTTTTACTATTTTTACACTCGAGACTTAAAATGAAAATAATGTACATGTACAATGTATTATATGAAAATTGAAATTGATTGTGGCATCTTATATGTATTACATTAATGGTTGAAACTATAAAATGAATATGTAATTTAATGATTTTAAATAAATTAAATATATACTGGTATGTATTTGGAAATTTGTTCAATAAATTTATAGTACGTACATATTATATATAGTTAATTTTAAAATTTCATATATAATATTCACAAGGACTCTCTTTTCATGCTGGTTAAAAATATCGAAATCTTTGCCTGATATTTATGTACTACCAAATTAAAGATTGAAATCTCTATTTTCAGAATCTTTATGGTTTTTTATGGTATCTTTGAGTAAATTGAGTAAATTAGAGCATCTAGAATGTGGTTCCTTATTTGCAAAAAAAAATATAAATATTATCGTATATTAATTAAATTATCGAAAAATAATGCAATCAAAATTATTATTTCTATATAAGAAAAACCGCAAATGAAATTTAAATAAACAAAAAAATTAAAAATTTAATTTCTCTTTACACGGGTAAATGTCCTTAACAAATTCATTATATTTCAATTGAAATAATTACAATATTTTTTTTATTATTATTATTAATAATTGATTTATTCATTTGTTACACATTTAACCAAAAACACAAAAAAAAAAAAAAAAAAAGAAAATTGTCATAATTTTAAAATTAAATTATCCTTTTTTTATTTATATAATTTCAGAATTATCAATTTTGTGGATAAATTATTTAATGAAAATGACATATAAAAAAGCCATCATCCATAGATAAAATCGCCGAATTGCATAAATACAAAATAAATTGAAAAAAAATTACACTTATTTAAATTATTTTTCCATATAAATAAGGGAAAAAATCACACATTAAGTTGTGAAATATTTCCTCTAGTGAAATGTGAAAGCTTTCAGAAAAATCACACTGTTATATCTGCCAGCAAAAATAGTAAAGAACAACAATAACAAAAAACGTGTTTAATTTGACAAGGATTTTGGAAGAGGAAAAAAAAAGGATATATAAGTTTAAAAAACCAAAGTTTTAAAGGATATAAAATTATTTCTGATTTTTAATTTTTTTTGGAAAAAAAAGCGTAAACCAAAAAAAAAATTCAAACAATTTTGACCGCAAACGAAATTTTTCAACAACGCATAGTGTATTTAAAAAGGATCATTTAAAATTTATTTTCCCCCGATTTGATTATCCTTGTGTGACAAGCTGAATTTTCGTATTCCCCACGACAAAAAAAAAGGAAACTAACCAAAAATTCATATATAAAATCAGGAATAAATTATAAAATGGAAAAATGGCAAATAAAATATATATAAATTAATTTATATTCAATTTAAATAATGAAAAAAAAATTTGACCTTCCGGTTATAAAACTGCAAAAAATAAACAAAAAAAATTCAAATTAAATAATTTAAAATTTAAATTAAATGTAAAAAAAAAAAAGAAATGTAAATGTTAAAAGAAGAAACTTGATTTTTTAGCATAAAAGAACATAAAATGAATCCAAAACAGCAGCAGGAAAAGATAATATTTACTAAAGAAAATTGTCCTTACAATTTCTAAAATTTCCATTTTTTTTTATTCCAAAAAAAAAAAAAAGTAATTTTGCCTTTGTTTTCGGTTGGAGTGGAAAATTCTTACCAAAAAAAAAAAAACCAAAAAAAAAAGGACATTTTTTTTTTCCTTTTTGATTTAAATAAATAAGAATCAAATGCAAACAAAAATATTATAAATTATAATATGGATTCAGATGTGATATGTATAAAATTTTTACGAATATTTTTAATTATAATGTGCTGTTTTCCAGAGAAAATACTTTCAGGTAAGTTGTAAATAAAATATATTTTTATTTTCATTTTTCTTTATTTTATTTTAGTTTATATTTGAATTTCATTTGTATATGAAATATTTTGTTTGTGTTTGTTTATCTTTTGATATAAAACTTGACATAAAAAGAATCCAAATCTCTTAAAACATAAAACATATCCATGAGTCAATTTGTTATGTTTAGTTTTCACTTTAAGTTTGTAAATAATATAAAAGGATTCGTTAGAAATTTTTGAAAAATCAATTAACTAAATTGATGGTATAAGTGAGTGGTATATATATATATTACAGTATAGGTTAATATTACATTTAGGTGCTCAGCATGAGATATAACTCCAGTAATTCAATTATAATTCGATTATAATAGTGAGCTTTGGAATTCTAGTAGGTACTATTTTTGTATATATAAATGAGAAGCGCCAGGGAATGTCAATTACTTATTAAATGTACTTAGAAGGGTTGCATGAAGTAATTAGCTCACGAAGAAAGAATTTATGAAGAAATGTTCCTCTCTGTTCCTGAAATATTGCAGATGTAGTAATAATCAATATATTGGTATAACATTTATTTTGGGAACTCATATTTCCTAATCAAGGTTTTTAATAATGAAATGACTACACTATTAGAGTACGTTAAATTACTAGACGATAAATTTCGATGCGGCGAATTGCTATATAGTGAATTATCCATAAATTATAAATTAATTATTTATCAATGCAAGTATAATTGTTTAATTATTAATTTGGTTTCCAAAAATGACTAATTTGAAAAACTATTTTGATATGTGACAATCAACAAAGAAATCAATTATCTGCAGAGTAGGATTTAATTTTGTTATTCCAATTCCCAAGATATTTCTCGAGATAAAATAAATATAATAAATTTTAACAAACCTTTGAATTGTCTTTCTATTTTACACACTAATATTTTACAAAATATTTTATTGTTATTTACAGACGTTGGTAAACCATCGTCACAATCTAGTTCACAAAATCAAATTGATTCTACATTTAATTCAATGTTTATTACCAAAAATAGTACAAGAGTAATGGCACAAAAAGGAGGTGTAGCCATTCTACCATGTGCTGTTAAAATCAATTCACCCGAAACGGTAAGAATTTTTTTTTAATAAAAAAATTTCATATTAAGAAAGAAAAAACCATTTGAATTTTAAACATTAATATTATATAGGTATCTTGGATTCGACGTAGAGATTTTCAATTATTAACTGTTGGACTATCAACTCATAGTATTGATGGACGTTTTTTGGTTGAACATGCCAGACATATGGGTCATTGGTCTTTGAGAATAAAATCAGTTCGTGAAGATGATGAAGGAATTTATGAGTGCCAATTATCTGTCTATCCAACACAATCAATATTCATTGAATTGAATATTGTTGGTATGTACATATAATATTTAAAGTGATTATTTTCCATTATAAAATAACTAAAAAAAAAAAATTATTATTGTTATTATGCAGAAGCTGTTGCTGAAATAACTGGTGCACCTGATTTGCATATTGATGAAGGTTCTGCTTTACGGTTAGAATGTAAAATTAAGAGTGCCACTGAAAACCCTTCATTTGTATTTTGGTAAGAAAGAAAATTTTACAAGACAAAAAATTAATGTTCAATAATTTTAAAATAAAATCTTCTCGTCCTTAAATGTTATTAACAGGTATCATAATGAAAAAATGGTTAATTATGATGCACAAGATGGATTTTCTGTAATATCAACAAATGATATAAATAATGATATTAGTTATCGTCATCATAAAGGTGATAGCAGACATAGAAGTAAAAAAAGAAGTAGACGAAATTCAACAATAGCTTCAATTTTAGAATATAATAATTTCACAAATAATTTCATACCACAATCACAATTATTAACAGTACCATCAATAAGTATTTTATCTATAGATAAAGTACATTTTAATCATGCTGGAAATTATACGTGTAAACCATCAAATACAAGACAAGCTAGTATTCATGTTCACGTTTTGCGAGGTAATTTGAAATTTCTATAATTAACTTTTATGTGCCTTCTCAAAATATTTTCAAATTTAATTTTCTTATAATTCAAAACTTGAGACTATTTCAATCAATCTCTGATTCCAAATTTTGTTTTTTTGTCATATTTACTTCTTTTCGTTATTTAGTTTTTTAAATTCCAACTTTTCTAGTTGAATCTTCGTATACATTATTTTAGTCAGAAACATTTTAGAAAAATAATATAATAATCAATTAAGTAATTTTCATTTATATTTATATTTTGTTATATAGGAGAAAAGCCAGCAGCAATGCAGCACGCAAATCGAAGCATAATAATTGAAGAGGTTAGTAAATCGAAAGCAACTACAATTCGATGGTTATGGTATAAACAAAAATCAAATATATCAGTTCAATTACTACTATACCTAATAAATATTTACTACTCGTGGCAATTAACAATATTAGTTTTAATAATAATGTGGAACAATAAAATCAATAGATGAAGTTTTGGGATAGGTTGTGCCAGGATAATAAATTTTACCAAAAAAATAAAATAAAAAAATAAAATAAAACTGAATAAATAAACTAAAGTGAAAACTGTGAAAATTATTTCATTTTTTTTTTTTTGTTATAATTTTATTTTTTTGTGTTTGGTAGATGCTCGTCGTGTTTTTCCACCAAAATAACATAAAAAAAATTGTTAAATAAAATAAATATAAATTCTATATAATATTTTGTATATTATTTTTTTTTTTTTGGTTTGGAAAAACTCACTAGAGAAGCAAAGTTTATGATAGTTTTTTTTTTTTTGTATTTGTTTTTGAATTTCTCGTTTATTTTAAAAAAAAAAATTAAATATTTAATATTATAAAATTATATTAAAAACATAAAAACAAAACCAAAAAAATATATTATACAAATTGTAATTTTACTTATATTAAATATTACAATAATTGAAAATATTATATATATTATTGAGATAAAATTTATTTAGGATAGGTAAAAATTAATGTTTAAGTTATATTTGAAAAAAAAAAGGATAAAAATAAAAAAAAAACTAAAATTATGTACCTTTTATGTAAACTAATTTTCTGTACAGTTTTTCTATTAATAATAAATTAAATTGAATTGAAAGAATATTAAATTAATTAATAATAATAAAAAAATATAAAATTGGAAAATTTTGATTTTTTTTTATTGGAGTGGACAATAAGGAATTATGGAAATTTGATCCTTTTTGACTTTCATAAACGATCCCATTTATAAAATAGGTTCATTAATTTTTAGATTAATTTTGATTTTATGTAAGAAAATTGAGGTGGTAATAGCTTGTATTGGCAAAATCATTCATTTATTATCGATCAATTATTGTACACCAATACAAGTTGACTTTATTTTTCATAGCACTAAATTTTAATACCGGTTATTCATTTAAAGATTAGTAAATTCAGTTTATGATCAGTTTACTCTACAGGTTAAGCTTCAAAAATCGTTTCTAATTATTATATTAACATGTATCACAAAACACTATTTTGATAAACCTATTAATAACAAACAAATTTTATCATCAATTAAAATTGATTTAATATAATTTTCTAATTTACATAAAATTATATTTTATATATTTTTCATTACGTTAATTTACATTTTTATTTTATTTTATAAATAATTTACATATACTTACATCATTTTAATACAATCAATCAAATCATTATCCATTATATTTATTTATTTTCTTATTCAATATTCTTTATATACATTAAATAAGTTATATACATATATTTTCTCTTACATACATATATATGTATAATATTAATCAATAATGAATCTAAAAATAATTGTCTTCCATCAGTGGATCAATTCTTGTTATCTTTATTCTATGTGGAAGGTATAATGTTAATGTTATCCTGATCCTACAAAATAAATTTTTTTCACAAAAGAAAAGATAATATTAAATTATATTATTTTCCCAAAAAAAAAAAAAAATAGAAAATAGAAAATAGAAATTGGAAAAAAATTAAACCACCCTCAAAAATACTGTCTGCAAAAAAAATGTAAAAAGAGATTTCGTTTTTTTTATATATACTAAAACAAATTATGCTGTCATATTTTTAGAGTGTTCGTATTTTAGTATGTACTACAAAATAAATCGATAAAGGATACAACAACTAATTCTATATATTTTTTTTCTTTCTTTCATTAATTTATCAGTTTCCTATTCAGCGTAAATAAACTGATGGTTGAGGTCCTTGAGAACGAAATACGGTATATAGAAACCGAAATATAATTTTAATATATGGAAAATCATCTTAGTATGCATGACTTGATTCCTTGTTAAAAACAAAAAGAAAAGCAAAACAATTTTTTTTTTTTGAAAGGTATTCTAGGCACGGATATATTTACATTTTTTTCCTGTTTTCATTTTTGTATATATATATGTATGTGTGCTTATGTATTTTATATGTATAAAAGAAAATTTTTTTTTGCTAGTCTAAATTACTAAAATCATTTTCGTTTAGTAATATAAATATATTTAACACTGTCTTATCGTCAAATCCTTTTTTGTAGCCACTAATCATTTATATAATGATCATCATGATAATTTTTTTATATATTATTGGAATAAAAATTAGAAATTAGTTTATTATAACGTATAAGGAAATATAAACACAACCTGATATCTGTCAAAATAAAATAATAATATATAGAAAATCTGAAAATACTTCAATATAGATTTTCTTTTTTTTAACTTTATTGACAAGGAATTTTACTTTCTTATATATTATTTATATAATGTAAGTATATAAGATACAATTATTATTATTATTATTTTTAGATATATGAAATATGAAGAAGAAATGTTTTTTTTGATGGTGTAACATCTCCTTTTTATATAACCTCCATATAGTGTTGTAGGAATATTGAAAGTTGATTTGAAAAAAGTGTTGTTTGTGTTTTGTGTATAATGTGGAAATTTTCGAGCAAAAATAATAAATGCGAAACAAGTGAAATTAATAAAGAAAAAATTATAGATAGAAGTTTTATTGGATTTTAGATATTTTTTTTTTTGGAATAGGGTAAATTAGATATTGATTTACAAAAAGGATTTCAAAGATTTTATTTATAATAATTTAATTAGTTTGAACATACTCAAAAATATTCTGGTATTTCGAAAATTAACTATGTGGACTACACAGAACTTTGGGGTACACCTACTGCGATTGTTCATTTCCAGTGAACTGATCATATTATCTCAGATTTAGGTAACTTTCTTTTGTGTCCATAAAAGTTTTTAAATTATAGTTTAATTGACTTCATGACATATGAGTCCTTATACTAATAATCTAGGTAAAGGATATTTGGAAATAATTTCTAATTAACAAGAAAATTCAACGATAACAAACTAGAAAGTATGAAATTATAGTTGTTGTTACTCATTATTGGATTCTAATTTAGATACAGCAATACAATCATACATTTATCGGCATCACCTTATGAAAATTTATATATATCAAGTATTAAATCCAAAATTAGTTTTTTCCAGGATTTTTTTTTGCCATTATTGTAAATAAAAAACCATATTTTTTTATGGAAATTCATTGTTTTTTTGTGTTGCCTTATTGAATATTTTTTTGGGATATGTTTGTATATATTATTGACAAAGTTGATTTTCTCAACAACAACAAAAATACACGGAAAATGGAAAATCTACTTGAATTGATTTCATTTCTTTATATACTATACGCATAAATGTATATTAAAGTCTTATTTTGATCCAAATTGAATCTTGCATGGGTAAGTAAAAAGTATATCCTTTGAATTATAAAATAAAACGACACATTTTTTTTTTTGTACATCATATAAGCCTTTATAGTAAGTATATATACTTTATATATATATATTGGAATCCATATGGATTTATATAAATGATTTTGAAATGACGAAAAAGGATGCGATTGATATCAAAATATATTCTGGTTTTTTACTGTTGTTGCTTGTTGAATTTCTGATATTATATAAACGACAAGAAAAACAAGAAAAACTTTCAAGTTTTTTTTTTTGTTATAGGATTTAAGTTATTTTGTTTGTTTGTTTGTTTTTTTTTCGCTTCTTAGTTTAGTTTTTTTTTTTTTCGTGGTATGAGTTAAGACATTAAAGAGAATATAATATATAAAAAAAGATAATATCCTGTTGAAAGGGATATTTGAAAAGGGTTCAGTAGATAAATGTTTTTTTTTTTTCATTTTACTTAAAAAAAAAAATAATCTGTTACAGTTAAATCACTGTAAAATTATATTTAAGAATCAATATACCAATTCAATATTATGGCAAATAAAAGAGGAAAAAGAAGTTAGAAACGAAACAACTATACATAAAAAAAGTATGTTCTTTAGAGAAAGGATGAATCGGAAATAATTTCATCTTTAAAATAAAGTACCTGATTGGTTTTGTTGCTGTTGAATACCACCTACTATTTTAAACACACACACAAATAAAGAAAATGTTCCATAAAAATTATAGAAATTTTTCGTTTTCTTTTCGGAAAATAAAATTTGATTGAAATATTTTTTTTTGTTTTTGTAAGGATAATCAGGATCTAAGCTTAATAATATTTTTGGGAAAAATAGAATCACATAAATTACTAACAGAAAAATATATAAAAGGAAAATAATTGCAACTCTGTGCGTACATTCAAGACCAAATATCCTCGTTTAATTTAGGCAAATAATCGTATAACTTTGCGTTATCAAACTATTATTTAATCTCTAAAATGTCACTAATTGACTCTAATTATATTTTTTAAGTATATAATTTTTTTGGTAATATTCTTTCATGTCGATGACAAACTTGATAAATACATAAATACATGAAAGTCTCTGCCTACCCTATAATCTTTAGCTACTATACATCTACATATTTTTTGTGTGCAAAAATTTATACGGGGTTTGGTAACAAAAAAATTAGACTATTGCAGGATATTCTTTAATTTTATCGAATAACAAATTATTTTCACAATATTTCACTGAAATATTTCTATATAGAAAGATTTCTTTATGTTGACTTTGTCTTTAAATGACAAATTGAAATTGTACTTATATTATTTATCATATTTTTCCTAATATATTTGGATTCTGTTTTATAATATAGAAAAAATCTAAAAGGATATAAATTAACAACCCAATAAAAATGAGAGCCGTACACGCTTTTAAAAAAATTTCAATTTCTTTGAAAATTTATGAAAAACTATAAAAAAAAATTTTGCGTTTTTTGAAGAAACAAAAAAAAAAACAATATCCATTTACCAGAATTAAAAACTTTTTTTTGCTAAAATAAGAAATATATAATTTTGTCACGATTTTATAAAATTAATTTAATAAAAAATTAATTAAAAAATTAATTTTCGTCTTTTATTAATTTAAAAATAATTCCCAAACATTTTACTATTGACACAATCGAAAAAGGAAACACTTAAAAGGATTTTTAAAGATATGAAAATGTAATGATGAATTTATATTTAAATCAAATTTTTTTTTTGTTATAAATGAATTTTTCTTATATATTTTTTCATTTGATTTATATTTCTTATTTTTTTTTTTGGTATAAGTATATTTAAAATCAATAATTTTCATTGAAATCCTCCATAAATTCCAAACATAAAACGATGTTGATGACAACTTGTGTTGTTATATAATATATATTATTTTTATTTTGTTTACCAAAAAGGACTCTTTTTTTCCCATCCATATTGTTCATTTCATTTAACACATTTATAATAAATAAAATTTTGATATTTATATAGGGGAGAGTAGCAGAATATTGTACCATTGCGTTTTATATTCCACAAATAAATAATATTATTGAATTTGAACGAGATTTTGAAATAATTTCAATACGAAATTGACAAAATCCAAATAGTTACAATTTTGACTACTTTGCCCTTTACAAATATAAGTATAAATGGAAAAATTATTTATTAAATTTATTATAGTTGATGGAGTTTGTAAAAAGTCAATTTATAAATGTATTCTTTTGCTGAAGTACAAATCCACTTTTAAATCAAATCAATTTTACAGCGCTGAGATATTCACACATTTTTCTATCTAAGTCATTTTATATTATAATTTCCTATTAAAGGGGTTCTAAGTTTCATTTTCTGGATGTCTAGTAAAAGCAAGATTATAACAAATAACTCTATTTTTAATTCAAATTACTCTTATTCTACTCTCGGATAACTTCATTACTTTTCCATTATACCAACTAAATTTACAATCCTCTTAAAGTAATAATGAATAAATGAAGAAATGAACCAAATATTAAAATCATATTTTGTATATAATATTTAATTTACAATCATGAAAATATTTTATTTACACAATAAATGAAAATACCATAGATATGAATAAATCTTTTAATTTGGTTACAAGTTTATTCAAATAAATAAAAAAAAAAAAATTTGTAACGAAAAAAAAATATAATACAAAAGCTAAAAGCTTATTGTTCCATAAATTGAATAAAATATTTAAAAGGGATTAAAAAGGAAATATCCTTTTACTTTTACAAAAATGACTTAATTTTTAGTAAATATTTTATTTATTATTTATTAGTTTTTTTTTTCTTTTTTGCATTTAAAGATGAGAAAATCACAGATTCAATTAATATTATGTATAACTTAGTGTGTAGTATAGTGAGTGTAGTATACTATGCTGTAGTATACTTAAATTCCGGCCGAGGCTAAACGATAGTAATAAAAAACTGATCAGAAATTTTTTAAAACTGGGATAAATGCTCCAATTTCTGTTAACGCCTTACAACTAACTCTATAACCTTGTTATCTATTAGCAGAGTAGTTCATATAACAGTAGTTGGTATCTAATTGCAATATTAAATTCATTGAAATGTTTATTAATAAGATGAACTCCTTATATGACCTAAAATGAGGATGCAGGAGCGGGAATTGAAGAGGAAGGAGTCCGTTTTCGTTAATGTCAAATTGATCGTTGTATATTGCAGTGTTTAAATTCGTTTTTATGGATGTTTAATCAGCAAGACAGCAACCATTCAACAATATTAGCATTATTTATGATAAATTTTTCGAATCATGCTAGACAAAATCCCAGAAACAGGACCTAAAACATTACAGTATACTGCGATCAATTAACGAAAACGAAAACGACCTATATGTAAAATCTATCTTTGTAAGTAAATTTTGAATAACTTGTTTTTTTTTTGTATATATTTACTGAAGCAAAATTATCATTTAATAAAAAAAAAATATTTTTTATCTTCTAATCTAAGAAATGAAGAAATTTTCTAATTAAATTTTTCAGGATACTTGACCATTTTGAAAGTAAAATTTCTTTTTTAAAATAAGTATATAAGTAATAAAATTCTGAAAACTTTGTATACCAACTACTAACAACAAGAAAAAATTTATATATATACCAATAGAAAAAAAATGGAGGAAATTTCTTCCGCACTTGACAAGAATATTTCTGTTTTTAATTTATGATTTTTTATATTTTTCTATTGCATATAAACTAATATTATCTATGTTGAAAAAGTGTTATTAAAAAATGATATAATTAAAAAGAAAAAAAACAAACTTAAAGTTTTTCTTCTTATTTTATTAGTTGACCTGAATAAAATTTAACTATTTTTCTTTTGCGGAAGTTTGTTTAACGATTTTTGTATAGCGATACAATTTAAAACTAATTTATCAAAAAAAAAAAAAAAAAAGTTTATTTTTCGATAAGTTTGAAAAAGAAATTATAAAATTTAAATTACTTAATAAGAAAGTTTTTTTCCTTTTTTTTTTAAAAAAAAGTTTGAAGTTGAATATTAGGAAACTCGAAAAAAAAACTTATTAATCTTAAAGGAATTATCGAGCAGAATTAATGATGATAAAATTAAATTAAGATTCTGTCATTTACATATGTTTTGAATAATTCTTAATTAAGTTTAAGTTAAAATGAAATTTCGTCTTCAGAAATTTTGAATAAAAAATGAAATATAGGAAGTTTTATTTGTTATTGCGAAAATGCGAAAAAGTTTTATGCTTGATATACAATCTTCCTGATCGAATTCATTCGAGTAACAGAAAATTATGAATATTGGCTCACAGTTGTCGCACTGTGTGAGTCTGACAATCCAAAAGTGTGATAAATGAATTAATGGAAGGCTAAAAGTCACTATTTTTAACGAACAATGTAATAGAAGAATTTGTGTGATATGGTATTATAAATCATGGGGTAATTGGGCTCCCAATAAATAATACAGCTCCTTTTCAATAATGCGATAATAATCGCAGATTTTTATATTTATAAGTTGGTTTCTTTAAAGCGACTCCTTGTTATAATATACCACCACATATAATACCAGTTAATTATAAGTGAGAGCTATGATTCCCAAAGGAATTCAATAAATTCGATACATCATCATAATAGTTAAGATAAATTAATGATTTTTCGAAAACTGTTTAGCACAGATTTGATTTGGCGCAGATAATATACATAATTGCTTAAAAGTGCATACTTAAAATGAGAAAATTAACCATTCATATATAAAAAAGGATGAACAAATAAAATTTGAATTGGTTGTATAAAAAAAATTAATTATTAATTTAGTTAAACTCACCAATAAATTTAAATTATTGTTGAAAGACACTAAAAGTTATTCTTCATTTATATACTTTCCACACAATAATAGTTATACAACAAAAAAATTTCGAAAAATTCACGTGCACGTCTTACGTATTCAAAATTCGCACTACGACTGACAATTTAACTTAAATTCTTAAATTTTCTATGATCATTAAAAATAGTGGGCGGAGTTAAATTTTTTGCATTTCAATATGAATAAGAAATAAGAGTGACCATCATTAATTTGTTGTTGTTTTTAATTGTAATATAATTTTAAGAGCAAAAAAAAATTTGGAAGACATTTTTTTTTATATGCGTATTTGCAATTCAAGCGGCCATCTTAATTTATGAAGGATCTTCATACTTTCTGTTGCTTTCTAAGACAAATTTTTGAATTTTCGAAAAAATAATTTTGAGATCTTAAAAATATTTGTACATTAATTTCGATATAATTTTTGTATTTAAATTATTTCTTATAAAATAGAATTTTCTATGATACAAAAATTTAAAAGTCAATAAATGCCAGTGTTTCAACAAAATGTATAACAGTTACACCAGTTACAACAAATAAGATTTGTAAAAATTGGAATAAAAAATTGACTTTACTCAAAATTACGAAATTGGAAAATTTTAAGTAAATTATAGCATAAATTACAAATTTATGTAATTAAACCGAAGACACAATACATCCGTGAAATTTCATTGTAGTTAACATAAACACAACAAATTACTATAATTTACTTATTATCTTTCCATATTCAACATTATTCTTCGATCCTTTCCTTCCTTGTTCATTATTTATATTCTAAAATTTATTTTTCCAAAAATTTATACAAAATGTTGGTAAAAAAAATTTTGGTTCACTATATTCCTGAAAATATATTTCTTTTTCTTAAATTATTACCACAAGGTAATAATATCATTAAATGTGAACATAGTAACTATTAGAAAGAAAATTTACTTTACCATTTTACACAATTATTCAATGACATTATAATATACTACATTATACATACATAAATCCACTCCATTTTCCTCAACAAATACTAAAACAAGAAAAAAGAAAAAGAAATTGCCATAAAAAAAACGAAAACTTTTCCCAAAACAATATTGCATTTTGCTATATTAACGCCTCATTATTTATGGTTAGATATGCCATCTGGTGGTAGACTTGTTAATAACTCACTTTATGCGGTTTCTACAATAAAAAAAAAATTCTCGCGACCACTTTAAAACAAAAAAAAATTCCAAAAAACTTTTATTATAATCAAAAGGAGGAGGCAGTGTGTGTACATTTTCACTTTTGAATTTTTCTTCTTGCTGTGCACAGTCGGAAAATTTTTCAAGTCATTAAATGAAAATCAAACTAAAAATTGCTTAAGGATAAAAGTTTAAGTAAATTCAGTGGTTGGGATTGTATGCCATTTATATTTAACAATGTGGAAGTCATGCACTTTTTTATGGAAAGGAAGTTTCTTTTTTCTTTTTGCTTTATTTTTTGTAAATTGCTTGTGCTTAAAACTGAGATTTTCAGAATATAATAATACGAGGAATATGAAAAACGGAAATATCGAGTTAAGAAAATGAATTTATCGTATGAAAAAATTGTATTTTTTTTTTGTGTGTTAGAAAAATTTCTCCCATTAGCTGTGCTTGGATGTTTAAATGAAAATTTCCACCAAAATTCATGACTGTAACAAAAAAAAAAAAAGAAAAATGTTGGCGAAAAATATTTTATAACTTAACTACATTTTATATTATTAAATTAAAGATTTTAGAGAGGGAGAAAAGTCGTGAAAATTTGTAAGTTATTATAATAGAATAATCGCGTATATATATGTAAAGTTATGTTTTTGAATATAAAAGTTGGATGAAAAATTTTATGATTAAAATGAGGCCACGTTTTATGCATCCGGATTGGTGAATAAAAGGAACAATGAAAAATTATTATTCAAACCAAAGAAGATTTTCTCATTTATATAAAGATATTTTATATTTGAATTTAAAAGAAGATATTGTTTAAATAATTTAGTGGATGGTTAAAATTTTAAAATCAGTGGCGCTCAACCAACGATTTGTATTTTTAATGATTATAAAATACACATAGTTTTCCTGATTGAATGTACTTCAGAAAACTTTAAATTTTTGACTAATTACTAAAACAATATATCTGGTTAATGATTCATCAATATACAATTTCGTCATGATATCTTGATAGTTGTTAAATGTATTGGAAACATTACTCAAATTTGAACAGAAAATTTAATACTCAAATTTGAACAGAAAATATTTTAATTAAAAAATTTGAATACTTATTAAATGTAACTAAATTTGTTATAAAAATAGTTAAATTATTTTTTTTCTTACCATAATTTTACCTTATTCGAATTAATTATATTTTAATATTGTGTTAGAAAATAATATTTCGTTATGAACCAACAAACATTTTAATTTCGAAAAAACTATTTTGCAAAAAGTTTTTTTTTTTATTAAAGCTTCTCTTAGTATATAGCAATGTACATATAAAATTCTAAAACTTTTCCAATATATCAATGGTGTATAGTAGACAATTTCCATTCCTTTTTCTATACATAATTTAAAATATCCTTTTTCGATATTATAACAGAAAAAAACTTTTATATAACAGATTTTACGTGTCATTGCACGTGTTACAGCACACACACACAAAAAAAAAATTTAACAATAAACTTTAAAATTCTATCGAAAAAGTTTGTTTTTCAACTAGATTTTTTTTTTTTATATTTTGTCTAACAAAGAAATAAAACTATCTAAGAAATTCTAAATTTTTTTTAGTTTGTTTTCAAAAAAAGAAGAAGATACATAAATATTTCTAGGACTTTTTTTTAAAAAGAAAATTCCTTGTGTTAACGTTTTTCGATCTGTCCGTCCGTCAGTCCGATTTATACAATAAAAATCACTTATTTAGCATTCTAAATGTTGATTGACCATTAGCTTGAGGAATTGAGAACCAAATGTAATTGACTGAAATTTAAAATTCGCTCCATAGGGGGTGCTATTATCATTTTACCAAAACATGTATTTTAGCTTAAAAATGTTATTTAATATAGTTAATGTCCATAAAAAATTTAGTTTGACCATTCGTTGGGAAGGTAATAAGAAGCGCAAGACGATCCCAGTTCAATTATTTTAGATTTCTGCAATTTGAGGCACTGAAATTCATAATATGTTAATTGTAATCATTAAAATTTCTATAGTACAATTAATGAACAAAAAAAAATCTCATGATTATAAAACTACTGCACAGTTGCTAAGCTGCGAAGCATTTTAAATGTTTTGAGAAAAATTTATATTCGTTATATCACTTTTCTTGTAATTCTGATAACAATTTAATAGTTTTGTTTGTAATCCTTTATTTTTTTTTTATTTGCAAATGTCATCCACTTTTGTATTAAATTTGATTATGTTGTCCATTATTTCATACTATGATAGTTAAACTTTGTTGTAATTTTATTACAAGATATAAAACTTTTTCTGTTTTTTAAAAAAACAAAAAAACTTATTTTGACAGAAATAGTAAAAATGAATATAGAAATAACTTAATTTGAAGACTTGTAAGTTAGCTTAATGAAAATATCCTTTTTTTTCTTTTTCTTTTTTTGGAAAGTAAAATATATAAAAAGCTTTTACGATATTTTATATAAAATATTTTGTCGTTAAATAAAGTGACAAACGTGACAAAATATGCATAATAAAATGTAAACAATTTTATACTCGTATATTTAAATGGAAAGTTTTTTTTTTTTGGAAAATTTTCATATTATATGCACTTTTGTGGCTTTTGGATGAAAATCTTACATTTGAAATCTTACATATATAAATGAAAATTGATACACTAAAATGTATATTGAATTTTTTGGGATATTTGTATGTATACTTTTTATACATATATATGTAAAATGATTTGAAATTCTTTAAATAAGTGAATTTCATAAATTTATTATGAACTCAATCTGAAGAAAGCTGCAATCAATATGTTATACATAAAGTAAATGGTTTTACATATATTTGTGTTTAGCATAAATATTTTTTATTTTGATCCTTTGCTACATAAATATAAAATTTTTGCTTTTTCCAAATTTAATATTATGCTGACATAACTTAAGTCACTTAAGTAGACATAGTTTTGTGTTATTGTTAATTGGTTTGTTGGTAAAAGTGGCGAGAGGTGTCATTGACAAATTGATTTATCTACTAAACTAGATAAACTAGATTAACTAGAAACTAGAAATTCAATAACTTTAACGTATAACGTACCCCACAAACAACAAGTTAACTATACTCACCTACAAATTGTGTGTTACGTGAACCGAAAAATTATTGAATCTCTGATTTAGATTAATGAATTTGTCAATGAAACAAATTCTGAGTATTCAATATTTTTCCACTAAAGATTATAATAACTGTTAGATTAATGTAATTAATTGTTTTCTTAATTGTGATAACAAAATTTTCTTCTAAATTAACATAAAAAATAACCTCAAAGCAATTTTTTGTCTTTCAAAGAATCGTTCACCATTAAATTTCAAATTTATAGTCAAATAATTACACTCTAAAGTCATTAATTTTCCTTCATTTTTCGAATTCCATATTTTATGTTTGCGTTGCGATAAAGATAATAGTAAGAAAGAAAGATTATAATTTTGATTAAATTCTATTTTAAAAATTACTCATGTTCGACAGATGCAATGAAGATATGTATAAACCGGAATATGCTTCGGAAGCTGGTGGATCAATATGTTTTCTTTTTTTTACCTTAACGTCATTGAACTGAAAAAAAAAAATTATATGTTTATCTTTGCAGCTTTGAAAAAAAAAATATAGAAAGAAAATTTTCCAATCAAATTTCTGTTTTCTTTTTTTTTTAAAAAAATTATATACGATATTATTTTTGCTTTCAATGTAGAAATGCATTCATGTAGAAAGTTCAAGGTGGTTTTTTTTATTTTATTTCGTTGCAATATGTTACAAAACTCTGGCAATGGTCATATACCCACATTTTAAAGGTTAGTACGATTTCAACCTTTTCTCTGAAACTTAAATTATTATTTTTTTTTTAATAGACAATGATTTAATGCTTAATTTATTTATACGTGCAAAAGGTAAAAAAAAAAAAATATATTCTTTTAAGTGAATTTTTCATAAACGATTTTCAAACAGAAACCAACCAAAAAAAAAAAATTAATTAATTTTACAATCGATTAGGCTGAAACTATATAATTTCTATATAGATAGTTTAGTAGATGGTGGTTTGGACCAAAGTTGAACTATAAAAGTTCTATTTTTTTACTAAAGAATTTTGGACAAAAAAAAATTTCCTCAGCTCTGAAAAATTAACACAAAGCACATATATTTTATATCCTTCAATACTAGCGTGCCATTTAGATAAATTTTGTAATCCGGAAAAGTTCAAAAAGGAGTATAAATTTTTGTCTATAAATGGAACACTTGTAAAAAATCAAAAAAAAAATGTAAATTCTTCTCTCTGAAATAAATTTTCCAACAATTTAATTTAACCATTTTTCTTATTTATATAACAAAAAAAAAAATTAAATTCTAATTTATTATATTAATATAAATACATAATATGAAAAATAATATATTTAATTCTCAATCATTATTTTTTCTGATAGTGTGTTTTCACCTAAATATAATAAATTTTCCAAAAAAAGGAAAAGAACAACAAACAAAATTTTGCTTAAGGTGTCCAAAAACCTGACAACCTCAACAACAAAAAGTGAAACTGTTACACAAAAACAACAAAAATCCTTTTTTTTTTTAAATATAGATAAATAATACTTAAAAAATATTATGATAAAAAAAGGATTATATTTTTTTACTTGACATAACTCTGACAGGCAAAAAAACAAACCTTTTTTTTGTTGTTGTTGTTGTATAGCTAGAAGGCAATAAAAAGAGAGTACCATTTTATGTCAACAAAATAAAAAAATTATTGATTAACAACAAAAAAAAAAATTGAAAATACAAATTTATTCAATGTTGGAATAATATTTCATCCCATCAAAATAATATTATTATTTTTTTTGTAGTTATTTATTTGATAATCATGATTGTAATAAATTTACAAATATAATTCAAATAAAATTTTTCCTTTAAGGATATTTTATTAAAATGAAATTTTATAGTAAATTTTCTAATGAAGGAAAATTTTTTTTTTTATAGGTCAAAGTTAAAATAAACTTTAGCATAGGAGTAAAAAGAAATTACTATATTAGTTTTTATCAATTCAAGTGAAATGAAATTTTAAATTGATCCGAAAAAAAATATTATTCTAACTATAATATTTTTCTTTTCAGAAATTAATTTTAAGGTAAATTAAAATTATAAAACAAATGGAAAATAAATTATATAATTTAAAAATAATCAAAAATTGGATAATCTATAAATTTATATTTCCGAAGAAATTCGATCCTTAAACAATTAACCAACATGAAGAAAGTTTCCTTGTGAAAATGAAAACGAAATTTAATTTTGATTTTTTTTTTGCTGTATAACTTGAGCAAATTTAAAGATTTTTCAATTCTGTTTCGATAGTTTTGTTATAATTAAAATTTGCCAAATTCGATACCAAATATTGGAGAATTCACATTGAATGTTCATCGAATTCGATGATAAACTATATTATGTTTCTCGATTCTGGAAAGGATAATCAATAATAATAGTTACAGTAATTTATAAAAAATACTTTTAATTATTTATTATTATATTTAAATTGTTTCAATAAAGTTTTTCTCTTTAATTATTTATTTCTGGTTTATTTAAATCTTAAGGGTATAAAATATAAATTGGACAGAAATTATGCATTATATAATTTATTAATGTACTTTCTATAAATAATATTTTTGTTTGTTTTATAGCTATAAGCTATTTATATTATTAATAATTAATTTCATATTACAATTATAATAAAATGGAATTCATGTTTAAGTGAGGATATACTTTTCATTCCCCAGGTAGAGCCGTACAGTGTTTAATATAGTTTTCAAATAAAATCTATATAATTTTGTAAATTAAATTAAACTGTTACGAAATTCTCTCAAAAATATACCTAAATTACAATTAATTCATACTTTTTTACCTTTACTTTGTAGAATTTCATTTAAAAAAAACACTGTTGGTCAAATGAAAATGCTACACATAACAAATTCATTATTATTTTTATCTTCCCCAGCACTCCAAAAAAAGGGCAAATATCTGTCCAATAATTGTGATACGATAAAATTCGTTTGTAATCAATTCTTTATACATTATTTTTTTTTTAAAGATCATTCAATTTCATTATTGAATTATGCACAAATTGAACAAAAATGAAATAAATTATATACAATTTCACGATAAATATTATATTAAATATCATGACGTGATCTTTAAACTTAATCAACTGTTTTTTTTTTTTTTTTGTGATAAATATTTTAATGAAACAAATTACTTCTTAATTAAACTTCAAAATCAAAACATAAATTATCTGTCATTTACGATGAAAATTAATGATTTGATTTTTGTAATTTTAATTATAATTTCTCGTAATTTAAAATTGTTACAAAAATTTTCTATATAGAAAATGATAATCATTGATAATTGTTTTACCTATTTATAGAGTGAGAGGAGGTACAACAATTAATCTTTCTAGTATTCCAATTATTTTATATCACAGATAAATACTGTAATCATAGAAATAATTTGTATATCGTCGTCTGAGAAGTGAAATGGTTGTAACCGAAAAAAATTATGTTACGAGATAAACATGTTTAAATTATAATATTTCTTTTATCACACGGTCACAAGTATAAATTTTGTATTTAATTTAAAATTTTATACTAAAAACTTTATATTAAACTCTTTTTTATTATAAAAAAATTAAATAAGATTTTATTTATGCTGCATAGCAATTTTTACATATACGAGTACGAAGATTAAAATCATTATTTAACTAATAAAAGTTAAAAATCATTTATGTATAACTCAAAATGTGGGTGGTATGAAAAAAGCATAGCTATATCAAAATTTTCGAAAATAGAAATTTTTTTACTATATTCAAGACATTATAGACCATAATTTTTATTGCGTGATTTAAAGCAATAAATCTATTTAACAAAAAAAAAAACAAAATAATAATAATGATAATATCCTTAATGGTAATAAAGTAAATAGTACAAGAATATTTGTTATTGTTGAAGCATAGGTCAAAATTAGAAGTAAACTTATAGGCAAATATTAAAATAAAGCAAGTGAGAAGCCGCATAGTAAATAATTATTACATAATATTATTTAGTGTTGAAAAATAGCTAATGCATTTAATCATATTAGTAAATTTTCACCCAAGTTTAAATCTTTCTATTTTCCCCGATCTATAAAATTAATGATTAAAAAAAAATTCTTTTCGAATTCTTCTTCTATTCTATAAAGTAATTGCTTTTCTTCTCTTGCCAAAAACGAATTTCTATATTAGAGATAATGTTACTGCGGTGTTTTGGCAAAAAAAAGCTCAACATTATAAATTATTTTCCTCTGGCAAAATACAACACAAAAAAAAACATAAAGAAAACGTTAAGGAATCTGTTTTTGTTGTGATTCTCTTTTAGAAATTATTGGATAAAATAAATCTGTGTTCTTTTGCACGTAAACAACATTTATTTTATTTGTAGAATTTTCTATTTTTTTATTTTTTTTTTAAGTATAGATAAAAGGTGAAAATATGATGCTAAATAATTTTTAACTTTATTTGATTAAAATAAAAATTTATTTTAGTCTTTTTTAAAAAAAAATGTGCAAAAAACCATCGTTGTAATAAATATAAATTCATTTAAAATAAAATAAAATGTAATTATTGAATGAGCAAATTTTTAAAGGGTGGAAAGCCAAAATAATATAATTTTGGATTTGATTAAATTATTATTGTACTAGAAAATTATATAAATTGAATTTATCCATTAAGGACATTCTTAAGGGATATTTATCATTGGTACAATTAGCTTTTAAAAAGTATTATGAGGATTTTTGGAATATTATTTGAAATTGTGGGAAAAACAATTCTATAAATGTTTCTATTTAAATGTAGCATAAAAATCAATGTTATATTTTGTTTCTAAATTAAAAAAAATATTCTTTCAAATGTTTAAATAAGAAATATAATCTTCAATTTTTGAGGTAAATTACCTAAAACATATATTTAAGTAATTAAAATTTAATTTATTTAAACTAGGTAAATTATCCTTTTTTCCCTAATTTCAAAATAATTTTAATTAAAATCAAATGCTAATAATTACAAATAATTTATATTACTTATAAAAGATGGATACTCCTTTGTGGTTTAAACTGTACGGCATTTTTTCCCTAATTATATACGAGTATATCCTTTTTTTTGTCTTGTTGCCAAAACATATATGAGTTAAAGAAAACTTTAAAATTGCTACCATATAGAAATACAAACTTTAAATTATCTTCTTTAATTTTTATCGTCCTTTTAAATGGAATAGAAACTAACACACAGGAAAAATGAAAAAAAATATTTATGTATATATTATAAGTTTTCCTAACCGCACAAGAAAACCTTTTGACAAAAAAAAATAAACGAATTTTCATCTCAATGATCCAATTAAGATGAAAACACAAAAGATAAATGAATTTTCTGGGATTTCTGTTTTTCTGTTTTTTTTTTTTTTTTCATTATTATTTCAATTTTTTTTCATTGTATTTTCTTGAAGGATTAATCCTTAATACAAGATGGGTTAAAGATATTTCATATAGAAAAATAAAATAAAATGAAATGTTAAAGTTTTAGTACTATTTCATTTAATTTTTGGAGGTATGATAGTGTATAATAGAAAATACGCGTATAAACGACATAGTAAAAGGCATGAACCATTTCATCTTTTTTTTTTTTTCAAATTGATAGATAAGGTTAAGACCTATGCTTAACTCAATTAAGTTGCCATACCATACACAATTGTTCTATAGATATTTCTTTGTCCTTTTAAGGATAAATATTATAGAAAAATTTTATTTGGGAAAATGAAAATCAGTTTTTTTTTGTAGGTTTTTAAACAGAATTAACTTTTTAATGTGATTTAATGAATGCTTTTACTTTATTGGAATTAGAAAATTTTAGTAGTAAAGCAATTTCTGAAATATTCATTTATGTATATGGCATATAGGAAAAAAGATTAACACAGAAAAGACTTTGTAGTTCCATTGACCTTTTCGAGATCAGTTTGAGATTTTTCTATTATTATATTTCCAAATTCTAAGACTGTGATATATTCTAGTAACCATTTTCATTTTCATGGATCAAATTGAGTATTTTTTTAGGATATATAATTTTTAGTGAAATAATGTGTCTATATATTAATTAGCTAGCAAAGTTCATTTACGTATTTTTTAGATTTTGATTGCTTTTAAAATATCGCAAATTGATTAAAAAACCTTTCTTTGGACCAAATAGTTAAGTGAAATATTAATATAAAAAATTGTAAATGATATACCAGTAAAAATAAACACTATACCAATTATCTTTATCATTCCAAAAATATCAAATATATTTATATATACTAATTTATTTAATATTTACACAAGAAATTTCAATTATATTTAATAAGTAATATTTTTCTATTTAAAAAAATTATATATTTGTTCAAAGTTTAAAATGAATTTTCCTTAAACCAAAAAACAAACATTAAAAAAATCTCATCAATAAACACATTTTTCTGTTTATTTTCAATATCCAAAATATTAAGATAATTTTTTCCGAAATTCTTTAAAAAAAAAATCGTTTTCCGACATTAGATTTATCAGAAAAAAAGAAGCAAAACATAAAATGCTCCATTTATCAGGACGTTTACAAAAAATAATCTAAAGATAAATATTTTTATATTTATCTTTATTTAAAAAAAAATTATATATTTTTTTTTTTTGTAAAGCCTTAAGGCAGGATATAATAATGAGCTTTCAATAATACAAACAACTTAAGAGCTAAAACAACATAAATGAAAATTGTTTCCAACAAGAAAAATTACATTAAAAACTAAACTATGTAAAATAATGAAAAGCCATAAGAAAAAATCGAAATTAACTAATTTTTGGTTTACAAAATCGACTTCTAAAAATTATTATTGATTTTCATATATAGATTGGTATAAAAGTTTTCATTAAATCGAAATTGTTTTTAATTATTTTTCTTGGTAATCCTGTTTTGGTTTCTAAAAAAAAAAAATCGAATTTATGTTTAGTTGTCTTGAATGTCTTTTTAATAAAAATTGTTTTATCCACTGTAAATGATGGTAACATTGCAATTTTATTAGTAACGTTCCATTTATATAAATTGGGTACTTATGTCCTCTGAGTACATGGAACGCTAACTTTCAACTCCGATGTACTCTGAATGGATAGGAAAATGTTTGATCTGAATTGCATTTATATTAAAACACTTATTTGTAGTCCATTTAGTCCATTTATTGAGACTGGAGCACCCCCGAATCGACCTACGATACCCTATGTCAATAATTGCAGCCTAGTGACTACGAATATAGTATAAATATTCCCTGGGGCAATCCAATTGGAAAGCAGGTGGTCAAATCACTACACCAATATTGAGAAATGTATATGCATGAAAAAATGCAACTCGACTACTCCAGAAGATAAAAATTTAGCTAAATGGAACGCTATTAATATTATATAACATAAATAAAGTAGAGTAACTACTGACTCTGCTGAACATATTACATTTTTTCATTGAGAGACAAGAATTTTTTTTGGACATGCAATATTAAGGATTCCTAATATAAAAAAAAACTACTTTTTTGTGTTAGTTTTTCTGATAAAGAACATTGGAAAATCATAATTTTTTTCCTATCCTATAATTTGATATGGTCTCTTAAACGAAAACTAAAGCAAAGCATGACCTCAATTTGTTTATTTGTAGTATTATTTTAATGTATGTACAATTTTTCTTGTTAGCTATTATAGTTTTTTACTTGGTAGTATGGATAATTTATTTCTATATTTTGACTTCATTTACTGAAAAAGGATTTTTGAAAAAATATTGTAAGATAGAATTTCGTTCTTTTTTTTTTATTTAATTCTTTAAATTTAAAGAGGAATGAACATGCTTATGAATTTTTAAAATTAATTAAATTTATAATATTTTGCAAAAAGAAATGTTTTATAAAATCTAATTTTATGGTTTTATAAATTGGGAAAGAGTTAAACTATTCGTCTGAATATTTTTTGCTTCCCTTCCTTAAAACCTTTTCCATTTATTATACAATTTAGAATAGTGGAAATCTTAAAAGGTTTCTTTCAGTGACATTTCATAATTACTATTAAACCATTACACCAAACTAACTTATTTCCAAAATGTCCTCCTTTCAAACCAGTCATTGATTATTTATCAATTACTTTTAAATTTAATTATATTTTCAAATTATCACTTGATCCTCCAAAACCTTCTTTGTTTCACAATTCATTTCCACAAAATGCAATGCATTTTTCTATTGTATATATTGCAGAAAATGTCATTGTAAATAAGTTTTTTTTTCAAATAGTGCACTATAAATTTTAAACAGAAATGTACATGCATAATAACCTCAAAATAATATGTAATAATGTAATTCGCTACACTTACAAAACTATAAAGCAAAAAAATGTTATCTGTCAGATTATAAACCAGATAAAAAAAAAAATTACAGAAAATAATAAAATTTTTAACATTATAATAACGACATAACGAAATTTATCCTCTACTGACACTAACATGTCATTATGCCAGTAACAGAAGGGAAAACGATTTAGTGCAAAAAAAAAAAGAAGAAAATAAAACGTAAATTTTTCCCATTTGCCCTTTTAACCGTGCCCTTAACGAAAGAACAAAATAAAAATAATTTTATAAAATCGAGTTACATTTGACATTTACGATGGCATTATAATATTGAAATGCACTTATGCAATAGAATATATATTTTAAGCTGTAAATAATAATTTTTTTCAATATAAATTTAATAAAATTAAAATCTAAAAAAAATTAAATAATGCTGTAAAACATATCAAAATTGCATGTTAAAAGAAATTCATAAAAGCTAATCAGCACCTACAATAAACTTTTTTTTTTGTTTGATTATGGTATACAAAAATTATGTGTGAGTATTTTTGTTTGGAAGAGGGGGGGGGGGGGGGGGTGATTGGAGCTTTCAGGTTTTGCATGTATGTTCAAATTTTATTAGAAGGATATATGACACGAACATTTTTTGAATAATTTCCTTATATAATAATGATGCATAATATAATACTAATTTAATTTATTGCAAATGTATGTAATGCGGAGGGGTTTTAGCGACATTAACAAGTTTGTAAATTATATTGTATATATTCGGAATATAGTTTCCTAAGGATACTTTTAAACTATAGAAACAGAAAAAAATGATGTCCTTGATGAAGTTATATATACTATTACGTTTATTTACTTGTACAATCGACTTAAAGGTTAATCAATGCTGAGTGCCCTACTCTAAACTTTGGTTTTTTAAAAGAATTTAACAAAATAACATGCACCCCCCTTTAACATTTCAATATCAATTAATCAAAGAATATAAGTTATAAATTTTATACGGAATGTGATAAAAATTATAGCATGATTGGATGTTAAAAAACTTATTATTTTTAGTAAAGTGCATGCACAACAATTTATATATGGTATTTTTCTGTAAAATTAATTGTTTATATAAGAGCGGATTAGAATTTTTTTGTTTGCATTATGAAAATTATATAGAAGAGGGAAATTAAATATTACATTATGTTTTCTTTTTGTTCTTATTAGAAATATATAACCACCCACCACAGGAAAATAGAAAATATTTATTCAATATTTATTTTTCGGTCTTTTTTTTTTCGCTATAACTTGAGCAAATTAAAAGATTTTTCAATTTTGTTTGGATAGAGTTTTGTTATAATTTAAATTTCGCGTAGAGACCAAATTTATTTAGTTTTATAGAGACTACTTGTGTTCCAAATTTCACCTAAATTGGATCCAAATTGTATCCAAATGCGATTTTTTTTTTAATATTTTGAATTTCCAGAAAACATAGGCCAAAAATGACAAAAATTGACTCTGATGTGTAGCACCATATTCTATTCCCATGCATTTGCAAAAAACAGGATCAAAATCCGATAATTACAGCTCCAGTTATCGGCCAACTTTATCCTTCCAAGGTGTATTCGTAAAGAAATTCCCTCTTTCCTTTACCAAATCACCCAAAATTCTTTTCCAAATTTAACTTTGACAAAATAAATATATTTCCAATATTTTGTAAATATTGATTTATATATTTATTTGTTTTCGTGATCCAGATAATTATCCTTATTATTTGTTTATTAGTATCAAAATTTTACCTTTGTCTAATAATTATTTTTGCAAAAGAATTTTATATATCATATATAATATAATATATAATTATTGTGCGATTATTATAATTTGCTATGGAAAAATACTACGATATTATCTAGATATCTCTATATTATATAATATCTTTTAGTTATATATATAAATTATTGCAAACGATTAACCTTCCGAACAATAAATGTTAACATAGAATTTAATGAAAGTATTCATATTTTATGAGGAAATCATGATTATATAGAGAGGATAATGGATATTGTTTAATATTATATTACTATTTGACTGACTATGTATATATATGTATATACAAAAATGATGTAATTTTATTTACAAAAAAAAATAATAATGGAAAATATATTAGAATATATTATTAATTAGACGTTTCCTTTAGAGAGGATATTATCTACCTTTGCTGGTATAAAATTGTAATACAAAATTATAATTTAATACAAGTTTAAATGGAAAACAAGAGAAAGAGCTTAAACTTTACATAAAAGTCAACTTATCGAATGCAAATTGTATACATAATTAAATATAATGTTCATATTTTTTGTCTGACTTAAATTTGAATTAGAAAACTTTGTTTTGAAAATGTATAATCCCAAAATTTATTAAATTTTTGTTTTCTCCTTTCGTTTAAACATTTTTTGATGATTATTTAATCCTTTTAGATAAAATATATTTTGTCCATCTGTAACTCATTTTGGAGTAAACTTTGTCACACAGTTTATTTATGTATAGAATTGTACAAAATAAAATTTGTGATAGAATAGAACAAGGCGAAATTGAAAGGATTTAAATGTATTTTTCAAATTTAAACATTAATTTATATTGGTAATGCACTGAGATTAGTGTCAGACATATCTCATATTGGCAGGATAATACAGATTAGACTGTAAAAGAATAAATCGATGACCTCGAATACTACTATCGTAAGTCAAATAGCAGTTGCTTTTTACTTACGATAGTAGTATTCGTGGCAATCGAAATGTTAAATTAAATTTTAAATACATAATTTTAAGTGACGTATCGTATAATCATGCCAAAATTTCCAGACCCAAGCGAGCACTAATCAATATATAATAAATCAATCTTTTTTTACATATAAAGTTTTCCGGTTCATATTTTACATAATTACAGTTTCTTTTAATAATATTAAAGTATCAATATTATGATTGATATTATGGTTATTAACAAAACTTGCAATTTTAATCATAAAAATATAAAAAAATCTTGACTGGTGAAATTTTAAATTCAAATCCAAAAAGTAAACTTAAATTAAAAATTAACTTAATTTTTTTATGGTTATAAAATTTCACAATTAACCCATTCAAAGAAAATAAAGGTTAAATAGATGAATATTTGTGATAACGAAATTCTTTTTTTTATTAAACTTTTTGTCTCTGTTGGGCAAAAATTAAAAAATAAATAAAAAACTTTTCCCAAATGAATAGCTAAAAAAATTGTTTTTAAAGGGAATTCACCTTCTGGGTAAATTTCAAAGTTTTATCATTTCAAATTGTGTTTTATTACGAAAATAACAACAAACAATTTTTATTTTTCATTAAGGCATCAGGACTTTTGAGAAATAATGTGTCAAAACTTTGATTAATAAAATTTTCTAAAATTGGATGAATTAAGTGCTTTACAGGATTATGAAAACTATTTGCAAATTTACGTTCCAATTTCTCAAAATTAATTATTTTTAGAAATGTGGTCTAAGTTTTGAGCCATCTATGGATTAAAGCATCTCAATATCTAGGTAATTTACATAATATTTGGATGATCGCAATTATCTCAATTGTAAATTTCAATATTGAAAATTTTTAGCTATCAATTTGTTCATAAATTATAAAAGCATAAAAATCTCAATTTATATTTTAATAACCACAAGGGAAATTGTCTGAAAAGTTTCACAACGCTTTTATCGTACAGAAAATTTAAAATGATTTATTTATTATCGGTTTTTAAAAAAAAAAAAAATATATGAGTAGGAAAATTTTATTGGTTTAATTTAATTTCAAGCTGGTAAAGCTTTTTTATAATTTACATTAGATGCGATAGAATAATATTTTTTAGCTGATTATAGGCAAATGTTTAGAAAATAATCAATTAATGCAACATCAGTCAGAATAAAAAATACTTTCTTTGTTTAAACTTTTTCAGATTTCTTATGATTTTCATAAGCTTCCAAAATCCTCGGCAATTGAAAAATAATTATTTTATATAATAATTAGAAAATCCTTACAAACGACCAACAGGACAAATTCAAAACCGAAAATCAAGGACCAAAACCAAACACACATAAACCGAAAAAATGATATTTTCTTGTTCTAAAAATATTTTTGAATTATTGAATGGAAAAATTATTTTCTTTTTATAGAAATTTGTAAATTTTTCTTAAGAAAATTTATATACTTTTTATACACATACTGGAAAAGTCTAAACTTTAATTCAATTTCCAAAAGAAAAATGTTACAAAAAAAAAAAAAATTTCTTTGTATTTTTCTTTAAAAAACAAAAAAGTTTTTTTTTTTTGGTATCTTCAAAAAAAAAATTTACACATAAAAACAATTTATGTAATAAAATCACTTTCTTTTTATTGTTTTTTAAGTGCTTCTCTTTCTTGTTCATCATTTTTCATCCGGAATTTGCGAAAATATTATTATGTATATACGAAACAAATAAAAACAAAGTTAAATTTTTACGCATTTCGAATTAAATATTATATATACGTACGGAAAATACTTTAAATTTAAATTTCCATTAATAAAAAAAATGGAATATTATATAATTATTTTTATGGTTTTTTTTGTGTGTACTATTATTTTATATTACATTATAATATTTTCGTTCGTTATATTATCTTTGAAAGCTTTTTTAATACAAATTTTACACCAACACGTCAATCTGCATTAAAAAATCAAATTATTATTTTGTTTGTACTTTTTTGGTTGACCAAAAAAAAAATACAATTTAATTTTATCCCGAAATTAATATGTATATAAATTTACTTTACTTCCTTTTTTTAAGGCTTTTTTTTTAGGAAAAATATTAACGCTATACTTTTCTATCCGTCTGTCTTCCTGTTTATCTGCCATTAAGAAACCAATTGAAATTTCTGCGGCAGAATATTATATAGCATATTTAAATGTAAATGTAATGTTCTAACTCTTCACCAAAAATGTTGGCAAAACCTAGTCTATTACATAGTTCCATTAAAATTCCTTTAATTCAATTTATATCCGCAATGGTAGCAGGTAGCACTATGAACTCTGACCATACTGTGATTTTATTTATGGCAAATGATCATACCAACATTGATTATAATTCATCGAAATATGATGAAGAATATTTTGTATAACTTTGTGACTAACGAAAATAGCTCATACTTATGAAACTATTGAACAATATGAGTGATATTTTTTTTAAAGGTATATAAAAAATTTTATGGAAAAAATAAATAAATTGAAAATTTGTTACAAATATGAAAATGTATATTTTTAGAATAAAATAAATAATAAAAGAAAAGTTCACTTCCTGTTTTGTAATTTATTGTACAACTTTTTCAATTTCAAAAAAGTAAAAAAAAATATTAATACAAAATATTATACAATTTAATATTTTTTTATAGAAATTTATTCAGGAGCATTTAAAATTTATTGAATTTATCGGGAATATTTGAGAGCTATATGGTGGGTGTGGGTGCAAGCAAAATAAAAAAAACACCAAAATAGAAAATACAATTTGAAATTTTCGATCATAATTACGGAGATTAATGAAATCGGTTGCTGGGGTATTAATTTTTTTTTTTTTTAATTTTAGGTCAATCATAAATTTTTAATCCTTTGACGATTCTCTAATTAGTGAAACAACCTTGTAAAATTTGATTATTATCCTGTGGATTATGACATTTTTTTTTGTGTGTGTAGAAAATGACGAATAACACTTTGTATATTATTTGTGTTTTCCTCTTTTCAGGACTTTTGTCAAAAATATAATTTTTCTGCAGGTAACCGGTAATGAGTCTCTAGACAATATGCTAATGACAACGTTGTCCCTGGTAACGAACGAAACAATATAAAAGAAAATTTTGTATATAAATCCGTTTTTTATTTTCTTAATTTTCTGGGTATGTCCTTTTTCTGGTTGGAAAATATTGTTTTGGAAATGTATCTTTTTTGTTGAGAAAAATAACTAACTATAACAAAAATGTCTATAAGTTTGTTTTTTCGTTTTTTGGTATAACAAATATTTAATTGTGTTTATTTTTGGCTCATTGTTTAGCATAGAGAAAAAAAAAATGGACGATAAATGTGAAAATGTAAGCATTTTTTTTTCCAAAGAAAAAATTACTTTTATTTTAGTTGGATAAGTTTTTTTTTTCCACTAGACTTACATATTATATTTTTGAAAATAGATCCAACAACCATTTTTATGTGCACTGTGAAATATTTCTCTATATAATTCTTTTGGCTTCCATTAAATTTTAATCATTATCTACTGCCATTTTGATGGTTTATCTTGACTGCCATTTTGATTTCGTAATGTAAACAAATTGATAACTTATGGTTGTCAAACATTCGTTAAACATACAAATACTACACTTATCTAACATTTTAAGGATTGAAAATTCTGATAGATAGAAAATTTATATAGTTTATTGAATTTTTTTTATATATTAAAAATAAACGAAATTTTTAACAGTGTATGGTACTCATAATATTTCAAATTCACACTTTACTTTACTTTACTTAATTAGTATAACTAGAATAGAGAATTCATTAACACAAAACAATAGAGGTGATTTTTATCATTAAATTTATAAATTTATTTTTCCTCTATTTTTGTTTTTCTCACTTGTTTTTCTTTTTTTTTTCACCATTTTTTGTTGTTGTTGTTTTCTATTCTATTCTACTTTTTTTTGTGACCTTTAAACCCTGATAAAAATTTATATAAATGAAGACACGAAACGAAACACTTAACTGACAGTGGTAAAAAATATGTCCTAAAAAAATATTTATCTAGAAAGAAATTTCTTAATTTTTTTTTATTTTTAGTATTCTAAAAGTAGGTGATGTGGTAAATTGTTAATGATAAAATTACGTAAAAAGATAAAAATAAATTTTTCTAAGAGTCTAAATTTTTTTTTTGTTTTATTATACACGGAAAAAATATCTTAATTTATTTTATTACTGGGGATGGCAAGCAACAACATTAAAGTGAAAAGGGATAAATATATTTTTATATTATTATGCAAATTTCAATTAAAATAAATTCATTTAATTTTAGGTTAAAAATATTTATAAGTTTGATAATTTTTAATTAAAACAATTTATTATGTGAATAATTATTATTGATTTTTTATTTGGTTTTTTTGCTGGCAAGAGATTAAAATTGGATTAATTATAATTATCCATTTAGTAAATCCGCGTTTAGGATTAAATTGGTATTAAAGTTATTGCCAAAAAAATAGGAATTAAATTTTACTATTAATTTTAATTAGGATATTTTATTTATTTATTATAAAAAGGATATAAATGGTTAAATGTTATTTTTGTCAAAATTTAAAGTATAGAAAAAAAGTATTTCGAAAAATTTCACTTTTTGCTCAAATACAACATCGCGTGAAAATTATTATACATATAAAAAAATATGTTATGATTTAATTATTAAATTCATCAAATCAATTATATTAATTGAATATTATTAAATGACACTAACTTATATAGTGAAATTAGTTTAAAATAAAATATGGACGACGAATAATAAATTTATTGATAAATATTTTAATTTATTTTATATATATATTTTTTTTTTTCGGTTTTTATATTTTCATTTCAATATTTTAACATGTAGAAATAGTTTTAAACAGAAAACAAAAATATTAAGCTACATTAAACAACAAAATTTATATCAAAAATTTTAATATTAATAATATTACATGTCGTTTGGTACTCATCAGACCGTTTTGATTTTGGTTTTTCGTAAAATTTCATCATATATTATTTTTGTGACTAGAAAATGACCATCATCCATAACTATTATATGTATATACACATAGAAAGAAAATCAGTCAAAAGGAAATTGAAATATTTCTTATATATTATGTTGTTATAATATATTTGGGAATATTGTTATTGATTTTTTATTAGGGTCTAGTGTAGGAAAGTAAAACAGATTGGATGTCCATTTTGTAGGAATTACTTACCTATATGCTTTTATCGCGTCACAACTAATTTCTTTTCATTTTTAGTTGCCCAAGGATAAATTTTCTAATAAAATATATCAGGATTTGTATACGATATACGAATAAATTAATTCATTATGTCAGCTGTATACCAGAAATAAATCATTTGAATATAAATGAACTAAATGCTATACTGAATTTTAGATATATCTTAGTGGAGCATTAATAATTGCAATAAATATAATGTACAACCGCAATATATAGTAATTCAATAATCATAATCATTAGACAAAATCGAAGATTAAATTGTAGTGGGTGATTTTACACTTCATGCTATTATGAAAATTATCAACTTATTATTTCATTCACTCAGACGGATTCAATAATATGCTGAATTCATATTGTCTTTACATAATAAATAATATTGTTATAGTAATTAGTGAGTAATTATATCAAGTTTAAAATATATTATACAAAATTATACAATCACATTTCATCATGTAATTTATATCATGTATTTCTATCAAATCAGACAAATAATATATTTCATTAAACAAATAAATATATAACTGATTAAAATTTTAATTTAAAATTCATTAATTACTGTAGGATGCCGCAACAAGCATTACTCTCTCAACCTCAAGTATACAAACGCGAACGAAATACGAACGAAAAACAATTATATAATTTTCAATGCTACAAAAAAATCTTAATTCCAATAAATATAATAAAAAAAATTTTTAAAATATAATTTTGGAATGAGTGAAATAACGACATAAATAAAAACGTGTTATATTTAATTTGTATGATTAAATAATTCAAGGAGAGTACAAGTGAATTTTTAAAAATCTCTTTCATATTTTAATTGATTCAACATTTTTATATAATTGATCAATTGATCAATTAAATAAATGTTGTTTTAAAAAAAAAATGTTTATAGTATTTTTTTTTCTGTCATATTCTCCAATCAGGAAACACTTTCAAGTTAACCCAAATTATTTTTATTATTTTTAATAAATAATAAATTCTTTTAAATAAATTATGAAAAATGAATTTAAATGATTGTATAATTTATATTTTTATGTTTTGTTATAAATAATTGGAAATTGAAAATTGCCTTCTTTTACACAGCACAATTCTCTTATTTGGCTAATTTTATTTGCACAGTTCTGTGAGCTTGAATGTCAGTTTTAGTAAATAAATGAAAAAATGCCATAAAAATGTAAGATTTGATAAAAATAAAATATAGATCATAAAAATTATTTTACGAAATTATATCCAGAAATGTCACAAATGTATGTACATATTAATATTTCTGTACATTTTCTGTAACAACAACTGGGTATGGACTACGATTGTCGCATAGCCACCTATACTGTCTTGAATTGAAGGTAATTAAAATACCTACATTTTGATGTAGTATACGTATAGATGGTACTGACTATTGCCATACTCAACTCATACTAACTTTTATAATTAATAGAAAAATACTATATTTATATTAATGTTATAATAATTTTGTCGTCAAATTGGATTATGTTGCAACAAATTGTCGACAACAATCTAATCGCAGAGTTTGTTCACACAAATGTGGTCAACATGGTCATTTTATTCAGAATTGTCCAAAGAAGAGTCCTGATGAACAGAAAATAATTGAAAGAAAATAGATCTGTGTGCTTTTTCAGTAGAGATTATCTTTTTGTGATAACGTTGATAATTTGCGAATTTTTTATAAATCAATGTTTATGTATATTTATGTGATTAATAAAATAGACGTACTTTACAATGTATCTACATTTCAATTTCCTGAATTAAATTTGTAGATGTGTGAAATTTTATTCCTTTTTTTTATTAAATATTTTATTTGTCCTTATACATATTTTATTTTAAAAAAAAAATATTGAACTGAATAAAAAAATAAGTGGTAAATACATAATATTTTTTTTTTTGTTAAAAAACAATTTGTTAAATTAATTTTTATTTGTATTTTTGCTGAACAATCAATTTAAGAATTTATATTTTGTTACCAATGGCAAAATTAAAATATATTTTTTATATTTTTTTTTTATATGTTTATTAATTAATTAAATTTTTGTTGAAATAATTTTGTCTTTCAATAATTGATATATAAAATATATTAAATAAAAGTACCAATAAATAACTTTTTTCAAAAAAAAACAGAAATTTAATTAAATCGCTTCACTAAATTTGCAGTCATATTTATTTGATTTTCGGAATGGGAAAGGTCAATATTGCAGTGATTTCGACAGAAAGTTTTTTTGTGTTTACATATTATTGGTTATAATAATTTTGGTTCTTGCACTTTGACAGTTGTGGGAAAATTTGGTGGGTAATGATCTATTTCGTGTTTGTGTTCTTATGGTAGCTGGCCCGAGGGTATGGAATGCCTATCCTTAATTTCTTCGGAATCTAAAATGTGTTAAAGTGCAATTCAGCCTTTAGACCTAGAAACTAAAATCATCATAGCTCTAAGCAATTTCTAAATTTTGACAATATTCTATGTCACTTAAATTTTTTCCTAGAATAACTTAAATTTTCGTAAAACAAATAATATTAATATTTCTTAAATAATTTTCTCTTATTTTTCAATTAACGCAATTTTTTTTTTTTTGATAAAAATTTAATTATAAATGACTTTTCCCCTAAAAAGAAAAAAATTAAAATATCCTCACAGGCAAAAAAAAAAAACTAAAAATATTTTTTTTCAAAGTTTAAAACCAAAAAAAAAAAAAAACTTTTCTTGTAAAAAAGTATTTCGATAAAAATATTATTTTTTTTTATAGAATTAAATTTATTATATATTTTTCCTACAAACTTTTCTACAAACCAAAAAAACTTTTGCTTATAAAGTAATTAAGATAAGCGACAACGTAGAAAAAAAATATTTGACAAGATTTTCTTTAAAAATTTTCATTAAATTTTTCTTGGTTATGTATATAAGTTTGTCCTGTGCGGAACAGTAAAAGTTTCATTATTTTTATGTAGAAAATTTGTATATTAATTTTTAAGCACATTTCCGTAAATTAATTTTTTAGGAAAACTGTCAGTTAATTACAATTTTTTGGTACATAATTTATTGTAAAAGTTGTAGATTAAGTTCTTTCATCAAACTCCATAATTTGATCATGTTTTCCTTAACTTTGTTTTTGTTTTTTTAGAAAAATATCTAATTATCACTGACCTGTAAATGCTTTTTATGAATTTTAAAATAATAATATTTTTTTAGTATTAAATAACATAAAATTAACGATGAGAGACTGTCAAAAATTGGGAAGATGTTGAGTTAAAAACGTGTTCTTAATTCATAAATTAAAAAAATCTTGATGATATAAATTAAAGTTAGATGTTCGTAAAATATTATCTGGGTAATAAGGGAATTCCATTAATTTTCATATTTAAATTGTAATAATTAAAAATATTAAGAATATATTTTAAAGTGAAGTTTTATATGTTCAACCATTTGCTATCAACATTTTCTATTAAAATTTTTCTGTTTATCATTTTCTAAATCGACAGACACAACAACATTTTTAGTTATGCCTTTAATCTAATTTGCTTATCTAACCGAAATAGAGAAAATCAATTAACCTAAATAATATTTCTCGATTTCACTTATACTAATTCTAACAGAAAAGAATCCTGTTTGTTAAAAAACAGAAAAAAATCCTGTTTGTTAAAATATAGCTGTCATTAACTGATCCATTATTTAATTTGAAAATTAAAACAACTAAAATACAATATAGTAAAAACATTTAATCTATATACTTAATTGAATGTTATTTGCACAACAATTTTTCAACAAATTAATCAATTTTATATAATATTCCGTTCCCATATTTCGATCATATCAAAACATTGACATCATTTAACATTTCTATATAATAAAAGTGTTAAAAGCTAAAGGATTAATAATAAATCTGTATAAAAAGTTAAATAACTCTCTAAGGAAATGATCATTTTTTATATATACAAAATTAAAAATGATTTATTGGAAAATGATTTTTTCCAATAATTGAAAAAACAAACAAACAAACATTAAAAAAAATTCCCTTTAACTATATAAAATAATTTTAATCTTTTATTGATTTTATATTTCAAAATAATATTTTCCCTTACAAATTATAAAAGCTTTTCCTTTCATCTTTCTTGTGAAAATAGTGAAAAATTTACGATATTATATATTTTTTTATGTATACATATGTGAAATATAATTGTCAACATGAATTTTTTCAGTCATTTATCATTTTTCATTATATATATGTAATACTGCTCGTATCTCATATGGTATATTATTATTTTTTTACATCTAATTCGTTTTCCTTTTTGCGCTCCCATCCTTCACAAATACTTGAAACTTTATAACTTTTTTATGCATAGCAATAATTTTCTCTTTCTTGATATCAAGATTATGGTGACAATAATAGTATTTATCCTGACAGTAACATATTATTTATGTCAATAGACGAAAAGAAAACGCGAAAATATATTTTTCATTTTTTCCAAAAACAAAAATTTTGCAGTAAAAATTTTTTTTTAAAGAAAGTTTTGGAAAATTAAAAATTTTCTTTCTAATTTTTTGTTTAGAAAATATTAACATAGCTACATAAAAATAGTTTGCAACATGATAAAAAAAATGCTTATACTACAATTTTTTGTTAGTGGGGTTGAACAATAAATAATATTTTTTAAGTGGGTTTATTTAAAATAGGAAAAACAACATTTTTCGCATAAATATTGTTAAAAGTATTTAGATTGCATGTTGATAAATGATTTTTTTCATATTTAATATATAATAAATTTTAATCATCACCTTTTGTATCCTGGTTGCTTTTCATATACAGAGTTTTTTTTTGTTTTATTTTTATAGTTAAAATGTGTGAGAAATTATGTAAATGAAAATTGTTTTGAAAAACATTATTATTTAATATAAAAAAAAATTGTACTATTAGGTCATAGCATGTAACATTTACATTTAAATAATTTTTTTAGAACTGATTCATTTTTAGAATGTTAAATGAAAAATATTTTGACCTTACAATAACTAAAAAAAAAAATAAGTTTTATATAAAATAGTTTAAAATTATCAAGCATTGTTTTTGTGTAAGCATAAATTATCTAAAATATATTATGATGAAAAGTAACATTAGATTAATAAATTATCCACAAATTAATAAGATTATATTGATCGATTCAGTGTAACACCTCTCCTTCTTAAACAAAGATGAATGAGGTGAATTTGGTGTCTATCGACAAGGAATTTTATTTATAACAAAATTATGCAAACAGAATTTAAAAAAATTTATTAATTTGCCCAAGTTATAGTAAAAAAACATCGACATTCGACAACTGCTCAGATGAATACTCTACGTAAGTCTTTCTTCATGAAGTTAATTTGATATTTTAAATGTTCATAATTTTTTTATGTATCCTTCGTCCTAACCACACACATTTTCATATTAAAATAATAAATTTATTTTATCATTTGATTAAATATTTAAAATAAATTTTCCCAAAATTTTATTCCTAAACCAAATTTAATTTCCTTTTTATAATTTAAAATAATTTTTAACATTGCGATTATAAATTTTATAAAAGTTCTCGTAATTTTATACTCTTTAAAACAAAAAAAAATTAATTTATATTTTTTTTAAAGGCAGAGAAAATATTAAAGGAAATATTTTCTGTATTTTTTCTGTAATTTGTAAAAAAAAAAAAAAGAAAATATCACTACCAGACATCTGAACCTATCCGTAACCTTGAAATTGTTTTAAGCTTTTAATATATATTTTTATTAGTCTGAAAAAAAAAAAAATGAACCACCATAAAAGACTTTTACCCATCATACTTTAACTGGGTGAGGTTAAAATTAAATTTAATACATAAAGTTCATATTAATAAAACCATATTAAAAATTGTATTTTGTGTTTAAAGTAAAAGGTACAACAAAAAAGAATTATTTTTTACAATAAAATTTATATTAAATATCATTAAATTGTGGAAATTGTTCTGACAGGATATATATCCAATTACTTGACGGTAATATATGTAAATTAAACTTTATGAAATAAACAACAAACTGACAGTCAAAATTATTAAGAAAATAATTATGAAATGACAGTTTTGTGTGTGGACTTTTGTAATTTTTTTAGATTAAAATTTTTGCATTTTGATAATCAATTTTTATAATTTTTAATCAGAATGAAATATATGATTAAATAGATTAAATTTTTTTTAATTAAATAATTAATTATAACTACGCTATTATACAAATTAACTACAACTTTCTATTCTGCTTAATCATCCCAAATTTTTTTATAGCTAAATTAATAAGTTTTCTATTTGTTGACATAATCATAATAATTTATTTTATTCATTTAATTGCTGGAAATAAAAGTTTATTTTCAGAATAATTATTCTCTATAACATTTATTTTAAGTATATACTCTAATAGCATATGGTTCAAATTAACCTAATATTTTTTTTTTAGGTGTTGATATAAAAAGAAAGTATATTTAATTTTTTCTTATTTAGTCACAGTTTTTTAATGATACAACATTTTGAGATAAATTTAAAATTTGAACACAGCTTTAAAGCCTGTATAACGATAGCTATAAATGTGGAAAATGTTTGTTACCCATCTAAAGTTCGAGCAAATCTCTATAACAATTAACATTTATATAGCTATAAAAATTAAGTTTTATGTTCATAATTTGTTATGAGAATAAATAAATACAGAAATGATATTTTTTTAAAGTCATTTACAATTAAGTTCTATGTAAAGCCAATTATTATAGGGTCAACATCATTTGCAGGAAATATGAAATAATAATAATAATAATAATAATGTCGCGCAACCTTTAATCTCATAGTACTCTGCTCATGAAGAGAGTACATAATATATCTTTATTATTATTATTATTTTTTTGTATAAATTTATATTGAAAAGATACCACAAAGATATCATTTAATGTTAAATAATTTGCAGAAAAATTATTTAAACATAATGATAACTACCTGATTCGCAATCGATAATTATAAAGTAAAAATCATATAATGTAGAGACGATATTAATTAAAGTTTTCCCAGGCCCAAATCGGGATTTTGAACCAAAAGAAGAAGAAAAATTATTTTCAAGTATTAACTCCATCGACTCTAATGGTCTCTAGTGGATTCAAGTTATGGGCTTTAATTAAATTAACTCACTTCTTAATTATGTTTTAGATGTTAGCGCACAGTTCTAAATTTTCTGGTGTCTCTGCAGTGGAAAACTCAGTGCAAAGTGAAAATTTACTTATTTTTACGTATACACATTTACAGCACATTTACACATTTACTTATACATATGTATATATTAAAAACTTATATTTTCTAAAGCTTCACATAAGTGGTTCATATAATAGACAAACGGATGAATAATCGTTTACGATACGAGCATATTTTTGTTTATTTATTATAATAAATCAAACAAAATTGATTTTATAATATTCGTAAAACATTATATAATATAAATAATAGAAATAATTACTAGAATCACAGATAAAAATGATAGTCTGTTAAACTTCTGTTATATAAAATAAAATTATTTTCAGAGCCAATACTCTTGAAATAAAATATATATTTATATATAGCATTTATTTAATTATTATATAAAATTTTCATTCCTTCATATATAAAAACTAATAAAACTTTTTAAAAAGTTTGTTATATTTTTGTTTGTTTATATATAAAATAAACTTTTGTGCTAAACCAGAAATTTTACTTGATTTATTTATATTCCCTATCGTGTAAAAATTCATGATTCAATAAAAGTTCATCCAGTTTTATTCTATTTTGGTATAAACATAGAAGTATAAATGATGTATTTTATTATATAGTTTCTAAATTTCTATATTTATTTAAGACTTGTAACTAAAAATATTTAATTTCAAAGTTTTTATATTTGTTATGTATATAGTAAGTGGTAAAGTGTAAACTATATTTGAAATTCTGCCTTTATAAATATTTAAAATATATTTTGTAATTGACTAGATTTTAGAAATGTATATAAACTTATTAAAATAATATAAATAAATAATAATTCACAAAAATATACATGTAATATTATATTGTCGCATTATTGTATAATTATGTATTATAGATTTTAAAAAATCGAGAAATCTGAACATTTCACTAATAATTAAAAATTTCCCTAGTTTCCTTAAAATTACAAATTCCCCTAAATTAAATTTAAATAAATTCCAATAAAAATTAAATTATTCTAAAAATTTTTTATGTAATATTTTGTTTTTTATCAATCAGTGATATTACAAATAATTCTAAACATTTTGTATATATAAGTTGGCATGACCTCATACATTAAAAGCTCATCAATAATGCATTTGCTTTTATAACTTAATAATCGAAAACACGAACATATTCTCCATAAAAAAAAAGGCAAAATCGTGTTGCAATATATTTATACGATTTATTTCGGATTTATAAAATCCTTTAGATATTTTATTTTTATATTAAGTTATAAATTTTGACTGTTCATGTCATGTTAGTGACACACCTTTAACTTTAAATATATACGAGTAGATGGAATGCAATCGGGATCGAATTTTTTTTTGAATAAAGTTAAATATAAAAATATAAATAAATTTTGATTAAATTTAAAATATCAGACAATTTTATAACAATTTTGAAATTTATATTCTTAAATAAGTAAATAGTATAATGAAAAAACTGGAAGTTACTGATTTTCATATATGGATATAATAGGACAATTTTGCGATGTCAATTTATATTCCATTAATTTTGAACGTTTTTCAAGGTCATGGTAACTTTTTGCTACTAATTATATAGTATACAAAAAAGCTATTATACACCATTTTACTAAACAATTACTAATATAACATAATATACCAAAACCAAATATTCAAAATTTGAAAGCTTTATTGGATTTGTTAATACCATAATACAATTTTACCTGTCGAGACGCTGTTTTGTAAAATATAATGAATCTATATATGAAATAAGATATGTAATTATTGTCACTAAATTACTAAAATATTTACATTAATGTAGATGATCCATACAAAAAGTGATTCATTCAAATAAATTGGTTTTAAACCAAACACATATATGTAGTAGGTGTTAATTGTATTCGATATTATAATATAATTCCCCAATAAACAAATAATTTCAAAGTATTTTTAAATGTTCATTAATTTCGATTCACTAATTTTCAAATTGAATTTCAAAAATATTTATATATATAGAAACAATTGCGAAATATATTTATTGCCTTTGAACAAACTTTCATTATTTACACTTTTTGGTTATCCAATTTCTGTTATGCATAATATCTGTCTAGGTCTAGACTATAGACGGACGTATTTATATAAGAACTACGATACACAATGAATATTTCTATTAGGATCGAGTGTAATAGAGATTCTAATCTGTCTTTAGTTTGTATAATATGAATTTCAAAAGAAAATTCTGCAATTAATTTTTTTTTATGTCCATTAATTATCTAGTTCTAGTATATGCTCAATATCATCACATTCCTATATATCTTAATCTGCTTTAAAATAAAAATAATTATTAACATTAATATTTTATTCATTTATTCATTCATTTATTTATTATGGTGTTCGGGGAATATTGTAACATTTTTACTTGTTTTTTTTTCGTATATTTAATCTAAAATAATTTATTTCTTGTCAAAAATGGAAATAAGTTTACAACTCTTTGCACAAAAATTGTACGAAGAGAAGATAATTGCAGCGAAAAAAATGAATCATCATAAGAAAAATATCGTCATACGTTTGGGAGTTAAAACTAAAATAGTACCGCATGTTGGTTCAACTGTTTTATCTTTCAGCAGAGTATTTTTCTCTATGGTAGAAAATTCAGAAATTTATTTATTTAAATTTCCTAGAAAAATGAGATTTTTCTTGTTGCAACTGACACGAATCGCATACAAATTAAGCTTACAATACCAAAAAAAATAAAATAAAATCTTTTTCTCTTAAATTTTAAATATGAAAATTTAAATGTATATTTTTTTTTTTAATAAGTTTACATTTTTAACATTAGGATGCTTAGCAGGTGCAGATGATAATATTATTATCCTTAAAAAGGGAGTATATATACCAGGTAACGTGATTCAGATTTGTAAAATGGAAAGGAAATTCTAAAAAAAAAGAAACGACAAAAACAAAAACAAAAATGATTATAAAGATAAATCGCTTTTACAAAGTAGAACTTAAACTATTTCTAAGCATGTAATCAAATTATTATTTCCATGGTTTGCCAAAGTTTAAAGGAATTTTTCTTATGTAACCATAAGGGGTGGATAAAAGTTTGTTATTGTTGTTATTGGTTAATTTATTTTTGTTTCTGTTTTGCTACGTTTTTTTAGCATTGTGTAAGCGTAAGTAAGGTAATTGAATTTAAAATTTGTTAACAGGTTTATTTATGACAATTATTTATGATTAAATGTTTAATTCATGTGAAAAACGTATATAATTTTATTTGAAAATGGTATATAATAATAGGATAATTATATTACATCCTAGGTTGAACATAAAGGGGATATGAAACACTTTTCTAAATACGTAACATTTATCTAAATACAAAACCTGATTACCGGCAATATGAAAATCTACAATGTCACCAGATTATGTAATTAATTTTTAATATACATATGTACTATATATAAAAACAGTTTGATAAGTGATGTGCATAGCATACAACAGTTCACAATGGTAGTCAAAATTTCTTTTCAAGTATATACTTGACAATACACAGAGAACTACTATATCCTAAAAAAAATTTAGAAATGTCAGCTTTCTATTATATTATTATTTTTTGAAAATTAAAAATTTTCGTTGAACATTAAACAGCAAAAGACAAAGGCGCATCAATTGCATATACATATATATATATGCTATTAATTTAAAGCCTCTTAAAATTGTTAATGGTTATTTACTTTGTCATTCATGGATTTACTATTTATAGATGAGGGATAAAAAAATCCTAATAGTTTTCTTCTTCTCTTTATTTTCTGTTTTAATAGATTCCCATTTAAGTGTTCAACAAATTTCAAATTATCCTTTGTATAATAGTCAAACATAATTTTCCTTATTGGATAGTCAAACATTTATATATAATTGTTATACAATTTAATTTTGAGTTAAAATGTTAATTATAATAGTAAAACTACTGGAAAATAGTGCAGTTGGGCAGCAGTTTTTAATTAAATTGAATTTATGACCTGTGATTGATACTAAAAAAATCATAGAAAACTTTATTTCCGCATATACAAAATAATTCTATTACTTTTTCGTAATTTATTTTGACTAAAATTTAGTAATTTTATATAATGTAATTTTAAATATTTTAAATAAAATAATTATTAAATATATTTTACATAATTCAAAAATCCTTTTAATTTAAATTATTAAATTATTATATAAATAAATCATTAATTTAAATCGATTTCAATTTAAATATTTCACACTTTTAATATATTTTAATTGTAAATTGATTATGTATTTAATTAATTTTGTAATGGATTTATCATGATTGGAAAATTATATAATTTATTAAATATATGTATATATATTTAAATTATTATTTATTTCAAAAATTATTTGTAAATTTTATAATTAAATAAAGAAATATTTATTATATTTCCGAATTTCAAATTAAAATTTCACAATATTCGGCGAACAGAATATAATATGGCTGTAGTAGACCATTCTGTTCGAAATTACAATGTTGACCGACCCACGATATGATCACCCAGGCAACATTAAATATATTTTATAATTTCAAAACATAAAATAAGATTAAATGAAAAAAAAAAAAAAATTTCGCCAGCCTATTTTTGACGTTAATGATTTCCGAAATTAATTTTCTTTTATATACCAAAATTATCTAAAATTCCTTATTTCATTTTGAAATTCGCCTATGTGTACATAAATGTATATAACATCATGTATCGTTAATTTCTGATTGTTTCAAATTTTTGCTATATGACATTCTATATAATACGTATATCTATCTAATAAAACTACCCCCATCGATTATAACTCACCTTTAACGACACATTTGCTATACTCATTTCTATAGATATATACTACTATGGATATATGCACAGGTTTTAAAAAAATGAATGTGCAAAAATACAAAAAATAAAGGAAATTGTCTTATATATGTATATGCCATCATTTTATACATCCTTATCTGAAATTCAGGATCAGTAAGTATAAAAAAAAAAAAAGAAAATTTCAGAACTTGTTTTGCTGACGCATCACACCGTATCATGGCTAATGGTTTTCTCATTTTATTTTATATACATTCTTTTTTTTTTTGTATGGCACATATATTAAATACCATTTCTGATTATACTAAAAAAAATTCCTATACCACCATCAGAACAGAACGAATCACAAACTAACTACAAAAAAAAAAAAAGAAGAAGAAAAAAAAAACTGATGATGGTAGCAACCTGAAACAGTCAAAGCTTTTTTTACTTGTATATAATTGAAATTCAGGTTGTTGTTTTTTTTACCTGAAAGATAAATGATACCTGAAGATAATGAAAGTACCCATAATAAAAAAGAAAATTATTATTTTTATTTTATACATATATACTCGTCGTATATGGTGTGCGGTTTATATTTGTGTAATGGGCTTTCCACGCAATGAAAAATATTAATTTTTCAGATCGAAAAAAAATAAAATTTATAAAAAAAAAAAATACACTCTAAAAAAAATTAAATGGTTCTTACCAAAAAATGATTATGGAAAATGGTAATTCTAAAGATGACAAAAAAGGTTAAGAGTGGTGCAGTGGTTGGAGCACTTGCCTTTTATCTGGAAGGAGGTTCGAGGTTCGAATTATAACGCATATACAGCACTACTGACTTGATTACCATAATAATTATGATTAGATATAACATAATAAAAATATACTTTTTTTTTAGAGTGTACATACTCGTAGAATTCCTATAAACCAAGTAAGGTAAATTTTCTGTTATTTTTTCTTTCTTTCTTTTTTTTTTTTGCTATACATTCGCAAATGTGACATTAATTTTATATTTCTGTCCTGTTTAGAAATTCATGGTTTTTATTTTATATTCAGTTTCCTTTCTGTCATACGTTAGAGAAGATAGGTTTTTTTTTTAGGAGATTGTTTTCGATTTTGATGACACATGATGTGAATTTTGAAATAAAATTTTTCATTTTTCAATTTGTGGTCGGCATTTTTAGCAGGTGATATTGTAAAATTTAAAATGGTTTTTTAGAATTTTGAATAATTATGGTAACTTGTTGCTGAGCAATATTCTGGTGGTATATTTTGCGTATTTAAAAATGAAGCACTGTGAGTATGATAACCGAAATCTGGTTCCAGGGTTATTATACCAGAAAATCATACGATTTTGTTTCGATAAATGAAGTATATTTCATTCTTCGTTCAAGGATATTTGTTCTTTAATTTTATAGCAAATGTATTCGTTTCTAAAAAAATAGATGAGGGTAAAATTTTCTACTATACTAAGGTACGTTGTATTACTTATACATAATATACATGAAATTTGCACAAATTGAATTAAAAATATTTAAAATATAAACATTCTGGGTCTTACCATCATACAAATGGTAAGACCCAGAATGTTTATATTGCACTTCTGGACTGGAGTGTGATTCGAAAATGCAGAATTTAAATTTTACTTTAAATTTTTAGGTAAATTTTAATTGCAAAAACGATGATAGAAAATTTAATAATGTATAATAGCAAAACATTGAATTATGAATTTAGGGCATTTTAGCTTTTAGTTGTGCAACTAAGTAGATAATAAATAACTTGCTACAGTGTTTATTCTTCTCTAAAATATACATAAATATTATTTCAACTTAAATCTTTGAAAATAGTTCAATTCTGAACATTCTGTTTAAATAAGTCTATGCTAGTTAATTTGGAGATTACATTTTTATAAAATTTTAAATATTAATTCAGTTCCATTTTCATTATTTACTTTGAAGAAAACTATATACACAAATTATTAAAATTATAAAAATTATTTTTTTTTTTACTATTTTGTGAATGTTAAAAGACTTGAAATAATTTACCATATTTTTTTAGGATAAAATAACATATATGAAAAACAAATATTCATAAATGTAAAATTTATTACAAATATTATTATAGTAAAAAAATTATTTTATGTATAAATTTTTTTTTCATAAAATTAAGTTATGTAGGTAAATTATGAATTTTTCAACATAATTTTATCAAACAAAAAATTTATTTAAATAAATATTTTATGTAAAAGAAAAGGAATTATATAAATTAAAATATTTTTAATATTACTCAATATTGGGGTTAATTAACTCTTATATAATTTTGTTAATAATTCAAGGATTAACGTAAATGTACAACTATTTGAACTCAATATGTGGTTGGCATTAATATTGGTTAGCATTGGAATTATAAATAGATTTTAAATTCTTCATTTGTGGCGATCAGCTATTTCGAATGTTACAATTTGGCCTAAAGATATTCTGCAATTTAAACTACTTCTTGTTCATCTCCGATCAATAATTTAGATGATATAAAATTTTAATAAACTTATACACTTCGATATACGAAAAGGATAGCTCAATAGTTCTAATTATTTGTCATACATTTTTTAGGAAATAAAATTATTGCATATGGTCAGGAATTGGTACAATTACATTAAATTTAATATTTAGTTTTCTTTGATCATATGAACTTTTCATAATAAATCTTTCTTTGTATAAAAATTCAAAAAATTTATATATTATCGATATGCTAATTTTGTAAATAAGAACATGTTTTTTTCCATTTTTCGAAATCAGCTTTAAAAAGGATATACATAATTATTCTTTATAACCAGTATTTTATGTATGGTGTACTATTAATTAGGACAGAAAAAAATTATATCTTTTCACAGAAAAATCTTCTCTTTTTGTTTGTGCTTCTGCAGAATCCATTATTAAAAGGTTACAATTTTTGTTTCATAAATAGAATGTGATGATGAGCAAATTTAAGTGACTTTAATATAAAACATATATAAAAAGAATGTTATATAATATTCAAAACAAAACAAAAAAGGTAATATATTCAAAAAATATTATGTTGTAAAAATACAGGGTGTTTCTCAAAAAACTTTAGAGAACAACTACTAAAATATTGCATAGGATTTTGTCCAATTTACACTCTAATTTGTCTAATTTATACTAGCATATTTCCAAGTTTATGCTGAGCGACTCTGTAAGTCTCCAACTTTCTGCATTGATTAAAACATATCAGCTAATCCCAGCTAAAAATTCCTGAAATCCCATGGAAAAAACTAATTCATATATTTTATCGAATAGCGAATCAAGATTCTGGATACAACTTTTATAGTCTACCACCAAACATTCTTTAGATTTCTACGCTGTATATATATATATTACATATTAGAGGAACTGACAATATTTTCTTTCAAGTGACTCTTTATACAAATTAACCTCAATTTGAAGAAGACATTCCACTTTCCTTAAATTCATAGTTATTTAAACTTTTAAGGAAAAAAAAAAACAAAACACAAAATTTATTCAAAAGAAGCTTGAAATGTAACGCTAATCATGAAACAAATAAGAATATATATACTTTTTATAGCAATATAATATATTTCTTTATATAGCTGCATATTAAAAATGTATCATAAAAGTTTTACCCCTACTTAAAGTCAAGTACTTTTTGGTTTGTTACATTTTAGTCTTTATGAATTTTTTGTTTTTTTTTTATTTTGAAAAAAAGTTTATTTTCTGTTAACTTTGTCTTAAAAATGAAAACAAAAACAGAAACAATGTACTATACATAAAAAGGAATAGAGAACAGATATACTTTATATTATTATTTTTTAAATGGGAGCAACCTTTCGACCAAAGAGGATAATTAAGGTCATTTTACAACCTTATTAAGAGAAACTGTTGACAAAGCTGAAAAAAAAAATATGTGTTGTATTGTAGTTTATGAAATATTGTGTTTGTAGTAAAAAGGATATACAAAAAGGATATGGAAATATTTTTTATAGCAGCACAAAAATGTAAGCTTTATGTAAAATTTAATGAATTATAGATAGGATCCGATAACGTTTATGAAACGTTTACCAAATTACTAAGGAAAACGATAACAATCACTGAATTGAGTTCTCAGTATTTTGAATAATCTATATTAAAAAAATATTCTGTAACGATATCACATTGAGGAAACCATAAAAAAAAACAATTTCAAAAAGGATTCATTAAATAAATATATATTAATTTATAAACCCTTACTGTTTAATCTGAAATTATTTGCGCTATTTGACAACCAAAATTTTGCAAAATTAAATAAATTATATTATATTTCAAATATATAAATTGTTATCGTATAATCGTTATGGGAAATAGACTAATTGTTTCCAGAACAAACAAAAATTTAACCCGAAATCTATATTTAAATATGAAACAATCATCCATTAAATAAATTGTTCATATTTAAACATTAAAAACAACAATTCTTTTTGTTACATAATATTGCAAACATTTTCGATAACAATTTTCTATAGTTCATTTCATAAATTTTCATTACATATTACAAATATTACATAATAATTTTTTTGCAATGAAATTTTTTTTTTATGTATATTTGATAATAATATTTTGTGGCATCAGAGTGAATTTCATTTGATAATAATATTTGTGGCAAAAATTAAATGTAGAGAGTGATTATGTTTGTCATGTAGCTATTAAGATTATTTTCGAAACAAACATAAAATATTAACAGATAATTTTTAGATATAGTACAATGAATTCACACTATCCTCATTTTGGTATGCTACTACAAAATAATCAAAATTAAAATATTTTTGTTTATTAACAAAATTTCGTCGAATGGTAAAAAAAATAATACTAAAATATATCACGATACTTTACTAGGGACATCCTAAAAACTTTTAAAATAAAATAAACATTTTAAATATGTAAAAGAGAAAAGAAGAAAACTATATCGTTATTATTGTCATATATTTTGATTGCATATTGGTACGAGTATTTTTGTTATTTTTGCTATTATTGCACGATTTCCAAATGCACTTTTGTATTTGAATATTTGCACAATCCATAAATGAACCATTGTTTCATTTTACTATAACCTAAAATAACAATAAGATTATTACAAAAAATTGGAAAAACATACAAAAAATTGGAAAAACTACAAAATGGTTTTTGAATATATATATATGTATTAACAACTTGCTAAAAATTATTCAAAAAACGATCATAATCTAAAATAAAAACAATAAAAATTGTTCTGTAATGATGGTATATTATTATTATTGTATTTTTCCCCGTATTTTAGAAAATAACCATCATATAATAATTTGTTTAAAAAAATGTAGTATATTATTATGAGATTAGCTGAAATATTTGCAAACTAAAATATATAGTAAAATTAATATTTATATATCGTTAATCTACAAAATTCCTTTATTATGATGACAATTGTCAGAATTATAATAGTATTTCTTTCGTTTGGTACTTAAATTAATTTTCTAAATTTATATTAATATTAAATTGGTCATTTGACAGTAGCATTCTTCAAATAACAGTCATAAACTCTGATATTTATGTATTATATATGAGAAATTTAAGATTGAAATCTCTGTTAAAATCTTTTAATTTGCCCATCAAGTTATAGTAATTTTATATGAACAGATACGACAGCATATATGTGGTATAATACTTTTGAAGTAATATTTGTTCTTACACATATTAACACGAACTTAAATAAAATATAAAATAAATTTTGAATATTAAATATTATTAACATATCTTTATAGTACATAATATTTATAGAAATGAAGAAATAATTATACATACTTTATAATAAATAAATATAAATGTTAATATTACTATTTTTTTTTATTCATTTATGAACTTTTATAAGTTTGGATATTTTGTGTGGGCTTTTTATATGCCTGCTCTAAGTGACAAGAACAAAAACTTTTTAATATAAATATAATAATTATGAGATAAATATTAAAGAATTATGAAGAACTTTTTAACTGTGTGTTTAGGATTAATCAGAAATATTAATAGATGAAGTAGAAATGATGTTTGTTTCTTGAAACACCACAATTTCGTATGGAAGGCCCACAAGGTCGCACGCACTTTGTATATTACATCCACATGTTTTGTAATAATAACGCAGGATGAGATATGTACTTTTATGTATAAATGGCGTATAATTTGCCACGAATTTAAAAAGTCGAGGGAAAATCACTAAATTGTACTTTTGCACCTATACCAACGACATCAGTCGTTAGATTACAATAAGCATCATTATCGTTATTCATCATCTCATTTCAACCATTATGTTTTATGTATAAGTATACCACATCCAATCGCTCTGCTCCCTTAATAATTTAATATTAATAAAAAAATAAATTTAATTTTTAAATGTTACCACATATAAAAATCAAATTGTATCTTTAAATATGATTAAATTTATTTATGTATCTACTTATATAAGTTAAATTACGTAAGACAGCTAAAATTACGTAAAGAAAATATTATGTAAATATTTTAAAAGAACCTTAAAAACAAAGATTACAATTTTAATATCCATATTCAAAATTAATATAAATTTTATATAATGTTTTCCATATAACAAACAAGCCAAAAAATTATAAATAAAATGCTAATAATATCATAATTCTAATAAAGGTTTACATAAAATTAATTACAAATTTTTGACATGTGTATTTATGTTAACAAATCATTTTGCTCCTTTACAACAAAAACAAAAATCATTTTTCCTATTTTATAAGAGTATACTAATAAAGTTATCATTAAAATCTTTATACTACACTTACATAACAACATTATATTCTACATAAATTTTATTGGAAATAAGGATCACGCTGTTATTATAGTTTTTCTAATAGTGTCAATTATGGAAATAAAAGGGAAAAAAATATTATTTCTTATTTCTCCCAGTCAAATATCTTCCAGTCTTAAATTGATATTATATAAATATATTTTCATTTATGTCTTATAATTGGGTTTCATTTTGTAATAACGATTTTCATTTATACATATATATATATATAAAATTCCTTGTTAAAAGGATCTATCGAAATTATACATATACATTTATATGGTATATAAAATTAAAATGAGATTTAATCTATTGAAATAAATGTTATATGTACCTGGTACGCCTATATTTATAATCATCATTAGAAAAAAAGGAGAATATATATTTTAAGTTTAATAACTTCTTATATAGTCGTGTAGTTTTCTTCAAAATGAATTAAACACAAGTAATAAAAAATAAAAGGTTGTTTTTTTTTAAAAAAGACTTTTAAGGTTTACCTATTCAAATATAATAATAAAATTTTGTGGTATATAGCTAACCAATATTGTATGTACATATATATATATATACATTTTCCATATGTTGATAAATAATGTGAATATATTATTATAAAAGATTATTTTCTTTTAGAAACAATTCTGAGGTATTTTAATGGATTAACTTTTTATTATAAATTACATTTTGTGGAATTAAAAAAACAAAAAAAAACCTAATAATAAATAATGAAATTCTGCGGAAACCAAATTGTTATTATAAAAGGATATTTATATTAAAAAAATTGTAATTAAAGATTTCATTTTAATAATATAATTTGAACGAATAGCTATAAGCAATTGCTATTCTCTTCATATTGAGAAACACTTTGTAACTATATATTGTCATAATTCAATTTTGAAAATGTTACTTAATCCTAGGAAAATAATAGAAAATAGAAACTACGTTTTTTTTTACTTTTAAATTTAAATTCGAGCTGCAGCAAATCATTTTAGACAATTTAACTCCTTATACCCACTAAATATGTCATTGGCTTGATGCAGAATGTTACGATTTTTTTTTAAAATCAAATAGTAGTCTTTTAAGTCCTTTACTTTTCAATTAAAGAGACCTGAAAAACTTGTACTGTTGTAGTTTTCTCTTATATCCTATTTCACCTTATGCTAAATTTCTCAAAAAATGTTGTTCTTTAATTAAACATTGCATAATAATTGATATTTGAAGTTAACATAAGATTTCAAGTAAAATAATAATTCTCTACGACCATCATACAAATATTCAACTATGTAGTCCTTAATTAAAAGGACTTATCTATACAAATAACTTTTATGTATTTACAAAATCAAGATTGTAATCAAAACTTTTGATAAAATAAAAAAAAAAATTTTTGTTCACCCTCTGAAATAATTTTCAAAATTCACCAATAAATTAGTGATAAAAATTTTTTGCATGACAAATTTTATCTAATATAGAAGAAAAACATTTTATGTATACATGATACACAGAAATAAATTTTACAATAGTAAATGAAAATTTTCTTCATAATAATTCTGGTAAATACATTTTGAAATATTAAGTGAAAATTCTATATATGTATTTTAATAATGGTTTCAGCAAGGTAAGTGTGCAATATTCCATTATAAATTCCTTGGTCTTTTCAGAAATTTGTAATATTGTTTTTTTTTTTTAAAAATAATTTTCCTTTTATGCTTTTTCACTAAAAGTTTTCCTCTCACTGAATATATGTAGTAGATTTACAAAAAAAAAATGTTCCTGTAAAATTCAATGTAAAATTTTCCAGTAATAGAAATTTGTTTTTTTTTGTTATGTTGTAAATTGGTAGAAGTTTTTTTGAATTTGGTTTTTGAGGTGGAAAAGTGAATCTCTTATTTCTGTAATAAAATGAATAAAACAAAACATTTTCTTTTTTTTATTTTGTTCAGTTAATTAAAAAATGGAAAATGGAAGAAAAATTACAAGAAAAATTTCATTGAAAATTTAAAAACAAAAGTAAAATAAATTTTTTATAGAAAAATATTTAATTTTTTTTTAAATGAAAAATTTATTATTTGAAAAGGACATTTAAGTTTTTTTTTTTTTAGAAAATATAAGTTGAAATTTTTAAAATTCATGTTCTACATTTATACGAATTAGATTTTTTTTTTGGTATTAAAATAATCCTTTTAATCTTTGTAATATTTATTCAGATGAAAAATCGGAGAAAATTTTGAATAGAAAAAAAATAATAATATGAAATGAAATTATGGAAAATAGGAAATTGAAGGAAAAAAAATATAATGATTAAATTATTAATTTTCTATATTCTTAATGTGCAGTGATTCGTATTTTGAATTTCAGACAATAATGAATTTGATTTTATTTAATTTGAGTGTAAAATAATTAAAAAAAAAAGTGGTAAAAACAACGTTTTAAAAAAAAAGTCTTCAAATATTGTTTGTGAAATTGTGGAATAACGAAGCTCTGTTGACAAAATCTTAGTCGAAAAGTCGATATTGTTCAATCAATTTGGTAATAAACCCTTTACCTAGGTGATGTAGTCTTTTCCGGGCTATTGCAGCACAGTTGTAAGTTATATGCTCTGTTGTTTCGTCCTCATCTGAGCAAAATCGACAGGCACCTGAGGTTGACTTGTCAATCAAGATTATAGTATATTAACCAGTGGCCTGTGAATATGCCAGTCATTGCACGAATCTTTAGTTTGCTGAGTGCGATAGTTTCATCTATTTTCATTCTAGAGTATTTTCAATTTAATTTCAATTTATTTAATCTTTTATTAAATAATTGATCATTATGTGATGTGTAAATATTTAATCGAATAATTATTTCAACTGAATCGATTACTAAATCAATATTTAATTTATTTTTATAATTTAATAATTATTTAAGAATTTACCAACACTATACAATTGAACTCTATATGGAAAATTTACACCATACACAAAAATTTCCAACATGTCGAATTTCTGTTGCGACTGATAAAATTATATTAATTTTGTTCTCAATTACATGATTTTCACATAAAGTAATAAATTTTTAAAAAATATTATGAAATTAAATTTATTATTTTATTATTTTTTTCCTATAAAAAATAAAATCAATATTTCTCAATTAATTTACAAAAAAAAAAATGCTATATAAATCCAATTTTAATTTACCAAATATATTTTTATTGAGGTCGTTTATATATAATTAATAATTAATTAAAACTATGGTATTTTTTATGGTTTATTAAAAATTCTCTTTTTTTATTCTATATTTAATTATATAAATTTTTTTTTTAATTGAAATTTATTTGTTTGATTTATTAATTCGAGAATCATGCAACATAATTTAATTTCACAAAATTAAAAATATGAACTTTCCATGAAAAATTGTCCATTTGAATGGAAATTAATAATTATAGCAATTATATATTTATAAATATTTTAATATTATAAACTAATTTAAAACTTTTTAACAAAGTAGCATCAAAATTAAGGATTTTTCTACAAATTTACAATAAGATTTTAGTGAAATTTTCATTCTCTCTTTCGTAATTTTTTAAAGGACCGTGGGCAACGTTGCTATTACTATCCTATCTCTTAGACACGTAAATTATGAAGGCAATATTTAAATTATACAAAAATTAAAATCATTTAATTAATGCTTAACTGATTTACATATTATATAAATTAAAGTTTCTTTATATTTTTCTAACCTAAATAAATATTGACATATGGAATTTTCTTCTATATTTTTTTTTTTTTTTTTAAAAAGGTCTTTTATATTTTATTATTTGAAAATGAAAATGTTTTCCATATGTTTTAAAAGAATAATATAAAATAAATTTTCTCTGTTTAATATTTTCCTGAAAAAAAAAACTTTGTCTTATATTCTTTTTAGAAAATTTCTTCTGTATTTATTATTTATTTCGGAATGTGTTGGCATTTGGATAACACAACTCAGCCGCAAAAAAAAAAAACAAAACAAATTGCAAGAAATTTTCAAATTTTCCAATGATTTCAAAAAAAATTTTTATTTGAGTTTTATAGAATTTATTTTTTCTTCTTCTGTATAGTTTTTCTATATTTTATTTGTGTTTTTTGTTTATTGTTGGATAATCACATGACAAAAATAAATATTTAAAAAAAAAAAAAAGAAATGAAAAAGGAATTTCAAATAAAATGAAAGTTTTCTTTTAAGGGAAAATACCAAAACATTGTGAAAAACTTAACTTTTTGTACTTTCTTTTTTGTGTAAATATTATTTTTTCTATTGTGTTTTTCTATTTTAGCGCACAATTTTAAAATATTTTTTTAAATTTTTTTATTTTGCAATATTTTATACCGAACTAAAATCAATATTTTAACAAATAGTTATTTGTTGCAATAAATAGTTTCTATACATAATATAGAATAACTTTATATGATTCCAAAATCCCAGATCAAATTAGTATAGGTTCAAAATTGCAAACAGAATTCCGGGAAAATATTAAATTCTGGTCTGCTGTCATGTAATATAAAATCCTTGTGCTACTTTAAAGATATAAAAATTACAAAGTATTTAAACCCATGGAAGATAGAATAGAATAGAACTATAGACTGTTGTGAGCACTTCGCATTATTCTAATTAATTCCTTATCGTTGCGTAAAATGTTTCGATTTTCTGTAATACAATAAAATTATCTTATATACCAAACATTTTTATATTATGTAATACCACTCGGTATATAAATTCCTTTAATAGCTATTGAACATAAAAGTGAAAATTTAATTTTCTTTATTATATTAGATTTTTTATTAACCAAATTAAGTTAAAATCTCAATTAACAAGGCAATAAAAAATCAAATATAATCAAAATAAATATAAAAAATATTAATAATTAATTTATAAATTTTAATCAAAATTTGTTATTATAATAAAACTGTAATCAAAGAAAGTATAATTAAATATTATATTTTTTAATATTTTTAACAACTCATAAAAAAGAACATTTAAAAATTTTCTGGGATAATTTGTTAAATAATTAAAATTAAATGATTATAAAGTGAAATTTTTTTATATGTTGAAAAAAAAACAAATAATAATTTTCAATTTACAGAAAAATAAGATTAAATATAAAATAATATTATGTATCTGGAAAATATCAAAAAAATTATATTTCTGATATTTATTTTTAAATGTAATTATTTGTAATTTCTTCATAAAACATAATTTTATAGATAAATAATCATTTAATATTATAATTAATTCTACAAATGGAAGAAAATATGAATTCTTCGAAAAAAAGTAAGAATGAATGAAGACCTAGACGAGACAGGCACCAGCACCTAAGAGAACGAGACAGGCATCAGAACCTACTCAGAAGCTAATGGAGCTCTACTCCAGAAGTTAAGGGAGCTAGGAGCTTGTCCCAGCTATGCTGCACCACCATACTATCCACCAGAATACGTCATTCTGAGTTATGTGGCGTTTAGGTGTCCGGTTGGCCCGGTGGACTGGCGATTGTCCCCGTCGGTCACACACAACCTTTATCACACAGAATGACGATATAGATTAATATAAAAATTGACATTTAAAATAAACATTTAAAATAAATTGATATCAGTATTTATGACAACCTCAGTGTATAAATATTCTTATTCGATTTGACGTTACATTTTATATAATATAAAAAAAAAACGTGTAAAACCAAATGTCCTTTTTCAAGGAAACATAAAATTTTTCATTTTCTTATCTGTAGTAATAATAATAATAACAAATTTCATGAATAATTCATAAATAATAAATTGGAATTCTTCCTTAGCTTGATCCATATTATATATAAACTTATATTTACAATATATCTAAATACCATTACTATACACAGATTTGATGTTAGTATGGATAGAAGAACGGATGGTGGTTAAAAAAAATTCTAATGAAAATATAATTTTTGTTTAATGTTTAGTTTAAATTTTCATATTTTTTCAAATTTAAAATATGTATTTAAAAGAAAACATGATATAATCTCTAAAAACATTTAGAACGAAATGTAGTTGACAGAAGTTTCAAATTCGTCCAGTATAGGCGGCGGTCGGTATTCGGTTTTTGCCATACAATCATGTGTTTTCATATAAAATTGCAATTTAATATTTATGTTAAATTTCCAAGAAAATTGAAGTGTCGTAAAAACAAATTAATACCACAAGTAAATGATTCAAATTTTTGCCATTAGAAATGCCAATTTGCAAAATATTTTGGTTTTTAATTGTTAAAATGCCAATTTGAATAGTAAATTTTTATACTACTAGGAATTCACAGAAAAAAGTCCATGATGATGAAACTCTTTGTCAGTTTAGTTTATTCTCTATTTTATATCTTGTACTTTAATCTTGTAATAAATCTTTTTCAAAAAAAAACAAACAAAGTAATTATCTATACAAACAATTTTCCTGTAGGGAAAACAATATATACATTTTTTATATACCGTGTATATTCATTTTAATTAAGCTCATTTTATTCAATTAAATTCATTTTGTAAACAACATTCTCCTCTTGTATAATATTGATTATTGTATATATTTAAAAAAAGATGGATGAAGATTAATCCAAATAATCAATTTTCTCCAACAATACAAATATTTTTTTTTTAAATGGTTTTAATCTCATTACTCAACTCAAACATCATTAATTGAAAAACACCATTATTGTATATGTATACATATGGGTATATTCAATTTTATATACAATGAACTTTAAATAACATATTTCCTTTTATCCTTATTGCTCTTATACTGCAGTTAAACCAACTAATTTTGCATTCAGGCAATCTGTCTAGCCCCATCAGCATTGCACATAATATACATAATATAAACATAATATTTATTTAAAAATGAAAGGCTTTGTACATAAAAAAAAAACAGCATCATAATATAAAAATGTCACACTGCTGAAATACTCCACAGTAGTTTCTTAATCATGGGCTTTTTTTCTTAATTACTAATATATGCAAATTTTGAGTTCTTCTCCTTTCCATATATAATATGATTTATCATCAAATTCGGTGAACATTCAACGTGCTAACTGAATTTTTTATTTGTATCTAACTGACGTGTACTATTACATCGGACTGACGTACAGACGGACAGACTGACGTACAGACGGCTCTAAAAATTGAAGGCACAACTAAATTCGTGTCGTTTCTGTCGCTTTAAATTTGGTGTTTTTTTTTTATTTCGTATAAAAAATTTAAATTTAATATTAAAAGATGATTTTTTTGGGTTTAAGTTTGTGTAAATCCAACTTAGTGTGTTTATTTTCTGGAAGGCATAACAATCATCTCAGTTTGAGATCCTAACATAATATAGTAGTCCTTTCTGTTTTCCCTAAATTAAATTTAGATTTTAAAATCCACACTAAGCTCCTAACCTCGCAGTTATGCAACATAAATAAAGGTTTTTCATATATTTTAAACAAATAAATCTGAACATAACAAAACAATAATTTTCCTAAAATCATATATTTTAATTATATAAATAATATTTTAACTTCAACTAAATTAAGTTTCATAAAGGAATTTTCCCATAAATCATAAAAAAAAAAAAAAAATTATGTTTTCACGAAAAATGAAAAGGAAAACTCTAAGTTCACATTTTAATTGGAATTTATTGTTAAGAAAAGGAAAATATATAAAATGTTCTGCCCCCCACCCTTAGAGTAAACCAACAATGGAAATTATGAACGAATTTACAATAACAAAAAAAAAAAAAACAATCTAATTTCCAAGTTTTTGTTTTTCTGGTTCCTTTTATCTCTTTTGATCCTTTTTACTTTCTTTCATTTTAGGAAAAAGAAATTAAACATATAATTCAAAACAAATTAAAATTTTCCTTTTTATAATATTTTATTTACTTTAAACAAAAAAAACAAAATTTTAATAAAAATGTTACAGTCAAATTAAGCATTTTACGATTTTAGTTAAACTATATAGATACATTATTCAATTATAAATTAGATTTTACTTCTTCTTCGTTTAAAATTAGTTTTGTTATGAAATAAAAGGATGAAAAATACAAATTTTGCTGTTATTAAAATATATTATTCAATGATAGCAGACAATTACGACCATATTTCGTTTTACGGTGAAGTTTTTGTTATCTAAAATTGCATTTTCGTCATAATTTTGCAATTTTGTTGCTGATAATTTCTATTACGAATTTCGAAATTTCGTTATTGTGTAGGTGATTGTAAAGTTGCAACAAGGTAAATGACTTTTTATAGTAAGTCTCAGTAAATTTTTGACCAGGAGATTCTAACGTTAACCATTTTACTAAAACAGATAATATGTACATTTGTCTGCCTGGTTTGAAAATATGTACATTTGTCTGCCTGTCTCATTTCAAGCAAACAGTCCAACCTATCGCCGGTGGTATTGTACATTAATTCGATAGCTACGATAATATGTAATAGATTTCTTCTATAATTACAACATTTAACTCATCTCAGAATTTAGTTCATATTCTTCAAATTTAATATTCAATTCGACACAAACCTGAGTAAATATATAAATTTTCTTCAAATTTAACAAATAATGCGGAAACAAATATTAGCCAATAATATAATTTGAAAATTTTATTACCATATTATATTTGTTATCATAAATTTTTTGTAATGAAAATGGAAAAATTATTTATAAAATATAATTTCATTTTAAAAGATTATTTTGTAATTAGTTTATTGCTCTTTCTTCATTTTGTTTTTGGTATTTATAATAACTTAAAACAAGCTAAATTACAAATCCATTATATAATAATAAAATGAAATACAAATAACCAAAAAAAAAATTTTAAGCTGATGAAATGAAAACTTTTTAAAACCAAAAAAAAAAATTATATTCGATTTAATTTAATTTTCAAAAAAAAAAAATATGAAAAGTTATTAAAATTTTTGTTAAAAAAAATGATAAAAAAAAATTAAAAATTTTTGTTTTATAATATTTTCGTTTTGATTAAACACTGGAATCAGGATTATTTAATAAACTGTATCCATCTGCGTTGTTTTCTTTTTCTGTATTGAAGATTAATAAATTTTTCTTTTACGGAAAAGTTTATTAATCTTATTTTAAGTTAGTTTAATCCTTAAGAGCTATTTTGTATGTCCTGGTGTAAATTTCCTATCTTTTTTTGTTTGTTCACCATAAAAATAATAACGAAATTTTGTAAAAATTAATTTTTTATTTTTTAAAAATTTTAAACAAATTTAAATGCAAAAATAAATTCTCATTCTTCAGGCAAATTTTATTTAATAAATTTTCTTTATTTAGTTTAAGGTTTACCATATATTTTCAAATTGAATTAGTGGTGTTTTTTTTAAAAAAAATATTTTAAAGATTTTTCAAATTTATTTCTCATTTCACAAGAATTGTCTTTGATAATTTTTCAAAATTTGCAAAATTTGTTTTCAAATTAAATTGGTCAATAATATTTTTTTTTCAATAAACTAGTAATTTAACGAATTGACTATTTACTCGTTTTCGATGAACTTTTCGATTACTAACAAAGTTATAGACGGAAAAATCTAAAGTTTGGTAATTAAATAAATAAGTAAGACTTTTAATTTAATTTTTATATTAGATGTAAGATTTTTGATATCATTTCGGGTCTCTTTAATAAATTTAAATATATATAAGTGAGTTAGTTCTATGCTGCATTTTTATAATATATACCAAAAATCAAACTGGTCACGAAATTTCTCTTCAATTTTATTCTTCTTGCAAATTATAAAATTCTTTGCAGTGAATCTACAGATGACAGTGTCCCTAAGGTTTCTAACATCTTACAAAATTACAGTCAAAAAAATTTCTTTCAAAAACTCTGATATTATCATTCCTTTTTTTTCTATTTTCAAATAATGCCAAATCACAAAAACTTTGGAATTAAGATTACAATTTCCTCCCAACATTATTTTAATCACAAAAAAAAAAAAGTTTTGCTTAAGTATTCCTAACCAAAAAGCATAACAATTTTTTTTTTTCGACTGCCTGTCCTTTTCTCCACTTTTGTCTCTGTGTGTCTGAATTTTTTTGTAAAAGGAAATTTCAATTACATTAATTTCCTTAACATTGGTTTTATTCCCATTAAGATGTTGTGTGCTCACTTAAAGACATTGTCATTCAAAAAGCTTGTGTTTTTTTTTGCGTTCTTTAAAGTTTAATACACTTTGACAAAAGTTTTCTTGTTTTGTTTTATTTTTCATTTTTTGTTGTTGTTGGCAGAAATGGAATACCAAAATATTATTATACCATATTTTAATTACATGATTTCTATATTTTTAACCAATATGAAAAAAATGTCCTTGTGAAAATAAAAACGAAATTTTTTTTTTTTTTTTTGCTAGAATTTTGGCAAATTAAAAGATTTTTCAATTTTGTTTGAATAGTTTCGTTATTTTCTTGGAAATATTCTAATTTTAATAAAAAAAGTTACACAAAATAAAAACCCTTTGGTACGACAACAAATTCAAAGTTTTGGTGTTTTTTTTATATTGAATTTTAGTTTTTTTTTTTTAAAGTGTCTCGAAAAAAGGACACTAATAAATAATGAACTGTTCAGGTCAGCAAAAACTTTTAAGACAAACTTTTTTTATTTTACATTCATAATAGGACAAAATAATTGCATTTAGGTCACCGAATATTTAATAATAAAAAAAAAATGATTTTCGTCCTTTTTTTTACCATCCAGGTACACTTAAGAAATTTCATAGAAAAAAACTATGCAAGTGAAATTTGTATAGTAGCTGAATTCTATGTAATTAAGATGTAAAGTTAATTTCTTACAAATATTGCATTTTTTTGTTAATTGCATTTAAGTATTAGGAGTTTTTCTAATTAGAGTGAATATTTTTATGAAAAATATATAATGATATTTATATATAATTAAAATTTTACGTTATACTTATAATTTATTTCAGTCAAAAGTATATGGAATTAGCTACTTTCCCTTTTTCCGATTAAATTACATATTTAAATGTATATCTTGTAATTGGTAAAATTCCTAGATAATCATCTGCAAATCAGTCACATACTTAAACTTTTTTTATGGCATTCCTGTACATAATTTGTTTCTAGTTCTTTTTTATAGTCAATATTCTAAATTCATTTGACATCTCTATTTTAAAAGGCAACAAATCTACAAGGAAAATTTATCTTTTTGTCATATAATCTTAAAAACAATTTCCATTAATTTTCAGAGAAACAAAATATTTTCAAAAGAAATTAAAAACAATTCTACATTTCTACAATTTTTTGTTCTTATTTTACCATTTTAATAAATACTTGTATTCATTTATTTTAATATTTTCTTAAATTAAAAAAATGTTTTCCTTATTTTCCTATTTCATATTTTTTTTAATTAAGCACTTAAAATCCAACTAACCTTTAAATAATTTTATTGCTAGAAAAATGTTTAAGAAGAAATTAAAAAAAAGAAGAAAATCATTTTCAATTAATTTTAAATTCCGTTTTCATAAGTGGTTCATTATAAAGTGTCAGTTGTTTTGTTGCCGCTATTTTCCTTATACATATATCTGTTATCCTTGTTTAAAGTATTTTTGTGCAAGGACGAAGAGTGTTTTTTTTTTTGTGTTTTGTAAAATATTTAGTTTGTTTTTTCTTCAAAAAAAAAATCCTATAATGTCCTAGATTCTCTCAGGAAAAATAATAATAATGAGGATTATATTTACAATTTAAGTTTATATTTCATGCCTGTTACAGATATCTCTATATAGAAGGAAAAAAAAACAACATAATGAAGGTTGGGTCAAGGTTACATTAAATAATAACAATAATATAATAATGTTGTAAGAAAATATTGTTATAAAGGAAAATTATGGCATGGTATGAAAATTGAATATGATGTAAAAAAAAATTGTTTGTTTTTTAAATAGGAGTTTTTTTTTGTTGACAAATAAATTTTTCTGGCTTTGGAAAAACATTGAGAAATATTTTTTTCTAAAAAAAAACACAAGAAGGAAGAAAATGTTAATTGAAAACTATAATAATTAAAATGTTAGTGATGGAAATTTTCAATAGAGTCTGTAATTTTTCAAATTTGGAATAAATTTTATTTTAATTTTGTCCTAACTAACATTTATCATATTCGTAATTTACATTTAACTCGTATAGAAAATCTGATATTAAACCACTGAATCTAATCTGTATTTATTTTACATTTTACTACTCTTAATTATCAGGAAATTAATTAATATCTAAATTTAATATCAAAATCAATTAATTACAATAGAAAAAAAATGTTCATTTAGTGGAAAATTACAAAATTTATAAACCAAAAATTTAATTTCTTATCCTTAATTTATTTTAAATAATTTCCTTTAATTTATTTGAAAATATTTCTATATGAAAATCATTTAAATTTCTACTTTGTTGTTCACAATTGAATAAATCAAAAAATATTAAATCGAATTATTTAATTTAATTTAAAATTAAATTTATTAAAATAAAAAAAATCGTGATTAAAAATTAAATTCATTTTTGATTATTATGAAATAATTCAATTAAAATTTTACAATTATAAATTGAAATAGAATTTGAAATGATTATTTAATACAAAATTTCGATTTAATACAACAAAAAATTATATTTGATTTATTTAAGTATAATAATCATAAAAATTATATAGTAAATTTTCGTTGAAAATTTTTCCTTATAAAAATTTAATACAAAAAAGACTTATTTTTTATGCAAATCAGTTAAAATTTTTTGAATTAAAATTCTATGCTGATTTTTTATTGACTCGGAAATAAAATTGATTTTTTTTTTTAGTGAAATTATTATTCAAAAAATATTTTTATGAATCATAACAAAAATTTCCACATAGAAAACGGCATTAAAATAATTTCTATAAATTAAGTGAAAATTTTTAATTTTCTGACAATATTTTTGTATTTTAATATTTTATTTAATGATTTCTATTTTTATCACAATTTCATATTGTAAATTAATTCTTAAATTTCATGACAAAAAAATATTGCTATCCCCTAAAATTATTTTAGTTATCATCGTCGTCCAGGAAAACGCTGCCATAAAATGTTAATTTAGTAGATGAAAATGGATAATAAAGAATAAAAATTTGAACCTTGACATCCATTATTATGATTAACATTTACGATTATAAACTTTTTGATATTAAAACTGAAAAAGATTTAAATAATTAAATAAATTTTATTCGACAATTATTTTCATTTAATATTTTAATGGTATGTTAAAGAATTAATGATTGTATAATTTAAATTTTATTATAAAGAATAGAAAAATAGGAAAAATCATAATATAAAATATTTAATTTCAAATTTAATGAATCAAATAAATTATTGGTAAAAATTTTTTGCTATGGTATAGTAAAGCTTTCAATTTGTCTAGACAATTTTTAATAAATTTTATGGATAGATTTAATTTGATTGAGTATCTTATGAGTACACAGTGTTTAATCATATCAATTTTGATGAAAAATCTTAATTATATTTTCCAAGTAAAATTTATGAAATGTGAAATTCGAATAATCAAAAGTATATTGTCAGTCAGGCAATAAAAAAATTCGTAAATATTTTATTCCAATGTTCGTATAATATTATCCAATATTTCTAAACGCCAGACGATGATGTAATTTAGCTTATTTAGGCCTGGAATTGCATGGATAAGCGATTTAGAGTAAAGTTCGGTATGAAGAGGGCATACTTAATTGTATTATGGAGGTTTTTACATATACTACAACTCTACTTTTGGAGTAGTTTTCAAAATACAGAAGAGAAAAAATACTTTACATCTTCATCTCAGAAAAATATTGAAAACATTTTAATCTCCTTTAAGTAATATCTATCTATAATAATATTACTATATATAATTCTAATTTATTGATATTATATTAATCATAAATTTTAAAAAAATATTAAACATTATTATTTAATTTTAATAAGAAGAAAAATTATTTTTGAAAATTATTATTAAAATTTAAATTGATAAATATTTTTAATTTCATTATAATAGGAATTATTTATGTACATTTTGATTGTGAAAATATTTATAATTATGAAATTATATAATACTTAAAACTAAAATCAATTAAAATTTATGAATGATTTGTTACACAAAATAAATAAATTAATCAATTAAATTGTATTGGAAAATATATTTGATTAGCAAATATAAATAATAATGAAAATTTAAAAACATTTTGAAAATAATAAAAACAATGATTATATTTCATAGAATTTGTAAGAAATTTATGGTTTGAGTTAAAAAGGATATTTAGAATTGAATATTATTTTTTAAATATTTCAAAGCTGATAAATAAACATAATTAAAAAGGAGTTAAATCAAACATAAATTATAATGTATATAATTCCATTTACAGTCCAATAACTGGATAACAATTGACTAACTACATATCCAACTTGTTGAAATATAAATTTTCTCCGCTCTGCATAAGAAATTTATGGTTCGGAATTTATATAATTCATTATAGCAATAGAATGTCGGGAAAACCTCTGAAAAACCTAATAAGCACACACCATAGACTTTTACTTTTCTCTTAACTTTTTCGGACGTTGAAAAAAGCTACAACTAAACTACACTATTTATACTTAGCAACAAAAGGTAAATAAACTTACAGAAACATCCGTTATATGGTTAGGGCTAAAAAACAGTTCATTACACAGAAATTCTGAAGACTAAAATCAAAGCCGTATATAATATAAAGATATTCAAAATTTCAAAAAGACTTAAAAAACTACGGCTTTGCTAAAATCCTCTTAAAGATTAAGAAATGTAGATTATTGATGAACGATTAATTTGTTGGAAGGAGATAAATCAAAGTCGATAATATGGTAGTCACCATAATATAATAGATACATAATGGATCGATAGGGATATACAAATGATCCAAGTACGTGGAGAGGAGATCCATTATCTCCTCTTTCCAAACCAACAAACTAAATTTTTGTTAAAAAAAACTGCTACTTAATATTGTAAAATAATTAAAAATTAACATAAATAAAAAAAAAATTCATGTGGACATTAAAACTTTTCAATTAGTTTAAAATCCTGAATGAAAAATAAACAATTACTATATACCATTATACATAATTGGTTAAAATATGATGGTTAAACTTTATATGACCAGAAATTATCATTAACTTTTGTCCCTCTCTATAGAGACTTAATTTATGATCAGATAAATTAACCTATTTTTTTTTTGTGCTGCTGTTCTCCCGTCAGGAACTTTTATAAATTGTACATAATTTTTGGTTGTTATGTTTGCTTTATTATAATCTCATATTTTATGTATAATTATTATTATAATAATAAATAAAAATGTAAAATGCAGAGAAAACCATTTTAATAGTTAATGTAATAAATCATATTTAAAATCCCAGTATACGGGAAAAATAATAAATAATAATAAAAAAAAAAAATTTTACAATGAAAAACTTTAATTTTCATTTACCTTGTTTTGTTTTTTTATTATTATTTAAAAAAAAAAATCATAATAAGTTAATAATAAAAATTTATTTTGGTCATCGCGGGTAAAAACCGTAAACCAAAAAAATCCCTTAATTGTGGTTATTTTCAATTTAACTTCATTTTTTTTTAATGTATAATTGGTTTATGGTTCATTAAATTTGAGAAATAATCGGATGAAATTTATAAATTTCATTTCTATAATGGATTCGTCATAATTAAAGCTTTTTATTGCTGTTCGTTTGTAATTCAAAATTGTTAATCTATGAATAAAATGAAGGTAAGAAATTTCAAATTTTTTCTTCCAGGATTTAAATTTTTGCTTCCAGGATACGAGTTCTTATATATTTCAAGTATACTTTAGTAATTGGTTAAACCGAATTTAGTTAATGAATATTATATTGTTTAGGTAATGGAGATTAATTTAACAGGAGTTAAAATTATCTCCAACTTAATATGTAATGAATGTAAATGTTATATGACATAAATTATGATGAACGATATAGAAAAATTATGAATCCGAAAGTAAATTTTTTAAAGTTTGATACTATGAAACTACTACAAAGAGAAAACTATGAAACTACAACAAGTAGTAATTGTGCTGCTCCATCCAATGTTGTCTGCATATAGACTATAACAATTTTTTTTATTTAGTTTCTTCATCTCCGAGCTGAGTCATAGCTCACCAGCTTATAATAATTACCAAATTATTTTGTGTTGGCATTTATATCAATTCTAATGGCAATTGTTCCTCTAATATGTAATTTTTCGCTTTAGTTAGAGTAATATAAAAATTACATTTTTGTCATTTATTCCATTTCTAATTCTTTATGTACAAATTCATAAAATATATATATTTTTTCCATCCACTAAAAGTAATTTAAATTGAAAACAGAACTAGAAATAAGTCAATTAAATCATTAAATTTTCATAACATTTTAATACCTAATTAGCTATACTTAAATTATATAATTTCTTATTTATATATAATTATACTTGAACTCGCTTATTAATAATTCATATAAATATTCGTTAAACCTTCATAATTTTCCAAATACAAGAAATCATTTTAATAAAAAAAAAAAAAAAAAATTAAATAATTTCAAATATTATAAATTTAATTATTTTTATTATTATTATTGCATGAATTTCATAAAATTTTATTATTAATGATAAATAGCTACTTAGAAATTAATTTCCGACAAATTTATTTCATAGGATAATGAAATTATTCGAATCAGAATTTTATTTATTGTAAATTTTCATAATATTATATTTAGATATATAATTATAATGTATATATATATAATATATAGAAAGGATATAAAAAGGATATTCGTTAATATTTTAATATAAATTTGCCTAGGTTTGAATTTAATTAATGAATTATAAAATATTTTAATATTAATTTATGTAGATTGGATTGAATGATTTGTAATAATCATTTTTTTTTTTTAATTATGAAAATTTAACAAGGCATATTCCTTGTCAATATTTATTAATATTTTATATATTAAAAATTTAATTCTAATAATTTTAATTTGGGTATAAGTTAAAATTAAATATTTAAAAAAATCATTTAATTTAATTTTATGATAGAATTTGTTTGAAAAATACACTGTTAAAATTTATGGTTACCAACATGGTTAATATTTATTTTTTCATAAATTTCAAACTTTTTACATTACTTTATTTGTCAATTATTTAGAACAAACTGATTTAAATACACATCAGTTTTTAAATAGTAAGTTTGTATACCTCTATCAGTGATTAAGCGTATATAAAGATTTTTCACAAAAATATTGTTAATCCATTCATATCCTACTTTTTTTTTTGTATTTTAATATTATCCTTTTTTTATATTTTATCCATTAAACCTTTTTTCAAAAATTTAAACGTTTTATAATCAGATTCAGACATAAAAGAACTACATACACAAAAAAAATATATGAACAAACATAAACAGAATATTTAAAAATGATAACATAGATTCAATGATAACAAGAGGATATATATGTATATATGTATGTACATCATCATGCAAGTGGAAAAAAAAATAAACTTATTAAAAGAATATCCGGTATTTTGTCAGAAACAGAGAGCATCAGATCAGACAACTATATTATAAAATGCAAATAGCTACAAATTCTGACAAGCATCAAATTTCTGGGTTTTTTTTTTAACATGACATACATGCATGCATATATGAAATGTGTATGATATTATGAAAAATTAAATTTAAAATGTAATCCTTTTTTTTTTAGAAGAAGTAAAATCATAAAATAGCATAATAAAATATGAATTTTTCCTAAAAAAAAAAAATGAAATTATACCTTAATAATAAAATAAATATTTGATGTTATAATATATCAAAAAAAAAATGTATTTTCCTAAAAAGAATGAAGGTAGGTAATCCAGGGATTTTAATTTAAATATTGAAAATAAAAAATGGTATTTAATTTGTGTATATACATTAGTTGAGAGAGAGAGAGAGAGTGAAAGCACAGATAAATTAAACTTTTATAATATTTTTAAAGCCCATTTTTAACGAAAATAATGATGCAAAAAAAAAAATACAATTTCATTGCGGGAAGAATAAAATCAATATAATTGTTGTAGAACAGAGTATTATACCAATTTAATTTACATTCATATTCAAATTATTATATTTCCTTTAAATTTTAAATAAATGAATCCAAATTATGCACTAAGTATCAATATTAAAGTTTCAATACGGCTCATAATATTTTCCATAATTCCAGCTCTGTTTTTATCTCAAATATATAATTGAAAAACATAACTTTAGATTATATATTTTCAAGTAACTAGCTACTGGCATTTGTATTAACTGCTAATTTAATTGAAACGCTGTCAATATAGCTACGATCTCAATCGTATATAAACAAAATACACTATTTTTCCTAGTGAAAAATTCTGTTAATTCACCAAATTGGTATCTCTTCAAAATATTGCAATATCATTATTCCTTCTGTTAAATATATATTATTTTGAAATTAGCTTATTGCAATATCCTTTTTTCTATGGACATTACAAATTCTATTTGTAGTATTTGGATTTTTAATAAAAAAATAAATAAATAAATTCAATTTGTAAGAAGTTTACACAATAAAATATCCTTAACAGTTAGGTAAATAGAAAAAGAAATATATATCATTTATTGATTTATTGCTTATAACGATATAAAATTCATTGAACCAAATTGAATTGTTATATTGCAGCAATTTAGAATTATACTCTGATTGGTATCCTTATAGGAATAACGACGATTATTTCGACCATAAACAAATAGAATTTAATGTTTATTTTTAGTTTCTTTTTGTGGTAAAAATATAATATAAGATATAATTTTGTTTTATAACATTATTTTTTACTTATACCACTTATACTAGACCAAAGTGGTATTTTTATATAAAAATTTCTTATATAAAAAGATCAATTTGGTCTAGTATAAAAATCGATAGTAATTCCATGTCCCCGCCATTCGAAAATTTCATCTCTTGGAGTCTAAATATAAAATTTATGTATTTGAGATTATGTACTACATATCCATAGATTGAATATAGTCAAACGATTTTTGGGACATTTTTTCTTCAATCTTTTAAATTATTACCAAAAATTTGTCCCAGCAATATAAAACGCTACAAAATTTGAAAAATTTTAATATATGTGCCAGTAATCTATAATTCTGAAGATGACACTTTTTAATAATAATTATCCTAAAACTCCATATTGTATACTACTATATATACATACAACTAAAACGAAAGATTAACTGCTCATAATTATTAGGAAAATTAAATTAAAAAAAATAATACTCCAACATATCTTAAGTGTTTACTGTGTAATACAAATTACACTGCAAAAAAAAATAAAAAATAAAATCATACAACTTTTTTGTCACGCACAAAATTTACACCTAAACAAAAACTTTATAATTTGTGTGTTCTTTGTTCATACGTGCTTTTCATAATTAGCAAACCTTGTCAAGTAATTTACTGATAAGAGCCAAAAAAAAAACAAAACAAAAACAAAGCTTAATTTAACAGTTTTATATTTAAATTGTTCCAAATTAACATATAATTTTAGTGACACAATATACAATTTTTAGATTTCGTGAGGTTTTTTTTTTATTTTCAATAAATTAAATTAATGAGTACTAATTATATAAAAATTATTCCAATTGAAAAAATGAATTATTTCACGTTGTATCACATTTTTCTTTTTGATTTAGAATTAAGCACATATTTTTTGAAGGAGGTGTAATATTAGATTTTGCCCAAAATCATGTCTGTGCTCTTAATCTATATATAAACTTTTGATATAAATGAACTCTAAATAATATTTATAAATTCAAATTCAATTCTAATCATTACAAATTGAGAAATAAGTAACATAATTTTTTTGAATTAAGTAATTTTTGACTATTTTATAAATACATAATATAAATTGCTTCAAAGTTTTCATTTAAATGAAAAGCTAATAAAATCGATTAAGTTCATCTTCAAAATTTGATATTTTTTATGTACATTTAGATAACTACTTATTCAACTCTAATATTTGTTTTATTTCAAATGATGATTCACAGTATTATTTACCAAATAGACAGAGTCCTTTAATCTACTTCTATATACATATATTTCATCATCTGAAATTACATCTTTAAGGATTTTTCCAAGAATATGGATGGCAAAAATGTAACAAAAAAAAAATATTTCATCAAAAACAGGCGCCAACCCAACATAAATTTGTGCTCTATCAATTTGATTTCATTTGATTTTTTTATTCTAAGAAAAATAATACACTTTATCGTGATCCTTATCAAATAAAAATATCCTTTTTAACATTTTAAATGTTGACAAAACTAAAAAAAAAAAAAAAAACATTATTATTTCATGTAAAAACTATAAGATAAAAATGAAATTGTTGTAAATATATTTTTTTAGATAATTTTTTGGAATTCTGTAAATTTTTTGTTACAATCAAATTGACTAACAATTTTTTAAGTAAAATAAAAAAAACTTTCCATATTAAAGTCAAATTAAATTCTTTATATATTCTTGTCAAGGATACAATAATTTTAAATTTTTGTCTGGATGAGAAAATCCTCCACTTTCCATTTTAAGTTGTAAAATTAATGACGATAAAATGGTAGATTGTTCAGCAAAGTTAAATAATAATTATTAGTCTTTAAGTTTTATAAAATAACAAATATATTTTGGTGTCATTACCTCAGTAACCACTAAGCTGCGATATGCTACTTCAATTCTCTGCCAAGCCATCTTAAATTATTTGCAAAAATTCCCGTCGTCTGGAAAAAAACCTACATACCTTTAACATACTCAAAATAATGTAAATGTGGTTAGTCATTCTCTATAAATACATTTTTTTTTTCCAAAAAAAAAATTCTTTATTTTCGTACATTAATTTCATATTAGTAACGAAAATGTTATTTGCTATTCTGTAATTTAATTTTACGTTAGTTACCTTTAATAAAATTAATAATGTAAATATTTTTTATCCTTGTTTTGGAATATTTTGTGTATATAGAAAATTAATAATAAAATAAAAAGGAATTCATTTTTTCGGTTAAACTCATAAAGAGATTCTAAAATTAGATGAAGAAAAATAATTAAATTATATTTTCTTTTTAAACGTTGAAAAAAATCTTCTTGTAATTATTTAAATATTTATGTGAGAGAAAAATTCTTGTTAAATAATTAAATATATAAATTTAACTAATTCGAAATTAATGTGTTTAAATTAAATTTAAAGGATAGCGATATATAAAATCATTAAGGATATGAAATTTTATGTAATGTCAAATATTTTAAAACATTTTAAATTTCTAACTATTTAAATTTACTATGAAATTGTAAAGTTTTGCTTATGCACATTACGGAATTGAAGTGAAATGAATTTTTAACGAGGTCTCCAAGATCTCAAGTGTAAAGTCTTGTGAAAAGTTGTACTAAAAATTTTTTTATAGAGATAATAGTTCACAATTTGCAATAGAATAAGCTTTCCAGCCAATTCTAACACCACAATTGAGTCATAAAGGCGAAAAATTAAACCAACATTTACAATTAATTCCAATGAAATTATGATTTTCCTAAATCTAATATTAAATTTCCAATAATTTAGATACAAATCGTCATAATCTCATTTCCATATTTTAATAATCCCATTTAAATATTTAAATATACAAATTAAATAATATTAAATAAAGAAAATTCATATATTTAAAGGATATTTAAGGATAATAGGCCAATAAAATCTATTTATATTAAAAAAAAAAAATCCGATTCACGTAATCTTCATTTTAATCCTTAATATAAAAATCAAAAAATTCTTACAAACAACAACAAAATTCATATTTGCTCCTATTATAAGACAAAACAAAAAAAAAACCTTCAAGGAAATGGCAAATACTTATTTTTTCTTCTTCAAAAATTTTATTTTTCGTATGCAATTCAAAAAAAAAATATCTACCAAAAAAAAAAAGGACACCATGAGATAAAAGATTTTTGTAACAAAATAATTTAAAACTTTTTCACAATATTATTTTTATATCTTTCGTTTTTCTTTTTTTTGCAAGGACATGCCTAGATTCTTAAAAATAATATTTCTTTTTTTTATGTCCTGCTAAGAAAACAATGTCGTCCTATCTTAAAAAAAAAAAACAACAGAAAAGTCCAAAACTAAAAATATGGTAAAATGAAAATTATATACAACGTTATATAATATTATTCTATAAAAAAATTATTAGCTACTTTTGTATTTGCTTTTACTACGTTTAAGGATACATAAAAAAAAAATTGGTAGTAATAATTTTATTTTTTTCGGCGATCACGAAAAATTCATTTTTCATTTTACACAATCTAAAAAAAAATATTTGATATTCTTTTGTGTGCCAACAGAAAAAAAAACCATATACAAAACGAGTTGACAACCAATATGAGACTCGGTTCTGCTCTATAAGGGACTATAAGGATATATGAAATAAAAAATATATATGTATATAAACTTTACTTTTTAGGCAATTTTGAAGAAAAACATAAAATAATTTTTGAATTTGTCTTTATGCTCGTTTTTTTTCCAGTATATAGTTTTTGTATATTGTGACCATTATCAGAAATTGTGCAATATTGTACAAGGATGCTTTAAATTGCTATAAGAATGAATTCGAAACTTCTGTTATATACATATTTTGTATATTAGTGTTGATCAACACAAAAAAAAGGATGACAAAAACAAGGAATAATGTATATATGTGTAAATATAGAATATTGACTTTATTATTTATGATATTTTATATTTATTATACAAATCATAATAGGCAGTGGCGGATCATGAACATTTCGAATGGTAGAGGTCACAAAATTGACTCACTACTGAAAGATCATTTAACCTGTTGCAACTTACTAGTTTCTCTGCTATTGAGTTCGAAATTTATTTTAGATTGGTCCCCCCTTTACAATATCCTTATAAATTTTACTGGAAAATAATGCCTCAAACTTGTCAATAAAACCGTCCCTGGTAATTGCTAGATTCTCTTTTTTTAAAATGAAAATTTTTTAGCTTCATTGCCTTCCAATAGAATTGAAAAAAAATTATATTATTTTCTTCTTCGTTTTTTTTTTTGGCTTAAACGAAATAATTGAATAGAAAATATATTTTTTTTGGGAAAATTTTTTTTATTTTTTTTTATAAATTATTATTTTTTATATAGCAAGCTATTTATTAGTTTTTTTTTTTAATACAACACTTTTCGAAGAAATAAGTTTAAGCTTTTCAAGACAAATCATTGAACTGTTATAAAAATATAGCCAGAAATATAATATTTATTTATATATTATAAAATATTGTATAAGGAAGTAGAAATGAATTGAAAGGAAAATATTTTTTTTTGGTTTTTATTGTACATAAACATAACTATATTTGTATAGGATATTGGCATTTGGAAGAAAACAGTTTTCTACAATTTAATTTTGGGTTAAAAATTTAATATAAATATAGTATTTTTCTATTAATGATGAAAGTAAGTATGAGTTGAGTATGGCAATGCTTTGTACAATCTATTCGTATACTATACCAAAATGTAGGTATTTTCATTACCTTTAACTCAAGGCAGTAAACATGTCTATGCGACACTCGTAGTACATACCCAATGAATAACATTAATAGTTCATATAAAGAACTTTTTTTCAATAAATTCATCCAAAATGAAGAAGAATTTTTCAGTTTTAATTTCTATTTCAATAGTAAATAATTATTTTTAAGTTTTATACTTAAATGTAAGTGGTTTTGATTCTTTAATTTTTGTCCATTTTAATATAAAATTCTTTGGTCCTTAGTTTAAATGGCGTCAATTTTGACTTATAAATATTATATTATGAAAGTTAAATAGTCTTATAATATAAATTCTGAAAGATATATCTACTAATTGCTAGATTTGCGATTCTAACTATAAAATAGGACATTTTAGTGATTTTTCTATAAAATTGTTTGGTCTACAACTATATACCATTTAGAAATAGTTGAATTTGTAATGTAAATCGATCTGTTATATTTGTATTCTAAATATTTACTCTATAGCTTGTAGCAAGGACTATTATAATATCTATAGTCTTTCGTTGTGGGCACTCTCTCCAGTTATTTGTTAAAATACCAAAAGATAAATTATTTTTGGTCATAAATAGCTAATCTGCATTTATAGTAAATAAAATTATTGCTAATGAATGGAAGGAAATCGTTTATTTACTTATTTTTCCAACATGAATTTAAATTTTGGTGAAACACTTACCCAAGGTACAATTTTAATAATCATAGAAAAAATGATTGTACGATTGTCAGTTGCTCAAAAAATATGGTTTTCGGATGAACGCTGTAGTATTTAAAATATGTTACAATAAATAAAGGAACAAATTTGTCGATTTGATAATTTAATTAATTATTCTCTAATTTAATTAGTTATTTACAATTCATTAAAACTTTATATCAATAATTTTGATTATATCATTTAAAATTTATACGCAAAACAAAATATAAATAAATATATAGAAATTAAATCAATTACCTAAATTAATTTAAAAAAAAAATCAATTTAATGAAAATTAATATAAAATAATTTACTTTTCAATACAATCGTAAATAATTTAATTCAATTAACTTTCTTTTATAATTAATTCCTAAATCAAATATTGTACACGTGAAAGTTTTTTTTTTCTATTTAATTCATTAACAACAAATCAATAATTATTATAATAAAATTGATTTTAATTATATATTAAAATAATTCGCAAATCATAATAATACTTTAAATTAATTACAATTTTAAATGATTTCGAAATTATAATTGAATTTTAAGTAGTTAAATTTTAAGAAACACTTGTAAAGTAATTAAATAGTGTTAATATTTAGTTACAGAAAATTTATTATAATTATACTACACGTATATAACTAATATACCACCGTGAAGTGATATATAAAATCTGTTATTGATTTGGAGTAATCAGAAAATTTATAATATTTGGAAGAGAAATTATAGTATTTTAAATATGTATATTACAAATTAAATTAGTCATCTTAAATTGTTACATTTAATTGGCAAATAGATAAATTGAAATTGAAAATAATTTAATTTAATTTAATTATGTTTTAATTTTTCTACACGATTTTCTGTGGTTTTAAATGAAAAAAAAAATACTATGGGAAATTAATTGCGATTGTAACAAAGAGCGACTGAAAAGAAATTGATTAAAGTGTCTTGCAAACTTATATAATTCTCTGATTATAAATTATACAAGTTACTTTTTGACATTCTCAGGAAATCCTTACCAAATTTGTTTATATTCATGTACGTTGTTCTAGCTACAGGATGTATAGTGAGGAGGAAAGAACCATTAAATATTTATGGAATTGAAATCCACTCAACAAATTAATTAATTAAGCCCAAATAATTCGAAAGTATTTCATAATTCATATTAATTCATATATATAATTTCCAAATTATCTTGAACTATTATATTTTTAGTGAACTTTACACCTGACAAAAGACACAAAGTATATCAACATACTTGATTGGTTAACTAAAAAACTTTAATAACGATCTCATTAGTAACATTTTAATTATCTCCTCTATAGCCACAAAATTTTAATTAAAAAATTAATAATATAGAGGCAATTATAATAAAGTTGTTTGAATATGATTTTAATTAAATGAAATATCTAATTAACACAGGAAAATAAATTGAAATACAATTAGTTAATTTAAATAAATATTCATTATAAAATTTCATATTATTATTATTTGCTCATATACAAATACATAAATTCAAATATGTTTATGACGCTTTAACATATAACAAATCAAAATATATATAGAAAAGTTTTAGTTGGTAAATAAAATTGTAATTTTCATCAAAATTCATTATTTACTTTTATTGTGGTCCTTCATAAAGTTTGTATATATTTTAGTTATAAATATTATTAAATTATAATTTATGATGAAAAATTACCAAAAAATAAAAGAAAACTTTTCTAATAAATATTTTTGTCATTGAAGCTTGTATTTACAAAAGATTTTAATAAATTTTCTTTCTCCATTTTTTTTTTCTGCGATATGCATAATTATTTCTGATCCAGATCGTTTCTTATTAATGTTTGACGAAAATTGAAATTCGATACTAGAAATAATTTTGCAATTAATGTAATTTTTGTTGGTATAATATTAAAAAGTGTGATATCGGTGGGACTATTTGAGGTCTAGTGTTGAAAGTACTTAAAATTATAATTGAATAAACATATATATTTAATATTATTGGGGAATTGAGCCCGTATTTTCCATACCTTGAATTGTTAAGAGACTCAACTCTGCATTGGAAAATCATGATGACAATTATAGATGTTCTTACTAATTTATCTTGCTAAACAAGCGGCGCTGTATCCGTAATTACTACTATATATTAATCAATAAAATGTAATTTTAAATATTGTAAATTGTCACCATAAACGTTTCCAGATAAAATTCAATAAAAAATAAAATGCTTGAGTAAATTTATAATTAAATTCGTTATAGGTTTATGAAATATTTTATCAAACATTTTAATATTTAATTAGTCTCTCTCTATATAATTATTAATAATAAATAAAATACAAAGTTTATTCAGATATAACTCTTCATTTATGTAGTTGTATATATACAAGCTTTTAAATTTAAATGTCATTTATTATTAAAATAATTCCCAATTTTATGTTTCATCTTAGAATGCATTTATTATGCAAGAATTGCACAATATTTAAAATTATATAAGAAAATTTTGTTTGTATAATATGTTAGTAATATAACAATATTATCATTTCCCACTTTATAATTTTAATTTTATTCAAAAATTAATATTTTTATAGAAAATAAACACCAAAATAAAATCTTTTTAGTATCAACTCTATACTTTTTTGTTTATTTTAATTATATCAAATTTATTCCAAATCATGTTTTTGTATAATAAATTACATAGAAAAATAATCAATATTTTTATTTAAATGACAGAAAATTTAAGGATATTCATTAGACAAATTATTCAAACAAACAAAAATTACAAGGATAAATATTATTACTTAGTTAGAGAATAGAGAAATGACTTTCTAAAATCAAATTACTGATAATTATGTTTATGAAATATTTTCATATAAGTTAAAATTTTATATTACAGTCAAAAAATATGCTTGACTAAATTCAAAATTAAAAATAATTTAAGATAAATCAGCTTTTAAAAACCTTACACAAAGAGGACTTATATAACCAAATCTGGTAAGTAATAAATTAATTTCTTTTTAAATGTGAAATGATTAATATATAATATGCTTTAAAAATTGTGGCTCAATTTGACTCGAACATTTGATGTGATAATAGAATTTCCGAAAAACCTCAATGAAGTAAACGCCCAATTATTATGATGCCCCCCAACTTTAATAAAAGCAAAATCATTTCACAATAATTTTTATCCAAAAATTATCTTTCTCTTTACCTTAATTATAACTAAAAATAAATTGATCTATTATTAAAAGTATATATATATTTTTTGACATTTCTATATAAATGTCGAAAAATTATCCAATTAACAAGAATAGAAAATATTATTCATGATTAATTTTATTCCTTTCTATAAAAAATATCAAAAGTTTTACCAAAATATAAGTACAATAATTTATTTATTAATCACTCTGTAATAGCTACTCTAAGCAACTATACGTGATATTATACACTTTTAACGAATCACTATTCAACAATAATGAAAAGTGATATTTATGTGTCCGTAATTTTCTTCCACATTATATTATATGTTATTTAATTTTGGGAAAATTACACATATATACTTACATTATATATATCTTGATTGTATATGTAAACTTTCATTTATTGTCAATAATTTTCTATTTAATGTTCATACATACATATATATATTTATATGTGTAAATCAAAATCATTTTCCTTTATATTTTCTCTGTGAATAATTAATTGAAATATTTTTTTTTTTGCTTTCTTATTTGAAAAACTTTATTAATTAAGTGAAATATAGTTTTTCATGGTAACACATTTTCTCGATTAATGAATTTTTTGATTCAAGAATTTTCTTTCTCATAAAAAAAAAAATATTCAAGCCAAAAATAAAAATTATTTTTAATAGTAGAAAATAGAGGAAATTCGTTGAGAAAATTAAATAATATATTAAATATAGTAAAGTGTAGTGGTTTTTTTTAGGGGTTTATGAGTATTTTTGATTTTTTATTAAGGGTGGGTGGTTGGAATGAAATGGTTTTTGTGGCATTTTCATTATTTATTTTTCTTCTAAATTGAAAATGGATAAATTTAAATTAAATTTTTAATAATGTATATTAAAAAGTAAAGTAATTATTTGTTATTATGATTTAATTTAGCATATTATTATTTTTATTTAGTTTAATAATACAAAAAATATCATTTTTCGATATGTGTAAGATATAATGTAAGTATATTCTGGCATGAAATTGAAATTTTTGAGAATGTTATACTAGGAATAATGGTAAAAAAATTTCAGATTGAATGAATAGCATACAACCAAAAAAAATTGAAAATAATAAAATTCTGATGTGATCCTTTTTATTGTTCGATTAGTTTCCGATTAAAATCTAAACCTATAATCAGGATTTGATTTCAATTAAAATGTGAGGGATTCAATATTGATTCAATGCAAAAATGACTTCTCAAGAGCTAGAAATGTTAATTTACAAAAAGGAATTTTGGTGTGAATAAAATAAATTTTTGGTTTATATTATGTAATTTTACTTTAATTTTCCAACAAATACTTTTATATAAATAAGTAACAATTATAATTTATTGAAAGCATAAAACTCTAATATAAATTTTTGTTTTATCGCAACCTTGAAAAAAAATTCACAGAATTTCCATCATAAATAAAATTATTCATTTCCTTTACAATTTATCAAAATTCAATATTAGCTATAGAAAGATGAAACAATTATACCCTCTATTCTAACATTACATAAGATTTATAAATTTGTGACCTTGAAATTATCATGTTAATGTCTATGAAAATGTCATTTTCAACATAATTATCTATAACAGAAGTATATAACATATCAAAAATTATATTATACATAAATTAGCAAAAAAATAAAAAAATGAAGAAAAATTTATGAAGAAGATAACAAGAATTTACAAAATATTCACTTCCTTTAACCAAAACAAACAAAAATTCTTTTTTTTTTACAATTTTTTTTATTATCACCCAAAATAACCTAACAATACAAAAAGCATTACTTCCTTTTTTTGTCAAGTGTTATATAATAATGACAATTTAAATTATACTCCTCTCTGTCAAGGAAGATTTATCATCATCAGTAATATTTTTATTATGAATTTAAGTCATAGAAATAAAAAAATAATATTTCACCATCCCTTTCATCCCTTCTCAGACAAAATTCATCAACTTCACAACACCAACAACAACAACAAAATGGTAGAATATTCCTATATAAGTAAACTGAAATATACGACATAATTTGTGATGATAAAAATTATTATGATCCATTCATTTAATATTCTATTCCACGTGGTCCAACCCTCCACCCCACATCTAAAATATCTTCTATTTATAATATTGTAACAATAATAATATAAATTTTCCTGGAAAACGAAAAAAAAAAAACCCAACCATAAAAAAATATAAGAATCGTTTAGAAAAACATATGTGGGGGGTGGTTTGGTGGCGACAAATAATTTTTTTATATCTAATTTTTTATTTTGTGTGGTTGTCTGTCTGATGCTTGGATAGCATGCTTAATCATTTTTTTATTTATATGTTTACGGTTGGGGGGAGGGAAAGAAAAATAAGGAAAAGTTTGTTATCTTTTTATACACATAAAAATAGAGAAAAAAATATTCTTCGATCTTTCGAAGGTTTTTTTATATTTTCTTTATTTATATATTTTGTTTAGCACTTGAAATTCATTTTGGAAAAAAATTAAGGTGAAAAAATATTGCGTGATTTTAAAAATGGAGAAAAAATCTTGGTGTTAATGTAAATAAACATTTTTTTTTTTATTATTATTCCTCATCTTTTTGTTTGCATTGAAATTGTTTTTGTTGGTTTTTGATTTTGATTTACTTGAATTTTATGAGCTCTCGTATCAGTGTTTTATTAAGCGTAAATTAATAAAAATATCAGTTTTATTATGTGATAAAATTATATTTATATAAAATAAAGTTTAATTCACAATGCATCATAATCACAGCTATACAAAGCCAAGCAAACTGATATCAAAAGCTATATCGCATCATAACATAATTGAAAACTTTAAAGAAGATTTTCAGTTCCTTCTCATGAGGTACAGTACAGCGATACATATGTCCCATCATATAAGTCACAGATCTACAAATCCTGTTTTTCATAGCTCCTTCTATTTAATGTGAATTGAAGTAGATTTGCTAATGTATTGAATTGAACTCTAAGCTGATGGAATAAGAGTGTTATATAACTTTAATTATACAAGCAATTAAATGCTTTGATCAGAAAATGCTGCTGAATAAACCAAATTTATTATACTGAGACAGAAAATGATTCAAAGTTATTATGGTTCATTGTGTTTCAATATTGAAATCAACAGAGAAGATTTTCTTTCTCATTTAGTAGATTAAAATTGATGGTAAAATATCCTGCAGAGTGATATACCATCAGCCTTAGATTAATACACGGAAACAAATCATTTTTTTTTTTTTCAAAATAGAAGGAATAGACTTCTTTTTAATTAAATTGTATCAGAATTTTAGAAAACGAAAGATAACATGAACAAGTGAAGTAGTAAATAATACTTATTTGTATTTTTCATTTTAGAAACTATGAAATAGTTTATCAAGTTTCATTGCTAAAGGATTATAGTAATGCTAGAATGAAAATTTATGAATTTTATTGGAAAAATATAAGTGAAAATAGTATAGTTATAATATCATAAAAGTCTTTTAAAATTTTAATGTCTTCCCATTACCCTAAAATACAAAATTTAACTAAATAGATTCGTAGTACCTATGTTATCTCTATAGATGAAATTCAAATTATCTCGTCATTCTCGCCATAGATGATATATCCGCACTAACTACTGGGTACACCCGATCGATTTGACCATTACTTTATAATACTTGAGGATGACACAATTGGATTTAGGACAACTGTTGGAACATTAATAAACGTGATATTTGTCAAATTCATTCATTTATTAATAATATCATTTTTTCTTGACAGTGTACATCAATTTTCAGTGTATAGAAAAAACAGAAATCTCTTATTGGATATTTCATTTCTAACCCATATATGAGTTTAAATTAAAAATATATAAAAAAGCCCACTTGTATATCAACAATTTCAGTATGTATACATATACTATTAAACATAAATCATTATTTTCCTTTTTTTATAACTCATATCGGAAACAACAACAACACAATTCTTTTTTTTAAGGATATAAATTTATCAAAAAAATAAAATAAAAATATCCTTCATATATTACTCCCCAAAAACATAACACACATATACCACCAACAAAAAAAAAAGGTAGCTTAGAGAAAATGTCAGAAAATAAAGGATAAAATCAAGATGAAAAATTACTTTGGAAAATGAGACAGATAAGTTATTTAGAAATGGTAAATTCGTTACTTGAAAGAATGATTTTAATGGCAAAGGTGATATTAAAAAATTGTAAGTTTTGTGGGCTTTTCTGTATTTATTATTATGTATGGTGTGGTGTGGCAGTAGAGTATATATACCGCTGTAGGCGAACGGCAGTTGCTATTATTTTTAAATCAATATTTTAATAATGTAAAACATCTCCTAATAAAATTTATTGTGTCACGGAAACTTTTGGTTGGTTAAAATATAAAAATAACCAACAAATATAATAATATTTTAAAAGGAATTTATTTTTGCTATAGATTTCTTCATTTTTTTTATAGGAAATAATAAATCAAAAAAGATTTTTTGGTATATATTTTGATAAATATCTTTAATTGAACATTTTGGTTTCATAGCGAGTAGATTTGTACTTCATTTTTGATCGATATTGTATAAATTAAGAGTGGTAATAATTATGTTTCCTTAGTTTAGTAAATAAATGTATATAATATATTTTTGATTTATTGAAAAATATGTTCGGGAAATTTTTAGTTAAATATAAATTAATGGGTTCTTCTGGGGGTGTATACAAGGCAACAAGACAGTAAACCTTATTTTGTAACATATAAGATTCATTTACAACCAAATTGGCATTATAATAAGTCGCGAAATTGGTATTCTTTTAGGATACTTCCCAGGGTAGCTGTATACCATGACAAATACCGCGAGAATAATTACAATATCTGATGAATCGTTGCCCCATTTCGTCAATATTTGTAGTATATAAGTAAATACTATTATTTAAATATTATTATCAAAAAGTTCATTAATTCAAAACTTTATATATTTTCGTCCATATAATTTATATCTCGATTTGTTCTACGCTGAGAAAAATAAATAGCAAATACTTTCCTTTTCTAAATTTACCGAAAACAGATCCATATTTAAAATTTCCCATTAAAAATATATTTTATATTTAAATTCTTATTTTGTTATATAATTTATATATTTTTCATTTACACAAAATATCGTTAGATAAAGCATTTACAATAATTTTCAGTTATATTTGCTCAACATGAAACATATTGCTACTTAAAAATAGTTAATGGATATTTTTCCTAAAAATTGTATAATATACAAATTGAAATTAATGTGATTACTATAAAAAAAATTATTAAAAAAAACGATTGCACTACTAAAACTTAAACAATTTATTTATGTTTAAAGTAAAATTATTAACACTGCAATTTAAAAAAAAATAAACTACATTCTTTTTTTTATATAATTCTAGAAAAAAAACATAAAAATAATCTATTACCATAAATATCTGTAAACATTTACATAACCTCAGGTTAGTTACAACACTTTAAATGCGCAATGAAAATTTATATGTTATTTAAATATATTTTTTTTTACCTCAGCAGAAACGTAAAAACATTTTTGTACCATAGGATAAAAATGTTACATAGCTTCTTCTGCATCTAAAAATTATTTAAATTAACCTACAAAGTTTATAGTTGCATTTCTAGAAATATATTACAGAGTAAACTTTATTTAGACAAAATCTAAATTTAAAAATTTATTGGTATATATCTTTAAAATGTATAGGTAACTTTTCTTTTTCTGGAATTTTCATGGAAATATTTGTATTTTTAAGTTAAATATATACAAAAATTGTGTTTCAAAATAAACTTAAATTTAATTTATTGACTGAATAAAATTGAAGATTTTTTCTTACAAGGATTAAAAACTTATTATCAATAATTTTATTCCCATCAGGTAAAATGAATTGATTTAATTATTTGATTCAAAATTGTGACCAAAATATACTATGCTGAAAATTTTAATTATTATTAAATTGCTGGCGTGGTTTATCCACTATATCAGATAGTGTGAAATTTTATTTGAATTAATCTAAAATTTGCTTATCACAACCAAAGTTTTATTCTACATTATCATAGACTCATATAGCACATTTATTTGTAACTCAGTTCGCACCAGAGTCTATAAATTAATAGTCATTGAAGTCTATAATTTGATATAAAATACGTGACTATCAAAGTTTAATTGAAAAGTTTTGAACTGAAATTCATATTTGTTATTTTGAAACCATCAAACATAAATATTTCAAACATGAATTAACCTCTCCAGGGTTAAAGTAAAAAACAATTTATGATTACATTTCATAAATTTCATAATGCAAATTTATTGTGTACCATATGCGACGTATCAATTTTCCAAACACTTGATTGAATTTTGTAAAAAAATGAAATTGAGTTTTGACTTTTTCATCATAGAATATTTTTTTTTGTGATTTGTTTATGTTTTAATATTTAAATATTTACTGTATTATATGTTATTTTTTATTTATGGTACACGAAGCATATAAATATAGATAACTTCTTTATGGTAGAGTTTTTTATATTTTAATATATTAATTATATCTCCAAAGATGAATATTATTAGTATATACCAAAAAATATTCGTGGGTTTGTAGATAAGATGGAATCATAAATTGTGATTTTATAGAATATATTTTCAATAAATTTGTCAGAACTTGCAATTAGATGTCTCGCCATTTTCACAATTTCTAATATTACTTTAGGAAAAACAAAGAAACGGTCTATTATCTCACTTCGAAATGACACAAAGTTCGATAATTCCTAAAGAAAAAATTAGAATTTCTACAAAGTGTTAAGAGCAATAGAAAAATTTGCAATACTGCTAACTTAATTCACTTATGAAAGCAACTGTTTCAACATCTGACAATGTTTTTTTTTTTAATTTTTTGCGAACGTTTAGTCTATTAAACTTTAGTATTTCTCATTATGATGTGAAGTTAATACAAATTAGAGCCGGTAGGCTAAGGTCTATAAAATTCTATAAATGGAATTTACTCGTTTAACATATTCTTCCTCCAATTTTCTTTCGTCGCATACTTTTACAATCACTCCCAGCCGACTGTTTCTTTTGGGATTAATTAAAGGGACATGTTGTACGGTGTGAAATTAAAAGTTTTGGAAGAGTTCTTAAAATTCCAATTAAAAACTACATAATTTTTTTTTTGTTTCCTCAAATTATTTTATTAACAAAATATTTACATAAAAATTATTTTTTACCTTTTTTTTTTTTGGAATAAATAAAAAAATTATCATAACTTTACAAATAATAATATGTAATATTAAAGTATTTGTTTTTTACAATATATTAATTTAACTTTTTTCATATATTTAATTAGTTATTAATATTTTATTTTATAATTTCTTTTAATTATATATAGAAAAAACTAATTTTTAACGATTTTATTTTTACCTAATTTCATAAATATTTACAATCATATTATAATATATAAATAATTACATTTAATCAATTAAAAATATATAGAATTGCAATTTTTTTTTGCCTGTTTTTAATTTTCTTAAATATTAAAATTCATATTTGATTTTATTTTAATTTTAAATATAGATTATTTTTTTTTATGTTAATTATATTTTATTTATTTTAATTTAGGTATATTTTTTTCTAGGTATATCCATGTTAATCACATTAATTTAATTAATTTTTACAATTACGTAAATATAGAAATTCAATTTAATTTATACTTTATAATTTTTTTAGCATTTATAATAATTTCTGAATAAAAAAATAAATTTTTTATATTTTTTTAAAAGTTGTAGTAATATAATAATTATTAATTAATATACTTTAAAAAAATTTTTAAATTCATGAAACATTAATATTTTATTGATTTTATATAATATTTACAAGTTCCTATCCATTATAAATAATAATTTAACTCAAATTATTAACTCAAACTAAATTTTAACTCATAATAATGAAGATTTAAGATGGCCGTTTGGATTTAAGATAGTCGTTTGCACTCAACCATAAAAAAAATTACTTTGAAATCCCATCCTTTTTTATAAAATGGTTTCCAATTCCAATATTCTAATTTTTGTTCTCTGAGAATATATGAAAAAAAATAATGATGGCCGCTCTTTATAATATTTGAAAGCAAAACACTTAACTCCTCCCATTTTTGACAATTATCATAGAAAATTTAATTTATATGGTCAGTCGTAGTGCGAATTTTGAATGCGTAAGACGGTCGATTTTTTCTTAAATTTTCTTTTTGTGTGTGATGATAGTATAATCATAATGAATTGAATATACGACAGTAAAGTAGTACTATAACAGTAGCATAATGAATATACAACAGTATTATGAATTAATATTTTCTTGCGGTGAGTTTAATAAATATTTTTTAATTATTAAAATAATTTTAATAAAATTTTTTTTTTATTAATTTTAATCATAAATCTCTTAACAAACTCCTTCAATATAATTTTTTAAAATTAAAAATTCATTTCCAATTTACCATTCTACGAAAATTAAAGAAGAAAACAATTCATTACTGCGGGGATGGTTTTCTCTCCTTTATACAAAAATAAACAATTTTGATTTTTACCAATATTTTTTATGAATAAATTTTTGCTGTTAAATCAAAGTCAAAATTTCAACAATAAACCAAACCATGCAAACACACACAAAAAAATATGTTATTTAAAATTTATCTTATTTTTATTCCTTATCAGAGGGAGGCGAAGGGAATTATTAATTTTTTTTTTCCATCTTTTGACTTGTATAGAAAATGAAGTATAAGGATTTTCATTTTCCCCATAAATTTTGATATTCTATTGAAGTACAAAAATTTATATATATATATAAATTTATTTTCATTTTTGTGTTTTATATATATATATAAATTTATTTTCATTTTTGTGTTATTTAAATTTTTCCAACGTTTCAGATAATTTTTTTTTTATTTCTGATAAATATAATTTTTTTTTTTTATTATTCCTTTTTTCATATATTTTTTTATATAATTTGAATGTCATATAAAATTAACAAATGGGGAATCGATGAACCAGCAAAAAAAAAAAAAGAAAATTTGTAATATACCATAAAAAAAAAAAGTATTGAGGGGATGAAAAATGTTAAATTATAATATTTAAATAAATTTATTTCAAATATTTCTTATCATGACATTGTCTTTGACATTTTATGTAAAGAAAAGAAAATATTTCATTTTTTTTTTTGGTTTTAATGATTCTTTTTCGGGTAACGGTGGTTATGAAAATGGCAGAAAAATTAAATTTGATTGGCTGAAAAAAAAAAATGATTTTTTTTTTCGTCTGTTATAAATTAACTTTCTTTGTACTTTGTTGCCGTGACGTGAACGTGATATTAAAATATCAATTGTTGGGATTCATGCATCTGCGTCTTTATACAGAAATTTCATAAATTAGTCTCCGACAGAAATTAGATTGATATGACATAAGATTTTTTTTTGTAAAAATTAAGAATAGGTGAAATTCAAATAGTCCTTAATTATTGAATGGAATTTCTTTTAAAATTTAGTATTTTTGTAACATTAATTTTTCGCTTGAATTCATATTTATTCCACGTCCAAAACTACAGCTGTTGAAATTATGACAGCAAAGTTTATATATACCCAATGAACAATTCGGACACAACAAAACAATGAACAATTCGGACACAACAAAACAATGAACAATTCGGACACAACAAAATAATGAACAATTCGGACACAACAAATGAACATTATGAGGCGAAATGCATATAAATTAGTAGGTCCCTAAATTGTAATAAACAATCATTGTAAAGTCTATTATTAATATTACTATACCTTTTCGCTGATCCCCATGTGATGATTATGAAGGATGATTATAATTTAACTAAATTGATGTATAATAAGTATATGCCTATATATCTAAAAAGAGGTCACCCTCTCGACTGATATTTATCATTATACATAAAATAGAAATGTTTAAAATCCTTTTTCACAATCTTTTAAATTTACATCAATTTATTTTCTATTCTAAAACACGCAAAATTAAGTAAAATTAAACTTTTATCGGTATTAATTATATAGTTTGGAAACTAGGCCACAATTATTTAGAAAAATTCCTCTCTAATATATCATAGCAAATTTTTATACATTACATATATGTACACATATACAATAAACAAATAACCATGTTAACCAAACCATAAAGAAAATATAAAATATTTATTTATTTACATAAAATAAACCACGTACAAAACAAAACAAGGAAAAGAAAATATGAAGTACACGTACATATAAGGATAATAATTATTAGTTTGTTGTTTCAAGTTACCTTTAGGCCATGTCATCTCTCTAAAGAAAATTTGAAAGAAAAAAAATAATAAGCACTTTCGTATTTCTTTTTTTCATTTTTATTTTGTGTTATAATAAACACAAAGTCAGAGTATTTATATTTACATTATGTGAAGTATATCCTTTCGCCTACACACACTTTAGAAAATATAAAATGATCCTTTTTAACACGATAAAAATTTTAGTTGTTATAAATAAGTTCTATAAAATGATTATAATGTCATTGGAAAATATCAATTTTACCATATGAAATTATGAATCTGAATGTGGTATATTTGAGTTGGTACAAATTGAATTTAAGTTCTTAATGTGAGATTTGCACGGTAGATCGCAGAGTTTAATATTATCTGTAAGACGACGAAAAAATTTTCTCCCAGTTATATTAGAATTGCAATTGCTTCCTTTTAAATTTGCGCTTTAAAAGATGAAGGCGAATTACTACCAATTCACTTGCAAGTGTTGCAAATATTGGAAAAAAATTGCGCAACAATATCAAAACAAAAAAATTGAAATTCATTAAAACTGACATTGATGCACTACAGAATTCGAATCGTAATCCCTAAATGAAAAACCTATTACACACTATAGGCTATGGATAACACTGGAATCGTTTATATTAAAGTAATTTGAAAGTCTCGTCTAAAAGTTACACAATAAGAAATTGAAAAATAGTTTAACCCCAGTCCATTGCTTCTTTTCAAAAATTAAATTAATTTTTTTTTTACAAATTTGCTTATGACATTTTATATATTAAAGTGTGAATATAAATTTATTTAAATTTTACATTGTATTATTACCTGTCTGTTATTATTACTGTAAGAATTACTTACGAAATATATTACATTATTATAATTTTTTTCACATGTTCAATTTATATATAATCAAATACTGGTGGAGCGAGCAATTAAATTCCAATAATGGTATACGTTTTTTCTTTCCTGAAATGAAAACTTTACTCATTTAGAAATTGAAATTATATCTCTAAAGTCTTTAGTCATATTTATAATAATGTAAATTAAAAATTATCGTGTAAAGATTTTCTATAATATATTTAGTCATTGAATATTAAGGAAGAATTTCCAATTTCCTTGTATATATGTATATATATTTATAGCCCACACATATATATAATGTCAGAAATATATATTTAAAAGATTATATTCTAATTTTGAATTAATCTTTTGTATTGGTACTATATTAATCACTCAAACTATGAGTTTATTTAATTTAGTTTGTTAAATCTTATATTATCCTTAAAATATAATATAAATTAATAAGTATAACTTAAAAATTATATATATAGTTTATTTCTGTTTCATTTTTTATTTATATACCATATCGACGACCTACTATCCCACATTTTCATATTTAGATTATATCAAAATTTTGATTTTAGCGCGTTACACAAACATTTTTTATTAATACTCTTTTTTTTTTGTTGATATATTTATAAATATAAATCTTCTTAATGAGTGTTGAAGGTGTTTTTTTATTTATAGGAAAATTTGATTTTTACTTATTACTTACTACAACTTTTTTTATATATATATACTTATTAATAGACATATATGTATGTTAGGTTTAGTTTTATAGGTTATCCTCTTTATATATCCTACATAATAAATTTTAGCTATTATTGATTTTATTTTTTAATATATAATTTAACGATTGCTGTAGTATTAATAGTAAAGAATTATATAATATAAATATTATATTTATATTATTTAAATTTCTATTTTGTGCAAACCATTGATTTTTTGTACCTGATGATGATTTATTACTATCATCAATAACATTACTACGATTTGCATGTTGCATAGCTGCTGGTTTTTCACCTGGAACAGAAAAAAATATTAAAGATTTTATATTATTATTATTAGGTCGAATTGGCAGAGAAAAATTTAAATAATTTAATCTTTAATATGTAGTTTGGATGTAGAAAAGGTTGAATGCTATACCAATTTTTGTTTATAAAGAATCTATTACGATAGAGCTATAAAAATTCTTTGGACATTTAGATTTATGATAAGAAGTTTGATATATATTAGCTACTACACTTAGTGTTATATGTAAATTTGCATTTTCAGAAAGTCCAGGAAAATAATTTTCAGAAACTATTTCCATATAAAGGGATTATGAGAGATTATATCATTATAGACTGTCATAATGGGTTATCATTTCTTGTCATAATGAAGAATTGTAAAAAAAACCTCCTCAAATTTTAATGTAATTTTTAAAGCACTAAATTTTATTAAACTGAAATTGGTTAGAACTAATTAAAACGATTTCGTTACTATTACAGACTAAAAATATTCAGTAAATTAAAAATTAAAAATCACCTATTATCGTTTTCCTAAAATTATAATTATAATTTGGTAAATGTAACAAGTTTTCAATTGGTTCATTTACCGCTAATTATATGTAACCACAGTTTTTAATATAATATATATATATATATTCTACCTTATCTTAAAATTTATAATTTATATTAAAATTTCTGCCCCATAGTAAATTACTCACTATACATAAATCAAATTTCAAAATCATTTAATCTACTTGACACTTTTTGTAACACCTCCTTCTAAAAAAAAAAAAACAATGCAATTTATAATTAATTCAGAATCAATTATTTTCCAACGACATGCCACCCAAACAATTTTAATTGTTTAACAAAATGTAACACTAATTAATCTTTGTATAAAATTTAATTGCAATTTTTTTTTTTTAATAATAATTCTTACCCCTTAAAACATGTACTGTAATACTAGCTTGTCTAGCATTTGATGGTTTACATGTATAATTTCCAGCATGATTAAAATGTACCTCTTTAATGGTCAATAAACTTGTAGATGGTGTTGTTAAATAATGTGATTGTGTTGCTGGTTGTAATGTATTTGTTGAACTATAACTATTACCACTACTACTGCTGCTGCTGCTGCTGCTTATACTTTCTAGGTTTTTATTATGGTTATCACTCAAACCATTGCCACCATTATTATTATTATTATTATTATTATTATGGGGACTAATACTACTACTACTACTACTACTTGGATTATTATTTAAACTTGTTGAAGTTACAGAGAAACCATCTTGGGAATCATAGTTTACCATTTTATCATCATGATACCTAAAATGAGATAACCAAAGAAAATTTATGTTGTGTATATATTTTTCCACATTATTTAAAGTTAAAAGTTTTTGTAAAAAAATGAATAGATAATAATGATATGATAAAGTAAAAGTAATCCATTTTCTTCAAGTAACACTTTATAAACAAGAAAAGTGGTGAAAATAAATGATTGCAATAATAATTTTATTTATACCGTAAGAAACTTACCAGAATACAAAAGCTGGATTTTCTGTGGCACGTTTAAGTTTACATTCTAGACGTAATGTTGATCCTTCATCAATATGTAAATCTGGTGCTCCGGCAATTTCAGCAACAGCTTCTAATAAAGGATAAAATGAAAAATAGAATTTTATATAAAATATTTTATTTATATAAAAATTTATTTAAAACGAGTGAAAATTCAATTATTTAACATTTTAAGAACTTAGTTTATTAGTTAACAAATACGTCAAAGTTAGTAATAAAGTTTTGATAGTTGCAAAACGATGAGAAACTTAGAATTATTTCAAAAGGATAGGAAATTCAGTCGAAATTCCATCATACAACAATTTTCTTATTGAAATTTTTTGACCCATTTTCTTGATTAGAAAACTTTAATTGAAATGCGTTTTCATATTTTTTCAGTTTATTTGATTGCTTTCATTTTGGATTGGCATTCATTTTTGAAAACAAATTTTAATCATAAAATTTTATATGAATAATTTTGTGACGTAAATTTCTCGGATCCAGAAATTAAATATAGCTACAACCTTTTTTTAAAAAAATTGTTAATGCGTTAGACATTTGTAACGCATGAAATTTAATTAAAAATAATAATTTAAAACAAGAATTTAATTTATTTAAAATATATTTAATAACACCAAAAAAACAAAAAATAATAATTTTGAAATTAAAAATCACATCAAAATTACAACTTAACTAAATGGTAGCATATGTTAACTAAAATATTTAATCCAATCAATTTCATTCTGACAAAATTTAGCATAATCCTCTTATTTATATGAAGATTATAAAATATTATATACTTACAGATATATGTATATATAAATTAAAATGCCATACAGAAATCTTTTTACAAAAAAAAAATTATATATCAAATAAACTGTCATCGTAAATTTGTCAACAAAATTATTTTTTTTTTTTGAGCTTTATAAATTTAACTATTATTAAATTTTAATAAAACAAAAACTAAGCATTTATAGCTATAGTATCAAAAAGGTCAACTTAAATTACTAAAAAATATACATATATATTTTCATAGTTTAGTTGAATCCATTACTCGGTATATAAACGATATGATTTTTAAGAAAATTTATTACATAAAAAAAAATTCGTTTTGAATAATTTAACATGTTTTGCAGGATAACATGAAAAATTACTGTGCTAACTACTATAGTTAAATTAGAGTAAATTACTATTTAAAAGGACCAAACACCAAATTATATTTTTCCATTTATAGATGCAGTGATAATATAGAAAATTCCATATGGCTGCAGTCAAAAATTAAATCTATACATTGATAACATTTTGTTTGCTGTGGGTTGTTTTGTATATATATATACTTTAAAAAATGTCATTTATTAAATTCAATGAATAAATTAAGACACAAGTTTAATATGGGTACAAAAATATTTTAATTTATTATACATATATATATATATATATATAGTTTACAAGGATAATGTATTATGTATTATATTAAGGAGAGTATAAAAGCTAAAGGCAAATCTTTACAATTAATGATAGAAAGATTTATTTTTGTGGAGATTTAATTTTATATATTTTTTTTAGCTTTTAACTTTAATAAAAGTCATAGTAGAATTAATCTGAATTAAACAATTTTTTGTTACGAATGAGTTAACAATTTAAGTCACTACATAATAATAATATATGGCAGTTGTTTTATATTTGATTAAAAAGGCTGGCTTTGTGGTTACTTTTATCGTCTACTGATTAAAGGATGTTAAATAAAATATGGTAAAAATTCATTTTCAGACTGGGGACTACCAATTATAGCGTAAATTAGAAAAAAAAAGATTATTTTATTTGTTAATTAGTAATTAAAGGAAAACTATGTTAACCAACCAATGGAAAATTTCATTTTTAATTTTATAATAAATCTAATAAAAGTCAATTTGAAACACTTACCAACAACTCTCAGTTCCACAAATATAGATTGTGTTGGATATATTGATAATTGGCACTCATATAAACCACGATCATCATCTCTAACTGATTTAATACGCAATGACCAATGACCCATATGTCTTGTATGTTCTACTAAAAATCGACCATCTGTACTATGCGTAGATAAACCCACTGTTAATAATTGAAAGTCTTTTCGTCGTATCCACGATACCTAGAATATATTTTTTTTAAAAAATACATCAATGTTATAATTGAAAAATTTGACTGTATGCGAGTTAACAGAAATTTTACAGTTAATTAAAAGATATTGTTAACATTAATTATAAGCTATAGTTAACAATTGGTTTACACATACTTTTCAATGAATTAACAAACAGTTAATTCAATAATAGTTAATAGAGTAACATCAATAAGTTAAAGTTCATAACATCTAAAAGTATATTTTCCATGTTCCACAATAATTTCAATAAACTCTAAAGCAATTTCTGAATATTTCCATAACAAAATTCAGTTTATGTTTAAAATTCTAACACTTCAACGAACAACAACAATGAATATTTATTTGTTTACAAAAATTTTTAATAAGGCAAAATCCTGGATTTCTGAAACCGAAAATTTATTCTATTTTGGACCACAATTTTATTAAATTTTTTAGTAAATAATTTTTCCTATATGCCTACAGAAACTCTCCCCCCACAAAAAAAAAACGAATAGAAAAAAAAGGAATATTTCATCAGGATCAGGTGAATATAATAATATAAATGTGTGGAAAACAAAAACAAATATTTAATATACCCTTTTTATGTTTCATTTTTTTTTTTTTTTGTAATGTTGACAGCTCCCCCAACACTTCTGTGTTTGTGTATATGGGAAACACCAACCGCTTATATGATTTAAAAATAAAATATATAAAACGAAAAAAAAAGAAATGTTTTAAATTACCGAAAAAAAAAACACCTTCTGGTCTAATATCAAAATTTACTCTGTTTTTTACTTGTTTTATTTTTTTTTTGTTTAAAGAAAACATGTTGAAAAAACATAAAATTGAAAAATTGTGTTAAGGATAGGAAAAACATAAAAAAAAAAAATTAAATATTATTGTTTTTTTTTTTTTTATATATAACTATCCAAAAATTTTTGAAAAAGGATAAACAGATCAAAAGTATTTTACCTTTTTTTGTACCTATATACGATTTTCGTTTTTTTAAAAAAAAGGACATTTTGAAAAATGAAGACTTTTTAAAATAAGGATTATTGTATTTTTCATATTTTTTGTTGTTGTGGGTGTGTGAGTTTTGTAATACTTACTGTGGCATGTGAACTTAATTTGACAGCACATGGTAAAATAGCTAAACCACCTTTTTGTGCAATTACTCTTGTATTATTTTTAGTTGTAAATTGTGATATTGATCCAGCATCTTGAAAATGATTTTGTTTATTTGTTGATGATGATTTACCAATATCTGTAAAATGAATTTGAATTAATGAAAATAATTAACGATCAGAGTGAGAAGAAAAATCATTTAGGACATAAATTGAAAAAATGAATTTTAAAAGTTCCTAATATTTGAATTAAATTTATAATTAATATTGTTCATGAGAAATTACAAAACTAATTTCAAATATTATATCCCATAATATCTCAAAAACATTTCCTTAAATTTTGGTGATCAAAGTCCTAACAAATTTCCAAAGTAACACTCAAACTCATTCAAATTTTCGATCATGATTATATTTCCGATTCTAATAATCCTGAACTTTTAATTCTCACATAATTATTATATTAACTGTATACAGATTAATTTCCTTTGAAACATCAAATACCACAATTTCCCTTGAAATGACATTTATGAACAAAAAAAAAAAAGGACATTAAATGTTTGAAAAAGTTATAAGGCATTAACACGTTTATATAGTGTTAAGGCCTTATAACTGCACCTCTCCGTTCATACATCCATTCAAAATTTAAATTTAATAAATTAAAAAATTTCCATACAAAGAATACTACATTTCATAATATTAAATCCATATTCAAAAGAACCAATCTTTATAAAACCATCAAAGACTTTTATTATTGATGCATTTATATAGTTTAATCAAAAAAATATTATATTCCATAAAATTAACAACAAAATCTCTCCCATAATTCAAAATTAAATCAATTTACGACTTTCATTCAATGCAATAAATTATTGGGAAAAAAAAAATTCTTTTCATTTCATTGATTTTAATTCACAAAATGCAGAAAATGAAAATCATACATTTTTTTTTTTGTCTAGTATGGTTTATAAATTTTGAAATATATATATTATTGGATAAACATTATATACCAACGTAAATAAATCTATATATAAAATAGGATACCAAAAAAATAAAAAAGTAGAATTTTCTTTTATTAAAATTAATAGACTTCATTTTGATCAACTCAAGGTTTAATAAATCAATAACAAAATATATACCATATAATATCCTTTATTTTCTATATATATATACAAAACGGATTCAAAAGACTAGCTATACCTATAATACAAAAAAAAAAAAATGTACAAAACCCACCCACCTTCTTTGCTTGTATACTACTTTTATACATAATATCATTCAGTAAATCACAATGTTTGTATTCTTCTTGCCCTGAAAAACAGTACCGCACCATAAATTTCTATTTTTGATGTTCCAATAAAGTTTATTTGAAAAGCTATCAAGAATATTACTGGTCACACCGGTGATATTTTTATCAATATCATCGCAATAAAAAAAAACCATTTTTTTTTTTTTTTGAAGAGTTTTTTTATTTTTTATGATTTATGACATTTGCAAAACATACAAAAAGCCTACCAAAAAAAAAGGGAAAAAGGAAGCAAAATTGTAACTGGGAGCTAAACAATAATATTAGAAATTTTTACTTGTTATTTTAAATATATCCTTGGACTCATAGTATATATTTTTGGTAGCGCTTTGCAAAAAAAAAAAAAACAACAACAACGAAGTTAAATCATTTTTGTGTTATGACATAAACATGGGTTAAAATATTAAAAAAAAAAAAAAAAAATCAATAACAAAAAGAATATTTTCTTGTTGTCAATTTTTTTGCCCTTTTTTTCGGTAATAGAAATTGTGATTTTATTTGTTTGTTTTTATATATGTAATATTGTGTAGTATTTGTAGAGTCAAGGACACATTTCTTTTTTGATTTTTTGATTTTGTTTTTGATATATTAAAGTTTTTTTCTTCCTTTTTCTTCCTTTTTTTATTATTATTTTGATTTGTACGATATCGTCATTTGAGGCTGTAATTTATTGAATTTCGAAAAATATGTTGGCATTATTATTATATTTTATGTGATATAACACCACAGGTGAAATTTAATATTTTTTTTTTTCATTACAAAAATGTATAGCTAAATATTTTGAAATTGGAAATTGAAATTTCCCAGCAATATGAATATATAGTGTCTATCTATACTAAGAAATTTGATTATACTATTTTATACTCTACTAAATTTTTCAATTTCGGTATCCTAAATGATTTTTTACTTTAACTTTGGCAACTTAAAGGATATTTGGTATTGGTTTGGATTTTTTTTATTAGAATTAAAATTCCCCATCCATATAGCCACCAAATTCATCTATATTGGAGAATGTCGATGTTGTACGCCAAGAAAATGGCAAGGGGTTAGCCATAATAACAAAATTATGCAAACAGAATTGAAAATTCTTTTAATTGGCACAAATTATAGCAAAAAAACCAAAAATCTATTTCTTTTTTATTTTCCCAAGGACTATTTTTCCATGTTGGTTACATACATAGAATTCTTTGACCGATATTTATGCTACATATATACTTAAGTGCGAAATTAAGGTAAATTTATCCGATATAATTGTGATTAATGTAGTTATCCGGTAATATGTTGAAAATTGCCTGGAGATATCCACATCGAATCGATAGGTAACAAATGAGCATAGCTAGAAAACATAAGTGTTTTCAATAGCTTATCATCGATTCTTTTCATATTTATCTGCATCACATTTTTATTTATAGAATACGGAACCGTTTATTTATCATAATTTTATAAATGAATATTTTTGTATTCAGCAAAAACCATTCCACTATTTTATTAACCAATTTATCATAGGCGGAAATCGTATAACCGGTTTTCTTTTATTCCGAGTGTTATCAGAAAATTTCATGCTTATTGCTTTTTCTGGGGCAAAAAATTAAATAACGTTTTTTTTTAACAAAAAATTTATCAACCCTAAAATATATTGGATTATTATTTATATACTCATTTCCAAAAAAAAAATGGTAATAAAGCAAATATAATAAAGAAAGTTTTTTTTTTTTCAAGAAAATAAACATTTAAAAAAGAAAAACATATTTTCAATTTTCTATATGCGGATTAGAAGAAATTCAACCACACTTCCTCCTTTTTTTCTGTATAGCTATATAATATTTATTATAAGGATTATATGCGATATGGTTTGTAAAAAAGAAAAATCATTTTTTCAAGTTTATGGATATGAAAAAGTTTCCGGAAAATAAGTATATTTGTTTCCCTGACGGGCACATACACAATAGCAGAACTTAAAACTAAAATAAATACAGGAATTTTGAAGTTATATGGGGTGCACAGAATAGTAAAGCAATAATTTGCTCTGTCAATTGGTTGGTGCTCTGTAGAGAATTTAATTACCTCGACCGCGTATACATTTTGACCAAAGTCGTGCTTAAGGCAAAAATGATGTGCCTGTCACTTGATAAATCGAAATAAGTATTTCTAGATACTAATTAATTAATAAATATGAACTTATACCAACTATAATTGTACTAATTTTAAGGTCAAATCATAGCGAATATAAAAAATCTCAAATATATGTCGAAATATGCAACCAATGATGGACCCGATTATTGTAATCACAAATACTTCTTAGACATTGGGGGAAGAAAGCTACTCAAATTGGAAAATTAAAACAGTTTCATAGTTTCTCCAGTAACACGTGTACAAATAATTAATTAATTTGTAATATTTGAGCGAAAAAAGGAATTTGTAAACAAAAATAAGAATGACAACTGAAATAAATTTTCATTTTTCTACTTTTTAAAACTTATTACATTTAATCTTTAATTTACATTCCCCATATTATTCCAAGGTATAAATTATGTTTCCTATATAGATAAATTCAATTGAAAAATAAATAAAAAAGGATATTATTATCCTTTCGAATCTTATAAACAATTAATAAGAAAATTGAAAAACAACAAAAAAAAATTAAATAAAATGTTAAAAACTGAGTATTTTTATCATTTAACTTACCTGAAAATGTTCCATTACAGAAACAGGATATTATAAAAAATACTATCCATAAGTATTTTACTGATGCTATTAATACAATAGAAAAATTCATTTTGGATCCTTTTTTTTTGTTTTCTTTCTTTTTTTTTTTTTTGCTTAAACAAATAAAGTAAAAAAAGGTATATTAATGTCGATATAATTTACTCTTTCTACAACCACCACACATAACGAAATCAGTTAACAAATATTTTCTCTTTCTATCAAATTGTTTAGCCAAAGGATATTTTTTTTTTTTATACTATATATAGAAAATTTGTCCTTTTTTCATTCCTATAATAAATTATTTCAGTCTTTCTCTGTATTTTGTTTTTTTTTTAGTAACAAGGACTAAAATATTTCTAGTTCACTTTAAATCCTACTTTGACCTATATATATGTATAATACTTAAAAGAAGCAAATAAATTTTTTCACCATCTGAAATATCCTTACTAAATGTTGGTGTATCCTTTGCTACCCCTTAAGAATTATATTTATTTTTTCTTATCTTATTAATATTATATATTTTTGTTATTTCCAAATTCCTGTTATCGTTATTTAGTATTAAACTATATGTTATACCAGGCAACAACAATAAATTTACATAAAAATAAATAAATTTTCTATGTTATTTATTTATATTATTTTATATTTTTCTTTATGCTGACGATACGTTTTTGTTGTTTTTACAAATATTATAATATTTTTTCATCATTGGGTATTTTTAAATCCAAGATGAGAAATATGTTCAGACTTAAGTCTCATGATCCTTTTTCTTGTTTGCTTGTGTATATATATATAAATTTTTCTTCTCTCGTTTTGTTGTTTGTTTGTTTGTTGAGATTAGTCCTTATGGTAGGTGGATTTTTTTGTAATACATATATCCTTTTTGTTGTTGCTAGTTTGTAATATTTTTGAAATTTTAAAAACTTTTATATTTTTTTTGATAGTTTTCCTAGCAGGCAAATAATGAAATCATAATCCAAATGAAAAATAAATAAATATAAAACACATTTCCTTGTATATTTAATAGTTGATCCGAAATTGCTTATATGAGAAAATATCCTTTATTATGGTAAAGTTTTTCAGCATATCTTGTTCAACGCATATAAAACTGAAAAATAGTTTAAATCCTTTTTTTTGTTAAATTTCTGTTTTCCATTTTTTGACATTGATATAATAAATTTTTCTTCCTTATTTTTGACATTTCTGATTGTGATTTGGTATATTTATAAAAATTTGTTTAAACTCTTTTGTAGATTTTGGCTAATTAAATTTGCCACAATTTCTATTTATAGTTTTTCCCTAGTATAAAATCTCATATGGTGCAATATTTTTTTTGATTATTTTAGTGATAAATCTGAAAATAAAATTAAAATGGAAAATTTATAATTTATATAATTATTTATTTATATGAAAAGGAAAATTTAGGATTAAATTTTAAAATATGTAAGAGTCCAGAAAGAATAATTAAAATGTAGCAAGTTAATGAGTTAAAAATAAGCTAAACAATTCAACATAGAATTTTATTAATGACACTCCTTTGTAGATTATGCCCCCTCTCCAAAATTTCAATGGCAGTTTACCATCAAATGATTTCATTTATTCATATAAAATTAGAAAAAATTAATTTAAATTTTTTCCCGATGGTTTCACCACCATCGGGAAATTGTTTGTTTTTTCTTATTCTGTCATAATTCAAATTAAATTTATGTTTAGTTTCCATGAAAAAATCTCATTACCATAATTTATGTAAAAGAAAAAGTATAAAGTTTATAAATTTTTTTTTTTTCAATTTCATATTTTTCCAAAATCAACAAATTCTGAATTTAAAATAAATTAGTTAAACATTAAAAAAAAAAAACATTTATAATAAAAATTCATTCAAAACTAGAAAATATTTATAATTTTTCCAATATATGAAAAATAAAAAATTTCCCAATCACAAACACGGACACACGTTTTAAAAATCGATTTTCTTTTTTCCATTTTAAATTTTTCCATATTTTTCTCATTTTTTTTTTTTGTGTTTTTTGCATTTTACAAAAATTTCCAATAAATATTTTTTCATTCGAAACGAAAGATAAAAATTATTTCACATATTTATAGTTAATTTAAAATCAATCTAAAAAAAATTCTTCTCAAACATAAATTTTTTTACATGAAAAAATTTATGTAGAAAAAAAAAGGAAAAATACCACAAAAATAAAATTACTTATATATGAAATATTTTCTCATGATATTTTTCCAAGGATTAATGGGAATTCCGTTCAAGTATCTCCTCTATATAGGATTTATCTATAATTCTACAAGAAAAACTGGTGGAATGTGTTTTATATTTCATGTTTCAAAGAGAAAAACAATCTTTTCACTATTTTCTGTTTCTTCTTTTTTTTTTCTATGAAAAATCTACAGAAAATTTTTTTTCTTTCTAACTTTGTATCATTTTGATATTTTTTTTTATGTTTACGTATATTAGTTTTTGGGAAAGAAATAAGGAAAATTCCTTTATATCACCATAGTGTCAAACAATCTTTGTTTTATCTTGGAAAGTAATTTTCTAGAAGAGGAAAAATAAAAATTCATTTTTCTTTTTGAAGAATATTTTCCGTAACAAATATATGTTGTAACATGCAACACACCTCAAAAAAGTGATATATAAGTTTTTGTTTCTCTAGACATGTAATTAAAGTCTCAAAAGTGAAAACGAATTTTACGTTTTTCATCTTTTTTTTTTTTCGGTTTTTGGGAAAATTATATATGAAAATTTTTTTTTGTATGTATATAATAAAGATACATGATTCATATGGGAATTTTCATGAAATGCACATGTCTTGTATCTAAAAAGATTAAATAATGTTTTTGTCTATTTGGCGTAGGAAAATGTACTGAGCATAGTTGTTACAAATAATCATGAGCTTTTTTTATTCTTCCATAAAGAATTATAAAAAAATATTTGGAAACTTCACAAATGATTATATTTTGCATTGCAGCGCCTCTAGTGGCAAAAAACTAGAATAATTTTGAATTTATTGTATCATTAATTACCACTTATCCAACAATTGGGCTTTATTCATTTTTGGTGAAATATAATTTTGAAAAGTTTAAATATCCTTGGAGAAAGAGAGTAGACCACCGCCATCTACTGGAAATACTTTAAATATCTAGCAACCCAGGGTCTAAATTTACTATTTTCTAACTCATCCAACCAACAGATAGAATGACATAAAACGTTTTTAAAGTGCATTTTCCTTGAGAAATAAAAATCATCCAAAAATGTTTAGTGATGATGAGATTTTATATACATGAAAAATTATAAATAATAATATATAAAAAAAAAATCATACTCGTATCTTTATTTACCATAAAATAATATGAATTTAATGATAAAAATGGAGATGAGTTTGTTTTTCGGAGATTATATATATAGAGGGAAACCCAAAAGCGTAACAAAAATTAATATTTCAGTGGTTTAATATGATAAGTTCAACGGAACATCCAGAATAGTTATAATCTATATAATAATACACTTTAAATTAATATTTATGAGCACCTGCCAGTTATAAATCAAAGAAAAAATATTACTATAAAAATTTTAGTTTTATGTATAAAAATAAAATCTCGATTTTTTTTTTTATGTACTAAAGGGAAAAAAAAATGGAAATGCTATTTAGTAAATTAAATTTTGTGTGAAATATATCAAATTTTGTTCCCTTTAGTGTTCATAATAATTTTCATTTAATATAATCATATAAATAGAATGCCATTAAATTTATATGTTTTTATGGAATTTTACATATTTTTAATAAATAAAATGACATGATATATAATTGCATTATGCAAAAGGATACTGAAATGTGAAATCCAATTTAAAGTAATCAAAAAAAAAAATTATCATTGAAAGTTTACGAACTGTGAAAAATAGAATTTTCTTTTGGTGAGCGAGTTTTGTTACATTTGTGAAATATTTTTAATTGAATTAAGATTTTATAATTTTATCAAAATTTGATGACCAGAGAGAGGATTCGTTAACACTTTAGATACACGAAATATTCACACAATCTGTTGGACAACGAGGCCGAGATAGGAGAAGAATTACTTTATAGCAGATGGGAGAGATACTTTGATCAAGATTATGTCAAGGTTCGGTATCCTCTGAAATGTGGAGTGCTGAAAAACTTTCTAGTCGTCTTTCAAATTGGAATTTAATACGCCAAATATATATTGTTGGATAGCTGCGTTATGTTAATGATAGAGGCAGAGTTTAACAATAATTAATTGAAAGTTCAACTTATAATTTGGCAGAATAGCTAAATGGTACAAATATCTTAGACTGAGACTATTTACTTTAGTTACTCTCTGTCAAATTTAATTTCTACTAATTAATCTAAAACTATGGAAAAAATTGTCATTAAATTTTAAATAATTTTTAGTGCATTAACCTAACAAAAAAAATAATATTTATAAGTACATAACTTTAGCAAATTGACTTGATTATTAATTTATCATATCTGGTATACATAGCAAAAAAGAAATGTAATTTTTTTTTTGTAAAATTAAATGTAAAACTACAAAAAAATAAAGCAAAATGGATGGATATATGTTTATGAATAACTTATATTCGTTTTCATATTTAATTTCCAGCTAAATTCCAACTTCTGACAAAAAAAAACACCCACATTTTCCCTGAATGAATTTATACTATGGATATATGTACATACATTTATATGTTCATACATCAAAATGATTTTTTAATTTCAGTTTCAATGGTAAAAATCATAGTTAAAATATAGAAGATAAAAAAAAATTTGTTCTGAAAATATTAAAAATTAGAGATTGTTGTCAGTATTTTCCAAAAAAAAATAGTTTCTAGAATTGTCATTATACATTGTAAGATTATTGTCTAAAAACGATAGCACAGCTAATTTTTAATGAAATTGTAGTTAACAAACAAAAGAAGGAAAATTGTAATGGGCTCATCTCAACGATAGATTTTTCTTTCAATGATCATTACTATTTCAAATTGGAACTTTGTATTATAATTTGCTGTTTTTTGAACTGCAAGTTCCTCTGCAGAACTACTGTGGAGGACAAATTATTAATTGCACCATAAATCTACAGTAATACCTTTGCCAGCAATTGGACTCGACTGTTAGCATTTTACCCATCATAGTCTTAAAATTTCCATTCCTATATTTTTATTGCTCGTACTTAGGTGAAACAGAGGATAAATTTTATAGATTTATGTTGTGTACGAAGAAGAAACGACCGGCTACATAGTATGCAATAGCAAATGGTGGGCTCTAATATCAAAACGAATGAAATATTATGACTGAATATCATTGAACGCTCTTAAATTGTATGTAGTAACTGAAGCAGTGGTATGGCTGGATAAGAAGCATAAGAAATCATGGTCAATTGAAAATTGCAATAAGTCGTACATTTATATTAGCCTGAGTTATGTTATATCGTTCACATTATTGGATGTAAAACTTCAGAACACGCAAGTAAAATTGAATTTAATGAAAATATTTTCCATTCATAGTGAAATATTCTAAAAAAATATAAAAAAATTATGTTATTAAAAATGAATATAAAATAAAAGAACTCACCGAAACGAAAAAAAATTTATAGAATTTATGAAATCTCACCGAATGAGAGAAATTCTATAGGGAAATCCCTCTACATATTTTATGGCATTTTTTGGAAAAAAAAATGTATAAACATTAATTTTAATATGTCGCCAAATTTGTTTTATGGATCTTAATTCTTATTACTGTTCACTTGACTAAATTAAAAAAGGACAAACACAAAAACAAAAAAAAAGAAAACAACATAGGAAAATTTATGAAACGACAAAAATAATATCTAATTTTTTTTTTAGTCAAAAGACCAAAATTTTTTTTAATGAATTTTTTTTGGATGAGCTATGAAAAAAATTACACTAATTTATTCTAAAAGATTTTTAAAAGATTTTCGGAGAAAAAAAAATAATTGTTCCCTTAATTTGTTTAAGAATTTTCCTATATTTTTTTTCAGTTTCAGCTATGTAAATGTTTGAGAATAAATTTTGTTTTTTGTTGTCAGTTCTATGATTTTTAATAGCCAAAAATCCATCAGTCATTTAAAATTTCATAAAGGAAAAATCATTTTTTTTTTTTCATGTTACGCTAAATAAATATTTAAAGAGTTGAAATGGATTTTTTTGTTGTTGTGATGATGATGAAATGATGAAAGAAATATGATTTATTTTCAAAGAATGATTTTTTTTTTTAATTTTTCCGTTTTTTTTTGTGTAGAATTTTGCTATGTTTTTGATGGAAAATGTTGTTGAAAAAAATATTATGTGAACATACAATATTTGTATATTGCTGCAAGCCTAAAATTTTCAATGTTAAAATATATGTAAAATCTGTCAGTAATGATGAAAATAGAAGGGAATTTTTTGATGTTATTTACAAAACGATTGAAATTGATATTCCTTGTATATTCAAAAATATAAATTGAAAATTAAGAAGAAATTTTAATTTTGAAAAATTAATTATTAACAGAACAATAATACGATCTAATTAATTGTTGTATCTATAATATCTAAAATAGTAGATTTTTTTGTTACATTTTTAGCTTAAATCATGATTTACTTTTTAAATTTTTGTAATTTAAATTGAAGTACATTAAAATGGCATAATCATATTTCAGTAATGCATCATAGAGCCCCCACATGCCTCGCGGCATTAATTCTTAAAGTTGACTTTTTCAAATTAATATTGCAAAAAAAATAATTCAAATTTCTGCTGCAGTAAATGTTGTAAAAAATATTTTAAAGATTCAAATAATTGGAATATGTCGGTTCATATTAAAATATACTTTTCAAATTATGCATTTAAAATTAAACATACAAATTAATTGAACTCAATTATCTGTCAACTAATTTACTTCCTCCCACTATTATACAAATTTATAGTTTAAATATTAAATAAATTCTGAATATTATATTACTCTATCGTCTATCGTCTATCGTCTATGCTATCATAAAATCTATTTTAAACATTCATGAAATTTTAATCACATTCAATTAAAAATAAATATTTCTGCATTTTATTTCTTCAAAAATATTATTAGGGTTTAATTCCATATATAGAAACGTTTTAATGATTAGAATTTTTTTTTTTTTTAATGTTATAATATAAAATTTTATTAACAGAAACTGAAATATCATTTGCTTAGCATAAAATATAATATAAATAGTTATATACTTTTAAATTAATATTTGTACATTTTTATGTTATGACTTTTTTTGCAAACGGAGAATGTAAGTGAAAGGAAATCCGCAAAATATTATAAAAAAATCTAAATTTATTATTGCATAAAATTCAATCTTGCATTAATTTTTATTTCCTTTAAAAGAAGAGGAAAAATCATATTATTTTCTTATATTTATATGTAGATTATTTATATGTGCATTTTATTATCTAATATAAAAATAACATTTCGATAAATTTGATGTCTATATGGACGGAGAATTTCAATTACATAAAATAAGAATATCCAAAGGAATTCCAAATATCTTTTAATTTGCCAAAGTTATAGCGAAAAAACTAGAAAAAAAGTTTGCAAATGGGGAGCCACTTTCTAAATGCTTTAATGTACTCAATTTCAATTTTACAATATTTTGCAATATATATGATAATGTGAACCATATAATATACAAATTCCATTTATTATTTACTTAAAAATATTGACTCAATTTTTTAAAGAATCTGATTTCCTTGTTAATTTTTATTTAAGTGCAAAATTTTACTAATAAAAACAACACTTTCATACCAAATTTCTCTAAACATGCAATAATTATTATAAATTAAATATACAAAAAATTTAGGGAAACATATAAAAATAGTGAAAAAGAAATAATTTCTATTAATGTAATCAAAACATTTTCATTATTTATATAAATCCTTAAATATACTCGGTAAATTCTAAGAAGTCTAAGTGGCTTGTAATATATTTAAATATTAATTAGAAATGAAATTCATCAGCTTAACGATTATTTTTTTTTGTTATCTAGATTTTGTAATAACAACAAAAATTCCATAGATTTAAATAAATTTTATAAAGTGTCAAAAATTGTTTTTTCATATACCAAAAAAACAAAAAAAAAATGACCACATAAAATCATTTTCATGAAAATTTATATAAAAAAAAAAAATAATAGGAGTAATATTTTTTCGACATTATTATCCAGGGGCGAATTTATAATAAAATAAAAAAAAAATTGTCTGAAATTTGTGGTTAGCGTGCAAAGTGGAAATAATGTCACTTCCGGGTTTTTGCAATTCAAACGCGGTCATGTCTTTATTTATTTATTAGAATTGATTTTTTTATAGTTTGAATTGAATATTATTTATTTTTTTTATAGCAAATAAACTTTTCAAAGCAATAAAAAGTTTATTATTAAAATATTTTGTAGTAAAAGTTCGATGCAGAATTATTTGTATAGTTTTTTTTTCAGTTTTTTTGGTATTTTTAGTTTTTGAATCATATTTCGAATATTTAAATAATTTATAATCTAAAAATTCTCGGATAAAATATTTTATGGTCAGTGAATATTGTTTTGATAAAATTATTATTATTATAAAATATTCAGAAATTCAATTTTGATGTGGGGTAGCAAAAAAAAAATTGAATTTATTAGCTTGTTAATTAAATATTTTAGTTATTTGATTTCCGTATAGAATATTTTAAATTATTTATATATATAAATGATAGTATTAGAAAATATATAAATGGTATTTGGAATTTTTTTTGATATATTTTTGTAAATAAATAAAATTATTTGCAGGAAATTTTATATTTTTCAATATTTTTTTGTGAAATTGTCACAAAATTATATTTTCGGATTATACATAATTATTAGTCTGTCCATTTGCAACATTGTGTGCAACATTGTGGGGGGTAAAGATATTTTTTATACAATTTCAGGCAATTTTACAGCAATTTCAGGCAATTTTAAAGCGATTTCAGGCAATTGGACAGCAAATTGCATATACAAAATTGAAAATTGAATCAAACTATGGGAAACTGCTCGAATGGGGTAATATTATATACGCAAAGGTGTTGGGCTGGAAGCTTCGTGTTGGGCTGGAAGAATGAAATTGGCTACTAGCAGTAACTGGTAAAATTTGAAAGATACCAGCGATGATATCATTTTGTAATCGTTTGCCATTTAAGAAAATAATTAATTTGTTTCCGTTTAACATTTTGCAACGTATGGAATAGCACTAACACATTAAATAATTTAGTGTAAAAAATATATTACACGCTTAATTTTACAATAAATTTATGATTACCCAAAAATAAAAATTATTTAATACTTATATGTAAAATTTCCCATAAGAAAATCTTGAACTATATGTTATCCCTTCTTTCTGAAACTAAAAGCATCATAAATTAAAATTTTATTGAAACTCTAAAATTCCTACATACAAAAAAAAAATGTTCTGGCATCATCCTTTTTTTGTTGTTGTGTTGTCGGTTAAATTCATAAATTTCTTGTATATCTTTTAAGTCAATTATATACAATTTAAAAGTGATTTATAATAGACAACAATTATTTTATATAGCAAAATAAAAAAAAGAAGAGAAAATTAAATTACTTGTATATACAATAATAAAGTCAAAGCTATTAGCCTACAATACAATTTTTGTTTCTTACTTCTTTTAATTACATTTTTATTTTATAAATCTTTCTATTGGAATCACCCCTTTTTTTCGTGTTGTATTTTGTATTTGAACATATACATATATAATAAATCTCTACAGAAAAAAGCATTAAAAAACCATAAAGTAACATGAAACATAAAGTGGCAATTAAATGCTCTATAAAAATCGAGAGTGAAAAAACAACAAAAATTTTTTATAAACAAAAAAAAAATGTCTTTTTTTTTTATTCTTGAACTTCAAAAGAAAGAAAAACATAATATTAATGTATAATATGTTTTCTGGTATATTAAAATTCAATTCAGATTTTTTTTTGTTAGGATTTTTCCTTTTTTTTTTTTTGGTATGGCAAACATGATAGGTACATAAATTTTAATGCTTTATTATTGTTGATCTTTGTAGTAAAATGAAACACAAAATTTGAGTAATATAGTTAAAAGTATGTAAAGAATTTTTTTATGTTTGTTATATGTATTTTATTATGTAAAAGGCCAAAAAAGTTCAAGTCAACTAAATGTATATTAGAAGTTTTTCCAGTTTTTGGGGAAAAAAAGTTGGGAAAATTTGTTTTTTGATGCGGAAACATTATTATAGTTTATCAATATTGGGGAAAAAAAACTAATCTTTTGGTAATTTTAACATTTGGAACAATTAATCTTGGTACATTAACAGTGATATTTGCAATCTTAGCAGTCATTGATATGACATTTAGAGTTGTCTTCTTTTAAATAGAAGAAGTTCGTGACATTCCACATTTTATATTAACTCTGAGCCAGCAGTTGGTGGAGCTGCGATTATGGATTTCATAATTTTCACGTAAAAAATCTAATTATATTCGATTTAACATTTTAATTCATTTCATTCTTGTGCAATAATATGGCTTTTAACTCCATGCAACAAGAATTTAAACGATAGAAAACAGAATGGTACAAATTAAAATGATAATTACATCATTAAAATTTAAATTTAATTTAATATAAATTTAATATAAAGTAGGAGCTAATGACCACCTGTTCTAATGACAGAACAGTTACATTAACATTACGAATGGAATCTTTCTCACTGCCTAAGAATATATTCTTCCACAAAGAAAGAAATCATTTTTATTATTAATTTAGAAAATTCTTCGACCCACAATTCTAAGTCAATAAATTACAAAAACTATAGTCAACGAAACAAGGAAAAATATTCATTCCAATTATGGAACAATCCTTGGTTTAGTTAAAATTGTTTTAAACTTATGTTTATTGTACTCCCATAGTTCCATACCGTAAGTCTTTAAATCTAAAATCTAAATCGAAAAATTACTATGGGACTAAAGTAAATCATTGTAAAGCAAATAATTCTAAAATTCCATTTCTTTTTCGTCGGTTTTTGTGTTAATTCCAAAAATAGCATATATGTATAATTATGTATATTTATTTCACCAACATAATATAGCACCCCTAAATCTGTATATTCATATAGCCTACACACAAATCGTCATCAATATATAGTAACATCTGTTTTCGATCTTGAAAGACTATTTAATTATGTAAACATATGGGGAATCATTACAATCATCTAACAAAAAAAAACACATCAAAAACGCTACAACAACAACAAAAATAAACATTATTAATATGTAAAAACAGAAAAATTCTTCAGAGTTTCCGAAGGCACAGGGACCAAAACAAAAAAAAATGTACATATATGTAGTAAACAAACTAAAGATTAAGTATCTTGTTAAGTGTCCTCTAAACAATTGTTAATTTGTTGTGATAATTAGTGTCATTCACTGTTTTTGTATTTATTTATTTTTTGTCCTTCTTAAATATGTTTATATTATATTTCTCTAGGGAACAAGGACATATGATTTTTTTCATTTGACACTTTTGAACTTCTTCTTTACATATTTTTAGTCAATTTTAAATAGCATATCAGAAAATATGCGTAACAGAAAATGTTAATTGAATAAAATTTATATATTTATGTCAACATGTTTTTTGATGATTCTTTTTAGTTCTGTTTCGAAAAGCGTATAAATAATTATTTGAGATTTATTTCATCATTTTATTCGTTTAATTGAAATTCTTTGAATGTTAAATTTTTGGTTTTACCGCAGTGAATTTTTTTGTTTTTAAAGAAATATTTATTATATCATTTTTAGTATAATTATAATTTCGAGTTATGTAAATTAGTCTTCTGGGATTTCTCATAAAATTTTTATTGAAAAGTGTGCTATAATTTTTTTTTTTAAATAAATCTATGTTTAGATGATGAACGATGTACGGTAATAAATCATTATTATTCCTGGAGTAGTTTTCCTTTTAATACAAAATTAGAAAATATCAAACAAATTTGAAAAATGTTATAGTTATAATCTGCGATTATTATTACCATATTAGAGATTTCTTTTACACAAGCTAAATTTCGACTTTAAAAATTTAGAAATTCCAAAATTTTAAAATTAATTTATTCAAATTGTAAGTATTTAATTGATTTAAATTATGCCATTATCATAAGATATTAAATATTTAATATTCCAGTGTTTATGTAAATCAAATTCTCTTTTCTGATGAATTTCAAATCAAAATGCGATTAATTAAATTCAATTTTACTTTGCAAAAATCAAGAATAATCTATACCTCTGGAAAAATATTAATTTCCGTCTCTAAGAACTGAGGAATTATTGATATTTACATAAAAATTACCTTGAAAAAATAAAATAAAAAATAAAAATTAAATTCCTTGCACAATCCCTATACACATGCCAAAAATCCTTTCATCCTTATTCATCATTATTTATATAAATATATACAATAAAGGTAATACCGAAATTCGTCTATATGTATACCAAAATATTATAATCAGAATCTCGTCGTCTACCAATTTTAAATAAAGGTTAATAATATCATAAAATATTTTCCATATTGTTGCCGAGATAAACGTATATACAAAAATACAAAAATCCTTTTTTAATTAAAACGTTATGTGTATATACTTAAATATTTATTATTTCAATTAAATTCATCCCAACATTTTTAACTATACATATACATAATAACGTATACACGTTATGTACACAACCACATTAACCATACATATTGCAAAAATTCTTCACCATATGCCATGTCCCCCAGAATTGAAATTAAAAAACAAAAACCTACTGCATATTTTATTTGGAAAACGTTATTGTGGTTGTGTATTGTTGCTGGAGGTACATAATATCCTTTATTTTTTTTTATTACATTAACTTTTTTTTTTTTTAATAATTCGGGGAAAAAAAATTTTTTGTGCGGTAGAATTTATTATTTCAGTTTAACACAAAACACACCGAAACAAAACTATACCAAAAAAACCGAAAGAAAAATTTTTCAGTAAATTTCTTCCATGGATTATAAGAGAACAAATTTATGTCCTTGAATATCCTTACATAGATCAAATATGGTACAAAAAATTCGTATATATATTATTTTTAAACTGGTTACTAGTTTATGAGATTTTCGTATTATACAATTTCATTTTTAGAATCTAGACAAAATATCAGATGGAAAAAAAAGTCAAAATTCAAAAGATTAAAAATATTATGAAATTTTTGGTTTGGTGGGTTGTTCACCGTTCAATAGAAAAAGGTAAAAATAAAATTATTACACTTTTTTTGTATTACTCTCTCTTTCTGTTACTGGAAAAGCTCCGCACGTGTCGTTGAAATATTTATCCTTTTCGTATGTTCCTGAAATATTTATTGACTTTAAAAAAAAAAGAAAGAAGGAAAACATTAAATTCTTAAGAATTCTTTGCTTTTTATGTTATTATGTATTTCGTTTTGTAAGAAATTTAAATTTGATACCATATAAAAATATAAAATTGTTCCTTGAAAAAATTTTTCTATCCTTGAGTGTTTTGTGGTGGTGTATTGCTGGCAGCGAAATTTTTAAAGAAATTTTTTTAAAGAAATTTGTATTACGAAATTTTTACAAAATATTTAATATATGTAATATTAATAATTTCTAGAAATATTTATAAAATAATGAAAAGAAATTGAAAGAAAAATAATTATACATATATTAAATTTTAATACTATTTAATTGGGGAAAAATATAATTTTCTATTGGTTAGATATGAAGCCGAATTGCCTTACTGTCGAAATTCAAATTTCGATTACAGATTTCTACAAGTTACCTTTTAAAGCAATTATTCCAATTATTAGTAAATTACGAGTGTTTAAAGTTTTGTTTATTGGTTAGAAAATTTATTCAAGGTGGCGTAAAATATCGACTTTACATATCGAAACCAATTCCTATCGAAAATATCGAAACCAATTCCTAATATCTTTTAAATTGTCAAAGTTATAGCGAAAAAACTTGAAAAAAAGTCTGCAATTAGGGAGCCACCTTCTGAGTGCGCCAATGTACCATAATACCATAGAAAACCTTATAGACTCTGAAAAGAGAGATTTCAATCTTTAATTTCGTATAAGGTACATAAATATCGGACAAAGATTTCTATATTTTTAACCAACATGAAAAAAGATTTAGAGTGGTTTAAAAACTATGGAAAGTTAATTAATTTATTCGCTGCTATACAACAAATTTTGTTTCACTGCTACACTACAAATTTAACAATAAATTCTCAGTATTAATTTCAATAAAAACAAATAAAATTTCCACCAAAACATAAAAAAAATATTTAATGACCCCTTTTTTTTTTTTTAAAGAGAAAATTAATGAGGAAAAAAAATATAATTTAATTTTTTATTTATATTTTTTTCCATCCATCCTTTTAACCAAATTTTTTTTTTTTTTCAATTTCTCCCAAATTCATCATACAATAATGAAAACTTCATAAAGAAAAACGATCCTTTTTTTTTGTTTAAATAAATAAACTTTAAAATGATTGCCAATAATACTAATAATAAAAAAAATTGCTATACATCAATTTGGACTTAATCTATTTATCCCAAGAATTCTTCCTTTTTATATAAATATTTCTTAAAAACCCAAAAAAAAAAAGAAAACAGAAGAAGAGGAAAATCTTTAAAAAAAAAAGTAAATTTTCCTTTTAAAATTCTGTACAGACAAAACAAACTAAAAGATATACATATACTACACTAAACAAATTGCCCCTAACAAAACTTTAGCCTGAATTGACTTAAATTAAGTTAAATGTGTCGTTTGTATTAGAAAGGATTCACATTTATTTTTTTTTGCTGTCTGAGTTCTAAAAGGAAACGAAAGATGAAGAAAAATAAAAACTGAAAAAAAAATGAAAGAATTAGAAAATGAATGAAAGGATATTATGGTCTATTTCTAAGATATTAATACAGAAATTTAGATAATTTTTAAAATGCAGGAACTTAAGAAATTTATTACTGAGGATTTTGGCTATTTTATACATTTTAAAAATTTAAGAAAAATCAATAGGAGAAACTATTTCAAAAATTTGTGGAAATATTTTTTTAAAGTTTTAAATTTTTATTAAATTTTATTTGTCATATTTAAGTTTAGTTTTATTTTGGCGATCCAAAAATACCAAGTTTACTAACTATATAAAAGCTAAAAGATTAGATGATAAAATGATATAAATTATTCTTTAAAAAGGATATAATAAAAGAATATCATGTTTAGGATTCTTTTTTATTAAGAAAATTCTTCATGTCATTTTTCATTCAAGGCACAACATAAAGGACTTTTTTTTTATTATCAAAATGGGTCAAATTAAAGAAATTATTTTGAAATTTTTCATGTTTTTATTTCTTTGCTGCTTTCCTTATTTTTTATATAAAATTATGAAACTTTCAGATCCAAAAAAAAAATCAATTTTTAATAATATAAGGATTTTCGTTTCCAAAAATTATTGACGAGAAGTTTTCAATTTTAGAGTGAACCAAAAAAAAAATGTTAAGGAAACTTTAAATGAAATCTAAAAGATATTTTATTTCTGATGATTTAATAATTGAAGGGTCAAAAGAAAATTTATAATTGAATTAATTATAGATTTATTAACAAAAATGAAGATTTATTTCGAAATATAAGTAATAAGAAATTGAAGTTGTAAATGTTGTGTTTCATTGGGAAATACTTAGAGAAGCCTTGTGCCACCTACATTTTAACAGTGTGAATCGAACTACAAATTGGTCAGATCATTATTTTTTTAGAAGGCATTACTTTTCTGTTGAATTGAACTCCTTCCCATATTTCGTTCGTTTGACTTTGTATTTCAAAACTAAGCTAAAAAAAAATTTAACTTCATAAATAAAATAAATAATTTCATAAATAAAACCTGAAATTTTTCCATAATAATTAAATTTTCATTTACTTTATTATATAAATTTTCTTTTACGTTTTAAATTTTCGTAATAACTAAATTAAATTTTTTTGTTTTTTTTTTTTACCTAAATTTATGAACTTAAAACCAAAGCAAAAAATATCATAACTAACCTAAAAAATTGAAATATTTACGTTACAATGTTCAACATAACCTAAGAAAAAAAAAAATGAAGAAAACCTTCAGTTCTAAATCTTTTAATTAGATTTAATAAAAAGAAAATAAGAAAAATAACCATTAATTTTCATTTTCTCTTTGAACATTAAAGTAAAACAACCAGAAGAGAAAACAATTCTATTTTATTTTTCTTATATAGAAAATTCCATACTTTCTCCATCACTTATTCGTAATCCTTATACGAAAAAAAAAAGTATATAATTGCAATGGAACAAATTTTTGCACGTGTTTTTTATTTGTTTATTTTTAAGGCAAAATATATCCTTATACAAAGAGTCCTTATACAAATCCTAACATAAATTTTTAATGATAATCAGTTAAGGAAAAATTTAATTTTGTGTTGAAAATTTTCTTTTCCACAAAAAAAAAAAAACAAAAATGGGAAAATTTTCAGACAATTCCCAACCAAAAAAAAAAAGGAAAACATTTAAATTTTATATAGTATAAAATTTTTCTTTGGGAAAAATTAAAGTTTTCATTTTTATGATTGAATTATTTTATTTTCAAATTGGAAATAATAAAAAAATATGTTAATTTGATTTAGGAAAATTTTAATTTTTTACTTTATTAAAAATTAATTTTTAATAAATAACTAAATTATGGAAAGATAAAATAATTAAATTATTAAAGTTGCTTTTTTAGGAGGCAATTAAAAGAAATACAAAATAATTTTGATTATAAATTGCATTAAAAAATTATTTAATTAATTTTATTTGAGTATAATTCAAATTATTTCTTGATAAATTTTACTAAAGCATAAATTTTTATATTTTATTAAGAAAAAAATATAGAAAATTAATTAAAGATTATATATTTATTTTTTATATATTGCAGAAGATGTCATCAAGCTTAAGGATGATAATCAAATTGCTATTATCTCTTATTTTGGATATAAAAATAGATTGGTAAGTTCAAAAATTCATTTAATTTGTTAGATTTATTGTACCAAAAAGAAAATAGAATTTAATTTTCTACCTTAATTTTATGTAGAAAATCAATGTGACAATTTTAATTAATTATTTTTAAATTGATTTCAAAATTAAATTCACGACAACTTATTCATTTGACTAAGGTTATTAGAAATAGTTAACTAGGCACTTAATCAGTAGATCTTTTAGATTATGAGTGATATTATTTGAGCGATAATCGATTTTAGTATAAATCCAATTCAATAGTTGAGGAAAATTAAACTTATGACAGAAAGATTTTCGATTATCTCGAAGGTTACAGAAATGAAATACTTAATATGATTCGACATTCTAAGTTTGGTTCCTACTACTGGATGTATGTAATGCCAGAAATCCTTAATATTACAAAAAATCAGTCAGTAGTGCTTGGACTTGCCTAAGGCAGCAATGGTAATTTTTCTTCTTCTTCTTTTGGCTCAACAGCCGAATGTGGGCCGCTAAGCCTACCAATTAGAGTTTTTCCCGACATTCTATTGCAATTTAGTTTATTGATGATTGATTCGGAATAATATCCTCGACAATTGGGAATACTACTATAAATGTAACGAAATGTCAAAATTAAGCCAAATGATTTTAATCTTCAATATATTTCCTAGTGGAAATTCTATGTTTCTTGTGTTACTATTGGGGAAAAGTTTCCTTCCTACACTATACCTTACCACGCCAATTCTGTTTATTAACCATTGTGTAATTGTGTTCTACTTTTTCTACCCTATAGCTTTTTTCCATCATCAAATTTTCAATAAATAAAACTGATAAATAAGCAAAACTATTTTTTTTTTTAAATTAAATAAAAAATAAAAATTATAATTCAATAAATTTTTCTTTTATATTTTGCTGTAAATTTTTTTTTTTTGCATTTTCCCCTCCGATTGATTTTGAAATATATTTATTTAGGTCGAACGTGATTTATTAAGTATTTATGAGATACAAAAAAAAATGAACAGAATATTTTTAATTGAAAAATGTGTGAAATATTTTCCAACATTTTTCAATTTTAATAAATCAAAACCATTTATATTTTAGTTTTAATAAAAAAATTTTATATTAACTAAAAAGAATTTATAAAAAAAATTAATAAATTTATTTTTATTCAATATGAAAAATGTGTAGGTTTTCATGACAGATACAAAAATAAAAATAAAGTCGATTTTTTTTTATTTATGACAAATTCAAAAATTTATTGAATTATGAAATAGGATAAAAATAAAAATTATATTTGCTAAATTGAAATAATTAAAAGTTTTAGTCATCGCTTGGCTATTTCAAGTGGAAAAACTTTAAGGCTGTTTTTCCACTTAAAATTTAACTCTGACCGAAATTTTTTAAATCCTAAACAAACCTAAATACCCAAAAGAACAAAATATAAAAAAAAATTAAGTAAAATGAAAGTAAACAAAATAAAAAACCCAATAAAAAAAGTGAAATTGAATAAGAAGTCAATTTTCTTTTTTATTCACAAAATTTATAATGTACTACAAGAAAATATGTCACTGTAGGCTTTTATCCAGAGCTTAACACAGTAACAAAAAAAAAAAAAAAACAGCAACATAAAATCAATTGTTCTAAATAAAAGCATAAAAAATAAAATTAAGTTTGAGTATTAGACGAAAGAAAAGCCAGACAAAAACAATTTCTGATAAGCTTTCAAATATTTATAAAACTAATACAATCTGCTTATAATTTAAGCTCACATGTTGTTTAACAGTTTAACCACCCTTTATTTTCTTTTAACCTGTCAATTTTCATATTATGGGGTGAAATAAAATACAGAAAATTTTAGCAGGTCGAAAAACTAGTAAAGAGTAAGTTCGAAATGAAATGTAAAAATTAAAAAAAAGAATGGGTTAAAAGTTGAATTATCACTGACTATATGGATAGAGTGATCTGTTTGACCTGTTTCTCATTATATTTAGTATGCCACGGACGGAGAGTCTACCAGTCATTCTAATTTTTCAGAGAATGGATTATTAGATTTTCAAGAATAAGCAACGAAAAAGCATTTAGTAAAATAAATAAATTCAATATTTATCGTGCAAATTTCTGTCAACGCAGCATTAAACCACATAAATCTAATTCATATTCATTTTAATAGAAAATAATCAATCAAATTCAATTATAAATTTAACATTAAAATTAAATGAAAATTTAGATTATTAAATGAATTTAATTTTTTTTAGGAAATTGACTAACTTCACGACAAATTTGAAATATTTTAAGTGTCGCGTCTTATTGAAATACGAAATCTAAAATGTTCTATTTACGCTTGTAATTCAATCCTTTTATTAATTAAAATTTTCATTTACTAATCCCTTAATAGTTTATTCATCTAAAAAACAAAATTTTAAAGCAAAAATGGTAAAATATTTTCTATATAAAATAATTTATTTAAAAATCGAAATTCCTTCAAAATTGGAATTTGAAAAGAAGTTTTTTGTAATTTTTCAAAAATTTACTTAATATTTTTTTTTTTTTTTATGATTTATATTCTTGGCAATTTAATTTTTTTCGGTGCCAGAACGAAGTCCTTAAACAGATGTAAATCGAATTTTTCTTATATTTTTTTTTTTGTGTTGTGATGAAAAATTGATTGTTATTTTTCTCACTTTTGTTTTTTGTATTTTACTTATATTTTCTAACGCTGGCTGCTGACTAAAAATGAAAATATTGTTATAACTTAAAAAAAAAAACGCGTTATTTTTTTTTTTGTTCTTTAAGGACGAAAAAAAAGAAAAATGATAAAAAAAAATTATTGTTATTTATCTGAAGGATTTGAATTTATATTTCATTTTTTTTGTGCGTAATATACACAAGAAGAAGAAGAAGAAGTTGAAAAAAAAACTGTTTATTGGGTTTTTGAACTTCATTTATTCTTATCGATCCCAAGCGATTTTTTATCTGTCATGGATTGGGGAGCACGGCAGTTTGGTGACAAAGAAAAATACCAATTTACCAGAATGTTATCAGTTTTATATTTTATTGTTAAGGTATATAAATAAAATATTCAATTTTGTTGATTTAATTTTTTTTTTTTCGTATTTATCAAGTTTTTTTATTATATATTTTCGATTTTTTTTTTGTGTGTATTGTGTAATTTGTGTAAGGATATATGGAGAAATATATTGAAAGTGTAAAAGAATTAAAACAATATTTTTTAGACGACATTAGATTTGAAAAATGACGCAGTAAAAGTCAAATTTCAAATTAAATCTTATTTTAAATTTGATTATAAGATTGAATTATGTTTTTATTTGATAGTATTTCGAGTATAATTCAGTTCAATTTATTATTATATAGGATCAGAAAACTCCAAAATAATCTTTAAATTTTATCATTAATTATTAAATAATGAATGTAAATTTACTTTTAATTATTGTTAATTTTTGGACTATAATTTTTAACTCCAAATTTATACAGAACGTTTTATGATTTAAGGGGACAAACAGCAGAATAAACTTAACCCAAAAATAAGCTTTTTAAGCTGAAAGACACGAACCCTTATAACTTATATATTATCATACAAAAAATTACACAATTAACTTTAATATTTTCTCATCTGGTTTCTCTGCACAATTTCCATTTTTCCTTATTTACTTAAGTTTCTATTATTTCCTCTATGAAATTAATTAACTTACGATTAATTATTAAATATAAAAAAAAAATATTTATAACATAATTAACTTTCTTTTCTAATTAATAAACCAATAAATCAAAATTTCATTAAAACACTTTTCTAATCTTTCAATTATACCAACAAATATTTTGCACTATGACATTTTTCTTATTGCCAATTCACTAATTCAGCCAAATTTCTACACAAAGTGAATGAAATTTTTATTTATTTACCAAAAAAAAAAAAGATTATAAATATTTTCTGATGATAAAAACGAGTCTAGCTTAGCATTTTCGTCCTCAAAATAATATCATCAAAAAAACGAAATTAATGTATTTAAACATTTTCTTTTAACACCGAAATCATTTTTTATAATATTGTTGACAGGTCATCAACCAAAAGTGTCCATCAATTGTTTTTCATTTTTTTTCTTCTGATTTTTCGCATTTTTTTTCTCTTGTTAACGATCCCACAAAAAAAAAATGGTAAATTTATTGTTTAATATTCTTTACGTATAGATAAATAATTTTCGTTATATACATTTCAAACGTTAAATGGTAATAATTTAATAAATTATATTATGAAAATATTGAGAAGACGAAGAACAAGAACAAAAAAAAATTGATTATTTTTCATTAATTTTCCAAAAAAAAATAAAAATACGAGTACGATTTCTCATAGTAGAATCTATTATAGTCAATTTCATTTATGTCCAAACAAAAATATTGAATATATTGTTGTGACCATCCTATTAATAAAATCTAAAATGATACATCAACAAATTACCTTAATTTATTTCAATATTTTATTTATTTATATTTTTTTACCATTTACGTATTTATGCTATATAAATAAATATTATGGATGAAAACATATACATAAATATACATACTTTTATTTTAATGTCAGTATCAGAAGACAGAGAATATCAAATTACTTGGTAATCATTCAAAATATGTTTTATGTGTCATACAACATTGGACTACGTGATCTAATAGAGGACATTAGAATAAAAAAAAAAATATATAAAAGATTGTGTAGCAATATTAATTTCATAATTATGAGCGTCTTTTGATTGCTAATAGATAAAATTTCCTCATTTTCTTATACAGAATATTAATGGCCACTAAATTTTTGTCCAAAATCTTGTCCGGTCAAGAGATTTTTCAATTATAAATTCAATACTAACTTTTGACTAATTATGCAACGCATTCTGGAAAGGACATATGCGTTGGAAACCTTTTAAGACAGTCTACTGGACAGACAGACCAACGTATTGTTAAAAATGTTAAATTACTTATTATTGTTTCCCAAAAAAAGAAGAAATTTTTCAACCATAAAATATACATAAAAAAATTAATGTCCATTTAAAAACATTTTAACCAAAAAAGTGATACAGAGAATTTATACACTCATATACATATATAGCTACATAGTATAATTTCTTTTATATATGTTGGAAAACATACATTCATCTAATCATTTAACAACCTATCAATTTAACGATATTAAGCGACTACGACGCAGGAAATATTTTATGGTTCATGTAAAAAATTGAATGACTGATAAGTCTCTAATATGTTGACAGCATCAACGAAAAAAAAAAAAAGTAAGTAAATATGAAAAAAATGTTTTAGTAAATATTATGAAAAAAGCTTTCTTTTTTTTTGTTGGAAATTAGATTAGGTTTACTAGACCAAAATTGATTAATTAAATTATAGGAGTAATGTTTATTTATAAGGATTTTATTGTTATCCTTATTTGTGATATTTTCATTAACTTAGGAGCAATTTTTTTTATTGTCATTTCGTTGAAAAACCTTCATTCAAGTTGAATGTACTATGATGGATTCTATTTTTGGCCCCGAAACGAAGTCATTTTAGATTTACTAAGAGCTTTGAAATGAATTCGACTATGAAAATTGAGTAATTTTCTTTCCTTTTTTTTTTTTAAACTGTTTTAAAGATTATTTCTATCTTCACCTAAAATAATTTTATTAGTATAAATTTACCTTTAATGAAAATTTTCCGCAATTAAATTTGTTTTTTTTTTTTATCCAAATTCCTTTAAGTCTATAAATAATTTAATTAAAATGAAGACATTTAAACCTTTATTTTCTTTTACCATAATTTCTTATAAAATTTCCAATAAATATTTAATGATTATGAAAACATTAAAAATTTTCCCATAATTTGCTTTTTTTTTGTATATATAGTCAGTAAATAATATTTAACCCTAACTCCTGCCACCATAATATTTTGTCAACTATAATATAGTAAAACCCTATAATAACTAACTATTCAATATTTTATAAACGAGCAAAATTAAATTATTGTTATTTTCATTTTAATAAATAATAAATGATATAAATTTTCTTTTACAATGTTACAATCAAAAATTGTATATAGAAGGACTATATAAGGACATAATTTTTCAATATTTTTGCTTTAAATACTTTTCTGTCTTTCTATCTGTTGATTCGTTCAAAATTTACTTTTCCAAAGTGTTAGTATTAAATTCTATCAGTATAAATTCTGAAAGGACATGCATTGGAAACTTTAACTTATTTAAAATCAGAAAAGGTGTAATTTTGATTTTAACTAAATATATAATTCAAGTATAATGGCGCACGAGGGCAATTTACACAAGCAAAATAATTAACACAAAAATTTACAAGGAAAATATTAAAGTTTAAGCTAGCTTTCCAGCAGTTTCTGTAAATGCTAAGGAGTAATTTACTATCCACAACGGATTTAGCTCATTTGTATAGTAATTTGATCACCAAATATACAAGGTTTTGTTAATGAAGTTAGATAACATGTTGATTATATTACAACCAAAGTTTATACAGTAAACGAATAACAAATGCCTAGTTACTATTAATTTAAGTGTATATCACTAGAGGGCGTTCACTGAAATAAAGAATAACCTCTTATTGTAAGTAATTCGAGAAAATGTTGCTTCTTATTAATGAAAACACAATTATTTTCCATAATTATGAAACTATTATACACCACCAGTAGCAAAGCTTTATTTATTTTTTTTTTATTTAAATGGTGTTGTCGTTAATTTAAGGTTATTATATACAGTTTCATATTAATAATAAATTTAAATTGAGGAGCTGGTTTCAATCCTTAAATTGACTGGAATAAGAACAACAACAAAAAAAGGGTTAGCATTTTCTACCTTGAAGACATTTTCTTTTTATTTTCTTTTTTTACTCAATTTCTTTTCAGTTCATCATCATAACGTTCTCAGACGTACCATATCCTGTTTATGTAATTAGACTATATAGAAAAAAAAAACATGAAATTGTAAAGAAAGGAAAACAAGTAGACGAATTATGAATATTTTATTAGGGTTATGTTTACCCTCTATCACAAAAATGAAAGTAACTATAGGTATACTACATAAATGGAAAGAAAATTTTGTGTAGGAGGAAAACGATACAAAAGGAACAAAAAAAAATCTCTTTCTTCTTTTGCAATAAAAAATTATGCTAAAAATAGACTTATTGTAGATAATATATTGATTTTCTGTTGTTGTTGAGTTTAGCTTCTGTTAAACTTTTACAGAATTTTTTGCTTAACAAGAGAAAAATTATAATAAACTTAAAATTCTTAATGAAGATTTTTTTTTTGTTTTTTTAAAGTTAATTTTCTCGGTTAATATACAATAAATTTGAATACAATTTCTTGTTGTTGTTGTTAAGGTTTAGGATTTAGGGTTATTTATATAGGTTTAATATTATTAAATATATTTTTACCATCAACAATTTTTCGTTGTTGTGTTTTGATAACTAATTAGCAGTGTGTACCTTAAAAACTTAATTATATAGTCAATTTATTTTTTTGCTTGTGGTAAATATATATGGTAATATGGGTATTATACCTGGGTTTACTGTAGGGTAGTTGTAATTTTTAATGAGATCTTTTTTTCATTTTTTTTTTGTAAATTTAAATTATGTGCAAAATATCATCAAAAGGTAAAAAGATGTTTTTTTACATTATTATTTTTAATAAGATTTATATTTAAATTATATAAATTGGTTTTAAGGGTAACAAAGGCGAAACACTTAATTTTATGCAGATTGGTGCAACGAAATTATTCAAATTCAGACACATCCATAAAGAAAAGGAATCTCATACGAATAATAATTAAAAGTTAATTAGAATAATATTTGTGGTCCTTTTACACAGCATATTAGGGTCTTATGTGCTTTGGTTCCGTGTGTTCATCAATTATTGGCCATGCGAGTGATTTTCACTTATTCAAAGTTAATAATAATTTAAAGTACTCGTAAATCCTTTGACTATATAGATTAATGCCTTTCTTATAATCGCTTTCGTACCATTCACGATGAAAATGAATTATATTTTTCAATCAAATTTTGAAAGGAATCTTTGCAAATATGAATATGTAAAATTACGAAAAAAATAAGGACAGGAAAAAGAATTCAACACAAAAAAAAGGACAGGAAAAAGTATAAACTCATATATCCATCTACTACTTTTAGGATAAATTAAATTATGAATATTTTTATTTCATAAGAAGTTAAATTTATTGGAAAATCAAAAATTTTGTCAAGTGAAAATTTGTTTCCTGTTTCTTTGCCTTAAAATTTAAATCTAAACAAAAATTGATTTCTTGGAAAATTTGGGTAAAATGCAAAATAAATTTTATATATTGAATAATATTAAAGTTGTTGTCGATCTTCCCCGCATATTTTACTTGTTACTCACAGATTGTCCATCTTCATTCTATTTGTCGTGGTAAAACTCACTATGCCCAAAATTCTGGCATAGACGATCCTCAAAAATTGCCAAGACACAAGAACCAATCAAAACTCACAGAACAAGAACAGAAAATTGAAAAGTTTATGGAAAATAAATGATAAAGCTATAAAAATAAAGTAAGATGGCAGAGTTTTATAGAAAGCATCTCCCCAAGGAAGTAAACCAAGAAATAAAAATCACAAAAAATTTAACACATCAACCAAAACTTTAAAAAAAAAAAACAACAACTTAAACTTTTATTACTATTTAATATCAAAAATTCAAAGAAAACAAACAAATAGAACCCAAAAAAAAAAACATTATATAAATACTTTTTGATGTTTTCCACAATAAAATCAAAAAGAAATCTAAATAAACTCTATATACTATACCAAAAGTCCTGGCAAGTAAATACCTAGATTCTCAGAATTTCTTTTAGGTTTTCCCAAACAAAAAAACAGTAAAATTCCTTCATAGAAATTCCTTTTTTTCCTTATTTATATTTTTCCGAAAAAAAACTTTCTAGATTTTTTTTTTTTTGAAAGGATTCACAGAGAAAAAAAAAAGGACAGGAAAATAGTAAGAAAAAAAAACTTAAAGTATTTACTTGAAAAAAAAAAATCACAAGAACGAAACAAGTAATAATAAAGAAAAAAAAAGGATATTATATAAAATTTCTATAATTTTTTGGTTGTCCTCTCTCAATAAAATATTATAGAAAGAATTTTTCTGTGTTATAGCTAAAAGGATTGAAAATTTATATTGGAAAGAGTGGGAAAAAAAAAAGTTCTTACAATATTTTTTTTGTTTTCTTTTTACTTTTTCCAAAAGGATGGAAAATTTTTTATTTGGGAAATGTTGTGAAAGTCCGGTGTGTTTGTGTGTGTGTGTGTATGTAGGCAAGTAAAGTATAACCAGGACCTGGACTGACATAATTTTGAAAAGGGGAGCAAAAAAGAATACTAAAAAGTTTTCAAAAAATGAAAAAAGTTTTTCCAGGATTGTCGATTGGGAAATATATAAAAGTTTTCTGATTTTTTTTTATTGTATTTTACGTTTGTTATATGAATTTTGAAGGGGGGGGGGGGGGGAACGAGGGAAGTTATTTTGAAATAACAATAAATTTTTATATTGGATACAAAAAAAAAGAAGAAAAGTTTTTGGTTATGGAGTGCTGAATTGTAATGATAGGAAATCTATAATATATAAAAAAAAAGGAAACTTATTAAATTTAATAAATTTGTGGGAAATATGCTTTTTTTTTCACTCTCTCCTTTTTTGTTATGGCGTTATTAATCTATAAAAGTTGAACCATAAAACATTTATGGTTTTTTTTTCTCGATATTTTTATTATTATTGCTGTAAAACAAATTACATTAGCTTACGGTTTTATTGATGGTAACTTATTTGAATATAAAAATATTATCTATAAAGTAAATATGTAACATTTGAGTATTCAATATAATATCAAGGATATTTATTAAATTGAAAAATAATTGACTATAGTATACAATTAAGGAAACAAATTCATAAGTTTGTTTTGATTTACATCATTAATTGAGAATTTCCCTCAATTAATTGTAGTCTTCATTTTAGTAGCTTAGCTGTCATCCGTCATAGAGATCAAAGCTATGACGTCAGTGGAAATTTCACTAGCATAGCTCTATAATTAAGACTTCAAAACGAAAAATATATACCATATAAAATCCCTTTTAATTCCTACTCCATTTTCCTTTCCAAGTAAGCTAATCAGTTTTGAAAAAATCTAAATGATCACCGTAAGCTTTTTTTTTCTTGTCAAGGTCGTCCTTTAAATTTTTTTAAGCTTTAAAAAGTTTCATATTATAAGAAGACTATCAGCTATCAGAGTTTGAATTGTAAAGAAATCAATTTAACCAGAAAATTTATTACAAAAAAAAAATAATTTTTTTATGAAAAAAAAGTCCTTTTTCCATTTTCAATGTGAAAACAGTTTACCCCGCATAAAACTTCAAAGATCTCTGTACATCACAGATTATCCAGTTATTTAAGCATTAAAACGTATTTAACCTTGAATTAATATTAAATCATAAATATTATAATAGAAACACTTTATATTTAATTCCTCATCACTTCACAACAATTTAAATGAACACAAGAAAAGAATGAAAATCCCTTATTATATATAATTTCCAATTTTTTTTTTTTTGTGTATGCTTTCTCCTTTTTCCTTTATATCCATCAAAGGACTATTAAATCAAAATAAAAGTATTAAATCGTCTTACGCTCCCACACAGACAAACACACACACACACGCATTATAACTGCCAAAGAAAAAAAAATATAATTTCATTTATTCATATTTTTTTTTTCACTTTATCTTTTCTTTTTTTTGGGGGATAACGGACCAACAGAAGAAGAAGAAAAAAAAACAATCTGTTTCAAAATCCATTAAATCCTTTTAATATCTTTTTATTTTATCATTTATGTTCATAAGGATTTTTCCATATATATATATTAAAGCGAGAAACAAAAATATCCTTTTTATTGTTGTTGTTGTGTAGTGTGTAATTTTTTTTTTGTGGGGCCCAACAGAAGGCCAAAAAAAAGAATTGGTTTATTAAATATTATTTTGAAGAAAAGATCTATCAGGTGTCCTTAATGACACAAATACTATATACATAATCCTTAATATAAAAAAATATGTATACAAACAAGAGTATAACATGTCTTAATACTTAAATTATGACATTTAAGGGTCAAAATATATTAAGTAAATATATAAAAAAAATATAAAACTAAATTAGAAAATTTTCTATTTTCATATTTTTTAATATATTAAATATTATGTAACCCATAAAATAAATTATTAAGACTAAATTTTCTGTTTATTAATAATAGTAATAGAAGCGTTCTATTTAGCTAAAATTTATACTCCAGATTAGACATGGACATGGAACGATAATTTAATGCTCCAAAGAAGTATCAGGTCTTTTTACATTAACATTCGTCTATTTCAATTTCAAATACGTAAAAATTCTGCAATTTTTTTAGCGAAATGACACTTATGGACTTGCTGACACTTATTGCCTTATTGCCTTAAAATTTTCATAACTACACCCATTAATCATAGAAAGGAGAGAGGAGATGCAAATAGTCAAAAGTACTCCAAAGTAGTTACATAATTTAAGCTAAATGGAAATGTTAATAATATATAACAAGGAAAATAATATATTAAACATATATAAAAATATATTACAACTACTAAAAATCATAAACAGGAAAAATTGAATGTGGTCTCAAAATAGGTTATGCAAAGGCCAGACGGGCTGTGTAATAATATTGCTAAATTACGTAAAATAATATAAATAAAATGCTGAAACGTGATTTCATCCCATATAATTCTATATATACAATACACAGTTACTTTATTATTACTATCCTTTAAGATAAATAAAATACAATATATATATATATATATATAAAATAATAAATATCCTTGCAAATTAGCTTCTTGTTGTTCTTTTATTTGGGGCCTAATGAGCAACCGAAAAAATACCATAAAAAATCATACAGATTCTGGAAACTTCAATCTTTGATTTCGTATATAACACATAAATATCGGACAAAGATTTCTATATTTTTAGCCAACATGAAAAACGAGTCCTTGTCAAAAACAAAACAAAATTTTATTTTTGGTTTTTTTTTGCTATAACTTCGGCAAATTAAAAGTTTTTTCAATTCTGTTTGCATAATTTTGTAAATATCGACTTTCTCCATTATAGATAACTTTGGTGTCTATGGACATTTCCCAATCAGAATATCAAAACCAAATTCCAAATATATTTAAATTTGTCCAAGTTATTGCAACAAGTCTGCAAATAGGGAGCCACCTTCTAGGATGCTCTAACATACACAATTTTGTTTTCTTTTCAGTGTAGTCAAATATAAATTGATGGTAAATAATTAACAAAAAATAAAATTGAGCTTTAAGGATAAAATTGTTCAAGACAAAAAAAAGGTTAAATTAAAATAAAGAAATAATTAAATGAAAATTTATTAGCTTTTTTTTTGGTTGATATTTTTTTTTTATGGATCATTTAAAAATATTAAGTGATTCTCATAAATTTAGTAATTTTCGTAAATTTTATGATATTTTAATTGAAAAATATAAATATCTTAGAATATGTTTTACTAATTTTATGCTTTGAAAACATTATTAGTTAAGGTAGTATAATGAATTTAATTTATTATAACTAAATTAAATTCTATTTCTTTGACTAATCTGTAATAATTTGTTCTCTTAATTTAATCCAGAATTAGAAAAGTTATCTGTGGTCGTTTTCATAAAACTATTGACCAATGATAATCTGAGCCCAAAGAGATTTAAACGATGAACTTAAATAAAATTACAGTTATACAATAACGAGTCAATATATTAAACTAAGTACATACTTATGAAAGCAATTAAATCCTCAATTATGCTTGAAAAAGTTATAGATTATCAAAATTATTAACATCAAAATTGTTAACGTAAATTAGATTATAATCTAAACACCATCAACATTTCAGTAATAGCAATTTAGATTTATAAATCAGATATTATAGCGCAGTAAAAAAAATTAAAATGTGAGTTGCCATAACAGAAGGCTAGATTATTATTATTAAAATATTTTACAACTTATTAATAACCTTTACTGTTTCGGTCTCCATTTTAATTATTACCTTCTTAGAAACAGAAAAAAACAATATATTTATAAAACAGAAAGTAAAAAAACCTTAAAAAAAAATGGCAATAAAAAAAGTTATATAATACAAAAATGACCAAAAAAAATAAACTTGAAACTTTTTCAAACCTTTTTTTTTCTTCTTTCTTTCTTTTATTTCTCCAGCAAAACGAAAAATATTTTTTTTATATCCTTCTTCTTTTATTTTTTATGCTCCATAATAAGATAATCCTTTTTCTTTTATTATCTATACATATAAATGAGTATTGTAAGTGTATTTAGTATTTGTATTAGTTTTCGTATACCAATATAAATACTAATAGTCCAGTAAAACGTTTAAAGACTTAATATCTTTTATTATTATTATTTTTTTTAATTTTATATATTATGTATATACCACTCACAGAAATTATCCTGAATCACGTTATCCTTTATAGACTAAAAAAAAACAAACATTTAGAAAATCATAACTAAAAAAAAAATTATATTTTCAAAGATTTCTTACTAAAATTTTCTTAAAAAAAAAAATAATTTTTTTAGGCGTAGATTGGACGAATTTTCCAACACAAGATAAAAAAAAAAAGGATATATTCATAAAGAGAAAACTTCGAATTAAAGTGTGAAAGCACCGATAATAATAATAATTTAATTTTTCTTAGAAATTTTTCACAACAAAACTTTTATAAATAAAACTTTTTTTTTTTGAATTTTGATGAGCTTATTTTAAGGACTTAAATGTGCGTATTTTTCTCTTAATACGTAATGATTACAGAGGATCAACATTTCAGTTTTTTTTTTTTTCAGGTGAAATTTTTCTTTTTATGTTATCTCAAATTTTTTTTTTTTTTTGGTTATTAAACTTTCTTTTCACATCATAATTTCATTTTTCTTTTTTAAATTTTTTTTTTATCCTGAAATACCCTTTTTTTGTGTGTGTGTGTGTATATATTTACATATATTCAAATATGAAGCACATTTTTTTTTATGTTATAATGTTTTGTTGATTGCACACGAAAAACACGAGTATTTCTTTTATAAACTTCCGGTAATAATATAATGGGTCAATATTAACACAAAAAACACCTTTTTTTTTTTGAAGAAAAAAAAATTACATCAAGGATATAATACGTAAAAGTTAAGTCCTTAATAGCTTTAATATCGCACCACACAAAAAAAAATATATTTTCAAGTCGTTAGATTATATGAAAAAAAAAAAAAAATCGTTCGATAAAATTGTGTGCGAAAAAGTCCTTTTTGCAATTTAAAACTTTATTTTACTATAATATTTTTTTTTATTCAATATATTTCTGTGACTTACACGTCCTTTTGTTATATGGGTGCAATTTATAACGATTGCCAAAAGTTGATAAGAAAATTACCTACCCATAAGTATTTTTATACACATTATGTAAACAGAAGGACTCACTACTCCTTATAACACATTCTTCGTGTAAAATTTTTTCTTTATAGTAAGTTTAACATTTAATATCCTTTCAATTTTTTTATGTAATAACTATATATAATTTATTTTATTAGTGAGATTTGCTAAAAAGGTAAAAGAAGATGAGAAAAAAGGACGAAAAAGAATTTTCTTTTTTTTTTGTTAAAAATTATTATATAAATTTTGTTTTGTTTTTTTTTGGTTTTGCTTCTTTTTCAAAGGTGGTCGTCTTTCGTCATTTCACAATCCTCTTTTTATATTCTGTTTGTGTTTAACAGGACGAAAAAAAAAGAACCACAATAAATTTTTCTAATTAAATTTTCTAAAAAAAAATTTTTAATTCACTTCATTAATAGATAATTTTCCCGAAATTTTCTTTGACAACTTTCACAATCGATCCGACATAAATTGGTTTTTATACCCAAAATTTTATATAAACGGAAAACGTCTTTAAATACGGAACGTCTCCGGGAGACTAAAAAAAATGTATATTTTCTGTCATGGATTTAAAACCATTTTTTTTTTCATATAATTTTTATTAGAGCGAAATATGTGTCAGCTCAGCATAAAGCATATATAAGCATAGATAGAAGAAGTATAATAATCAGAGTTAGTTCATTTCATATTTCGTTCCAGTACAGTATATGCTATAGTATAAAATTAGAGATGTTTTTCTTATAAGAAAATTGGGAAATTTTATTTTCTCATTTTGAGAAAAGAGGAAATTTTATTCACCAAAAAAAAAAATGAGTATTTAATGGTATCCTTTTATTTTCGTAGAGGAACTACTAAAATTTAGGATCAGAAAAAAATTATTTAGTACAAATTTTACTACTCAACTCGTTTGTATTACATAGATTTTCCTATAGAGAAAATGTTCATGGTAAAAAAAAAATTGTTAGGAAATGAATATAATATACCACCACCAGCACAGCAGCAGCGCTGCCGGTTGATGTTGAATACCAAGAGAAAATGGGAAATTTTTTATTTATAGAAAGAGCATGAAATTATACGATATCATTTTTACGGTATTCATTTTTTTCTCCTATTTTTTTTAGATAAATTCCCATTTATCTTTCTTAAATTTGAGAATTGGTTTAGTTATGCTTGTCAGACTCAGAGGAATTCAGAGTCAGAAGATGAGTTTATAATAGTATTGGCTAAATTTGTATTAGGTTTTTGGCATTTCAATTTAAAATTTATAATACAATAAAGAAGAAAAATTAAAATCAGCTGATTGACTGCATGTTAAGGGGAAATATTCCATATCAGCTGTTTTCATTTCATATATAGGTGGTATATGGTAATTTGGCAAGGACTATCAAAGGAAACTAAAAAAAAAAAACAGATATAGAAATGAAAATATCCTTTCAATAGGTACTATTATTGTAGGTTTATGGCAAAATTTCAATTAATTAACCATTCTGTCAATTATTCAAATTCAAATACTGAGATTAAAAAATCAATTTTTCCCTATTACATCTTAGATCAGAGAGCAATCATTTAAGAAGGAAACAATTGTGAATATAGAATTACCCCCTGAGCCTATGTACGTCTGGAAGTTTTACAAGTTCCATTAGATTCTGTTTCAATCTGATAATTTTAAATAGATTTCGTAACATTATTATCCAAGTATAATTACTAACCAATTTATCCTTTTCTAATTTTGTAAATTTAGTAAATTGCATCGCGCGAAATGGTAATACCCGCGGCCCCTAACTGAAATTTTAACAAGGTAACTAATTTATAGCTATTTCAAAATTTGTGTGCTAATCAATTACACTATGAAAATTGCTTCAGTTTATGCTTTATGCTGAGCTACATTCCCTAATACTAATTTCCCCAAAAATTTATAATTTCAAATTATTTATTATTTTGTCAGATTCTTACAAGAGTTATTAATATTTTTTCTTCAAGTTAAATTAAATCTACTTAAATGTCATTTACAAAACTAAAATTTTATATAAATTTTATATTTGAATAATAATAAATAATAAACCAAAAAATTTCTATAAGATAATGAAGTCCTTAATAAAAAACTTCAACAAAACAATTCAAAATTTACCAAAGAAAATAAAATATCCTGTTGATAAATATTCTCCTATTTATTTTATAATAATTACTAACATTTATTAATACATTAAGTATCCTATTGATATTATACATACCTATAAGCAACACTTAAATCTACTTAAAGTTCCTTGTGTTTGGGGTAACAGTTGTGAGATCTTTTAGTCATATAATGAATTTTGTCCATTATACTATTTTCCGCAACAAAACACACAATTACTCTATATGTTTGTTATGTAACCATCATATAATAATACACAATATATATATATCAACTTTAACCACAAAATTACATTCAACACATTTACATTACATTGTAACAAACACATACACAAATAGATGTTATATAAATTTCATTCGAATATCCTTGCAAAAAAAATTTTTGTCCTTATATGAATATTTTGTAATAAAAAAAAGAAAATATAAATTTGCCGCACGATTGGCACTGCTGTTCTACACATTATAAGTTTTTTTTTTTTTACATACATAAATAAACCACAAAACACTTTCTATTTCGTCATGCCATCCAGGAACAAAAATTACTCATGTTTTATTAGTTTTTGTTGTTGTTGTTGTTGTTGTTTTTGTTTAAAACAAGTACAAAAAGGGGTTATGAAAAAGTTGGTTATTTAAAGTATAATTTTCTTAGTGTCACCGCAGGATATTCTATGTATGTATATATATAGTTTATAAGTTCTTGGACGGATGTCAAAATGTGACATATACAAACAATATAAAAGGCAATTGGGAAAATGTACTTATATTATACAAAACGAAATTAGCTGTCAGGGATTTTTTTTAATAAACGTTATGTAGGAAAAGAAGGATAAATATAAAGTACATAAAAAATTATAGACAAAATCATTTTGTGTCCTATGAAAATATAAGAAAAAAAAATTCATAAATATTTTTAATGGGGGGTTGAAAAAGAAACAACTAAATTTTAGACAAAAATAATGTGATCTATATATATATAAAAGGGTGTATATTAAAATCCCAAAAGGGATGTTAAAATATATGAGAAAATATGCCACAGAGTTGAACTATTAAGCAATAGTTTTATTATAATGGATTTTATTTTAGTTAGCTAATTAAAATTACTACAACAATATTTTTCTGGTCTTTCCTACATTATGATGCATATCACGCTTTATAAATTTATACTTTAGCAACAACTGTGACTTCGTTGTACTGTTTACTTGTTTTGTAAGGCTCGTAACATTAGTTACTATTCGAAATTACATTTTAAATATTAAAAATAAAGAAATTTTGCGGTGTAGCGCCTCTAGTGGTAGAAATTTTATTGAAATAACCTAGAATTGTATAATTGTACTCTTAATTATGTACATTTTACTTCAATTTCCGTGGACATAACAATTTTAGTTGAAGAAATATGTTTGAGCAAAATGCCATTTGAAATAGTTTATATGTGACAGACGGACAGACAGATAGAAAATCGTTGACATAATCGCTAAACTTAATACTCTTCTATGTTTAATACTCTTCTATATACAAAGATATAAGTAAAATACAACAAATATAATATTAGAATTAGTGATAATCTTCACAACAACATTTTTTCTATATATTTATTTCGTCCTTTGTCATTTTCTTTCTTGATTATCTAGTTTCTATTTTGCATTTTTAATGAGCATTAAAATTATATACAATTTAAAAATGTTCCTTTGATTTGAATGTAGTAAAAATAAATTTTGAATATTTTCAAATATTTTATCTTTATTTAACCAAAAAAAAGAAAAAAAAACTTATTACATTTTGGATTAGGCAAAATGTAAAAGGGTAATAATATATAAATGTAAGTAAAATATAACAATTATTATTATGAGTTTTATATTTTGAGGATGTTTTTACTGTCATATGCAACTGACAAGTTAACAGAAGAAAATTAAATATATAGAAAATATTCTGTATAGAACGTAAATAGAGACCATAGTTTTTGTATTTATAATAGAAATGGAAAACCACAAAATTGTTTATTGTTTTAGAAAGATATTCATTTAGAAATTATATTTAATGGTAAATTATTATTATTATCATCATTATTATTATGTTTATGAAATAAACAAGAGTGTGACATTAATGTAGTTGTCATAAAAAAAAACCATATATAGAGGTTTAAATAAAATTCAAATTTGCTCCTTCAGTTGAAATTTAATTATACATATATTTATAATTAAATTAAACCGTAAATTTCGCTATTAAATGAAGTGTTTTTTTTTTGGAAAATATATAATAAATCACAAGCTAAAGTTTATAAAAGAGGCAAATAATGTACACATAATTTTACATAAGTAGATGAAATAAATATATATGTAAATATAATAAGGACATTTTTGTTGAAATTCAATATTAAATACTACTAATCTTCATTCCATCTCTGAAATTGTAAAATGTAGTATAACATGAAATAACGAAACTCGTAACTCGCACAAATATAATGGAATTGATGCAGAGGACATTTCAAAAATTCCTTGTTTGTTAATGGCTTTTGATGGTTTTCCTTGTTCACTCCGCTTAGGAGTATAGAGCTACTCTACATAGTATCCATCGTATTCCATTTTGTGCTATATGGCTTTGATTTCCATCCATGTTTATTACAATTGTCCTTATGTCTTTCGTAATTGTTCTTCTCCATCTATCCAATCCAAAGTTTGCTTCGTATATATTTCCGATCCACTTAACCGGAAATCCAAAAAAAAAAAATATTTCCCATCATTGTCAATTCAATATTGTACTGAAAATTAAATTAAAGTTTACTCAAAAATTCAACCTAACCTTTAGTTACTTACTATATATACACAAATAAACTAATTTCCAAAAATTTTCATCTAATTTAAAAGAAAATATATATTTTCGTTCTTTCTAAATTCAATTATACATTTTTGTACTATAATCAAATTTTCTGTAAAAAAAAAATTATCCAATTTTATCCATCCATCCATTCCTTACTCATTCATTTTAAAAATGTCCTTTTTTACATTTTTTTTTTTGTATATACAAAAATACAAGTAAATTCAAAAAATTACACTACAAAAAAAAAACCACAAAATTTCGACTTTAATTTAAAATAAGAATTTGATTATTTCGAAATAAACTCTAAATAAGATATATAATTTACTTAAAAATCTATATACATAAACCTATATATATCCCCTTTTTACTTTTCTCTTTTAAAATTATCCTTTCTTGTTATATATATTTTCTTTCGTTCCATTTTCAAATCACTTTCTAACTTTGGCATTTAGTAAAGGTTCATTAAACAAAGTATAAACTTTATATTCATTTTGACAAAAAAAAAAAAAACAGAAAACCAGAAACAAAATTATTATCCTGGTTAACCTGATTATGTATGTATGTATATGTATATATAAATATTATATACATAAAAAAAAATAATTTTTACCAAAAAAATTCTCAACAACAAAAAAACTTTAGCCTTTAACAAAGTTTTTCAAGGATAATAATTTTATTGTATAATGTGTGTTTGTATATATTCTGTGAGTTTCATTTTAAGGCGTAAATAATTGAAAAACGCAAGGAAAAAAAAAAGAGGACAATAACAAATGAAAATTTTACATTAAAATATATAAAGAAAGTGAAAGTTGTAAATTTCTAAATAATAATATTATTATATATTTGATATTGAATGAAATTTAGGAACAGGCAGCAGGACGAAATAATAACAAACAAAAACAAGTACAATTTATGCAAAATAACTTTCAATTAGAATGAAAATTTGCTCTTTTTTTTTTGTTGTGTTTGTCCTCTTGTTGTGGAAAATTTTAGTTACTTTCTAGATTATGTTGTTGGTTACATGCAAAAAAAAAAAAAAGGAGGAATTATTGGGGAGGATTTAATTTGAAATAAATTTCATCTGACCTAAAGATATTTAATATAAAATATATATATATATATTTTTTTTAAAATAAAGTTTCCAGCCTTAAGATATAGGCTATGTACTTAATTTGTAATACACCAGGAAAATTTGATCCCACGGAAAATAAATATATACTTTAAAAATGTTTTAGTATTCATAAGGAACATTTTTTGGAATTAAAGTTTTCAATGGAAATTTTTGTTGATTTGCGAAACGTATACAGTCCAGGATTACTTTATAATAATTATAACAAGATAATTCCATTAATGGGAATAATCAAATTTAAGGGATAGCTTTTAAACTCTGAACTTTTGTAGCTCCATTTTCCGGTATAGATTAGGAAAAAAATGAATGCTTACTAATGATACACAACAAACGCCGGCGGATTGTATGACTAACAGATATGAAATCGTAAAGATTAAAATTATTATTAATTGTTAAAAGTATTTGAGTAACAAATTCTATGAAATTATAAAAGAAATTTTGGACAAGCTTAGTTAGGACTAAACTAAAAGGGTCCACGGATTCACTGAGATCTCTAGTGAGATGTTCGTTGCTCCCTAACCTACATATCATTAAGTTATTGACAGCTTTACAAGTTTATTCTGTTACGATAATCCGAACCCATGGTGTCTTTTAACGCTACTCCACTCCTGGCAATTTTTTAATTCGACTTTACGTAAACTGTTAAACTTCAATTTAACAAGTCAAAACACTTTAACACTCTTTAACATTATGATGATGTCATCCACTTAAATAAAAGCATTTTCATTATTTTTAATAAAATCTAGAACACCAGATTATTATTTTTTTATTCTATGTAACCTTTTTATAAATATTTATTTTTTTTATATGACAAATTGTTATTATATGAAAACTGGTAAAACTTTCTTGTTTTTGATTAAAAAAAATTGTTAGTAAGTTGTGTAAAATCAGCGAGAAAATTTTGAAAAAAAAAAGGGAACAACAAATCTAAAGTAAAAAGGATTGCGTTGCAATTACTTTTTCTTTTCTACTTAGTTTGTTTGGTTTTTTATTTAAACATATCCACAAAGATCAAAAACAAGTTTCAGTTGTTAAAAAAAAATTCTTTATGAAAAAAAAATGTCTGTAAAATAATATTGAAATGGATTCATTCTTTAATTTATTTTAAAAGTAAAAAAAAAAAATAAAATTTAACATGAAACCAGAAGAAATTTTTTTTGTAAAAGGAAATTTTAAAAGAATTTTTTCTATTCTTTGATAAAAAAAAAAAGGATTCAAATACAAACACAAAAAAAGAAATTCATTCTGCAATTTGATGTAAGTATATTTGAAAAATATATAATCTTTGTTCAAAGAGCATATATAAGTTTTCTATATGATGGTTTAAAAGATTCGAAATGACACTGTGAATGCAACTTTTGTATCAAGGAAAAATATATAATATCCATAATAGAAAATATTATAATTGAACTGTAAAGGACTTTAAATTGAATAAAATATAATAAGAACATATTAAAAAAATAAATTTAATGATATAGAATACAACTGTACGAATTTATGAAAGTATAGTTTAGAAATTTAGAAATGCACTTGCACTGTTAAAATTATATTTACAATTTTTCGTAAGAGAATATTTTCATGTAATGAAGGAAATTATGCTTAGTTTTAAATTCCTAATTAATTTATTATAATTAATAGAAAATTTTCTATTGCCAAACTCTAAAGTTTCCTCAGACACTATTGTTGATCTGTTTTGATTCAAAATCATTAAATTGTAAAATTTACTTTTCTTCAATTCAATTGAAGCGAAATGTAAAATACAATTTCCCTTTTACAGTTACCTACGTTACCTGCGACTGTTGACTACGACTGTTGTTAACAGCAAAAGGGAAAATGAATCAGTGACCGAATTAACATTATGTATATTCTATTTATAGATTTTTAACTGAACAAATTTAACGTGCAATTGACAATTGCTGTACATCCTTTGGGGTAACTAATCCTCTCAAATGATTAATGTTAAACATACGACATCAATAATAGATTATTAAGTATTTACTATAATATAAATTAAATTCAACTCTTTTCCATCACGGGGGGGAAGTATACATACTCCAATATAGCAAATTTTCAAAAGAAAAATATTTAATTTTAATTTCCATTTATTTCTGTATTTGCTCAGTTTTTCTTAGAATTTAATCTATATTATAAAAATAGTTTTTCCTCCGTATAAAATTTTTATTTCAATTTTTAAATGCAACGAACCTTAAATATAAATTTAGATAATTTCCAAGAAAAATTTAATTGTAAATTTAAATAAATTATTTATATAAAAAAAATTTTATTTCCAACCTAATTGTGTCACGATTTTTTGGATTTTAACCAAAAAGGAAAATGTCAAATATTTAATTTCTATTCATTTGAAAGTTAACAATTTTTCTAAAATTAAAATATACGATTAAGTTTCTTTCTGTATATAAAGAAGAAAAGTTCAATTTCCACATTTTTATTAGACCAAAAAAAAAAAAAAACGTGAACATTTTTCATGCAAAACTAAAAATATTAAAATTGTTTATTTATTTATTATGCAATTTTTTTCTTCAAATAAACTTATATATAAAGCTCAATGTTTATTAATATATAAAAATTTAAATTTAATATTTGAAATGAATTTTAGTCGTGTAATAATAGTATATTTTTTTTTTGTTGTGCTGCCCATGAAAAATTATTATTATTGTTACACTATAATTGAGCAATTAAGATGTTTTAGGCTTTATTACATTACTACACGCAATTTTTTTATATAACTAATATGGTTAAAATTACCATTTTATAAAGTGGTAACCATCAGCGAACAGAAATATTATAAAAAAAAGCTTACAAGAGCGATGAAATATAAATAATAAAACTAAACAAAAAAAAAAAAAGAGTTTAACTTTTTTTTTTTTAAATAGTCTAACCATTTAATTTTTGTCGTTCCGTGGGAATTAAGTACTTAATCGATTTTTCAGTTAAACATTGACCTAATGTTTACTGTGTGTATTGCTGGGTTATCAGCAGGGAGTAGTAGTAAAAAAAAGGAACTTGTATTTAGTATTTTAATTTTTTTTTTGTTTCGATTTCATTAGACCCTAGAGAATTTGTGGTGGAACCAAAAGGATCAGTCAATTAACAAATCAAATTTATTTAATTGGTTAATAGCTAATGTTGGAAAATTTTCTATATAATATTATGTATGTAATTATTTATGTTTGTATACAAGATTAATAATTGCATTTATGAGGCCAAGGGGGGAATATTTAGTATAATGTACAGAAATTATTTTGGTTTTGAAATATTTCTAAATTAAGGCAAGAAATATTTAAAATGGTTAATTAAAAATATGTTTAAAAATAATGTCTACCCAACGTAGATCATTTCTACAATATTACTGACCGTTTTATGGTTAGTATAAATTAAAGTTAAATTAACAGAAGTTACATTAATTTGTCTTTTCGTCAAATATCACAAATATTTAAAACCAATAATAGCACATAATACTTCGAATTTGCCTCAAAACAATCACAAATATTAAATTTTTATTATTATCAATTTTTCCAATCTAAAAACGAACTTATACAAAACACATCAATATTAAAAATGTTAAAAAATTAATTAATTTCATTTAAATCTTATTCATAGTTTGAAAAAAGTCCCATAAAGAATATAGAAGAAAATTTTTATATTATATAAAATAAAAGATAATTCCGTAAGATAATTTTATTCCTTTTAATGCTTGTCCTTATCAAATATAATTTACTCCTTATAACAACAACCAGTTTAACATTTATAATTTTTTCTTTCCTTTTATTTCCATCCACTTGTTATAATATCGTATTAATATGGAAATAGATTCAATTACATTTTTTTCATTTTCTCCTCTACCTCCCCGAAATTTTCTTTTCAATAGGAAAATTTATATGAAAAATGTTAAAATGATAAAATAAAAAATTTGTGGTTTGATTTTTTATTTTTAGTTTCTCAAAAAATTTATAGAGAAAAATTAATAATCAACAAAGTTTCTGAATGGAAAAACTGCGAAAGAAAAATGTTGGAAATTATATTTTTATTAAATTGAATTCCACATATTTATTTCTATACAATAAAAACCAGTTTTTTTCCATAATTTTTCTTTTGGGATTAATTATTATTATAATCTTCATGATTTTTGTTTAATTGAAAATGTCGAACATTTTATTTTTGCTCTATTTTTCCTATGGGAAACTCAACGAATTTCATTGTATAAATATTTTGTATTTTTCATTTGAATTTTCTTCGGAAACTCTTTATTGGACTTTTCTTGACAAATTCTTTTTTATATTTATTTTTATTTTTTTTATAAATTTTATTCGTTTAATATTACAAAATTCTACTATCCACATAAAAATGTAATTGGTGTAATATTTCCTTGTATAATAAATAAAAATGAATGGAAAAATATTTTTGGAACCAAGGAAAAATGGACACAAAAAATTAAAATGATTTTGTATAAGTATATATTTGATTTTGCTATTGAACTTAAAAATTTTATTGTGTCATGACAATCAAAATATGATTTTGAATTCTAAATGAAAAAACAAATGAACTAGATAGAGCCTTAGAACTGATTATTTATTAAGTATTTTCAGTAGTTTTCTGGAACAATTTAGAAACGGTCGAAATTCGGGTTCCGGATTTCGCCTAATCTTCATAATCATTTGTCGTGAATTGACATTTAATTGACTTTTCGGACATTTGCTCAATCTTATTCGAGTTTAAGAACATTCGCTCGTAATTTTCCTCGAGTTACAAACAAACCCTTTTTAGAAAACTATAATCTAAAAAACTATATTATTATGTAAACATTCCCAATGTGTATATTATACAATTTTTCGCTGTTTCGTCTTTTGACATATTCCAAAGCATATTTTTTTTCTTTCTGTTGTGTTATTTCCACCCAAATGACTATATCATTTTATTTGTTTTCTGCCATATTCTTCCCCATTTTGAAAGATAATAACAACAGAAATTACAAAATTATACAAAAATTATGCTTATTTAAGCTGAAACAGAGCAATAAAAGATTTCGTTTTTTTTATTTTTTTTTTTATTATTATTATTGTTTCTTTTTCATCATTCAATGTTATGTGAACCATATTCTTAATTTTTTTGAATTGTATTGTATTTTATGCTCCCCCTCATATACATAATATTCCCAGTTGAAAAAGCTGCGATGTCATCATGGGATATATATCATCCTGCAGTTTTTTTTTTTTTCGTTGTCTTCTAAATATTTTTGGTATAAGTAGTAAACGCTCTCATACCAAACTATAAATACCCATTATATATATTAGAATTATTCAAATACCCAAAAAAATAGAAATAAAGTTATAGTTTATTTGAGGAAAATAAAGTTTTATCAAGATTTCATTTTGACTCTATCACTAAAATTTATATCCTTTAACTTTGTATACATACTTGTCTTGTCTGTATATGGTTTATTTACATATATGAAACACAATTTCCTTTAGTTTTTTTTAGATACCATTAACATATATATAGCTAGAGTATGTTTTGTTGCCTTCTTATCTCTACGATGTCTAGTGATGTTTATTTTTTGTTATCGAGCAAAAAAGATTGGAAGCTGTCAGATTCATTACAAGGGAAAGAGTCAGAAAAGCCTAAAATTTAGATAACATTTTTTCCCTATTCCAATTTTTAAATTAATTAAATATGTTTTTGTATCAAATAAATATTCCGAAGTTCTTCGAAGCTATTAATTTATTAGCTGGATACTTCTGACTAACAAAATTCAACTGAAATGGAACGCTACTAATTCTGTAAAAAGGATATTCTTTCTTTGTAAAATAGTTTTCAGTCTAAAAAATGCAGAATGTACTATATCCCGAAAAATAGTAAAATGCTTAAATAAAAGTTTAATGAACTCTTTAATATTTAATTTACTCTTGGCTTTCTTTAATGATCCATTTTCAGTGTTTACATTCTGACATTGTAATTTTATTGTAAATAAAAATGTATTTTCGTGATGAAATAATTTCTTCATTCCCACCCATCACAACACAACAACCAAACAAAAAATGTTTTGAAACAATTTTCAGTGATATTTTCTTTTTCTATACTAAGCGGATGATTTTTTATTTTTATGGTTAAGATTAGTTAAGGTTTTTATGGTCAACCCCAACGAAAGGGAAAGAAAAAACTTTATGGAACATAAGCAAAAAACGAAAAGGCAATAAAATTCAATTACTGCAGACTGTAAATAAAAAGGGATGCGTTAAGGGACCTTTTCTACTTACAGCAAATATATATACATATTTGTTTAATGTGTTCCAGCAGAAAGATAGAGTGATAAGAAATATTCTTGAAGGATAAAACTAAAACATATAAGAAAATATTTTAAGAAACAATTTTTATTTGTTATAATAGTTTTTCTCTTCCAAATTGAAATCGGAAATAATTGAGGAAATGTTTAGGACTATATAATAAAGTTTAAAATTATTTTCCGGTTAAAATAAAATAAAATTAAATGTCATCCTTAAAAGTTAATCATTTTGTTATTTATATTAAATGGAAAATAAGTATATAAACGTATAGTAATAATTTAATATCAATTCAGATTCTGAAGAAATGACATAGTGTGAAAAATGAGAAGAATTCTTTGTGAAGGTGTAAGCTTACCACGATCAATATAATCTCGATTAGATAGAAATCATTATCAAAACAATTAAGTATATACACTATATATTCCTCCAATTAAATTATATGTTACATGAAATGTCCTTTTCCTTTCTCAATATTATTAATCAAAAAACTTTAATTATAAATTATTTCTACTCGAATTTAAATAATCCTATCATTAAGTTAAATTACAAAATAAAATTATATAAATATATAATTTATTTAAATAGATTTAACAATTTATATATATTTTATTAAACCCATGATAGGCAATCAAATCAAATGGAAAATAAATTCAGAAATTTTTGTAATATATATGTTAAATGTTCCATATTAAAACGTTTAGTCCTTTCGATATATATAAAAAAAAAGGTCAAAGTGCAAATTTGTGAAACATTTTCCAAACAAATTCTGATATACCATAACTTTTTCAAACTCTTGTTTTACTTATCAATGGTACATACTTTACTACAGTATAAATTTTATCCATAAAATTTAAATACGAGTAGTTATATGTATGTACAATCAAATAATTTACTTTAACGAAACTATTATTATACCAATTCAAACCAATATATAAATTTTCCATCAATTTATAGAAAAAAATTGTATGTAATATAATACCTCGAAAAAGTTAGCTTATAAATAAAGGATGAATATATTTACATTTAAGGATATGAGTATAATATACATACATATATATAACATGGAGAACATCCCAGGATACAAATCTAATGGACTATAACAGATTCGTTCGTCAACTTTTTTTCTTTTTTTTTGGGGGTAAATTGAATAAATTCGAATCAACAAACCAACAACAAAATAATGTTTGGATGGGAAAGTATAAAAACCAATAAATAAAAAACAAAATATATTCATGTATGAATATGTTCAAAAAAAAGAAAATTACTTTTTTTTTATTATTATTATTATGTAGTGGAAAATTTATAAGGACTAAAATGACATAATTTTTATTTTATATTATTTGATTATTTATGTTAAAATTATAGCCAAACAAAATAATAAAATCATTCAAGTGAAATTTTTCATTGAAGTATTTTTGAATAATATATTATTTTTGTTTGTAGTTTACTACAATATTACTACAATATCAATGAAAACCACTAAAAAATTTAGATACCATTCAAATTATAATCAAAGATAAAATTTAACATTATGTTAATTGAATTTATTCTATAAGTAGAATAGGAGAAATGAACAATCAATTTACCACAAAAATATTATTTGGAATTTAAATTAAATTATTGTGGTATTCAATATTTTTGTGTGCTTTTAATCTGCAACTAAGAGTTTTGATTAAAATCTTGAAAATTATATACAAATTTGTTACTAATAGTACCAATCCCACAACTGCAATTAACAATCGCAAATGAGATTTGATGCTAGTTCCTAATCGTTTAAAAAAATCAATTTTGTTAATAAACCATAAATTGCAAGTTACTTAATCGCCTACAAACATACTTGATGTTAGATTATTGCTTTAGTGGTTTTAATGCAAGTCCAAGCATAGACAAAGCTCACTGATGGAAATTACATATTAGATCCTATGAAGATTGGTTATTCCACATAACTAGATTAATAAGACCTTCCATATTGAATTTTCCAATTTATTTAAGAATAATTTAAAACAAAAAACTTTATATAATAATTTTATTTTTAATTTAAATTATTGATTTAATTTAAATGCAAAAACAAATTTCCAATACAAAAATTGAAATTCTTTTTCTGGTTCGAACAATAATTGGTAATATAAATATTTTATTAACAGTTTTAATGAAATCCAATTTAATTTGTGGTTATTTTAAAAAGCTTTTCATATATTTTGGTTTATTAATTGTAAAATCCTTAATTTTTTAATAGTTGGCACTGGTAAATTGAATAAATTTTCCATATAAAAATTATTTTAATATTCTATTTTTAACTGAAATTTTAGAATGTAGCTTTAGGTTTTGTTAATTTAATTTAATTTTTTTCTATCCATTTATGTCCGATCCAAACTTTCTTTTTCAACTAATTCTGGCCTATAGAACCAAGTATAGTAAAGGGCAGAATTCATAGTAATTTTATACAATGAGGAATTATACATTTTGTCGCTAAGCATATAAGATAAGACTAACCCTAATCATATTTAAGGTCCTTCCGAGTGACGAGTTGACATTATAAACTTAATTTATATTTTACAAAAATTGCGTTAAGAAATTAAATGGCAGGAATATCTTCTCGAGAAGTAGACAGCGGAACAGGACAACGTTCATTCACAATATTGGCGAATAATGATTAAGGATAAACCCATTATTGGCGAGTAGAAATAATACTAACTTTTATAGTTACAATTGGAGACTAACATCAAGGCAAGGTCTCTGAAATGGAAGTAATAAAATCTGCTTTTTGAAGTATAGCAAACAGCATCTAATTACATAACTCTACATTCATTATTATGAAACTATTATAGTAATTTTATTCCACACATAATCAGGAAATATCCTCGAAATATTAAATTAACTTTTCAATTGTTTTAAAGAATAAATATAAAATTTTATTTCATTTTAATTTCGATTCTAAAATATAGTTTTTTTAAATTGAAAAACTAAATTTTCCGAAAAAATAATAATATTGATTTTATTTGTTTATTATAACATTAAACAAATTCAATTATGTCCTTATTTTTGCATTTATATATAAATTAATTAATTAATGTAACAAATATGAATAATAAAAAGAATTTTATAACATAAATTTTTGCCAACATAATTTCAAAATTATTTTCGTGAAAATTTTTAACAAAACTTTCACAAAAAAAAAAAAAAAAAGTTATACAAAATGAAAAACTTTAAATTTTAAAAGAAGAATTTTACATTTAAGTCTCGTAAAGGTAATAAGAAAATTTCCAGCATTAATTAGCCATACGACAATATTGTTTCTATAAAGTATATAATGTTTTTCAACAATTCGACAAGCAACATTTCTATATATTTTTATTTTGCTGTCCTTTTTAAGTGTTCAAGTGTCAAAATAGGAAATCGAATTTTCGAAATGTTTATAAATCCTTTCCGATTGTCCCAAGTCAAGGATTTCTTATTGTTTTTCTTTCTTTTTCTTATTTGGGAAAATTATAATATAGAAAATTATTTTGTTCAAAATACCTTTTTTCTTTGCTTTTCTTTTGTAAACATAAATAATAAAGAAACAAACAACAACAACAGCAACAAGAAAAAAAGTAAAAACGGAAATTTAAGTTGACATTTGGACAAGAACGATTTATATTTAAGATTTTGAGAAGGGTGCGGGATATTATATATAATGTATTATATACATTTAAAAGTAAACCTATGTTATGGGATATTAAATAAAATTTTCTAACCTATATAATAGAAATTAAATTTTAATGGTAGCAATCATATGGTTGACAATTACAAGAATTTCAAATTAAGAAGATGAAAAAGGGATATTTTAAAAAGGATATACTAATTTGATTTAACATCAATTAATTTTTTTTTTGAAATTTTTCTGAATTTATGTAAATTTATGGGAATAATACGTTTAATTATAATAGAGATTATATGTATTTTAATATATTTTTCCTAATATATCGATTATCATACTCATGGGGTCGAAAGTTTCAGTTAGAATGTCAGTAAAAGATTTCGAATTAAAATAGAATTGGAGTCGGTTGGGATATTCGTTATGTCAATAAGGTTCAGTGACAAGTGATTTTTCAATGATGATATTGTGGTCACATTGTTTAAAATTTATATATACATTCTTCAAATCCAAGTAGCAGATAAACAAGATCTTATAATGAACATAGTTTCCAATTTTAGTTTTCGCTACATTAAATAATGAACCATTTCCTACAATTCGTCCTAGATTCAATAAATACTTTTGAAAGTAATAAAATACTTTTATTTTTGAAAATATGCTAATATACTTTTTATTAAATTTAAATATTTCAGTTTATCAATTTATTAAATTTGTTAAAGAAAATTTTACTAATACCAAAATACAAAAATAACAATTTATATATTCTGTTTTCTGTTTGAAAGTTTCTTATTGTTTTTAACTAGATTTTACATGTATATTTGTTTATCCTTACACATTTTTTTTTCTGTAAATAATTTTTGGTTTTATATCCCCAAATCTATAAAATTTTCTTTATTAACTCTATAATATTAAATAAGATAGAACATAAAAACTATATGACTACTTTTATATAATGTATAAATATATATACTAAAATTATCTTTTGGGTCATTTAACAACAGATCAGTATACTTCAAAAGAGAAAATGTCTTATATTATAAAATATAAATAAATAAAGTTTTCAGTCCCAATTTTACCCCACCCACACACAACAAAAAGAAAAATTTAAATGTAGCTATACAAGTTTTTCTTGTTAACTAAATTTTCAATCAAAATGGGGGGTTTTCAGTTCATCCATATTAAATTAAAAATTATGTCTATGTGTATATTTGTTTATACACATAAGTTGACACAATGCAATATGATTTGTTCTATATATAAATTGGGGGGTGTATTTATAAAGGACATGTTATAAAATATGTAGTATTAATGTATATTTGTCTCTAAAAAGATTTTCCAATAAGAAATATGATTTTTTTTTTATTATTATTATTATTATGGGGATGAACATTGGACATGATGAGAAAATATTATTTCTATAAATATTAAATTTGGTATATAGTTATTTACATTATGTTAAAAATTTATGGACTCATTTTAGTATTTGTAAATATTTATAATTATATATTACATATTACATGTTGTTATTAACATAAAATTTACATTTTTAATTTTAATAATATTGTTAGTTTCTCCGTTACAGAGGAATTTATCGTCCTGAATCTATGTAAAAAATTATAGTAGTGGGTCTAAAATTGCAGCAGGAGCTAAATAATTTTCAATTTAGTCAACTTAGTAATTTTATTCTTATAAATAGAAAATTAATGTATAGAAAATTATGAAGAATTTATACTGTCACAAATGTAAAGAATGAAACATTGGAATTTATACTGTCACAAATGTAAAGAATCAAAGTTTTTAGTATCATTTACCTATATTTCTTTTTTAAAAATCAATAATATACTTTAAAATCCTTGGTTAAAGTTTCTTATTATTTCATAGTTCATATAGTTTTTATCGGAAAATTCTAAAAATAATCAATTGCTATCATCATTTCAATTCAAAAATGTATACATAAACACATTATATACAGAATATTGGTTTTTGTTGCTTTATTAAATTTTCAGGAAGTCAGCAAAATTTAGTAAATAGCAATTTTCTTATCATAAAATACATATAAAATTTTATTATTGATAAAATTATAATATTTTCCAATGTAATACTTTAGATTTGGTTTTGATTTTAATATATACATACAATGGTTTATTATGATGAAAGTATATGGATATTTTGGATATAATTTTTGTTAACACAATGCTTTAATATAATAGTTTAGTACAATTTAATATTTTATAAAATCTTTAATATATAATTTTTATTTATGTATACATAAATAATATTTCAAAAGATTTGACCTCCCATTTTGTGTAACTAAATTAACTTATATACATACATAAATATATTTTTTTTAAATAAATGTCAACTGGATTGAAACCACGAGTAAAATAATATAACCAATTGTCAAATTAGTTTAGTATTTATTCAAGGTTGTTTATTTAATATTTTAGATTATAACCAAAACTTTAAGAATTTGTTTAATTTGCTGTACAAAATTGTATTATGTTAGACCTTCCCGATACCAATGACAATTAAACGATAACAAGGACTCGTTTTTCATGTTGGTTAAAAATATAGAAATCTTTGTCCGATATTTATGTTTTACATATAAAATTAAAGATTGAAATCTCTATTATTTCTATATTGTTTTTTTATTGTATTATAGAACATTGGTGCACTCAGAAGGTGGCTCCCTATTTGCAGAGCTCTTTAAAGTTCTATGAATTTTGGTAATGTCATACTATATAGTCTATGAAAAACAGCATACCACAATAATTGCTATAATACGAGTAATTAGTGTTATAGAAAATTTACAAATTTGTCTTTTTGCTCTACTTTCCTATTTTAATTACTTAAAAAAATGTTTGTCTTAACACAATTTTTTAAATTATTTAAACAGTGAAAATAGTTTGAAAAAATTAATAATAAATTTTCCTTGTATATCTTGGCAGAATTATTTAAAATTCTAAATTATTTTTTCATAAAATACCATAACTGAAATAACTATTACAAAAAATTTTCAAGTATTATATTATATTTCTTATGTTACAACAAACTTTAACAATTAATAATATTATTTAAATTTTCTTGTTTCTTGTTATCAATTCTCTTGAAATACCACATTCACAAACTTAAAAGTAATTTAAACTTATTACATAATAAACTGTATATAACTGAATAATTTTCATATTTAAATCTTTTTGCAATATTTAATAGAAAATAATTTTCAATTTTCTTCCGATTTTTCATTTTCCTTTCCTTATTAAAAAAAATACTAAAAAAAAAAAAAAAACAATTTAAAAATAACAAAACTTTTTAGTATTATTATACTTACAACAACAAAACATCATCTTTCACGTGTGAAAGTTAAGTGGTAACAATTTAAACTTTTCCTTTAAAGAAACATTTATACAAAAAACCGAAAGCCTGGCAAATTATATTTAAGATATACAAACACAAAAAAAAAATCCTTTAAATTATAGGCTCTTATAGCGATAATTTTTCTTGTCGAGTGTGATGATTTGTAGGTTTTTCATTTTTTTTTTTATATTTGAAGAATTATTATTATAATTTTCTTTCGTATGGTAAATAGAATTAAATGTTATTATGTACTAGGTAGAAAGAGAAGTGTGTACAAAACTAATTTTACCTAAATTTTTAAATGTGTGTAAAACACCAAAGTATGTAAAGGAAAAGTTTTCGTATCGGTTGAAAAGTTATGTAAACATTTTCATATACATATAATGAAAATTATATAGTTATGAGAGTTTGAAGTTGAAATAAGCAGATTAAAAAAAAATTGTATATGTATATAAGAAGTGGTATATAATTTTACCATAAATTTGTCGGGAAAAAAAAAATATTAGTTAAATTATTTTTAATTGTTTGTTATTTATACAAATTCGATAATGGTTGGATTCATATTAGAAATTTAAATTATGTACATAAAGTTTAAAGTATAGTTTGTGTTAGAGAATTTAGTTTATATCCTGATTATTTTGAAAATTATTTAAATTAATTAATTGTCATGTCATTGTGACTGCCATTTCATTCTGGCCGGAAATAGATGAGGTCGTATACTAAATAAGGAGCTAAAGGATTTTAGATTGAAAAGAAAATTGTTTAAATGTAATAATAAATAACCATAAAATCTATTATAATATTTCTCAAGCACTTCATAATTGGACTCTGTAAAGAAGCCCTAAAATATATTGAACTTAATTTCTTTTGGAAAATAATAGTAGAAATATTCAAATTATCTTTTGGTTACCAAATCACATTAACTTTATATATATATTTTAAATAAATTTCCTGTTCCTAGGATATTCTCAATTGTCTCTAACATAATAATCATGTCGACTTTGTATTTTTACATAGATATATATTTATTTGAAAAAAGTTTCAATTTCTATGTAACTTCTCTAATTGATTGAATTAGTATATGCAATTTAAACTTAGTCTGTAAAATATTTTTCAATTGATTGGAAATTTTTTATAATTTCTGCAATATATATAGATAAATGTTCCTTTCCGATTGTATTGCTTCATTTCTCCATCAATTTACAAAATGAAAAAAAAAATCAAATCAATTGAAAATTATATTACCAAAAATATCTAATAACAATTATTCACATAATTATTGACAATTATTTGTTGAAATATATCATAATATATGGTAAATTAAATTTTTGACTTATAAGAAGTATAATTATAGGAATTTATTTTTCACGTTTCCACTTTAAACGACAAAATATTATTTAAATATAATTTTTGCAGCAATATCTCTTTCTTATCTCAATATCTCAATAATATTTCCAAATCACTGTCATTTGCACAAACTTATTATTAAGTCATTTACTTACTGTCCATATTGTATATATAGAAGTTAATTTAATCTCTTCTTTTTCTTGTAAAAAAAAACTAAATTTATAATGGACACAGAGAAATTTGTCGGAAAAATAAACGGAAATTATATGAAGAATATTTTTTTTTTACAATAATTTTCTTAGCAACAAAAAGTTAAACAACAAAAAAAAAGTTTAAAGAAAAAATACTATATTTTCTTTTCCTTGCTTTCAAAATGATAGCTTTTCTTTTACTTTATACTAAAATGATTGATGCATTTTTCTTTATTGCATTTTAAAAACGTACAATTTTTTTTTGCTGCTGCTGGTATATTAAAGGAGCAATATAAATTCTATGCTTTCTTTAATTTTCCTTTTACTTTAGTTTCTTTTTTCTGATGTATATTCAATAATATTTTTCTACTCATTTATGCATGATGTACAACATATTGCAACAACGTCCAAAAGTATTATGTATTTTTATGTATAGAAACTCAACACTGTAGATTTTTTACGATTAAAATATTATCAAAGAATAAGTACAGAGAAAAAAAAAATTGAAATAGTAGAAAATATTATATAGCTACATTGCAAATTCCTTCCGGTACGATACACTCCCTTTATATCCTATAAACATTATTGCTTTATAATAAATTCATCCTTTCGAAGTGATGACGATAAGAACGACGACTCATGAGAAATAAAAGAAGGATAAAAAGTTGTATTTCAAAATTATTTATAATTTTCTTTTTTCTTTTTTTCTTTTTGTTAAGATTGGCATAGTTTTGCAGCTGCTACTCTCTGCACAAGCTTTTTTCATATTATGGTCGTAGTATATATTGCAAAATAGATAGAAAACTTTGGAAATAATATTATATATGTATGTATATGTATTATTAGTGCCAAAAGAAACTGTGTGGACTTTTGATGACAGAATTACTGCTGGTGTTTCGTTTATATATTATTTTATATACGTTCAAAAGTTGAGTGATAAAATTTAATATTATGCAATATTGGAAAATTGGATAGAAAAGAAGAAAATATATACATATATGTGTACATATATATCTGTTATGTATATAATTTTATTCAATGTACAAAAAGTAGTTTGAACAAAAGTTTTTATTTTTTTTAATACCCAGAGTTGTATCAGATAGAAATATTTTTATTTGCTGTGATTAGACAATATCGTTAAAGGATACTTTCATATTAATGTTCCAAAAAAATTATAGCCTCTTCCTTGATCTATTCCTATTGAATTGTTCCCCTTAACAAAGCTGAAGGGGGAAAGTTTTGGTATCTGTATTAACTCTGTTTTAAATCGTTGAACTTATATAATCACACATCAGAATACTTTAGTAGTCCAGTGTAGCAGGTCCCAGTATATCCTGTCACGAAGCGAAGGTTGTCCTATTTAATTATAGAAGCATTTTTGTATATTTTACGCGCCTTTTTGACCAGAGATTAATTTTATAGGTCACTACAACTGCTTCCCTTTATATCTCTTGCCCGATTTCCTATTATTTCATTCACTTTGTTTGCAATTACTCCGATTGGGGCGCGATAGGCTAGTCGGAATTTTGATGAATATCTTTGCCCAAAACTACAAAATTAGTTTATAGACGAAGAAGAGTCTATTAAATAATTAATTTATTTATTTGTGCTATACAAAGATTCTATAATTAGACACAAAATTTTACATAATTATTGATTTGATTTAATTTATTCTATAAATAAAAAAAATAGTTTCATGTTATAAAGTTGTTTCATATTCATGAGCTTTTTTATTAAATTTTTTTTTTAAAATATGTACTTCCATTTTTATCCAACTATTTCTCTTTCGATAACTAATAATGTTAAGTAACAGTTTTACACAGCAGACAGATAAGCTTTGATGTAAAGTGATATTGTTTTTGATAATCACATAAAAAACTACATTATGTTTGCCTAAAAAACATAATTTCTTGTTTTTCAGCAAATAAACATACTTTCACTTAATTAACAAATCAATTTGCTTTTTACTTAAACTTAATTTAATTATGCAAAACTTATATACCAGTTTCTTGTATAATCTGACCTTGAATCTAAAAAAAAACCTAAATCTAAGCTTTCAAATTTTTGTTTTCATTCTGTTGTAAACTTGAGAATATTTAAGTCTTCTTCAATTTTGAAAAAAAAATATTGTTGTTTTTATTAAAAATGAAGATAATCGTATTTATTTTGATGGTAATTTGTATATGTGGTAATTTGTATTTTAATAATTAATTCAATTATATATTTACAATTTAACATAGTGTTTTGTAATAATTCTTGTGAATGGATTACCACAAAATTATTATAACGTTAACCGACAACCAATCAGAAATAATCAGTATTATTCGAGACAAACACAATCAAGGTATAATAGGCGACCATCACATAGTTTAATGTACAATATACCAGGTGTACGACGTCCACCATTTATAGTTCAAACAACACCAGTACCAATACCACCACAAGCTTATGCACCACCACCAGCTGCAGAAATACACCCCAGAACTATACAAACTTTATTCGGTTAATTATAAAGTACGCAATTATTATTAAATAAAAATGTACACAAAAAATATAAAAAAATAATTAAAAGATCATTTATTTTGTAGATTTTCATTCCATTTATTTGATCACAAGATTTTTTCACTATATATATGTGACGTATAAGTGTAAATTTATGATTTTATTTCCGCTGAAAAATCGGATTATAATAATTACTTTGCATTTGCAGCAAATTATAATTAATGTGACTCGGTAATCTCGCGTCAATATTTCTCGAAATTCCGAGAATATCGTAATTAATTAAATAAATTTTCTCGAGATTTCAAAAATCTGAAAATACAAAAGGTTATCGAGATTCCCGAGAAGGAATTTCTCGAGCAGGAACTCTAAACAATCTCATTTTTTTTAGATATTTTCTAAGATCCAAAATAAATTTGACTTCTGACTTTATGCTCTAAATTCGTCACAAATTTTGTCTCAGAAAATTATTTTTCCTTAATTTTTAATTTAGAATTTCTATAAAATTCAGAAAATTTTCATATTTCACTAAAATATTTCCAATTTTATTAAAGTTTTTATATGTCAAAAGTGAAACTAAAAAAAAAATTTTGTATACCATAAATAATTTTTCTCAATAAAATATTTACATCACCAACTAAAAAAAAAGCAAAATCTTTATTAGGTACTACAAGATATTTGTGTTATTCATGAATTATTTATTAGAAAATAATACTTATTACTAAAAATAACATACATCAACATAATATCTCAAAAAAATAGATTCATATTTTATGCTTGAATACTTTTTCTATATAAATATTATTTTAAATCTACAAATTTTTTTTTTGAAAGATATGATTTCTTCTTTTTGCAATAATTTAGAGTCCAGTTCTTTGAATTATAAATAATACAAAAATGAAAAATCATAGAAAAAAAAATCTATGTGTATATATAAAATTATGATTTTATGATCTCTAAAACATAAGACAGATACAAAACATGGAAAAAAAGGAAACATAGATTTCTGTATAAATTTTGAATTAAATTTTATTTTTATTTTTTTGGTAAATGCATTTCTATGTGTGTTTTTCTGGACAAGAAACTGTGAAATAGCCGGAAAAAAAGATTTCCAATTTTTGGTAAAAAATAAATAAAAAATAAATATGAAAATATTATTTGAAAAAAAAAAGGAAAACTCAGAGAAAATTTCTACTAAGTGAAATTATTTATTTATATAATAATTTTTATATTTTTTTTTAAATTTATGTTTTGGGTAAGGAAAAACTTATTCAATCAAAAAATTTCATTTTGTTTTCCAAAAAAATTTTGTTCTTAAATTTTCTTCTATGTTTTTTGTTAGTTTTTTTGTTGTTTGTTAATGATTAAATATGAATTTTATTTCGAAACGTGCGAGAAATTCATAATTCTTTCACATTCAGAATTTTAATTATTTTTCTATTATTGGAAATCGAAAAGCTATAACGGAAAAGGAAATTCTTTATTAAAAATATTTAAGTTTTGGGAAGAGAACATTTTTTTTTTGAAATTTCAGAATTCTGTTTTTAATTGTACAAATATTTTTAATTTTTAAGGATCATTTCAAATGCACATAGAAAAATAAAAATTATTAGGGAAGATTACTTTGTTTAAATTAATTTGTCCACTATAATAATTTGAAATTAATTAGAAAAAAATTAATATAAACATTTTCTGAATACTTGCACTCAGTTCTTAAGGACTGGAAGTGTTCAAAAAATGTTAATATTAGTCAATAATCTCCACGTGAATGTAATTATATACCAAAACCAAAACATTTAATACAAGAAGGATACAAGTACCAAATTGCTTTGATTAATTTTGCCTCCTTCATATAATGGTGAAGGTGGCAAATATAGACTTGAATTTTAGCATTACCAGATTGTTAATTAAATCTTACTATTACTAGAATTCCATTTAGCTAAAATTTGTACACCCAGACTACCTACTCCTGGGTAGACATTAACCCTCATTTTCTAACCCTAGGGTATTTTAATTTTTGGGTTAAATTTTGTGTTGAAAATTCTAGTAGCCGCAACTGTCATGTCGTGTTATTTTGTAATAAACGTCACTCAGGCCTATTCCTGGTATAGTCAGTTCGGAAAAACGTATACGTTCCGCCTAACTAATACTGGGAATAAGCCTGACTAACTTAGTAACTAAATCATAAATAAAAAACTTATTAAATATTTCTTCAAAAAAAAAAAATCATATATGCTAAATTTTGCACAAAAAAATATAAGACACATAAGTTTTATAATTTTCTCTCTCCTTTTTTTTTTTTTGTTTCAAGGTCCTTAAAATAAATTTTACTTATTTCCCAAATTAGATTATTTATTTAAGATGTTAAACCACCATCACAAAACACAAAATAAATTTTTTTTTTTCCTTTATATTTATTAAATATTTTTCTGAGCTTTCTATATATTCCCTTTTTACTTGTATACCAAACCAACAACAAAAAAAGTTTCTTGTAATTCATTATTGTTCAGACCAAAGTGTTTTTTTGGTATATAATAATTTCATATTTTCTCAACGTTTTCCCCACATCTACATACACATACATGAAGGTATAATACAGAAATTTTCATCCCCCGAAGATACAAACAGAAAACAACAACAACCACAAAAAAAACATATCCTATATTTTTCTGTTTTATATAAAAATGTTAGCAGTGATAAAAATATTTTTGTATAATATAAAATTCCTAAGGGGTTTTGTTTTTACTACACCCACCACCCCCTTTGGTACACATCCCATGGCTCAAAAAAAAAAAAAGAGAAGAAAAACCAAATACGAGAAAAAAAAATTATAAAAAAAAAAGAAAATTCTTTTCTTTTAGTTTAATACCGAAAAAATTCTGTGATTTTAACCATGCGGAATATTATTTTTTTGTTTTTTTTTCGGGTTGGGAAAGGTAATGTAAGCAGGCAAAGAGTGTGTATGGTAAGAAAATTTATTTTTGGTTTTTTTTTTTTTGGGTTATTTCTTATTATAGCTTTTAAGTACAATATAAATAAATCCACCCCCGAATACAAAAAGAAACAAAAAAGAAACGAAAATAAATAAAGAAGTATTCTACACACATGTGATCAGCCTTTGTCAATTTAATTTAATGAAATTTATAGTTATTTTTCTGGTATATATAAAAAGTCAGGGATTGGAATTAATGTTAGTGCCTGAGAGAAAATTGCCAAAGAAATATAATATTTCGATTTTTAATAGAATGTTAAATTGTTTCCTTATAAGTATATAAATGTTCTTTATGATTTTCTCCACCCAATTAATTGAAATTATTTTTCTTTATTGTTTGTTACACGTGGTCTCCGTTTGTAGATTGAAATTACACATATGAAATTTTCCTTTTTTAGTATATTGCAAAACATTTTATTATAGAAATTGTTTGAAAAATCTGTGGTGCATAAGTTTAAGTGACAAAAAAACATATACTTTTCTTACACCAATTACACCCTCAATTCCCTAATAATAATTGTGTTTACCTTAAAAGTTTAAATTAATAAATAATTATATCTCCATCTCCCTATAAACCGTCAAATTTGAGGGTGTATGAAAGTGGGCAGAATTTTGCTAGGCACCGAAATATCGAGACCAAGCCAACATTTTTACCATATAGACTATAGAAAATTAATTGTAAGCAGAAAAATTAATTTGTTAAAAAAAACTTTATGTATTTTTATAATTACACATATTTCCGTTTCTATTTTTCTTAATTAAATATTATAATTTAACACTTTCAAACCATATTTAAGACATTTTTGCACGTTAAAACCAATTAAAAGATTTCCGGTCATGATGAAAAGAAAAAAAGAAAATAATTAACTATAACAATAATTTATTTTTGAATAATTAATAAAAAATGAAAATGTTTTCTATTCATGCAATAAATTTTTCTTGAAAGTGAGAAAAATAGAATTTAAAATAATTAAAATATGGTGCAATGTCATAACACTACAAGTAATAATTCTATAAAAACGAAAATATATAATAAAATTATTGTGGAATTAGAAAGGACACTAAATCTATAATTGTCACAGTATAAGGTAAACTCGCTTTTTATTCTAAAAAATGGTGGAAATGATCGAACTTTTTAGGCATATACAATTTTGGAATGATCCAAAACACGCAACGAGTTACATGAGAGCGAATTAAAGTATGTAAGTGAATTGCTTTAAAATTGGTACTTAACATATTACTTTTATTATTGTTACTAATTTCAGACTAAATCAAATAAAAGGATAAAGTCTTCTGAAAATTCTGGGTGTTGATTTCATTTTAACACTATAATTTTTCCGCCCAACAAAATGAAAAATGTTATAATTAATATTATGATTTACAAAATTAATTGGCCAGAACTAATGGTTATTATTTTTTAATAATTTCCTCGTTCCTAGAATTATTCTTTTTCTATACTAAATCATTTTATTCATAATTTTTACCTCCCTCCTTTATTAAAATAAATCGTGTAAAAGTACAGTGGAAAATTAATAAGTAAAAACCAATTAAAAAAATGTTTTTTAGAAAAATAATTTGAACTAAATCAGAAATATGAAATTTTAGTGATTTTATATTTTAATGGGAAAATCTATTAAAAGAAAAATAATTAATAAGATTTCTTTATTTATAAAATTCCCATAAATGATTTTAAATTTTGATGAATCAGTTATTACAATTCCTGGGACGTTCATTATTAACTTTGTGTAGGTACAATAGTATTAATTATGTTTACTAGGAAGAATATTTTTGAAATTAAATTCACATCTTTTCAGAACGAATTCATCCTTCGAGTAAAAGTCAAATTACATAGTAAGTATTTATCGATATAAAAACGAATTTAACATCATGTTACAGACTCCATGTAAAATTATTAGGTACATTTATTGACAAATAATGTCAATTATGTCAACATATACCTCCTATCGAGATAGTCCTATTTCGACATCGGACAATTGAGACAGCAGGAACAAAATTTGAGAAATTTTTCTACAGATTTACAACATTAAAGCACAATAGTAAATAGAATGACAAAATTGAATATGATACCAAAATGTTTTTCGTATAAAGAGTTCAATTTTCGTGTTGTTAATTGCTTTCGAAAATTTGACTGAAATTATTTCTTACTTGTTATTTTCGACTGAAATTCCTTTCCCATTTTCCTGACTATGAATAAATTTCTTGCGGTTCGTTATTTTTGTTTACAAAAGTTTCATTATTCTTTTGAACTTTTAGCAAAAATTATTATGTCGTTTTGGTTATTGAAGCTGCACATATAGAGTTGACTATAATACTTCCCTTTTTTTGGTTGAACACATTTCTAATCCTGTAATTAAAGAAGACAATTTTATATATTAGTTCGCCATAGTAATAATTTCTTTGTAAGTTATCCTTCTATTTTATTATATTATTTAACCACACAGAAACCACAAATTGAAAATTTTGTATTTATTTATCGACTATATTAAAAAACTCTACTACTACTAAAAGAATCCAAAAAAAAAAAAAAATTTGTGGTAAATTGAAAATTTTTTAAAGAAAATATTTTATCAACCATAAAGAAAAGCATACAATTTTCATATAGTAAAGTCTTCTAGATAGTAAAAACTCTTTAAATTATTTCTTTTATACAAAAAAATAAAAAAAGAAATTACTGATTAATTCTAAATTTATTTTTTTCTTCTCTTTTATGACTTTTCTCTGCTTCTTCGTATAGAAAACGACAAATTTTTTTTTTTTTTTGTAATGAAAATTTCTTTAACCAAAGTCAAGAGTTTATATTTGTAGTATTTATAAAAAAAATAAATTGTTGTTAATATTATTTTATCAGATAGTAGCAACTAAAAAAATGTTTTTGGTATATAAATTCAAATATTAAATCCTTTTTTGGAATAGAAATTTTCTTCTACAATTTTTGGATAATATAATTTTCATTCTATTACTTATATGTGCATTTAACTTACCACATTAAAAATCCAATTGGTTTGTTCAACAAAAAAATATTTAAAATTATTTTGTATTTGAATTGAAAAAAAAAAGGACTCAAAGCTTAATATTTTTTTTTTGTATTATACCAAAATTTCAATTTCAATGAATATTTTTTTCTTTTAACTTAATTTAAACAATTAGCATATAAAATTTGTATAGTTGAGAGATAAAATTGACTATATAGAAAAAAAGGACATTTTTATTTATTTAAACTATTTCTTATACGTTTAACTTGAATCAATTTGCATACAAAAAGTTGATTGAAAAATTTTCTTATCTATAAATGGTATAGAGTGGAAATAATTTTTTCAAATTAATTGTAGAATTTAAATATGGTTTCGAAATCAACATAATTTTTTTCCCAGAAATTTCAAATTTTAAAAAAATTATAGAAAATGGCATAGGAGTTCAATATTTATCAGATATAATTTAGCATGAATCTGGAGTTGGGCGTAGAATGACATTCAAATTGTAACAAAAAACAATACCTACATTAAAGTCGACGAAAAGTTTGTGAAAGAAATTATGATTCCGGGAAAATGTTCTTTTGAAAATTTGATGGAAGCATTCAAATGTCAAAATATAACATCGACTTTTGAAAATATAGAAATTTTGTTGACATATTTGTTATAATTTATTAAAATATAATAAAAAATTTAATTTTTTCAATATTATGCACAAGAGTCATACAAAATTTCATTCTACATGAACAAATATATATTTTTATCACCATCTAAAATTCCTTTTTACTTTTCCGAGAAATTTTAGAATCATAAATAATGGTAAACAAACCAATTAAAATTCTCCCAGAAATTTATGTAGAAATAATTGTCAGATCCTTGTAGGCCATATTTTTTGGCACATTGAAAAATTTATTACATTATATAATAAAAAAAATATACATAGAAGATTTCATATCTTATTGAACATTATTATGATTGCAGAACATTTTCATAATAATATATTATCTTACATAAGTTATCGGAATAAGGAGGGGACTTCTTGTATGCGTATACGATAAAAAACATTGAAGTTTATTAGGAAATGTCATAATATCCCAAAAGAAGACGATTTTCTTTTATATACAATATATTTTTGATAGGTTGTCAAAATATAAAAAACATAAATAAACATTAAATTCAAGTCACGTGTATAATCTTTTGTTTGTTTTATTATGCGAAGAGGGAAAATGTTTTTCAATGTTGTTTTTTTTTTATTCTCCTTTAATGGTGAACACCTTAACAACAAAAAAAAAAATAGGTGGGCTGCACATTGAAAGAACACCCCAAAAAGACAAAAGAAGAACTCATCGATATTGGAGAAGGTGTGATGGTTAATGTCAAGATAATGTTCTCATATATTATTATTGTTATTATCATTTTTATATGAAATTTTACTTCTTATGTTAATAATTTATGCACTGATTACATTGTCACAATATTTTCTTATATATTTTTTATATACTTGATAAATTCAATTTTAAGCTTAAGAAATTTAAGAGTTGGTGTAAAATTTAAATATTTTTCATATAGCAAGGAAAAATATGGGACTTCTGTTCGGATATATGGATGAGTCCATCAGCTCGACTTGAAAAACATTTATTGAATGAAGGTTCTCACCAATTTCCAGTTTGCTTGGTGGATCCTTAAAACAAAAACTGTAAAACAAATTCTGTCATCACTATAAATTTATAAATGTTTTTTAAAGTTTCATTCAACGCTGACCATTTGGTAATTAAATTATTCCATATTTTTTCAATAGTATTGCCTAGTTATTTAATTTCAATCTCAAAGAACCAATTATTTTACTACTGGATGCATTCATAAAATATGTTTGATTCCATCCTACCAATCTTAGTTATTATTTCTAAATATATAAACATAACAAAAATAATTATATCCTTCTCTTAATTATAAATTGAAATCTTCTGTTTTTGTGTGCAAAATCTTTGTAAATAATTAAATAAAATCCTTCCCATTTTTTTTGAATTAAGCACAAAATCCATTTAACATAAAATCCCCTACACCACGAAAATGAAAATGAGATTTTAAATTATTACTGCACTGGAATAATAAAATATTTTCTTGAAAAGAAACATCAGCTTTTATAATTTTACTCAAAAAACAACAACTAATAAATCCTTAATAGTCCTTTGAAAAATATAACACCATAGAAACAACAAAGAAAATTGATGAACATCTGGCATCACTGTAATTTTTATTTACACACATATTATTGATTAAGATGAAATGAAATGACTGCAAGATTGTTTTCAAAAATTGAAGTATGTATACAATTTCAAACTAATCAATTTAGAATTTTTTGCAATTCCAAATTCTAATTTTTTTTCCATTTCTCTCTGTCCTTGCTGTTTTTTTTTTCTGTAAAAGGACTTTTGTTTTGTGTCTATAACAAATACAGAATATTTTTTTTATTACAAATTGTAAAACCCTTGTTTTGTATATACATGACAATCCTTATTTATTTTTCGATGTTGTGATTGTAAGAGGAATTTGAAGGATTTCCTATTATTTCATATAATACAAAACAAAAATAAACAAAACGACGACGAATAGCGAAAATATTCTGTCCTGGCTAGAAATGAAAAACCCTTTTTTTTTTTTTCTAAATATGAATTAATGATGATGAATAGAATTAAATCATACCCCCAACCTCCCATAAATAGAACTTAGTCATAAGAAAATGATCAGCATAATTTCTCTGTTATGAATTCGTTATATATTTTTTTTAGAGATTATCACAAGTCATGATTTTTTAATTTAAAATATATATAAAAAAAAAAAGAACACACAAAAATTATTTAATGATTTGCACAAGATGGAAAATTGGATATAAAAAGAAATTAAGCAAAAAGAAGAATGTTTTTTTTTTTCTTTCATTATTATACATAAAAAAAAAAGGGAATTGTGAATATTTTAGATATAAAATATAAACACAAAAAAAGGACAATCTTCTTGTTTTCATCGTGACAAATTAAGATTTAATAAAGTGTTTTTCGAGTTTATTAATTTGAAATAAATTTAAGGGATGATTAAAAGCTTTTGGTAATAAAATTAGTTTTATTTATATATAAAGTTATTACAAAGAATTAAAGAAGAATTTCTTTAGTAAATTTTCAGTCAATTATAAAAATAATAATTTTTATTTTAATTTTAATTTTTTTCAAAAGAAATTTCAATGAAATTTTTTTGAAAGATTTTATATTTAATGCAGTTTTGATTATTTCTAATAATCAAAACTGCATTAAATATTAATTTCTCATAACTAATCTCATTTATTTAAGTCTTATTTCATAATATCAAAAAGTCCATAAATATTATTAATTTTATGATTGATTTAAATTAAATTTAATTAAGGCAATTTAATTTAAATTTTGGTTCATTAATTTTATTTTAATTAATTTGTAAACTAATATAAAAAGATTATAATATTTGATCTACTTGATATGCAACACCAAACTTTTCTGACAAATAATGTCGAAAAAGTTTTGATGTTTATAAATAGTATCATTTATATTCAAACGAACTTTATTTATAATGTAGAAAATTTTGTGTGCTTTATTAAAAAAACTTTATATGTATTTGAAAATTTTGGTGAACAAAAAAAATTTAATGGTTGAAAGAACAAGAATATAAAATATTCTTCAATTTAGAAAATAATTTAAGTAAATTAATATTGAAAGTGCAGAAATTTGAGATTCAACAATAATCATACTAGAAACAACAGAATCACTTCGATGTGGTGGGTAACAGAGTATGAGAGAATTTTGAATTTTTTTCAAAAGGAGAACTAAAGAGGTAGTCATGCCAGTGAAGTCACCTGAACAAAATCGGAAAACCAGACAAAAAAGTCGATTCTGTTTGGATGAAGATGAAACAGCAGAGCATATTCTTTGCAAATGCGAAGCTATTGGCCGGAAAAGTTTAAAATACCTGGGTAAGGGTTATATGGACCCTCACAAGGTTAGTCTTGCCAGTCAGGAACATATTAAACATTAACTGAACTAACAATTGGGGATTTATATTTTAAATTTTTAGGTTTAAATTGAAAATTTGTAGAAACAAAGTATTCTCTGAAATTATAATTTAACATGTCAATGTAATAGTCTTACAGAATCGACTTCAACAACGAATTAAATTGTAAACTTAGCCATGAATCAGATAATAAGAATATTGAAATCAGGCGACAGACAAAATGAATTTTATTGTTAACATTTTATAAATTTTAGTATACACTTTAATTCGAAAAACATGTTTCTATTATACAAAAAAGTTTGTGCTGTGGGGTGGTCTACCACTGCCAGACCTCAAAACATTCAAACAAAATGATAATAAAATATGAATTAATTTTCGTTTTGTGCTCGTAATTATATGAAACTAATTTATTTTTAATTATAAGCTGTCCCAAAATTTCATATGTTCTCAGAATTTTAGTTAAAAGATGAAAGAAATTTTCAAAAATAAAAATTAATTTATTTTTTTTTGTTTATTATATTTTTATGGACTTTGGATTTATTTTATTTATTTATTTTTTTAATAAAAGCTTAGTCATATTTAAAATTAGATTATGAATTTTCAAAAATATTTTATCAAAAAAACTTTGTCCATAATTTAATGAAGACATTGAAAAAAATTGAATACTTTATAAGTCCTACATAGTTGCAGAGATTTGATTAAAATTGATATAGAATTTTAGAATACAGAAAATACTTTATAGTTTTGTGTCGCAGATTGGCCAGGCTAAGTCGATGTTTATTTGAAAATTATTAGCTTGTGTAACCATAAATAAAGTTCCAAGACTTCAATAATTTTTTTGTGACTGCTGGAAGTTTTTACCTTAAAAGATTAATAGCTTTATTACCCAGTTACGTTTAGTAGTTGAAAATTGTAAATAGTAGAACAGTTGACTGGCAGACAATAAAATGGCAGAGAAAATTAAATGTGCAAAGTCGATATTGTAAAATTGTTTATAATTTAAACTTGACATTTAAAACTCTTTAAAGTTTATAATAAAAAATTTAACTACATAACTTAATAAAATTTATTTTCTGAAAAAATATTTTTATTTTATTTTTCAAATTTCCATATATTAAATAAAATATATATTGAATTATGTTTTATGTGCTTATATACATAATATTACAAATCAAATTTATTTACCTTCGGGGGAGAAAAATGACTAAAAAAAAAATATCAAAGGCAAAAGGAATTTCCTGCTTAAAAAATTGATATATTTTTAGTCACAAAAAAAAAAGGAAAATATTTTCAAAAAATATAATAAAAAAAAAAATTAAACAAATATTTCCTATGAAATTTTCATTTTGGTTGCTACAAATAAAAAAAAACTTGAATGTAACGAAGCTGGATTTTTGTTTTGATAATCCGAAAAACCAACAGATTCAAATTCAAAATCAATAAATAAAGAAAATAAATATTTCCTATAATAGAAACGAAAATCCAGATTATGGTTTCCACCAATTCAATCTCAACATAAAATAAAATCTACCCACCAAACAATAAACATAAAAAAACATTTCGCGGATTGACATAGAATTTTAAATATAATATAATAAAAAATATATTAAAGATTTTTGATGAAATTGTGTAGGCATTTTTGTCGTGTTGGTAGCAATTTTTTTTAGTAATCTTTTTTTTCTATTTAACTACGTCAGTTTTTTTATATAGGGAAAGCAGTAGTCAGATAATTCACTGTATATCATAATTAATTGTCATCACAATTAATAATGGTCACGATTAGGCTGTAATTCATGTTGCACAATTAACTTTTGGCACTTCCCAGTTTGCAGGTATTCTCACGCTTTTCAATTACTTCAGAAGTTACACAATTTATTTTGGAAAGATCCACTATAGTAGTCTGCTTTATGTCATATTAGGCTAAGTTGTCATATGGATCTTAGGAATGTCAAGGAAATGTTTACATTATTGCAGCCTGAGGTATAATTTTTGATTCATTTTCAACTAATGTAGAAGATTGATCTATACTCTTGGCCAATTCTCAAAAATTCCCCATACTGGAAACTTTGTCAAGGCTTGAGATGATTTTTACACTGTGACATAATATCAAAGCGGCAGATAGGGACAGACAACATAATGTCTTATCGTGGTATTTGGTATATTCTATTTTCTACAGAAAACTTGTTACTATTACAAAATTTATTCTATAATTTTTCTAATAATTTTTGACCAAATAGGATTTATAAGCATTTTGCAACTTCCGAAACAATTTAAACATTAATCATTTTTGCACCGTAAATATTAAAATGCTCTTTAACAATCTCCATAAATTGACATTTCAATATTGCTTTTTATTGATCGCAAAAAATTTTCAAACTTTTTACAACTAAAAAAGAATTGGTTAGTTAAATCTATTTATTTGAATGAATGTTGTGTTACGAAAGTTTAATTTTATCCCTCAGACATAAATAATTTGAATTATGTAATATTGTTATTTCACATAATCAAAACTCTTTTAAATAGAAAAATACAAATTTCCTCTTCACATAAAAATTAAATTATCAATAAAAGCAACGAACTTTTACAGAAAGCTTAATATTAGCGTAATATTTATTTTATTTTTCTAAGTAATTTTGTTAGTGAAAAGTTTAGGTCAGCATTACGATTGAATTGAAATGAAAATGGAATAAAAATTAGATTTTGTTTTCCTTTCTAGGAAAATAAATTACGACAATATTGGAAAAGCAATTTTTTTATGAACTTTCTATTTCAATAGAAATATGGGGAGAAAATATTGGTTTTATTTGCTTTTACGGAATGATTAAATTAAAGCGAGAAATGTTGGTTAAAATGAAAAATAAAGAATATTGAAATAGTTGGGAAGTATAAAAAATAATTTGAATCATACTTTCGATAAAAGATTATTTTACCGTCCTATAGTATTGACTATTTATTTATGATACACAGGAAAAGAACATTTGCTAATGTTACTAAATGACATAAAAGTGAACAAAAACACAGATCCTTTCTTTAAAGCAATCAAATTGAATAAGCAATTTCGTCGATTCTTTGAGCTTTGATGTTAATCAATGTATACTAAAAAAAATATGTAATGTATATACTTAAAAGGATATTATTTTCACAATCCTTTGAAGAGCATTGAAAAAATAATTGAATCAATTTATATTTTATTACTTAATTTTAATTGAGAAATTTTGAAACAAATTATTATTTACAAAATAATTTAAAGTTAATAAACGATGGAGCAAAAAATTCATACTTTTAATTTTGTACTATGAACTTTATTAGTTCTTTATTTTACTAAAAAAAATATTTAAAAATTAAATAAATTATAGTAAAATGTTTTATAACAATTTCTGTAATATTAATTTTAAAGCAATTTATCGACATAACAAATCAGGCAACAAATTAAAAATTGCATGTCATATGTTCATCATTTCGGAAAATTTACATAATTTATCCTTGAAATTTAATTTAAGGACATTATATATAAAGAAACATAATATGGACATATAAATTCAACCTGCATTAATTATATATATATAAAATGTTTTACATTTGGAAATTTAAATTTGCTGATGTAAAAATTTATTTAAAGTAAATTATTTTAATTTATCTTTTCCATAAAATCTCAACAATTTGGTAATAAGCCACACGAATGGAATACTATTAATAGTATGGACTGTCTGAAGTAAATGATATCGCAAAGTTATTTCATGGAGCTGAGTAAAAACCAGCTTTGTGTAGTTTTTTGCTTAATTTGATTCTTTAATTCAGTTTATTAAATTTTTGTCGACTAAGTACTACATATAATAATGTTTAGTTGGATTAGAAGATCAAAGTGGCGACTGAATCTCAGTTGAAGCTTGCTGCTCAAAGTAGAGGGAGCCGCAAGCTTCTACTGATGGGCTGTCTACAATTTGTTGAGTAATTGTGTCTTTCTCGTTTACATCAAAGTTTTTGCTGGATGCAACGAAAATTAGAAGCTGATTCAAATTACTAGCCATTATAGTCGCCACCTGCAAAAAGAAATACGGTATAATCATCATTAATTATACTCGTAAATAATTACTAAATTTATAACAAATTTTCTATGATTTAAATTTAAATTTTAACAATTAAATATTTCGAGTTCAATACTTGCAATGCTTAAAATCTTTATAATTGAAGTATTTTATAATTGGGGGGGTAATTGAGCGACTGAACTTATTTCCAGAGAATAAATTTAAAACATCTCTAGAAATAAATAATATTTTTTATAGATAATCGTAATCCGTTTTCAATAATTTGCTATTTTCAACTCTATATGTAAAAATTATAGAACAAAATTCTTTGGAAAAAAATATGAATTCTAATTAGTATCGTTTTTATTTAATTTAAAAAAAATATTAAAATTATTAAAAATTATTTCTCTCTTAATTTTTTTTTTGTATTAAATAAAATCTCACTATATAAAAAGTTTATCAAATTGACAGTTTTTCGAGGAAAATTACATGACCTGTAAAAAAATGGTAATTAAATTTCGTTCAAAATAATTTTTATTTTTTATCAATTTTTTTTTAAATTTTCGTATTTAAATTTGATTTAAATTTTAATTAAAATTTTTCCCAAAAAAAAAAATTATCAATATGAAAACTAAATTCAACAAAAAATTTTATATAAAAAATAATCCTTTTTAACTATTTTACATTTTATACGGTATATTGATAATATCATATATTTACTAAATTAATTATAGCTACATAATTTTATAATACGAAATTTTATTCATCGATGAATTTGTTGTTTTCATTAATCTAACCTAAAAAAAAAAAATCCATTAGCATATTAATAAATAATGTTTTAATTTTTTGTGATAATTTTGATATTCATTATATTAATTTTGAACAAATACCGAAAACACCATGACTTCACACCTCTATTTAATGAATTTAATAAATTGATAAACTTAGGAAAATATATCTTAATGAGTTTTTTTTTTCATATACGAGGTGGAAGGATGGGTAAAATTAAATAAAAAAATGTAAATATTATATTAAAAATCAATAAATTGTGACATTAATTGGAAATTTGAAAGAATTAATGTAGTTTTAATTACGGGATTTATGTAAATTTCAAATAGAAAATTTAATACGCACATTTCTATAAAACGTGCAGTCCCATTCCTTGTTTTAGGAAGCAAGGAGCCCCTATCCAAGGGGTTACATAATTACAAATACTTTTGTTGAATTCAAGGACGATATATAAATTATTTTGGCTTAAATTTTGATTTTAATAAAACGACGATTAAAAGAAATTCCGACGATTAAAAGAAATTCCGACGAATATGTTTTCAAATTACTTTCACTTATGAAAGAAATTTTCTATATAAATTGTATTGTGTGTGGATCAAAAACGCAGCAATGGCGGACACCCTATAAATAATTCAATAACCCTACTCAATAAGTTGTTAAAATGTTTCTATAATCTACTTAATTTCGATAATTATGTTAGAAAACAATTTAAATATTTCAATTCAAAATTATTACCACCAAAAAAAAATTTGAAGAGTTTTTAATTAATAATTTTTCAATTATAGTGAAAATTATGTAAAAAAAATTTCTTTTTCCATACACAAAATTTCAACATTGTTTTGAAAAATACAAATTTTTTGAACTAGATAAAATATACCAAAAAAAAAAATTCTAATAATATTAAAATATTAAAGGTTTTTTGCTTTTAGAAAAAAAAAAATGTGCATCGTTTTTCAACTTTGCCAATTAAAAATAAAATCACTTTATTTAATTACATTGCACATTGTTTTTTTTTTTTTTGTTTACATATCCAAATTTTTACCGAAAATAAAAATAATATTTTGTTGGCATGTAATAATATTTTCTAATTAATATTCTGGCACATCATTAAAAACTTTATTTTATTTTTTTTTTTGAGCTGATGACAAAAAGTGTTCATTCATTCATAAAATCTCCTTTGTTCTGGCTTTACACCAAAAATATAAAATTTAACATCGAAAATGTTTTTTTTTATTTCTTTTTTTGGCAAAAATTAAATTTTCACAAAACCGAAACTAATTTACACGTTGCGCGAAATCATTTTGTTGTTACCATCGTCAACATTTTCATTAGAAAAAAAAAATTACTTTTCATATATTACATTATCCTATGTTTGTTTTTCAAGAAACGCGTAAAAGGATATAATGTAAAAATAAAAAAACGTTTGAGGGTATCATCAGGATAAGTTTATTCTTGTGGAAGGATAAAGTTGCTTTTAAAGAGAAGAATGCGAAGGTATACAAAACTCGAATTTATTTATAAAAAATCATACATTAAAATAATTGAAATACGCCAACATTATTTGAGACAAACATTTATTTAACAAAATAAGAAAAAAAATTTAAGGGTGCGAGATTTTTATTTAGTAATTAAAGAAGTGTTTGTTTTATAGATTAAACACAAAAGTTGTTTTTTTTTTTTGCAAATTTCGTTAGGGCAGGAATTTGAGTATAATTTTTAGATACCAAATATATGGTTTTCGTTATCTAGAAACGTAGTCAATGCGAATTAAATTGTGAGCGGAAATATATGCCAAATATATGAACAAGTGACAAATAATCTGAATTATCTCAACATTTTCTCCTCACTTTCTAATTGAAAGAAAAATTAAGCGAATCAAAAATTCAGTTTTCCAAAATTAGTTTATTTCAATTCATCGTCGTGGTAATTATTCTGAAACTCTGAATTTGGTCAAAGGAGTTCGGCCAATTAATTTTAATTTTTGGCTAATGGCCGCAATTTTGTCTTCTAAGTACTTGCTTCCTTTAATATCGTGTTAATCAGCGAGGGTGTCGGTAGGACAATACTGCCACCATTACTTAACTATAAGATCATTATATAGATATAATTATAGACCATGACCCAAGTATGGTCCCCATTTGAAATCCAAGTTAATTTTTTTTTACTTTAATGAAAATGTGTAAAGAAGACGGTAATAATGATTGTTTAGAAGAAAAAAAACACGGTATCATTTTAATTTCTCCCTATACGACACGAATTAAAATATATACTCGTATAAACTGTTCGCATTCACAAACAAAGAATTTCTCAGATTTGATCTTTTGTGGTGCGTGACAATATTCTGTAGGGTGTTCGGTATAATATGATGAATATGTCACAATTTTTTTTTTTTACTTTTTTCTTTCTTATTTTTATTGTTTTTAAAGATTTTTTTTTGTGTCTCTTTGTAAAATAAAGAAATTAGTAAAATTTAAACAGATGGGTTGAATAATTTTGACGAAATCCTAAAAAAAAAATGTAAAAAAATATAAATTTACTAAACAATGTCATATAAGAGATAAGGGTTAAATATTAATAATTATTTCATTTCCATGCTAAAAGTTATTTTGTGCTATGTGTGTAAAATGTATACAAATGCGGGATATAAATTATAATAATATAAATTAGAATTTTCTGAAATGTAAAAAAAAAATATTAAATATTATTCTTTTTTTTTTTTTTTGGAAATATTCATTTTGTTTTGAATTATGTATTTTCATATCATAAATTAGTAATATAATAATGAATATAGTATGAATATTATTGTATTTAACTTTTTACACAAATTTTGGAAATTTATTTGTAATTTTAATTGTAATTTTAAGAAATTTTCATTGCGCAATTATATTATTTATGCAAATTAATAAATAAATTATAAAAAATAAAAGATATAAGTTAATTTCAAAATTTATTGAAAAATTTGAAAATAACTTTTCATTTTTAATTGAACATAAATTTCAATATATTTTCTTCCCAATTGTCATTTAAACTTTTCGATTTAATTCATATTATTTTGGTATATTTACAATAATTTTAATACTTTTTAAATATAAAATTCATCGTGTATATCGATAACGATATTAAATTCTATATATCATTATATACAATTTAAAATATTGTTCCACATGGAATTATTATATATGTATACGAAAAATGATAAATCTAATTTTGATCGATATTTCAAAAATTATTTTTTTTAAACTTATAGAAAATATTATTCAAATTGAAAATTAAAAATAAATAAAATATATTTCAAAATTATATGTAATATATATTTTAATAAATATCAAAGTGAAATAGAATAATATCGTAGATATATCTAAATATCAAGGGAAATTATAAAAAATGAGATTGTTATATTATATATGAAATTATAAAAATAAAAATAAATTCAATTTATCATTTTACACCGCTGGATGTCGGAAATTGTTTCAATTTGATAATAAAATTTAAATTTATGATACTTTATGGTTAGAAAACTATATACACATAACGAATATACGTATCGTATATATAACAGCAATTTTATTGAATTGAAAATTGTATTTTTTATTTTATCGAAAAGCTCAAAAAAAATTAATTTAATTCGTTATTTAGTTAGTTAGAAATTTTAATATTTTTACAGAGGAAACTATACAGAAAAAATATATTACCTCGCTTTACTTTATATACCGAAAAATATATAGAAATTATGATACAATTGATAGTTGCTATTAGAATATTTTTCAATTTCGATATAAATTAATATTTTAATTCGAGTTTTAAAGTTCCAATTCTGTTTGAATAATTTTATTCACTGTCAGTATTTATTGGCCAACCAAAACTTATGATGATCTTCCAGAACGACTTATAACTATACTGTCAAAACTCCCCACAGTATTTTTTACTATATTACATTTGAAATAATTATAATAATTTTCTTAATGTACAAAAATATTATCCTTGGAGAATATTCATTTATGTTATCTGCAACAACACTTATATGCAAAATTTCATATTTCCAAATGTTTCTAATTTATTGACGCAATTTTAATTCTCTTTTTAAATATAACAACAAACACAAAAAAAAAGTAATTAAAAATTATTCCAATTATAATTAAATTTAAATTTTCATTATTTATATAATTTGTTACTCAAAACAATAATTTTACACCCTTGGAAAATTTGTATATACACTTTACATAAATGTACGTGTTGTATCATTTTATATCTGGCTAAAAGTATATTTTAGTGTAGAATATTTTGTATTTGTATACTATAAGTTTTTGATACATAGACGGTATATTATATATAAATACATATATACATTAAAAATAGTAAGTGTTCTAATCCTCAAGCATCTGCATTCTAACGTGATAAAATTTACAAAAGTCTTTTATTGTAATTTAAATATAAAAAATAAATATTCTATACTAGTTAAAATTTATAAATTAAAGTTTATGATTTATAAATTGTACAAATACATTTTTAACATATGCTTGAACATGGATGGTATATTTCAAAATACTATAAGATGTCATTTAAGAAAAGAAATAATATAATTTCAGTTTTCATTATATTTTGTATAAATGAAAACTTTATTTCATTTTTATTTCCAAGATGTTTAAATAATTTTTTTTTTAAATAAAATTATCAATTTTATCTATTCTGTAATGAGCAGTTGTGGAATCTGTTAATCAGTCTGTAAAAAATTTATATTATGCAAATAAGAACTGAGAGGATTTAATTGAAGAAAAAAAAACTTGTAAAATTTTCGAATCTGTACCTGAAATGTATGTTCATTGTCTGCCTCTCATAAGGCCATTTAATGAGCTGATGTAAATATTCTCAGCATTTACAAAGTATATCTATCTAAAATACATTATACAGGAATTACATATTCTTTTTTTTTTGTAAATTTTAATTATCCTTTGATATTATTGTAAACGCAAAATGTAAAATATATGAAAATCTTTAAAAAAAAAAATAATGTATTAAACGTAAATAAAATCTTATATTTCTTATAAAGAAAAATTCCAACTTTTGTTAGTCAAATATTTTACGTAAATTGATTAATTTATCTCTAAAATTTTAAGTGCCATTATTCTTACTTTTAATTCAATAATTTTTCAATAGTTCTTTATGGTTCTCAAAATTTCTCAAAATTTCCTTAGAATTTTACTCTACCACAATCCCAATGCACACAAAATGATTTATTCTCTAAAAAATGGTAACCAAAAACACAATTATATAAATTTCAATTTATATATAAATATAATATTATATTTATATTCCAATATATATATATACAAGTGATTCTTAATTTAAAGACCCCACAATAGTTGTTCAATTTACAGAAATTAAATTCGGTGATAATTAATTTAATATTATTTGTGGGTAATAAAATTTTCAATGAAATTCATTTTATATAATATACATATACATAGTAGAAGTATTTTGCCCATTTTGGAATGTTTTTGTATATAAGAAAAATGTTTATTACAATCATTAAATCGTTATTCAAAGAATTCGTTTATATAGGTTATATAATAATGTTAAACCATTTTTGAAATATAGAAATAAAACTTTTGATTATTAGAGGATTAATTAAAAATTAAATCTTTTCTCTTGTTGTCAAAAAATTTATTCTTATTAAATTATGTAATTTTGTGAAATTTTGTATCAGTTTTAAATCTTGTTTTTCTCTTGAAAATTAATTAAATAGAAAAAATTTGTTTTATAAATTATTACATCAAAATTATCAAGTATAAAATTTAATAGGAGAATGTTGAACGGCTTGAGATATGACTAGATATAAGGATTAACAATTTGAAAATTATATTGATTAAATATGATTTATATACAAAGCGACTTAGACATAAATTATATATAATTTCTGGAAATACATCCCTCTAACCTCTAACGAAACGATTACTGGAATTTGACTATTTCTGATTTTCTGATTTGACAGTTCTCCTTATGGTTATAATTGGATGGTTTACTAATCTTTTAATAAATAATTTCAAAACAAATCTTCACAAATTTATTAATACAAAATAAATATATACATATTTTATACTTAAAATCATATTTACTTTATATGAATGATACAAAATTGATCTAAATCTAAATATAATTAATTTTCCATCAATAATTAAATTATTTCGGAAATTTTACAAAAGAGATACATAATTAACATTTGAATTTTGTAAAATTTGAGATATTTTCATAACATAATTAACTTTTGAATTTATGTAGTATTTTATGCATGTGTACGTTTTCAACATTTTGATTATCAAATAATTATAATTAAAAAGCTATATATGGTAAGGCTCTGATATGAAAATTTGAAATAGTTAAATAGGTAATTTAACCACAAAAATTTATGATAACATATAATTGTGAAAGGTTTCTTTCCGTAGGAAATATTTCAGTAATTATATTCGTTTGTATACGAACAAAAATAATGTTTTCAGAAATTGTAAATTAGTCCTATTTTATTTAGAATATTTCCTATAATATGAAAAGTTTTTAAGTATTTCTATTTGGAAAATTTAAATTGAAAACTTTTATGAAATATGAAATGAATTTGTAATTAAAATTGCAAATACCATACATCATATTATGTATATACAATATATTACACTGATGAAGATAAATTTAATAATATTATGTACATAATTAGATAATTTTTATCATAATTAATTAATTGAAAAAATAAAATGAATTTATCATTGATATTTTTTTCAAAAACTTTTGAATGATAGGCTGCGGCGATTGAGGTAATGAGTTCAATTCCCCCATCAGCCGAATAAAGTAAATTTAAATATCGGATTTAAATGAATAAAGGAAAATTGATATAAAATTTGTGGAATACAAACTAAAAATATATTCAAAAATTTTCCATTCTCATTTTCATGAATTTCTAATTTTTACAATTCTGTAAAACTTTTGATAAAGTATCCTTAACGAATGTTTTATATTTATTTATAAACTATTTTCTTTATAAATAAATATACAAGAACTAAGTAAATTGAATTAAGGACTTAATTTCTAAGAACTTCCTGTATTTGTTAAACCAATTTGTGCCAAAACAAAAAAGTGCAATTCAACACTTTAGATGACTTTTCGTATACCATTATTTTCTTAACTACTATTCCAGTTTCGTCCTTGTATATTTAACAACTTTTTATCATTGCAGTAAAATCGTAATTTTATTTCTGTTCTTCATGTTGCTCTTAAATTATATACACAACCCACAACCCCCCAAACCCACCTAAATGCAATTAGTTAAAAATTATTATTTGTCTTATGTTATACAATTGTTTTTTGTTTTATAATGTTGTGCTATGCTTGTTTCACAACAAAAAAAAGTTATGTGTAGCTAAATTACAAATGCAAAAAACAAAAAAAAAGAATAAGGAAACGGTGGAATATTTATTCAAAAATTATCAGTATGCACACACAAATATTTTCATTTCAGTTATACGATACATAAAGTAAATTATTATCATTCTATGTTGTACATTCTACCAAGAGTGTAATAAAAAAAAAATTTCTAAACCAAAAATTTTTTAATTAAATTTTGTATTATTTTTTATTTATGTATAATTTTTTTTATTCCAATTTTTATGTTATACTTTTAAATATGATTGTGTGTAAGGTAATCGTTTCGGTGTCTTTCCAAGTCGTAGAGGTAATCGGCGAGATTGTAAATATTGTAAATAGAAATATGTAAATTGAAAACGAGAATCACAAAAATTAACATAAATTTTTTTAAGATATTTCAAAATTGAGAGACCAAAAAAATTATAACTTGCATATTTTACTTGGCCAGAAAGAATATTATGCAAGTTATAATAATAAATTTGAATTATTTTTTATATCCCATGTCAGATTATTTATTATATTTCATTTGTATTCATCAATTTATTAAAATTTACTTTATTTTACTATTCACATCACAATTATAGTAAGTGTAATTTGAAAATTTTAGCCCCTCATAGTCTCATTTTATATATAAAACTATTAACACAAGCGAAAATCGATTGTGATTTAAGATGGCCGTTTGCATTCAAACATACAAAAACAAATACTTTGAAACCCCATCATTTTTTATAAAATGGCTTCCAAATTTTCTATTTTTTGAATATATTAAAAATAAATTAATGATGGCCGCTTTTTATAATATGTTGAGTGCAAAAAACTTAACTCCTCCCATTTTTGACAATTATCATCGAAAATTTAATTTATATGATCAGTCGTAGTGCGAATTTTGAATGCGTAAGACGGTCGATTTTTTCTTAAATATTCTTTGTTTGTGTGATGATAGTATAGTGAATTGAATAGACGACAGTACAGTATTAGCATAACAGTAGCGTAATGAATATATAACAGTATATAATGAATTAATATTTTCTTGCGGTGAGTTTAATAATTTTTTTTCATTTTTAATAAAATAATTAATTTCCCAAATTTTAGTAAAACATTTTTATATTCATTTTGATCAAACTGAATAAAATTAATAATTAATAATAGAAATTGTAGTACATCAGAATATATTACGAAAGGTGTAATAAAAAATATAAAATTCATTTTTTAAAGTTTATTATTATTTCTTAAAATTAGGAAAAAGTTTAATTTTAATTATTTACAAATTATTTAAATAACAAATAATTGACCATCAAACAAGCTTTCTAATAATTTGTTAAATAAATTTCCGATGAACCATAAAATGTTTACAAAAATATTTTCCCAAATCATAAAAATAATTTCAGTTTTGTTTTTCTATTTGATTACAAATTATTAACCAAAAAAAAATAATAAAATAATCAAAAATCGATTATTAAATTCTAAATACTTAAATAAAGAAAAAACCTCGCGTATAACAAATTTGATAAACATGATAAATTTCCGTAAAATCAACTGATTTTTTTCAATGTTGAAATTTTTCATAACATTATTTTTAAGACTTTTATTATTTATGCCGAAACAAACAACAACAAAAAATCATGAATATTTAAGAGGATTTTTCTCATTTATGGAGCTATAATATTATATTATGATTATATCATTTATTTCTAAATTGTTAACTATTATAAAACATAATTTGTTTCATTATTTTGAATTATATTTTCATCTTTTATATTATATATAAAAGAAATTGATATTATTATTATTTTATTTTTCTTTTGGTATCTATATGAAAAGTTCAAGGACAAAAGGATATTAATTCGATAATTTTGTATATAAATTTTATTTTTTGTTAATATTTGAATATAATAATGATAATAAATTTTGTAATTTAAATTAAATTAAATTTGTTGTCTGCAACATAAAATTTAAGTCTAAGTTAAAGAGGGATATTTTGAAAATTGGATATTTCGGTATATTTCATCCTTTATTTTAGAGCTATGCTACTGAACTTACACCGTTGTCATTAATTTTATTCCAATGACGAATGGAACCTGGAACATGTGCTCTAAACACTGTACCACTAAGTCATATATATCATACAATATTGCTATAAATATCCCAGATTTAAAATAATTTCATGAATTTCATTTATTTTCAAATTTAATATAATATAGAAAATTAATTTTGCACAAATATTAAAATCTTGAACTTAAGATGATTTTCGAAGGACGATTTTTATAGTCCACCTGAAAATGTTTACCATATACTATACCCAATATAAACTTTATAGTAAAAATATAACCATTAATTTAAATTTTTATTACTTTTCTCAAAACTTTTGAAGATAAAAATATAATCTAAAGAGAAAAAAAATATGATAAGTAAGTTTTTTTTTTGTATGAATTTTGAAGTTGAAAACCGAAGTTGAATATAATTTTTTTTTTGCTTTTTACATTTTTATGTAATGAAATTTTCTTCATAAATCTCTTCACTTTTTGGGTATATTTTATTTAAGTAATAATTTCAATATCACTTAAAGTATATGATTATAGATAGAAGTCCTTTTTATTTACCATTTGAAATACAAAAATAACTTGAATGTTTGAGGTCATTTTCTATATATGTGAAAATCTACTTGAGCAAAAATCTATTTTATAATTTTATATTTTCAAGTAGCATACAATTTATAGATTTACTTTTGTGTATGTTCATCTCTAATACGAGTATAATATGTAAATATATGTTTTTTACTTCTTTTTATATTAGATGAATATAATTTAAAATTATATACGAAATGTTAAATTATTGTTTTAAAACTTAAAAGTCCTTGAAAATAAACATGATTTATTCGAACGAATAGAAATCTCAACTAAAAACTGAATAAAACACTTGAAAGATATTTTATTTTCCTCGAAAATTCCTAGAATTTTGAAAATTTCAAAAAAAAAACAATAATCCTTTTTGTTTGTTGTAAATTTGAAATATTTCTTGTTTGTTGCTTCTGACATTTAATTGCACATATAGACTTGATAACTAAATCATCAGTACACAAATCTTGAAAAGTAATTAGCAATTTTGATTAATGTGATAAATGATTAATTTTCTTCATAAATGAGCTCACTGTGGTTGGTTGGTTTGTACCTAACGTATACTTTTCTGAAGAACTTTCCATTAACACCCTGTAAATTAGAAAACTACCATAAGTTTTTTCTCAAAATTAGTCAATAATTCCCCTGAATATCCTGTATAACGATCATGTTTATTATTCTACGTATTGAAAATATTTATGTTAGGAATAATAAATGCAATAATTATTGCTCTATAAATGAATATTCACTGATGCTATTCATATAGAAATTAATCTTCAAGATTGCACTATAAATTCAATATAATTCCTACAGATATTAAAATCATAAACCATCAGATAAAATTGTCATTAAAACGAGGAAAATCTCGCCTTTAATCAATCAAAATCCTTTTATTTAGTTCTAATTTGTAAAATCTTTTAAATTTGTTAAATCGTAAAAAGCTCTCTTAATACACATAAAAAAATTGTTAATACTTTCAAATCGTTTGAACAAACAATTTAAATCAAACTCGCTATACTATATTTAGGCTTAGTCGATAACCAATTTTTATTTCTCCTAAATTTGAAAAACAAAAAAAAACTGGTAAAATATTTGATAAATGATCAGGAAAATTGATGTTCTATAAAACGATGATAAAAAAAACAGAATAATGAATAAAAATTGTAATAAAAAAGTTTAATACAAAAACATTTAGGAATATTTTAATAGAATTTAGCGCCTAAAGCCACCACAGACAATTTATTGACAGTCCTTTTCAATATTGTATAAAAATTCAATCAATATGTAATAAAAAAAAATGTGTGTAATATTTTTGCACATATTGCTTTTCAAGTTGTTAACATTATTTTATATACCAGTGAATTTTTGATTATAGCTGTAAAAATTGTCTTCAAATTCTGGCCAATAAATGAATTTAAAGAAAAAAATGGTAGAGAAATACTATATGTGGTGACTAAAAGCCACTGGGTATGGACTACGAGTGTCGCAGGGACACGTATACTGTCTTGAATTAAAGGTAATTAAAATACCTACATTTTAATTTAGTATACGTATAGATGGTAATGAGCATATTCCAATACTCATCTCATACTTATTTTTCTCATTAATTTTCTTCCATAAATTTATTAAATAAATTTATGGAAGAAAAAAATTTAATGTTTCTATTTCTATAATGTTGTTAATTATGTAAATGTTCTAATAAAAAATCATATTTATAAATTTAATTATTATTCGAATTAATAATACCTTCAACACTCATACCATTTGGGAGACTAAGACTTAAGGACATTTTGAAAAATATTAATTAATTAATTTTATTAGTAAAATTCATTTCATATTTTTATTTATTAAATATTTCTTTTTAAAATTGAAATAAAATATCCGAATACGAAATTTAATAGAATTCCGAATCCCAATACGGTCTTATATAAATAAATCATCATATTACATTTATATTATCCATGAAATTCATCCATTTGGAATTTATAATTTTTTTTAAATGTATTTTAATTAAGTCCTTTATATAACAAACAACAAAAAAAAGCTTATTAAATTTTATTAATTTTATTCAAAAGCATATCCTTTTTTCACATATATATATACGTTGTTTCAATAATAACAAAATTACGTATATTTTTTTTTGATTAAAAATCATGAAACAACAAAATATATAAAAATATTTTCATTTGAATAATTAATTTTTATTGATGCAATTTCATATTGCATAACTACATAATATAAATTGAGTTTGTTGTAAAATCAAATACAAATGAAACTATGGAATTTTCGTTAGTAAAATTCCCTTCATTTTGTAACCATAGTTGTGAAGCTTACAAACTTGTTATAATTTATTATAAATCTCGAGCTATAAATTTTGATCTAAAATAATTAATATAAAGATTATTTTAAGCTATGGATAAATATTCAAATTTTCAAAATCTAAATACAAAAATTGTACTTAACAAAACGCCAATTAAATATTTTTTGGCCATAATAAAAATATTTTTTAGGTTAATTATACAAATAAAAATAATTACATAAATATTGAATATTTTTCCAAACAGAAAAAAAATACATTAAAGAAAATATTTTCATTACATAAATTTTCATTTTGTTTTATTTAATTTTTATATAAAAATAAAATTATGGATAATAAAACATAATTTCAGATGAAGTGAATTTTCGATTGGTTTTTAAACAAAGAGAAGAAAAAAAATAAATAAATGCGGTATTATAATAAAACTATTGAAAATAATTTTTATGTATAAGTATATGTAAAAAAGGCTCTGAGGATAAACATAATAATTGGAAATGGGAATACTGCAAAATTGGTTAATAATTGTTTTGTGAATTTTATGAATTGGAAATAAACTACATTTAAAGTAAGTAGAGAGAAAAATTTATTGAATAAACTAATAAAATATTTTATTATATATAAATATGAAAATGTGGAAATTAATTTTTATATTTTTTTAACGTAAATAAATATTTAAAATTGTAGCTAACATTTTATATCAATATGTGGCCTTATTCTGCGTTTCGATCGTCTTCGTTTATCTATTTACTTTTCGACCAACATTTTTTTTTTACTAATCTTGATTTTGACAATTGATTGAAGTGTTGACCGAATGGAAATTAAAAATTAACTTCACTTAGTTGGAAGGTTAATTGTATTAGCAGCTAAAGAGGTTAAATTTTTCTATTTGATTACCATAGTTTCAATAGGCTCGTACATGCTCGAACTTTTCATACCATCTTCTTGGCTTAACTATACCACATTTATTTTCTATACCACAGCTACTGGACATTCGTTATTTTTATAGGGACAACAAATATTTACAAAAAATGATATTTGATCAAATCTTTAAACACTTCATAAATTTATGTCATAATTTTTATACGTTATTAATTAGATAAACAAAAAAAAAAAACTTTCTTATATTTTTTTGCTTCATTTTTAACCTCCAAAATCTTCTGATCCTTTAACAAAAAAACTGTTATAATAAAAAATCAATCATTTCGCTCCAATATTTAAGACTGAAAGGATGTCAGGCATAAAAGATAAAACAAAAGATGAAAAATTACTTTTAGCCTTAGATTTATTGAGCTTTTCCTTCAACCTCTCTGGTACCAAAAAAAAAAAAGCACATAATATTTAAACTGAAAATGATTAATGTTGCAGGTGCTGTGAATAAAAATAAAAATAGAATATCCTCTTTTTTTAGGATATTCTTAAAAAAAAATCAATAAAATATTGTTTGCAGCGAAATTTGTAAATATACTTAGATAATAAATTTATTTTTAATATTATCCAAACCTGATACTAGTTATTAAAAATCTTAAAATTACTATTTAATCGTTAATTTCTGGTAATTTATAATACAATAAAAAATTTTTAATGCATCCATGATTGAAATAAATTCCAAGCATATCAGCAACAAAAATGTTAAATACTATTTCACTGTCGTCCTGTCCATCCGTTTAGAAAAGCATCTTTAGTGATCCCAGATGAACCAAATTGGATTCATGGATAAATAAAATATTATTAAATTAGTTAATTAGTTAGTTTCCCTTGAACTCTTAATAAAATAATTAAAAATAAAATTTTTTACATTTAATTAAATAACGGTTCTATCTACTATAAAAAATACTACATACCAAAATTAAGGAAAAATTCAATTTACAAGAAATATCTCCCAATAGTTGAAGTCGAATTCTATCAATAATGGACACATTTTTTTTGGTATAATATTATTATCGGAGATAATGTTTTTCAATTTAATCAATATACCCAAAAGTAATATATACATTAAAGTAGTCTTCAAATCTGATAATATATTCCACTGGCTAAGTTTTTATCTATATATACACGAGTTGGTTTTAAGAAGAGTTTAACCCAGCAACAAAAATCCATTTTCATTTCACTTATTGATAAGTAATTCTTTAACTAACCAACCACAAATTTTGACCCTAAACACACTTTATATAAAAGTTATACACTCATGATTATTTATAAAGCTTCTATGTTTTGTTGGATAGATAAATGTTGAACAAATACAAATTCTTATATTTCGTTTTGCAATTTATTATATTATCAACGCTATATAGCTTGTATACACATATAATCCTGAAAATCTTTTTCTTATTTGTCTTTTTTTTTGTGTTTAAATTGCAAAACTTAAAAGTTTTAACTTTAAAAAACAAAACTATTAAATCCATTAAATACTTTATATATGTTTTTGTTCAGTTTTTGGTATGTTCTTTTGCACTTTTATTTCTAATTCTAATGTTCTTTAAATTTGTGCTTATATAAATCGTAAGATAATAATCTGGTCATACTTGTATAATATGGTGTTTTTTTTTCGTACAACTTTACTCTTTGTTAGACTCTTTAATAAACTTTTCATGCGGTACATAAATAGTCAGGCATCTAAGTATATAAAAAATTGTTACAAATTATTTTTAATTATTAAATATGCAATAAAATGATATAATCACTTCTGAAAATTCTGTTAAATTTTCTTAATTAATTGACTATTACAACTAATTCAATATTGTATATACCTAAAAAAATTAGTTAGATATAAAACTTTTGTTGTTTGTTTATAATTTTATTTATTTACTAATGATTTAGTTCTCAGAAAAGAATATTGAAATTTTCTAACTTTTCTAGTCATTTATTTATGTGGCATGAAGTCTAATTTTTGCAATTTTTATTAACTTAAAAATCGTATGATGAGATTTAGTCGATATGTGAGACATCGGGCAGTTGAGCCAAAGATGACATATGATATTGCTTATGAGGGAAGGCGCAGATCTAACTAAGTTAATAATATTATACGGCTACACCGATATCGGGAAATAAATGTTCCACAAATGAATCATAAAATGATTCATATAATCATAATGATGTTCGATTCGCCACCTAGAAAAAGTAAAGTATCGCGTTGAGAAAGCTATATAGAGATTACAAAATATCGATATTGCTCTTTGAGGATTCTTTTATATTGAATTTAAATTATCAATTTTTCAATCTCATATACTCAATAATTTATGAAATTATATATTATAATAATTTTAGTTTTTTTCATTTACTAAATTCTAATGTCACCTTTCAAACTTTTATCCTTGCCTTTGGTGGCAATATTAAATAAAACATAACCTTGAAATTCTTTAAATATTTCGAAAAATGCCACATAAATACATAAATTTATACAGCGCGAGTATATTTTAAAAATTTAAATATTTTCTTGTTTTTCTTTTGAATAAGAAAATTATATTTCTTCTTATAATATTTTCAAAAATTCTATATTTCAAAAATATATGAAAATATATAATTTAAATATTTAATATATCAAGCAAGTTTATATATGTAAATATATATATATATATTAATTTTACTTGTTTGTTATATTAAGTAAAACAACACACAAAAAAAATTATATATAAAATTGTCTTGCTGTTTGGTGTAACAACATGACAGGATCGTAACAAAAAATTCTTCATTGAATAAAAAATTTATCTTATAACACACATAACATATATACGAAGGATATAGAATTTATTTAAGTCATGACATATTGTTTCTATCTATATACTTTTGACTCTGGGTAATGTGTAAACTGAACATTTTTGTACATAAATAGTCAATACATATTATAATGAATTTATGTATGGGGCCGTCATGATGTTATGAAATATTAAATTACATTTCTATCTACATTATATTACACACAAAAAAAAAATTAGTTAAATATTAATAATACTTTTTGGCAAAATACTGACATGATTTCCAAATATTGATAGATTTTCTAAAAAAAAAATTCAAAAAATTTTTTTTTATTTATTTATAAGATTTTTTTGACAGAAACCATCAAATAAAAATAATTTTTATTTTTAACACAAAAAGTCCTTAGAGATTAAACTCTGGGTGTTTTAAAGTTTAATAAATTCAGAAGAAAAAATTCTGAATTGAAAATATATTTCTTAAGGCTGCGATGTGTTAAATTATATATAATAAATATTCAAAGAAAGTGTACAAAGTGTCTGGAGATTCTATTTGTATTATATACCACACATAAATATTGAATTATTAAATATTCTTAACTCCTTCGGTCCCAAATTGTTCTCTTTAGAATTCGTAATATTCTTTTTGCACATAATTTAAAATTGAACAATATCTAAAATAAATTTTCGGCATATTTAGTCCTGGAGTTTAGTAAAAATATGGTTTTTATGATTGACAGAATGAAAAATATACCAAAAAATTTTTTTTAGTAATTCAGGACCACACAAAATGCTACATAAAATCCTTAATTTTAAAGTTAAAATAATAATTATTTTAACAATTATCTACTATATTTTATTATTTGAATAAATATTTTAATATATTTGATATATTATTTTTATATAATTTCATGTGGCATTAAAATTTTCTTCGAATATTAATAAAAAAATAAAAAGATTAAATATTACAAAAAAAAATAATGATTTCCCTTTACGGATGCTCATTATAATATAGAAAAATAATATTCTACTTAATTCATTTTCAAACGAAATCTATATTTAAAAATTTAGTCTTGTTTCATTTAAAAAAAAAAAATTAACACTAAAAAGAATCCTTGCCAAAAACCCCAAAACAATTAATTTAAATGAGAAAATGAAATTCTCAAAAGGATTTATAAATATATATTTTTTTTAACGTTCCTTTTTTATATATGTATATATGTATCTTACTAACAACACAATCTTCATCATCGTAATCAACACTTTAAATACCCACTCAAAAACAGTTTGGCGTTTGTGTTGGCCTATAAAATTGATGCCTTATTAACCGCACTAATATTATCAAAAAGAGAAAATCAAAAAAATGCTTGTTGCTGGATGCCTGATGTGCTCTGGTTGTAATACAAAGTACCGATTTTCATTTCATTTTTCTCTAAGGTAATTTAGATGTGCTGCGGCATAGTTTAGTAATATTATAGCTATATAATATAATTTTAATAAACTTTAGCGCAATATTTCCCATAAGATCTAATTTTCTTTAAGAGGATTTTCAATATTATATTATATTTCCTTCTGCTGTGTTCACAAAATAAAATGATTTTCCGATACTATAATATTAAAAATGTGTATATAATTTCACATTTTATATACATATATTATATAGTAAATTTGTAAAAGGTTCGGTTTCCTAATAAACATTATAATGGGATAATATTTAGTATATAAAAAAATTCTATAATCAAACTTTAATTTGTAGGTGAAATGTGTAATATAAAATTTACATTGTTCAAAATTATTAGTTAATACAATCGGTAGCTATTAGCCATCGTTAACATTGAAAAAAATACTATATTTACTTGTAGGTTTCAGTCAAAAGTATATCTGTCATGTTTGTTAGGGTCTTAAAACCATATAAATTCTTTGCTTGCGAATTTATCTGCGCCCCAAAAATATTGTGGTATACCATCTATTCGTATTACCACGATCCTGATTTGATGACATTCGGTGAATGTAGATGTCAATTTATATTACTTACATTAAAAATTTAATGCAAAAAGTGTATTACTTAGATGTAAAATCGTCGTTAATAAACCTAAACGTTATGCAATTGAAAATGTATTAGAAAAGTTTTATTTTTTTGAATTGTGTATAAAACAAATTATTGTATACGACGATATCGAATTCCCATCACGTGGTTTATCTTTCATTTTAATGAACTAAAAGGCACACACAAAAAAATTAAAACAAAAGTTTATAAAGAATTTTCTAAAAGTTCATTTTAGAATTATTTATACCATTAGTGGTTTTAAGTTATTTTTTTTTATTAACAAATTTTTGTATATAGAAAATTGTAAAATATCGAATATCGAATATAGTAATATAGATAAAACTTTATTTAGGTTTAAGTATTTTATTATATATTATTTAAAAGATTTTGAATTTAAGTAATTTAAGTCGAAAATCGATTAAAAAGTTTAAAAGAATAATGTGTAATGAATTTTGTTTCAAAATTCTTTTATAGATAGTAGACGAAAAATGGAATTAATATAATTATTGGTAATTGGAGGAGTACAAGTAATGAGTAATCTATCTACAAAAGGATTTATTAAACTGTATTAAAAATAGTGTTAATTATTTTGGGCTTTAAAATTTCAAAAATTCTGGGAGAAATTTATAAATCTAATTTGAGTTTTGTACTTAAGGAAAATATTATAAGTGATGGTTATTTGACACTTACATTATAATTTTAAATTATTGCATCGTTTTCTTACCTTTTTTCACATTCATCCAGTTGATTGCATTCATTTCTTACCCATGACTTGTACTAGAAATCCGCACAATCGAAGAATCTTTATGTTTGTATTTGTATATAAAATTCAGGACCACACAAAATACTCAAAAACATAAATAATTTTGCATAAAATTATGTCGACGGCAGTATAATATTTTCCATATAGAAATTTAATAAGTTATTTTCCCACAAAAAAAAAACATTTATAAAAATATTCTCAAAATTTTAAATATTATAAAACTAGAAGTTTTCCCTGTAAGTTAATTAAAAACTTTTTTCCTGTAATTAGTAAATGATAATAAGTACGAAAGAAAATTCTTTATACTTAACACATTTTTTTTCTCTCTTGGTATAAAATTATAATTAAAAAAAATTTTTTAAAAAAGAAAATTTACTTTACACAAAAATTTTCTAATAATGTTTTACATTGATACCAAAAATTGGAAAAGTTTATGTGCGATAATTTTCTTACTTATATTTTCATATCAAAAGTTATTGTTTTTTTTTTCATCATTTTGTAAAAAAATCTCTTTGTGGGTGTAAACAAAAGCTTTTCTTATAAATTAATTTAAGTAAAAAATTTTAATTTCAAGTTTATGAAAAGTTTTAAATTAAATAAAAAAATTATGAAGGAAAATATGGATTTGGCTTTAAATCAAATTTCTTCAAAAGCTTTTTGTCAATTAATGATTTTCTTAGTCAAATAATAACAATTTTTAATGATCGAAACTTTGAAACTTAGAGCTTACTTTGATACTTTGAAACTTGAAACTTAGAGCTTTGTTGTATAGAGACAATATTGTAAAAGTTTGGTGTACCAATGGTGGAATTTCTATTACCAATATTCTTGGTATAATCTGACTAGGTGCTTGCTCGCACTCACTAACTAATATAATATTTCTGTCGTATACCTGGATTATGTTAATTTTGATCTAAAATTCCTAAATTCTTATGATTCAATATTCTTAATTTAATATTTTCCACATAATCCACTGTAATAATTAAAATTGAAGCAAGGATTCCTTTTTAATATTCTCTACCACAAATTTTACTCTTAAAAACACTAAATTTTTATTTGTACTAAAAGAAAATCTCTTTTAAAAAAAAAATGTACGAAAATCTTTCTAATAAATTTTCTTTTTTCAATAAAAGAAGAAAACTTTATCTTCTTCCTTTTTTTTACGGAAAAACTACAAATTTGAATTTTTTTTTGTTTGCTTATGCGGTTGCATAAATGTTTGCTATTTTTCTCGAAGATAATTTTGAGATTAATCTTTTTTTTATTATTATTTTATATTTAAACTTCGCCATAAAGAAAACTAAATTGTACAATTCCATTTCAGCATTGCAGAATGTATATAAAAAATCCTGCACAACAGAACTTTTGGGTATAGTCGTTTCATGTTTATGGGCTTCTTACCGGTATATTTGTGGAAATCTCTTGGAAATGTAGTCAATTTCCTTTCATTTTTCGACATCAACAAAAATGATTGTTGGAATTTCGAGTACAAGGTCTTCCTTTGTACTCGACATTAAAAGGACATTTGCTATGTTAATCTTTGTTAACTACTTTGCTAGTGTCATAATTTTACTTATTTCTTTATTTTCTAATTTTTTATAACTTTTCTCTGTTTTATAATGAAGAAACTACTTACATTCTTACATTATTGAAAGAATCTAATGTAGAAGTGGGAGTTTAAACAAATTTAAACAAATATTTTTTTTCAAGAAAATATTTCAGTCCCCGGACATAAACTTTAAATTAAATAAGGATGCTATATAGATAAATATTTTCAATTTTTATTTAATTTTTCTTTTAAAATAAATATTTTTGGTGCAGTGTCATTTTTTTTTTTAGTTTTTTCTCTTATTTTTTTTTATCCAAAATTAAATTTCTGAGCAATAAAAAATATTATGAACCAACCATGTAAAAAAATAGAATTTAATAGAGCCTAGGTAAATAAATTACTAATATTCTGGGGCTGGAAAGCAACAGGACTTTAAGTTATATTTTAATAGGAAAACAACTGCATTGAGTATAATAAATTATCCTTAAAATGTCTTAAGAGGATTTTTAATGGAAAAATAATTTAGTGTAGAGAGAAGAATCAAAAATAAAGGAGGAAAAAAAATTATATATAATATTTTCATTTTTGGAACTTAAGTACTTCATCATTTTCAAATAAATATACAGTTTACCAAGGATACAAAGTGGCCTTCCTAAAGGTTCAATTTATTTTATATATATAATATTTTTCTTACCGAATAAAAATGATACTAGAATTAAATTACTTCAATTTTATAAAGTTTATCAAATAAAACATATTAATGACCCTGAACATATTATTCATTTTATATGGATATCGCATGGCAATGTGAAATGTACTATAGAATCATTTAAGCCAATAAAGACTTAATTGGCCAAAATTATTGTCAGTTATAAATGAGCAGATGAAGAATATTTTTCAGGCGAGTGCAACAGTTTAAATAAATTGAAGGCAAATTAAAGTTAGAGTTCGGTTCTCACTCAGACAGTACAAACTTCTTAAGAAATGAAAAATAGTTGTGTAGCTATCGTCTTCCGAATTAAAATTACAATCAAAATTTCAAAACACTTTAAATATATTTACATATATTCATCTTTAAATGGTGTCAACTCTTCGTAAATAATTATATCAATTTTGTAATTTAACCATTAAATTTTAATATTTATTCCTTGGCTTTAAAAAGCACAACATGAAATATCAATTAACTATATCCTATTTTCAAAAGAATACACTTAAATACTTTAAAATTTTGATAAATATATTCATATACCATGTAATATTTGTTACCTTGTATTATACGAGACTTTATTAGCTTTAAAAACTTTTTTTTATATGTATGTAGGTGCATATTTTATGAAAACTATTTTACATTTAACAAGTTCAAAATTTAAAATTCATTAAACTAATCAACACCTCATATATATGGACATCATCTGCATATTACAAAAAAGGACAATGTTCAATAAATTGTTATATACATGTATGTATATGCAATATACATTGTATGTATGATGACAGCACTTTTAAAAGGATATATTCTAAAAAATTTATGTCAAATAATTTTATGTTGAAAATATATTTTCAAGTTTTGTTGTTATATAAAATATTCATATAAAGTTAATAGTGAGTAGTGGTCTTGTTAATATTTATGATGGGTTTGAATATTAAATTATTTAAAAGAGCAGTTTTCGATGCACAATAATTTAATTATTACTTGACATATTTATCTATATAATAAACGATAATTTATTCGTATACAATTTAACACATTGTCATTTTTTTTTTTGGTGGTGTAACATCGACATTCTTCAATTATAGGTGAATTTGATGAACTATCGACGGGGAATTTTATTTATAACAAAATTATGCAAACAGAATTGAAAAATCTTTTATTTTGCCCAACAGAATTGAAAAAATCTTTTGCCCTTTAATTTAATTATACATTTTCTTTAAATATATCACTTCAATGTTTTATTATTATTACATGTCTAAATAGATAATACACCATTTTCTATACGACTTTGCTAATATAATGCATAATATCCTACTAAAACGATCATAAATGCTTTTACTTTTTTTAAAATTTATTAACCAATGAATATAAAACTTTAATATAATATTTTATCTTTATTTACATCATGAAACCTAGAAAAATTTAACCTTTATTAAAACCAATTATGTACCTCGTTATTAAAATGATCTTAAACCTCTATCACTTTATTATTATTATTATTATGAACCAAAAAAACTGAATAAAATTTAATTGAAAGCTTTAACATATAAAACATCAATAAATTCTTATTAATTATTTATTACTAAAAATGTAGAAAAATTTCATTTTAATTAGAAGTGAGATTTTAGCTGCTAATAATAGTTACACAACGTTCCACAAAAACACTGTCATTATAAATTAGCTATTAAACCTTAACTATTATAACGATAAATATATTTATTCTATTTATTATTTTTTTGAGATCATTTATCTGACAAATTGTATATCGTATCGTATCGTATAAAAAAATTGTTATTATTATAATTAGGTTTTATAACATTTCATCAGAATTAGGCTATTATATGAATGGAAAGGGAAACCCATCTATACATATAAAAATAAATAAATATAAATTGAAAACGATTAGCGATACAGACAGATACCCACAGCTAATATAATATTTACAGACAATATTTAATGAAGCATAATTAATGTGAAATTCATGACCTGAAAATTATTATATGGTAAATTGGTCTTTAGATGTTCCTATGGGGGGGAAGGTTATATTTTTCATTTAATATATATGACTAAAATATTCTTAATATTTTAATACATATATTCGATAATTAAAAATATGAATATATGATTTTTACGTTACAATATAATTTAATATAGTTTTGGTTTCGTACAACGAAATTTTTGACATATTTTTAAAGTTAAAAAGTTGTTTTTTGTTTTTTGTAATATTAAATTATATTTCGATATTGGATAAATTAATTTAATTTTTTTATAATTATTATAAATTATATTAATCAAATATCACATTCATTATTTTTACAATTCTCCTTTTTGACTTTTTTAAACCACCAAATTATCACAGCCAATATAATTAATATAACTGAAATATATATAAAATTATTATATGGAAAAATGTTAATACATAAATTCTTAAAAATTAAATTATAAATACTAACCAATGCCTAAATCCACCAACAAACAGTACAAAAATACTCGAGATATTCCCATGTTATTGGTATAAAAAATTGGCGTTTCTCGTTGAGTAAGAAATACTATTTGTGAATTTGAGCAATTCAACTATTAAAATATAAAATCAATTAATTTAATAATGAATTAAAATGTATAAAATTAAAATTATTTACAGGTATAAATGGTTTAAAAATTTTAATTGATTGTGTTTTCAATTCAGATGCCATATGTTCTCCACATCTTTGAGTTGTACTAATATAATAACATTCAATGATATCAAGGCATGCTCTTAAAATAAATGAATTTTTATTTAATTATGATAAAAACAAAATATAATGCTTGTAATTAAATAAATATTACTTGCAAATATTATCCATACATTTATCATCAAACCAATCTGGTTTACCTTGACAATTAACAAAATCATTATGAAGTGTTTCCAAACAGCTACATATTGGAGCTAAATTAAAAAAATAATTTGTAAATATATTTAATTACCCACCGTTTAAATACTGTCATGCTATCACAATTAATTGTCACTGACTGCAAACGTCAATTAATTGGCCTCTTCCAAAATCACCTCAATTATGTACTATCACTATATTACTATCAATCAATAGATAGTAGTATAGTGATAGTACATGATCTAATAATATAAGGTCTGCTGGATATAATTTGACAATCGCCATTTTCTTCTCAATGACGTAGATTTGCTTTGTAGAAGTTTTAAAGATATTTTAGTTGGCTGTGCTTTTATTTAATATTTGGTGTGTTTCTTATTTAAATCTGTAGATCAACTAGATTTCAAATCTGAAATCAAATTAATCTGACTTATAAAATAAGAAACAGTGAGATTTTTCAGATAAAAAATGCACCAATGTTTGCCGGGAAGAATACAAATCTTGGCAGGCGTGTCTGGGATTCTCAAATTGATTGATCTGAATCAAAATAGGAAACAGTTCTAGATTTATTAGATCGATCTGAGCACAAGTAAGAAACACAGCATTAATTTAATATAAAATTTCTTGCCGATGACGTCACATATTTCATTGATAGAACTATCAAGCAGACCTTATATTATTAGATCATGCTGATAGTATACAAAATACTTACGATTTATTTTCGGAGAACAATATTCATATTTGAATACTTTTAATGATTTTATTAATTTCATATAAAAGTTATCTTCATCAGGTGGTTCACAATTTTTAATAATATATTTAATATTATGTAAAACAAAACGAATATTTTGACATATTTTTGGATTTGATAGTCCTGTAACTTTAACTAATATTGAATCGGGACTAGTTATTTGAAGTTTTGCCAATTCTTTCATTAATTTATCTTCATCACAAATTGGTTTTATTATCAATTTTTGAAACTATATTAAAAAATATATAAATAAATAATATACATTAATATACATATAGTAAAGTTAATATTTTAAAACCTTTCTATTTCCTTTCAAGCTAATTGATCCTTTAATTAATGTTCCATTATCAGGTGCATTACAAGCAAGTTTAGATATATAATCGCTAAAAACTGCTAAATCAACACAATTTACATTAAATATAAAATAATTTAATAAAAAATATATAATTAAAAGTTTAAATATGATTTTAATATTATATGACATTTTATATGTTTGATTGATTTAAAAAAATAATAAAGGCATCAGTAAAATTGAATAATTATTAAAACGATAGTTCGATGCAGGACTTGACTAGGACGAGTACGATTTGAAATTACAGCAACATTGAAGGCTCAGCAGCAGACGATTATGATTTCATGACTCATCAGTTTATTGCAGAATTTAGTGTGATGGAACTTTAAATTCTTTAAATAATTTTAATTATTTTTAATTTTCAACAAAAATTGCATATACTTTATTTGAATTAAAAATATATAATTTGATATAAATTTTTGTATATAAAAGGATTAATTACATTTTCTACAAAAAAAATTGTTATTTAATCCTTTTTCTCAATAAACTTTATAAAATTATTGCCTTAATATTACTTTTGTTTACAGTGTTAAACATTTTTCTTATATATACTCTCGTATATACATAATAATAATTGAGGAATATACATATTAACTTTATACATATATGATAAATAGTCCTCTTAATAATATCCTTTTTATGATAAAGAATGAAAATTGATCCCTATTGTGTATATAAAAAATTTATACCAATATTAGTCTTTTAATTAGGTCAGTTAAATTAGACGTACGTACATGGTATATGTTAAAAATTCATTATTATGTATATACTATCTATGTATTAGAAAGCACATGCAGACGATTATATATAGCTTTGTATTATGCATAAAATATTAAAGAGGAATAATTAAGTAAAATGAGTATTTTCTAAGGAAAAATCCTTTTTTTAAGCTCAACTTAAATTAATACGATTACAAAATTGTTTTCAACTTTTTTTTTTTGTTTTTAGATAATTCATCCACACTTCTTTCATGCTCCTAAAAATTTTCAATAAATATATTTAAAATATTTACTATAAAAACAAAATATGTTTAAATATTTTAAATTGAAAATCAATAGGAAATTTTTTATTGGTAATAAAGTTAAATTAAATATTTAAATTTTGATAAAATTGAATTATTAATAAATTAAATATTAAATATATTTATTTATTGATTATAAAATAATCAAATTAAGATATCATTAAAATATTTTATATAATTGAAATAAAATTTTATTCAATAATTTTATTTTTGTTGTAAAATTATTTACTAAAATTATTTTGATTTTAATTAATTCGATTTTTTTTTTAAAGTGCATTATTATAAACAGAATATTTTAAATAAAAATTTAAACTTAATTAAATATTTTAAAGATAAATTATATTAAAAAAAAATTTTATTTAAAATTTAAAATTAAAAGATAAAGTCAAAAGTTAAAATGTTGCAATTTTCCTTATGTAAATGGAAAATAATAAAATTATTACAAATTTTTGAACCAATTAATTTTTATTAAAAGTTCAATTAGTAATTTTTGACTATTTTTATAATTAATTAGTTTAAAAATTAGGTGACATTTTGGTAAGGAAATATTTAAGTTTTGTTTCCAATAATCAAGGAAAATTTTTGTTGACATTATCGAAATTTAAAATTAGAAATTATATTTTCTTTAAATCATAATTTTAATTTCGTACCATACCAGAATATAAACTTGAAAGTTTTTTTAAAAATTCAAGTTAATTTTTCTTTGAAAAAGTAAATAATTAAAATCTCCGCAGTATTAAAAATGAATGTAAAAACTTTCAAATAAAAATCTTGTTTATATAAAAATAAAATTCAGAAATTATTGGGTTACTATTAATGTCTTGTAGCACAAAACCCCGATTTCTCAAAATCTCAATATTTTTCAATTCTTATTATGTTTTTGAACCATTTTCTCTGCATTTTCCCTGACTTACAAAATCAACAACGTAGACATTAAACCCAAATTGGTTATTATACAACATTGATTTTGAAGATCGGAATTTTGAAGTTATGAAACACGAAATTATTTGCCTAATAACTCAATTATTATGAAGAAGAACTAATTATACTATGTAAATTAATTTTATCTTAATTCCTTTTTTTTTTTCTGTTACAAATTTTCTATTTAGTATTCCAATAAGAAATTTTTCTTTTGAACATAATTTTTCTCTGATTCATTCATTTTTTTTTTATTACCTTTAATAAAAGTAATTACATATAACATTTTTTTTGTTGTACATATATCAAAAGCACTAAGTAAAAATTTGTTTTTTTCTTCAATTATTATCCTTAGGGAAATTTCAACAATAAATGTAGAAAATTTTAAAGTGTTCATGAAAGTATATAGCAAACACCCTCTTTGAAAATATTAGTTCGTAAAAGTCCTGCCTTAAAATATACGAGTATATCCTTCTACATAAATAGAATATCGTACTACACAGTTTGTACGTAAAAGTTACTATTACTAGTTTTCCAGATTGAAATATATATATTAAAAAAAAACATTTTCCTAAAAGAAATAAAGTTTTGTATTAGTAGAAAGTTTAAAAAAAAAAAGAATCGAGAAGTTTTTTTTTTAATGTAGTTTCTTGAAACTATCAAAAACTTTTGTAATAAATGATTAGACAGGATAAAATATATTAGAAAATCTTATGAAAAAAAGGTGCTACTTGAAAGACTTGTTAATTGAATTGAACTCAATAGAGAGAGAGAGAGAAACTTTTTAATATTAACTTTAATTTTTATTTTTTTTTGCATTATTAAAATGCAATTGAAAGAAATATTGAATGAAAAGTTAAAGATGATTTTTTTTTAAGGTAAAATTTATATTAGTCAAATAAATTAGTTTCTACTATTAGTTTTTTCTATTGAGTCTGATTTCTGATTTCTATTTTATAATATCAAATCAGATTTAAGATGTCCTTAATGTGTATTATAAATTACCTTTTATATAATATAATTTTTTTTTTGTAGACACATTACAATTAAAGAGAAAACTTTTTCAAGTTTTGTAGTAAATTTAATTTTATAACAAAGTTTTACAATTAAAATTAATGTACAAATATTGTTAAGACTTAAAATTTCAAATTATCAAAATTCACCATTTTGTTTGATCTCTTATGAGCCACAAGAAAATATAATTTAAAATGGCCACTAAATTTGAAATATCAAAATAATATACCCATCATTTTATAATGCCGTATAAATTATACGTTGTTCCTAGATAATAGAATCTAATTAATTTTTTATTTTATTTTAATATTTAATCAATCTAAATATTTGATTTTTTCCCGCAATTCTCTTTAAATTGGCAACTAATTCACGTGTTTCTTCTACGCATTAACTTAATTTTGTAATATTTTTTATAACAATAATTTATACGTAATTCCATTCTTGATTAAAAAAAAAAAACACAAATTGTATAATTAAATTTATCATAAATTATCTTGGTATATAACCAAATTATATTACAAACTCTAACTAAGATCTACTTGAGTTTATTTTAAAGAATTTCCCCCGAGTATTATCCAATTTTTAACAGAGACTAAAAAAAATTATGAATTACTCTTAAAAAAAATATATTCATCTTTATTTGCGTTATTTTCGTCAACATTTTTTTTTTTTTTTAGATTAAATATGAATATTTGATTATGGTGGTTAGAACAGGTAAAATTTAACCAAAAAAAAAAAAAAAGCATAAAAATCTTTTCTTCAAAATCTTTTTGTCGGTTTTTTGTCTGACCTTCTCAGCATTAAGTCAACTTCTATAAATATAAATAAATATAAGCATCAGTATATAGTAATTATATAGATCAAAATTTTCTTATCACTTTAGAAATTAAAGGAATCATTTTCCCTTTCCCACATTCAAAATGTCTAAAAGTTCGACTTATTTCATTAATTTTATTCCTTTCTTAATTTTTTTTTTTTTTTTAATAATAAAACGTAAAAGAGATCCTTTACAGGAAACATGACAATCAGAAAAATAAAAACTTTCAAAGAATTGTTTAATGTGTTAGAATGAATTATATAAAAAAAAAAGTCCTTTTCTTATTTCTTATTCTTTTTTACTTTTTTGGCTAAAAGGAGATTGTAAGAAAAAATAAATAAATTCTTTTTTCCTTTTACTTTCTGTCGCACAAAATAATATTGAGATAAATGATTGTCCAAGGACCTGTTTTAATTTCTGGATAATTTAGTCATTAAACCAAAAACCGAAAAAAAAATGAAATGGAAAAAAATGAAAATGGTTAAAAGTAGGTAAATAAAAATTTCAGAATGGGGAAAACTATATATAAATAAATACGAAAAGTTCTCCTCTAGAGAAACTGAAATTTTCCGTTTTTTTTTTTTTTTTTGGTTCATTTTTGTGATTTGATAATTAGAAAAGGAAAAAAAAGGACATTTTGTAAATAAAATATTTATTAAGAGAATAACAGAAAAAATAAATAAATGTATATATTTACGTTGTTTTGTTTATAAATCGTTAAAAGGACAATTCAAAGTAAATAAATATATAATTTTAATATATAATTTTATTATATAAACAAAGCAATTTAAGTTTCATTATTAAAATGATGTCGTTTTGGGCAAAAGGATATAAATACCTTTTAGATGACTTTATTGGCATTTTCAATTATTATATCATGGATTGGTTCAAGGTTATATTATGCCCTTTGCTATAAGATATTCGACATTCTAAACTCTAATATACATTAAGTATTTATTTCTCATCTGGTCTTTACCCAATTTTTATGATTATATACAATTACCTTTATTAAATATCGTTGGGTCTCTAATTTCGATTTCATATATAAGTGTCGTTGCGTCTTTATTGTGATTTCAAAAATATTAATGAACAAAATTACGTTTGATACATTAATATTAATTAATGAAAAATTGTATTTTTATAGATGTATTTTAGGTTCTGAAATTATATTTACTTTATATAACATCCAATAACATGCTCCTTGTATTAAAATTACGAGAATTATCGACCTCACAATAACCTAGGTTAGTTAAAATTATTTTAGACTGAATTGTTAATTCGCAAACGAATCAATTTCACTCCAATTTACTTGGGTTTTCCTGCGCGATATTAGTTTCTGCGTCGTTAAATCACTTTCTCGGTGAACGTGACATAATCGTCGCTTGCATTAAATGACAAGGATAAAAGGATAGTAAATTGGCTCTTAAATTAAAGAAAATAATTTTCGACCAATGGGATCATCTCAACTCGTTGTCCCATAGAATGATGTCAATTTGCTCATGCTTGTCATATGGCAATTTTTCAAACAAAAAAAAAAACTAATTACTTAATTGTAAAAATTTCAATTTGAAAAATTGAAAATCAGTTTGTCGTATATACTTTCACAAAAAGCTCTTAAAATAATAACCTCAAATTTATGGTTTTGACAGTCTTTTTTTTTTTTTTTGTTTATTATCATTATAAAAAAAATAATATTTTCAAGGATATATGCAAGCACTTAAAATTTACAAGTAATAATCATCTAGAATCCTTTTTTTTTTCTCCACAATTTTTTTATTTTTTTTTTTGTGAAATTTTAAAAGTGCCTGTATACGCATCACCAACAACCAACAACAAAATTGCTCAAAGGAATTAACAAAAGAAGAAGAAGATGAAAAAAAAATGTCTAATGTTAAACTTTCGAAGTGTTTCGTGTATTTCCATATATAAATTTTTTTTTGTCACACATTCAAATAAGTATAAAAGCTTTTAAAGGATAAAAGCATAAGGAGTTTTTTTTTATCTTATTATTATTATTATTATGTACATTTTAATCTTCATGGTCTGTAAAATGTTTGACTGTAGGCGAAAATTTACAAAAAAAAAAAATAGAATGCAATTTTTTTTTCCATATATTAAACATAAATACATTTGTGATGTATTATGCTGCCTTGCTGCAATATTGGTCGTTGAGAAAATTTTATAATCATAATAATGTATGATGGAGAATTTCACTTTATATTTATTTACATTTGAAAAGATTGTTTTTTGAAGTGCAAACACTTTGGTATTTGGAGAGAATAAAATAAAATCATTTTGTATAGTGTAGTTTTTGAACTTACCCAAAGGGGCTTTTAATTGACATAATGTATTCGAAATTATATAGAGATTAAAATTGAAATAGATTCAATTATTTTAAATATGAAATTAAATTTGATTGTAAAGAATATTTTAGTTTCTTTTATGTGAAGAAATAATTTAGAAACGACACGTTATTGTAATTTTAATTAGTTATCGGAACTGCAAAGTCTAATCAAATTTTCGGAAGAAATTTCTGAACAATCGAAAAATTTCGAATTATAATTATTTATTCTTATTCTTTTGACTCAACAGCCCAATGTGGGCATATATAGCTCTATCTCTAAAGGGATTTCACGATATTCTGTTGCAATTTGGGAGCAGCTAAATTTATATTCATTCCGAACCATAAATTTATCTGCGTAGAAACAACTTATTGCAACAAAGCTAAAGGATTGAATATTAAAGTGAAAGGATTGAATATTAAAGTGAATTATTGTCAGCAATTGGACTCGACCACCAGCATTTTTCGCTGTCTTAAAATTTATGCATCTGGTACTTATTTAAAGCTGAGTTAATTCTGAAACGTTGTCGTACCTCAGTCGGGAATAAAACTCACTACCTAATGGACCACAAAATATCCCACTATAGTCACTAAGTCAAATCGTTCTATTACACATTATAGATATGAACATTATATTAGACTAAAATCTCTTATAAATCTTATGCTAAAATAAAATATTTAATTTTCCATAAATTTATTGATGTTACAGCATAAGTTTTATCTCTAGTATACATGCAAATATTTATCGAAATTATTATAATAATTATATAAAAAAAAAAGATTTACCACAAATTTTATCCTTGGTAAAATATTATAAAGTAAAACTATATGCTACATTAATCTTAAGAATATAATCTTGTTATGTAAACTATTCAAGGTTATTTGTATAAGACAAAAACAAAAATCTGCATGCTGCTATAATAAAACTACATAATAACACAAACACACTTAAGTGGAAAATATTTTTTAAGCATATTTCTATATAAATTTTATTAAAGAACGCAAACCAAAGAAAATCTTTATTAAAAAAAGTGAACAAAATTATATTAATAAACTTCTTGAAGAATGAAAATATTTTTAATACTTAAAGGCATAAAATAATCTTATGTACAGAAATGAAAAGTTATTGCATAGAAAAATATATTTTACAAATATTTTGCGGTTTTTTTCTGAAATTTCTCCTCCGCAGCTGGAATTTTGTGGTTGTTACTTGTTTTTGGATATCAACCGTTCCAGTGTTTATCATAAATCTTCTATGAAATTAATTTCAAGTGATTATAATTTATTTTAGTATTTAGCTTTCCTATATATCCTACATATTTTTGATTTGTTTAAATACTTTTTGAATTATTCATTAAATCGCCTTGCAAATTACATGCTGTTTTTCCAGCCAATCAATAATTACATCATCGTTTTTTTTATGATAGCTGATAGAGTCCAATGTCACATCCACCGCAATCACTCTAATAATTTCCATAATAATTAGTTGTCACTCAAACATTCAATATTCAATACTTTTTTGTTCAAATTTATAGCATGGCTAATATTGTTAAATTTATACTGCAGCGGAAACTTATAATCAATTTGTGTCAATAATAGTTCAATTCTGTTAAATGTTAATTCCAATTTTAAAAACCATCACTGCATAAATTTGTAATATAATAATAAATGAAAAGTATCTATGTACCATTAATAATTGCATTCATACTCTAACAAAAAACCCTTTTAAACAGAAACATGTTTTTGCTATTATTGCACTCGCATTTAAACTCTAAAAGGTAAACTCATTTGACATCCTATCAACAACAAAAAAAAATCTCTTTTTCAGGATTTCCAAAACTGTTAAATAACTAAAAAAACAAAAAGTACTATAATTGTCATAGAATGCAATATTTTTGTCCTTTTTTTCTTCTTCTTCTATGATGACAATAACTTTTAAGAACTTTTCAACAAGGACACAAATAAAACAACAAAAAATCACAAAAATCTATGATGACATTTTTTTTTGTGTGTAGGTAGTATTTCCTTCGAGGCAAATTTCTACAATTCTTTATTTAAATTGCAACAAGAATGAAAAAAAAACCATTTTTTTTTATTTGAATTATAATAAATAAAAAAAATAGACAAAAATTGTGCAATAAAATCCCAAGATATACAAAAGTTCATCCTTTTTTTTTATATTAAAATCGCGCAACGACAAATATTTAAGATAATGACAATTGTTAGGAAAATTTTTTATTTGGGTCAATGACGTTACCATCAGGAAGTGACATTGTTTCAAAAATAAAAACAAGCAATAAAAGGAAAAATAGAAAAGTTTTTTCGTCATATTTTATTATACCAGCAGGTAGAAGATGAAACTTTGGATATATATTTATATAATATTTTGACAAAAATTTAACAATTAAGTCCAGGGGATTTTTACAAGAATGTCTTTAAAGATTAAAGGACATTTTTTTTCTTGATACTTTAAGAAATAAGCAAGCAATTTAAAATACAATAAAAATAATTTAAATTAAGCTACGTTACAATTTGTGGATCGCAGTAAATATTTGTAGTAGTTGCAAAGTTGAAATTTTTCAATGTAATAATTGATTTACGGACAAAATTAGTAATTTCCTTTATTAGGAATTAAATTATAGTATATCAAATTCACCGAATATCAAATTCATTTACTACCTTAGACGTAAGGGGAAAATTGGACGAAAATTAAAATTAAAATCAAGAAAATTGTACTTAATTCACTATTTAATTTTTTAAACTATATAACATTCAATTTGAATTTACTGACATTAATTTACTGACTACTTTACTGACAATACTAAGAACTGTCACCAATTTTTGTGTTCACAGTATTTCATCTGCAGATAGGACACATATACTAACATTAAGGTTGACTTGTAGACGGTCAATATTTTACTTTAACATTTTTCTCTACAATAACTTTTCTAACTCAAGTCAGACACAAAAACAGATTTAATTGATATTTTAATATAAAAACGTAATGGAAAAATATGTTGCAGATGTTAAAAGTCCACTAATAATATAGTGTTATTAACAACACGTTAGTTATTTAACAAAAATCAGTTCCAAAATTAACAATACTTTTATTATTATTAGTTTCATTTTATTACATAATTTAATTTCTTTAACAAAAGTTAACTTTTTTATGTATCCCAAATGGTTTTTCTATAATATCCTCTTTGTTACACAAATATATACAATAAAAGGATATTTGAAATCAGTTAAAATATGTAAGAACAATCACAGGTAAATAGAAGAAAAACCTTATGCGCTATTATACTTCTGTATCTGTGGAAAAGCATAAAGCTTTAATAAATTTAAATTCTTTTTATTTTATTTTACTATATGCTTTCATTGTTGAGTTGCTTCTCATCCATATATTTTCCTATTATATTTGTGATTTAAAGAAAGAAAAAAAAAACCTCAATATAAAAACATTTGTTGCTCCAGCTACACGAAACTATTATTATGTATCATAAATGCAAAATTTGCCAGAAGAAAATTATGTAATATACAAAAAACAGAGATGAAAAAAGCAAAAATTATAAAATCACACTCTTTACATTCTGCATGCTTTTCTTTTAATATCCTTTTAGTTAGGTGGCGCAGGAGCTACATATATGAATATTATATGTAAAATGGAAATGCATTTTATGTGTAGAAAATTTAATTTTTAGAAAAACAAGTTGGGAAAAATGTTGAAAATAATTTTTTTTTTTGTATATACGAAATATTTTTATGTTAATTTTTAAATCAAGGTGAAATTTATGGAATAGGTAAACAAAACTATATAGTTTTTCCTTATGCCAGATTTGTATTTGTATATATACGAAAATTTACAGGCAATTACATCTACATAAAAGTTTATTTAATATTATGCAGCATAAAATAGATATTGTTTAATCTTACAAAGAAACATATTTTGAAGTAAAATTACATAAATAAAATATTTAAAACATTTTGTTTTTGTTTAAGAAGATTGAAATTTAACCAAAAATTCAGAATTAAAAAATTCAGGATAAAAAATTCAGGATAAAAAATTTTCTGAATTTATATTTTTTTTTTAGATAAAAAAACTGATTTACTTAATTATGTTAATATGTATATGTTCAATCTATGTTACTTTTGAAGATGTTACGATATTTTAATCCAAAATATTCCAAATATCTTTTAATTTGCCCAAATTATAGATCTGGGTGCTCTACTAAATGTATTCAATTTTTAAGATACAATCATATACAGATTCATTCAGATTAGAAGCTCTAACATAAAATTTTGTACATTATGTATAATATTTTATTTAAATACTCAAATTTCGGTGCAGTGCATTTTCGCCCGAGGAATTTTCGCCCGAATCAGACTGTCAATACCGGGATTCGATCATACTGGGATCGAACCTATACAAATTAACGATTCGGGCGAAAATTCCTCGGGCGAAAATGCACTGCACCTCAAATTTCATGGTATATTTAAAATACATTTCACATGTTCACAAAGATTTATTTAAATTTAATCAAAATTTTGATATTTTAACAAAAATTATTTCTTTTGATTATCTTTTAAATGTGAAATAATAAAAATAATAATAATATTTTTGTATAATCAAAACTGAAAGCATTAAAAGAAAATCTTTATATATACAAAATTATAATTTATTGACATAAATAATATAAAAAGTAAATTATTGTAGATTTCCGTGATTATAAAAAAGAATATGAAAATTTTTTTAAATTTGATTTCCTTATTTCTTATATCAAAAACTATATTAAAGATTTTGTAACAAGAAAATTTTACATTTTTTGATATAATAAAAACTATTTAATAATATAAAAAGAACCAATTTGAATATTACGTGATCAAAAAATCAACAAATTTAAAATCTAAGAAATATTAAAAAAGAAAAACTAATAAAAAGAAAATGTCCTTAAAAATATTTTTATAAGACAGTAAATTCTTAATTTGAACAATAAAATCTTGATAAAAATTTGATTTACGTTACACTTTCTAGTTATTATTAATCTAAATATTTTATTTTGTAGTTCACTTCTTGTTTCGTAAGGACATTATGGATATTAGAATTTGAGCTCTGTTAGACATTTCGTAATTTTTTTCTATTTCAAAATGGTTGTAATAGTTTTATATAAATCCCGAAACTAAAACTTCTTTCAAAGTGATAAAATAATCTTTTGCTGAAAGGTGTAAGGCATTAAGAGTAAAATCCACGTCTTGATGCACTGTGGAATTCTTTTATTTTTTAACTACACAAATTATCACCTCCACAAAACCTTAAACTGAGTTATTAAAATAAGAATACTGAATCACTTTTAGCAAATGAGTGGAACTTGATTTTTCAAAACGATTAAATAAGTAAAATTTGTTGATGAAGTTGAGAGAATGTTTTGCTACCAAAAGTCGTTACTATAAAATTATATATTGAATTTACAATAATGTCTTGCAGAGATGCTGTTTTCATTATCTTTTGACATATATTTAATAGTTCTATTCACTACCTTCAATTGACAGTTGAATTTATTACCATAAATAATTCCATAATTAAATTAATTCCTTTTTTTTATAACTCCAATATTTCAAATACCAAAAAATAGCACGAATACCTAGACGACTTGTAAGCGACAAACACGACAAAGCCACTCAAAAAAAAAAAATTAATTAAAATAATCATTAAATTGTTTTAAATAACAAAGTTCTACTGTATATACTAAAAATTACCAATCTTATAAATTGATGATTTTTCCCACTGACTAAATATACAACAACAACAAAATAAATATGGCAAGTTAAAGATATTTTCATCGATTGTGGTATGAATTTAAATTGTATTTCTTTGTATATTTAAAATTCTTGTCTATACACTCTACTAGAAGGATCTACTAAAGTTGTTATATAAAAATTAGGTGCTGAGACATACCAAATATGTAAAATGTAAAATAGTTTACAAAAGAACAACTATAAACTATTTTAAAATTCAAAAAGTTTATTTTTCTCGGTTTTTGCTTTTGTACACTTAAACAATTTTCTTTTATATTTTTTTTAGTTTTCTTAATTTTTTTTTCGTTTCCTTCTGAATTTAACCAAAAGAAGGAAATTCTTGTGTTTTGTGTTAGAAAATAAAATACTATAGTCATCACTATTGATAATTTTAAAGGATATTTCTATTTGTGAGGAATATTATTATTGCTGATGGATGAAATATAATATTTCTAATAAAGTAAATAAAAAAAGAAAAAGGAAGAAGTTAAAAACAAACTTTTGATATTTCAATTGCAAATATTTTCACCATAAAAGAAAATCCAAAAGAATACAAATTTTTAAAATCAAAAATTTTATTTTTTTTTTTTATTTTATTCAGAAATATTTAGCCTTAAGTTAAATCATAAATTAAATTTCTAGTCTTGTTAAGAAATAATCATATTCATTATATATATTTTGTATTAGTTAAAGGATAGTGTAGCTTTTGGCCAAATTGAAAATTTACAAGTAAAATCAATTTGAAAGGATTTGTTAAAATTATATTTTAATGTTGTACATAATTTTCATTTTGATTTAAATATTCAATTATTAGTAAAGTACTGAACAGAATGCGTATGATTTTGGCTAACGATATTGATTGTCGTGACAAAAATGTTGTGATTAAATGCTGCACTGTCGAATTTTTCACTTATTTCTTAGTTCTATTTCAATTTACACTTCAAACTAATTGCGAATATGTCAAAAATTTTATTTACGACTAATTTCCGGTAGAGGAATTCACCTTAAGCCCTCAAATAAAATATGATTCTCCTCATAAAGAGGGGCAACAAAAAGGAATTACACATTCTGTTACCTTGGTAAAACTTTATTTCCTTCTTAAAAATTAAATGTCCTTAATATATAACGAAAATTGTTACCATATACAAAGTCCAAGCATCTTCCATCACGCTATTATTTAATTTTAAATCAATAAAAAAAAATATTGTAACAAAAAGGACACTAAAAAGTGTCTTCTTAGTCCTTTTCCATTATTTTCTATTTCACCTCTAAATTTAACCTTTAGTAACAAATGAAAAAAGGAAACAAATTCAAACAATTTTTTAATGTTGTTCTCCTCTATAGAAAATTCCCAACTGACTAGTCACTTTTTTTTTACTTTTTGTGTTGGTACGTGCAAATTAGTTTTTTAAAAGTCTTAATTGTATTTCTGTTTTTTTTTTTTTTGTGTTCATTTTACCAGATAAAAAAATAGTAGTACGTTAAAACTTAATTTAATATTCTAATCATTTCTTTTAATTTAATTTTATTTATTTAACAAAAAAAAAAAAGAAAATATGTTGCACAATTTTATTTTTAATTTAATGTAATACATTTTAATAGCTTTTTATGATGTTTCCAAATTATATATCGTAGGAGAAATGTTAATTAACGAAAATGATTTAAATTTTTCCATAAATTGTAGAATAATTCAAACATTTAGTAAGTAAATAATAATTTGACGAAATTTAACATAAATGGTATAGAAATGTCAAAAAGGAATGAGATAGAAAATCATCGGACAACAATTTTTCATTACAGAGACACAGAAAAAATCATTTACTCCTTGGACTATTCAATTATACGGACTGCTAGTAACCAACTTCATTCCTATTATAGCCCAACTTATTGACGAAATTTACTTATTGAGTCTGGGATATATCGACTTGGCTGATGTATGAATCAAGTTGGCTGCTAACAGTCCTTACAATTATAGTCGATTAAGTCATTTAGAGAAGAATTCAAAAGATCTATGGTCGTCCGTTAAGTTATATTTATTCTTGCAGATAATTTAATTGAAAAAGAAACAAAATTTCCATATTTTTAATAAAAAACCTAAAAACTAAAATTTATCTTATGCCAAAATAATTAACAAACTTGATTCTATTTTTCTTTTCTTTTCATTTAATGAAAATAATTCATTTCCCTACAGAAATCTTTCAGAATTTTAGGTAAAAAATCTATTCAAAAAAATCTTTCAACAACTTTAGTAAAAAACGTTACATTTACCTGGCAAGAAAATTTACTTTTAAACAAAAATGAAAAAAGTTTATTTTCGTTAAAGCAACGCAAAAAAAAAAAAATCCATTATAAATCAAAAATCATAAAAACTTACATCAAAATAATGAATGAAAATTATTCTTTCTTTTTATATGGAAAAAAAAATTAACTCAAAAGTTCAGTAGTTTTTGTTAAAAGGATTTTCTTCTCCATTTTTTTTTTTTTTTAACTATGTTTTAAAGTTTACATTTTATAATAAATAGTTTACGCAGGTTGGCACCAAAATCTTAGCACTGCATAAACGATATTAATGAGAAAACATTTAACACAATTTTTTTTTTTGTTGCGTTATAGTTGGAAAAAGTTTTTCCTGCCACTGTGCATTATAATAAATAATATTGTAATGCATTTTTCTTTTCTTTTTTTTTTGGTATAAATAATATGAAAAATTACTAACTGAACTGAATTTAGAGTTGTGTAAATTTAAGGATATAAAAAAAAAAGAATTTATAGAAGGAAATAATTTATTATAAAAAATTTTTTTTCTTAAAATATAAAACTAGACTTTTTATAGAGTAAAGTTTTTTTTTTATGGTTATAATTAATTACTTTTTATGTGGGTTTGTTGTTAAGTACAACATAAATTTATATTTAATTATAGCATTTAATTATAGTAAAGTCGATATTATTCATCAAATATAATTCTATAACCGACAAATTTTAAATTACTAACTTAAAATTACTCGACAAATTTCAAATAACTAACAAAAATTTAAATTTAATTCAAAATTAATTTAATTTTACTTAAAATTTTACATAAAATTGAAAATATCATAGGTAAATAATAATAATTTTCCTTGTAGTTTATTTTGTTTTACGATAAATTTATTTATACGATTAATCATTTTACGATAAATTGTTTAACTATAAATCCTTCGCTAAATTATTTACCATAAATTATTCAGCACCCGAAAATTTATAGGTTTTACTATATGTTAAAACCGAATCTTTTCGACCATAATTCTTTCTGTAAGGCAAATCACCTGACAGAAAGAATATGTTCGAAAATATAATTAACAAAAATACACTCTTTTACCCAACCATATTTTTTGGAATAATATTTTAGTTTTTACCCTTTAATTATGAAAAATTCCAAATACTTTTTTATTATAATTTATGTAAAAATAAAAATTTGAGAAAAAAAGGATTTGTTGTTGTTATCCTTTTTTTTTATACAATTTTTCACATATATATTTAAAATCCCATATATATTTTTGACAACGTTACAAATTGTAATTTAAAAATATAAAACTTTATTTCTTTTTGGATTTTATTGTAGATAAAAGATTTTTAAACATAAGTACACACACACATTCATTATTGTGTATTCACACACACATATGTAAATGTAAAATTTCAAAAAAACTTTCATTTTGCTTTTCCTTCTTTATATTTTATAATAAGAATTTTTCCTATTTTTTTGTATAAATAATTATTTAAATTAACATTTTTTCACATGACAAGATTATTCGCAGTTGATTTAAAAACATGTAGAAAAATATTTTGTGCATTATTGTTTAAATTTTTTTTTGTTGCATCACAAATTTATATTGTGCAATTTTTCATTGTATATAATCTTATGGGGAAAAATAAAATAATTTTCCAACACCGAAAAAAAAAAATGAAAATAGTAAAACAAAACTTTATTTTCATGCAATTTTTATTTTTTTAATTTTGTACATTAAAAATATTTAAATGAAATTTTTTTTTATTTTAAATGTATATTATAATTATCCTTGAATTATCCTTATAAAATAATGAAAAGCGCATTAAAAATTATTTGTTGTTTTTTTTTTTTGATAAAAAATTTATAATTTATTTAATTGATTCTTTTATCAAATAATTTTTTCTTTTCGGGAATAAGGATAAGAATAAAAGGAATTTAAGTATAGTTAATAGTTTAAGCGAAAACCTATTAATGTTAATTTAATATTACTACTTAATTTTGAAAAAAAAATTATTCTGGCTGCTCTGGAATATGAAATTCTTATAGAAAAAGTTCTCTAACTATAATTTATTGCAAATTCTTGACAATAAAGAATATAGTCAGATTGATTGCGACTCTAATTGCAGAAATTTCAACTAATTGAACTGTCATCTTATTATGCTCGTTATTATACCTTTCCAATGAATGGAATAGTTACACTTTATTGGACATTTACTATATTAATTAACTCGCTACGATAAAACCGTCCACGAGAACTATGATTCAAAAATTTCATTGAGGAAAAGTTAGGAAAAAATTTCAAATTTTCCCTAACAACTGTTCAAAGATAGACTTCTCCACCGTGGAGACTGTTCAAAGATAGACTGAGGGGTTAGGGAATGTTCCATATCATCAAATTTCATTTATTCATATTTATGTACCGAATGATGTACTTTGTTTTTATTTATATTTTGGATTAATAAATCCGTAAAATATTGTCTATGTCCTTAATTTTTTTTTTCCTGCAAGATCTTTTAAGAATTAAATCAAAATCAATTAGGTTTTTATTATACATAAAAAAAAAATTACTTTGCACCGATATTTTAATATTAAAAGGACCATTAACCAATTTACATTTGTGATTAAAAGAAATTATATATATAAATGTCCTTAGTATAAAAACAGTCCTTAATTTTTTTTGTTTTTTTTTTGTATTAATCCTATTTTAGCTGCCTTTATTAATTACAAATCCTTTTTTAATACCTCCTACCCCCCCGAAATGTTTATTTTTTCCAATATTTTTTGTCTCCTGTTCCTATATGTAGAAACTGTTTTTCTGGCTGTTGACAAATTAAAAGAACACATTTTTTTGCCGCCTTCCGTTGTTGTTCTGGAGCTTAGAAACGATTTGTATTTGTATAAAATACTGATGTGCTTTTTTTTTTGCCTGTTTAGCCATAAGGATTATTCATAAAAATGTTCTATGTTGACTCTTAAGTATTCTCGTTAAAATTACAAATGTCCTTTTTTTTTTGTTTTTGGTATTTTTAAATAAATTTCTAGCAATATAAGTTGGACGAAAAATGAATATATATATATTCATCATCACCATAAGGATAAATATTTATATAACAATGATAAATATATAGAGAGAGAAAAAGATAAATCTGGTTACATAAAGAAAAATTTATTGCGAATTTATTTAAATTAATTTTTTTTTTTTTTTGGTTTTTGTATAAATTTATTTTTCTGAACATAAAATCATTGTGTTAAGAAGCTTTTGTTTTGTTTGTTTTTTTTTGGTGTTTTTGAGGGACGAAAGGACTCTTAGTATATATACCAAGCCTTTTTATATGATGGCTTTCAATAATATTAAAATAATGAATTTGTATAAAATCATTAAACAATATATTTTGGTCTATATTATTAAATGGTAAATTAATTGAATGTAATTTAAAATTATAAATTTTGTATAATTATTTATAAAAAAAAATATAATTTAAATGAAATAATTAAATTATATATTCGTTAAAATTGTAATTACACTATGGCAGCAGTGATTTTTGAATTGAAAGTCCCACGGTCTTATATAAATAGTTTCAATTATAATTTAATTAAAATCGTTAGAACATCAAATCAATAAAACTTTTACAGGTTAATAACAGGCTACACTTGTTGTAAAATAATAATTCAAGAAGAAAGTAAAGCCTCATGAGTTAGTGCACCTTTGAACTATGGTCTAATGAAGAAAATAATCAACTAATCAATTCAAAATAAAAAATGTATTACCACTGGTTTATTATGGTCAATTATCAATTATTTGCAAATTGTAATTATCAGATTTTGTAAATTTCTCTCAAATTCATGATCTTTGAAAAAATATGTTCGCTGGGATCTACATAATTTTATTATAAAGCTATTAGAAAAGTAAATAATTTTAAAATGATTATATCCTCAGTTCGATTTGAACCGTATGTTTAGTGAATAGAAGTATAGAATTTTAAAGTGGACTAATTACCTTATTTATATAGCTAAATATTTTCTCAAAAATTAACATTAAAAACAAAATTGTTTAAACATTTTTTTTTTAGAATGATTGATTATTCGAAATATTACAACAAATTTAAATAAATTCTCAATTTTTGATAATTTAATATATCCTTCGCGAATAATAGCCACATTTCCATGTACATGCGGTGGTATGAGGTGAAACAACTGGCCAAAAATTATAATTTTTTTGTATATATATGTATAAACTTAAAAGCTATTATAGTACTTTGCTTAATGTTAAATTTTATTTTTTCATGATTAATGGATGTAATTTTCTAAAGTGAAAATTTTACAGGAAAAAATATATTATAGAAAATATTTTCATCTCTCTAAATTTTAGACATATATATTTTTTTCATTTCCTTAATATGAAAAAGTTTTGCTGGTTTGTGTTGGTTATTCAAAAAACAAGAAAAATAATAAAATTTACCAAAATTTTAGTAATTTAGTCTAAATTTTTTTGGTAATGCAAAAAAAAAATTGTAATAAATTTTGATGCGAGATAAATTCTATTTGACAATTTTGAGAAAAATGAGTTAAAGTCTGTTTAAATTACACATTAGTGTTAATTAAGAATTCTATATAGTAAATTAATTATTTTCTGAATTTAATAATCTTTTATGTCAAAAACAAATGGTTTTGAATTTTTTTTTTAATATAATGGACTTTCAAATCTATTTTTAATTATAGAAATTTGTTATTAAAGCAAATTTATTAAATAAAATTATTTTCTATATACCAGGAAAAATGCAATTGACAATATATAAATAGAAACAATTTGTAAATTATTTAAATAAATTTCTTGTCAAGTCAAATTAGTCCTTTTATATTTGAAATTAGTCAATTTGTTAAATCAAATTCATATTTTTCTGTGTAAATTAAATTCATGTTGAAGGTGAATTTACGAATAAAATGAATTTAACTATTCATTCATTTAAATTTAATGTAACAAGAAGCTCTAGAAAAATTAATTACACGTATAAAAGGACTTTTTTTTTGCTTGACAATGTTAACAATATTTCCTGGAAAATTATTAAATCGCTTTGTACGATTTAAACAAAAAAAAAAAACAGAAAATAAAAATAAAAATTTAGTTTTTATTTTAGTCATGGATAAATTTAAGGTACAAAAATAATGAAAAATAATTATTTCAAATTTATGTTATGTAGTTATGATGTAACAATATATACGTAACATGTTTAGGTATATATACCATAAAATGGATTATAGAAATTAACAAACCGTTTAAATTTGTTATGTAAATAATTATTCTTAATTACTACATGAAATATATTACAAATTGTAATTAATATAAATAATTAATTTTATAAATTTATATATGAGTTAATACTCTTATACGATTTTTGTATTTGATAATAGAATTTTTAATGGTAGAAATACAATAATTTAAATAATTTAATTTAGTTTCATTAATTATAAATACTTAAAATAAAGACCATAAATTTTTTTAAATTTACATTTATTAAATTGTAGTATACGCACAAAAAATGCTAAAGGATTAGTGTTGCCGATTAATAAATTGCAATTATTTCTGTTTTTAGTTTATATCTTAATTTTCTGTTGATATTTATTTTATTACATCTTCAATCAGAGATCTTAATGCTGTTACTAGTCTACGATCTACGCGTAGCATAGCTTTTAATTTGAAATTTCCACAGGGTGCATTGGGCAGTTTACCCTAAATATGTCGCAATAAATTAACACATTTCCAATCCATACTAATTTTATTGGAACACAGATTATAAGAATATTGATTTAAATTGCTACCCCAAAGATTATTTCATTATCTATAATAAATAATTTATGTTAATTTAGAAATTTATGACAGCTATTTAAAATTATTCATTAATTAAATTGTGATTGAAAATAATTAAATTGAAAATGGACTAAGAAGAAAATTGGTTTGATTTAAATTTAATTGTAATGATAAATTTTTGTTAAATTTATATTAAATTTTGATTTTTTTTTTTTGTAATTTGATCATTAATTTCTTTGAATGAAGTAAGACATAAAAGGATTAATTAATTTATTAAACATAAAAATATTGAATAAATCTTTTCGATTATAAATTATGATAAAATAATAAATTTGCTTTACATCAATTTTCCATCAATGTCTCTAGCTTTTTAAATGAAAATATTTACTATCTAAATGAAATGAAATTGTGAAGGCATATCTTAATTAAATACTATAGAATTCATGAAACTTTTATCTTCCCCTCTCTAAAATCCCATTTTAATTCCAAAACAAAACAAAATAGAAAAAAAAAACACTTAAAATTGGAATATTTAATTTTACCATTAAGAGAAAAGAAAATAGAAATGATATATAATATCATTGTAACTTGATAGTAATTAAGTTAAATACCTAATAAATATTTAAGTTAAATTTTTGTAAAATACATAAATTCAAAATTTGATACCACTTAATTACCTTAAATCAATTTTATAAATTATATCTCATTTAAATGTTTACGAAATCAACTTAATTTTCTCTATTATTGTATTAAATTTTATCAATACGAAATGAAAATAATTTACAATACGAGTATATATGTATTACTAAATACATATAATAATAATAATATAAATTCCCAGTTAAATAATTCGAAAAATCATCGAAAAAAATTTACAAGATGTCCCAAAATAAAAATATAAACTTTCAAAGTCCTTTAAAGCTTATAGATAAATCAAATTCTTTTAATCTCACTGTCCTCGAAATTTTTGCGGGCCTCAATGAAGTGGGAAACTGCTGGTTATTGGATTATGATTAAAAATCACAAAAGAGATAAACTGGATAACGTAACAGGGGAACAGTGTTGGTATACGTAAGGAAACTGATGGAGAACTATTACTGGTGTTGCTTGTATGGGATATATTAATCTTTCAAACAAATGAACAAACATATTTTCTTTTAAATGTTTAAATACATTATGTAATCTAAATAACTGATGCCTTTAGTATATAATTAATGGAGCTGTCAATTGTTATGGTTTGTATTTAATTGCAGTAAAATTCTTAAAGAATATTTTGTATATTAATGTCACAAATTGCAGGGCCGAAAAAACTCTAAATAATTTGAATAAAATATTTTAACTATTAGAGGACATCTTGTACATATAATAAATACATATACAAACATTTTCATTATAATTCTTTTTATTACTTACTTCTTTATTATCATATTTCCCAAACCTGGAAAAGCTATCAGATTTCCAAAATATTTCATCATCATCATCTCTTTATTTATCCTTTAGTCATTTGTTTTGAACATTGTATATATAGTATTGGTATATATACGTAAATTTTTTTGTTGTCTTATTTAATTGAATTAAAATAGAAAATAAATATAACAAATATTTTACTTACTATATTTTCTATACCAAGAAAATTATATACTATGACTATGTAATATCATAATGAAATTTTATAGCTCAGACAAAAGTAAATGAGAAATGAAAATTTTTAAGCTTCAAGCACTTAGATTTAAAATTTTGTATATTTTGTATGAATCTAATCTACATTATTATATAGTTAGAAAAAGAGATTGATGAATATTAAAATAGAAAAGGGAAAATCTTAAGATTTTTTAAGGTTAATTGATAGATTCCAATTTAAATTTAATATTATATTATTTTTACTTGATATTTTACATGATTTTATTTTATAATTTCTATATATACATAGCTTTACATAGCTATCATGATTCATTTAATTTATTTTGTTAGTAAGACTCGATTATATAAAAACATGGAAATACCAAAATATATTTTCTATTGTTCAAGAATTTTGTTGAATTATATATAAATTATTTAACCTAAGAATGAAATGATATAAATATCCTTTTCTTTTTGTTTTGGTTTAAAAGCTTTTATAATCTTTAAACTTAAAAGGTATAATTTCTAATATAATTGTTCAGAATATTCATAATATCCCAGATATTTGCGATAGAATTAAGAATCATTATAGTGATTTATTATGTGATATATAATAAGCAATTTATTAATTTAATTTTTTATCTATAAGTTATATAACTATCACAAATCAATAATTTCCCACGATTCTTATTACTACAAAATTCCCTATAAATTTAAGTAATTGAATTAACTAAATTTTTTAATAGTATAAAAACCGATTATTATTCATTAATACTCTTCTACTCTACTTAGTAGAAATAAAAAATATAAATGATTAAATTTTATTATAAAAAAAATCGACATAATTAAATCCTTTTTAAATATAATCTGATTTATTCAAAAGGACTTTTTTATAGTCTCTAATTTATTATATAATAATTTTGTTTTTTTGTTGATATTAATCAAAATTTAACCATAAATAAAATTTACTTTAATATTAAATTATAATATGGGAAAACGTCAACAAAAAAATGGTCTAATAAACTAATTTATTTAAAAACAAAGTATATTTTAATGGTTTTTTAAATTCATTATAAATTTAAATTACAATTTTGTGGCCACCATATTAAAAAAAAAAAATATCCATTAAAGTTTATGTAATTATATAAAATAGTTTTTGTGGTTATACACGCTTTGCAGTTTCATATTTATTACTAACAATTTTTTTTTTATATAAAATATAAATGAAAGTTTTTTTGATTTATAAAAAAAAAAAGCAAAAAGCTAATTTAATGTTATAATGTTAATTTGCTAATTAAATATTTTTTTAAACATATGTACATAGTATTTATATTTTTATTTAAATATCTTTTAGTAAAGAGTATAATCAGATTTATTTATTAATTTTGTAAATTGAATTTTAAATTAATTTTCATATGAAATTAGTAAAATATCTGATACATAATTGAACTGTCCACATTAAAGAGATGTTACCGATAATCTTTTTTGCAATTAGGGATCTATAATAATTTTATTAAGGATTCCGAAACATATATCTCCTTTTGTGACAGAGAAACTATTGGCCAGCAATTGGACTTGACAAGTAACAATTTTTTCCAGTTTTAAAATTTATATCCATATATTTCATCACTGGCTACAGTGAAAGCTAAATTCGGCAGCGGCACCTCGACCTGAAATTTAACCAAAAACTTAGTTACTTTACGAAAAAATTTAAAATTCATATAATTCGCAACAAAATCTGTGAACATTATTAATATATCAATAAATTTTCTCGGCATTTTGACTAAATTGGACGATAGATTTAATGAGCTTTATTAGAAGATCCAGAACCAACATAACATCATAATCCCAATTGGTAAACTTGACAGACAGATTGATAGCATTTAACGATTGTTTCATTTATATTATGGTTTCGTATTATTTACTTGTCATACGTACTCCACATAATTTTAGTCCTTTTCCATATCTGGTGCTAATTCTCAGAATATGTAAAGTTTCCATTGAATATTGCTTAGTTTGATTTGTACATATATTTATAAACTGTCCTTGACATATTAACATTTATCATCGAATAACAAAATTAACCACATATTCTGATTTTATAGTATACATTACAAAATACCAATTAATTTTTTTTAGTTAATTACAAATTTGTAAATTTCTTTGATATAAAACTTTTTTGTTTTTTAAATTATGTAATTTATGTTCTATAGTTCTGAAATGTTTTTAAAAAATTTTAACATATTGATGATGCATATACACGTTCATTAGTTTATAATTATTTACACTCTCTATAATATTAAATTGTATATAATTAATTATGTATATTATAGTGAAAAATTGCGTGATATATTTTTGTTTAAATTGCATAATGTTATTATACAACAATGAAAATAAACAGTTATGTATATATGTATGTTCATTGTTCATTACATAAATTATTTCTCATCAACATAAAAAAAAACAATTAAAGTCTGAGCAATAAAAAACACTTTTTAGTTGTACAAAAATAACACAAATCCACAAATAAAAATAGTTTTCATTTTTTTTTGTTTTTGTAAAAGGAAAACAAAACATTTCTGGTTTTTCCGGTTAAAGTTGTAAAAATCATTGAGGAAAATTCATTTTCAGGAATTTTATAATAATGTATGTCATAAATTCATTTAAAAATATTTTTGATATCGTGGTGGTTTATTATTTTAATTTGTGGCTCAAATAAAATTCAATTTGTTTTATTAATATTGTTTGCTGATATGTAAATGAAAAAAATGTTCGCGGTAACAGAATTGGTTTAAAAAAGGTATAGTTTTTAAAACTTATTAGATTTTTGCAGTGTCGACATCGACAAGCAATTAAATTCTGTTTTTCCTATTAATTGCATTGTTAATACACCAACCAAATCTACCATTACTGCTGCTTCTTAATATAGTCATTCTGAAGCAGCAGCAGTGAAAAATTAAATTGGTGTTAATTAGGATTTGAATTTCATTCCAAATCGTTAAAAGAAATGAAAAATCTAATTACTTTCTGTGTCTACACTATATCCTATGATTATTATTTAACTTTTCTCAGCCACAATGAGCTTTAAAAAATCAAGTTAAACGATGACATTTAACTTCTGGTTCATATTAGGCAACGATACTATATTATAACCTTAACACTTAGCTAACATTACGCGGCTTAATTATACCTTATTCAATAGAGAAACAAAAACACAATTTCAATAAAAATTCTTCTAAATTAAATTTAATAAAAAAAAAATTAAATTACTTTTTTGTAAATTTCAATTTGGAATTTAAATTATTTAAAATAACCCTTTTCAGAGATTTATTATATATCTACCAATCATTCAATCAAATCCTAAAATACCCAATAAATTCCAATAAAGTATATAAAATCTCATATCTATATATTATATTATTCTAAAATGCCTATTTAAGTTTGACTTAATTAATTCCGATTGCATAACATAAAAGTCTATAAAAAGGGTCAAAACACCTGTTAAAATTTCTCCATTTTTAGGTAAACCTTTTTCGGTTATAGATATATATACATATATTTTTTATAGTTGGTTTTGGTATAATTAAATTCCAATCAATTCCCAATTTAAATCAAATTTCCGATCCCCAAAATAAAATTATACAAGAAAATTGTTCAAAATATTTGATGAATTTAAGGAATAAAATATTTAAAACAATTTTTTTTTTGGGACAAATTAAATTTATACTGGAAAATCTATTTTCGAATTTAAGGATATTCTTATTAATTGTGATTGCTTTTGAATAATATTTTACTATTAAAATTAACCAATGTGATTTATCCTGTTTAAAGTAATATTATTTAAAGGATATTAGATTTCAATAAATTTAATTTAATAATTTTGTCATATTTCACTAATTAGACAGACACCTTTTAACTATTAATGATGTCCTATTCTATACTATACTGTACTGTAAAGGTAATTTTTATATGTGCACTATAAAATTGTGTAAAAGATAATTTCACTAGTCAACAAAATATAATATAGTATAGAAGATAGTGTAAATTTGATGTCAAAACTTATTTTTGTTGTTGTGATATTTCATTTCGTTAAAAGATTTTTGTTTAATAAATAATTCACTTAAGTTTTGACAGTTTCCTTATTTCCTCTCATTCTCATAATTTTTCTGCTTTTGTTGAAAAGGACAAATCGACCAGTTTCTTTTTTATAAATGAAAACTTTTTGAAAGGATAAAAATATAATATCCTTGATATAATATTGAAAAAATTTATTTTTAGTATTTGAAAAGAGGCCTAGGAAGGATAACGTTTTTAGGTCCACATAACTAACCCAATTTTCTATAAAAATATTTTCTGAATTTTTATAAAATTAAACGATATTTTCAAATGATTTCTAAAAGTTGCTCAAAAATGATCTACACATAGTATATTTTTAAATTGTTATACCACGAAAGGACATAACACATTTTAATGTAAGGTAAAAATAATATCGATTTCAATTATTTTATTTATTCAAAAATCCTTCTTGTAACCATAATATTCAATTAAATTTCTATGATCCTAAAATTACAGATAATTTTGTTTTATATTAAATGAAATCCTTTGTGGTTTACAAAATATCGAGTTCAGTTTTTTTGATAAATTGGACTTTATATATCAATGTATATATTATTTTTAATTATTGGAAATATTTCTAAAAAAAATCTTTGGTAACAAACCACATCAAATATTTGTTAAAACAAAAATATAGTATTTATATTTTTGCAATTATTAGAAATTTTACTGATAGCTATTTAATTTTAAATAGATTCCACGCAAAACATAAAATCAACACAATTATTGTGAATTTAATTAAATTAATTACAAATTTTATTATTTTTATTAAGTCGATATTTTTGAATTTATTTAAAATTCTATAAATTTAATGAAAAGTTTGAGTGTTCATGTTCAAATATTGTAAATAATTTACTAAATTTAAAGACTATACTTTATGTATATAAATTACTTTTTTTCACACTTAGCAAACATGGACGCAAAAATCATTTGCTGTCACATATTTTTTTTTGTCTATCAAATTAACAATATTTCCTCTGAAATATGTCTAAACTAATACCTAAACTAATCTAAATTTTAAAATTCCTTAAAAAAGAGATAAAAATAAATTACATTTATGTAATTTACCAACAAAAACAACACAAATTTTAATAACAAACTTTTCTTTAAATAATTATTATCAGAAGAATTAATTATTAATAAATATTATGTACACTTAATTTTACTTAAGAAATCAATTTAAACTTTATTTTTCTCTTTTCCAAAATTATAAAAACTTTCTCAACAAAACAAAAAAATCCCTGAGCAAGAGAATTTTACATACATATATATTTTAAAAACACGATTATACACAACAACAAAAATGTCCTTTTTAACTCTCATAATGAACACATATATCATTATTGTACTAAATATATACGGTAAACTTTTTTTTTGTTTTGTCATACAATTAAAAACTCTTCTAAATCTTTCAAAGTCAATTAAATATTTTATCTTTCATCTGTTCTACAATATAATTTATATAGACATAGTCAAGGGAATTTATATCTTTTGTGCAATATTGTTTTCCATAAAGGATAAACAAAAAGTATATAAAACCAAATAAAAATAAAATCATTCCTAAAAATAAAGAAAAACTGAAAAATAAATATTTTTTCTACTTTTCCCAAAATGTAAAACTTTTATATCACAAAAATTTGTATTTAAAAACTTCGTATATTACTTGCTCCTTTATACCGACCACAGGACAATAATATATTTTCTATATATGTTTGGTGTTTTGTTTAATTGTGGCCGGATGTATTTTTGTTTGCTTATTTCAGTTTTTTTTTTGGAAAAGTAAATACCATAAAGAACCATTATATATACAAAATTGCGTATATACCAAAATAGAATATCAAAAAGATTTTGTGATGTGGAAATATTGTTCACTTTGTTATGAAAATTTAGTTATTATTTATTTTTTTATTTTTTTAGTTTTGAAAAGTAACTAAGCGCAGCAGGAAAATTTGAGGATAATTTCAAATAAATTGGAATGGTAATTTAATTCTGTATATTTATATTTTGAATTTTAAATTTCGATTTGACTTTTATAAAAATACTAAATTGGTTGTATACCAACTAAGTATACATCTTCAATTGATGTTGAAGCTAGTTCGTATTAGTACTTAAATGAAATTTTTATATGATTCTAAATTAATTTAACCAAAGAACAAATCGAAAAAAACAATAATTAATGTGTGCCATAAAGTATTATATTAAATAGACAGACAGACAGATATTTAATTAGATGAATATTATTAAATTGCTAAAAAAAGCTAACAAAAAATTATTCATTTTATATAAATTTTGAATTTTTTGTTGTTGTGTGGAAATGGAAAATATTTTGTTTGTTTATTTTCATTTACAAAATGGCACAATTGAAATAAAGTTATGATTTTATTTTAGATAGTATACAGTACCTATAGGTGGATAATGTACCTCTTGTTTTGAAAAGTTTCTCTGACATTTTGTGTAATTAGTTTTAAGATTCGGACTTTATATTAAAAATATTTTAATTAAATTTTAATTTTATATAAAATAATTATAGTCCAAAGTAAAATAAATAGAATTATCCAATCGAATATAAATAGTTCATATACCTATATAGATCCTCGTATCTTTTGTAGAAATATTTATGACTATTCTCTGTAAAATATGTTTTCAAATTATCAGAATTATCACTAGCAGCGTTCCATTTAAAATTCCGGAGTACTCCTCGACATTTATTTTTCTCTAATCCTGGTCTATATCAATAGCTCTTAATATCAATAGCATAGCCGGGGAGAATAGTATTTCCAGGAATAGTTATATATTTCCCGGAAGAGTTGCTGCAGTAAAAATTATCTTGTTGCTCATTCTTCATTATATTATGGTAAAGTATCAAATATTAAATTATCATTAATTTGTTAATATCCACTTCAAACTCTTTTCCATTTATAACTACTCCGGAATACGAATTTTACCCAAATGAAACGCCAATAAATTCCATAGCAAAATAGATCCTTAATATTACTATAGCAGGATAATTTATCTCCTATTACAAAACATAATAATATATAGTATATATAAGTAATTTAGCTAATTTGATATTGCGTGTCGAATCTGTTCATCAGTTTTGTTTTAATATCTAAAAAAAAAATAGGAAGAATTATTGTATTTCATTCCAACACGCGCTTGCGAAGAAATACGTGCTAAAAAAACACATAAGTTTTCATTTTGGTAAAAAATTATTAATGATACCCAAAGAAAATAGACAAGATAAATGTTTTGTTTTCTTACAGCCAGACACCATTAACAAAATGTATTATGTGTAGGTATAAAGAAACGACAAATTGATTTTTATATTATGAATTTTCTTCGATATAGCAATTTCAAATTAAATACTTGAGACTGTAAAGCATCGGGTCGGGATATAAATGATGCTATGCGTCAAAAGATTCTATCTTCCTGTGAAATTTTTAAGTTCTAAAAAATTGGATATTAACAAGTAAGATTTCAGTGATATAGACAGACTTTGGTTGTCTACCATTACTTTAAACTAGACTAACTCTATCCTATTAGCATATTTCATCGGAGGTACACCCTGTAAAAGAAAATATGTGTCAGAATTTATTTGTACCCGCCCCAGTGTATATACAAATTATATAATTTTCTTTATAAATTCGAAACTTTTATCGGCCTTTCTCTTTTGATTTAGATATCTTAATAAAAATTAATTTAAATACAATAAATTGTTTTCCATATTTTTTTATGTAAAAGATTGTTAAAAAAGCTTGTTTCTTTAATATTTTTTTATTATCTTTTGAATTTTCTTAGTATTTCCGTCTTAATTTTATCTATTATATACTATGTTTTTTTTTATACAAATACATAGAGCTATACATAAAATGATTATTATTCTTTATTAAAGATACAGAACATAAAATTTTCTATTTTTATCCTTCGGGTCATTTTAATATATGTATAAACGCTTCAATAATAAAATTTAAATATTTATTTGATAGTGAAATTATGTTATTACATATATACATATAATATTTGATAATAAAGAGAAATTTTAGTAGTAAATTCTAGAACGTAATTTTTATTATTCATATTTTTATAGTCAAACTAAAAATAGTTATTTTGTATTTTGTTAATGTGGAGGTGTATAGGAAAAATATTCTACTATATTCTATAGTATTCTACTATATATGGATCATCATTTTGCGCAATCATTAAATAATTTATGACAAAAATATAAAATATATAATTTAATTATACTTTGCAACTATATTAAATCTATAATAGACGAAGTTAGGTATAGAAAACAGCCGAATTTGTTGATACCAAAATTGGTTGAGATATATACATAAATATTAACAATATTAGCATAATTCTTCAATTACAAATATTTAATTGCATGTATAAATAGAACCAACAATTTGCTGGCATTTTTTTATAGCAGAAAAATTCTGATATTGATGCATTTTAGTGGCGTTTAGCTGACAAAATCTGAGAATTCTGACACTAGGTAAGATTATCAGAAGAGACTTAACCGAGCTTCGTTTGGCGACTGCAGAAGGTTATCAAGACATTACATAGTTGAATCATATAACTTGAGAAACATATCAAAAATTCCATTATTGAAAATTTTAAGGTTTCTGAGGGAAATTGGATAAATCAACGTACATATGTGAAGAAATTGTTTTTAGTCAAATTGTGTTTATATAAAAAGCAATTGCGCTATTGGCAAACTAGAGGTCTAACGTATGATTAAGTCCGGTTATAGTGGAATAAATCACGTCAACTAATATTTCAAGATCTTTCTTACTGAAACAGATATAAATTATATTCAATAGCGAAAGGTCTACTTAATTATTATTATGTTCAGCTTTGAAAATCACAATTTATATTACAGATAATTATATATTAACTGAATAGAATTAAAATAAATATTGTTGCCTCGATCAGGAATCTAATATATAGCTCGAGGCCAAATACAAAGATAGACATGCAACGAATTTGATTTTATTATTCACTTATATAATTTGATTTATAAAATGCCTTTGCAATCTTAACAGCCCCAATAAATTCAGGACACACTACACAAATATATATAAATTATTTTAAATAACTATAATTTTGTAGTTTATTGTATTTGGCCTTATAACTCTATATGTCATTTCATTCCGGACGATACAAAATATTACAACACTATAATATTAAAAAATTCTTCCCCCTTTTTAACTTAATATATATAATAATATTTTATTTCATGCCTTATCTAAAGGATCTCTTGTATTATATGTATATATGTATATATATATATTTTTTTTTATTAAAAGTCCTTCTCTTATATGCGCACATAAAATATTACGACAGGACATAAAAGATAATAAATTTCATAACAATTTCAAACAAAGCAAAAAAATAAAAAAAAAAATACGAGTAGGATACTCTGTAATTAAAGATTGTATATAATATATTTTTAGAATTTTACAAAATATTTATTATTTAGTATATAGAAGAAGAAATATATTATATTATTAAATAGCTAAATGTGTTTTTATAATTTGATATGAAAATAAAAATAATTTTCTACATAATCAGCAAAAAGAAATTATATAAGAAAAAAATATATTTTCCTTTTATTGATATTAATTTTATTTTTTAAAGAAACCAAAAACAAATCTTTTAATTCTATAAATATAAAAAATTTATATACAAAAATTATAATTCCGCAAAGAATTACGCACTTTGTATTGTTGGACAATTCTTATGAAAATGTTATTTAAGATTTAAATGAACTTAGTTTGAAATAAGGTGACGTACAGATATGATTAGATTTTTAGTTATTAATACGAGTATCTCTTAATATAGTGACAAATTAAAGGTCCCTAGAGGCTATACTATATGGTAGTCTAGTTTTGGCCATTAATCAACAGGAAATTGGGATTTGTGCAACTAGGCAACGAAATATTTACTGAAACAAAGAAGATCTCAACTGAATTAACCTTTTTTCTCATGTCCTTTTTGCAGATATCGTTCTTTATTCGGACATTTTGAATTTCTTTTTGTTCTTCACATTTTTTATGATATATTAGATTCGTTTTTTTTGCGTTCTTCTCTCTTCATCACAGATACAAGCTATTTCCAATCTTTTCCAATTTGTTTGTTGAAAGAATAATATGCATGTCCTTAAATAAATGACACTATAGCGTCTCCACAATCGATTCTCATAAAATAAACATTCAAAATTCCAAAAAATGTATAATAAATTTTGGAATTGCATATTAATGATAAAAGTAAGTATGAGTTGAGTGTGGCTAAACGCATTATCAGCTATACGTATACTACATCAAATTTTAGGTATTTTAATTAACTTTAATTCAAGATAGTATACGAGGCTATGCAACACTTGTAGTCCATACCCAGTTGGCTTCTAGATCTAGCCACAACATTCATATAACATAATTTAATATCTCCATTAAAAAACTGACAAGCATTTCAAAAGATATTAACACAATGCTTGTCAGTGTTTTAATTTAAATTATTTTTTTGCATAAAAATATCGATCGATTTCATTGTTCCACATATTTAATCCTTAATGATATCCTAATTCCAAATACAAAAATTAATTTAGATTTTCTATCACAATTCCGTTTCATTGTATATAATAAATATAAACCAAAGGATATGCCGTATACTGATCGAAGGACAGAATATTTACATAAAATTGGAACAAACCTTAAAAATATCTCTGTTAAAATAAAAGTTTTTTGTGTCTAACGTTTGCCTTGATATGTCCAACAAAAGTTCTCAAAAAAAAAAAAAAAAATAATGCTTAGAAGCTATATTTTATTAGCCATAAAACGTCAAATGAATTTTAACTATTATTAAGTAGTTATATTTATGATATTTTAAGGCAACATTTAGATGAATTTTTTTTTTCTGTTATTATTCAACTGTAAAGAAATTTTAACTATATATAAATGGCCAGAGAAATGTAGAGAAATTTTCTAGGTCAATGGACCAAAATGAAAAACCATTGTTAGAAGTAAAAAAAAAAACATAAACATTGAATTTTGAAAATTCATAAATTCTTGACTTTTTGGTAACGAGATACCATTATTTATTTATATTTTTCAATTGGACAATTGATTAATAAATGAAACTGGTGTTTTTCGAACGATGAAATTTACCAGAATTTTTAGAAATTTTCTATCTTGTACGAATTTACATTTATAGCTATTCATTTTTCGGTTCTATATTTATTGACATTAAAGTATACTGAAAGATTTTGTGATCTTTTGTGAAATGAATATTATACTATATTATAGAAAGGACAATGATTTATATCATTTTTCAAAAATTTGTTCTTATAATTTATAAACAAATTAAATATAATCCAATTTCTAATAATACCTTAAGAAATTAATTGATATAATTTAATTAACTTTTTTGTTTTTCATTAAATTAAGAAAAATAAAATAATTAAAATTGAACACAAAAACCCAGAATTTAAATATTTTAAGAAAATCTTTCTTACCTTTTGCAAAAAGGATAAAAATTAAATTTCAAATAAAGTCCTTGTTGTTCTTTAATTAACCAAATATATACCAAAATAATCCCAATATACTTAAATCTATTACTTCCTTTTTACATATATTTATTTATGGTAAACTAAAAAATAAGATATTTTAGAAAATGTGTAAGATACAAAACACATTTATAAAACTAAAACTACGAAATATTTAATACGGTATATACATATAAGTAATTTCCTTAATAAAGTTTACCAAAATTGAAATTTAACAATATGAATATTATTATTTTTTAAGTTTGAGCTTATAGAAAGGATGAAAATTATAAATATTATATACGGATTACAAATAATACCAATTAGGATAAATTTAACAAATTTGAATTGTAAATTTTTGTGTCAATTATTTCAATTTTGAATATTGAGAATTATATATTTAGATCTCTCTATTTTATGATATTTATAATTAATAAAATAATTTGAGGCCAAAAAGTATTATGATTATGAATAATAGGTTAAATAAATTGGATAAGGATTTTTTATGTAATTTTTAGAAATTCAGTGTTGGTAATTGCTTATATGAGTAGAGCTCCTACTGTAATAGAGTACTCCCTTTAACTTCTGAGTATAGGTGCTGATGCCTGTCTCGTTACTCTTCTCGTCTAGGTCTTCTTACTTTTTTCCACCTTCGATGGGTGCAGCCTTCGCTTACAGCTGGGACTTTGTCGACAGGCCTGCAAGAAAGTTTGAACGATATAGAATAAAATGGAATACCTGAGAACCTGAAACAGTAATGTGCCTAGCTGATTTAAACAACAAAATAAATATTGAAAATTCTAATTTAAAGTACTACTAAATTTAAAGTATAATGAATATTACATAATATTAAATAGTAAATTTAAACTTTAAGTAAAAAAGCCAATATACTTCAAATTATACTAAAAATATTTTTGTCTTTAAGACTTTTATCAAAAAATTTATTTTTTTAAAAAATTTATTTCTTTTCAAGAAAACTTTATAAATATTATAAAAGTTTTAAAACTTTATATGAATTTATCTGATAAACGTAAAATTATGTTTACAAAGTTTTTATATATACATAATACCAAAAAAGATTAAAATTGTCCAGTTTTAAGTCCATTTTGCTATAAGTGAAATGTACATTGAAAATTCTTTTTTAATATACGAAGGAAAATTAAAACTTAATATCAACTTTTTTTATGATTTATTTTAAATTTAATTTCCTCCAATATTCATTATAAAAAAAAATATTAAATTGGAAATATATTTTTGTGGTTCAGTTGGTAGTATACACAGAAAAATTCTGATTAACAAAAATTCTACATTTTATACAATAATAATCCGGATAAGTTATTTTCGAAAAATATGCCCGGGATAAATGAATTTGAAAAATAAAATCAATTTTTACCAAGTAAAAACTGTAGTGTATATAAAGATTTTATCCATTTGAAATTTGAAGTGCGCTACAATACCAACTATTTTAATTACACTTCAAAAGTTTCATTGAATTAATTTCTCTCTATAACATAATAGAGAAGAATAATTAGAATTTTCGCAAAAATATAATACATAACATTGTTTATAAAAAAAAAAAACGTTTTGTAACAATTCCCTAGAATTTGAAATAATAAAATTTTCATTTTCCTCGACAAATAGTTAAATTGTGAATATAATCTTTATATAGTATAATATATAATTTAGAGTTGTAATTATATTGATTATTGCTAATATTGTTCAGCCAATGAGTGGACAATCTCCAAAATACAGAAACTCTCAAAATACAGAAACGCGAGCTAAAGTTTTACTATTAATTCACTTTTAAAAGTAGCTGTATATCTTGTGTGGCATTACTTCACTCCCGAAAAACGAAATAATACCAAAATCCTGAAAATGGTATAATAGCATCTGTTTCCATCATCACCACCAATTTTACTAGTACATACTCTTAAATGAAATTCGTTTTACATATACATAAATCAACCTGGGATTTTGTATATTTGCCATTGACATTTTTAAATTGATAATAAAATGGCAAAGGTTTTAGATTTTTGTTTTTTTTCTTTTTCGAAATTATATGAACAAAACAGATACAACAGTGAGGATGCGGCTAGAAATTTTAAGCCTCCAATATTTAAACTCCACTTTATCTGTTTTAATAATTTTCCATCTGACGAACTTTATATATTTACAAAAACAAATGCTTTTCATATATCAGCTGCAATTTTCTATTATACTTTTCGTATGATTTAGTTGTTTTAACATTTTGTAAATCAATAATTTGTGAAATTTCAATTTTAATTTAAAATGGGAAATTTACATTATATGTATTATTTAATTTTTCATTTTTTTTACAATACTATTTTGTAAATATCTATTTATAATAAATATACTATGTATTTAATTTAGAAATTTAAATAATACTTGAATATTATACTATTATATTTTCAATTAGATGCGGAAAAATTATTTTCAAAATAATCTAAATTACAAATGTAAATATTTTATTCAATGTATACATAAATACATAATTATGTAAATATATAGATATGATTTAAATGTTTTGAATTCTAGGAAAATTTAGGGTTATTATTTCTGGAGTCTCTAATAAATTTTGTTTTTAATTATAGTTTTCCATTTTGTCTATAATTTTAGTTATGATTACATCTAATAAAAATGTAGTGATGATTTTCTACTCGTGCGTACTTTATGAATTGTAAATGTTATGATGATATTTCGTTGAAAATAATTATAATATAAATGGTATACTCTTTTTTCATTTTTGTTAAAAATATAGAAAACTTTGTCTGATATTTATGTTCTATATACGAAATTATAGATTTAAATCTCTATTTTCAGAGTCTATATGGATTTTTTTATTCTATCTTGAAAATTGAGTAAATTAGTAGAGCACTCAGAAGGTAGCTCTGTCATTTTGCAGAATTTTTTTTTAAATATAAATTTAAATTTAATCACAAATATTTAAAATAAATTTAAACATGATAATCATGTACAAAAATCTAATCAACATTTATTTATACGTAAAATAAATCCTTATTCAGAAATTCCTATTCATTTATTTAAGCATCAAATGTTTTTAAGGCAAATATGTTTTATAACTTTTTTTGTGTGTGTGTTTTTATATTCAAAAATCAGTTTATCATAGATTTATGTACCAGCTTTTAGATCATAATGAATTTATATAACTAATAGTAAGTACAAAATTATTTAGAAAAGAACATCCTTGAGGTAAATTTAATAATAAATAAAAATATTGCCAAATTTATGCTTTGAATTAAATTAAAAATAATAATTGAATAATGTAAAATTTGAATGTTAATTGTCGATATAATCTCAATGCCATAATTTCCTCTATGCTTGTATATTTAACATATAAGGTACTTATTTATAGAGGTTCTAAAATTACTTGATAAAGGTTCCCCGACAATATTTTACAATTATGGAGCTGTATTTTATATTCTTTTGACAAATGAGTGTCAGTAAAATCGAAATTATTTCAACATATTGTAACTAACATTTAACACTATTTCACGAGTATAAATTCAATGACACTATAATATTATTAACATGACAAAGCTACGTTAGAGAATCTCCTACTTGACTTCCTACTTTTCATTCTGATGTTATTACGATCTATAATAATATTAATTAAAATTTAAATACAATTAAATTTTCACCTGTAGTATTTGCTCATTATTAAATTTCCATTGCAGTATAAATTATATTTCCTAATCCATTTTATATAAATAATAATCATCTTAAAAATTCCCTTAACATCTAAAAGTAAAGTTATTAAAATATATAATTAAATTATTTATTTTGTTAAGAACAACGTTTCATCGAGTATATATGTACAATAATTTTACCGCATAGCGCAATGTAAAACAGGACTATTTGAACATTATATACTAAACATAAATATTGTATGTACATATATACAAAAATTAAACAGTTCACAATATAATTATGTTAAATACTATGTATATATCTAAAAAGTTGCTCACCTGTAAAATTGATAATATTTGCCATATTATTTTATACTTTATAATACAAACATTAAATTTAAAAAAAACGATGGTAATTACAATATTTACATAATATTATGTTTTTGTTCCTAAAATTTTTTTTAGAAATGTCAGTTTTTTTGGTTGTTATTATTTTATTCTCTTGCATCTGGGAAGAAAAGATAATTATTATTATAAAATCCGTTTTGATATATAACTTTTAGCTCTACGTATATATATATATAAAATTATATCCTTCAGGGCATATTACTAATTAAAAGACAAAATATTTCCCAGGTGAAATAACGTTTTATATGTACATATAAAATATGCTTTTTTTGTCAATTTTCCAAGGATTACAGAATATTTTTTACATAAAATTTTATGGAAAAAAAATATTATTTCAACTATATGAAAAAGCTTAACTAATATAAGTCTTACCTCAACATATATAAATATTTAAAAAAAAAAAAAAGCACTGAAAAGGAGCAGTTGAACTGATGATATAATTTGTTTAATTTAAAGTTTTTAGTTAATAATTTTTTTGAAAAATATTGATTTATTTTATAAAATGTTGTTTAATTTTTTATGTAAAATTTAAAATTTAAATTTTTTGGTTAATTAAATCATAATTGAAAATGATATAGATGATGTGGTGTAACAGTGAAATGAATTTTATTATAATTATATAAATTTTAATATGTAAATATGACGAATTATTAATTTATATTTAAATTTAATTTTATATTTTTCGCATAAATCATATATACATTAAATTTGTCTATTAAATTAACAATTTAAAAATTGTTTTATTGAATTCACAAGTAAAAATATTTATACTTAATTTGTTTGTGAAATTTTCAAATATAATTAAATTTGGGAATGGAATGACATTTCTACCTTATTTAATTTCTTAGAATTACACCTCTCCCGAATACATGACGTACGGCGTATAGCGTCTGTCAAAATCGTTTTATTTTGTATGAGAGCTCCCGAAATACGCGGCGTACGAACGCCGACAATTGGAATTTCCAATTTTTACGGGCGTATTAAGTATACTACAAACAGTTTTGACGTTTTATTTCGGGAGCTCTCATATACAAAATAAAACGATTTTGACAGACGCTATACGCCGTACGTCATGTATTAGGGAGAGGTCTTAATCTTAAAATTTTAACTTTACTTTGCTAATACCCAAAATTATAATATATATAGTAGGTACAACAATTCTACACTACTTGGTCAACAAATTTAAAGGACATCAAAGAATTCTATTTCATTTCTATATAATAAAAATTTAAAATCGATTTGCAACTTGTATAGCAATTTTCCATTACAAATATTATCCTTATTTGACATTCTTCCTTTATATATTATAATTTTTTTTGTTGTTGCAACCATTTTTTTTTGCATTATTAATTTTTAAATTAATTTTTATTAATAAGAAATTTTTTTTTTGTACAAAGCTAAAACTATTTTTAAACTAAAAAACCAAAAAAAAAAAAAATTTTTTTTGATTGTAACTTTTTTTCTATTCGCTACAAAAGCAAAGAAAAAAAATATTCTCCATTAAAATTTGTCTTATATACAAAATAATTCAGTTTTCCAGGAACAACAACAAAAAAAAACCATCAACTATTCAAGGATATACACGCGAAGACTTGTGGTAAACAAGAAAAAAAAAGTAGCTTTATCAAACTATTAAGTAAGTTTTTTTTTTTTGTACTTTTTTGCCATGGTGGAAATAGTAAAGAAATCCTTTTTTTTCTTCTATATTTTTAAAAATATTCTATTGTCAGGATAGTAAGTAGTTGCAATGGAAGTTATAAAAAGACCATCGAATAAAAACTCTGTATGAAAAGCAATTTCAGTTAACGTACGTGCTCCGAAAATCTAACAGAAAGTATATAACTTTTTTAAGCTTTAACACACTAAAAAAAATGTGTACATAAATAAATAAAAATACAAGTTTTTCCTTTATACCTAAAAGATATTTTCATAATATTAAAACATTTTCTTTTGTTAAAAAAAAAAAACAAATTAATAACAAAATTTTCTATTTTCTGTATCTTTAATATCTGAAAAGCGACTAGATTCCGGCGTTTTCCTTTAGCCAATACACCTACCACATTCCACTCATCTCTCTTTGAAGGAAGAAAAAAGGATCAAAAAAAGTTTATAACTGTGCTATGAATTTCAATTTCCTTACAGTAACCAAAAGGAACACAGTATTTTTTCACATATCCTTTTTTAAATTCATGCCGCTGGGTAATATTTTTTTATGTTGTATAGAAACGGAACGGAACTCAACCAAAAAAATAAATAAATAAAGTAAAAGTAAAAGTTCTGAAGAATTTTTCTTATGGGTATAAAATTGATAAAAAAAAAGTATATATAGCGGCGGCGAGTTACTTAGAAATTCATAAGTTCGAAATTTTCCTTCTACTCTGTTTTGTTTATTGGTTTATAAAAGTTTTAAATTTATTTTTTTTTTAATTATTTTTTTAAGTTTTTGTTAGTTTCGGTTATTATCTTTTCTTTCTATAATCCAATAATTTTTTTTTATCTAGTTTTTTAGTTGTCTTTAATTTAAATATCATCAAAATATTTCGATAAACTTTTAATATATTGAAGTAAATTTGGACAACAACAAAGTAAACAGAAATCAATGATGCAAAATGATATTTTATTATCCTGTGTGAATTAAGGATACATAATCATGTAATATGATAACCGACGAGTTAATCGAAAACGAGTTCATCGAATGATCAATTCATCGAATGACGAGTTAATCGAAAAAATATTATTTTCTAATTACACTTACGCATTGCTATTTTTTGAACTCGACGGGAATCATGTAATATGTGAAAAGTTAGTTGCAAAACTAGTATATTATCATATTGAAATGTAAATCTATGTTTCTATATAAATTTTTAAATATCATTTTCGTATGACATCACATCAACAATAGATGTGATATATATCTCGTAGCATTAGCCCAATACAATAATTTTATTTTAACTTGGAATTTTTATAATTATTGCAGACGCATAAATGCTTTCAAACTCATGCTGACTATTCATTTCCTAAGGATAACAAAAAAAATATGCCCACTGGCATACATGCAAATTCAATTTGCAAAAAACATATTTATGATCTTAATTCTATTTCGTCTTAAATAAATCATATTTATATGTAATACATAAGAAATTAATCTTGTATCCATAAAATTTACATAAAATAAAAATTATGTGCAAAAAAAAATATTCAATTCAATTTCATTTAATAATTATTTAATTTTATGTAACATGAAATCATTTATAATTTTTGTTATCTGGAATTCTATACGTTAAATAAGATTAAAATTAAGAGATCATTTGAACTAGAAAGATATTAAATGACCTCCAAACAAAATCTATAAACTTGTTAAATTATGATTTTTACTACAGTATATAAAAAACTATTTCCCTAATTATATTTATTATAGGATCTAACAAAACTATTATAAAAGGTATACCAAATCAAAATGAAAATAAATCTTCTTTAATAATAATTTTTTTGTTTTTACGATATCCTATAACTCTTTCTGTTCATATATAAAAATATATTTTACTTTTACGATTGATTTGAATCTATTAATTTTTATCAGGCAAAAATAAAACACGAAAAAATTTATTACTTATACAATACATATTTATGTCCGGTTTTTACTATCTTAATTTTTCTATAATATATGTTTTTGGTTTACTACTTTTTTTTCATAAGCGCATTTGGGACTACAAAAAAAAACCCTTGTTTTGGTCGTAAACGAAAAGATAATGAAAAACAAAACCAAAAAGCAATGAATTCAAATATGTAATAAAAATGGCCGAAAATATAAACTTAAATTTATCTGATTATTTATTTTCATGTTCACACTTTGTTTTCAGCAGAATTTATACTCGTATAGTATTTTTAATATTATCCTGATGGGTTCATATAGTCAAAGTCAATCCAAAAGGAGTTTTACTAAAAAAATTATCTGCCAGTTAAATTAAAAATATAATCGATACATTAGTTCGATTTTATGGAATAGCAAAAAAATGTTTTATATAATTTTTTTTTATTATTATCTCGAAATAATAAAATCTTGATCATAACATAAGGATATTTCTTTTCACCAATATCATAACTGAATGTTGAGCAAAATAAGGATGTACTGCAACTTAACAACTGGCGACACAAATAAGAAATAAGGGAATATTCAATTTTAGCTGAAAAGGAAAGGCGATATTACCCAAATCTATTAGAAAGATTTCTCCGTCAATATTTTTAGTCAAATTAATTTTCTATCTAAGACACGAAAGAAATGTAAAAAAAAATTTGTACGGATTACATGAAATTTTTTTTAATTGAATTTAATATTAAAAATCGACTCGCGATAGTTGTAACAGTTAGCATTTATGTTCTAAGCATTTTGTTATAATCTCATGTTAATCACTAGAAATATGAAACCTGTAATGAAAAGCAAAAAATTGAAAATGTTTATTTGCTCGCAAATAGGTGATATTTGAACTTACCTGGAATAAATTAATTAACTAACATATATAAACACATTTCATTCAGGAATTAGTTCCTCGGATTATTCCTGAGTATAGAATCCTGAGTATGGATGTATTCTAATTGAAACGCTAGTTAAAATAATTTATACAAATGCAACAGGATATACTATGCTTACCGAAATTTTAGAAATTTTACCATAAAAAAATACTAAGTGTTACTAATCTATTCTAGGCTCTTATTTCATTTATCCTCTGTCAATTATTTTCCTATTTCCTATACATAAATATAAATATTGTTAGGAAATTATACAACCCTTGTAATTGTATGCCAAAAAATGAATAGACTTTATCTGATGAATGATTTTCTATTCTATTCCATGTAAATATTTAATTTAAGTATTAGCGGATTTTATATACCATATGGAATGTAAATATTTTTATCCATCAAAAATTATGTATAATTCCACAAATGATAAGAATAACAACAAAAAAAACTAAATATTATCATTCAGGATATAAAATAGCATAAAAAAGAAAATATTCGGGATAAACCATATATGACTTTGTGTGGTTGAGTTTTGTGGATTTGTTGAAGGATAACTTATCTTCTTTTTTTTATATATTTATGGGAATTTTGATGAGGCATTTTTTTATTATTATTATTATTATTATATTTTTATATTTTTTAAAGGATCTTTTTTTTCTCTGATTTTATACATTTTTTTGGTTATATAAAGAAAAAATTTTTCATCATAATATTTAAAATTTATTATTAAGACTGTAAAATATTTATTAAAGGATATTTTAAAAGGAGTTATACACATTTAGATATTTTGATTAGGTAAAAAAAAATTTTTTTTTCGATATTATTCCCAAGGATATAAAAATGTTGTTGTTGTTGATGGAAATTATTGTAATTTTCATTATTATTATATAGAAAATGTATTATGGAAATAAAATATATAAAAAAAAAATTAAAATTTGAATATTAAATCTGATTTAATAAAAGAAAAGATTTTGATTTTTTTTATTTATTTATGAACAACAAATTTTTTTTATATGTGCTTTTAGCTTTATGACAAAATTGTATTAGAAATTTCTGAACAAAAAAAAAACTTTTTAAAATTATTTTGAGGAATAACAAAATTCAGATTTCAACGAAAGGAAAATTTTATTTATGAATATTTTATATTAATTATTTACTTTATTTAGTCTTTATTAATATGCTTAATAATTTTTTAAAACTATGAATTACACTTAAGTGTACAGAACTTGATTGTTAGGCTTTACAGAATTATAATACTTCCTTCGTTTGGTCGTCAGTTCGTTGTACTATAATTAAATTTACAAATCCAAATCCAATTTAATTGTAAATTTATTACCCCAATTATAATTTTATCCATAACGTGGAAAAAGACTCCTTGTGCATATTAAAACTTGTGCAAACTTTTCCAAACTTGAGCAAATTAAAAGATTTTTTTAATTCTGTTTGGATAGTTTTCTGTTATTGATACCAAATTTGTCTATATTGGAAAATGTCACACCAAAAAAAAAAAGGGGGTTAAGGTTTGGTGTCTATCGACGAGGAATTTTAATTATAATCAAAATATCCAAACCAATTCCTAATATCTTTAAATTTGCCCGAGTTATAGCAAGAAAACTTGAAAAAAAGTGGCTACAATTAGGGAGCCACCTTCTGAGTGTGTCAATTTACTATAATACAATATAGATTTTTAAAATAGAGATTTCAATCTTTAATTTCGTATATGGTACATAAATATCAGACAATGATTTCCATATTTTTTTAACCAACAATAAATCATCGATTTACAATTCAAAATTTCACATACAATTCTATATTTTTTTAAAAATTTATATTTAATGTAAAAATTCTTTAATTTCTATTAATTTGAATTTATATATAATTTTTAAATTATTTTAAAATCTTTTCAAATGAAATTATCACAAAAGTATCATTAAAAGAAAATCAAATTTTATATCTTTCAGGTATAAAGTTTCCATTTTTTGTTATTGTATAATTCTAAAAAGTAAGAAATTTATCATCTTTAAAAGTCTTTTTTTTTTTATATTTCTATACTAAACTTTTATTCGGATTATTACTCTCATTCATCTTAATAACTTTTATTTTTGCCATTCTTCTTTTCATAATGTATGAAACAATTAATTTACCTTGTCTTAAGGTACTATATTAAATTTAACTTGTTCAAATATTTTGCAGTGATTTTTCCAAGTCGTATACCAATTCTAAGTATTCATTTTCCTTTTCCATCGCCATTTTATTTATTATTAAGTATTATGAAAAAACTTTGATGATTAAAGTGAAACTTTTTGACCAACTCTATTTAACTGCAATAAAATGATAGTTTTTTTACCTTTACTTTTTATTTACCTTTTTTGTCTTACATAAATAAACAAATAAAAGATTTTCATTTATGGGGATAAGTATTACTCCTATTATTTTTTTTGCAGAAAATAAAAATTAAATATTATTATCTTCAATAGATTTTTATTGGAAAAGTTTTGGGTAGAATTTTTTTTGTTGTAAAAAAAGATTTATTATAAAAATCTGTAAATTGTGAAGTTTCAGACAACAACAAACAGGAGGAGGAGAAGGAGAACAATAATATAATTAACATATTTTATAAAAGTTTTTTTTCTAAAAGATTTTTCTTATTAAATTTTGTCGAAGAATTATATATATTTTTTTTAAATTAAAATCACGTAACATCAATTATTGTTTTTTTCGATCATTTTATATAATTGGGTATAATAAAATCACTGAACTCTAACATTTAGAAATTAATTTTGGTGTTTGGTTTTATAATGACTACTTACTATATACAACAAAATGTCACAATGTCAAGGTTAACTCTCTGTCTGGATAAGTTTTTCCGGGTTTAGTTGTAAGAATTTTTTTTGGTAAGTTTTTCTGCAATGTAAAATAATTTCATATGGAATTTTATTAGTGTATTTGATGTTAGAGATCTAATTTCAATTGCATTTGCATAACTATAAGGAAAACTTAAGCATCATCCTCACTTCAGCTTCTTCCCAATACAGAAATGAAAGTATAATAATTATTTTTTGACTCGGCAGTGGCTTAGTGTCCAGTGTCGAGACCAATATTGTTGACAAAAATCGGCTAAGAAGAATAGCTGAAAATTATAATTTTTCCACTATAAAGTGGAACTTTATGGTTGGAATTAGCATGGTCAATGATTTTGTAATAGTAAAATCGTTGAATCAACTAACATTACGAAAACGTCCTATATATGACCCATGAGAGGGTAAAGGAATTGATTATGAAACATCATAAAATCTCATCAAAACATTGAAATTGTACAACAAAATAGATGGAAGCCATTTTCTATATAGTCTAGAAAACTAGAATGAAACTTCTACAACTGAATTTCTTTGGTACTATATTTACTAATCTATATAATTTTTGTAAATTGTAATAGATACGCAGATTATAACAAACTCATATAATATGTAGTAACAATTTCTGTAATCTATATAAATTAACTAAAAAGGTCGAAAGGATATCCAATTTATATAATTTTTACATTAAAATTGCCTTTCATAACTAAATTTCCTTTTATTTTTACAAAAAAAAAAAAAAATTTTAAAAATAATTTTCACGTACCAAAAATAATTGTCAATCTCTTGGGAAATGTCCAATGAACACACATTTTTTATATACTTACATATATATAACTAAAGTAGATAAGTATAGGAGTATAATTTTTTTTATGAATCATTTTGGTTTACAATAGAAATAATAATTTTTTTGAAAGGTCTAATTTAATAAATAAAAACAGAAAAAGGATAAGCCAATGACCTTCGAAATAGTTATCAGGTGTACTGTGTACAACATCAACAACAATTTTAATAAGGATCAAAATATTATTTTTTGCCCAATGAAAATAAATTTTCCCAATAATATTTAACTTAAGCCACACAATTAATTATTTTAAATTCATTTATTTTAAAAGAAAATTTTATAATAAATAATCTAAATTTGTATTGCCAATTAGTCAATCTTCAAACCATTTTGGTTTAGAGACTGACTATATAATTTATAATTTAAGTATTGAAATGGACTTTAAACTGACCATTTTGTAAATAATTATTCGAAATTAATCATTTAACTGATAAATAAAATAAAATAAAACCAATAACCATTATTTTTATACAAAATATTTATATTAATATTCCAATCTCTTTACTATTTTTCAAATACTTTATATATACCATTATCCATAAATTGATGATTTAACTAATGTGTTATAAATTGTCTATACGGTATTACAAATAGTTTCAAATTACCAACAAAAAAAAAAAAAAGAATGAAAAATTGTAAACGATTCGTTAACCATAAGCACACATCATGAAATCGATTTATAAATATTTCAACATATATCCTTGAATTTTTGTTTATTTGAAATTTTCCAACAATAACATAATCATTTCTTGTATGTTTTATTCCTGGCTGTCATACAATGTGCATTTGTGCACATACACAAAAAAGTAAGAAGACAGAAAGAAATAAAACACACACAAAATTGTCACATTTTAAAGGAAGAAAAATCATTTCCACAAAAGATATTTTTCAAAAAACGAAAAGAAAAATGCATTGTGTGTAAATTGCATTAAATTTGTTTTTCTTCCTTTTACGTGATATGTTCTTGATTTCATACCATAATTTAAAGAGTTAACATTTTTCAATGGTTTCAAATTGTTTCCAAAAAAAAAAAAAGAAGAAAAGAGGAATTTAATTGAGTTCAATATTTTCTAACCAATTTTTTTGCTGCAAAATATTATTCGCCATAAATTGATTTAAGTTGAAATATATAATAAATCATTTTGGGAAATCTAATTAAAAAAAAACTTAAAAATTATTAATGATAATGACTTTAAAGCTAAATAGATTTTGTGTTAAGTAAAATATTTTTGACTTGTACAAGGATTAAAAATTATAAAAACAGATTAAAAATTATAGATTATTAACAAATTTATTGTAAATATTTTTGTTTTCATCCAGGGGAGGAAAACAGGATTTTAAAGGATATTAATAATTCTTAATTTACACTAAAATAATTCTGTAATTAACGAGAAATTATAAATCATTTACTAATCAATCGTGAAATTCATGATCAATATTTCAATTTTCATATAGAAAACTTAGCAACATATAATCCAAATAATAATTGTCTCGGTAACCAGGATAAATTAAGTTATGAAAAATTGCATACAGATGGCAATAGCATTTTTTTTTTGGTGAATAAATCTATTTTTTAGTTCAAAAAAGGACTATGAAAAGCTGAAATTTTTATATTAGAATTTATTATAATAATTAATTTACTATAATTTAGTATTTGATTTATTAAAAATTGATTATTTCAGAAACGTTCCACAAAATAATATTTAAAACAATTTTATTAATTGAATAATATAATATTTTTTTTTTGGAAACATTATTTTATTTCTAATTTATGGTATGCCTTTAAAAAACCCCGGAATTATTTTATTTTAATATACTCCATATATTTATTACAATTGCAGTAAAATGTCTATTAAAAATTTTTTTATTTATGAGACTTCCTTAATGTTACCGCATGTAATATTGTCAAAAATGTATTTTTTTTATATATTAAAAAAAATAAAATAAAATAAATATATGTAACTTTGTGGCATATCACTTTTATGTAATATCATCCGAATGTGTGCCACTTTCATTTCATATATTTATATTTTTCTTTAAGACTATAAAAACTGGAAATTTATGACAATTTCATTCAAATATATGCGAAATGTAAATATATAGTAGAGAAAAAAGGCATAATAAAAGCTCATAAAAACAAATCCTTAAAAATATTTGGTTTTTTTTTTTGTTGTTGTCTCAAAAAACATATAACATTACGTAGCTTTACGTCATCATTTAGTTTAGTTTTATCGTATATATTACTTTTAAGAACAATATTTAGTTTTTCGAATGATATTTTGTCGACAGATTTTCCAAAATTTAGTTACAAAGTTTAGTTTTTAGTTAAGAATGTAGAAAAAATGATAATTTATATAATCAGATAGAGTCATTTTGTATTATTATATTGATGATGAGTGGTTGGTGGTGGATTAGTGTCTAGTTAATAATATTGAGGACGGTGACAGTACAGTCATATATTCAATAATAGGCCCATGTTCAATCACACAGACTGAGACCATCAAATACTATCCTTATCTGCCACTACATAATTTAATTAGTCAATTTGCAACAATAAACCTCTCTAGAAACCTGCATAGTAGAAGAAAATCTAGAAGCCTGCATAGTATTGGCCTCTAAAATTTCAATAATATCATAAATCGAATTTCTCGCCACAATCGAATTTTATTTAACTGATTAAGTCTTCTTCATTTTGATTCTTTAACCTTAAATATTTTCTCGATTCTTTTAAATTTTTTTTTGTATAAATAATTATTACTTTATCCCACGAGTAACCTAAGGAAATTAACCATAAAACTTTTACATAAAAGAGAAAATTAAGATCGTATAATATGAAAAAGGAATAATAAATATTTACAAAGTACTTAAAAAAAAAAATAGTGTAGAAAAGTTGTGAATGTTTATTCTATGTTTTGATACATGTACGTATATAATAATCGACTTATTACCACACAAATATCATCACTTTACTATGCTAATAAAAATTCATTTTCATTTGTGTGTGCTTTGTAAAATTCGCTTGCTTTTTGTTGGTTAAGGTTTTATTTTATTAAAATATTGTAACATTTTTTGATGTGGAAGAGGCTTCCTTTATATCAAATGCCATATCAAAATTGTTACAAACTTATACAGAAAAAAAAAGTATAAAAAGGATGGTTTTTTTGGTTTGTTAATGTAGTTAATTTTTTACTCCTTTTTTTTTGAAATTGTATTGAGTACTTAATTCGATTTATTGAAAAGCTAAAGTTCATTTAATTTTTATTCTATATTTTTGAAAGGTTGAATTTTAAAGAATTCAAGGATATTGATAAGTAAGTAAGTTAATTCATGCATTTACTTTTTTTACAGATAATATTTTCCTTTTAGATGAGATTTATTACTAAGGTATTAGAATTTCTGAGCTGGTCTAGTCATTTAGTCATTAGTACCTCACAACTATATAGTATAATGATAATGATCCCTGTTTCGTCGTCGCGACTACAAAATCTACAAAATTGTTCTACGGATTATCCAATTGCTTTTAGATTTTTAAAGACGTTTAAATGAAAATAAAGAAATCCTGTTTTTCTTCCTATTAATGTTAAAAAATTCAATAATACTAAATTTAAGATTATATTTACAATTCTATTTTTCTTAGTCCTATGGATAAAATTCAAGGTTAAATAATTTTGTGTTGATGAACACACAAAAAAAGAAAAATCGATCCAAAAAGGAAAATTCCCTTTTCATAATATAAAAATTTGTTATACAATATTTTTATTAATATTCATAGAATAAATTAATATTTCCATTTAATAACCTTCAAAAACAGTATATAAATTTAATCACTTATTTAATTAAAAATCGTTTTATATGATAATTTTTGTAACGTGTAATAATTACTAAACAACAAAAAAAAATCATTTTTCGAATTATCTGTTTTCATTTTTTTTTTTACCATTTTCATTTTTAGTCTAACATCAAATATACATTTCCCACAGGAAATTACAAATTTTGTTAATTAATATTATCACACACTATTTATATGTTATAATAACATTGAAAATTTATTAACATAATATTACATAAAAAATAAAATGTATAATTAAAATTAAATTTCCGTATAATAAAAATAATGAAAAAAAAATTAAACGATGTTTTATTAATTGCAAGGATTTTATTTAGGTTCAAAGGTGCGATAGTATGAAAGGAATCAAAGGAGTCATAACAAAAAAACACGGAATCATCTAAAAAAAATAATAGAAGATGGCATGGGCTCATTGATTTGGCATCAAAACTCTTCCAATTATGCCTGATTACAACACATCGCAAATTAGTTTGGTAAATATGAGATTCGATCAAATCATGAACTTTTAAAGAACATTTTACGGTTTGTGAAATTATAGAAATAATGAAGGAGTCAGGACATTTACTTATATTTAAAATGATGGAAACAAAAGGCTTAAATATGATTTTTGATTAAAGTTCAGAGGGCGCCAGAAGAAGAAACTTGAGATCAACAGAGAAATACATGTATAACGCTGGATAATTCATTTAACCAATTCCGCGGGCTCCCTTGTGTTGGCTACTTTTGCTGTCTATACATGATGATAAAAATATACACAAAAAGGATATTATAAATTTATTCGATAAAATTCGCAAAGGTCTGTATTTTCGGAGAGTTTTCAATAAAACTCTATCATAGATTTCAGTAGACTTCCAATAATTTGTCTAACAACTTCCAATAATTTGCCTGCGGAAGTAACAAGTTCCCTCATAATATTCGAAATTTGACAATAGTTTTGCTTAAATCTCTGTTAAAGCAGGAAACTAATTAAAAATTTATGTGTTAATTTCATCACAGACTGATAGCAATTCGTTTGAACATTTTAATTCACTTGAAAAACAAATTCGAACATAAATGAAAATGAAAATTTGTTATTATTGATGTATAAAAAAAAAATCAACACAATTAACAATAGAATCCTTTTTAAACACCTCGTTTGTTATTATTTTTCCTATTTATGTTTTCATTCACAAACGACAAATAAAACAATAAAAAAAATTGTGATAAACTGAAAAACGAAAAACAGAAAAATTTCTCTTTTGACTTATTTACATTTTCATCGCTTAAGCTCTTTGCCATTTTAACAAAGGATAACACTGTAAAATGTTAAAAAGTTATTTCCTAAAGTATCCACTTTAAAAATGTCCTTTTTATTTTGGGATTTTGTAAATTTGTTTCTTTTTTTTCTATATTTTCTTTTTTCTTTTTATAATTTTCATTTAAACTTTAATTTTGTTTTATTTTTCATAAAAATGATGAAAAAAAACTTTTGAAAAATTTCATTACCAAAAATTAAATTTAATCAAAAATTAAAGCATTGATAAAAATTATTGTAGTTTTTTTGTAAAAAGGATTTTATTTGTCATTAAATTTTTGTAATTTGATGGTGAAAAAAGGTGCTAAGAATAATAATATTTGATAGATAACTGGAGTGCATAGATAACTCGAGTTAATTATCTCATTTTAGGTATAACTTGAGCTCATAGGCATATCTGATATATAAAATCTCATAGGTATATATGTGTACAAATATAATTATTGTTATCCTAATTTCATCAGAATCGGTATCTAAACAGAATTAATAATTCTAATATTTGAAGAAAAAAACAAGAACACCTTAATTTCTACTACACCGCACTCTCTATTTGACAACAAACAAAACAAAAATTCTAATAATGTACCCGAAGGACATATTTTCACAATATCCTTTTTATTATTTTATTTTGTTGTTATTTTCTGTTGACCATTTCAGTATATTCCTGGACATCCATATATTAAGGAATTTATTAGCAAAATATATATTATACTGTTAATCTTAATAACAGCAAGTTTAGAGGATTATAAGAATCTAATAAGTAGAGTTTATTAGAAAATGTCATTTCTGTACTCGTTTATACGAGCATAAGGAAAAAAGAATATGTCAAAATTATTCTAGTCACGTGAACAATATACATATATATATAGCTACATAGTACATATATTTAATTTTATTTGTATATTTGCTACAAGGACGATGAAAAGGACAATATTTTTTATGAAAATAATCCACCTACAAAAATAAATAAAAATTATTGTACGGGGAGGAGAGGCAAAACAAAAATTGATTGGAATGATGTTAAAAAGAAGGGTAAAAGGGTTTCTCAAATGATGTAAAAAAAAAAATAAGAACATAAAAAGGATATATATGTTTTGTGATGTGCGTCCAAAAAGACAGAGAAATATTTATGTTTCGGTATTTTCTGTAAATTGATATTATTGTAATGTTTTCATATATACATACATGAATTTGACATCTATATATACATATAAAATAGATCCTTACAGGATATCAATTTTTCAATTATACATATAACAAAAAATTTTTACTTTTATTATTCGTGTTTTTTTTTTATTATTATTATTACTGATTTTTATTAGGTAAATGAGATGTTTTAGTATCAATTCCATTTCAATTGCTGAAAGTACATATACCGAAGCATTTATGTATATTGGATCGATATTTAATTTGAAAATGTAATTTACAAGCATTTCTTCTCTATTAAATTAAATATATAATTTTTATTTTGAGAAAATAATAATAATAATAATATAATTTTACTTAGAAAATTGAATGTTCAGAGGATCAAAGTTGAAAAGTATAGATTTTTTTTTTACAAAAAAATTACATCAATGGAAATAAAATTGATTCGATAGTTGTTCAATTTTGTCAAATGAAATTTAGAAATTTGTTAAGATTTGAAATGAAATTTTGTTAAAAAATTGAAATTTTGTGATAAATTGAAAAGATAAATGAATTTTTTTTTATGCAATTTAAATCTTCAAATTTTAACTTATGGTTTTCATGAAAGTAGAAAAATTTTGACACATTTTGAAATTAGTTTTAGCAAGATTTAACTGATATTAAATAGTCCGAACATAGAATTAGATTGATCCGAGGCTCATAACAGCTATGAACTAAACTCCGGGACCTAAATGCACCTTATCATAATAGTATATAGATATACACTACTGCAAATGTTGCTATCTTTTTATTATGATACATTATAGTATACATTAATAATTATCTCAATTTTTTTAAGTTTTTTAATCATGTACAAACTTAAATATAAAAATTTCCATTCGAGGTCATTCCTCACCTATTATATTAATTATCTCTACTCCTCTATTATACAGTCTTCAAAAATATACAAAACAGGACCGTATACTCTATATTTCATAATAATAAAACATAAAACACATTTTTTTCAGTCCTCTGTTTTCCGTTTTCCTTTTTTTTTCTAAGTGAAAATTCTCGTACTATAAGAAATTTTGTTTTATATATACGAATATTATATTTTTTTAGTGAACTTTATCAACACAATGTAGGGTGCTTAAATGATAATATCATATTATGGAAATGCACTATTTTCCGGTATATTATTTATAATATATACTACAGTTATAACTCTATATATACTAGCAACACATTCTGTCAGAAAATTTATGCTGTTAGGACACTTGACAGGAAATTTATATATAACATACCACAAAAACTTTACCACCAGCTAGCAAAATAAATATATATATAAATCTAAACAAGCAAAAAAAAAAAGGAAAAAATTCTTATTTTTTTTTATCATTTATAATAATATAGAAAATTTCAATAAACGAAGTGAAACGTATAACAGAAAAAATGAAATCCATGCACCACAGGATGCTATGTTGTTGATTTTTTTTATTGCAGCTTGCAACTACCAAGAACAACAATTGCATATTAAATCTATATATTTATTTTATATAATAATAATGATATCACTGGAAATGATATTTTTGAAGCATTAGTGAAATAAAAGTATAATATTTTATAAAGGACATAAATACTTTGTATATAGTAAATCATATGAACTGTCAATTTTGAATGAAAATCACTTTAAATTGGCTGCATGCTATCTAGTTATTTCTACAAAACAATATATGTTTTATCGTTTCATTATATCGACATTAGGTTATATATTTTGGTACAAGAATTTGGTGAAAGCATTATTAATTTGCCCGAGTTATAGCAAAAAAAAAAACCTAGAATAAATGTTGTTTTTATTTTCACATTGACTCTTTTTTCAGTTTGGCTAAAAATATAGAAATCTTTGTCCGATATTTATGTACCATATACGAATTAAAAGATTGAAATTTCTATTTTCAGAATCTTTATGGTTTCTTATTGTATTATTTTACATTGGAGCACTCAGAAGGTGGTTCCCTAATTGCAGACTTTTTTTTCAAGTTTTCTTACTCTAACTTGGGCAAATTTAAAGTTATTTGGAATTGGCTTGGTCATTCCTATTATTATTAAAATTTCCCGTCCATGGACACCAAATTTATCAATATATTGGAGAATATGTCAATGTTTTACGCCAAAAAATGTTTTACGTCATCATTTCCAACGAAACACTTAGTTATTTTAAAATTTTCGATTAAATTCTAAAGAAATCTTTACTAAAAAGATTTTAGAATAAATTTTATTAATTTAAAATTTCACAAAAATTAACAAACATTTTATAATATTCATAATATAAAATTGTCAACCCACTCTGTAAAATTTATTTATTATTGAAAAATTATAATTTCAGTGAAATAAATCGTTGTCTTAATTTGTTTTTAATTAAGCTCTGATAACCAACCTTTATTCTGTTCAAAGATATTTTCACAATTTCATTTTGGTGGAACAAAAATTTGGGAATTAATAATGCATTAAGATATGAAAAAAAAAATCTGTAAAAAATTTCAGATTTACCAAGAATTTTCCTTTTTCTGTTAACATTATAAAATTTATTTAAAATCTTATATTTTTTTATGGTAATTATTTGTCGAGTTTAATATAATGGAAATGTTAAATAATTTTCGGTTAATTTTGTGCAAATTAATTTAAATAATATTAAATAGTAATTAAGGTCATAACAGAATCTAAATAATCAATTAGAAAATTCGAGTCGTTAGGATTGTTAAAAATTCATCACAATTCTGCTTGGTATATTAAACAAAATCGAAATTTGATAGTTCTGAGATGCCATTTAAATATCGAAGTATATTAAATAACTTCTGCACAGTATTCTGTAAGTATATGAATTTGATATATGCAACTCAAAAGTTAGGTGGCCCTTAATACTATCATCTGTAAAACTTCTGGTAAATAAAGTTAATTATATATAAACTTTATCCACGCAACTTAAAATAAACTTTATTACAGAAAAACCAAAAATTTAAGATATTTAATTTAAGAAAAAACTTTTCTTCCTATAAATTTATGAATAAATTTAATATTTTAAATCAATATAAAATTATCCTTAGAGGAAAATATCATTTTTCAACACAAATTTTCTTCTTCTACTATCAAGTAAGTATATTTTCATAATTTTTAAAAGAAAAATCATTTTCTACATGAGAAAATAACAATTTGCTTTTATATTTTCTTCGATTTTTTTTTTCTTTCTTTTTATGAAAGAAAATCAATTGCTAAAGAATTTTTCCCATCTTTTGTGGATATTATAATTTCACTTGATCATGACAACAACAAACATTTCCCAAATTATTGTGTTTTCTATGCTTCTTAGACATATATATATAAATTTTTGTGTTGTTATATTTTTCACTTATTTTCTTATATAAATAAAGAAAAATATTGATGAGAGCATAAAAGTTTTTCTTTAAAATATTAAATACTTTTTTTTTTTTTATTATTTCAATTTTCTTGAGAGATTTTCCAGTATAGCTAAATGTTTTTTTATTATTTCGTTAAATATATAATTTAATTTGCAAATCTGTTTGTTTGGATATTTTGCAGTTTTGATATATTTATCTAAATTAAAGGAAAATGTGATTTGGGATAAATAAAATCTTACAGGATAATTGTTATTTGAAAGATTTTGGAATTCATTTCAAATAAAAATTACTTTTGTGTTAGCTGGTATATGAAAAAAGGATAATATAATTGTATAGAGAGTAAAAGATTTTAATAGACAAATATTAGATTGTTTTCGATAAAAATAATAGAATATAAATTTTTAGTATCTATTCCAATATAGTTATTAGTGGATCAAGCACACAAATTAAATTGATATTCCATTTTCAAATTAAATAAAATAGAATTCTGTGCAAATTGTTTCATTTAATTTGAAAATGGTATAAAGGAAAATGTCCTGAAAAAAAAATTAAGGAAAATATTAAAGTTTTGTTTGCTTCTTCTCAGTTACATTAACAATATAAGTCGAAGGATTCTGCCCTCTCACGAGAAGAGAGAGAGCAGCCAGTAACCGTGGTGAGGAGATGTGAATTAATTTGGATTCTAGTCGAAATCACTGAAAGGTGCGGTTGCTGGTTAGTTCGCGGCAGATTTTAGTTTAAATATTAATTATTAAAATAGATATTATATTTAAATTCAGTTTTAGTTAAGTTCAGTAAATCGTCGTTTAATACCTTTGAGAAAATTTTGAGTACATGTTGCAATTTTATATTTTTTTTTTTTGAAGTTTTTTGTTCTGAAATTCGTGTAATGTCTTGGATGTTCCTTATGGCCCAGTAGCAGTATATTGCTCTGGGAAATTTAGATCATTAATTACTTTCTTTTGTATAATTTCGATGGAATAGTATTCATAAAATATCTTAAAGTATAGGTATTCTTACTGTAATGGCAGGTAGCTATAGATTAGGCCAAAAAAAATTGACGGATTCGTTATAGATTTTTAGACGAAATTGTAACATACGATCGAGTCCACGACTAAGAAAGGTCTGCTCGAGTTCATTCAACATGAATTAACGAAATAATATAATATTAAATTGAACAATTGAACCCCTTACAAATTAACCAAAAATTCATGAAATTTAAAACATAAAATATATTTTAATTTAATTATAATAATTCTATCCACAATTCAAAATACTTCCTTAAATAATTATACTTAAAATATATAATTAAACATTTTAAAATATCACTTCTTCTTCTTCTTTTTTTTGGTTTAAATTTAAATCAACCAAAAGAAAAAACGAAAACAAATTAAGATAGTAAACCATATTATTTTTCGTCCAAACCTACAAGCGATATCACGCAAATAAAATATATAGAGAATATTTTCTACCTTTTGAAGTTTGTTTTTATCAAAAAAAAAATATAAAATTTCGTCTGTTTCAATGTTTTATATAGGACATTTTCCAAAGTCTACCATAAATGTATGTGTATATAAATAAATATTTTGTTTATTAAGGTTAAAATTCAAGGATATCTTTTCTACAAAAAAGAAAAATCAACCTTTTTTTTTCAACAACACAAAAAAAAATAATAATAAAGAAATTATTTTCCCTTCTCTCTATAATTTATCATCGCGTATATAGAAACTTTTTGGTTGTGTATTAATTTTAAAGTCAAGGTTGCCACCATATAATTTTTTTTATTTTATTTTTTGATAATTTCCTTTAATGTTTTCCTTTAAAACCGCCTTTCTATGCTTTGTACAATAAAATATAAATAAATGAAGGAAAAATATAACAAAATAAACAAGGAAATAAAGGAAAACTGCTTTTATAATATCACGTCCTTATTACAAAATCGATTTAACCAAAAAAAAAAAATAAAGAGGTGGGCCTCAAATTTTTTTTTTATAATTGCAAATTGTAAAATTTATGAGGAAAATTTTGAATTTTTTTTTTTTGCTTTTACTTTTTGCTGGAAAATAATATAAAAATCGATTTAAAATGAAAAATAAAAAAACAAATTTTTGTTTTTTGAAAAAGTTTTAACTTAAAATTATATTTTCGAGGAAAAATCATCTTTTCATTTTCATTATTATAAAATATTTTCGTGGAAAATCTTAAATTATAAATTTTTGATTCTGTGGGAAATAATTTTTTATTGAACAGATTTAAAATTATTAATTTGATTGGAAAGAAAACCTGGGAAAAGAAAAATGAAAATAATTTAGTTATTTATTTTTTCAGAAAATTTTAATCACAGCAGCAAAATTACAAGTTTATTTGTAAAATTTTCCAGCCAAAAAAGAAAATAAATAATAAAAATTTAAATATTAATTTTTCTTCTCTGAAGTTTCATTATTTCCTTTCCTTTTCTGTTTGTTTTTCATTGTAATTATTATTATAAATTATGATTTTCCTGCTGATTGTATTGTAATAATGTTTAGTTAAAAAAGGAAAATTTTCTCATTTTCATTTAGAATTTGCTGGATATATGGGAAATTATTTAGTATTTATTTATTGTGCTCTTGTAATCCCCTTTACTGTTTATATTATTGATGAAAAAAAAGGATATTTACAACATATTTGATATTTATGTAGCAGTAGGGGTAAGATATGTTTTTGAAATATAATAATGTAAAATGGGAAATTTCTTGCTATTCAAAAACGGGAATTTTGTTGAAAGCTTTATTTAAAAAGGAGAAATTTCCCAAAACGAGAAATATCACTGTAAAATTGTTTTACTATTCCCCAATATTTTCTGTAAAATTTAATTTATTTTGAAATAATTATAGTAGGAGTATAGTGTAATTAATGAATTCGTTTCGTTGGTGCTTGGAGTTAGTGGGAGTGGGTGAATAATATTTCTCTTATACAACAAAATAGGGAAATTTAATAAAAATTTATGAGATCGTTTCATTTTTCACTTACTCACTAGAGAACCTACTCCTCCCTCTCTAAAAATATTAAAGGGAAAATTTACACTTTTCATGTTTCATCTAAAATTTTATTAATTTCCTCATATTAATATAAAAGGAAATTTGCACTACTAAATTAAATATTCAAAAGGATACAGATTTTTTTGTGACAAATATTTTATGTATTTTGTCGTCCCAGTATTTTTCCATTTGATTTTTCCTTAATTTATATTTTAGCATACATAATTTCTTCTTCTACTTCTCTTAGTTTGGTAGGCCCTCCTATAAATCGTTGTGGGATTTTCTATAATTAAAACAGCTTTGCAGAAATATGTAATATGTGAGCAAGAAATTGTATACCATACTTAAATTCGAAGAACTGTCCAAAATAACATAGTATACGAAGAAAATATACCAATTAATCAAGAAAATATAAATAATTGACCTTCTTTTTCCCTAGCTACTGTAAAGTGTTATCATTAAGGACCTTTTATGCCACCACAATTTTTTTCAACTTAACCACAACTTTTCGTTATACAATTTACAATGTATGCCCAACGAATTGAAAATAATGGAAAATTCTTTAACTTGTTACACTAAAGTTAAAACGCCTCTAAACATTTTTTATACATTATATATATACTTATACACAAATTATTCACCTCCCCCAACTCCCTAAATAACTAAACTTTAATGTTATAAATTTTTCATTTACAAATTTACATCTTTCGTAAAAAGTTTCTTATTTTTTTTCTTTTCAAATAACAAAAGGACTTCTTTGAATTTAAGTAAACTTATTATAGCCCATCATACTGTCCCCCCATCCTTACACCCCATAAATAATTACTATTGTTCTCTCTCTTAACGTAATTTGTGATTAATGAAAGTAATTTTCTTTATTTAGAATATCAAAAAAAAAAAAAACTCCCAAAAAATTTAAAAAGTTCTTTTTATTTAATTCCGCCTTTTCTAATCGACGGTGGGTTGAATAATATTATTTTGGGTATTTACGGAACAATAACCTAAGGGTCATTTGGCATAATTTTTTTTTTTTAGTTTGCATAATATCCTTATTATTTTCCCTTGATATTTACAGGACACTATATATATACATACACTAATGAGAGAAATATTTCTGTGCCAATAGGAGGACGGCGCGCTGATGGTTTGTTAGGTTGGGTTTCGTAAATAATAAGGCGCCACATTTTGAATAATAAAATTCATTTAAGAAAAAAGTATGATTTTATATTTTTGCCAAAAAAATTAAATAAAATTTTTTTTGTTTTGGAAAATTTCAAATGCGTTTAAAAATAACAAAAAAAAAATTTGGTAAAATAAAATTTTACTTATTTGACAATTGAATTAAAAATCTGTGATAAATGTGGTTGAGAGAATACAAGGCTAAGTAAGGTCAGAGACTGGAGTGTAAAACAGGACCCTTTTCGTCCAAGTATGAGTGGAATTCCCCTTTACCATGTACAAGGACGAATATATCAATAAATAAATTTCAATGGAATTATGTATCCATAATTTAATAACAGTCAAATATTATTTTAAAATTCAGATCACGATCTTTTAACAAAAAAACCCAAAATTTGAATTCGAGACAAGAAAATATTTTATTATCAAATTCAATGAAATTTTAAATGGACCTACAATTTTGACATTGAGTAGCAAACCAAAAACAGGGAATGTCAAAGACAGAAAGAAAATAATATACCATAGAACCAACATGGAAAATATTATTTCCATCTGCCAAATTTTCCTTGTATATTTTTCATTTTGTTTATGGATTCTTTTCATTTTTATTACTTTGCCTAAAGGAAAAATCTCACTTCGGTTTTGTCACTATAATTTTTGTTACCAACCAACAACAAATAACTTCATCCGATAAGAATTTCGAATAAATTATTATAAAGTGAGAAATTCTTCATTAAAATAATTAAAATTTTAGAAATAATTTAATTTTAGATTAATTTTACGATAAAAAATGATTTTCGCAATAAAAACATTTTCATTTAAATTTTCCTAGGATGAAGCAATCATAATTTATTTTATTTCATCATTCACTTTTGTCTAGGAATTCAACTTTCTATCGGATTCTTAGGACTTCAAATTTATACACAATTTACTTTTCCTAGGGACCCAACGTTAAATAATTTCCATAAAAATATCTTAGTTTCATTCTTACTTGAAAAATTTATTTCCTACCAAAAAATCCGAATAAAATTTCTATAAAAAAATTTACTTTAACATCTTTAACATCGTGTCTGGACTTCAACAACAAAAAATTATCAAATAAATTTGTTAAGATTTTCTTGTCCACCTAAAAAAAAAATATATTACAAAATACCAAAATAATTCTAAATTTTTTACGGGGGGTTTTTATAGCAAAAAATTAAAAACTAAAATCTTTGCAATAAAATAGGATTCACCCAAAACCAATAAAAATGTCCAATCTAGCTTAAATAAAACTAAAATATCTTAACAATTTACTATACACAATAATGTTGGTATATAAATTCAACTACATAAAATGGTCTAGCCACAAAAATTACACAGAAAAAAAAATTTCAGCTAAATTTTATGATACCCAAAAAAAAAGAATTTTAAATTTTTCTAATAAAAATTGTTAAAATTAGGAAAAACTAATCAAGACGAAATAAATTTTATACCTTCAATAAATAAACTTTTGTAAAAAAAAAAATTGATTTCACTTTTTCTATATCATTCGAAAAAAGGATGACATGACTTTGAAAAAGATTTACAGAGAAAACATAAAATTCCTATATTTATTTATTTTTTATGTTAAATTCAAATTCAAAAAGTTCTCAATATACAGAAAAGACGAAAGCTTAAGCTAATATGTTAAGCATTGCACGAACTAAAATAATGTGTCAATTTGCAAATGATTGGCATATTTTACATTGTAATATTTATTTAAATAGTAAAACCGTGCATAGCGAAAATTTATTTGATATAATAACAAAAAGGAAAAAAAAAAAGTATAATTTTTATCCGAAAAATAAATTTTTTTTTGGTTACCTTAAAATCCATCATAAAAAGACGTAAATTTTTATTATTGTCTGGGATTTTCGAAATAAATTGATAATTGACATGACATTTAAAGGAAGAAAATGACAGTTGTCATTCTTTCTAAAAAAAAAGGAAAAAAAAAAATTTATAAACTAATTACAATCATTTACCTAATTTTCTTTCTTCTTCTTTTTCTGGTTACTAATAATTATTATTGTCACACATTATACTTAAAAAAAATTATTTTGGTTCTATAAAAAAAATTCATGACAGAACGTAAAAACTTGAAGGACATTCGATAAAAAAAACCATAGTTAAATATAAATAAGGAGAAGGAAATTATATAGAAAATTATAACTTTGCGCTTATATTTTAGGTTATATCCGTTTTCTCACATTTTTTACAAGTTTTCCGTTTATTTTTTTTTTTTTGGTTCCTTAAAATTTAGTCGAGACATGAAGTATAATTTATATTAAATTACAATTTCACACTCCGCTAACGACATAGAACAAAAAAAAAACAGCCAAATTGGCGCTAAACGTAAACTCATTTATAAACTAGGATGTAAATAATTTTGTGCGACAGCAATAAAGAAGCTGAACTGAACTGAAAAAAAATAGCGTATAGAAAGAAAATAATTTCTGTATTTTGTTGGCGAGTAAGTGAAGTGTATACAATTCTGCATTGTATAGAATGACTAGTCACGAAATGAAATAGCTTGAACAATAAGTGTGCTGCAGGACATTTTTCAATTGGTAAGTAATAAACGATCAGGTAAGGAATCCCGTTTCATAAATCTTTCTGGAGTTGTAGGCAAATAGAAGAAAGAGCCAGTCGTTTGTCGTTCACTTCACATGCAAAAGTGATCAGTGCTGTACTGGACCAAATGCTATTCTCTTCGCAGCCAATATCTTAATGCTTCAACCAAATACATTTTATCTACTAATTTAAGTCAATTTGATCACGAAACTTATTAGATTCAAAATGGCAGTAAAAAGCGCTAATTGAAGTATTCTGACTGGCTTCGGCCGAGCCCACCAATCTAACCAACTAATCGTTACAGGTCAAATTTATAGAGAATGCCTATAAATTCTATAAAATTACAAAATTACATAATTTCTTGCCAACATTACATAAATATTAAAAAAAAAATATTGTATTTTATATTATAAAAATGGAATTATAAAAATGTTTTGCGTGTTTGATGGCAATAAACTCATAAAAGCTCAATGAAACAAAACTTTATGTATTTTATGACCTATTCTGTTATATTTTTTATAGGATAACAACAATTTTGTATATGTACGAATGTAATAATATAAACTGTTAAATATTAAGTTTATATGTTAAAAAAAAAGTGTGTTTGAAATATTTTTAGAGTCCAGTTAAATAGAAATTATTATAATGGTGTCATTGTAAAGGCTTCAATGGATACTTCAATCAAATTCTTTACATTTTATTATATTCAATAAATAAGCGAAATATTAATTATCTCTTCTCCATTTAGTAATTGCTGGCATTTCAGTAAAATTTCATTTACAATTTTTAATGATTGCTGTACGAACGGATCAATTGATTTGAGCCAAAATAAGAACAAGAAGTTAATAACTAATATAGAGAATATAAGACCCCTATTAGTCGCTGCGCTGTACTTTAAGACCATTCGATTGGTAATTGGTTATAAACTCTCCACCTCCAATTTGCCTTAACATAAATTAGTAAATTTATTTTCTTTCCCCAAAAAGTACAGAAAATCAAAATTTATTCTCTGATCCTCTATAAACACCTAACTTCAGGTAACTAAATAATCAACCAAATCAATAAAATTCTTAGCACATAGCTAACATATTTTTTTTTCACCAGCTTTATTAAAATTTATGGCCATCAATTCATTTAGGTTCACAACAACAAAAAAGTTTAGTCTGTAACCAATTTGTATATACCATTTTTCATCCCTAAGAGATTTTTTTAAATACGAACTCACAATATCACACTACCACATTATCCTTGATCCTTTTTTTTTTATCTAAATTTAGTATATTATACGATAAATTTTTTTCCACTACTACGTTTTTTTTTTTCATATAGTGAACTGCCAAAAAATCCTGCCTAATAACAATTTTTTTTTGTACTGCAAATGCGAAGCAATTTAACAACAGCAACAACAACAAAAAAAATGGAAAAACATTAAATAGAATTAAATCGCGCTAAATGTTTTCACTAATTATTGCACCAAAAGAAAATCTAAATGTTTGACGTTATTTACGCAATAAAAAAAAAAACAAGATGGAAAAAGTTTTTCTGCATTTTTTGGCTACCAAAAAACCATTCAGTAAAATTTGGAAAAATAATGGTTTTTTTATAACAGATTTAAATGTACTCACCCGTGGTTTTTATATACCAAAGATTCAAAAGAAAAAAATATTCGTATATAAATTTTTCATTTGCAATTTTCATTTTTTTTTTTATATGAATTGAATAAAAAATTTGTAAATTGAATTTTGGTGATTAAACTTTGTACATATGGAAATTGTATTATTTCAATGCAGAATATGAGTTATAGGAAGCAATTAGTTAGGATGCAATGATTTTCTAATATACTGCAAAAATATTGATAAATTAATCCTAAAATGCAGTAGAAAATAAATTGAAATAATCAACCAAAGAAATTTTACCATTTGTCAAATTATAAAATATTTTTGTATAGTAGAGTATTCTGAAATTCTAATGCGAACAGTGGTAAAATTTTTGCTTACCACTTATCTGGGAACTTCACAGGAATGCTTGTGCAGGCACACCAAATCGATTTTCTATACTTCTTCGGTCAAAGGTCCTTTTAACTGTGCCAGATTTATTCGTACACACGTTCCAATCGACCTATACAGTTTTGCCTGCACAGTCATACCACTCAGGTCTACAGGTGATGGCTGTCTTTGTACAATGTCACATTGATTCGTTACAATTATATTCTCTCCTTTCTAAATTTTCTATATTATGTAAATTTAAACAAATTTTGGTATAAATCAAAATTTCAATATGGAAAAAAGGTTATCAAAAACTTAATATAAATTAATTTATATTGTCAGAAAAGTCAATTACTTTTATGCTATTGTTATTCTAAGGAAAATTATATGTAAACATTAACTAACACGCACAAAAACTTAAAATAATTTCCTTTCCTTTTAATTTCCTTCTTTTTTTTTTAACATATTTGGTTTATAATTTAAGCGAAAATGTATATTTATAGATGATACACAAATAACATATATATAATATTAAAAGGAAACTTTTTGGAAAATTTCTCTAGTCTAGTAGAGTACACAAAATGAAATTAATTGTCTTTTGTGTATTTACGTATCATAAATTCATTAATTTTATATTAGCTTTTAAGGTAAAGTATAAATATAGAAATTTCAATTTACTTGTATTTAAATATAAAAGTTAAATATGATTAGGAATAGTATTAGTATTAGTATTGTATTTAAAATCTATTGATTTGAAACTTTAATTCAAGTACTAAGGTATATATTTGATCTGAAGACAGAATTTTCGTACTAATTTTGTAGAATAATCCTCGGAAATTGGCCTAAGAAACCTAAGGTGTAGCTTAACAAAACCTCACATTACTCATTCTTATATGTATATGGAAATAGATCATGTCGTTGGCATATGTAATGATATGAACCCACTTGAGAACCGTCAGGAAAATTCTGTTTTCGTATATGAATTAGCAACTCATATTTCAAATTTCATTTCTGAAATATTGAACTGATGCTGTTGTATAACTTGAAAAACGATTAATAATTGATTATTAATATTCCAACTCCATCATTATCCAACGACATTAATATATATCCTATCCTATATGACATAGTACATAATATCCACTAATATTTACCTTTTAGAATCTTAATTAAAATTTATTAAGGATTTAATTACTTGTTTCAAAATTAAAGTATGACCTAAATAATTAAATTCATACACTACACGACTACACTAACAAAAATAAATGAAAATTTAATATAAAAGCTTTCAGTTCTATCTCAAATTCTTATAAATTTCACATTAAATTCACATCATTTATCAATAAAATTACCAAATTTCTAAATTTATATTATATACTTATATGTATATAACTATACATAGTATCATTATTATGCTACTAAATTTAGAAAATATTTCAATTATAATTTATAGGTTAGTACAATATATATGTATTTACTATATATACACTTTACTGGGTATCAACACAATTCCTTTAACCATAATAATCAAATAATTAGAACCATCCACCTAACATAATTATGTTACAATGATCCAATTTATATTTGGTAATCCCCAGATCAATATTCTCTTAAGAATAATTATATATATATATATAGCTTATATCCACATTGAATGTTTACTAATTTGAAACATTAGATTAATTATTAGTTAGATGGCCAGACAATGATTTATAATAGTATGACTATTGTTGTTTTGGTCATTTTCTAGATATTAAATGTATATAGCATAGCATTAATGTATAGCATTATTATACTATGTAAAATGATAAATCGTATCCTCTTACTTTCAATAATTATTATTATCTATATTATTTTAGAATATTCTTATATGGTAACTATTTATATTATTTAAATTAAAACATAAATTATAAAATCTATTTCTTGTTATACACGCCTTTTCTTTATTACTAATTAAGTTACATACATTTTCATTTTATTATTAACAAATATGTCATTTTCTAAATTTCCTATTCTATGAAATATATGTTAAATATTTCAATTTCATAAAAATATAAATAAAATTTATATTTCTATATTATTCCAGAAAACTTGAAAGTAAAATGGAAAAATGAAATAAAAAAGAAATTTTACTCTATTTATGTATAATAATCATAAATTTTGAATATAAAATTATAATTTATTTGTGTCCGAATCATCATGATTATAGAAAATTTTAGTTACATTTATAATTTGATTAAGAAAATTTAATGAAATCACGTATATATATAAATTGAAATCATTGAAAAGACATTGATTAATTCAAAATTATAATGATTTGTTTCTTTGGTATATTATTAGATTATATAGAAGAAAATTAATTAAAATATTTATGTGAGGTAATAATAAATATTAATATTATTATTGGTATTTTCATGTTCAGAGAATATTTTATATATGTATAATTAACAAAAATGAATTGATTTATATTATATATTAAATTTTCTTAATATAATTTCAATTGAGGAATTTGGTAATTGAAATCATCATGGTATAAGAATTGTTGGTAAATTCATTAAAATTCATAATATGTAAAATTTTTGGTAAATTTTTTAAAGTACTTATCGCAGTGTATGCCTTAACCTAATATTGGATGACTTTTTAGAGCTTTCGAACTCTAAGAAGGAAAACTTTTTAAGGTTGTATCGGAAGGAAAGTAGAGGGATTTATTTGAAGGGCCATTTGTCTTTAATTTGATCTCTGTAACGAATTATAGCTAATATTATTAGATTATTTATTTAATTATCAAATAGTAGTGTGACTACAATATTATTTTGTAAATAAGCAGCTCTCTTTGTATGTCCTTTAAAAATTAGACAACCATTTAAAATTGCCTCATCATATTCATTAATTCTCTATCATTTATTCTCATCTCTGTTTTCATCAAGGATCTTTTAAAATCTAATAATTAAATAAGTAAACCGAATTTACATATATGTATAAGAAATTTTGTCCTTAAAACAAATTATTTAATATAAATAAAGTGAAACAAAATATGGTCAATTTAAAATTTAAATTGTTAGAAAAATTTCATATAAACATACACTAACAAAGTTTATAACATAAAAGGAGAAATTAATTATTCCAATTTCCTTTTTTTTCTCAAGAAATTTTCTCTCAACAATTTTCCACATGAAGATAAAACTTTTTTCTTAAACCAAAAAAAAAATCTTGTTGATTTTTTACTGTGTCACATTTAGAATTTTTTTCTTTTGTAAAACATGATAAAAACCTAAGAAAAGTAAATAAACCGAAACTCACACCAGAAAGGACATTGATCTTAAGTAAAAACTTTATTAACAAAAACTTAATATTTTTGTTGCTGTTGATAATTTTTTTTTTGTAGTTTTTAAAGCACGTACTTGGTCCACATTACAATATCCTTTTAACTGTATATGTATATATCTTTTATAATTTAAAAAAAAAAAGGATATAAAAGGATCTCTATATATAGGACACACATAATAATACACACAAAATTTGTATAGGCCTGTAAAAAGGACCTTAATGGTCGGTTTCTTAAGTATATAAAAAATTTAAAAAAAAAAATGTCATTTAAACTATGTTAAAGAATCCTAAACATTAAGAGATTTGTGTATAAAAATAGTTCTCCAAGGACCAAAAAGGATATTATTTTTTACTTATAAAATTGTTTGTGCAATTCTTTCTAAGTACACAAACGGAAAATATTATTTATATACATATATTCGTGATGTATTGACTAATTTGTAATTGTGTGTGTATTTCTATATTTTAAATTTAAAAAATAAACTATATCCTTAAAAGGATATATGGTATTATTATTATTTTTTTGTGTATTATATTAAACAACTGATGTGACGTAGTACATTGGATTTTTTATTAATTTATTTTTTTTTTTAGTTCTGGGGAAACTAAAATGATTTATGTATTTACAAAAATTTTGTTTATTCTGTTTTGTTTGTTTTGTTGTTGTTGTTATTGCGGTGGGTGGGATTGGGATATAGGAAATAGGAAAAAAGGAAATTTTTAAGGTTTTTCGTCTATAGTTTTTTTTTCTATTTCATTTGCAATTCTATTTTTTTTTTTTTTTTCAATTTTCTTCCCAATTTTTTTTGTTTTTCCTTGTTATGTTCGTCGTTAAGGGTTCAATTTGTTAAAATAACAAATTTATATATTTTATTGTAAACAATATTGACCAGGAGTATCCTTTTTTTTTTTTGTTGCATGAAAAAAAGGACATTTTTTTTTATAAGTAAAATTTATATACATATATAAATTTTCAATTTACTAAAAAACATTGACATTATTTATTCTTCTTTTGGCCAACAACAAAAAAAAAAAGTTTTAAATTAGTTACAAAAAAAAAAAAAATAGACAAGAAAATTTTTATTTTACTAGTGAAAATTTTTTACTGAAAATTTCAAATTTTCTTATTTTAAAATTAAAAGATAAAACTATACACATAAATTAAATTGATTAATTTTAATGAGTTTTTTATTTAATTTTTTCCTTTAAAAAAGAAAATTTGGATAAATGAAATTTTTCGTTGATTTAATTTCTAAATTAATTTTTTTTTCTTTATTATGTCGCCGTTCATGACAAAGGACATGAAAAACATTTTTAATATTCTTATATTTTACAATTATTAAATTTTAATGCCAAAATAATAAAAAAAAAATAAAATTTATTTACGTTTGTTTTTTTTTTTTACGTATACAATTTATTTTTGCCATGGAAAATAGAAAAGTTAAAAAAAAAAATTTCATTATAGTTTTTCCAAATACTTTCCAATTAAGTTTGTTTTTTTTTTTTATTATATATTTGGCACAGATTTCTTTATGTACTAAACTGTCATTAAAGTTTTATTATAAATTATTTTTATTAAAGTTTTTCTCTTTCTCGTTTTTGTTTTTTTTTTGTGGTTCTAAAATTTTTTGGAAAAAAAAACTAAAAAAAAATTATTTCAAGCAAAAATTTTCTATTACTGCATTGTAAAATATTTTACCCCGGAAATTGTATAAGTAAACAAAAAAAAATATTGTACTTCATTTCCCTTGAAATAAGAAAATTTTCTTTAATTTTCTTGTTGTTAAAAATTATATTTATTTTTTTATTTTTGGAAACGAAATTTTTTTTTATTGTGTAGTAATTTTATTTTTGTTGGGTTTAATTTTCTTTAAGAAAATTATTTTCGTATATTTTTCGCAGCATATACGTGAATTATTTTGTATAGTAGTATAATATTTAGATGAAAATGTTGGAAAATGTTTGTATCGAAATTATTATTATACCAGACAAAGCCAAGAAATATAAAAGGAAGTGGTTTTTATTTAATTTTTTTTTTGTTATAAATATGGAAGATTAATTGTGAATTTTCTTTAAGGGGTTATGTAAAATAGTTTCCCACTTCATTAAAATGAGAAAATCAATTTTATATATCAAAAATTTTCAATTATCTTTAAGATTAGTCCAGGTTGTTTAGGTGGCTGAATGATTTCAAACACTTCGGAAGGATTATCAAGGGAAATTTGTGTAGGTTAACTGATCAATGTGATATTCACGACAAAGAGGACCCACACAATTGAACAAGGAATTGATTAAAGATTAATTTTTAGAAAAAAAACTAATCAATTCAGTCAAATATGATCAACAGTTGGTGGAAAATTCAGTACTGATCCACTGATAAACAATTTCGATTTATCAAAGAAAACTGAAAATTCACGGAAAATTCATTTCTATAAATATACAAAAATATTCCTATAATCGGAAAGTAAAAATATATGAAAACGGATGCAAACTTTATTCTTGAAGAGCTGCCAGTCACTTAGATTTTGTATCAATTTATACTTCTTAGTTCTTACTATTGTGTACATAATATTTTTCCTTGGCACACAGATTAATTTCAAGAAATAATACCAGGGATGTAAAAAGGACAAAAACTAAACTCAAAGATTTCCTTTCTCAATTTAATTTTAAATTTTCTTCAAATTATTTTACATGAAATTTTTTGTCCTTAAAATCCTCCACTGGCAAAAATATTTAAAGTATTTTTACCCAAAAAAAAAAATTGAATTCCTTACACTAAAAATGAATTAAAATAATACAGAAAAAAAAAATATCCTTAATATCACAACAACAGAAAAATAAATTGTTATGGTTTCCTAATTATTATTTTCTGTGTATGTCCTGCTCCAGTTATTTTCCCTGATATAAACTTTCTTGGCTTTTAAGCTATCACAAAAAAAAAACAGCAAATTATTTTTGAAAGAAAAATTAAAGAAAAATATTTTTTGTATAAAATTTTTTTAATGGAAGAAAATTCAATAAAAAAAAAATTTTCTTAATTACAATTTGGAAATTTGTTTTTATTTTAATTTTGTTTTTTTTTTTTTGGGAAAACATCCAAAATTTATTTTAATTCCTTAAAAGGATTCTCATAATAAAAAATATAATTATTATTTTGTTTTTTTTTTTCTGAAAATATTTTGACAATATTGCAATAAATTTTCGAAATTAGAAAAAAAAAACATCAAGGAAAAATGGAAAATAAAATTCTATTAAAAATCGCTTTTTATTTATGCTGCATAATTTATGTTGTTAATAATTTTCCATTTACTGATGTTTTTATGCAAATTTAAAGGTTTACTTTAACTGCTTGATCAAACCAATTAAATTTTATATGATGAAAAAATAAATGTTAAAAAAAAATTGTGAATATTTTGTTTTTCTCTTCTTTTATTTTACAGTGGGTGGTAATTTATAGTAGGTGGGTAACTTTTTTTTTTATTATATTTTTTAAATTATGAAAAGTTTTTTTTCGAACCTTTTTTAATTAATAAAATATCCTTTCGGTTCAAAAGGATTTAATTGTAAGGTCAATAACTTTATTACGTATATAGTAATAATTTTTTATACAAAATCCTTAAAGAAATTTTTTTAAATGACTCTTTAAGTCTCTGTCTGGTTGTCCTCAGTTTTGGTGAAATTACCGGATCGATTTAAAATTAAAATTAAGTTCTTAATTGCAATAGCAAAGTGATTGAAACGCCTCACAAACACCCACCATTCCCCCAACGAAAAGATAAACAAATTGAAGAAGAAGAAATTTTCATTTAGGAATTCGCTCTACCGATTTTAAATGACGAATTATGTGAAAATTTATGAAATGCGTAAACATAAATTAAATTGAATTTTCAAATCATTTAAGTTACAAATTACATATATAATTTTTTATGTTTATCCTTTCCCCCCAAAAGTTATCCTTTCCACCAAAAAACCATTCTCACATATACGACGAAAAAGGTGTCCTTTAAATCATCTTCAAATTTAATTTAATTGAAATCGAAAGGAAAAAAATAAATAAATATTGAAAATATTTAAAAAAAAAAAATTTCAAATTATAATAAATCACGTATCTAAAGCAACTGGACACACGTAGCAAAATTTTGTCCTTTTTTTTATCAAAGTCAAAGAGAAAATTTGCGAAAATTTATTAATAACACACACACAAAAAAAAACAAGAATAAATCACAAAAAAAAAAAAAATTGGGAACAGAGAAAAATGAAAAACTGACAAGAGAAAAATGCGAAAATATTTAATAAAAAAAAAAACAAAAGTTTTTAGTATATAGTTTTTTTTTTTATTGAATTGCTTACCAAGTTTTTTAACGAAGATATTTTGTTGTTTTTTTTTTTTGCTGAAAGGATCAGAAATTAAATTTTGTATTTTTGTCAAAGAGGAATATAAATATTTACTTGAAATTTAGTTTGCTATTTCGTCAAAGGAATTAGATAAATTTCGATATAAGTATTGTACGTATTTTCCTATGGGAAAGTGAGCTGCAGGACACTTAAATCCATAAAAACTGTCGTATATTTCTTTCATCATTTTTAATTTTGCTATATATACATAATTGCATTAGACTCCTTAATTACTTTATCAATGATATCGTTTGAATGACATTTTCTCTTGCAAAATGAACCTACTTACTATGATTTTATGTATAGATTCCGATGATTTAGTTCCTCTATAGAGGATAAACTTAATTAATTATGTGCAAGACTTTAACCAACCAGCAACTGTCAGTCACGTAAAAGTAAGTATATATTTAAATTACCACTAAATTTTGACATTTCTGGAAAAACCATTGGAATTTCACTAACAAATTATTCATTATTTGTGTCACTTCCTAGCCCTTGGTTACAATAATTACTACAAACCAATTTAAGATTATACAAAATGTAAAATCTGTAAAAATAAATCTGAGAATAAGAAGAAAATTAATCAAAGATGTGAATCACATTAATCAAAACCCAAATAAGCTTTTGGAATAATCAAAAAAAAAAATGGAAAAAGTTTTATAGTCAAATTGTTTTAAAATCTTCACCAATACGGATCCCATAATAAAACTGTTTATTTACCATATAAATATATTTTTTATATATAGTTAAAAAAAAAATAGAATAAATTCGCTGAGTCAGTTGGTTTTCATTACTCGAAAAATATATAATAATAATAAAAAAATAATAATTCAAATAGTTAATATTTTACGTATATATATTATTCATTTGTATATTTTTTTTTTAGAATTTATTGTTGATCCTTTTTTTGGTCATGCGGAAAGAAATCTCTTAATTGGCTCGTTATTTATTGAAATAATATTTTTTTTAGCATATATGAAAAAGGTATAAAAATATAAATTCATTTTTGTTTAAATAAAGGTACAATAAAATAATATTAAATTAAATTAAAGATGATACGATTTAGGAATTAATATTAATAATATAATAATAATAAAAAACAATAATATGATTTTATTTATGCTCGCATATCCGTAAATAAAAAATTGACCAAATAAATAGAAAAATAAAAGAGAAAGAGAATAAAAATATTGAAACATAAAAAATTAATAAACTATTTTTTTTTTTCCTGGGTTTATACCAGTAACAAATTTAATTATAGTCCTTTAGATAAACTAAACTTTACTAATAAATAAATTTCAATATTATCTTAAGGAGATATAAATTTTATATAGTTTCATAATTTAGTTTTCTTAAGATTGAGAGTTTTTTAATTAAATTAAAATTATACTAATAAAAGTAAAATTAAATTATATACTATAGAATCTTTAAATAGAATTTTTAATTGACGGGACAATTCATCGTAAGCAATTCATCGTATAGCAATTAAATTGTATTGTAATTCAAAAACTTCCTTTGGTTATTAGGCGTAGAAAAATTATCAAAAAATATTTTCAATCTTCAGAATTTAGACTGAAAAAAGTCATAATAAAATAATTGAATTCTAATTCGTTTAATTACTTTACGATTACAAATTTAAAATGAATTGTCCCGATACGATAATTTGCATTTAATTTTATTTTAGCTCTATATATATTTTAATTATAGTTCTTGTCATTTGAAAATATAATTTTTTATACTAACTTTGATTCTCGGAAGTTTTTTCAAAAAAAAATATCCTTTACATAATTAACTTAAGTTTTGAAAGAAACACTTCGCCATAAATAAAAAATTTAAATATAAAATCAAAGAGAGTGATTTCAAAAGAAATTGTTTACTTGTTATATATAGAAATATTGAAAGAATGAAAAGGATATTAAAAGGATGAAAGAGGATATTGAAATAATTTATGAAATTTTTATTGCTTTAGATTTTTTAATTAAATCAGAACAGTTACACTTAATATATTGAAATACGTTTTTCGCTGTTATTGAAATGTAGATTTAATTTTTTCGCATTAATGAACTTAAATTTCAATTAAAATATGAGCAATCCTTATTATTATAATATTGGAAATTAATCCTATACTATTTTTGTATGGATTCCCAACCATAGGCTCTTCTATGAACAAGGCTTTAATAATTATAATATCAAGTATCAAGCTAATAGTTTTGTCAATACCGAGTTTTGTATAGTTGTCTCGATCGTTACAGTATTTTTCCCAAGTTGTCAAATTTACATTGATATTATTTTTAATAAAACTGAATCAACTAAATCTATTAATCAGTCGGGGAAATATTGAACTCTTATTAACTCTTAGGCAGCTTATATAGTACACTACAAAAGCACCACTGGCGCTCTTTTAGTTTTATTTTAATGATCTATTAAATTTTTATGTTTATAATTATATTTTAATAATTTCATTTATGTAATTAATGTCATATACACAAAATTCATTATTACTAAACCATTATTATTTGTTGGAAAATGTTGGACTATTTACATATATATATGTAGTAACCTTTTATGTAAATAAAACAATTTTAAAATTCAATAAATTTTTATCAATTTTTGAAAAAGTTAAACAAACAATTACATATAATTAATTATAAATTAATTTAATGTATTGTTTTTTGTTATTTTAATATCATCATTAAAAAAAATACTAAATTAATTTAAATTTACAATAATATAAAAAAAAAAACCAGAATTGAAATTTCAAAAACCACAAAACAAAATAAAATTGTTTTTCTATTAAAACATAAAAAATTAACCGCAGGTGATGTTTTTTGTTTCGCATTTTTAATTACAATATAAATTTAAATTTGTTGTATAAAAATTTGATATTAATTAAATAATAATTGGAGCATTTACTTGTAGGTTATAGTCACTTTAAACAACTAATTATATATACTTCATAACAATAGCAGATATATACATTTCTAGTAGTCTGGATTGCAGTATAGATCTTACATAAATAAATATTGCTATACAAAAACCAAATTCGTAATTGACTTAAATAATATGGATTGGAATACTGCTGACAATATCTGCACCAAGAAATCAATAGAATTAATTTAAAAAAGCTCCACGATCTAAAAATTTAATTTTTCAACTATTATTTAAAATAATAGTCTTCGCTCCGCTATGGTATATAAACTTTAAATAATGTTTACAAAAGTCAAAAATATAAATAATGCAAAATGTTATTTAAAAAGCATTTACATTTTTTTTTTTAAAGCTTCTAAATATATAAAATATTCTATACAATCATTGGAAAATATTAACACGAAAATACTTTTTAAAATATATTTTAGGAATATTTGAAAATAAAATTCCACACTTTTATTTATTATACTTAAATTGGTATAATTTGTTTCGTCCAGGTATATATTTTTTTTTATTTTAGTTCTAAAACAAGAAAAACTTTTGGTATTTTCTTAACAAAAATTCTATTCATTCTACCGAAAAATAACAACAATGTGATATGCAAAAAATTCTGTGCAGTTTTACTACTGTGCAGTAGTTTCATAATTAAGGGTTTTTTTTGTTGTAATTTATACAAATTATATTTATTATCTTTCTGATACTGTGTTTCTGTTATCAATTTCGGTGAACATTCTACCTTAGACTACCATTTTTAGTGAACATTATACATTAGACTATCATTTGAATCCGGCGTCAGCTATAATTTTCGGGGCAAATTTACTGTATTCTCTAAATTACATTTTAAAGATTTATAATTTAGAGATTAGAGACATAAATCTTAACTAATTGAACTGACATTGCAATTGTCACACACACACGTTTCTTATGTAGGCAGAATAAAATGTTTTTTATTTAGTATACTAAATAAATTATGCTTCTTAATGTTTACATCGGACTGAAGGACGGACGAACAGCGTTAACATATTTTTTTTAAAACCCTAAAAATGAACTTAAAAATTTACTTTACTTATACGGAAAACATTTCTGTACATAATAAACTACTCTTAAAAGCTTTTCATATTATAAATATTCGAAGGATGAAAAGTGCATTTTCTAGTTACACTTTTCTATGTATATATATTGGACATTAAATCATGAATGGGAATTAACCTAGGAAACCATAAAATATTGCGGTAAATGCAAAATTAGAAGTGAGAGTATTGTATAGAGATTTTCGTCATGTGGTCTTATTTTTGATTCCATGTATTATATAAAATGTTTAGTTATATTTATAAATATATTTATATATCTATATTTATTATTATGGTAACATAATGGTGATGAAATTTTTTCTTTAAATCTGAAATTTAGTTGGAAAAGTTATATTGTATAGTAGCAAAAAAATCTATAGAAAATGGAAAATTGTTTGAATTTGTATATAAAAATGCAGATAAAATAAGTAAAAAAATCATGCAGATCTACTTAATAAAATTGTTAAATCAATTACATTATAAGGAGAGTATCTTAATTCATATATGAAATTAGAAAATAAAGTAAATTGAAAAATCTTTAAACTAAAATTAAAATCGAATTCTTTATATTTTGTTAAATGAAATTACATACTTTGCTAAATGTGAAAAAAAATATTAAGTTTAATATTCAATGAACCTCAAAATAGAAATTAAAATTTTTATTTTCTTTTAACAAATTTTTCGCATTTGTACAAAAAATTAAAGAGTTTATCACAAAAAAAAATATAATCTAAATTTATTATTTTTAAATTTATCTTTTCGTGTATTTTCTTTAGATTTTCTGGAAAATATATATGAATAAATATTTTCATTTATTTTCGTCTAGACTTGTGGAAAAAAAAAGGTATAAGTAATTTCGTTAATATTTTTTCTTGAAATTACATAAATTGATTAAAACTACATGCGGGCACATAAAAGAGAAAAATGTTTATACCAAAAATTTTCTAATTTTTCTGACAATTAATGGAATTTTATTTTGTTGATATAATGGTAAATAATTTTACTTCTAATTAAGTTGAAGGTTTATCAAAGAAAGTGTAGAAAATTACCACAAAAACGTAATCCTTTTACATATATAAACAAAATTAGACGACAAGTGTGGATTAGTGAATCAGTATCTACCTTCAATTCTATAATGTTAGTTAAGCATTACATCTTCAAATGGAATTTACTCCATCTATAGAAAGTCCAACTACTACTTTTCCTCGTAGCAGGCTGCCACACGCTACAATTTAGGTCGAGTCAGAGGAACTCCAGATTGGCAAAATTCGACAAACCCATAAAGAAATATGGCATGCAATGGAGGATAAGTTTGATTAATTCCTTATGCTTTCGCAGGACTTGAAGAATATATTACATTAAAATAAAGATAAATTTTATCTTCTTTTTTATTTTCCTGAAAATTATGTACACTGCCGCATATAAATTGGAAAATACGTGATTTTTAACCCTCAGCAATTTTAATATCTCAAAAGTTATACCCACACCCATTTGAGTCATACAATATTTAATAATTTTTATATATGTAGCTATATATTATTTTTATCACTGTTAATTTATGAATTAATTGCGTTATTATACAATTTTTTTTCTTTAACAATTCTCATGAATTCATAATTTTTAGGTTCTCCGAAATATCATTAATAATGATATATACATTTTCCTTTTCCGCATATAATATACATTCTATATATATATATATATATTGATATACAACGGAAAAATATAAATCTGCTAAATCAGAATTTTTTCTTCTTGTCCTCTTTATTACAAATTACAATTAATATAAAAAACAACTGACGACATATAAAATATAAAAAACGTAGCTATATACAATTTTTGTGGTTTAAAGAGTGTAAATATTTCATCAACCACAATAATGAATGACGGACGCCAAAAATACCATCAATTTTGAATATATTTTTTTTTTATATATCCTTTTTAAAGTTGTTTTTTTTTTGTGTATGAATCCTTCAAAAAACAAAACAGACAAGCCATTGATAAATTGTTAAAATATATGCATATATATAAACAAATTGCGTGGAAAAAAGAAAACGATGAATTTGATAGCAGTTACCCTTAGCTATATACACAATCACACCAAAAAATGACTATTATTCAAAAAGGATTCAATATAATATATAGAAATATTTCCTGGGAATATTATTTATATATACAATCTATATATAAAATTATTTCCGAAAAGGAAATCGTTAAAAATAAAATATTATCGAGGCTTAAAGAAGAATTCTTTAAATTCGAAAACGAATAGAAAAACACAAAAGGATATACACAAAAAAAAATGATATTATAAAATTTCCTTACAAATAGTTTAAATATTAATAAAGTGTAGAAAGTATTAAGATTTCAAACTTTCAAAAAATCGTTCAAAAAGTGAAAATTATATCTGTAAATAATTTATAAGAATTTTGGAACCAAAATGAATTAAATACAAGGCCACGAGCATAGATAATTATTGCATTAAATCCACTGTACGGTTCTAGCTACCTATATTAGGACGAGTGTTACTTAAGCCATTTTCCATTTGGATCACATATCCTAAATTTGTGTTTTGCTGCATATTTTTCACTGGGATAACGTTCAGTCTCATATTAGAAACTAATCAATATCGAATGGCAGGATCACCTGCCCAGATGTGCCTCCATTGGATTATCAAATTCTGCGAGCGGTGGAGTCGTGGAGTACAATTGGAATATTCATCACCTTTAATTACACCATAAATCGAAAATTTGTTGCTGAGGAATTTGCCTCAAATGAAGAAAAGGAGTCTGTCTGTCGTAGGGACACAAAATCTGTCAGAAATATAATTCATTTTTGTAATCTTTCCATATTATATAGTTTTTTAAACTTTTCAGCTTTTATACCACCTCTATAACGAATGAAATTCCATACCATCTCAAATATTATACGTTTTCTTCATTTTTAACAACTCTGTCTTTAACGAAATGAAAAGAATTTTATTTTTTTTCCATTTTGGTATTTATTTTGTCAGAAAAAAAATTTGTACCATAAATAAATACAAAAAAAATATCAATTCATCTATTCTTTAATTTTTATTTCAATAAATAACATTTCAAATCCGCCAATCGATCACAACAAATTTCTCTTTCAAAAAGGGAAAATCTCAGAAAAGATTTTATGTTTTTTATGTTCACATTCACAGATAGGATATTTACAAAAGTATTTTAAGAATTAATTTTTTTTTACACTCTTTATTTAAGAAAAGTGGTTATGTTGACGGGTTTTCATTAAACAGTATTTAATATTTACGAAAAAGAAGATATTTATATATTGAAAATTTTGTTTACACTTCTTTTTATAAGATTTTTCCGGAGAATTTAACAATTACGAAAAGCTTTAAATAGTAATTGTAAAAAAAAAGTTAATAATCAAAAACGATAAATTTAAACGAAATTGTTAATATAATTTGTGTAAAATTTTATGATTATTATTTATGTAAAATTAATTTATGATAATATAATGGGGAGCAGCCTGAACTACGTCGCAATATTTTCATAATAATAGACTTTTATTGTTGTTAATTTTCCTATTTTAGTTTATTTAGATCTTTCTAGTGTCAAAATTCAAAGAATATTTCCAAATTATTGAAGAATATTGATTTTGATTGAATATATTATATTTTCTTCTTAAATTAACATTAATCAAAGATCACATTTTATTTGATCTTTGATTAAAGGTTAATAAAGTTTAAATTAAAAATTATAGTAAAAAAAAATATTGCAATTATAATATAAGTTAACAATAAAAACTCACCGGGAAAATTAATTGCATAATAACACAGGAAAAGCTATTATTAATCTTAATTATTCACAATTTTAAATTTAAAGAAAAATCAACAAAAAATATGCCCTCCACGTCTAACATATTCAACATTCGCACTACGACTGATCTGACAATTTAACTTAAATTTTCTCTATATTCATTTATAAATAGTGGGAGGAGCTAAAACATTTTTTTTTGCATTCAATATATGAAAATGAGCGGCCATCATTAATTTGATTTTTTTTTTGTGCAAATTCTCCATAGAGAAAAAAAGAGCTTTGGAAGCCATTACAAAAATATGTGTGATAGTATTAGAAAAATAGGTAGGTATTTTTTTGATATTTCAATTGAAGCGGCCATTTTATATAAATGTAATTTAAAGGTGGTATAAAATAAATAAATGTATGTGTTATGTGAGTGTTTTCATTTTAATTTTAATTTAAGCTGCCATTTTATATCGGAAAGGAACTTCATATATAATTTACGTAGATTTTATTGGGTAAGTGCAAGTCGCATGAAATAAAATATGGTAGTTTTTTTAATGTTTGATATTTAATAGAAATTTTATTTATTGTAATTCTACATAAATAAAATATCTATGCAACATTTTAAAATTATTATCTATAATTTTTTAGCAAAGACATCTGAATTATAAACGAAATCTCTAGAATTTTTTATTTTAATTTTAAATAAATATTAATTAGAAATATCGGATTGACCCAAAAACAGATATATTTGAAATAATGTTCATAATATTTTAACAAATTTATGAAACGTTTATAACTTTAATGCATATAACGAATTAATAACTAACAAAAAATTGTCTGGAAATATAAATTCATATAATAATATATATTTTTTTTGAAATTGTATTTAATATTTTTCTATATAATTTTTATACCAATTATATAATTTGTAATATTAGATCTTTATATAGTTAGTTAGTTTCGAAATCTCTGACAGAACGATTTATTTAATGTATAATGTATAGAAGCAAAAACTTTATATACCAAGTATTAAAACTTTTACATTTATTTTCTATATCTATATACAAAAAATAAATAAATCAACAAATAAAACCATATTATAAGATAAATGTTATTATATATAAAAGTTTTATTTTATATTATTTTATAAAATTGTTATTAATTTTTACAAATTTTTCTTCCCAATACTCTTAGGAATTTTCCAATATAAATTATATCAGCTTCATAAAATTTAATACAAAAAAATATTCAATAAATTTTCTATAACATTAATAAATTTCAATTTATGAAATTATATACATATATATATGGGAGATAATTAATTTTATACTCTTGTGAATTTTCACATTCGACTAAAATAGAAAAATTGAATTGAATAATTATTTCTGTTAACACATCATAGTAATGAAAATTTTCAAATATGAAATTTATATATAAATTTAAAGAAATATTAATCTTAAAAATAATAAAAGAATATTAGGAAATGAAGATATTTTTATTATAATTAAAATTCTCCGTCCGTAGACATTATAGGTTGTTGCACCAAATAGTTTCTCCGCTACAGAGAAATTTATGGTTCCGAATTCATATAAAAATTATTGCAATAAAATATATCAGGAAAACGTCTAAAGCCTAGGCTCACGATGATCAAAAAATATAATTTCATACAAGATAATATTAATGAACCAACCCAGATTTAATTCAATCTAACCTTAAAAAAAAGACACATCAAAAATAAATAATCTATTATTTAATTTATCTAGCAACAAGAACAGAGTAAAGTATTCAAATTATCCAATTATTTGTATATTATTCACTATAAATAGAATATTAGAATATAAACCCAAACCCAAAGAAAACTTATAATATCATCCAAAATATTCTAATAAATTTGAAGTCACGTATTTTATCTATAAAAATAAATTTACATCCCATCTTATCATTACATTTCACAATCTATCCAATTTTAGCCTATTATATATACCTAAGCTTATTAGAATCATAACGATGATAAAAAGATTCTTTTATGATTTTCTTTTATAACAAATAAGTTGAATGTTCTAATATAAGAAAGGTGTGAAGAAATATTCACGTTCTACCTGTAAATAAAGGATAATTACAGTATAAACCAAACACAACGTGTCATTATTATTGGACGTCTGGGACAATTTTCCAACAACAAAAAAATAACAAAATTTTAATCCGTCTTATGATTATTTATTTTACAATCTTTTCAGGTTTCCGTCCAAAATCTCTGAAAAAAATAAAATAAATGAAATTGTCAGAAAGTTGGAAAAATGAAAATTGTATAAAAAAAATTAAATATTTTTATGAAATTTTCTAAACTGTATTTCTAAAATTGCACCTAAAATAAATTAAAAAAACTTATCTCATATTCTAATATATTATTTATTTATTTCAAAGAATAATGAAAAGTTTATATTTTATTAGAATTTACATTAAAAATATACCAAAAAAAAAAATTAATTTATTCAACATTAAAAATGTAAAATTTTAACAAAAATATATAATATAATATTTTTAAGTGTTTTATAATTTTAATAGCACCAGCAGAAGAGAGAAATGAGAAAATTTATAGATAAAGTTTTCCAAAAGTTACGAATATATTTTATAATTAAACATAAAAATACAATTAAAATATCAGACTTTTCCAATTTAGAGATTTTTGGCCTCGATTTATATAATTTTTGCAAATTAAAATTATTATTAAACTTTAACTAAATATAAAATTTTATTTTATTTTCTATTTAAATCTTAAATTATCAAATTGTGTTTTGTGGTTAATTAAGGATGGTATTTTAGGGATATAATTGAGTTAAATATTTGAGTATAAAATGTATGAGTTGGTGATTTGTAGTTTGTTCTTTTCTAGACAGGAAAATACAAAGAATATACCAAACGAAATAATGTTTAAGTGAAATGTTAAATAATATAAGTGAAATTTAAGGAAAAATGCTTCATCATAAAGAATGAACACTTAGAACTTAGCGGATATTATAATAGTGAACGCATCTATGTACATAATTCAAAATTTACTACAATAACTCCATTTTATTTTGTTACACATATAATTTATTGCTAAAAATTTAAATCATTTTTTCAGCAACGTTACCATAACTTCAACTCATTTGCATTATAATTATTACTCAAATTGTATTAAATAATAATCATTTATCATATTATATATGACAAAAATTTCGTGTAAAAGTATTCATTAAAATTATATAAAGAAGAATCCTAATTGAAATTAGATAGTATTTGAAAAATAAATCCACAATTTTACTTAAAACGCCCATTTTCTTTTAAATAATTATAATTAACAATAATAATTTATATATAACATTTTCTGTTCACGTATTCTAGTTTACCACGTTTTAATCATTAAATTGTTTCCTTTATATACTGAACGTAGAATAGAAAATAGTTAGTATACATAATATAAATTCATTTTTGAAACACTGAACTATTTAATGTACAACAATAATGTGTCTGGTCATAAATATCCTTTATATTCCATTATTTATCGAAATAAAAATAATTGTAGTTCAAATAATTTTCTCCTTTTCAATTTCTAAAATAATAAAGTAATAATACTACAATAAATGGAAAGGAAACAGAAAATTATGGATAACATATTTTATGCTATTAAATATAAATTTTATATACCAAAGAACATTTATATTAATGAACAAATATAAATTACAAATTTTGTTTAAAATGTTGAATTTATATGCAATTTAAAGTAAAGTAACATATTTTCTACGAAATTAACAACTCATTAAAAATTAGGTGGTACGTGGTTCAATTTTATAGTAGCAATAGTTATAAGTGAAGATAGGAATAATTTTTTTTTTTTAATTTAAGTTAATTTTAGATTAGATTAGGTTATAAAGTGATATATACTGAACCTTTATCAACACAAGTCACGACATATCTTAGTGGGTCCATTGTGGTCCACACTAAGCGCTAGTGTTATCAAAGAATCTGCTTTAAACATTCAAAACTGTCTTTAAAATGTTAATGAAAGAGGATGTGGTGGCTAGAAGCCACTGGGTATGTACTACGAGTGTCGCATAGACACGTATACTGGCTTGAATTCAAGGTAATGAAAATACCTAGATTTTGGTATAGTATACGAATAGATTGTAAAAAGCATTGCCATACTCAACTCATACTTACTTCATCATTAATAGAAAAATACATATACTCTTATCATTAATAGTTAAACATAATGTCAATCAAAAACCATTTATTTTCTCAAGGAACAGTGTAGCTAATTAACAAATTTCTCCATTTTAACATTATATTCATCAAATTCTGTCAGTCACTTATACATATATTTTATCTAAATCATGTAAAACTCCACTTGCGAACGAAAAGCCAATTATTGTTTATGCAAACTGTTAACTTTTTTTCTATTACCTAATATAATGTATACATTTACCAACCCATGTCTAGTCATTTGTTTTTTGTTAAAAACTCATCCGAATCGCATTACTGGCCTATGATATCCTCCGCATAAACAACAAGGAACAAGTTCATGTCTACATAATTAGGGTCATTATTAGATATAAATTCAATATAATTTTTTATTAATAATGTTCATATTTTCTCAAAACTAGTGTAAGAAAAATGTTTCTTGTATAAAAAAAAGGAAATGTTAATTCATCATCTGAAAGTGACGATCCTTGTCATTGATTTTTTTTTCTATATAAAATATTTATATAGACAAAATGTCGTAAGGGAGTTAACAGAGCAGATATGTTTAATTTGAAAATCAATTACGAAAAGATTTTTAGTTTATAAATATATGGAAAAAGGACAAATAATTGGGCAGTATGACTTTTCGCATGATGCCAGTTTTGTTATGTGATGTTAGAAAAACTCAAGTTTCCTTTAATTATACTAAGAAAAAAACTAAAATTGTAAGAAAAAACTGTGTAATTTTCATTTGTTACTTACGAATGCAGTCATAAAATATATTCCCAAATTGATCCTTGCTTTATAAACTAAGCGAAATTTTCAGTGTCTCACCAATAAATCTTTAAATATTATAATTCCATATATATATTCATAAATATATTCCATATCATATTTTACAATCAAAAATCTTCTTATAATCAAAATGCAAATTAAATTTTTCCACTTAATTTAAATTCAAGAAAATGTAAATATATATAAAAAAAAATGTCTTTTAGTATTTATATAACGTTTACATAAATTTCATATATAATATTTAAATTCATATATATATACCAATAAACCAAAAAAACGAAAATATTATTCAACAACAAATTTTGTTTTGCAAAAAATATAATTTTTCATTCTACACATTAATTTTTTTTTTTCTAGATATTTTCATACTCGTAATATACATACGTCTAGATATATTATTTTTAATATCATGAATTATAATATGAATGTAATATACAGAAGAAGAAGAAGAAGAAGAAGAAGAAGAAGAAGAAAAAAAAATCTGTATAGTAAATATATTCCTAACATAAATCCTTCAAATTCATTCACAGGATATCCTTTAACACTATACATAACATAGTACAAGTCCAGGATACAACTACCTCTTCTTTATTTCAATTTTTTTTTATATATGCAATACATAAATATAAAACAAAATTTTAGGATAAATTATAAAATATTTATATATATATTGAGAACAAAAAAAATAAATTTATTTTGCAAATTTAGGAGTATGTTGAAAGAAGGCTGAAAATTTAACTTTTTATACAATAATTTATTTGTTGTTAATTTTTTTTTTAGAGTGGCGAAAGAATTAGTAAAATATTATTTAAAGCGAAAAGAATATTTTCGCACTTCGATGTATACTTGTCCTTTTTTGCAGATAAAGTACATCGAAAAGAAACTTAGTGTGTGCCATTTTCTCAGAAGATTGGTAAAAGGTGCGATTTTGTTTTGCGTTACAAACTAAATCAAAACATAAGACATCTACTGTCAACTACTGAAGGAGGACCCACATCTTCTTCAAATTCATCTTGGCTAAACGAAGAAGCATTTTTAAGTTTAAGGACATAAATATTTCGCATATGCGTGAAGAGGGACTGTTGACATTTACAATTCCAATTACGAATTATTTTTTCCCATAGTAAAAATGACAAAGCTTTCTTACAAAGCGGAATCATTTGATTTTAAATGAATTTTTATTTCACCTCAAATTCCTGCTAAAAATTAATATTCATATATTTCTCATCAAAAAAAAAAATTATATTTGTTCTTCTGTTGTTAAAATATGCTAAAATCCCAAGGACAACGTGTTGAATAATTTTTAGTTGAAAATAAATTTCCGTAGGATTTTCAATTATGATTACGGTATTTTCATTTTTTTTATATACATATATATATATTTATGAAACATACATATAATATGATATCCTTTTTATATAAATAAATATAGTTCCTGTGTGATGGTGTTGCTCTTCGGCAAAATTTAAAATAAAATATTTCACTAAATTTTGATAATTTCAAATATATTTATTTAATCTTTAAAAATACATCAGTAAAATAATAATAAATATTAATAATAAAAACACAAAATTAAAATAAAAATAAACAAATTATAATTTATGTTCAATATTTAAAATATTATGAAGAGAATATTTTATTTAGGGGTGGGTGATGTAAAAGGATTTATTACCGGAAGAATTGTCTTTTTTTTTTGTTTGTTATTATTTTTCCTCACTTTAATAATAAACATTGAAAATTTATCATGTTGTGACCTCTTTAGTACACTTGAGGATTTTTACCATATTATAGTAAATATGAATAATTTTATTACGCGAAAAACCACAAAAAAAAAAAACATTATTTTATAAAAAAATATCTGGGACATATATTTAAATCCCTGATGGAAAATCCGTCAACACCCAACAATTTGCATAATATTTTATATGAGAATTATTTTATAAAATATTCAAAAATAATGTATGTATATAGAAACTTTGTAATGTAATTGTAAGTAAATAATAAATATTTAAAATTATATTTAAACAGGAAAACCACAAAAAGATATGAAAAAAAAATTATAAATATATAAATATTATTTAAGTTATATTTTGTGTAAAATTGTCCTTATTTTTTATTTAATACTACCTTCGGACTATACAATTAAACTATGTAGTTCAATTAGGCAGAACTAATTTCCTTCGACTTTTTTTTCAAATGTGTCAAAATTATACTATAATAGCTTCAGGAAAAACCTTGTTATGTTCGACGTTTTAAGCTTGATAATATATCAATACTTTTTCTATAATTCGAATATAAGTGGTGAAATTTTAATGAATTTTGAACATAAGTTATTGATTTTTGTTATCGTAGGATAGTCCGAATATAGTATGAAATATTTTCAATTTGGTTACAATTTTTTTATAATTAGTTCGTTAAATTGTGGACAATTTATATGCAGTACATTTAAAATTATTTACTATTATTGCATATAAGTATAGTAATATTAAAATATAATTGCTCAGGAAAGTTTTTAAATTATAACCAATTTTTTTATATATTTCCATTTGGATTACAATAATAACCGATATCGGTCGTCTTGTCATCAATATTTGATATTATCGATAAGTGAATTATGTGTCATAAATTAATAATGAGAATAGAAAATTTCATTTCCATATGAAAATCTGGAATTTTTGTAAATTATCTTTGTATTTACTAATTAAATTTATTTATTACCGAAGTAGAGTTCCATTTGAACAACAACATAAATGGGTAGATATAAAGTTTGAAAAAAGAATTGTACATTTTCGTCCTTTCGGATGAAGTGGAAACCGCACTCAATAACATTAAAACAATGTACTATACCTGGTGTTAAAAAATGCTAGTGGTACAATTGCATATTACTTAAATGACGTTGGATTTACTGTGTCCTGTGTGACCTATATTTTTTTAGTTATGAATATCTAATGAATAAAAATGTTATATGCATATTTTTGAATCCTTAATTTTACGTTTTATACTTGGTTTAAAAAAAAGCACAACTTCTAAAATACTTTACAGTTTACATATTATATTTTACGACATATAAATTTTTTTAATATTTTTCGTTCTCACTAGAAGACTGTAGAGAGAGCATATAGTTATAAAATATATATTATGGAGTTTAAGGATATTTGCATATCCTATATAATTTTTTTTGTGAACATGACGTTGCATTTTTGTTTTTTTGAAATATAATATAATCCATAACATTTTTTTGTACATAAGTAAATTTTACGATGATTCATGATTTTAGATTAGATTTTTTTATATATAAAAATATAAATTTTCGTTGCAAATTAATTCAATTTTAGATATTAATTAGATTTCTTTATATATATATGACAAAAAAAAAACATTTTGAAAAAATTTCACTTCCTAGATTATAACTCTTCCGGAATTAATACTAAGTTAGATCCAGTATATAACTAATATACTTATCTTTTGTTAGCTATCATACAAATATATAAAAATTAGTTCTACGAGTATAATGGGAATATCAGAGCTGTTGTCTATTCTATATAATATTTTCCTTCAATTTATTAACTACAGATACAGATACAGATTCAATTTATTAACTACAGATTGTTACTGTTAAATAGCAGATCAAAATATTTTTAAACAATATCTAAAATTAGTTGTAAAATATAATAATTCATTGAAATGAAATTTCTTCTTTCTAAATTTTGAATCATTTATTAAAAAAAATGTAAATGTAAAAATGTAAAATGATCAATTCATCATTTTTCAAATCAATTTGGACTTTTTATATAAATTGAACTGAAAATAATATCTACAAGAAGACTCTTTGTGATCTATTTTACATTATACCAAAAAATTTTGAAAATTATTTGATATAACTTTCTGATATTTTGATTACTAATAGAATTTACATACTTTTATTGTTATTTTTCCCAAGAATTTAATATTTAGGTTATGACATTACATAATTTTTTAATTTTAGGATTTATTTAATTTACAACATAGAATCATAATTTTGGATAAATTTGACCTAAATTTTGATGACCTTGGTAGAAAATATGATTTAAATATAAAATGAAAATGAAAATAAGATGATTTGTGAGAAGAAAATTCAAGAGCACGTGCAGAATAATATAATATAATATTAAATTTTTGAAATTCGAAAACATCAATTTAATTCTATTAAAATTATAAAAAATTTATATAAAATTATTTAAAATTTAGCACTGACATCATTGGTTAATACCAAAGTAACCCTAATTAATACTACCCAGGATCTGAATTTCTTTTGTTGCCTCTTTAATGCTTTATTTTAAAAAAAAAAACAATATTTTTGTTTTGAAAAAACCTTGAAACCATTTTTTTTTGTTTCAGTGGTTTGGTCTTCAAAATCTTCTTCAAAAAATTCCATATTTCGCGGAATTTCTTGCTTGAATATTGATACTTGAGTCATTTAAATGAATATTTTATAAAAATTATTATATCTTAGGCATAATTTGTATATAAAAGGATTATATAATTTTTATAAATTTATTGTACTGAGAAGAATAAAAATGTTATTAACAATGTATTATTTCAATTTGCATACCAACAATTGTAAATTGCCAAAAATATTTGTATAATATTTGTATTAAAATTCTTCCATACTAACATCCTTTCCAGTTATTTTAGCTATTTTATGATTATTTGGTGTTATTGACTCCAAAAAAATATTTCCAAACTTTGGAATCCTAAAAATGAAATTAATTTATAGTTAACACAAAAAAAAGGTTTCCTTATGGCATATACTCACCGTGTACGAGCGAAGTTTTCAATCATTTTCACAAATTTTTCCGAGTTTTCTTTTTCATCTTTTCTAAATGGAAATTTGTTTAAATCACGAGCAGGATAATCTAAAATCAAAAAAACGTCATCGCCATGATTAGTTCCTGGAAAATAAATGTTAATCTAGTTTAGGAATGCAATTCTTGAGTAATATTTTTTACCATACCAAAATTAATATTCATATTTTCAGAAATAAAATGTCCCCAACCATAATCAGCTGGATTATCATAAAGATATCCGTAGGTTGATCCATTAGTAAATTCTGCATGTAATTTAAGATTTTCATAAAGTTTTTCTTTAAGAAATACTTCAGTACCAAACCTAATGAATTTGTCAACATCATTTTCAGTAAATTTTTCTGGTAAATCATACTTTTCCCATAACATTTCTATGTATTCTTTTGTTTCATCTTCGCTCCGGTTTTCATTTAAGAAGTAAATAAGTGATAAGAATTTCTTGGGATCTGTATTAAATTCTTCTCTATTTTTTCTACCTTCTTCACCAAGTTTCACTAGTTCAGGAGTAATAAGATTACCATCTTGTGCTGTAAGAGTAGCTAACCATGGGACATATTTGGGTGCACCACGTTTAATTAAATTAATCGGATAATCTGTAATAAAAGCACCATTTACTGATTTTGGTTCGATTACTGGTCCAAATACTCTTATTGGATTATATAAGAAACTTTGATATTCTCGAATTGCGGCAACTATCTCAGTATCTGGAACTTTTTTCAAACATTCTTTAATTTGTTTCGTAGAAATAACGTCAGTAGCACTTTTACGACATGCAAATATGTCCGCCATCTTTAGAGTATCTTTCAATGGCTGTTGGACTAATGTCCACGGACAAAGAGCAGAGCCACTAAACGAGATCGCAGCATTAACATAATTCTCAATTCCTGGTTGTAATAAATGATATTCAACACTAACAGCGCCAGCCGAAAAACCACCTAGTAATATTTCATGTGGGTTTCCATTGAAAGATCGAATATTTTCTCTAACCCATTTCAGTGCTACTCGCTGATCCTTAAGTCCCATATTACCAGAAATTTCTTCATCGCCAGTACTCAAAAATCCCATTGGTCCCAAACGATAATTAAATGTTACTAATATCATACTTTGATGTTCCATTAAAATGTGTTCTCGCAAATCATCACCAGAACCGAACATAAATGCACCGCCATGGATATAAAATAGCACCGGATAAAGCTTATAATTTTCAATATTAGGTGTATAAATATTCAAGTATAAACAATCTTCACTACCAACTACTACTGCTGGAGATGTTCTATTTGGTGTTTCCATTGGATCTAATCTCATGCACGATTCATGTAATTTTGTAGCGTCAGCAATATTTGACCATGGCCGAAGATATGGTATAGGTGGTTCGAAACGATTTTCTCCTACTGGTGGCTCGGCATATGGTATACCTTCAAAAGAATAATAATGTCCATGGGATTTTCCACGAATTAGACCAGATTTTACCGCAACTATAGGATCCTTAATAGCGTTTGTTAAACATACTGCCAACAGTATCAAATTAAAGTATAACAGCATCGTTGTTCACCAAGATTAACTAATAAACTAAATTTATAAAAATGACTGGTAGAATAAATTCTGATATACTTAATTTAAGTTGTATAAATTTTATTATGATTAGATGATGAAAGGTCACCAAATATTTGACGATACTAAAGTTCATCTAAAATGGTCTTTATAATCTGTTAGTATTTATTAGTTATCTATTTTTTGATTATAATATTCTCTGTTATAAACTGTAAAAATAGATGTGTCAACAAAAATTCTTACAGAATTTTATTCTTCACATAATTCTATGAAAACTTATCACATCTACTACAATGTATCAAATGTGTAATTATCACTTATCTTATCACACATAACAAACAAATGATGTGAACAAATAGTAATGTAATTGACGTATTTATTGGTCTAATATAATATATTCTTGCAACAAATTGTTATTCTTTTCAATTATGTTTTATATTTATTTATAAGAATTTTTTATGGATTTAAATTTCGAAATAATCTATTGACAAACAATAATTCTTTTAATTAAAATTCTTCCATACTAACATCCTTTCCAGTTATTTTAGCAATTTTATGATTATTTGGTGTTATTAGCTCTAAATAAATATTTCCAAACTTTGGGATCCTAAAAATGGATTTAATTTATAGTTAACACAAAAAAAAGGTTTCCTTATTGCAAATACTCACCCTGTACGAGCGTAGTATTCAATCATTTTCACAAATTTTTCCGAGTTTTCTTTTTCATCTTTTCTAAATGGAAATTTGTTTAAATCACGAGCAGGATAATCTAAAATCAAAAAAACGTCATCGCCATGATTAGTTCCTGGAAAATAAATGTTAATCTAGTTTAGGAATGCAATTCTTGAGTAATATTTTTTACCATACCAAAATTAATATTCATATTTTCAGAAATAAAATGTCCCCAACCATAATCAGCTGGATTATCATAAAGATATCCATAGGTTGATCCCTTTGTAAATTCTGCACGTAATTTAAGATTTTCATAAAGTTTGTCTTTAAGTAAGACATCAGTGCCAAGAATAACAAATTTCTCAGCATTACTTTCTGTAAATTTTTCAGGTAAATCATACTTTTCCCATATCATATCCACATATTTCTTTCCTTCCTCTTCAGTTTTATTTTCATTTAAGAAGTAAATAATTGATAAGAATTTCTTGGGATCTGTATTAAATTCATATACATTTTTTCTACTTTGTTCACCAGGTTTCATTAACTCTGGAAACATAAGATTACCATCTTGTGCGGTAAGAGTAGCTAACCATGGTACATATTTGGGTGCACCACGTTTAATTAAATTAATCGGATAATCTGTAATAAACGCATCCTTAACGGATTTTGGTTCGATTACTGGTCCAAATACTCTTATAGGATTATATAAGAATCTTTGGTATTCTCGAACTGCCGAAACCATATCAGTATCTGGAACATTTTTTAAACATTCTTTAATTTGTTTCGTAGTAATAACTTCATTAGTACTTTTACGACATGCAAATATGTCCGCCATCTTTAGAGCATCTTTCAATGGTTCTTTTATCAATGCCCACGGACAAAGGGCAGAACCACTAAACGAGATCGCAGCATTAACATAATTCTCAATTTCGGGTTGTAATAAATGATATTCAACACTTGCAGCACCAGCCGAAAATCCAGCCATTAAAATTTGGTTTGGGTTGCCATTAAATAAACGAATATTTTCACTAACCCATTTCAGTGCTACTCGTTGGTCTTTAAGTCCCATATTACCAGAAATTTCTTCATCGCCAGTACTCAAAAATCCCATTGGTCCCAAACGATAATTAAATGTTACTAATATCATACTTTGATGTTCCATCAAAATGTGTTCTCGCAAATCATCACCAGAACCGAACATAAATGCACCGCCATGGATATAAAATAGCACCGGATAAAGCTTATAATTTTCAATATCAGGTGTATAAATATTCAAGTATAAACAATCTTCACTACCAACTACTACTGCTGGAGATGTTCTATTTGGTGTTTCCATTGGATCTAATCTCATGCACGATTCATGTAATTTCGTAGCGTCAGCAATATTGGACCATGGCCGAAGATATGGTATAGGTGGTTCGAAACGATTTTCACCTATTGGTGGCTCGGCATATGGTATACCTTCAAAAGAATAATAATGTCCATGGGATTTTCCACGAATTAGACCAGATTTTACCGCAACTATCGGATCCTTAATAGCGTTTGTTAAACATACTGCGAACAGTATCAAATTTAAGTATAACAGCATCGTTGTTCGCACCAAGATTAAATGTTAAACTAAATTTTTAACAAATGTTATGTGGGAAAAGCTTATATAATTCGAATTTTATAATTAAATTAATGATTAGACGAGAGGTCAATTAAAATATGAATAGTGAAGTTCATAAGAAGTTATCATTTTCATCTTTCACTAATTTGAAATATTATTCAATGATACGATTTTATATTATAAACTTTAAATATTATGTAATATACACTCTCAATAACAATAGTCGAATTGCTACAAAAGTAGATTGAGATTGTTCTTCTGACGAAAACATAGTAAAACTGAAAAAAAATCATTATCATTATCAAATAAGAAGTAAATTTTGTAAATAAAACTGAAAATAGAATTTAAATTTGGTCAAATTAAATTAATAAAAAAAATCTTTTACGAGATCTTTTTTTATAATCAAATCATCCTGGAAATATTTATATATGTACTAATGTTATTCAAGTAAATATTCTTACTCTCAACAATTTAGCAAGATCATTGATGATTAATCAAATAATAAAAAAGTAGTTTTTCAGCTGTTGTTGATTCTCATTTGATCATATAAATATTTTATATAATATTAATATTAATTATGAAATTTTTCAAACTTAAACATTATATTGCCGTCATATAAATAAAGTGTGAAAAGAACCCCGAAATATAAAAAAATTATTGCAATAAAATATTGCTTTGCATTACGATGGTAATCCCTTACCAAACTTTTAACAAATTTTATTTTATCTCTGTTGGAAAACTAGATAATGGAAAAGTTATTCAAAAAAGTGTAATATTGTATTTTTCTTTGTACAAATTTTTGTTAAAGAAATTAAAAAGTTTTCAAATTAAATTTTTTTTTTTTTTTAACTACACTTTCAAAAACATGAAATTCAAAAACATCTACTTACCATAAAAAAAATTCATTATATATTTATATACTCGAATATGAAAATTTTGTGAAAATGGATAATCACCTTTTAATGATATTAAAGTTGTTTAGTTTTTATGATAACTTCAACCCTTTTTCGTTATATGGCAAGTAAAAATATATTTTTGTTATAAATAATAGTAAAGTTTTTCAAAAAAAACAAAAATCGTTATTCGTCATTGAATTTATTTAAAAAATTAAATTATTAAAAATATTTTAAAATAAACTTAATTTGGTATATAAATTCTTACGGAATTTTTCACAAAAATTGTTTAATGGTATTAAATCTCTTCAATATTACCAATTTCTAAGTTCACATTCTCCTCTACTAAAAATTAACTTTTTATAGATTTTATTGAGAGTGAATTGAGGAAATATATTTAAATTAATTTAAAATTATATTTTTTACTTTTTTTATTATAAATAATAAAGTATTTGCAGAAAGCTTTCATTTTGATATTGAAAATTATATTATTTCCGATACTATACAATAAGTATACACACTAAAATTTAATCTCGATTGTAGCACAATTCTGTCATTTATTATCTTAAAATATTAAATTTAATATTAAACATAATACTAAAGAAATATATATATTTTCGAAACTAATACGAAACAAAGAATTTTAAATATTAAAATAACAACTGGTAAAATATATAAAAAATATGAAAAATATTATATTAAAATTTTTACTATGACGGGTACAATTTGAAATATCAAAAATATCTAATATTGTATACAATTTTAGTTTAAATATAAAATATATAAGTTCATTCTCTGTACATATATTTGCTTTATAGAATAAATATTCACGATATTATGTTAAAAGTTATATTATAAAATATTTAACTTCAAATTTTATTAAAAAAAAAAGAAGATTTAACAGATTTCGTTGCATTATTTGTTTATAAACCAAAAATTTCGATAGAAAACACAAAACTAATTTCAAATTTTCTGAATATATGAAAAACATATTTTCATATTCAGAAGAAACAAAAAAAGGAAAAACATTTTATAAAAATTCTGTGCCCGATTTGATTTTCATTTAATCCGAAATTCTTTTTACATAAATAAATAAAATATATAAATTGCAATTTACTTTATTAACTTTTAAAATTAAAAAATTGCATGTTGTTTAAGTATAAAATTGAAAATTTCAACATAAATGCAATAAATTTGATAATTCTTAAAAATATATTTGAAACCAAAAACTATTTTACTTTGAACCTTGATCATATATGTCCATATAGGTATGAAAGCATAGAATTATATTGACATTCTCAATGATCCATAAAATTAAAATCCTTAATTTTAAAGCTACAAAGTTATACTTAGTATTATTTTAGTATAATACTAAAAGACCTTATTTTTCTAGTAGAACTTGCTAACAACTAATTATTTATAGCAGCTATACATAGTATTTAAATAAATTGTTGACTAATAATAATCTTGCACTGGCAAACATTTCGGTCAATAACTGATTAAGAATAATATTTTGTTATAAAATTGTTTGAACTTCCGGAACAATGTTAATCACTGATATTATATAACCTTTCATGATTTGAAGTAATCAGTTTTAAGTATTTTAAACTCACGAAATTTTCGTTCGTACTATCTAAACTTTATTTTTAGTAGCAGATAGATTATCCTAAGAACTAATTGTGAAGCTGTGACATTCAGTCTCATTTGCATCGTTCATCAAGTCGTATTGATCATCAAGAGAGAAAGAAAATGCTAATTCATTTCGTAGCAGCATTATTGTGTTTTCAATTAACTTATGCTAATGAAACACCAATTGTTGAAATTTCTAATGGCGAATTACTTGGTGTAGTTCATGAAAATTACTATTCATTTGAAGGTATACCATATGCTGAACCACCAATAGGTGAAAATCGTTTTGAATCACCAAAACCATTTTTAAATAAATGGACAACTACTCGGAATTCTACAAAAGTAGAAAAAGCTTGTTTTCAACATCCAGATCGTATATCATTAGCATATGCAAAACAAGGTTCAGAAGATTGTCTGTACTTAAATATCTATACACCAGATATAAAAAAGGATGATGATAATGATCATTTATATCCAGTTATATTTTATATACATGGTGGCGGATTTTTGTATGGTTCTGGTGATACTTTACTTGAAGATATTTTAATGAAAAGTCAAAAGGTTATATTAGTTACATTCAATTATCGTCTTAATATCTTTGGATTTTTGAGTACCGGTGATAATGAAATTACTGGTAATATGGGATTAAAAGATCAACTATTAGCATTAAAATGGGTTAAAGATAATATAATGGCATTCAATGGTAATCCAAAACAAATTTTAGTAACTGGTTTTTCAGCTGGTTCAGCAAGTGTTGAATATTTAACATTAACTAAAGGTATTGATACATTAGCTAATGCTGCATTTGGTATGAGTGGTTCAGTATTAAATAATTGGGCATTTAATCCAGATCCAAAACCATCTGCAACTAAAGTTGGTAAATTATTAGATTGTCCAACTGATACATCAATTGATTTGAAACGTTGTTTAAAAACTAAATCAGCTAATGATATTGTTAGCATTGTTACAGAATTTCGTAATTTTTTGGGTATATCTATTGGCATTTTTGCACCAGTTGTTGAAGATCAATCTGTAACAGATGCAATAATTACTAAAGAACCAAGAGAATTATTAAAAATGGGTAAATTTAGTAAAATACCATTTTTAGCATCATATACAGCTGAAGATGGTGCATTATTTACAGCATCAATGTATAATCATATAGCAAATATTCTTGAAACTGGAAAACTGGATTTCGTGTCTAGTGAACCATGGTTATATGAGGAGAATCAAAGTGCCGATAAATGGGAAAAAATCTTGGATGATTTAAAAAAAGCAAATTTCAGTTCATTATCAGAATTATTTACGAAACATACATTTAAAAAAGGTATTCTTGAATCACTTGATTTACGACGTCAGAAAAATAATAGTAAAGTATATTCATATGTTTATGATAATCCAGCACCATTTGGTATAGCAAATTTAATATCAAAAGATAATATGAGTAGATTTGGCAAGTTAATTTAAATTAAATTAAATTGTTAAAATATATATTTAAAAATATTAATAAAAAAATTATATTTCATAATAGGAACTGCTCATGGCGATGATGTATTTTTAATGTTTAATTTTCCACCACGTGATCTTTATAAATTTCGAGATGATGAGAAAAAAATTTCTAATAATTTTGTTATAATGCTGGAAAGTTTAGCTAGAACAGGGTAAGATTTTATACACTGAAACATTGTTACTTTTTACTAATACAATTTATTTTAGTATACCAAGATTTGGTGATATTGAAATTCCACAAATTACAGAAAATGAATTTAACTATCTACATATTAAAGCTGATGATTATCAAGTAAAAAACTTTGAAATATAATTAATATAAAAGGAATATAATAAAACAATTAATTTAAATAAATTTTATATTATACATATAATATATTTCAAATTAAGTACTAATGTATTATACAAAAAAAGTACTATTAAGTCAAATTAAGTACTATATTAAATTAACAAAAATATAAAAATAAAAATAACATTATCAAAATCTAGCATTGACAAGAATTATTATCAAAATCTAGCTGCGTAAAGAATAAATAAGTGGTCACACTGATTTTAAGAAATTGTATATTATTTGTAAATGTTAATATTACTGCCCAGGCAATACATCACACAAACATCCTCTTCAAATTTTTATTCCTATATTCTTTGTAAAAATTTGAATCCATAAAAAATTATTAGCAAAAATGACTTTTGAACAGTATATCGAATAATGGAAACAATAATAATCTCAAGAAACGCCAATATAATTGAATTCGTCCTTTCGAGTAACGTTGCTTACAAAAATGACAGAAAACGAGATGATAGTTTTTCAAAATGCTGATAATGTTCGAATATGTTAAACTGACTTAAAATGGATGAATCAGATAATTGGAATAAAGGATAATTTATACAAAATGGGGAATTTATTTAAAGGAGGCCTAAGTGGGATGCAGATTGATCCAGACTACATTTAACATCTCAATCATATAAGTAGGTAATTAATAAACATAATGCGAGAAGCGAGATGAATTTAAAATATAATTACTAAAATAGTTTACTTTGTTATTAGGAAAGTTTGCTTTTAAACGATAATATTATGCATAGCAGAATTTAATTTCAAACGATTTTATAACTAATTTTGGTAAATTAATTTTAATTGCAAATTTAATATTTAAATTTCAATATATTGTTTTATAGGAACTAATCATGGCGATGATGTATTTTTAATGTTTAATTTTCCACCTCGTGATCTTTATAAATTACTAAAATAGTTTACTTTGTTATTAGGAAAGTTTGCTTTTAAACGATAATATTATGCATAGCAGAAATATGTAAAATATCTCATTTGTTATTGTCACCTATTAACCTAATGAAAATGCTGGTCAACAACTGATTAATAGCACATAATATTTTGTTATAAAGTCCGGCCCATCAGGTGATATTTCGCGATAACCTTTTTACAGAATAAACACTATATGTGTTTGGAATTTTTACATAATTTCGTAAATTTTATAAAGAAGATTTTTGAATGTTTCTGTAATGATAACTATATTAGTTATACCAAAAATTTTAAAATAGATTCAATAAATTTCAGAATGTATTATACCTATATTTAATTGCCGTAATTTTAATCAAATTTTTAATAAATCATTTCAATGTATAAATATGAATTTAACTCCACTATCTCACCTTTTCGTTCATTTCAAATTATAGCTAGAAAAATTATCATATTTTTTTTCAATATTGTTTAAATAATATTTTGTTTATAATTTACATGTAAACAATGATTAATAAAGTCAACCAAAACCAAAATAATATCAAAAAATATATAAAAAAAAAAATGAGAAACAAAACTCGGGTTTGTTAATAGTTCATCAAAGTTTCATCGTGTATGTGACTATGTGATACTGTAATATCAAAGGAAATTCTTTAAAAATATATAATTTTTTTGGAGTTAAATATAACAAAAATAATTTAAATAAAGTCATGTATAAAACGGACAGATAGACGTACACAGTAAAACTAATATTCATTTGTTTTCGATGTTTATTGACAATGTGCTAACAAACAAAGATAATAAATCTATAATATTTACAAGTCAATAAGATCAAAAACAAAAATATTTATTGATAAAATTTGAAAATAAAAATTAGTCAGATTACTTTATGAACTAATTGAAACCGTGACATTCAGTCTCATTTGCATCGTTCATCAAGTCGTATTGATCATCAAGAGAGAAAGAAAATGCTAATTCATTTCGTAGCAGCATTATTGTGTTTTCAATTAACTTATGCTAATGAAACACCAATTGTTGAAATTTCTAATGGCGAATTACTTGGTGTAGTTCATGAAAATTACTATTCATTTGAAGGTATACCATATGCTGAACCACCAATAGGTGAAAATCGTTTTGAATCACCAAAACCATTTTTAAATAAATGGACAACTACCCGTAATGCTACAAAATTAGAAAAAACTTGTATTCAACATCCAGATCGTATATCATTAACATATGAAATAAATGGTTCAGAAGATTGCCTTTACCTAAATATCTATACACCAGATATAAAGAAGGATGATGATAATGATCATTTATATCCAGTTATATTTTATATACATGGTGGCGGATTTATGTACGGTACCGGTGATATATTACGTGAAAAAATTTTGATGCAAAGTCAAAAGGTTATATTAGTTACATTCAATTATCGTCTTAATATATTTGGATTTTTGAGTACTGGTGATAATGAAATTACTGGTAATATGGGATTAAAAGATCAACTATTAGCATTAAAATGGGTTAAAGATAATATAATGGCATTCAATGGTAATCCAAAACAAATTTTAGTAACTGGTTTTTCAGCTGGTTCAGCAAGTGTTGAATATTTAACATTAACTAAAGGTATTGATACATTAGCTAATGCTGCATTTGGTATGAGTGGTTCAGTATTAAATGATTGGGCATTCAATCCAGATCCAAGACCATCTACAACTAAAGTTGGTGAATTGTTAGATTGTCCAACTGATACATCAATTGATTTAAAACGTTGTTTAAAAACAAAATCAGCTAATGATATTGTTAGCATTGTTCCAGAATTTCGTAATTTTTTGGGTACATCAATCGGCATTTTTGCACCAGTTGTTGAAGATGAATCTGTAACAGATGCAATAATTACTAAAGATCCAAGAGAATTATTAAAAATGGGTAGATTTAGTAAAATACCATATTTATCGTCATATACAGCTGAAGATGGTGCATTATTTACATCATCAATTTATAATGATTTACCAAAAATTATTGAATCTGGTAAAGTACATTTCTTATCTGATGAACCATGGTTATATGAAAAAGATCGTAATTCAAAAACATGGCAAAATATCTTTGATAATTTAAAAAAAGGCAATTTTAGTACATTAACACAATTATTTACGAATCGTACATTTAGTGATGGTATAATTGAAGACCTTGATATACGTCGACATAACTTTGATAGTAAAACATATTCATACGTTTATGATAATCCAGCACCATTTGGTTTAGGAAATTTAATTTCAAACGATTTTATAACTAATTTTGGTAAATTAATTTTAATTGCAAATTTAATATTTAAATTTCAATATATTGTTTTATAGGAACTAATCATGGCGATGATGTATTTTTAATGTTTAATTTTCCACCTCGTGATCTTTATAAATTTCGAGATGATGAGAAAAAAATTTCTGATAATTTTGTTATATTGCTGGAAAGTTTAGCTAAAACAGGGTAAGATTTTATACACTAAAACATTGTTACTTTTTAATAATACAATTTATTTTAGTATACCAAAATTTGGTGATATTGAAATACCACTAATGACAGAAGATAAATTTAAATATCTACATATTAAAGCTGATGATTATAAAGTAGAAACATTTAATTAATTATTAATATTTAATGGAAAATGAATATAAAATAAAATGAAATTAATTTTTTAGAAATTGAAAATACTTTTCGTAAAATTTGAATAATAAAAATAATTTTTTTTAAAAAATAATTAAATTAATATTTATTTCTTTTTAGAGGCCATTTTTCTAAACCAAAAAAATGCTTTTACATTTTGGTCATTCACTTGATATAACGACAATTACTATAGTTAGTTCGTATAATCCTTTTAACTTTTTCTTCTAATTTTTCTTCTTGTTTTGATATTTTTCATTGTTACCTTCTTTTTTTTTTGGGGGATTACATCGTTATATAAAGAAATTTCATCTGCATTTTCTCTGCCAAACATAATAGTTTATGTATATATATTTATGGTGTATTAAAATAATGTTGTTATACGTTTTCATGCAAATTTTGATATTGTTTGTGGGGAAATGTATTAAATTAGTTATTGTTGTTTTTGAATTTTTTATTCTGCTTTGATAGTTGATATAAAACTGAAAACATATCATAAAAAGAGTTTTTAATATTCTTTGTTATCATTATTTACAATGCTAAGTTTATGTTGATTAACATAAATGCATTTTATGTAAAAACTATATTATAAAAATATACAAAAGTGATTTTCAAGTAAGTTATAAATTTAAAAAGTAAAAATATTCGTTAAATTTTATATTACATGCGACATATTTTAAATATAGAAATGAACATAAATTTTACTTAATACAAAAGGGCGAAAATTGTACAAAATAATTAATTTCATAACAAAATAATAAGAATAAATTTACAATCTTACAATCTAATTGAAAATATGTAGGCAAAATAAGGATAGTATACAAATATAGCATTTTCCGGTCAAATTATTCCTTTTACACTTAAATAAAGTCCTTTACAATATCAAGATAGTCTTTTAAAACTTCGAATTAATCTTTTTACATTTTAATATAGTCTTTTTACAATTCAAAATAACCGTTCACAGTAGAAATTCCTCTAAGTATTTTAAGTCGAAACAATTAATACTTGTTTCTATACTTAAGAAGAAGATTTAGTAGATTTCCTATCATATTTGTTTCTACTTACATAAAATATACTTAAAACCATTCGATGAATTTCTTTTGTGACGGTCTAATTTTGAAATATAAAAAGACTATTTTGAAGTGTAAAAATGACTAATTTGACCGGAAAATGCTATACATATAAAAAAATTTCATTTCATTCATAACAAAATTGTCTTTCAATAAATTCTTATCATATTTTGAAACATATATTTTTGACCTCCATTATTTTGATTAAAATTTTACACAAAACCAAAAAAAAAAACAAAGTCCATTTTTATAATTTTCATCATTTTCATAATCTTTCATTACAAAATATAAAATTATGTATATTTTTTTTTTTGTTATTTAATCCACTTTAGATAAAAAAAAATATTATATAAATAAAATTTTCATTTTATTTTTATTGTCATATAATTTTTTTTTTTTTACTAATAACCAGGAGTAGAAAAATTATATATAAAACAGTAGAAAAAAAGGAAGAAAGTATTATTCGTTCTTGTCCTATCATTTGTACAACTAACTAGAAAAAAAAGAAAACGTTACACCTTAAAACTCATTTATTTTCACTGCAGGAACTTTTGTCTCATGACTTCCGATGTTGAACGGATAACAAAAAAAAAAAATATTAACCACTCCGCCCGGAACTGGGTGAAATGAATATGAAAAGAAAATATGATTTATAATAATATATTTGTAAAGTGCGGAAACAATGCCAAAAAAAAATAAGTAGAAAAAAAAAACAACATATACAATAGAATAGAGCATAAACCATAAAGAATTATTATGATATTTTTTATCTAATGTAAAATATTTTTTTTTAGTCCTTTTTTTAAAAACAATGGTTTTAAATGTAATATAATATTTTTTTTATTTTTTTAACATTGTTTAAAAATAATGAGTTTTACGTGGAAATAATAATTTTATTTAAAATATTTATTTCTCTTAATTCTAAAATTAAAAATAATAAAAATTACCATGAGGTAAAAATAGAATAATTATATTTTATATAATAATTATACGTTATATAACATAATATATGTATATTATGTACAGTTTTTATTTTAAAGATGGATTTAATATAGATAAATTTAAATGGACTTTTACATGTTTCATACATTTTCTTTCGACACATTTCTCATCTCCCATTTAGAAGAATGAATATTGGTTTTTCTGCTTGAATTGGAAAGGATAGGGAGAAGATTGCCAATGGTTACATTATCTGTCTTCCAGCTGTAGATTTTAGGATTCCAATTTAATATGAAACATAAAATTTATCATCAAATTATACTTCATTTCTGTAGTTCTGGACTATCTTATTACTTCACATCAGATCGAAATTTATAGGAGCACCAAATAAGCAAATGGGAAATCCTACCCCTAAATGAAATACATACATAATTTTGATGTGAGGAGGGATTGGATTTAAGAAGGTATCATTTTGTAGTTGTGAAAGATCTAAAAAAAGTTACAATTAAATTTCCTTGAATTGTTTAAAATTTGAATATACTTTTAAGCTGAGACAAAAAAAAAAATTACTATAGAAATAAGAAAAATAGAAATGGGGGGAACTGGGAAAAGTACTAGCAATAAATCATAACAACAAGTCAACAAAATAAATGCTAAGTAAAAATTTAAGATACGAGATACAGATTATAGTAATGTAGATCCACATGGGGCATATATGGACATATGTAAATGTATATATATCCCATGTGTAGATCCACTAAATGACTAAAAACATCTCCAAATATTTTCAATATTTTATGTATTTTAATCTCCCGCAAGGTCATTAAAGTTCGAATTTGTAATTTTTTTTTTTTTTTGAGAGATATAATCCGAATACTTTAACTTTTACTGAATGTTCATGCCGGAAAAGTTGTTTTTCTAAAAATAATTTTATAACTCAGGGCAGATTTTTAAGATAACTTCTGTTGAACTTAAACGACCTGACAGATAATACTATTAAGAAAAGAATACGATTTTATTTGACCAGTTTACCAATTAATTTTAGTTTTATTAGAAATCTTGCTGTAGAATGTTGTTATATTTTCACTTAATTATTTTGGCAGCTGGTTTAATTAATGCCATTGAGGAGGATCCACTTATTACTTTAACATCTGGTCTAATTCGTGGAAAATCACATGGACATTATTATTCTTTCGAAGGTATACCATATGCCGAGCCACCAATAGGGGAAAATCGTTTTGAATCACCAATACCATATCAATGGAAATCGCAAGATATTTTTGATGCTACTAAATTACATGAATCTTGTATTCGATATGATCCAATGGAAAAAAGATTGAACTCTACATCTATAGCCGAAGTAGTTGGTAGTGAAGATTGTCTATACTTGAATATTTATACACCGGGTTTAAATAGTTCAGCCCCCTATCCCGTTATGTTTTATATCCATGGCGGTGCATTTATGTTCGGTTCTGGTGATGATTTGCGAGAACACATTTTAATGGAACATCAAAGTATGATATTAGTAACATTTAATTACCGTTTGGGACCATTGGGATTTTTGAGTACTGGCGATGAAGAAATTTCTGGTAATATGGGATTAAAAGATCAACAATTAGCACTTAAATGGATTAGTGAAAATATTCATTCATTTAATGGCAACGCAAACCAAATATTATTGGCTGGATTTTCAGCTGGTTCTGGTAGTGTTGAATATCATTTATTACAACCCGAAATTGAGAATTATGTTAATGCTGCGATCTCGTTTAGTGGTTCTGCCCTTTGTCCGTGGGCATTGATAAAAGAACCATTGAAAGATGCTCTAAAGATGGCGGATATATTTGCATGTCGTAAAAGTACTAATGAAGTTATTACTACAAAACAAATTAAAGAATGTTTAAAAAAAGTTCCAGATACTGATATGGTTTCGGCAGTTCGAGAATACCAAAGTTTCTTATATAATCCAATAAGAGTATTTGGACCAGTAATCGAACCAAAATCCGTTAAGGATGCATTTATTACAGATTACCCAAGTAATTTAATTAAAAATGGCTTCTTGGCTTCTTGGCCAAGAATATACCTTGGTTAGCTACTGTTACTGCTCAAGAAGCTAGCCTGTGGATTTCTACATTAATAATAACTGGTGAAGAAGGTAAAAAGATTCGAGAAGAATTTAATAAAGATCCTAAAAAATTACTATCACTTATGTTTTTCGTTGACGAAAATAAGAGTGAAGATGAAACCAGAAAAGAAATAGAAATATTATGGGAAAAATATGATTTACCAGAAAAATTCACTGCAGCTGATGCTCAGAAATTTATTAAAGTTGGTACTGATATAACGCTTAAAGATCAAATTTTTGATAGTCTGAAATTACATGCGCAATTTGGACAGGCTCCAACTTATGGATATTTTTATGATAATCCAGCTCTATACGGTTGGGGAAATTTTATTTCCGGAAATACAGATTTTGATTTTGGTATTATGAAAAATATTATTTGTATGTAAATTACTTGTTAGAAAATACTAAAATTTCTTCATATTAGGAGCAGCACACGGTGATGATGTTTTTCTAATGTTAGATTATCCTCAACGTGATATGAAAAAATTTCCATTTCGAGATGACGAAAAAGAATATTCTAGAAATTTTGTGAAAATGCTTGAAAGTTTTGCTACACTGCGGTAAGATTTTCAAATTAAAATTACACTGCGGTAAGATTTTCAAATTTTTTATATTAAATATTTTCTTATCTTTTAGGGATCCTAAATTTGGAAATTTTTCTATAGAAAAAATAACACCCAATAACCATAAAATAGCTAAAATTACTAGAACTTCTATTAAAATGGAAGATTTTTAAAAAAAAAAATTTCAATATTATTATAATCAATTAGTATTTACAATAAATAATAAATAAACATTGAAATGTACTCAGATTTTTATTTAAAAATATTCTTCTAAATTAGGTAAATAATTTCCACATTTTGGAAAATTATTTGGTGGTTTTATCCAATCTTCGGGTTCACCAACTTGTACAAAGAGTCCCATTCCAGCTGCTAAATGCCACTCATAATGACAATGCATCATCCATAAACCTTGAATAAATATAATTAATTATATGTATATCAAAAAATAAATTAATGTATATAAATTTACCTGGATTGTCGGCTCGAAAACGAATAATAGTATAACCTTTACTTGGCACAGTTACTGTATCCTTTAATGGTGGATTTGGATTAAATATTTCTGGTATTCTACTACTTTTATGTAATCTCTCAGCCAATTTTGCAGTTAATGGAGTATTGAGTGGATTATGAGCCATATTAGTAACCTGAAAACTTACACCATGTAAATGGAATGGATGTAACACAGGTCCTCTTGCTATAAATTATAAAAAATTTTTTTACTTAATTCTTTATATAAAATTTTATAAATAATCATACTAGGAGATTCATCAACAATTAATATTTCCACAATTGAATTTAATTTCAATTTAATACGATGAGTACATGGACAAGTATTTAAACCAGCACAACTTTCAGGAATATTCTGATTATCACAAAATTGAATTTCATTCATTTGTTTTGGTTGAGTTAACGGTGGAAAAGGTGGAAATATATGACTAAGGTTATTTATTGCTCCCATAAAATGTAATCGACTGAAGAGATCTAAAATTTGTTTTTAATATAAAATTGACGGAATATGTAACTATGTAACGAATACGAACTTATAAAATGTGGATATTCATTTTTTTTATTAAAAAGATAAGATTCATTAACTAAATGCATTGCAAATCCTAAATAAAGTTGATGATCTGGTACAGCATTTCGTAATTCATCATCAGTAGATGTAGATTCCAACTCTGTAATGCAATGGCTGGTTTCATCTGTAAAGCAATCAGCACCTGGTTTATTTAAAACCTAGAAAAAATAATGAATTTTTTAATAATGGGTGGTTGTAAACAGATATTAACTTACGATCCCATCAGAAAAAGTATCTTCGTATAACGGATAATCACGCTCTAATGTTGTTTTTTGTAAATATGACAGAACCGCAAAAGATTCAATTTGTTGTGATGCACAAGGACCAATTGATCGCACTCGTATAAAGTAATCTCCAATAGTCTGATTAGCATAAATAATAAAATCGTAACGCTCACCAACATTATTTACAATCGTTGAAACTGTCGTTGGTCGAACATTATTGGAATCAGTTGCGATCACAGTTAAATTATGGCCCTCAATCTATATGTATATATGGGAATGAGTAAATATATTTTAAATATTCTTGCAGTGACTTACTTGTAATTGTTTCGGACATGCGTGATTTCCACTGTTGATGTATCGGAATCGATAACGTTTTCCAGCTTTTACATAATATCGTTTTGGCGGTGGACCACTTATAATATGAGTTATTGGCTAAAAGAAGGTAGCATAGAAAATTTATAAAAAAAATTTAAATTAGATTCTTTAAGTATCTCTTTACATCTATGAATTGTCCTCGTTCGCCAATTAATACCGAATCTGGTCTAAGGCCACTCGGTCTTGTTGGTAAACCAGGGAAAAACATTTCTGGATATTCATGCATCCAATCACTCGCTATAATTACATGTTTGGTCATATCATAATCATATAAATGTCTGTGTGGTTCGTCAGTTTCAGGTACACGAATAATTAATCCACCGTGCTGACCGCTCATTTTATGATGACCTGTGATGCACACAAACCATACAGTTATTACAATATTCATATACAAAAAAAATTTTTACCTGAATGCGAATGATAAAATTGTGTTCCCGCCTGAGTAGCCCAATAAGCATACCGAAATGATGTAGAATATTCAATTGGACATTGTGTAAGAAATGGAACACCATCCATGTGAGGTGTATCACGCATATGCAAGCCATGCCAATGAATAGTTGCAGCTGTTCCAGAAGCCATATTCATTACATCAACAATGATTAGGTCATCTTTGCACACCTATGAATAAAATTCAGTTCATAATTATTGACATATTAGTAACACAGTTTAAATGATTTAAGTACTTGAATAAGCGGGCCAGGAATTTTTCGATTTATACTCATTACACCTTTCTCCCGACCATCAACTGTCACACATTGCGGATGATCACAATCTTTTTCTACACCTTTTGCACAATCACCACAAGCACTATTTTAAAATTATAAATTTATTTAATCAATTCGTTGGAATATTGCATTAATATGTAGTTGAATAATATGTATGGTAATACAAGGAAATTGGTTAGACCCAATATTTATTATTTATTAACACCAAGAAGCACAATATTTTTATATTAATTTTCGATTCATATAACCATCATAAAATTTAAGTTTCAGAGTTAATGGAACTTACCCTCCCATAGCATTGTAATGTTCCAAAACAAATTTATAATAACAAATTTGTTCTTTGCCAGCAACACATTCCCGGTAACATTTTTCACCCGGAAAATCAACTGCCAAATCAATATCAGATATATTAACACCCGGTCCTAAAACATTTTCAATATATTTTTGAATATCCTTTTTACTATTAACAGAAACACTACAGACTATCAATACTATAAAAAATAATTGTAAAAAATTTGACATTATTATTAATTATTATTCCACCACTGTTTAATATTTGGACCAATCAAAAATCTACTATTTTTAAGATGGTTCTATTTCGTACTAATTTCGGATACTGAAAAAATTATAATTAATTTCTTTCTTTATATACTGGTAAATTTTTAATATCGTGGAATTAATTAATCAAATAAATAAAATAAATTATTTTATGAACGAACATAATAAAGAATTAGTTAAATAATTATTATAAAAACATATTTTTAAAATATAATACTCCTATATAACTGAAATTCTTATGTTTTGTTAATTTTTGAAACATAATTATAGTGCTATAACTTTGTTATAATATACAAATATCTCGTATATGCTTTAACTATCACAAAATTAATTTAATAACTAAGTATGTATAGTTATTTTTATTTATAAGATTTTGTGTTACGTGCAAAATTTAGAATAACAAAAACTTAATGCTTAAATAATTATGTATATAAATATACGTATCTTATCTAATTAGCAAATTTATTCACGATTTCAGTTTAAGAAACCATAATAAGTGAAAGTAAATATAATGTTTATTTATTCAAAAACAAATCTTATCAAATATATACATTTTTTATAAGCAATAAAATTTTTTTGGGACTGCAATTAAAGATTTGTTTTATGGCATAATCTACCAGAGAGTATAAATAAAACTGTTGCATTTTATGTCTCAAAATATAAAATTATGAATAAAATTTTATTATATATAAAAATTCTAGGAAAACGCTTAAAAGCTTAAGTCGTATTCGTATACAATTAGAAAATATTTTTTTATAAACCGTATACACATTTAGAGGACACGATTGGAGCTCCTTAAAAATAATAATTCGTAAAATAATTGCAAAAATTTAATTAATATTTAAAATTTGAATGAAATTATTTACCGACATTTTATAAATTATATAATACTAGCTTTATTGCCCCAATTCTCTTTGTAGTATTGAAAATAAAGCACATAGTTGACCTAGAAATGGTAGCCAGAATTATTTGCGCAATTTATAAGTCGCTACTGTTCACCATTTTGGGAGGAGTTCTTGTAACATACAGACACGTGTATTTTCTGTTTATATAAGATTGTGACATAAGTAAATAATTATTTTTATCTTTATCTGCGACATAGTTACAAGTTCATTATTGTTATAATAAGTAGAACAACGTTTAGAGTAAAATGCGTTGTTCTTGTTCTCTATATGTTATATTATGGAAAATACTTTCACAGAATAATTTTTCTACAGATGGTAACAATCTTTGTCTTAGTTATATATGTTAAATTTTGCGGCACATGAAAGGACCAAGCCTAAATAATGTGATATTCCAATAAAATTTATAAGTATATTTCTATTTCTATATAGCTAAACGTCATAAATTAATCAATCTATATATATACCACCACTATCAAATCTAATTCAAGTTATCTCATGGATTATTTAATATCTTATTTCCTTAATATAACTGACGTATATATTAAATTTGGAAATTTGTCACTTCATCATGCACGTTTCTTTAAAGTTATTTCAATTGTTTATTTATGACTGAAAATAATACAGACTATATATGATTAATTTCAGATTTATTATACCTTCATAAAATTAATCAAAATTTATTAACCAATAAAATAATTAATAAATACTAATTTTAAAATACACTGATATGCAATCATAAAACTGAAAATAATATTATTATAAAAGTATTTCAATAAATTTATTGATTTAATCATAATCTAATCTAAAACTTATATAGTAATCACAAAAAATCAGTTTTATTTCATTAAATTTTATCAGCAATATCGAAATTTTCTAATAATCAGGTATAGAAAAGTTCTTTAAATGAACTGATTTTGTTCTCCATCAAATGGATAATCAAAAATAGACAATATTTTTGTATAAAAAATTAGCAATAATTAAACTTATTTCAAGGAAAAATTCTATAATGTAGAATTAAGGTAATTTTTTGGAGAAAATGTTTGTAGGAAAAGTGAAATTTTGTAACTATAAAATCGTAAAATCTATAAAAATTGATTTAATATTTTTTCTCTACATGCTTCGAAAAAATTTACTATCCACAGTTATTAAAGCTCAAATGAAGCCATCACGATCACCCGTACGATAACCGTAGATAATACAGATTCTATATTTCACCAGATATTCAAAGTTAAATCAATTTTGGTAAAACAAATTGTATATTTGATGACTAAATGATTAAATTTAGTCATAAAATACAATACAGACATGTGTTCATTTACCAGATATCAGAAATAGTACAAAAAATACTAACGATTAAGTTCATATAGGTCATATATATCTGGCAATAATTTGTACTTTGAATGAATTTTTAGTCATAATTAAAAGAAAATATTCCGATAACTTATCAAAGAAATCAATTTTATTACTCTAATTAATAAATAATTATGAACTTTAGCGTCAATATAACAATATAAATACTTGTACTATAAACTTATATTATATACACTTATAATGTACTTAAATTTATTACTTAAATGTACTAAAAAGAGATTTATAAAATTCAAATTTATTAGAAAATATTTTCCAATTTTGGTATATAATTCCCGCATTTTGGAAAATCACTTGGTGGTTGTACCATATCTTCTGGTTCACCAACTTGAACAAATAATCCCATTCCAGCTGCTAAATGCCATTCATAATGACAATGCATCATCCAGAAACCTTTTGTGAATTAATCATCCACAAAAATTAATCAATATTAACATACATATATAATTGAAATTTATATATGTTTATTAAATATATACCTGGATTATAGGCTTTAAATCTGATGATAGCATAACCTTTACTTGGTATTGTTACTGTATCTTTTAAAGGTGGATTTGGATTAAAACTTCTGGGCAATAAGTGTTTTTTGTCCAAAGTTTCAGCAAGCTTTGCAGTTAGGGGAATGTTCAAAGGATTTCTTCCCATATCAGTAACCATAAAATTAACTCCATGTAAATGGAATGGATGATACACTCCACCTTTTCCCCCAAAAAAAACAAAATAATAATTAAAAAAATATATATATTGAAATTAAAACTAAAAATACCGTCAGATTCGTCAATAATAATTATTTCTATAATAGCATCTTTTTTTAATTTAATTCGATGAATGCATGGACAAGCATTTAATCCTTTACAATTTTCTGGAATATTCAAATTATCACAAAATTGAATTTGATCTAATTGGTTGGATTGTGTTAATGGTGGGAATGGTGGAAATGTGTGACTTAAACCATTAATTGCTCCCATAAAATGATATCGACTAAACAGATCTAAAATTGTTATTAATATTCATTTATATATGAGATAAATTAGTAATAAATTTGAATTGAAAACTTACTTATAAAATGTGGATATTCATTATTTTGATTAAACAGATAAGATTCATTAACAAATTCCATTGCAAAGCCTAAATATAGTTTTTGATCTGGAATAGCATATCTCAGTTCACTGTCAGTAGATAAAGCTTCTAATTCTGTTACACAAGGATAGAATTCATCTGTAAAACATTCAACATCCGGTTTGTTTAAAACCTATGTAAAAAAATATATTTTTTTCAGTATATTGATGAGAAAGGCTATAAATTTTATTATCTTACAATGCCATCAGGAAAAGAATCATCGTATGACGGGTATTCAGGTAATTTACTATCTTCAAAATATGATAATATTGCAAAAGATTCAATCTGTCGAACATCACAAGGACTAAGTGCACGAATTCGTATAAAATAATCACCAGGCGGTTGATTAGCATCAATAATAAAATCGTAACGCTCACCGGCATTATTCACAATTGTTGACACATTCTTTGGATGGACATTATACGAATCAGTTGCTATCACTGTCAAATTGTGTCCTTCAATCTATAAGACTAAAAATATCACTTCACTGTAATTTTTAAACTGACAAATCTTTACTTGAAATTGTTTCGGACAAGCATGATTCCCACTATTTACATATCTGAATCGATAACGATATCCAGTTTTTACATAATATCGCCTAGGCGGTGCACCAATTCTGGCATGTGTTATTGGCTAAAGGAGCAAATTTTTTATTAATTTTTTATACTTATAATAAAGTTATCACAAATTTATTACATCAATATGTTGCCCTCTATCATTAATCAACACCGAATCTGGCATAATACCTTTCGGTCTTGTTGGCAAACCAGGGAAAAACATTTCAGGATATTCATGCATCCAATCACTCATTATAATTGTATGTTCTGGTAAATCATAATCATATAAATATCTATGTGGATCCTCAGTATCAGGTGCACGTATAACCAATCCACCGTATTGGCCACTCATTTTATGATGACCTGTGATGAACAAAAACTAATAGTTACTACAAGTTTTTTTAACAGAAATATTTCTTTCTTACCAGAATGAGAATGATAAAATTGGGTTCCCGCCTGAGTAGCCCAATAAGCATACCGAAATGATGTAGAATATTCAATTGGACATTGTGTAAGAAATGGAACACCATCCATGTGAGGTGTATCACGCATATGCAAGCCATGCCAATGAATAGTTGCAGCTGTTCCAGAAGCCATATTCATTACATCAACAATGATTAGGTCATCTTTGCACACCTATGAATAAAATTCAGTTCATAATTATTGACATATTAGTAACACTGTTTAAATGATTTAAGTACTTGAATAAGCGGGCCAGGAATTTTTCGATTTATACTCATTACACCTTTCTCCCGACCATCAACTGTCACACATTGCGGATGATCACAATCGTTTTCTACACCTTTTGCACAATCACCACAAGCACTATTTTAAAATTATAAATTTATTTAATCAATTCGTTGGAATATTGCATTAATATGTAGTTGAATAATATGTATGGTAATACAAGGAAATTGGTTAGACCCAATATTTATTATTTATTAACACCAAGAAGCACAATATTTTAATATTAATTTTTGGATTCATTAACCATCAAAAATTTAAGTTTCAGAGTTAATGGAACTTACCCTCCCATAGCATTGTAATGTTCCAAAACAAATTTATAATAACAAATTTGTTCTTTACCAGCAACACATTCCCGGTAACATTTTTCACCCGGAAAATCAACTGCCAAATCAATTTTAGATATATTAACACCCGGTCCTAAAACATTTTCAATATATTTTTGAATATTCCTCCCATCAGACACTTTCAAACTATTTACAAATACTCCAATATAAGTAAATATGATTATTATTCTTAGTAAAAGTGACATTGTAATTATTTTATTTTTATTTTTATGTTAGAGGATGTTATTCTAAATGTTTATAATTTCGCACTGAAAAGCAAATAAACAAATGTTTACTTTATATATACAGAAAATTCTATATTTTTACCATAAACAAATTATTAATTAGCTAATTTAATTTATTACAATGATAAGGTAGAAATTATAGCTTTATTACCATATTTTCCACATTATAAAAGATATAAATAAATAAAAGAACACTGACCGGTAAATTTTATTATATGGTATACTTAATGACTAATTACAAACATTGAACTTCTTGCTCATATTCTAAATTCCATCTGTCCTTCTATATAATGTCTATATAATGTATACAAATGTACTTTAATTCAATCAAGATTTTGCATTTTACAATTTTTTTTTCAATGTCAACAAACTCCATAATTTTCTAGGTTATTTGGAAAATATCTAATCTTTATTAGCATGATTATTGAATGTTTAATGAATTAATTATTAATGAAATGGCAATCTTACATTTATAGATTGTGTAATTACAAAATCAAAATTAAAAGTTTTTTTTTTTTAAATTAATTGGAATTCTTTTGCAGCATTTTTTTTTAGTATATGCCATCTATAATCTATGTGAACTGCAATGAATTTAAACGATATAAAATTTATATAAGATTTCTAATGGATTTTTTTGCAATGAATAAAATATATAAGCGGCGGTGGTTTAGTGTGTACAGTACTCAATATAAAATTAGTGTAGGTCCTAAATTGCAATAAAATGTCAGGAAAATCTTTAAGTGGTAGGCCTAGCAATTTGAATATGTTGCAATTTTGCATATTAATTAGAAGATCTAAGATTTTGGAAGAAACTATATTAAATTCATTTGCTTGCTATACAAGTGAAACCAAAATTTATATTAACTGACTTCACTATTGTAATTTGGGTCATACTAATTTAATATTCCAAAGCATATTTTATGTTCTTTTGTAACTGGAGGAACTAAATAATTGCATTTAAATTTGTTCATCGATCAGATATTTAATTATACATATTATATTTTAAAATCTGATATTAAACTTAATTTATAAATCTACGACAAGTTTCATATCAATTAGATTGATCTGAGGAAAAATAAGAACCATATTCCTAATCATATTTGTCATGTTATATAGAAGAAATCCCAATTTTAATTGCTTTAAATTTTACAAATAATTATCTGAGTTCAAAATAGATGTACTTACCTATACTATAAAGTAAAATTAATTTAGTGTAGACCTAATATATTAATAAATTAATTATAAATAATCATTATTTATATTTCGTAATTAATATTAAAAATAAATTTAAACTTTATTGTAAAATTAAATTATATCAAAAAAATATTTAGTATAATTTGATAAATTTGAGGTGAAAATTGATTACTGTGGAAATAATAAAAAAAAATGTTGAAATTATAATGGCATTTATGATTGACCACAAGTCCAGTAAATAAATTTTTTAAAAAATAAATAATTATATTTATGTTTGTTTTTCGGAATTGTATATTACAAAAATCTTTTTTGAACAATTTCAATAATAAAAATTAAAGCACTTTAATCATTAAGATTAACTTTTAATTATTATTATTTAATTTAACAAAAGTATTTACTATATTTTTTTGTTTGGGTACATTTTTGCGATATGATAAATTGTATAAATAATTTATTTTATAATAATTAAAAACGCACAAATTACAAAAAGTATAACTCAATAAAAATTAAACATAAATTTTTGTATGTATTAGCAAAATTAGCAAATCCTTAATTGTAATATAACTTAAACTCAAAGTAAAAACTACTAAAAAAATAAATTTAATTTTTTTTTTTAATTTAATATTTTTTCAATATTTGGTAAATAATTTCCACATTTTGGAAAATCTATCGGTGGTTGTATCATATCATCTGGTTCACCAACTTGTAATATTAAACCCATACCAGTTGCTAAATGCCATTCATAATGACAGTGCATTAACCAAAAACCTAACAAACTAATTTTTAATTTCAATAATTTTTAAATTATTTAATTAATTACCTGGATTAGTTGCCCGAAAACGTAATATAGCATATCCTCTACTTGGTATTGATACAGTATCTTTAAATGGTGGATTTGGATTAAATGATAATCGAGATAATAAATTTTTACGATATAATTTTTTTGCTAGTTTTACTGTCATTGGTATACCATCGGTATGTTGACCCAAACCAACAATCATAAAATCAAAACCATGTAAATGAAAAGGATGATGAAGATTACCAGCAGCTATTAAAAATATATATGTAAGTGAAATTAATTTTTTATGTATCATATTCTCTGAAGATTGGTTTTAATAGTTAAGATAATTGAAAAAAAATAGATTGGACTAAAAGAATTTCGATTTTTTTTTTTAGTTTTTTCAAAATAATCAATTTTTTGTTGTTTTTTTTTTTGTTACTTACTTTCTGTCTCATCAACAACAATCAATTCAACTATTGAATTTAATTTGATTTTTATCCGATGTACACATGGACAAAATTTATAATCTTTACAATGATATGGTATTTTATCTTTTTCACAAAAATCAATTTCTTTTAGTTGTTTTGATTGTGTTAATAATGGAAATGATGGGAATACGTGACCAATTCGATTTATAGTACCAATAAGCGTTATATTTCCAGCAACATCTATAAAACAACATCAACAACAAATAATAAAAAAAAAATCATCATCAGCTAAAATTGAAATTCAAATCTTTTGATTAAAAATTAACAGAGAAATATTTGAATTTTTGTTTCGTTTTTTTCATAAGATTCAAATTGAATTTAAATTTTAATTGATAATTAATTCAAAATATTGCTGCAATATTTTAATTAATTAATAAAAACATTGCAAAACTTTTGATTTTTTCAGTAAAATTTTGTATAAAAATAATTAACAGTGCGAACTTCAACAAAAAAAAACAAAACTTTCCATTTCTAAGAATGAAATTTTTCAAATTTTAATCTAAATGTTTGTTTTATTTTTAACTCTTTTACTAAAACCATATAGAGATTAATTTTTTTAAACAAAATTCAATTTAAAAACATAATTAAAAGCTATTAAATATTTTTTTTATCGCTATTTTTTTTATAAGTAAATAATTTTTATTTATTTTTTTAATGTAAAAAAAAAAAAGCTTTTTTAGTTTTAAAATTTTGAATATACAAATTTTATTTTATTTTTGAAAATAATATTTTATGGCATCTTATTGGACTTTTTTTTTATTTCCATTAAATAAATTTTTATAATTTTTATTGCTTTGATAGTTCATTAAAAGCAAACAAAATTATACCTAAATTTAATTGTTAGATAATGTTTTTATAAATATATTTTGGGGCAACAAAATCATAAGTTCAATTATTCCTTTATAAATTTAGCAATAGCAAAATCACTACACTTGCATTCAGATAAAATCCAAAAAATTATATGTACTTATTTATACCATTTTCAAATTAAATAATAAATGAGTATTCTTTAATTTAATTTAGTTTAATTCAATTTGAAAATTGTTTAATTTCATTTGAAAATTGTTTAATTTCATTTGAAAATTGTTTAACTTCCATTTGATTGAAAAATTTTGATTAATTTAATATGAAAATTGTAAACGTGTTGAATATAGTTAATTAAATTAACTAGATGCCCCTAATCCCTTTTACTCCACACACTTTAATTTAGGTTATTCAATAAAGTGAGTTAACTGATGAGACATAAGTTAACACATGAATTAGATGGCATACCATGGACCTAAAACACGGGTAATTAAACATATTTTTTCACACAAAAATTTATATCTATATTTATATCTATATTTATAAAAAATGATCAAAATAATTCATAAAAAAAATATGAAATATTTTCAAAACATTAATTTCGATCTTCCTGTCAATGTACTTTACTTATTTACGTCAGAAAATATTGTATCAAAAATTTTATCTAAAATTAAATGAAAATTTCTTATCTCAATTTATAAAGGAATTATCTTTTATATACTTATATCAAAATATTTTATCGTCTTGTATCAACAAATTTACTCTTTTTAAGCATAATAAACTTATGCTTTTTTTTTATATATGTATGTACATGAATCTACGTATAAGTTTAATATAATAAATGTTAAGTTTTATTTCCTAAATGTCAATTTTTATATCCTAAAGATAAGTCATAATTGGTTTATGATAATAAAATAAAAAGTATAAGGAATCCGTTGTAAAGTTTCTGAATTATAAATAATTTCTATATAAACTATAAATAAAATTCAATATTCCAAATCTTTTCCATTACACTTGATGAAGTATTTGATGAAGTTTATCATTTATAATGAAAATTTCAATAATTTTTTCACTATTAAATGCCAAAAACTTTAAAGTTCATTTAATAATAATATTTTGGCATTTATAACACCTTCATATTTTGTTATGATAGAAAAGCATATTAGCTTAAAACTATTATTCAATGAACTATTATGAATAATTTCTATATACAAATAAACTTACTTGCAAAACTGTGCCAATTACTAGAATTTAATGTAAATACATCTTCATTATTTATCATTTCCATATTAAAACCTAAATAATATATTTCATCTGGTTTTGAATAACGTAATTTGTTATCAGTTCTAGTTGATATTAATTCAGATACACAATGTTCATCATCATCATCATTTTCATTACATATTGAATTTGGATGATTAAGAAGCTATATTTAAAAAAAAAAAAATATTATATAATAAATAATCTATTAATAATTATTTTACTATATTTTTTATAAACTTATATATACAATTCCATTTGGATATGTTTCATTATATTGGGGATATGTTTGATTATTTAATTCAATAATTTGATTATTTTCATCTAGATAAGATAATATTGCAAATGATTCAATTGGTTGTGTTGAACATGAACCAAGACCACGTAATCTTATCAAATAATTACGTGATTGTTGTTGATTAGCAAATATAATAAAATCATATCTTTCACCAGAATTTGTTATTAAAGTTGTAAATGATTTTGGTTCAACATTATATGAATCAGTTGCAATTACTGTTAAATTGTGATTTTCAATCTAAAAAAAAAAAAAGAAAAATTATTTATTTTTAGGTAAATGTTAACTTAATAAAGAAATTTTGTATATATGTACTTGTAATTGATATGGACAAGAATGACTAGCACTATTTATAAAACGAAAACGATATCGATATCCTTTACGGATATAAAATTTTACTGGTGGTACATTAGTAGTTCGATTCTTTGTTAATGGCTACATAAAAATTCAAATTATTAATTCTTCTTATTAGAAAACAAAATTTTCATTTATACATTTATATATTGTCCCCGACCATTAATTAGTATTGAATCTGGTTGAATACCTGGTGATTTTGTTGGTAAACCAGGTACAAACATTTCAGCATAAACATGCATCCAATCTGACATAACAATTAAATGTTCTGGTAAATCGTAATCATAATATTTTTGATTTGGATCATTTCCATTTGGTACACGTACCACAATACCACCATATTGTCCATTTGCCTTATAATGTCCTATTAATATTTTTAATTTTTTTTTTGTTATGAGAAAACTTTTTTTCATATTTTTATTTTTTTTTTTGGGTATATACCAGAATGTGAATGATAAAAATGTGTACCAGGTTCATCTGTCCAAAACCAATAACGAAATGTTGTTGAATAATCAATTGGACATTGTGTTAAAAATGGTACACCATCCATATATGGTGTATTATGCATATGAAATCCATGCCAATGTAATGATGCACTTGTACCAGATGCTTGATTATCAACATCAATAATAATTAGATCATCTTTACAAACCTATAATAATATTTATAACGATAAAATTATTATAAATATTGTTTAAAAATAATTACGAAATATTATAAAATTAGAATTACGTGTATTGCTGGACCAGGTATTTGTCGATTAATACTCATTACACCTTTTTCAAAACCATCAGCAACAATACATTGTGGATGATCACAATCTTTAATTGTTCCTATTGAACAATTACCACAAGCACTGTAAAAATTTAACATTTTTTTTTTGATATAAGTAATTAAATATTATTAGAAAAATTTAATTTAAAATTACTAAGTCATGGTATTGTGTGATTTCTAAATTTGTTATTAATAATTTCTGTTGTTTTTTTAAGAGAGAATATTCGTTATTGATGTTTTTATTAATTTTTGTAACTTTTGTGATATAGCAACAAAATAGTCAACACTATATATAGAAGATTAACGAATCCTCGTATTACAAATTTATACTATAAATGCTACAAAGACGAATGTAAACCGTGAGATAGTACAATCAATACTGTCATTAACGAATTTCCACATAATTTTACCAGGTTATTTAGTATTTTTTGGTTTGAAATCCATATGAACTTAGTAAGTGCCAAATTGCAATACAATGTCGCGAAAACCTGTACGCTAAGAGATAGGCCTAGGCCTGCATCGGGCTGTTGATCCAAGAGAAAAAGAAGAAGAAACAATATTTCTAATTTACACACCATTGTTCAATCCTTAAGTCTATTTAAAAAATTGGTTCTAGCTTTGCAAAATATATTTCTCTACATTTCACCATTGACGATATTTCACAGATTATTCATATTTTATGAAAATTTAACATTTAATTTAAAATTTTAACTCCGTATACTCTTGTATACCTTTAAGAATTATTAAATTCTAAATGAACTTAAATATACTTACGCTCCCATTACATGAAAATGCTCTAAAATAAATTTATAATAACAAATACGTTTATCGCCAATAACACAATTACGATAACATTCATTTAAATATTCTGAATAATTTTTAACATTATTATTTTTAATAATATTATTATATATTTCATTATTAAATACTAAATTATTATTAATTTTTGGTAACATTTTCATAGCAACAACAATATGACCAATTACATATAAATAATTTATAATTAATCCAACTAAAAGGATCAAACTTATCACAATTATACCAAACTTTTCCATTACTATATAAATATATATAAGGATAATTAAGTATTATTTATATATTTTTTTCGTTTTTTGCAAAAATATATTTTAAATTCTATATAGAATAATTCAATAAATTTTGCACATTTATAGTTTAACCACACTTTCAAACTGAATAAATTTATAATTTTACTTTTGTATTACATATTTGAAATTTAATATAATTATTATCAAAATATATAATTTTAATTTAGAATTTATGGTATTTTCATAAAGAACATAATTATTATATATGAAGCATATAAATTATGTGGCGGTATATTCAAAGTCAATTAGAAATATTGCTTTTTTTTTTAGCTGGATATTTTGAAATGTGCAATTCTGTAACCCAAATATCAGTATAGAAGATTAATATTATATTAAATTTAAATTTATTGGTCCATAAAAATTTATATTAGTTTCTCGCTTATCAGAAGTTTTATTTAAAGTGTATAATTTTTTTTTTGTTATCAATATCAAGGTCTTCTCATTAATCATATAGGCATAAATTATAGATCGTGTTAAATCATTAGAAAATAATGTCATAAATTTAAGTCTAAAAGACCGATGCTTGATCATACCGAATGAAACTAAAATATTAGCTATATAATTAAAATAAATTTTGATCCATAAATTTAATTTTTTGACATAAAAACTCACAAATATTTATTACAAATTTTTAAGTACAATTTATATTGGAGCTCCTAAATAGAAATGTTGAAAATGAACGATTCTCATTTGGTTCAATATATTCTTTTAATAACGGTTTTAAAGTTGAGCATTTCCATGGATTATCGGTAAACACAAGTGTATCTAAATTTAACTGAGTGAAAACGTCTAAATCTACTTCACTCAAATTATTGTAAGAAATATCCAAAATTTTTAATTTCTTTAAAGGTTCCAATGTTTTTTTTTCTAAAGTGGAAATATTTGTTTTAGATAAGTCTAATGCCTCCAAATTTGTTAGCAATTCAAAATCATATTGTAGTAAATTATTTTCAGAAAGATCTAAGAGTTTTAGTTTTTTCAATGGTTCCAATAATTTTTTATCCAAAATTGTAATATTTGTTTGAGCTAAACTTAATTCCTCTAGATTTGGCATCAATTTAAATTCCTTTTCCAATTTATTATAATCTACTGGGCATGCCCCAATATACAATGCTTTTATATTTTCACATTTTATATTTGTACAAAAATTATGCATTGTAGTATTCCTAACATTCAGTTTATCAAAAATATCACTCTGCAAGACTTTGACTTCTGTAATTGCATTATGGGGAACAACTAGTTTTTGAATGTTACCATCTATCTGAACTTTTGTTAATCCAGAAGCACTAGCCCAAAATTCCTTTATTAATTTAAATTCCAAATGTAATTCCCCATTAATAGGATTTTCTGATAAGTCCAAAAATCTTATGTAACCTAAGTCCATAAAAAGGTCAACATCGAAATGATTCAAATTGTTTTGCGATAATTCAATAGTCTCTAAGTGTGATATACTCTTGAAGAAACTTTTGCTCAGCTTTTCGATTTTATTATTATTAAGCGTTAGAGTTGTGATTTTAGTTAATCCAGAAAACATTTCTGGTTTTATTTCATTTATCTCATTATTTGAAAAATCAATTGAAGTTAATTCCGGAACTCTCATAAAATTATTTTCAAGAATTCGTTTAATTCCACAGTTTTTTGCAGTAATTTCTTTTAATTTTCCTTCGAATGGTGTAAAGAATTCAACAGGAATGTGGTCAAATTGACTGTTAACAAATTTTAATTTATCAGTAGCAGTTATTAAACTAGGATTTAAGTTTTCCATATCAGCTGTTTTGAAGTTGGAACATTCTAAAGTGCCATATTCAATTTCGCAAACAGCATCATCAGTAGAAACAGCAAAATGATATAACACAAATAATAAAAACACTTGAACAGTTTTCATGATTGTGATTTGATGTTTACTTAAGTAACTCCTGGTTATTAACTAAATAAAATATTATGTTAGATTTCTTTATATATGTAACAATTTATCAAAATCGTCAAAGAGTCGAAGTTTAAAAAAACTTGATTAATTTATTGTATCATTAAATTTGATTATCATTGTGTCAAATTGAAAACATTTAACGTATCACCTAAGAATTATTTTTAATAAGCAAAAAGTCAAGGCTATTTAATATTTCTCTATATTGCAAATTTTTCTACTGAATTTATATATTGTTAAATTGTTAGTTTTTTGATTTAATTTGAGATTAAATATTGTTATGATTGACTTTTTAAAAATCTCTCATTAACAAATCATCTAAATTAAAACATTAAATGTATAACAGTGTATACGACTACTAAAAATATCGTTATTATAATTAATTAATATTCCGACTAAGAATAATATTATTTTCGAAATGTTTTTTATTGAAAAATACAGTGGCGTAGACAATAAAAAAATTATTTGAAAAATATGGAAAATTATTTTATTCATTGATTTAATTTTTTAATTCTTATTTCGAATTTTGACAGTACAAGCGTTTTTTTGGAGGCTTTTCTTTGATAGTTTTGAATAGTTTAAATTTACACATATACTTCCTCATTCGAAATTTGCAGAAACCGCCCACTAATCATATTAAATGTCAATTGAATGTCATATAGATACTGTAATAAATTATTCCATTACACGTCGCCACTAACAAAAATTTATTACGACAAATTATCAACAGAAATACAAAATATTGACTATACTAATTTGACTTAACTATTAACAATTTAGTGTTTCAACATTAATAAAATAAATTTTCAACATACAATAAAAACAGGTCAATATACCACCAACATTATAGTTATTTATTAAAACTGACAAATAATATTATTATATTTTTTAAGTACAGCTTGGCTTGGACCTAAATACAAATGTTGAAAATGAACGATTCCTATTTGGTGCAACATACTCTTTTTCTAACGGATTTAAAGTTGAGCATTTCCATGGATTATCGGTATACACAAGTGTATCTAAATTTAACTGGGTAAAAACGTCCAAATCAACTTCACTCAAATTATTGTGAGATATATCCAAAATTTTTAATTTCTTCAAAGGTTCTAATGTTTTTTTTTCCAAAGTAGAAATATTAGTATGAGATAAGCCTAAAAACTCCAGATTTGTTAGCAATTCTAAATCGTATTGTAGTAAATTATTTTGTGAAAGATCTAAGTGTGTTAGTTTTTCCAATGGTTCCAATAATTTCTTATCCAAAATTGATATATTTGTTTCACCTAAACGTAATTTCTGTAGATTTGGCATTAATTTAAATTCCTCTTCCAATTTTGTATAATCAACTGGACATCCTGCGATAGACAATGATATGAGATTTTCACATTTTATATTCGTACAAACATTATGCATTAAAGTTTTCGCAACAACCAATTCATGTAAACTATCACTAGATACTTTAATTTCTGTAATTGGATTACGTGCCACACCAAGTTCTTGAATCTTGCCATCTATTTCAACTTTTGTTAATCCACAAGAACTTGCAACAAAATGTTTAATTGATTGAAATTCCAAATGTAATTCACCATTAATAGGATTATCTGATACGTCTAAATATCGTATGTAACCTAAGTCCATAAAGAAATCAGTATCGAAATGATTCAGTTTGTTATTAGATAAATTAATAATTTCTAATTGTAACAAATTCTTAAAGAAATTTTTATCCAAATTATCAATATTGTTTCTATTGAGCGACAAAATTTTTAATTTAGTTAAGCCAGAAAACATTTCTGGCTTTATTTCATTTATTTCATTATCTGATAAATCAATTGAAGTTAATTCCGGAACTCTCATAAAATTATTTTCAAGAATTCGTTTAATTCCACAGTTTTTTGTAGTAATTTTTTTTAATTTTCCTTCGAATGGTGTAAAGAATTCAACGGGAATGTAGTCAAATTGACTGTTAACAAATTTTAAATTATCAGTAGCTGTTATTAAACTAGGATTTAAGTTTTCCATATCAGCTGTTTTGAAGTTGGAACATTCTAAAGTGCCATATTCAATTTTGCAAACAGCATCATCAGTAGAAACAGCAAAATGATATAACACAAATAATAAAAACACTTGAACAGTTTTCATGATTGCGAAAACTTTGATGTTTACTTAAGTAACTCCTGGTTATTAACTAACTAAAATATAATGTTAGCTTTCCTTATATATGCAAGAATTTATCAACAGCGTCAAGTTTAATTTTAAATAAACTGAATTAATTTATTGTATCATCAAATTTCAAAAATATATGTTTGTTTATTATTGTGTAAAAATATGCATTTTCATAGAGATAAAGTTGTAATAGGCAAAAAGTCAAGTATTGAATCTAGAAAAATTATGTAACTTGATTTTATTTATTTTATTTTATTTAATATTTTTATGTGAAGTAGACCAGAACAAAATACATTTTGCCCCCGTTGTGCTATTAAAGGCAATCATGTCTGATAAGACAGATTATCATACGTCACACAAATTTTGAAATGCAAATCGATTTACTAAGAAATCATATGCCTTATTCTCGTTTTCGAGTGGCATTTTGTTATGAAGTTATGATGATATGATTTAACATGAGATTATATTGAATAATTGTAGTATAAATTTGCATTCTTCATGTTCATCCCTTAACCAGTTCTTAAATAATGCCATTAAAAGAAGTCGCCTAACAATTCAATTATTTTGTTTAACAATATTTTCAAAAATAAAACTAAATATTATGTAAAGATGATTATATCCTTTTACATGTACATATATTATATAATATCATAATTTTCGCCCATATATCCTTAAAATAAATATGTTGTTCTATTTCGCTAAAAGATCATTATATAAATTGGAGAATATTATCTATAAGGTGGCTAATGTTTTATTATTACAAATTACTATCACTTCATTGGAGTATTAATATGATTTTGTTTTTTCGGTAATTTAATTCCACCTTAAATATATTTCATATAATAAAACATTTAATGTATCAACTAACTTTAATAAAGTAAATTTTAAACAAAATAAAAACAAGTAAAAACACCACCGAAATTCAAAACTCATAAATATTTATTACAATTTTTAAGTACAATTTATATTGGAGCTCCTAAATAGAAATGTTGAAAATGAACGATTCTCATTTGGTTCAATATATTCTTTTAATAAGGGTTTTAAAGTTGAGCATTTCCATGGATTATCGGTAATAAAAAATACAGTGGCGTAGACAATAAAAAAATTATTTGAAAGATATGAAAAATTATTTTATTCATTGATTTAATTTTTTAATTCTTATTTCGAATTTTGACAGTACAAGCGTTTTTTTGGAGGCTTTTCTTTGATAGTTTTGAATAGTTTAAATTTACACATATACTTCCTCATTCGAAATTTGCAGAAACCGCCCACTAATCATATTAAATGTCAATTGAATGTCATATAGATACTGTAATAAATTATTCCATTACACGTCGCCACTAACAAAAATTTATTACGACAAATTATCAACAGAAATACAAAATATTGACTATACTAATTTGACTTAACTATTAACAATTTAGTGTTTCAACATTAATAAAATAAATTTTCAACATACAATAAAAACAGGTCAATATACCACCAACATTATAGTTATTTATTAAAACTGACAAATAATTATTATATTGTTGGATATGTATGATTCCTAGTTGGTGCAACATTCTCTTTTACTAACGGATTATCGGTTATATCGGAGCTAAATGGAAATGTTGGATATGTACGATTCCTAGTTGGTGCAACATTCTCTTTTACTAACGGATATAAAGTTGAGCATTCCCATGTATTATCGGTTATATCGGACCTAAATGCAAATGTTGCATATGTACGATTCCTACTTGGTGCAACATTCTCTTTTACTAACGGATATAAAGTTGAGCATTCCGATTGATTATCGGTTATATCGGATCTAAATACAAATCTTGGATATGTACGATTCCTACTTGGTGCAACATTCTCTTTTACTAACGGATATAAAGTTATGCATTCCAATTGATTATCGGTTATATCGGACCCATATGTACGATTCCTACTTGGTGCAACATTCTCTTTTACTAACGGATTATCGGTTATATCGGAGCTAAATGGAAATGTTGGATATGTACGATTCCTAGTTGGTGCAACATTCTCTTTTACTAACGGATTATCGGTTATATCGGAGCTAAATGGAAATGTTGGATATGTACGATTCCTAGTTGGTGCAACATTCTCTTTTACTAACGGATATAAAATTGAACATTTCCATGGATTATCGGTATACACAAGTGTATCTAAATTTAACTGGTTAAAAACGTCCAAATCAACTTCACTCAAATTATTGTGAGATATATCCAAAAATTTTAATTTCTTCAAAGGTTCTAATGTTTTTTTTTCCAAAGTAGAAATATTAGTATGAGATAAGCCTAAAAACTCCAGATTTGTTAGCAATTCTAAATCGTATTGTATTAAATTATTTTGTGAAAGATCTAAGTGTGTTAGTTTTTCCAATGGTTCCAATAATTTCCTATCCAAAATTGAAATATTTGTTTCACCTAAACCTAATTTCTGTAGATTTGGCATTAATTTAAATTCCTCTTCCAATTTTGTATAATCAACTGGACATCCTGCGATAGACAATGATATGAGATTTTCACATTTTATATTCGTACAAACATTATGCACTAAAGTTTTCGCAACAACCAATTCATGTAAACTATCACTAGATACTTTAATTTCTGTAATTGGATTACGTGCCACACCAAGTTCTTGAATCTTGCCATCTATTTGAACTTTTGTTAATCCACAAGAACTTGCAACAAAATGTTTAATTGATTGAAATTCCAAATGTAATTGACCATTAATAGGATTATCTGATAAGTCTAAATATCGTATGTAACCTAAGTCCATGAAGAAATCAGTATCGAAATCAGTATCGAAATGATTAATTTTGTTATTAGATAAATTAATAATTTCTAATTGTAACAAATTCTTAAAGATATTTTTATCCAAAGTATCAATATTGTTGCTATTGAGCGACAAAATTTTTAATTTAGTTAAGCCAGAAAACATTTCTGGCTTTATTTCATTTATTTCATTATCTGATAAATCAATTGAAGTTAATTCCGGAACTCTCATAAAGTTATTTTCGAGAATTTGATTAATTCCACAGTTTGTAGCCGTCATTTTTTTTAATTTTCCTTCGAATGGTGTAAAGAATTCAACAGGAATGTAGTCAAATTGACTGTTAACAAATTCTAAATCATCAGTAGCTGTTATTAAACTAGGATTTAAGTTTTCCATATCCGCTGTTTTGAAGTTGGAACATTCTAAAGTGCCATATTCAATTTTGCAAACAGCATCATCAGTAGAAACAGCAAAATGATATAACACAAATAATAAAAACACTTGAACAGTTTTCATGATTGCGAAAACTTTGATGTTTACTTAAGTAACTCCTGGTTATTAACTAACTAAAATATAATGTTAGCTTTCCTTATATATGCAAGAATTTATCAACAGCGTCAAGTTTAATTTTAAATAAACTGAATTAATTTATTGTATCATCAAATTTCAAAAATATATGTTTGTTTATTATTGTGTAAAAATATGCATTTTCATAGAGATAAAGTTGTAATAGGCAAAAAGTCAAGTATTGAATCTAGAAAAATTATGTAACTTGATTTTATTTATTTTATTTTATTTAATATTTTTATGTGAAGTAGACCAGAACAAAATACATTTTGCCCCCGTTGTGCTATTAAAGGCAATCATGTCTGTGATAAGACATAACGTGACACAAATTTTGAAATGCAAATCGATTTACTAAGAAATCATATGCCTTATTCTCGTTTTCGAGTGGCAATTTGTTATGAAGTTATGATGATATGATTTAACATGAGATTATATTGAATAATTGTAGTATAAATTTGCATTCTTCATGTTCATCCCTTAACCAGTTCTTAAATAATGCCATTAAAAGAATTCGCCTAACAATTCAATTATTTTGTTTAACAATATTTTCAGTAATAAAACTAAATATTATGTAAAGACGATTATATCCTTTTATTTTACATATACGTATATTATAAATAGCTTAATTTTTGCCCATATATCCTTAAAATAAATATGTTGTTCTATTTCGCTAAAAGATCATTATATAAATTGGAGAATATTATCTATAAGGTGGCTAATGTTTTATTATTACAAATTACTATCACTTCATTGGAATATTAATATGATTTTGTTTTTTTCGGTAATTTAATTCCACCTTAAATATTTTTCTTATAATAAAACATAATCTTATAACCCACTATGACAATCGACTAAACAAAAATGTAATCATCTAACCACAACAACACAGCAAAATGTAAAAAAAAAAAAAAAAAGTCAAAACTTTCAACAACAATTTGTGTTTCTTTACTTTTTTTGTCGATTATTTCGCTATCATTTATCGTGGAACTTGATAATGATAATGTTTTTGTTTTACTCCAGCGACATATAAGTAAGAGAGAGTACATCATGTAAAAACAAATCTTCAACAACAACAAAAACATATTAACTATTATATAGGTCATGATCTCTTTTAACATTATTATTAATATCCTTTATACATTTTCTTGTTTTTTTGGCTCTATAGATTCCTTTTTCTTTTATTTAGTCATTATTATCACAAATTACTTCATCCCTTAAGCATATATATAACACATTATGCCAGGAGGATGAATGATCAAAAAATGTGAAGAGCAAAAAAAAAAAAAAAATTAGTTAGTTATATTATATTGTTATACACTTCGATTATGTCAAACATTGTTAAAAAACGAGTAATTTTTTGGAAAATATTTTCCCCATATCTTAAGGAATGTAACATAAAAATTTCTTTTTGAATTCTTTTTTAAAATATTTTTGTTGTTATTCCTTGTTTTGTGGATGATAAGAATAAGATGCAATTGAAGTGGATATGTTTTTGAACCTTCAAAATGTTCAAATATGTTTAATGTAAATCTTATGGTATATCTATATATGTACATATTATATTATATATATTTTTTATATCCTGACTATAACATTAAGACACAAATCTTTGACTGTATATATACATAAATTTTTATAAGGATATAAGAAACAATTTATCAAAGAATTTTTATTATATAAATATTAGAGAGCTAATATAAATGATATAAAAATGAAGCTTTCAAAGAGGATAAAGAATTTTTTGGTATTTTATGTAATATAAATATTATTAAGCTTTAATGATATATTTTGTGATGAGCCAAAATGATTAAAAGTTTTGATGTTTATGGGGTATAAGGAAAATACATAAACTATTTAAGACTTACATAATCATGAAAATATTTTATAATTTTTTTTTTTTTAATACATATATAATTTTTTTCGTTTCTGTATATGGCGGGATTAATGAAGTAGGATACAAAAAAGTTTATGCAAAAGATTAAGAAAAATACGATTTTCAACAAAACAGTATAGAGTGTATTCCTTTTCCATAAGAAAAGATTAAATGATTTTAAGCGAAAGATAAAATGATTTATATTTATTTTTCAAAATTTTTAATTTCATATAAAAGAGATTTATATATTGACATATACCTACTTCTCAATAATTTAGTGTCTTCGCGTACTTCGGTCATTAAGGCGCCCGTTCTACATCCCAAAAACGAGACTATGCATTCAATAACGAAATATTCATCATGTGTCTTTTAAGAAATCAATTAATCTCATTCGGCTTTAATTTACCTGGTTCGAACAACTTAATCATATCGTAATAACAATCTATAAATATTTTAAACTGTTCGAACAGATAGACGGATAAATGGTATTCGAAAAGCACCTGTGAAATATATTTATATTTTTTGCTACAAAAATTAATTACGAATTTTGGTTATACATATAATCAAATATATCATTTATTATGATGATATTTTAAATTTATTATACATATATGTTAAATTAAATAATCTAACATTAAAATAACATGTAAAAAATAAATACCACAAAAATATACTTTTACTATTATTATCCAAATATTGAAAATAATTTTATGTAATTGTAATTATATAAATTTTCATTTTACGTATGTAGTTATGTGTAGTTATAAATAATATTTTGTCATCATTACATGAATATTCGATAAAGTCAATTTTACAAAACCAATTTTTTTGTTGTCTTTTTGCTGTTTAAATTATTGAAATTCAATTGAAATTGCATATATACAAAATACAAGTAGTATGTATATAAAATTTACACTTTTACCTTTATTATTATTTTCCATTAAATAATATTTGTTTTATCCTTATTTATATTTTATTATACATAAATGTATATAAAATATGAAATTTTAATATCTTACCTGTTCAATTAAGTTTTCATATGCATAATATTCTTCCTTCTATATAATAGTAGATAAATTATATTATTTTCCTTACCATTTTGTGGTTAAATATATAAACCTGTAATACGAATGTTTATTTCTAACAGGTGTGACAAAAAAAAACAACTAATATGTTTTTATTAAAAAAATATCACAATGTTAAAATACTTATTAAACAAATTTAATTGTAAATTTAATATTGTATAGAAGAGGGTAAAAAAATGTTTCTAAAGATCAAAAAGGGGAGCAAAATTTTCTATATAGTTACATAAAGTTTATTTTATTGTATGTTTATTTTGTGGTTAAATCTTTGTTCAAATTTAAATAAACTATACTTTTATGTATATATAATATAGTTGGTTATATAATTTATTATTATTTTCAATTAGTAATATGTATAGATATTTTTCTATAAACCTCCCAAAGATCCCAACGATATTATAGTAAATATATAGATAAATTTGACCTACATATAATATTGCTGTGGGTTATTCTCTTCTATTTGAACACAAAATAATAATAATTACAATAAGTAATTGTAATTTTTGTTTATATATAAAGTTTGATCTACGAATATCCTTTAAAGTTCGAGCTACGAATATTATTTAAAAATTTACAATAATCCAAGTTTCCCAATAACAACTAATTGGCACTATATTTATATGCTGATAGAATATTTTGTTAATTGATTATGATTTTTATTTGTTTATATTAAGTGTGGCACTATGATGTGGTTTATATTAAGGGTGGCACTATGCTGCAGGGGTTTTACATAAAGAAATTTATATGTAAAATTGTAAGATGTGAGTTGATAGTCTCAAATTATCTTATGTAATACCAGTGCTGTTGCTGATTCTATGCTAATACTGAAAACTTTTCAGGGAGGGACGATAGTCTATTCTCTATTGAATTTAAAATTAGAATAACTTTATATTAGATTTGACTCCATTCTTAAATATGCAATATTAGTCGAACAAAATATCGTGCACTGCATAGATTCTACGGGGGGAAATGATTTTTGTGTGCAATTTGCTCTGAGAAGGTCCATTTGGTAAACGATATAATGCTTAATATTCCGAAATACGTTTGAAGAATTTCATAACATTTTTTATTTTTTGAATATCAAAACTCTTTTAAATCAATAAATTGTCAGCTTTAAATGTCGCGTATTTCGGGTGCTCCAACAAAATGTATGTCAAATATTTTTACAGATTTTGTACGGTATATATACCCTTGTTTGGGAAGAGATCTTATATAAATTTAATAAATAAAACCAATCTTCTTTTTTTTTTAATATTTTTATTTTATTTTTTAAATTTTCATTTTTTTTTTCTCTTTTTTTCTTTCTTTTTTTAATTTTTATATAATTTTAATTATAGTTTAATTAATTTAAATTTATCTTACATAATTTCCAAATACAAAACATAAAATACAAATTATTACTTTTTTATCCTGCAATTAATTTTTATAAGTTAATTTTGAACTTTTTTTCTATTTTATAAATGTTTGTTTGTTTGTTTTAATATAATTTTTCTTTAAATATCTTTCTAAAAATTTATGTAGTTTAGTATAGTAATTATTCATTCGATTGCTGGTTTATTATGTAACAAAGTTTTGTTGTAAAATATATTTCATAACTTAAAAATTAAATAAAATCAATTTACAAATTTATTTTGTTTATTATTTTTGAATTATTAATTTTTTTTTATTATCATAAATATTTTTTTGTAAGATTTGTGTATGTTTAATATTATTTTTTTTTTTAAAATAAATAATGTTAATTAAAATTTATATACTTTATATCATTGTCATGGTAAAAAGAAACTTAATTTAATTAATTGTTTTTTTTTGGAAAGTATAATATTCGAAAATGGAATAAAATTTTACACAAATATTTATGGAATTAATAATAATAATAGTAATAATTTTGAATTTAATTTTCGAGATATATATATAAATATTTTTATTAAATCTAATTTCGAATTATTTTTAAATTATATTTTTAAAAAAAATTTTAAAATTTTCAAATATTTATTTAATAAATTAAAAAATTTAATTATTTTTATACAAATAAATATAAATACTAGACGAGTATTTAGTGAAGTTGCTAAGAAATTAAAAATTAATTGAATGTTTGCTATATTTTCGGAGATTTATAGAAAATATTAATATCATAAGACCTTTCTTTATACAAATCGATCGAAACTAATTTTTCCCGTACACGTATAGTATTTACATATCGTGAAAATGTTGAAAAAATTTTACATGGCGCCATCTAATAGACTTGTTAAGAACTTCTTCTAAACGAAAACATATTGTTCAATTTCTATTAACTCAAATTCTCTTAATTTATTTTGATTTTATATCAGAAATATGATAAATAAAATTATTTGAGAAATTAAATCATATTTATGTTAATTCTTAATAATTATTCAAATTTTTTATATATATATAGAAATTAATATCAGGTTCTCTAAGGATTCTATTATATTAAATATGAAATTTTTTGTTAGAGAAAATTTCTTTATACAATATAAAAATTCAATATTAACAATTTTAAAATAATTCTATTAACCAAAAATAAAAAAAAAATTAAAATAAATATTGGAAAAATAATTACATTAGTTTTTTTTTTGTTATCGAGTGCAAAAATGTTACAAAAAGATATTTTTTTTTTAATTTTATCGTTTTAAAAATTAGTTTTTATTATTATTACAATTTTTTTTGTGAAATTATTTTTCTCAAATTTGATTTCTTAAGTAAAATTATTAACTATAAGTAGAAATACTAATAGTAATAATTATTAAATATATAATATTTTATATTAATAATATTTTTAAGTTAATAATAATTCATAACCATTTTCTTTTTTCTTTTATATAATATATAATAAGATTTTCATATTTCTTTTTTACAACTAATTTTATTATTTTTCTTCTTCTTTTTTTATTTTAAATATAATTTTCTCCTATGTAAATAAAATATCATTGGAATTTAAAAAAAAAAAAGGAATCTATTTTATGTATAATTCGTTTTGTAAGTGTATAATAAATAATTTTCCATCATATTTTAGCCTTTCAGTGCAAATATAACCATATCCAAGTTCAAATTGGTTTCGTTCTAAATCAAAACTGATGTCTATTTCCCAGACGAATTTTGATGTAGTAAAAAGATTAATTTGATTTTGGAAATATTCGATACATTCTTTAAATAAAATTATTATTTAAAAATTGGAAAATTGGAAAAACCATTATGTGTTTTTAAGAATTTTAGATAATAAAATATTAATGATAAAAATAATAATTTAAAAATCCAAGTATAAATTTTGAAATTAATTTAGTAAAAAACGACAAATAATTAATATAAAGTAATAAATTATTTTTTTAATTATTACTAAATTTGAATAAATTTCGGAATATATTGAGTGATAAAATTATGTTATAAATTAATTAAAACATTTTAATTAATTTATACAAAACGATTAAATTAAAAAGAGAACATAAATTAAAGACGTTAACGAATAATAAACAAAATATTTATAAATTATATTTGATTAGAAAAAAAATTAGAATCATTTTAAAAAATCAAATCATAAAATATGAAATAATTTTTTTAATTTGATTTGATATATAAAAAATTTACTGCAAGATTTTCTGTTTTTCAGTTCAGTTTTTTTTTCTGTGTAAATTTGGCACATCAAAATGGCAAAACTAAAATACAAATCTATCGTTTTATTAAAATTAGTTTTATCGATAATGGTACATTGTGTGCTAGGATGTTGTATTAGGTATTTTACAAATGTTCGCATTCAAATTAATTTTCTCTTCAAATAATTTACTATTTCTCCTTATTTACTTAAATCAAATATTATCAGGCAGTAAAATATTTCTGTTACAATATCAATTTACTATTACAATTTAAAAATGAATAAAATAAAATTGGAAAAAAAATAATATTACAAAAAATCTGTAATTTTCTTCATTTTTTTTTTTTTTTTACATATTTAATTAATTATTTAATTAATTATTTAAATTTTCTTTGATTTATTTTCGTTTAATTTTATATAATTCTATTTTTTTTTTTCTTAATTTCCATTTTAATTAATTGAATTTTTAAGAAGCAACGGAAGTCCAGTTTTAGTTTTTGTTTTTGATACTAATATAGTAGCCGTTTTACTATTATTATTATTATTATTATTAACAATTGTACTGCTAGTTGACGATAATATGGCAACATTATTTGAATCAATTATTGAACTATTATGATGAGGATTTATTGTATTTATAATATCTTTATTATTATCACCATTATTACGATTACTAGATGAAACTGTTGATGATGTTGTTTTTCTACTATTTGATCTTAACAGTGTACCATTATTTCCAATTTTTCCACCTCCAATAATTCCACAACCCTGCTGATAATTTTTTTATACATATATATATATATTGTGGCTATTATAGTTGATGAGTCTTTTTTTTTTATAATATAAATTTTGCATAATAAAAAAAATACTACAGTCTACTACTTTTTTTTGTTTCATTTGATTAATATTTAGACTAGACTAAAAAAACTAATTAAATTTCTTTTATTTAAAATTAAATATTTATATAGAGTATATAATTAGGATGATAAATTATGATGTTTTTTTGTAGTTGGTGATAATATTGGATCTATATAATATTTGTGTTTTTTTTGTTTGTCGAATTCTTTTTTGATGATTTTTAATAAAAATGAACTTTTATATAGAAGGCGAATTGTTATCAAAAAGTTTAATTTTAATAATCTCATCAGGAGTTTATTCAGCAATATTTCTCTGGATTTAAAATTTTTATATATGATAATCATTTGCCAATTTTTTTTTTTTTTTACAATTAAAAGAGGAGAATTGAATTTGGAAAAATATATAGTATATTATTTATGTAATAGAAAAAATAATAAAATATTGTATATATTTGAATAATGTAGGACGGCCGAAGAAAATGGCAACTTAATTCACAAATAGAAAGATTTTTAAAATAAATAAATAATTTTAAAATATTTACAAGAAGAAAATAGGAAAAATAAAATAATGTTTCAGCAATTAAAATGTTTGTAGGTAAATTTTATACCATTTCCCCATTAAGAGAATATAGAAAAATACTAAATGTGTTTCTTTTAAACTTCTACAGAAATGCTAGAGATTAAAGTAATATAATTAGTAATAGTACCCGAATTGAATATACTAAAACTGAATTTGTTAGAAAAAAAACAATTAACCAGAAGAATAATTTTCAAAATTATATTTTGAAATTTGGATTTTCTCATAAATTAGTTATGAAAATTCAAATTAAAATATTAATTTATTTTATGAACTAATATTATGAAAATGAAATTCAGCTTTTGCTTTCAACTTTTTACTTCTTAAAATTCCAAATTTTGTGGTAAATTTTTATTCATATATTTTTTTTTTGTAATGATTTCAATTTCATTAAATAAATTTTGAAAAACTTAATGCTGTTTTTGTAGTATGTATTTTGTATAGAAACGAAATCATAAAATTATAAAAGTAGAAAATTTTGTTTAGATTTTTTTTTTATAATAGAATTTTGATAGTGTACAGAATTTTAATCAAGTTTTGAATTTTTTTTTTATTTGCTAATTATTTAATATTTAATTTAACAATGAAAGCTTTACAATTGCAGTAAGAAAAATTAAATAGTAATAAAATAAATATATTCGAAATTCTTAATACATTTTCATATCATATTGATCATTTTATATTTCAAATTCATCTTTTTACAATTCCAATAAATTACAATCATTACAATTAAATAATTATAACTATATTTTTTATTCTTTCACAAATCAAAATCTGGTCCAAAAATAACGAATTCAATTTTATCAATTTTCGAAATTCAAGATGATTTAGTTTGAATGCGGAAATAGATCTTGATTAATTCAATAATATCTATCAATGGTCTATTGTCAAAAGATATAAAACTCTGTGTAAATGGACAGACAGCGACAGAAAGAGTTGAATTTGCTAAGCATTTGCAGTAGATTCCTCTAATTTTGTTGGAAAACTGCTTTAAAAAGCACATTAGAGAAATTTGAAAAGAAAATCAAATTTGAATTGTAAAAAGACTAATTTGAGCTGAAAATGCTATACAATATAATAAATTATTTAGAAAATACAGTGAAGCAAGTATTTATACTATCAGTTTAAACCGTTTTATTAAAAAACAAAATATTTGGAATTTATAATACTTTTATTTTTAAAAACAACATAAAAACGATAAAACAGTAATAACAAATTAATAAAAAAAGCTATAAATAAATAATTTATTTAAATTGTGCATAAATAATAATTTTAATATTAAAAATGATGTGAGTAATTAACGTGATTATTTACTGCTTTTCTATTAAAACGCTTTTTTTGTTTTTTTTATAAAAAGCTTTTAAATTTTGATTTTTTATCAATTTTTTAATTCAATTTAGTTAAATTGCAAAGCATTTTATAGTTAAAATATTTATAAAAATTCTTTTATAATTATTTACAATAATTATTTGAATTTTTTTTTTTTTTTTAAAACATAAAAAAAACACTTACAATAATTTTAACCTCAAAAATTTAAAGATTGCTGTAAAAATATACAGTTTCTAAAATGAATTCGATTAAAATTCCGTACAGAAAATTATTATTATTATTATTTTTTTTAAAGACTAAAAAAATTTCTAAGGAAAAATAATAATATTTGTGAATATATATTTAATTTTCAATACCTTTTCATAACTAGTTGAATCCATGTCTCAAGTACTTTTTGTAGGATGTAAAACTTTGTCCATATCTTTTTGTACACTAAATAATTCACTCAAATGTTTAGAAAATTGTACATTCAATTCATTTAATTTAATCATCTAAAATATTAATAATAATTATTTGATCAGAATCTAAAGATAATATGTATATAATATTATTTCATATTGATTCTTACACTTTGATCATTGCATTTATCTCTTAAACTCAAATTAGCTGTTTTTAATTCAATTTCTTGATTCATTAAATCTTTTTCTAAACTTTCAATACGACCTTTTAATAAGCCAATTTCACGACGTAAATCATCAGCTATTTCACCACCATTACCAGATTGTCCACCCGGTCCCATAACACCTTGTATAAGATTATCCATTTCACGTTTTAATCGAATATTTTCTTCTTTATATGTATGTAATTGACGTTTCCATTCGTCAACATTTGCAGTAGATTCCTAAAAAAAAAATATTTAATAGATTGATCTTGACATTAGAGCATCTAGAAGTTGACTCTCTATTTCCAGACTTCTTTTTAGAAATCTTTGTCTGATATTTATTGTCTATTATACGAAATTAAACAAAATGAAAAAGATGAAAATTAAATTTACCTGGAGAGCACTAGTTAAACGGATATTATTACTTTTTAATGTAGCAAGTTCAATTTCCCATTTCTTAGCATTGGCACAACTTAAAAAGAAGAAAAAAATCGCAAATAATTAAAAGCAATTTGTGCTGAATGAATAAATGTTTTTTTTTTACCTTTGAGCTAAAGCCATTTTAAGCCTCTCATTTTCATATTTTAATTGCTGATCACCACCAGTACCTACACCACCACCACCACCACCACCAACACCCACAACACTACCACCACCGCCACCACCAACATTAACAGCACCACCACTACCACCATGAATATTTGTTGTTTGATTAATAGGTTCATTACTTTGGGACGTTTGTTTTAAATCCGAATTATTTAAATTTGTTGATTGATTTGATGTTGTTATAATTTTATGTTGCGGACTATCTGGATTTGCATTTTGAGTATTTGTATTTGATAAATTTGGCGGATCAACATGATGTACTTCATTAATTGTTGCATTATCATTTTGCATTGTTGTTGATGATGCTGTTCTGGATGTAACTGGTGATGTGTTGGCAGATGTAATTGGTGTAACAGCTGTGCTACCTAAAATTAATTTTATATGTCATACATTTTTTTTTGTTAATCTTTTGAATAAAATTTAATGTTCAATTAAATTCTATTTATTAATTTTCAAATTTTAATTTTATACTAAATTCTTTTATTGCACTAATCAATCAAGAAGATAATCACAGGCTAAATAATTTAGCACTTATTTTATATTTATTAAATAAGTGCTAAATTAATAATTACACTTATTCAGCTTATGCTGAATTCAAAAATATATTAAGATTTTAATACGAAATTCTGTTTTTTACTTAAAATTACTATTATTTATAAAAAAAAACTAATGATTTACCATTTGCCGTTGATTTAGCCAGTGCATTTTTAGTAGCTTCTTTGACTTCTTGGAATTTTTCAACAAACTATAAATAGAAATATCTTTTAACATTAATAACTAATTAAATCATAAATATTTATATACCTTTGTTAATTCAGCTTCTGATGCAAAACCCAAACCATAAACAGTATTTGCTCTAACATCACTCCATTGGCCAAATTTTTGTGATGTTTGTGTAAATGTCATATTTGGTGTTATTGTTGAATTAATAACTGCTTTACTACCCTCAACACTTATTATTCTATATAAATTACGTGATGAATCATAAAAAAAACTAACTGCTACTGCTTTCATACTAGCTGTTATCCATGTACGTTTTGTTTTTGGATCAATATGAAAAACATGAGCCTGACATGTAAAAATTGGTTGTTCCCTATATTCAAAAAGGAAATTAAAAAACATTATTTAAAAGTATAAATTTCGTTTGAAGAAAATGAAAAGAAGGAAATATAATTAATTAATTAATATAAAATTTATTGGTATATTTTTTTTGTATATATACATAGGTGCGGTAACTATATATACAAGTTGTGGTAGGTTTCATTATTAAAACATAAAAAAAAATATTGGAAAACGAGAAACAATAATAAAAATGAATAATCGATTTAGATTTCCTAATAGAACATACAAAAAAAATGGTTAAAAAAAAGGAGGAAGTTATTCTACTACACACAAAATTTAATTTGGAATAACTATGAACAAAAATTGATCAGAGAAAATTTCAAAAATTGAATTTGGGTCAAATTGTTATTTTCAATGTTTGAATAATTTATTATTCTTAGAAAATTTTATAATGATGGCATTGTGATGTACATGAGAAAAGTAAGTATTTTTTTAGAAAATTATAAAATGGTCTGACAAACAAAACCTTAAGCAGAAAATTGTAATTGTAAATTAAATTATTCAGGAATATTATAAGACTAACGAGCAATTTTTTTTTACATAAAATTACAATTTATAAATAGAAGTAAAATATTAAAATTAAGTATTGCAAAAAAAAAGTCTAAATTAAAAACTTAATTTTTAAATTTAACCATAAAAAATATGTGGTATTGAATTTTCAGTGAAAATTTTACTTTTTCCATATCAAATTACATTTGGTGTAGAAAAATTTGTTAATTTGAACGCATATCAAATTAAACTTTTTTCAGATTAATTTGGTGTAGAAAAATTGCCAATTTGAACTGAAAATAGACTTAAAACTGTCATGCAATAAAGGAACATAAATAATTCATTAAAATCTGTTGAAAAACAAAATTAAAAAGACGACAATGAATTATAAATTTCTATAAATATCATAATACTTCAATGACCTTTATAAAGTAAATAAACTTTTCATTAATGTTAAAAAAACTAAACTCGGTTAATTTGGTGGTGGTAAGACCTAAACTATATTCAAATTTTTTGTTATTTTTATAATAACAATATTTTTTCTTGTGTTCGAATAAATTTCAATAAATTTTTAATATTTTGCTTAGATATAAATGCAAATATTAATCTTCTCGACCCCCACAATATTTCATATTTTGTTTATAATTTTATGAAAATATACATAAAACGTATATTTGATTAGGTTGTAAAAAGCGTTTTACCAAATTAAGAACTCACATCCGCTAAAAAAAACACCCATAACAAAAAGGGGAAAAACAGTAATAGAATTACTTATATAATGTACTTATATTTACTTAACTGTTTATTTTTAAATTTATTTATACAGGGTGTTAAATTAAATTGTACAATATAATGTATAATTGAAAAATCTTCCTTTGCCAGTGGCATTCGATATGAGTTTTATAATACTATGGAATTTTCATTAGTATTTTTAATACTAAATATTTTTATCAATATTTTGATATCGGTTCACTTAATTATAATCTGTTTCTGTTTTGTACAATTTTCTAACTAGTTTAATTAAGTATGCTATTCGAAATAAGATGATGAAGACAGAACAAAAATAAAGTAAGTAAATTCAAAGTATAGTTTTTATTTACTAGAATCAAAGCATTTTTTTGCAATTTAGTATCGGTAGAATGGGCATATCTAAACGATTTAATAGTACTAATACGTTTTAGTATGATTGGACAGAAATAAACGATTTAATATTTTCTTCGTACATTTCAAATTTAAGTATAATTATTCTACGAAGATAAACATATGTATTTTCTACCTTTCATTTTTTGCAACAGCAAAAAATACTTTTACAAATCTTTCTTAATGCCGGGTAAAATTTTATAGTTCACAAAATGTACTAAAAAAAAGGTTGTCTGCCGAATACGCGCAGTCTCTTTTTTTTTTACTACATTTTACTACCCCAAAGAAAGAATTTTTGTATTTTTGTGTAAAATTTCTCAGGAAAAAAAAATGTTAATAAAATGTTTACAAAATGTAAAAGAAAAAAACTAAAAATAAAATTAGATCATTTTATTTTTTTGTTTATTCGCAGTTTCTAATTTTTTGCGGAAATCTAGAACATACCCAAATTTCTTTCATGTTTTTCTTGAATTTTGAAATTTTTGTATATTTTCGAATTATAATATGTAGAAAAAAAAAACAAGATACGACCTCAAATAACTCTTCAACTCTATTATATGTACCTACTTCTTTTTTTTTATAAATGATGATTGTATAGTAGAGAAGGTACATGGATACCACCACACCACATCAACCCTTTCCAGTACGTTTTGTATATAGAATATTGTATAAACACATTTATAGTATATATGAAATGGTATGAAAAATTGCAATTTTTATAGAAATTAGTAGAAAATATCGTAAAACGAAATGGGAAAAAAAAATAAATTGTCATATTTATAATTTTTATTTGTATATATATACACATAAGAACATTAATTTTTTTTGAGGAGAAGAGGGGTGGCTAACATAAATCGATTAAATTACACTATGTACATGGGACAGAAAAATGCATTTACATTATTTTTTTTTTCTATGCCTTTTTTTATATGTGGCACCTAAAAAATTAGGAAAATATTAAATTTCAAATATGTTTTTAAATCACCTAACACCTTTTTTTTCTCTGTATAAAGTGTACAATTTGTTTGTACGCCCTCAATTTAATTGAATTTATTTTGAAATTGTTTAAAACTTTATGTAATCAAAAGTTTTGTTAATAAATTTAGATATAGTTAAATATTATTTTCATTTAAATAGAATTTCGAAGTTATAAAATGTTTTCAAATGAGGAAAGAAAAACATCAAAAATTTGTTTAATTTTGGTGCAGACAACAAAAACATAAGAAAAGATTATTGTGGTGGGTAGCAGCAAAAGATGAACGGGTGGAGCATTTTTGTTTTTATTTATTTATTTTTTATCTTAATTTTGGACGAAAAAACAAGATTTTTCACAATATTTATTTTGTGTTTAATTAAATATTTTTCTTATTATTATTATAATTGCATTAGTATATATACCCCATTTTTACACTGGTCATTTAATAAATTCCACCACAAAACACCCAAAAAAATTAATTAAAAATTCACAAAATTATTATTATTATTTTATTCACTTGGAAATTAGAAAAAGAACACAATTTTTATTTTTCTCAGTAATTTAAACGATGAAAATTTAAATGAAAGCAGAGAAAAATTCAATTTGTTAAGTTTTTTTTGGATTTTTTTTTTGCAGTAGTACACAAAAATCGCATCTAAACGACACCGAAAATAGAAGAAAACTGCTGGAATCTGGACTGGAACTGAACTGGAATGGAATGGAATAAAAATGGAAAACGAAAATAATTTTTTTTGTAGAATTGTGTAGAATTGCCAAATTTTAGTTTTAAAATACCCTGAGAACACAATAAAAACGATATCGGCAAAAAACGAAACGTAAACGAAATCCAATGCGATGATATATCAAATAGAATTTGTTACTGAATTTGAATTCTCCAAAGAAAGGGTAGTATTTTATTCAGTAAATTGTGGTCTCATTAATGGTCTCATTAACAACTATTTTGTAATCTCTTTATACCTTCACATAAGCTTCATAGCTTTTTGGTTGTACTTAAATGAAATAAATAAATAAATAATGGGCCCTGTATTATCGGCACGCACAACAGTGTACCCCTACTTGGAATTCCCAAGGATGACGGATGTTATTGTAGAGATCAATCGAAAGAAGCCACACTGACACTGGTGATCACGAAATTAATGCAGACATTTTTTTGACATTTTCATTAAAAATCCATATATTGTTGTTTACAATTTTCATTGAGTTGAATTTGAATCCTCCATGGAAACTCCATATATATGAATCAAAAACAAAATATTTGCTTAGAGGGAAATTTCATATACCATGTTTCCATGCACGGAGTTGAGTTGAGTTGAGTTGAGTTGAGTTATCGTTCAGTTGAAAAAATTCAAATTTCAACCCCAGTCGTTTCCATGCAAAAACTCGAGTTGAGTTGAGTTGAACTGACAGTTCTGGCAACACGATATAAAACAGGTTTTTTTATTTCATAATGATTAAATTTATATCATTAATTTTAATATATTTTTCTCCTCCATTACTGATATTAAAATTTTTACTTCATCGTCACTCCAAAAAAGTCTTCCTGACGCCATTATTATTAAAAAAATAATAATTTTTTGTTCATGTACACATACAAAGATATAAAATGTCAATTTCCTAATACAATGATATTACTCAACTCAATCCCACTAGTTTCGTGGAGTTGAAATGGATTTAACGAAAACTCAACTCAACTCGTGTTTCCATGGGGTTCAACTCGAGTTGAACTCGAGTTCAACTCGTCATGGAAACAAGGTAATAGAGGCATGATCTTATAATAGAATATTATCTAAGTCTAAGGGGATAATATGTCAAACATTTGGAGAGATTATTAGAATAAAAGAAAACAGACGAAGAATTCATGGCTATGGTGGCTAAATGTGCAAGATTTTCTAATGTGAAAGCTTAGTTAAAACTTCCGCCAGATGTCAGACCTCAAACCGTTAAATATATTTGAATATCGTTTTATATTTTCTATTTTTTCGCAGTGAAATTTTAATTCTGAAAATATTTTTGCAATATTTAGTATAATTTAACTTATTTTTCATAGAGATAGAGGAATAAATAATTCAAATAGAGCATTTATGTAAAACACATCAAATTTCACTCAACGATAAAAATTATATAATTTTTACTTAGGAAATTCAGTAATTTTTTTTTACAAATGTATCTTTTTTTTATAATTTCAAATATAATTAAATTTTTATTAATTATATTTTAAAAATAATATAAATTTATATTTTCAATTTTATATTTTTTTTAATTTTGTATATATTCTTTACATATATATTAACATATTTTTTAATTAATTTAATAAATATAATCTTAAATTCTTAATAAATATATATAAATCTAAAATGATATTTTCTTTGTTCTGTAGACAATCTAATATATTAAAAAATGTTAGATATTTAATGTCATCAGCATCACATATTACTAATAAATTGATAGTAAAACAGCAAGTAATTCATAATAAATCTATTAATACAAAATCAAATATTATACAATCAAATCAAATAATTCGATATTTTTCATTGACAAAATCGAAATATGCTAAATCAGAACATAATAGTTGTGCACAACATTGGAAATATGAAAGAATATTAAGTGTAGCATTACTAATAATTTATCCAACTGCATTTTTAGCTCCATCATTGATAATGGATTATGCGTTAATTACAGCTACGGTAATACATTATTATTGTGCTATGGATGGTATAACATTAGATTATGTTCGACCAATTCTATTTGGTAAATTTATACCTAAAGTGGCACATATGTGGGTGATTGTATTTTCGTTATCAGTATTGTATGGTCTTGTACAATTTAGACGTAATGATATTGGTGTAATAAATGCTATTCAAAAAATTTTGGCAATGAAAGGTGGTGAAAAGAAACGAGATAAAGCAGAAAATTGTTGTGAATTATGTAAACCGGCACCTGATGTTTTAAGATAATACATATACAACATATTCAATTTTTTTTTTTTTTCTTAAATTTATATTTGTATAATTAAAATAATTTTTTTATTATTTACATTACTTTTATACATAATATTTTCAAAATTATACTTTGCTTAATAAAATTGTAACAATATTAATCGAAAAATATAATTTTCTTTCAATTATTTTTTTTTTTTACAAAAGTAAGCTTAAAAACATTCTATATGACATTAAAAAACTTTTATCATTCTTTTATATATTAAAGTTAATAAATATGATGGAATTTTATTTATTCCGTAGGCAATTTAATATAATAAAAAATATAAAATATTTAATAAAACCAATTAACGAAGAACTTATAATCAAACAACAACAACAAAAAATTATTGCAATTACAAATTGCATCAATAGAAATTCAAATTTATTACAACAACAACAACAGCAACAAAAACAAATAAGATATATTTCATTAACACAACCGAAATATAAAGGAAATAGTACAAATTTTGGAGTACATTGGAAATATGAGAAAGCTTTATCTGTGTCACTCATGTTTTTATATCCAGCTGCTTTTTTAGTACCATCACCAATAATGGATTATATATTGATATCAACTACATTAGTGCATTACTTTTATGGGTTAGAAAGTATGGTATCAGATTATGTACGACCAATTTTATTTGGACCTTTTATGCCTAAATTTGCTAAATTTTGGGTTATTGTATATACGTTATCAGTATTTTATGGTCTTGTACAATTTACTCGAAATGATGTTGGTGTAGTAAAAGCTATTCAACTATTATGGGCAGTTCAAGGTTACGATGGACAAGAAAGACAGCGTAGACGAGAATGTGGACCATGCTCCCCTAAAGAATAAATGTTATATTATATGTAATTGTAATATTTTTTCTCTTAAATTGTATCAAATATTGTCTTAATATATATATTAATCACACGCACAAATGTATTTTAATCATCTTAGATGAATAGATAGTTAGTTAAATGAATGTTTAACATAAAAGTGCTAATCGGAGAGTTTTGGTATAATATATAAAATTTATTGAATATGTGCATTAGTAATATTTCAATAACGTCCAATTTTCTTCAATACCAAATTAATTGTTTGAGGTTTGTATTGAATCCATATTCAACGTTTTCTCCGGGCGCATAATCATCTGGGAATTTTTCAATCCAAGTGATTGTACCGTTGTCCACATAAAAAAGTTACTCCTATATTTTTTTTTTCAATTCGGTTGATTTAACATCACCGCCATCTATTGCATTTTCTCATAACTAAAATTTAGAACACGACATGATTCAGTCCAAAAATCCAACATTTAATTATTCTATAATTCTATTGTAAGACTTTGACTCTTTTTATCCCAATTTGGAAACGGATGTTAAAATTTTGTAGTTGAATAAAAAAACAAAAAAATGTAGTTCAAATTCAGATGTTGACTGAAATTTTTATTAATCGTTTCTTTTATACAAATTAAAAGCTATATTTGAATTATTTTTCTCTCTTTACGAGGATCTAAACTCCTGTATTGAATATCCTTCACTGCACAGATGCATTTTCATTAACAGTTGTATTGTAGTTCTCTACTAAAACGAAAAAAAAAATACATTAGCAAAAAGTCATTTTTTTTCTTCTAATAAATAATTATTTTTTAATTTAAAATCAGATATAAATTATTAGATAAATCGCTCATAATTATTCAGATGTCCCTATCTTTAAATTATCATCATATTTAAGAAATAAAATTAATACCAGTTTGAATATTAGTTACCTTTATTTTTTGAATCCATCTTTATCCGATGCCATAATTTCGGTTTGTGTATTTACGAATTAAATACAAGTTTTTCTTCAGTTCCTTACTTAATTTCCTCATGGATATACGGTTTCATCTTGATGACACCACTTTTCAGTGATATTTTATTGCTAATAAACGCTTAATTAGTAATGCAAACAGCATTACTCTTCTAGTTATGGATACAAAAATCCCTATCTACTGTTTATAAAAGTTGAAACTATATTCCTTAAAATCATTATATGATCAAAATATTTTCTTATCTTGTATAAATAAATTAGGAAAAAAAAAATGTTCACTATCAAATGATTCGGTTATAAATATTAAGAGATTACTAAGATAATAAATGTAGATTCTAATCTAAAACCCCAAAAAAAAAAAAAATTACTCAAAATATGTTTAACATTCCCCCTCTACAATTAATAAAATTGATATAAAATTCAATATCTATGAGAAATTTTAGTTGAATATTAGATGAATCCATATATGAAGTAGGCAATTCTGTAACGAAAAAAAATATGAAGTGTTTCAATAATAATTGAAAAAAAAACTCAATATAAAAAAATATCTTATAAAAATATTTAAGTTCTTCAGTCCTGTTGAGCTTTGAAAATTAAAATCCTCATTTATTTTTTTTTAGGAAATTTTCTTATCATCATGTTTTTTATGTTTATCTTTATATTTATTATTTGAATTAAATTATAGAACCAACCTTTTTATTAAGTAATATATGTAATTTTCCCGGCAGTTTGTTCTTCTCGTTTGTCACTTTAAAAATTCCAAAATTTGTAGAAGATATATAAGAAAAAAGCCCAAAACACTACAAACAAGTAGAAGAAATAATCATAAATTAATATATTTTAGAAATTATTAAAAAATTAATAATTGTTATTAAAAATTTTTTGCAAATCAGTTAAAAAACAAATCATTCATAATATTGAGTCAGAACAGGTCTGTGATAAAAAATCATCAAGTCACAATATTTTTTAATAACAATTTTAAAATAATAATAGAGAAAAAAAGTTAAAACTTACCAAATTTTTATTCTTCAATTTCAGTTTCAGGATTTATTGCCAAATAAGATTTTCAATTGCTTCCGAAGAATTATTCAAATACAAAACGGTGGATGATGATAAGTAAATTCCCAAAAAAATAAAGTCCATATATAAAATTACATAACTTCACACAATCTCCCCCCCACCCTTATATTTTATCCTATTTATTATAATTTTAAATTCATTTTGTTAATCAAATACATTTTTTTTTAACAATTATTTTCTTAATATATGAATATTGAGTAATATTTATGAAGCACACTTTTTGGAGAAGTTGGAATAATTTGAATAATTTTATGTATAAAAAGAAAATCCTTAACCCAATTAAATATTTAAAAAAAAAAATGAAAACCACAATTTTTCCAATTTTTATAAAATAAAAGTTTATCAAAAAAATTTTTTTCGTAATTATTCTTTTTTTTTTTTTAACAAAAAAAAATCTTCATAATTAAATTAAAAATAAAAATAATTGTAAGGACGAGAGAGGAAAAACTCAATATTAAAATTAAAAAAAAAAAATTAAGATAAATAGAAAAAAAAAAATGATCTTGTTTTTTTTTTGTGTGTAATTTTCTTTTTTTTTGTAAATAATTAAAAAATAGAACGAAATGTAAAAAAAAAACTTACAAAAAGTTTTCTTTAGTTTTTTTTTTTAATTTAAAAAATAATTAATTATATTATATTTTTTTCCCCATTATGCGATGCTAATTTTCCATTTTAAATATATATTTATGTTTTTATCGGCTGGTGGCACATTTATTTAATTTTTTTTGTTTGTTTGTGAAATAATTAAATTCTTGTTTTGGATTTATTTTTTTTGTTTTTGATTTATTTTTTTTCTTGTTATCTTTTTTTTTTTCAAATATTTTTTATGCCTTTTTGGTGGCTCGTGCTTTTGGCCTTTTGTAGTTTTTTTTTATTATATATTTAGGGAGTAGGTAAATAGATATATAAATAACCAAAAACAAAAAAAAAAAAAAAAAAGAAGAAAAAGCACAGACATATTAGTTTATATATATAAACAAAATTTACAATTTGTCTAGATATTGTGATAGATCTGGTAAACCTTCTTTTAAACCTTTACGTTTACGTGTATCCTGTACAATTTGATAAGGTTTGCTTGCTGCTTCAAATGGATCACCTGGTAATACTTGCCAATGATCAAATACACATTGTGGAAAAGCTTGCCCACCAGTATTTGAACGTAAATCAGCAGTAAAACCAAATGATTCATTAACTGGTAAATATGCTTTAACAACAAACATTGGTGTACCAGCTACTTGACATTCTTCAAATACATGACCACGACGACGATTCAATACACCATAAATACCACCAACAGCAACTTCTGGACATTGAATTTCACATAAATATACTGGTTCCATAAGACGTGGACCAGCTGTTATAGTTGCTGCATATAAAACACGGCGTGCTGTTGGAATGATTTGACCACCACCACGATGGATAGCATCAGCGTGTAAAGTAACATCATAAATATTGAAACGAACACCTGTGTATAGAGATTTTGCGGAAAATATAAAAAAATTATTATTAGTTGTCTTTTTTTATAAAGAAAATGAATAAGGGAAAGTAGTTTCTCTTTTGAAAAGTTCAATTTTAAGCTAAAATTTTCAATTTAAAGTTCTTAATACGTAATATAAAAGTATTAAATTTTAATTTAAAATTTACCGTGCATTAACTTAACAACAAAATGGCTAATGATATTATTAGATAACCTAATTTGTTTTGAACATAAAAGTCCTATTTATATTATTTAAATATAAATTTACCTCGCATGTTTTCATCTGCCAATACACCTTCTTTAGTTGCCCATTGAAAACCAGCAACAACAGAATCTTTAATTTCATTCAAATATTGTACACCTTTAGTACAATCTAATACGAAATTTGGTCCAGTACCATCTGGTCCAAAACACCAAATTTTTCTAGCTTCAGTTACATCATAATCATATTTTTCAGCTAAATAACGTGCACGTACTTTGAAATCATCTTTTGAACTAACATCACCTCTATCAATATCCTCTGGTAAACCATCTGGCATTGGACATGCTCTCATAAATAAACGATTATGTTTATTTGGTGATTTAGATAAGCACATTTGTGTTGATTCTTCAATAACAGTTTCACGATATGATACAACTGGATCTGATTTTTTTAATGGAATGCAAGCATGATCTTCTTCCAAATCTTTTAAACAAATTTCCAAATGTAATTCACCAGCACCAGCAATAATATGTTCACCAGATTCTTCAATAATACATTGTACCATAGGATCTGATTTTGCTAAACGTTTTAAACCTTCTACCAATTTTGGTAAATCAGCTGGATTTTTAGGTTCTACAGCAACACGGACAACTGGTGATACAGAGAATTTCATAACCTATAAATTAAATGAAAATTGTATTTAATATTTGCAAACACATTTTTAATAATCAGAAACGAATTAACAAAGATAAGCAAAATAAATCGTTACGATGACCAGTCATATTAATCATGTTGAGATTCAATTTTTAAAGTAAATTTTGAAATTATTGTTTTTAGTGGAAACGTGGGCTCCGATCAAAAAACGGCTCCGATCAAAAAACGTAAGACAAAACTGACTTATGGTGACTCAAACTTTACCAATCCTTATCCAACAAATAAATCCGAATATTACAACAAAAATATAATCTAACTTGTACTAACCTTCATGTTATGTGCATCTTTAAATGTTGAAATTGTACCAGTTTTAACTAAAAACTGATCAACACCAACTAAACCACAAATATTACCAGATGGTACATCTTCAATAGCTTCAACATAACGTCCCATCATTAAAATTGTACGTTGAATAGCTTTTTCATATAAATCTTCTTTTTTACCAGGAACATAATTTGGTCCCATAATTCTAGCTTTTTGGCCAGTTGCTACTTTACCAGAAAATACACGACCAAAGGCATAAAAACGACCTTTATCTGTTGTTGGTACCATTTTTGATATATACATCATAAGTGGACCATCTGGATCACAATTTTTAACAGCTACAGCTGCTTCATCATCATGTGGTCCTTCATATAACATTTCCATACGATATTTTTGTGCAACTACTGGTGATGGTAAATGAATAGCAATCATTTGAAGTAATGAATCACCAGCTGGTAACCATGTACGCATAACAACTTTTAATAATGGTTTACCATCTTTTTCTTTATCTTCATGTTTTAATGCAACACCTAATTTTTCAAGAAGAGCTGGTATTTCTTCTTTTTTATAATTCATAATGGCATCAAAGACTTTATAAATTGGATCCAAAATGTACATACAAAATGAACGTTTATTGTCAGCATCTTTTTGTTTTGACCATTTCTTAGTTTTGCCATTGAAGAAATTTTCTCCCCAAAGACTGGAAAAAAAATATTTATGAAAAATTAAAACTATAGAATGTCGTAAAAATATATTTAGTCAGACTGGCGTGAAAATTTATTTTCATGCAATTTCATATTAATATTTCGTTATTCCTACAATTTATTCTATTTATTTTGATGAACTAGAAAAAATTAACATTATTTCTTTGTTAAACTTGTACATACATATGTATAAAACTGTTGTTTTTAAATTAATGAAATATTTCAGAATCAAGAAAATTACAGAAATGTTGAAACCCTCTTTTTTTCTTCACCAATTCAAAAATTTTGGTTAAATATTGTTTAAACAAATCTTCAGCATACCAAGACCAAGACATAAGGATAGAGGTCGCAAGGCAGCGTTACAATATGTTCAAATAAAAATCGAGAAAAAAAACATTCTACAAACAAGAAAATTAATTCTTATTTCGGAATTTTTTATTTCCCAGAAAATTATATTTATTTTACTTCTATTGTTAATGCACTCACCGTACAGTCTTCGAACTTAGTATAAAATTAAATTTAAACTGAAATTCTATGCACAGTACTGAATGTGCTAGAAGCCCAAAATACAAAGATTTTAATTTTTTATATCCTTATATATGTAGTTTTTACTTACCGATTCATTAATTTAACAACATCAATTTTGAATTTTTCAGCATACATTTCAGAAAATTGTTTTAATGTAAATGCCCATCCATGTAAACCAGAACCAAAACCAACTGAACCTTTTGATGGATCAACACGTACTTCACCCATTGGACCACTATCATCATTATATGTAGCAATAATAACATTTACATTTTCAACAATACGTTGAAATGTTTGATATAACTCTTCAGCTTCTAATTGTAATTCCAATAATGCACGATCCATTTTATTCATAAATAAAATTGGTTTAATACGTTCAGCAATTGCTTGACGTAATACAGTTTCAGTTTGTACACAAACACCAGATACACAATCAACAACAACTAATGCACCATCGGTAACACGTAATGCAGCTGTTACTTCTGATGAAAAATCAACGTGTCCAGGTGAATCAATTAAATTAATTAAAAAACCTCTGCCATCTTTATCACGTTGATCTGGATGAGTAATAAATGCCAAATCTTTTTCTTCTAATTCAAAGTACATCGATATAGCACTATATTTCAATAAAAAAAAAAATTAATATAAAAAAATGTAGAAGAATGTAAAACAAAATTTTCCATATTATTGAAAGGAAAAAAATCAGATTGCCAGATAACATCTGCCTTAGAATTCAATAGAATTTTTATACATAACAAAAATTGAAAAATACAATTTTTTATTACAAAAAAATTCATTTTATGAGTTCATTGTCAGTCTCGTCATCGTCTCATCATATATTTTTTCTTGCAACAAATTTAATGATAAATGTGACGCAGGTGTGTTTTTTTTTGTGAATATTGAAGAAAAAAATGGCGACTTACGTTGATTTGATGGTAATACAACGTTCTTGTTCATCTTTACGAGTATCTGTGAAACGAGTTTCACCAGCCTTAGCACCAGCAATAATACCAGCTTTGGAGACCTAACCAATAATTTAATTTACATTTAAAATAATTTGGGAGCAATAAATTGGGGAACTTACCAATGAGTCGGTCAAAGTTGATTTACCGTGATCGACATGGGCAATTACAGACATATTACGGATATTCCGTTTTTTGTCCATAAGAGTACGGATTTCATCTACAGTAAAATTGACCTACAAGAGAAGAAAAAACACATCTTTTAAATTTCACTGTCCATAATAACAAATAAAATTTTATGTAAATCTTTTCATTTATCATATAATTAATATTTTTATATTGAATTTCATTTTTCGCCCTAAGTTTTTCAATATGAGGCCACTTCTAATCACAATTTTATATTAATTATTTCACCATATCACGTAATACATGTCAAAATGGAAATTTTTAATTCTGTTTCTTTAAAAACACTTTCAAATCGATAATTGTAAAAAATATTAATAATATTTAAAATGAAATTGATTTCTATATTGATTTATATTATTTTTATTGTTTAATTTCAATTACCATATTGGATGTTTAATGATTATTTGACCAACTTTTAAAAAACAACACGCCTGCAATGGCGTACTTGGTACAAAAGAAAGACAGTTTTCTGAAATTTTGTGACGACGACAGTTTGTGCGCTGGTAGTGGTATTTAGATTTTTTTTAGCCGATAAATTTCTTTGGTTATGGCAATACCGGAAATAGATATTAGCGAAAAAAAAGGTTCAGATTAATCTGCGAGGATTTTAACCTTAAAAAATTGATCCGTAAATTTTAAGTATTCGACATTATTACCTTGTTTCCATGACGAGTTCAACTCGAGTTGAACTCGAGTTAGCTTGCATGGAAACAGGGGTTGAGTTGAGTTGAGTTGGAATGGAACGAATAATTGATGGTTCCATTTCAACCCCATTTCAACTCAACCCAACTCAACTCTGTACATGGAAACTAGGTATATAATTCCGTTTAACTCCTCGTGGGGCTTATATTCCTGATTTATCAAAAACGCAGTTTCGTTATTATTTAATAATAACGAAACTGTTATTATATACCTTGTTTCCATGTACGGAGTTGAGTTGAGTTGAGTTGAGTTATCGTTCAGTTGAAAAAATTCAAATTTCAACCCCAGTCGTTTCCATGCAAAAACTCGAGTTGAGTTGACAGGTTTTTTTATTTTATAATAATTAAATTTATGTAATTAATTTTAATATATTTTTCTCCTCCATTACTGATATTAAAATTTTTACTTCATCGTCACTCCAAAAAAGTCTTCCTGACGCCATTATTATTAAAAAAAATAATAATTTTTTGTTCATTTACACATACAAAGATATAAAATGTCAAATACAATGACATAACTCAACTCAATCGCACTAGTTTCGTGGAGTTGAAATGGATTTAACGAAAACTCAACTCAAATCGTGTTTCCATGGGGTCCAACTCGAGTTGAATTCGAGTTCAACTCGTCATGGAAACAAGGTAATACTAAGCCCATACTTTCACTTGTGCTTTATACATGGAATACGGAAAGCGGTTCGCCTTGGATTCAAATTCAATTCAAAATTGCACTGCGTGCGTACTTGGAAAATCGTCCGCCAAGAGAGCATGGAAAGCTGTCTCCCCGGCTGAGAATTTTTTCGGAGCCCTTTTTCTGTGCACATTGCGTGTTCAATCGGTAATTAAATGCGCACTAAATTCCGTGCGGTGCATTTTACGCATATGGTATTTATATTTGCTAAGCGTTTATCAGCCTTAGTTTGCTATGGAGGTCAATTATTCAAATTAGAAATAGTTACATACATTTGACTGGGGAAATAAAATACATAAATATAATTCAGCCAGTATTGGTATTCCAGCACTTGTAGCGCAAGTAGGATTTGTCAAATGCCTCGAGCATTTCGTTGGCTTTTAGCTAGATGCTTTTTATTATACCGGACGCTAATTTTCGCCAAATTATACGAATATTTTTGGCAGGGAGAATTAGCTAATTGGCCAATGGCTTAGGCTTAGGGTGTCCATACGTCCCATTTAAGTGAAAAATGTCCCAGTTTTGTTCGTACTGTCCCATTGATTCAGTGGGACGCGCAAAAGTCCCACTTTTAACCAAACATTCCAGTTTCCAATTTATTTACAAAGCTAAATCATAATAAATTAGTTTTCTTTATCAAAATATAATATTACTTCGTCAAAAATACATACTTTTACAAGCTGTTCAGAACTCTTTAAAATATAATATTTAGTTTTAATTATTACTGTGTAATATTTAGTTCCTAATGAATTATTTTTGTTTTTTTTTTTGTAATTATATTTTTATTAATTTAATATAATAGGTTTTTTCATTGGGATTGATCAAAAAATTAAATTTAAATTGCCAAATAAAGTTTTGGCAGGAAAAAAGGTTATTTTTTTCAATTTTTTTTATGTCCCACTTGACAGCAATGGAAATCTGGACACCTTTATAGCCACATTTTTTATTTATGTAGTGTTTCCATGAATAGGGATTGAGTTGGGATTGCTTTGATATGGGATTATTGTAAGTAAAAGAATTACAAATTCAAACAACATCGTTTCCATGCACGGGATCGAGAAAATTATGACATTTATAGTATTAATACATTCTACGCCAAAAAAAGGCAAGGGGTTAACAGCTTAAATATCTGCCCTTCTTCGCTGCTAAATAAGCTCATCCTACTTATATGTAAAATAACGGCCGTTTTCGTTAACGTCAAATGATCGCAGTACAGCAATGTATTAATTCTTCTTACTGCTATTTGACTCAAAAAGAAAAATCGACAAATTTAGCTTAACCAATGCTCCTTCTATCGTCTGGTTGCTGTCTCGTTGATTAAATTACCATAAAAAACGAATAAAAACATTGCAGTACTACTGCGATCATTTGACGTTAACGAAAACGGCCAACAATATTTACATTTCAAAGTTATCTGCATTATAATAAAATTTTTTGAATAATATATTAATTTTCAGATTTAATCCAAAAATTTTGAAATTACATATTTCAATTTCAATATTTATTTAATAAATTACATAACTTTGTCTATTTCAAAATATCTTATATAAAATTATATAATAATTTCTGTGGAACCAAGTTCCTCATCAGATGGTAATTTAATTTTAGCAGGATCTACATAATTTGGACTAATTAAATCCAATCCGGCTTTTTCACGACGTCTTAATTCAAGGAATCCCTCACGTTGGGCCCAATCTCGTAATTGTGTATCTGGTAAATATGACCAAACAAATGAACCCCAAACAAGACAAAGTGTTATTGAAAAGAAAAAAGATGCTTTCATTGCATTTCTATCAGTTGATTCAGATTTATGATCAAAACCATAACTAACCCATGGTTTTTTATTAGTAGATGTTTCAGTTTTAGCATTTTTACTAATAGATTCACTTAATGTTGCTGCTGTTCCACGATTTTTAGGCGAATTAGTAATTGATCGTAATGTGTTGCGTAAAACTTGTGTATTTAAAGTTGGCAATATTCGACATCGCGTATTCTTTAATAACATTAAAGCTGACGACATTTCTAATGGCAAAATAATACAAATTCTTTTCACTTATATACCTAAAATATAAATACGATAATTGATGAACAAAAAGAAAAATATTTTTTTTCTTACTTTTTTTTTGTCAGACGGCGCCGATTACGATAATGGATGAACGTCAAGAAGAAATGTCAAAATAGACTTAAGTTCGCGTCAATGCAATTCTAAAGTTAGGCGCCGTAAAGAAAAATGACATTTCGTAAAAGAAAAAAAACTATTCAGTCAAACTATCCATTAACAAAAATATACGTTTTCTATTGCAAAGAGAATGCCTAAATCCGAAAAAAAGTATAAAAATATTTATTTTTAATTATAAAATTTGTAATTATATTTATTTTTTAGAAGACCTACTTCACATAAAAAGAAAAGTAAACGCAGAGATTCATCTAGTGATTCTACAACAAGCAGTGAAGATGAAAGAAAATTACAAAATAAAAACAAATCTCGTGATAGAAGTAAAAGTCGCAATAGATCTTCGGATGTAAGCCGTGATCGCAAGGACTCCAAAAAGGATAGACATAGGTCGAAAGACAGAAAAAAACGAAGGTATAATATAATTTCTCAACAAAAACAAAGAAAAAAAAATGTTAACATTAATTAGATATTCTAGCTCATCGTCATCATCATCATCTTCGAATGACAGATCAATTAAATTATTGAAAAAACTCGAAGAGAAACGTATCCAAGAAACATTAGATAGGAAACGAAAAAAGGAACAAATGAAAGCTAATGAAACACCAGAAGAAAAACGGGCTCGTCGTTTACGCGAGAAACAATTTAAAGAAGCAAAACGTCGTGAACGTATGGGTTGGGATACAGAATATCAACATTATACTAATCAAGATAATCCATTTGGAGATGCTCATTTAACATCTACATTTGTTTGGGGTAAAAAATTAGAAAAGGAAGGTTTAAAAGATGTTGCACCGGAAGCGGTAGAAGTATTAAATCGACGTAAACAATTTGAAAATCGTGCTGAATTGGAAAAAGTGAAAAAACGTCGTTTAGAAAGAGAATTGGAAAGGCAACAACGTGAAGAGGAAATGGTTTTATTACAACGTTCACGAGAAGCTGCACAATTTGAAGAATGGGAACGCCAAGAAGATCAATTTCATTTAGAACAAGCACGATTACGAAGTAAAATACGTATTCAAGATGGTCGTGCAAAACCAATTGATTTATTAGCACAGTATATATCAAATTCAAATTTAGAAGAAACTATTGAAATGCAAATGCATGAACCATATACATTTCTTAATGGTTTGGGTGTACAAGATTTAGAAGATTTATTAATTGATATTAAAGTATATATTGAATTGGAGAAAGGTAGAAATTCTGAATTTTGGGAAGATATGACTGTAATTGTTGAAGATGAATTACAAAAATTAAAGAAATTAGAATTAGGTGGTGAATATCATGCTAAAGTAGGACGTCGTGAAGGTATCCATCAAAGTGTTGCTAAAGATGTAACAAATATATTTCGTGGTAAAACAACAAATCAATTAGAAGAATTAAAAAAGAAAATTGAAGCAAAAATTTCGGGTAAAGCTGATGGTGTTGATATTGGTTATTGGGAAAGTTTATTATCACAATTAAAAGCACATATGGCTAGAGCAAGATTAAGAGATAAACATCAAGATAATTTACGTTCAAAATTAGAATTATTGAAAAATGAAGGTGGTGAAGGACAATCTGATATGTTGGATGAAATTAAGAAAGAATTAAATGATAGTCAAGATGAAAGTAGCGAAGAAAGTTTAACTGAAAAAAATGAACAAAAAACTGAAGAACAAATTATACAAGATATGTTAGAACAATGTTTTCAATTATATGAAATTGGTAATTATAGTCCAAAATATATATCAAAAGATGATTTAGATTCAGATATTGTTATAATAACTGAAGAAAATGATGAAGAAAAATTAAATCGTTTAAGATCAAATCAATTTATGTCAGAAACAGATGAAAATTCATATTCAAAAGAAGAATTATTAATGCATAAAGAAGCACGAAAAGGCATGAATGATGATGAAGCTGAATTTTCAGTTGAAACCAAATTAGATTCACAAGTTTATTTATGGTCTGATAAATATCGACCAAGAAAACCTAGATATTTTAATCGTGTTCATACTGGTTTCGAATGGAATAAATATAATCAAACACATTATGATATGGATAATCCACCACCAAAAATTGTACAAGGTTATAAATTTAATATATTTTATCCAGATTTGATAAAGAAAAATAATACACCACAATATTTTTTGGTAAGTATTTGAAATTTATTTTTTATTTTTTTATTGTTATATACTTCAACAATTTCTTTTTTCTTATTTATTTTTTGCAGACTGCTTGTAATGATAATAAAGATTTTGCTATTTTACGTTTTCATGCTGGACCACCATATGAAGATATAGCTTTTAAAATTGTAAATCGTGAATGGGAATTTAGTTATAAAAGAGGATTTCGTTGTCAATTTCATAATAATATATTTCAATTATGGTTCCATTTCAAGAGATACCGATACAGAAGATAAAAATATATTTATTATATTATGCACTACTTTACAAAATAATAAAAGTTTTAAATAATACTTTCTTTCTTTTTTATAAAATATCGCAAATTTCACTAAAAGAATATCGCTCGTACTTTATCAATTTCAAAAATCAACCAACCACTATTTAAATAATCCAAAGTGATGTCACTTTATGTGATGTCACCACTCAAAGTGACGTCACATTCGGAAGCGCCTGTCAGCAATTGTGGAGCACTAACCTATAATCGTTTTCAGGATACATTGAATCTGAGAACAAATTATATTTTTATTCGTTTTCAACTATTTTAAAAATGTGATTTTTTTCTATATTTATATTAATTTTAGTATATTTTTCTCCTCTATTACTTATATTAATACTTTTATTTCATCGTCACAAAAATATTTTTCCAACGCCATTACTATAAAATAATTTATTGCCCATTTAAACATCCAAATTTAACTCCAGTGCAATCCATCATGGAAACATGTATACACAATACACAAATTTACACAAATTTACACAAAAAGTATACACAAATTTTTTATGTTGGCATTTCTGAAAAAAAAACCAAACGCCAAAAAATTGATCAGTTGAAAATTCAAAAAGGCTGTCAGAAAAGTCGACATTGAAAAAGGAAGCATAAAATTCAAAAGTTAAACGAATTACTAGCAATAAATTGATTTAATTATAAAAAATATATATTCAAAAAATACTAAAAAGTTAAAATTAAAGTATAATTTTCTGAAAAAGGTAAAGAAAATAAAATTTCTAATAAAATTCATATAATAAATAAATTAATAAATACCTTTTATTCTAGCATTTCTAGAAATTTACAAAAAAAAAGTAATCTGAAAAAAAAAAGATTAATTTTTTTTGCACACCTGTTGTACATATACAATCAAAAATATCTACAAAATTGTAATTTGAGGAAATAAAATAAAAAGATATAAAATATCAAAATGAGTAGTGAAAAAGAAATTTTCTATTCTGATAAATATTTTGATGAAATGTATGAATACAGGTAAGAGTAAATTAAATGTAATTCAAATATATTGTGTATAATTTCTATATTGGCGGTTGATGTGTAAAAGTTAGGTTAAAGTTGAATATTTTCAAAAACAATTTGTATATAATTATTTGATTATGAACTTTAAAAAAATTAAAAGCTACAATGTGATTAGTTAATATTTACATACTGGTGATATAATTATATTAATTTTAAATTTGTAGTAAGGATGAAGGTTGATTTTTGTTTCTTTGATTTTTGTTTCTATTGTGGGCAAAATATTTTTGTTAACTAAAATTCTGATCGTGCTATTTTTACACAAACAGAAAACTAGTTTATAAATTCAATATAAAAATTGTAGTAAATTGCATGTAAATTAAATTAATTATAATCTAAATAGTCTAAATCTTTCTTATAATGTAAATATTTGTTACCGGTTACAATTGGAGACAAATCAACTAATGATTTTTGAGTCATTCAATATTATTTTCAAATTCATGGAGTTAAATTCTAAATTAGCAATATACAGTATCAAATTCAATTTTATACTATTCTTGCAAATGTCCTACTCAACTACTTCAAGTAAATACATACTATTATATAATCTATAAATAATTTTAATAGTGTGGATTAATTGGATTATGTAGAATTTATATTTCAGTTATCATTAAAAAATATTAAATTTAAATATAAAAATAAATTTTAGATTAAAACATAAAATATATTTTAATCATTTTATTAAAAATACTAAAAATATAAAATTTAATTTAATTTACATTAAATTTTCTTGGGTTACAGACATGTTGTCCTACCCAAAGAATTAGTAAGATTAGTACCAAAATCACATTTAATGTCAGAAAGTGAATGGCGAGCAATTGGTGTACAACAATCTAGAGGATGGGTACATTATATGATACATGGTCCAGAACCGCATATTCTATTATTCCGACGAGCATTACCACCTGCCAAATAAATGTTTATAAACATTTCCTCTATAACAAACATCCCTATACCATTTTCTTTTTAATTTAAAATAATTAATTTTAAATGAACATTTTTTTTTATCTATTATTATTAAAATTATTGATTAATTTACAAAACAAAACAAAAAAGAATAAGAAATTTTTTTTTAAAATCTTGAATTTTAATTAATTGAATTGGGAACATTTTATTTTTGTACCTTTTTCAAAAAAAATCAAGAGCTTAAATAAATTTTTCCATAACTTTTATTACTATTATTATTATTTTGTTCAAAGTGATCCTTGTAAATAGATTTTAAATATTAAAAATAAAATATATAATAAAAAAAAATATACTTATAAAATTAAATTTAAATGATGACAAAAAAAAATTCAAACAAGCGCTGTACAAAAATTTTTGTGCCAGATATAATTTTGCCATATAAAAGAAATAATGAAATTTGTTGTTACTAGTTTTCATTTTTTTATTATAAAAATTGGGAATTCTTTCTCTTATTTCTTTAAAATTACTATTTTGAAATGAAATTCTTGTTGAAAAGAGAAATTAATTGTGTGTCCCGAAAAAAAAAAATAATAATTTATATACATATCTCAATTTTTTTAGCTATATTTAATTTTCATGTCGTTTTTTTGCACTATAAAAAATATACTATTTTTAATATTAGTTTTTATTTATTTTAAGAAAACCTTTTTTTTTTTTTTAAATTAAAAATTAAATTGGAAAATTATTAAATTAAAAAAAAATGTAAACATTTTTCTTTGAATTTTTTGGTTGTAAGAGAAATTATATATAATTATTTTTTGTATTTAATTTTCTGATTTAATTTATTAATTTTTTAAGTTTATGTAAAAATTAAAAACAAAAACAACAAACAAATATTTTATATGTCTCTCTCCCTAGTTTTGAATAATTATAAACTATATTTCTGAATTTGTTCTGAAAAAAAATGGTTGCAAAAATTAAAAAAAAAAAAAATATTACTTGAAAAACAATTATAATAAAGAAAGTATATGAAAACAAAAAATAAAATAATGTTAAAATGACAAATTTTTATTAATTTGTTTAAATTATATACAATTTTTTGTAATATTTTTATTTATTTTTTCTTAAATTATATTTTTTATTTTAAAACTGAATTGAAAATCTGAAAAATTTACCTTGGAGATGGTAAGGAAATATAATATGTTCATCAAGATTTAAGTAAGTAAAGTTGGTTATATTAATCTTTACGTGAATTCTAAATTTCTCTTAGAAATTTAGAATTGTTTGATAAATTCTTTATGAATGTACTTAATGATGTATACACACATTTTTCGAATGACTTATTTATGTTTATGAAGTTTTTGTAATTAACATAAATTCTTTGTTGTAAATGGTTTTTAGTTCTTGTTAAATTCTTTTCTATCATTTACATTCGGAATATTAGTCTTTCGGAAAGTATATTTCTAAACGAAAAGTTGTAGGATCTTAATAATTTCAAGGTTTTTTAGTATAAATAAAATTCAGTTATTGAACAATGAGTAGTGATTAGTGTATCACCGAATTTTAAAAATTCTCGCAGTATTTTCGAATTTAATATTTAATTGACTGTAAAATATTTGATTCCGTATTTAATATGCCAGCAGCGATGGCTTAATGACCAATGTCGTTCTAAATTGAATCAACTTTTGGTATCAGTAGTAAAATTTACAGTACTTTCTATATCAAATTTAAGGCTGTGGAAAATACTAACTTTTCAATTACAAATGCTAACAATATTTGACTGTTTTTGCCAAAATCAATTAGTTGTTTTAAATTAAAATAACTTTCTTCATTACAGATGCATATGAAGTTCTGTTCTGAATCTATAATAGTAGTAGAAATATCCAAAACTCAATTGCATATCATTAGGCGAAGTGTGATTATGAGTTTGGGTTATTTTTTTGTTGTTGAAGGAAAATAAGTAAAAAATATCCAAAACCCAATTGCATATTATTAGGTGAAATATGATTATGAGTTGGTGTTGTTAATAAATTAACCGATAGATATAAAAATCTGTAGTATGGTAGTATACAAAGTTAGATTAAATTTCTTCGATTCTGCATACTTACTGCAAAGGATAACATATAAAAAGGACTTGTTTCATATTAATTTTAGTAAATCTAATCTAATTGATAATTTTGTTTGAAACCTGAAAAATTAAAAAGAAAAAAATCTAATCCCAACCAAACCAAATTTATATATTAAAACGGATATGCAATAAACTCGACATGAATTCAATTTATTTTTATAAAATATGAAAAAAAATGCAATTTACTTTATTATATTTAGACCTCCAAAAAAAACACCCAAAAATTAGGTCAATTTTATTTATAATCATGATATTTATAATAAACTCTGACTAAAAGTATTCTCTTAACTATATAAATAAATATATAAATGAAAAAAATTATTAAACTGAATGGATAAAAACTGATCACACCAAAAATACAAAAAAAAAAACAACAAAATTTACATAATGTAAATTTAAAATCTCTTCAAAAATTAAATTGCATCCGATCATGTCAAATAAATTGGTTTGTTATTTTGCATGCAGTTATTTATTGCCAAAATGACCTATGATTCCTACTATTTTGTTGGACTATCCATTAAACATAATTTTTTTATAATATTAATTTCACCCCTAACATTTTTTTTTTCGTAAATTGGATGACTTCAACAAACTGCATTATCATTTTTTTTAAAACTACATATTATATATTTGAAGCTGCACTTTAGTTGAAAACTTGAATTATTTAGAAATAAAATTAAATATTTCTCATGATGATATTACAATTTGCGAGCTGGTGACTGTTTTTGTATATTATTAATAGTGCCAGAAAGGGAGAGGGAAGTAAAGTTTTCGAAATTTTGATTCATTGTAAAGCGGACATCTTGTTGATTTAATTTATTTTTTGTACAACAAAAAATGATGGCTCTCTATTGGAGATCTAAAAACAAAAAGAATTTTGATAATATATATTTAACATATATGTACCCACTTCAAATGGATCATAATTTAAAAATATAAATATAAATAAATATTTTATTAAATAAAATATATATATTATTGGACTAAAGACCGGATCTGTCAATCATAATTCGTTACACAAATTCTATATTTTGGTATATATATGAATATGATATAATTTGTGGTGCATGCATTCCCCCCCAAAAAAATTGAGTGTTTTGAAAAAATATGGAAATTTATAGGAGTAATATTTTTAATAAATAATTTTGTGCAAAATTTATAGAAAGTTTTTTTTTAGATTTTTTTATTTGTCTTCAAAGTTTTAAAATATTTTTTAATGCAATTTTTATTTGAATTTTTTTAATGGTATATTTTTTCCCTACTGAATCTCAAAAATTATTAAGCTTAATGACTATAGTATGACTTGGAATAATTTTAATCTTAATTTGACATAAGATTGATTTAAAAATTTCATTTTATAATCTTCCTTTCAAGCTGGGTTTTATAAAAGTGATGAGATTTTATTCAAATTGGCGCGCACAACAATTTGAAAAACAATATGAAAATTTTATAATTGAATTAAATAAACAATAATTTTATGATAGATTAATTTAATTCGTAGAAAATTGTATTCTTAATTTTGTAATTCTCAAGAACAAATCACTCAAGGTTTCAGATTTGCTTTTTATAGTTATATTTCTGGTAAATACTTACTAAGATATTATATAGATCTTTGGTTTGTAAGCAAAAATAGTAAAGGTTCACCAATTTACTACTTTGTACCAGAATCTATTAAAAATATTAGTTTTAGTTAGTATAAATATCGAAAGTGTCTACATATATAAAAATCAATGGACTCAGTCGAAATTTAACTTTTTCTGTTCAAACAATGAAATATACTTTTTCAAAATGATATTACACCTACAATATTTCAAAATTGTAGTGATAATAAATTAAATTTAAATTGAAAATTTGTAACTGTCTGTATTCAAATTGTCCCCTTTTATTAATATAATTTCATTTTGGTATACAAAAAAGTTCATAGTCCAAAATTACAAAAAAAGCTTATGTACAAGAAAAACTCAAATGCCACAAAGAGTAAGTTTAATAATTAAATTACATGTCTAAGACATTTGAAAATCCAAGGATTTCTGGTTTAAATCTTATTAAAATATTATATCCTTTGTGTCATCAGTACAGAATAGAGTGGTTTTGCTTTATCGATCAGAAGATCTTCAATATGACTCAAATATTACTCCAATATCGAACCATATAACCATATACACTCTAATTGTTTAAAATACAGCCTGCTAACTGTAAGGCCCCCTAACATACATGAAAACAATTACAAAAATTATATATTTCTTAATTTACTTAAATTATAATATTTATCTTATAAATTTCCATCTCTTAGTATTATAATTTCCATCTAACTCAAATTCAAAATATTAGGTAGGGTGACCATACTAGCATATAATTATTAAAGCTTTTCTACAGTCTGTTCGATAAAAGTATAATAATAAAAAGTTTTTACTCTCTCACAATCATTTATTTTATATTTATACCATCATCACAACAAATTGAGCATTTTTTTCTTTGATATACTTAAATGTTTGAAAAGTAAAGTGAATGAAAATACAACACAACCAACAACAACCCAAAAATAAACCCAACTATAAAATTTTATCAGATATAATAAAAAAAAAATGATGCTTTTTTTATATATTTATTTCCCAATAAAAATATTCTAAGTTCTTTTCTGATTCTGATTATTCTTTCTAAGTTATTTTTTACTCTGAGCTTGATTAAATATTCAGATTCAGTTTCAGTAGTTAACAACTGTTCGTTGAGTACTCTCGTGTGTCTTTCAATAAAGAAGTGGATTTTTTTGTTGGTTAGTTTTCCTTATATCAAATTTTTTTTTAAATATTTTGAAAAAAAAAAAAAAAACTAGATTAAATTTATAAATCAAAAAGAGTAAAAGCCGTTTTTGATATCGTTTCATTTGGAATTTAAAATTATATTAAATTTTTATCAGACATTTTTGTTTTGATTTTTTTTTCTTCGTTCTTTTTTTTGAATTTCTGGTGAGCCAAAAAATGTATAAATAAAATATAAAAACGGTGTTGGTTCATTCAAAATGTTCTATTGAATGTGTGGCATTATTAAAAAATTTTTTTTGGTTAGTGCATGAGGATTTGTGATTGAGGAAGGTTCGCTTATCAAAATCGAAACAGAATAAATAAATAAATAGATAATTAAAATAGAAATATAATAAAAATAATAAATAAACAATTTTTGAGAATAATAAAAAAAAATATTTACAATAATATTTTTTTTTTTATATTTTCTTGGTAAAAATTAATAATTCTAAATTATACTTTCGAAATTTAATTAATTTAAAAATTGATAAAAAAATATATTATGATATTGATAATTATTAATTAATTTAAATAATAACAATATATAGAAACTAATTATAAAAATAAAATTAATTAAAATAAATGTGAAAATTTAAAATTATAAGAAATTTTTTAAACAATTTTTTCAAAAGTTTTTCTTTTACGAATTTTTCAATTAAAATTATCGAATTTTCTAATTTTAATTTTTGAATATTATATACTTTATTGTGAAGTTAATTTTAAATAAAATTTACGTTTGTGAAAAGAAAATAATGTGAAAATTTAATTTTCTTCTGTATTTAAACGATCGTTTTTAAAATAAAATAAAATTATTTTTTAAGTTTTTCGAATTTTTGGTTTTAAAAATTTCTCTTTGTGAAATAAAATTTTAAATTTAATTAAATTTTCTATAAAAAAAAAAATAATTATAATTAAACAACAGAAAAAATCGAGAAATTTTGAAAAAAAATTGTTGATAAATTTTTGTTTTGGTTATTTGCAAAAACTGGTGAAGTTGTGTGACTTTTATAATGGATAAATGATTTAAAATGCAACAAATTTAATTATTTATTAATAATCTTTTTTTGGTTTTGGATAATTTCATGATAATTTTTTTTTGTTAAGAATGATTTGATGCATTTTTGTTGGTTTTCGAATATAGTTTTACTCTACTTCTACAACATAAATCATAAAAAAGTAAGTATAAATTTTTTTTTTAAATAATTTAATTTTTCAATTTTAATAAAATATCATTTTTTGTTTGGGGTACACATAAATTTTTGTTCTTGTTTTTTTGGGGGGGACTTGCGCTTAAATGGAGATTTTAATATTTATAATAAAACTATGAAACAATATTGTTTATAGGGGGATGGACTTTTAGATTTAGTTCATTATAAAATAGAACCGCCCATTTAGGGCAACAAAAATTAATATTCAGTATTTACTTATGGTTCTACTGCAAAAATTAAAATATAAATAAATTAAATTTATAAAGTTAATTTGTTTATAATATTAGAATTACATCGTTGGATGTTTAGGAGCAGAAATCATTTAAGTTAAATAATTTTCAAAACCTTATTTTATTATGAAATTATATGTGGAGATTTTTTAGGACCCATCTATATTGACAATTCACAGATAGTCACAATTTTAATCACAATGAACTCTATGCTTACCAATTCCTATGAAATATCAGCGAAAATTTTCATTTCTATTTTTGACGATAGTATTTGGTTATAGTACATTTTCCTATGCTTGAGCAGCGTTTTTGGCCTTTACTCAAAACATAATTACCTGAATTTTCATAATAGTATTTTTTCAATAAATTAGTTTTACTTCAAAAAACTTTTCAACATTTCATTTAAAAAAAAAAACTTTTTATCAACATTTAAAATTTAAAAAAATTTCAAATGTGACAAATGTGTTTTCTTTTTAGTGATAAGAAAATAAACATTAAAAGCATAAAAATAAAATAATAATAAGATGAAAAAAAAATTTCCTCCATCAAAAAGAAAACAAAAAATGAAAATTTTCTATGTCAAGTTTATTTATTTAAGAAAATGTCATTTTTTAATATTATTATTTAAGCATTGAATTAGTTTGTAATGTAAATTTTGTTTGTGTTGTGTAGCCAATTAAACATAAAACAAAACATAACATTCTAATGAGTAAAATAATAAATAATTTATTCAAAGTAAATTTTAAATTATTTGCAAAGGTGTTAAATTTTCAATGTTATAAAGTAAATATAAAATTTTTTTTCTATAGTTTCTTTGTGGTATAAAGAAAATAGTTTTGTTTTTTTTTACATTAAAAGTTGGAAAATTTTGATACTTAATTTATTTTAAAATTAACAAAAATATTTTTAATTTTTATTAGAGTGTCGATTAAAATGTCATGGAAAATCTTTTTCACCAAAATTTTGAAAAAGTTTTTCCCCCCGAATCGGATTTACAATAATATTCGCTTGACAAACGTTTTTATGATTTGTAAAAATTCAAGAAAAATTCAAATTGCGAGTTTCTTCTTTATTTCAAATTTCTTTCTGACACTTGATATGAAATTTGTTTATATTATTTTATTTATCATATATTATAAATTTTTAACCACCTGTAGGTTAACCTGAGAAATAAAAGCATTTACGAATATGTTTAAATACAAAAAAAATTGTGTACATATATAAAACGTTTTTTTTTTGTTTACTTTTATGTATTTACTGTATGATTTTTTTATTCAAAGTTCTTATGTATAAAATTGGCATAAGATATTTATACGATATTTTGGAGACATTTTAACTGGAGTATATAAATAGCTCCTTTAACACCATCAGTGAGATCTAAAATTTCGAATTCTATAAGCATTGAGAGCCATCTAATTCTAGTATAGTATGAAGTGACACAATTTATTTTTGGGACTACCTTAAATTCTCGTTTCTTGACAATTTAAGAAATCCCATTTAGACAAACTTTATTATTATTGCAAAATTACATAAAGTTAATATCATAATTGATTCACAATAAATAAAAAACGTGCTGAAAATCATTGTGGGGGAAAAAAAGGACGAGAAACAAAATTTTACTAATAAAACTCGTGACATCATTAAAGACGCTCACAACCTTACAATAATTGCTAAGAATAACAATTTAATAAAAGGACCAGTAAAATATATAATTAATGATTTCAAGTAAAAAAAAAAATATGGCTCTTTAGTGATGATTGATTTGATGATAATATTAAAGAGAAAAGTTTTTGTAAAGTTGCGCAACAAAAAAAAATCTGTTTTTGAAATTTTATGTCAATTTAGCAAATAATAATAAATATGACAATATTAAGAAAAATATTACAATTTAAATCTTTGTACCATTTTTCATATATACATTTAATAAAATGATTTTATCCGAAATTAATTAAATTTTTATCTTACAATTTTTGTCATCTCAATAAAATATTACAAAAAAATAATATTGAAAGTTTTTTTACTTAAATCTCATCATTTTATAATCCTTGGAAAAATTGGAAAATTATATACTAAACCAAAAATCTAAATAATTTGATTATTGTAACGATAAAAATATTTATATACTTATATAACATTTCTAATCCTTAATTTTTCTCCTTCAATACATTTTTATCAATAAAAAGGATATTTTTTTTTAGATACATAATAAAAAAAAAAGTAAATGATTTTCACATCGTATATGGACTTAGATTATATTTAACAGCTTTAAATGTAAAATTTTCTATATTATCATAATAAATAATAGCTGTGCGTGTATATCTCGTATCTTTTCACAACGAAATAATTTTTTTATTTAATATTTCTTTTCAAAAAAAATTTGCTAAAATGAATTCATTGTGGTGTTTGCAGTGTGTGATGAGCATTTATTAAATTAATTTTTAAGCCGCATCAGTTGCGAATTGTATAATTTATATATCCTGTCTCATATTCTATTTCAGAACTGCTAACACACGTCATGAGGTAAGTCATCTTTAGCTTCTTAAAGGATAGTTATTTTCCCAACCGAAATAACATTCTATCGAAACTAAATGAGAATCGGAAATTGTCAGAACCATTTTAATAATTTACTTTTAAATTTGTACTGAAATTTGTTTATTATCCATAAGTGGAAAAATCGATCAAGTAATTCTTCTTATCATTATTCATTTTCTGGTTATTTTTGTTAAGCTTCTATTCCACTTTCTTCTTCATTTCCCTTATCCTTTCATCAAAGAACTTCAAAAACGACTGTTCTTGCACGAAATTTCAGGTAGACTAAAAGTTTCCCACTATATTATTGTTCTCCACCTAATAATTTGGGAAACTTGACCGATAGATGCAGATTGCCCGATATTATAGCTCTCAGAGCCTATAAAGGATCGATATTGTAATATATATGTACCATAACCTCAAAAATTTAGTAATTATTGTTTAGCTGTCTGTCTTAACTATAAGTTAAAGTCGTATTTTTAACAAACCCTCTAACGATTTTTATTTTTGTTATATTAAATAAATACTCCCAGAAACGCTTATAAAATGATACTTAACGCTTGTAAATAATAAAATAATATTTATATATGAGATATTATATTATTTTCCCAAAGCGTATAAACACACAAAACACTCAATCAGACAAAAACTTCCGCAAGCTATAAATACGAGTATTATTATATTACTTAATAAATGTACATTCCATCAAGATAATAATATGATAGAACTTTTTTTTGTATACTTTATGGTGGGTGCATCTACTATATCTCTCTAATGTTATGTTTTGATTTCCCACCTTTAAAAGTTCAATTTTCATTCATAGAGATTTTTGTTTCGTTGTTAAGGTAAAAAAAAAATTTTTATGTACTGAAGTTGTTCAAATTTTTATATATCTTCTCATTTTTGTTAAAGAATACAAATAAATGTTAAAGTGCCCCTGGGGGTGAATGAATGATTTTCGTACCATTAAAAAGGGAAATAAAAAATAAAATTTTTGATCGAAAGAAAAAAGTTTTAATATCAATAAAAAGATTCCTTTTAGTTTCCAATAGAAATTTGAAGAACCTACTTAACAGATTAGTCCATTTTACTAATGTTTACCTAACACTAAAAAGGAGCTTTACTCCTATTTCCCCAAAAAAACTATGGACTTATACTAATCAGGCGTTAAAATGTTACTGTTTGAGCCGAGGATAGGACCATAATCTCTATTGGTTCTTAATTTGCGCAGCTATTCTTTACCGTCCGGTTAAGTTCAGCAATCTTGAACTACATCCTTCCATCGACGATTATTATTATCTGTCAAGGATTCAACATATAATTGGAATATGTTGATATTTTCGGAATATTTTAATTTTTGTAAAAGTGTAAAAGTCTGTGAAAATGTGTACCCTCAATGTTACTACACTATTATAAATTAGGAGTCATGAATGCAGGGAAGATAGATGTACTAAGAGGAGGATAGGCACTAATTAATATATTTTCTGTAGCAAAAGACACAGTAGTACAGCTTGAACGCATAATCCACTTAGTAAAAATTGGGTGGAAACCAAAAAATAAATTTCATAAAATCATTTAATAATCCTTTAGCTTATCATCTCTTTATTTTTTCATTGTTGTAGTTAAGGTATATATTTTTCTCATCACCTATGGTTATGCTATACTACACACATCACCATCATCATCATTGATGTTGCTCCAGAGCTATACAATTTATGCACAGTTTATAGTGTTTGTCCTATTATCATCTCTATGGTTTTATAATTCTATAAAAAATGAGCTAGACTCATCGACAACATCCTTGAAATTGATTTTTTTATAGTAGTAGTTATAAAGTTTATTTATGTATTGGCTATGATTTTTCACAATCAATGCTTGCTAATCCCTTTTTTACCAACAAATACAACAACATAACAACAAAAATTATAGAAACAAAAAAAGCTTTAACATTTTTACCAAGTCTAACACTTTGTGTGCGCAAAATTTTTGTTGTTGCAATTTGATTGAAAATTTTTCAATTTATATAAATTTATCCTATGATAAAATATAATTTACATATTTTTGTAGTTGTTCTATTTCTCTACTCCCAATACAATCAAAATTATTCAGGAAATTGTTTTAGTATGTATTTCGAAATACAAAAAAGAATATACTCAACAGGTTCTTTTAGAATTTTCCCATCCAATGTTTTTGGTGGGTGCTTAGCTTACGTGTTTATACCATACTCTCAATAAACCACCAATAACTCATGCCTTTTCCTAATTGTGTATTCAACAAGTTGCTTTGGTATTTCGCGTTGTTATTATAGAAATAAAGTAAAGTATAATAAAAATTCAGTACGAAGCTGACGTTTATTTTTTATGCTTTTTTTTTTTAAACAACTATCGTAAAATGATATATTATTGACCGAAAATATATGAGGCATATAAAATCTATAATTATATTAACAGGTGTTTCATAGCTGCGATAATTGACCTAACCATCGTTTTTACTTGAAGCTGAGTCAGTATACAATCAAATTCAACTGCCAACTATAAATTAAAATAAAAGAAGAGCAGAACTATGTATCACATTTATGTTGTAGCAAATACACAATGTGAAGCTAGAGCTGTTCAATGGGTTTCTTTAGAAAGTAGAGTCTGTACAGTGGCTGTACAATTACACCTTACTTACGATACCATCATCAGTGTATTGAATTATTTCCAAAAAACTTAGGAGTAGATAAATAACTTATAAAATTAAAAGAAAGTTTCTGCTAAAAGTAAAGAAATGAAAAGTGGATTTTTTACACTTAAGTTAATCAAACAAAATCAATTTTTCAATAAAAATTGACTTACATGCATTTGTCAAAACTAATTGATATTTGAAAAGAAGCTGTTGAAAAATATGAATTACATACAATTACAATTTCAATTAATCGAAAGACTACAATTTCAATTAATCGAATTTGTAACTTATTTAAAAGAAACAATTTATTTAAATGGTTTTTTATATATTACCTATAAATAAGTTATTGTTTACTTTGGAAATTTGATATAGTACGCATTATTTTATTAAAGTTTTTTCCCCCATTTGCCAAAAAAAAAAAAAACGTGTATGTAGACAAAAAATTACATAAATTAAGTTTACGGGTATTTAAAATAACCTTGTATTTTTATATTTATTCACAATTTTGTATATTTCTTTATTAAATTTAAAATATTTATTCTATTTTATTTTGGTTTGAAATTGATAAATTAAATTCATTATTTTCTCATAAAATTATTTGAAAAATTTCAAGTTGGGTCCTTTAACGATTTGTTATATATACTGTCAGAAAACTTTAAGACTGGGAAAAAATGAACATAGTAAGGGACCTAAAAGAGTGTATACTCGACAAATTGACATTAATGAAATTTATAATTACATTTTACAATTTATATAGTCTGCAACTTTATTAACAAGCTCCATTTACATTGTAACATATATGTAACAGGTTGAAATATTTACTTGTTTATTTTGTAATTCAATGTTTTATTACAGCAGTTAATGGTACACTCTTATATCTGATAGCATAATTTTTGTTGTACTAAATATTATTGTGTATGGAATAATCTCATTCTTGAAGCTATATTTATAATTGAAAATTTCACGGTTGATGTGACATTTTCGTATAGTCAGTCTCAAGGCGGTTTTAAATATATATTTTTATTTAGTAATTAATTTTTTTTTATTTAGAAAAAATAAGATATAACTTTGGAATATTTTTTCTTGGCATCAGAACATCATCACTAAAATAGATTTTCTTTTCTCTATATACCAGAACCAGACACTCCATCCACAATTTGTATTTATGTGATGTAGATAAGGGAAAACAATATTTTTGCTCTATGAAAGAAACTCTTTGACATTTTTTTTTGCTTAATGTTCTCATTTTGATTGTTTTTTTATTTTATATTTTCAGTGTCATAAAAGTTCAATTTGTTAATCGTACGTAAATGATAACAGTGAGAAAATATGTTATATAGAAAAGAAAATACAATTTTAAATTATAGAGAAAAACATATAAAAATACAATTTTAAATTATAGAGAAAAACATATAATTTAATTAGTATAACATGAAATTCTATTTGGTCTGTCATCATTTTTCTCAAACTAAATCAGACAAACCGCGAAAAGCAATATTTTTAAATAAATATAAAAATTTAAATTAATTTTAAATAATGGTGATCGGTGATGAAATTTATCAAAGTAAATTTAATTGTAAATCATCATTTAGATATATATTTCTTTTGGTATATATATTTACCTACTATAATTTGGAATTTAAATTGATTAAATTGATTGAAAATTCTGTTTTACTTCAAGTTTTTTGATGAGAAAAATATTATATACTCCTATAAATTAATATAATGAAATTTTCACCTTGAAATTTGTGAAGGCAATAGTTTTGCTTATCATTGATTTACTCTAGACTTGATATACTTAATACTTTTATAGTAAATAAGCGTTGAAATTTAATTTCATTGACAAATTATTATTTCTTCCAAACTTTTTAGTTTATCTAAACTATAAATTGCTATCACTTTCGTTCATTTTAGCTTAAAATTTAATTTTTTTTTTATAAGTAAAATTATTTGATAGAAATAATTTTGTAATAGCGTCGTGCAGTATACTATCATTGTCACTATATTTTCAAAGATTATTATCTATGATTTGACATTTGAATTCCAGGAATTGTCAAACTCAATTCTAGTAAGTACAACGACACTATCAGTACCAAAAGATTTCTATTAATTAATTCTGTTCTGACCATTATTCTTTATAATTTCTATAATATATTTAACTAATTTTCAAATTTAAATGATTTTTTTGTTATTATGAATATCAAATTCATTTCTTAATAAATTTGTCAAAAAAAAATCATTGATAAAAAAAATAAATACAATTTAACCATAGAAATATCAAAAAATTATTATTAGATTTTCTATTTTGTCCAAAGTAAAATAATATAAACACATATATCATTTATATTCAATATCCTTTTACCTCTCACAAGAGACAATTTCTAAGAAGAAAAAAAATTCAATATCTTTTATATTTAGACTAAAAAAAAAATAGTATAAAAAAAGGATATTCAATATTATAAAGAATATAATGTAAAAATAAAATTTTCTCATCTAATTCCATTCACTTTATATATAATATTACTCGTACATAGAATTTATTTTCCAAAGAAAAATTATTTAACATAAAAATTGTACATGGAATAGAGGACATACAGTAAGAATTTTGTATCCTCTTTTTTTTATCAATGGACTATAATATTTCTGTATTATACAATGATACGCATTAGGTATATATAATTTTAGAATAACGCAGAAAATTTATGATCCATGATTGCTTGAAGGTAATTTGGTGGTAAATATATTCATTTCATTTTGACTAAAAGTATAACATTTTGTATAATATTATTACTTCTTATTGGAATATATTATTATTTTGTAGCCATTGAATGTCATTTTCATCATTCTTGTATTAGAAAAGGATCCTTAACTAAAAATTTACACATAAAAAAATCATATACATATAAAAATTGTTTTTTTAGTAAAGGAAATTTCGTTATAGATTTTCTTTTTTTATTATGATGGAAATTATTTCCCATTAGGTATATAAAATATTATCAAATATTGTCATTATTAGGATATCCTTAATTTTATATATATAATGTACGTGTATATGACAAAATGTTATACTTATTAGGATGGGTTATGTTTTTGTTATTGAATTGAACGAAAAGTTATTGGAAATCAAGTTACAAATGACGTACGAAATTTTGAAATATTTCTAAAGAAAAAATATATATAATAATAATGTGACAAAAAGTTACAAATTACATTTTTGTTTTTTTATTATTGATAACAAGGTTTATAACAAATTAGATAATTGAAATTTGAGAATATTTTATATTTAAAAACTTTAGAAATTAGGAAATTTCTCATTTCTAATTTAGAAGATGGTTGCTCATTTTTCCTTTCGGAGTCAGAAAATTTCTCATCCCTAATTTCTGAATTGAAAATTTATCAATATTTCTTTCAGAGCTAGAAATTTTTTCAATTTTACTTTAATCCATTCTATATAATTTTAACAAAATCATAAAAATTTCCATAAAATTCTCATGATGATTTTCATGATTATAATAATATTTATATGTAAAATATATAGCTATGACCCTTTTTTTCACTTGTACCATGCTATCTGGCCCCTTTAACCTTTTGTATAAAACACTATATAATTATTTATGGATTTAAAAGAGATTATTATTATATAAAAATAAATATTCTTTATGTAAATTTGATAAATCTCCATTTTAATGAATACATGGGATTAGCATTTAAATTCATTTTTTTGTCATATAATGTAACTTTTGCTATTATAGTTTTATGCTTTTTATGTTTAAAAAATTTGTTATAAAAGTAATACCATTATCTATTGCAAACAGAAAGTTTATTTATAGGAAAATCTGGATAATAACATTAATTTTCTATACTCACAAATTTAGACATCGTGTAATTTTGACGTGATAATTTTTGATATTATAATTAGATATTTATGGTATAGTCTTTGATATCTGATGTTAGTAATTCGAGGAAGTTGTTTTCTTAGATTAAATTTTGTCATAGAAAAACAATTGGACAATCATCATTTTGATTTATAGGATCTGACAGCAATTATACATGATTGTTGCATCAAGTTTTCCTTTTGTAATGAATATCGTGAATAGTTCTGATGAAACAAAGATTATTTATAAATTAGACCTTTTACCTAACCTCGTATAGCTAAAGCTTTTAACTAACCTCGAAACTGTTAAAAAAGATTGAATAATATATTGCATTCTATAATATGAAATCATTTCAACTATTTAATTCCACCTCAATATTCTATCAATAAAATAAATCAATATAAAAAAAAACATTAAATGTTTTTTAATATTTCAATCATGTTAAATAAGTTTTCTTATATATATTTTCAATATATGCACAATATAAAATTAATGAATAATTCTTATGTCCTTCAGTTTATGTATATATTTTTTATGTTAATTTTTGTTATTCAAATGATGCTGTTTACGGCACTGTATATACATACATAGTATTCTCTTTAATACCATATTTTTAATGCAACAAGCGATTATGCAGACTCGTGGATTTATTTAATATATTTTTCTACTATCTCTCTTCATATTAATATTTCCTGTGAAAATGAATATAAAAACTTTGTGAAGTAAAAGAATATAAAACTAGGACAGAAATTATATTCAAACTGATTGACACATTTAATACTAAACCGAAAAAAAAGGATTTATAATTATTTATTACACATCATAAGTGGAAAACTAGGTGTTCATTAGATGATGTTTTGTTCAATTCAAAATATATTTCATTTTATCTGTTTCAGTAGAACACATAAATTGAAGATTTAGCAGCTTTTTGTGCCATTTTTTGTCTGATTCTAATAATTGTACTCTTTACTTTTCTGTTTACGACACTGTCAAGTTTTGATAATTAAATTTTGAATGCGGAGGTTTTATATTCATAGAATATAAAATGGTATAAATTTTGAAAAAGAGAAATTTACAAAGGATATTCAGAAGAAGACAAAAAAAGAAGGATAATTTAGTTTTGTGTAATAACACTTTACAAAAGGATTTGATTTTTATTTTTAAATTAATCATTTTTTATTTTTCGCTGTCGTTTAATTGATTAATGGAAAACTGAAATATTGAAATTCATTTCCTGATAATTAAGTTATAATATTGTATGTAGGTGTAGGATTTATTTTTTTATTGGATCTGAAAAAGTTTCTACTTTGGAAATCCATTAAAATTAAAAAAAAAGAAGAAATGAACAGAATGGGCACAATTTGAGCTGTCGTTTATCGTAGTGCAATAATGTCAAACATAATTTTTATAGTTACATTCAATTACCTAAACTAAATAAATTCATTTATAATAATATTGAAAAATATTTTAATTATAAATAATTATTTATAATCGCAGAAGCTATTTAAGTACTTAATAAACATTCAAGTGCATAAATTTTACGAGGTAATAAAAAAAACTATGACATAATCAAAATAAACTGTATAAATATAACAATTATTAAACAGTTTAGATAAAACTTGAAAATCTTATCGAAAATTATGTAATAACTAAATAATTTAATTTAGTAAACAAAGATAAGATCATAAACAAATAATTATTTAAGTTTACATGACTTACATATATTTGAAACTTTTGTCTTTCTGATTGTTAAACTCAAAATCAAAATAAAATTTAATTTAGACATTTATGTACATTAAAATTTTCGTCCTTGTCCTTGGATATTATTGCTAATATTTCAATTTCTTCATTATTATTATTTTAAACTTTGGGAATGGGGTAAATTTCAATGACATTTTACTTCAAATTTGTTATTTTATAATTGGGACTTCTGAGTTTATGACTTTGTATTGATTCGATGCACCGGCTTAAAATTGTAGTCTATACATTCGCAATATTGGACTTTGACTTATATTCCAATATGCGATTTAGTTAATTTAGAACGACATCGATGCACCGGCTGGAAATTGAACTCACAACCCCGAATACACTATACACATTTAACTTAACTATAGCTTAGTGTATAAAATTAGTAATTAAAAATATTTTATGTACACATTACTACATATTAAAATATTTACACCTTTAAAAAAATAAAGTTTTTATTGTGGGCGACAAAAAACAAAATGTCACGTCACTTCAAATACAAAATGAATAATTAGAATTTTATGTGTTTTTGTCGGTTAGTTTTTGTTTACTTTAAGTATAGCTAGTAGCAGACGTAAAATGTGGTTATAGCTTTAATTGAAATTAAAATTTCTATTTACCTACATTCTTTTTCCCGGAAACCAACCATCCAACAAATACCTGAAAAATGTTATAACATATAGTATAGGGAAATACATATATGCGTATATAAATATGCAAATATGTTGCCTGTTGAATTTAACTTTTATAGTATATATTTTTTATATTTGTAAAATTTGTTAGTAATAATAATAATTAAAATTATTTATAATAAATTCTAAACTTGTTTAATTTACATAAAACAATAAATTTTCTTTTGCTGACTAATTGAATGAGTTTTATAGAAACTTAATTTAAGTATGTTGCCTTAGTAATTTCTACTATAATATTTATTTGAAGAAGAATTTTGCAAATATTTTCTTATTATGGGTAAATTTAATATAAATTGCATCAAAAATGATAAAATTAAAATGTGATGCATCAATGGACATGAAAAAGTCTAGTAAATTAAATGAAACTTTTATAATATAATGTAAAATTAATATAGAATAATATTATTTTACATTTAAATGAATTTTTGAATTTTAATTTTGTGTATATGAGAAAAATAAATTAATTTCCAGAATTTAGTAGTACATTAATATAGTAACATCTTAGAAATGCTTTATTAAAATAGTAATTTAAAACTCAAATTAATATAAAAGTAATTGTAAATATTTTTTTATGTAAATAATTGAGTAAAAACTCTGATCAGTTCGTTCGAGTCAGATACCGAAACCACAGTCAAGAGCAAGGTAAAAGCTTCTCAATAAAGGTTCAATATGAAGGCTGCCTTTTGCACGAAGAAACTAATAAAGTAGAATTTTCAATTCAAAATTGATCTTTTTTTACAATTTAATTACTAATATTCTGATTACTAATCATAGAAGTCGTCTTTAACCAAATCTATAAATTCGTCCTTTTCGAAAGATTTCGTATTTAATTTTACACAATTTTTTTGAATCGTAAAAGGAATAATTTGATTCGGAAATAATCCGAATTTCATGAGCAATAATTAAAGGATAACATAAATTCTATAATAAAATAATTTCATTCAATGATTGAAAAATAAACTAAAAACTTAACTTTTAATCCTATTAAAATTTAAAATATTATTTTTTGTTATTAATTTTACTCTGGTATATTGGAAATTTACATAAATTTATTGATTTGAAAAATTGAAAATGTTAGATAGTTGAGTAACAGGGTAACAGTTAGGATATAGCAAAGGTAGAAGTGAAATAAATAATAAAAATTTTGAATAACAGATTTAAATAAAATATTTATTTCATAATTATTATTATTTTTTATACCTTACATAATTAAATATTTCGATATTTCCAAAAATAACTCAAAAAAATAAAATATTCAACATATTGAATTAGGAATGAATATCAATTAAAAGTATATTTATCTGAAGAAAAAAAAAATGAAAATCATTTTCATTTTATGCTGTAAAACAAAATAATGTGTATAGTTGTTAGGTTGATATAATATCAACAGGATTGTTTACCTTAGTTACGTAGTCCTTATTATGATAAAGAAATATGTATTTATAAATATATAATCGTAGTCGTACTAATAAGGAATGTAATTTGAAAAGTTTTCTATGATTTCTCTAAATATTATATTTAAATACATATATTTATTATTCAACATTTATAGAAGAAAATGGATAAAGAATCACCATGGTTGCTATAAAAGAAATCTAATAATAAATTATTTTTTAAAACATTTATAATAAAAATGATGAGCAACTAATTTGTAGAAGTATGATATTTATGTTTTATATACAAAATTAAAGATTGAAATCTATATTTTTTAATTTATCTTAAAAATTGAGTAAATTAGACAAGTAGAAGGAGGCTATCCCTATATGCAGATTTTTTTAAAGTTTTTTTTTTTAAATTTCCTTCTGAAACTATTTTTTTAATCCTAAGAAAATTAAATTTCTAATCTAGTACATGCAAACTTTAATAAAACTTAAGTATAATCAAATATACTATATAACTATAATAAATTTAAACTATAATAAATTTATTAATTACACCTACAACTTTTCCTTGACATAATTGTAAATAAATTTGAAATTATAATATTTAATACCGTATTAAATAATTCTTTCAAAAACTTATTTCAATTTTAAAAATGATTTTGACAGCTGTTTCACTTTCATAAAGATATAAAAATAAATAAATAATTATATGTAATTTAAATTGTGTGAAAATTATAGACAACTTCTATAATTAAAGATATTTGGTGATTATCCAATTTCCTGTTTCAAGAAAATACGAGTAATCATAAATCCATAAAATTATTTATCAAATTTAATTGAGCAGAAATTTATTTAATATTTAACTGAATCTGAAGCAGGAAAATATGAAGGTGGCATTATTAGTTGACATAAAGTTTGCTTAATTATAATTAGGAAGCATTTTATGTAGTTTGTTCCGTCGGATCAGAGTATAATAGAAATAATTGTAAAAAATACTAGGTTCACTATAGAACGTCTTAAAATGTGTAAATTTGCATTTGGAAGATTATAAACAACATTTAGACAAAAGTTGTATACCAAACACTCCTCCATTAGTAACATTTAATATAAAATTTAATAATGTAATCGATAAATTAATGAAAAATTTGTTAAGCAAGATTATATTCACTTCGGCTATATTTTCATCATATGTCTAGCCAAATATTTTAACAATGCTTAGAAAATTTAATTCATTTATTTTAGGTAGACCAAATTTATTTTTTGGCGGTAAAATTTTTTTATATATTCGATTAGATTTCTAATTATTTAAAATTAATTATCTACATTTTTCTCACAAATTTTCTTTTGTCAGAAAAATGTACAAAAATTGCTTAACTTCAGGAAAAAATTATTGTTTATGACACTAAACTAATTCGAAAATGAAAACTTTTTCAAACATTTTATAGTTATACATCATAAAAAACATCATTATAATGGTTCGGTACGTCTTTTATGCATTCAAACAAATGGGAAAATAAATTTGCAACAAGTGGTCGATTCATTTTCTACCCAAGGGGGAGTAGATAATTTCCTTTATGTATAAAAAAACATGTTCAAACAATTTTCTCTCTTCTCAATTTGGCATAAATTCAATTTATAGAATAATATAAAATGTTTTTTTTTATAAACATGAGAAGAACAAGTTGTTATAATTTAATATGTTGCCTTTTTTTATGTGTAAAGTGTTTTAATTTTTCTTTTGATTATGATTTGGTCACGTTCTATAGCAGATAATTTCCTTAATTTATATTTTAATAATGATTAATAAATTGTATGTGTTTAGCAAGAAATTTTTAAATAAAATACCTAAAGGAAATAAAAAATATGTACAACAAGTGGTCGATTGGGATTCATAACCTCATAAGTCAATTTTTTTAGGTTTTCAATAAATACCGGGGAATCCACATTAGTAATTTAAGTGTTTTATATTGTAATTTTAATCATTAATCATATTTAAAAATAGTAAAATAGACACGCAGAGTATGTAATAGAAAAGGAACTTAATCAGAAACTCTAATCTAAATGATTTAAACATTGCTCTGCCGGAATGAAAGTTACAAAGGTTCGGCATTAACATAATTATTGACCACTTTACCAGTTTTGTTTGCTTCACTTAGGCTCTACCGAAACTATAAATCATATTAGACAACACAGAAAAAAAAAACAATTTTTGTAATTACGAGGTTATGAATGCATGAATGGCCATCGATTATGTTATATACATATGTGAAAAAATTTGCATAATTTTTTCCAACTACTAAAATTGTATAATTGTTTTTAACATTTGTATAAATACTTGTTAATAAGATTTCTGAAAAAAATACGTGTTTGTAAGTGAATAATAATTAAGTGTACACATAAATGACGACTAATTGATGTGAATTAATTTTTTTATTGAGTTATTAAAAATACATATTGTAAATATTTATGTATATTTGCAATTTGTAATAGAATTTTTAATTTAATAATAAAAAGTCATTTAAAAGCTGGAACAGAATGTGTTGAGGTTGGTTGAGATCTTGCAGAGGCATAGAAACAATTTTGCACACTATGTCTGGTGATTTCGATTGGCTAAGTAAAAATAAATATAGGTATATTTCCATAAGCATAATTCAAGACTATGTAAAAGTGTTACTCCGGATATGTCAATAATATTGAAAAATCAGGCGTGTAAAGTGAACACACCTAATTTATTTTAATTACCAGAGCTTATTAATTTAGTGGGAAAATGATATTTTTTAATTAAGTATTAAAATTAAATATTTAGTGGCATAATTTTGTCATATGCTCATTGAAATCTAAAATCTAAATATTACGTCTAGTTTAGCAGAAAATAACCATGAATAAAAATATTAAATAAATTATTGAATTATCGATTTTGTTTATTAATTAATTTTAATTTTTAATTATTTTTCTATATGTGATATTGAAGAAAATTTAAATTTATATAAATATAATTAAAAGTATTTTTGTAATTTTTAGAAAATACTTTTCAAAATTTAATTTTTGTTACTTTTAAAATGATATAAAAATGTTACTATAATATTTTTATACTTTTTGTTGGCAAATAACCAAACAATTTTATGCGCCAATAATGACATTTATTTTATAATATTTAAAAAAAATTTTTATTTTTAATAAACATGGAAAATAAATAAAATTATTTTTACTTAATTTTATATTTTATTTAAAATTTTTTATGTTTTTTTTTTGTTATTTCTAATTTATAAAGATTATTTAGTTGCGTAATAATTGATAAAAATACATTATTAAAATGTTTTCTATATTAAATTATTATAGAAAATTCAATTTATATAATAGAAAAATTTTGTAGTGATGTGTAAAAGATAAATTTATATTTTGTTATTTTTTTAGTGTTTATTTATTTATAGTATACGACATAAATATTTCTGCAGTGAAAATTTTGTGCGAAAAAAGTGTTTTAATTATTTATTTTTAGAAAACTATGTAGAGAAGAGAATCGTTTTTAATTTAATTTCAGGGTTACTTTGAGTCTAAATTTGAAGTCGTCGCGGTATGATGCTGAAAATTAGATCTACTTTAAAATTTCTTTTTAGTTCAAATTCCTAGAATTATTAAATAAAAATATTAAGTATGTAGAGATATATAATATTTTTGGTACACAACAAAATAAACATAAAAATAGTTCAAATTATGTTGAAAAATCAGTAATTAACTTTAATTGAAATAATTATTAAAATATTTTTAGTTTATCAATGTTTATTGGAATATTCTACATATGTTAATTTAAATGAGGTTTGATCAAGTTTATCATGTGCTTATACTTGGTAATACATATAACTCTATTAATGTCTATATTTACTGTCTAAATGTAAACTACTGTCTTGAATAAAGGCAAAGTCAAAACAAAAATTATGATAATATTAAATATTTAAAGAACTTAATGAACTTAGAACATTTATAGCGATAGTGTCAATCGTTGTGTCGAGATAGAACTTTCTCAGTTGCTAATTTTATAATTATGTACATACAGAACCCCATTTGCTACTATACAGACTATTTATATTTAACTAACATTGCAGATTTACATATAGCCATAGACTATAAAGCTGTCAATTCGTCTCTGTTAGATCGTTCCGGCAGACTAAGGTTATTATCCTATTACAGATATACAGATCTATTTGAACGATTTTAAGCTTTTAAATATACAATTTATGGATAATAGAAAATAAATTATAATCGTAAACTTTAATCTGTTGGGAAATTTTAATATTAAGAGTACACTAAATTTATTTGGGGCATCTCTGTATTCAAACTAGAACTAATGTTTCTATTTACAAATGTAGCCCTAATTCACCATAAGTTTTTTAAAAAAATATCTGATTATGACTAATAATTAATTTATATAATAAATATTAAAACCTAATCGTAACTAAATTTAATTGAATTCCACAAAAAAGTGAAGTTTTTTTTTTTGACAATTAACACCAATTCCAAATAATCAATAAAGTAAAGTGTGATAATTATTATTATTTAATTTTTAAACATTTGTTAAATAGAAAATTAATTAACATGACATGCTAAATTAAGAAATTCAAATAAATTTTAATAACTATAATACGGAAAAGTCAATATTGAAATATACAAAAAAAATCGTTTTTATATGCGGTGAACTTTTACCATTTTAATTTAACATTTTGTTTTTTATTGCTATTATTTCCGTTTCATAACAAAAAAAATTCTTAATTTTGAGATGACAAGACGTCTTCATAATTTCAAAAAAAAAACCACATAATTTATGAGTGGATAATTTTTTTAGAATACATAAAAAAAAATGTCTGTCGAAAAACTGGTTTAAATTTTTTATGATATTTAAAAAAAAAAACTGGAATTATAGACATAATTTTTTAATTGTAATTTAGATTTATTTAGCATTTATAATTATAAAATTTATTTTTAAAATTTGCTGCCCCATTACTATTACATATTTTTTCTATCATGATTTTTTTTTGCAATTCCAATCTAATTAAATAAATATTAGAAAAAATTATCTTTAATCACTGGCAAGATAAGACAAAAAAAAATTTATGTATTTATGTATATAAAAAATTCCACTTGTTTGTTCTTTAACATATATATGAAAAAAAAATTCCGTGAGGGTCAATAATGACAACTAAATATTATATTATACAACATAAATTTATTTGAACACCGAGATAAAAAATTGATTTACTCGTAAATCTAAAAATGTCCACCTACAAAAAATATATTCATCTTTAAGATACTGTGAAAATGTGCTGTGAAATTATACAGTAAAATCTCAAATTTTAATTGTCACAGTGCTGTCGGTTTAGTAATATTTATTTATCAATTTTTATCATTTAAGCTTCAAATTTTTCCCTGGGGAAAACATTACAATTTCTTATTCAGTTTTTGATTTATTAATGGTTCCTTTTTTTATATTTTGATATTCGCAAAAATATTAGGCAATTGGAAATGTTTTAATTGGAACTTTTAGAATAGAAGTTAATGAAATTCTATTCTAGTATCTAATTAAATTTTAATTGGAATCTTGAAGCTATAGGCAATTATTTAAATGTTATCACCGAGAGGTTTTCCCCACATTGTAGAGGTTTTCCTATGGCATTTTTATTCTATAAATTTTATGGAGACTAATCCTTTGTGATTATTTAGGCCCCAATTTGAGAAAATTAGGCTCTCCGATGCATGAAATATTAACGTAAAGAAATTTTATATGTTATATATTTTTTTTTTTTCATAAATTTTGACTTATAATTTCACTGAGACTTCAGTGTACTTTTTTAACGTACAAAGAAACAATAAATTTAAGCTTTCTGGATTAGTATTAAAAAATTTCATATACAATGTGGTTATAACCAACATAAAATTTAAGCTAATAAAACTAAAATATTATAAAAATTTATCTTAAGTTTTTATCATGTTGTTCGCAGACACCGAATTGAGATTTAGAAAAATTAAATTCGAAATAAAAATAAAATCTAAAAGTGATTTATTTTTGTTAAAGAAAATTTTGAGAATGGATGAAAGTCGGCAGAGAAATTATTATAATCTTTTTTTTTTTTATAAACAAATTTAGAGGCGAAAGGGGAGTTTGATAATAAATATTTTTATGGACTTTGAAATAATTCTTTTTTATTTTTTTTGCAATATTGAAGAATTTGTGAAATATTTTTGATAGGAATTTTTGTTTGTTTCTTTTATAGTTTAAGGGGATTGAGATTCTTCTAAAATTTTCTATATAAATGTAAAAAATAATAAGAAGAAATTACGAAATAATTAAATTATGTATTAGATTTATCTACGTCACTATTAATACTTAATCGTCCAGTAAGATGTTTTTGTAATCAATGAAATTTTTCCCATTATATTTGGAAGCTTAAATACTATCTAAAAAAGCCACTGGGTATGGACTATGAGTTTTGCATAGACACGTATACTGTCTTGAATTAAAGGTAATTAAAATACTTTTATCTTGATATAGTATACGTACAGATAGTAATGAGTATTACCATACTCATCTCATACTTACTTTTATCATTAATAGAAAAATACTATTAAATCCAAATTTTGTTAAAAACAGAATGTCCTTAAACACATTTTCGTAGAAGAAATGAAACTTCTAAAACACATAAAACTTTTCCGGGGAAATACACTTAAAATTTCGTTCTGAGCCAGCAATTTAAGTGTTAATTTAACACTTTGCATCAAATAGAATTTTTCTGAACAAATTTTGTGTATAAAAACATAAATAATTCAACTTTTTGATATCATAAAAATTCTTCTATTAATGTTGAAAAATTTCTATTAGATTATCTAAGTAAAAAAAAGTCATTTCATTTTATATTAGAGATAATCCGCCAGGCAATTTAATCATATTTTATAATATTGTAATCAATAAAACTGGTTTATATATGTCAGAAACATAATAATTTTTATATGTTATGCGAGTATTCAATTTCTATTGAATAGTTTGTCTTTTATATTTGTAATATTTTTTTTATACATAATCGGATGCATTCAATCATAAATCATTTTTTTTTTTCATTTGAAATTAAGATCGTAAAATTTATTTTTCTATATTTTTATGTTATAAACTAAAAGAAATCTGTTAATGTCATCGGAGGGAGAAAAAAAACGTTGACACTTTATTCTTTTGCTTTTAATCTACTATAGTAACATTGATAATAGAATTTGCAGGAAACTTTATCAGCTTTAACTTTTATGTAATTTTTATAGAATTTTCGTTATCGTTGTTCGATTTGTTTTTGTTATTTTTATGGTCCAGAATATTGAAAAGAATTTAAATCGATTAGAGAATATTGAATGTGGTTCGATTCTTAGGATTTTTTTAGACTATGTTGTTTAAAATCCTGTCTGTCTAACCAATTATTCAAATTATGATTCAAATCATGAAATCTTGCTTGAAAATTGTCTTTATTGACTAAGAACGATAACAAATTCTGTTAAACACAATGAATCAACTCAAAGTGGGATAGAGATTAACTATAAAGAATATTTCTAGCCTAAAAAAAGATTCAACATTCTTTCATCTGATCGGAATATGATTATAACTTTATAGCCAATATTTAGATATTTCATATCCTTATGTCCTTAAATACTGAATTCTGCCAATGGCTCCTCCATTTTACCACTCTTTCAATTTTGAAACACATTTAGATTTAAATCGCTTCTAACGCTAGAGGACGTGCGTCACAAAAATTAATTAATATTGGACACTTAACTATATAATCTGACAGGGAAATTCTTCTAGAAAAATGACATCATGTAATTGAATTGTCTCTTACCAGAAAAATCCTCCTATACCTATATATAGATGACCTTTATTTGCCTCTAGCAAAATTTGGTTTTTCATACCGTAAAAGTTTCTTTAATAAAGCTAAAATCAATTTCTTTATTTCAATTTCAATTATTTTCCTAATTTTCCATTTGATAAACCAAAATGTTTGCTTTTTTTTTTGATATCTTAAAGCAACTTTCTATTTTTCCTATAACATCACTAAAAAGAAAACTTTCATTATCAACTCCTTCTTTTCCAGAATTATGAGAAATAAAAGAAAACAAGAAGAACCAAAAAAAAAAAAAAAAATACAATAATAAACTTTTTAACTCTCCTGTGATCCTTTTGTCCTATTTTTCATTTTTGTTTTTGATGAACAAAGCTATTTTCTTAACCCTCCTATGACAAAGTCTATTTATAATAAATAAAAGAGCCTATTGTGATTTTGTTATTAAAGTTGTTTTTCGTTTATTATTGTTACTTAAATTTTTTTTTTATAAATACTTAAGGAGACTTGAAAAGGGATATAAAATTATCCATGATCACCATGGATGAAAATCAGATTTACGATTGATTTACAAAAAGGAAAAAGGAAAAAGGAAAATATTTTATTTACCAAAAATATTTATTAATATTTAAATATTTATATAAGTGTTTTATTAAATTGTAAAATGATTAATTTTAAGCTTTAAATATTATCACATTTAGATGAAAAATTTTGTGATTTAGGAACTTAAATGATGAATAAATTACTTCACCTATGCCTAAATTCTCTCCGGCACTATAGGAATTTTCTTTGTTCTTAATCATTAATTAATTAAATACGTAAAAAAGGTTTTCAGATAACCAATTACTAATTTAGTTTTGGAAGGCCATCAATCTTTTTTCCTAATTCTATTTGGGAATATAATTTGAAATTGAACTTTGTTAATTTGAAATTGTCTCCCTTTTAGAATATACATAAATGTTAACATCCCTGACTTTTCAAAACCAAATTATTTTTATGTATATTTCACAAAGTTTTCATTTTGTAAAACTTATTTTGTGTATAATAAATTCAATTAAGAAAATCTAATTAAAATAATTTATGTTTTACAATTAAATTATTAAACTACAAATGTGATAATTTAACAATTATTATAATAAAAAATTAGATTTTATTGTTGTTAATTTAATTTTGATAAAGCATCATAATTATTTTGTTACATTATCTGACATAAAAATAGAATTATATTATTTAACTTTTCCCCAAAACAAAATTCATTCTTCTTAAGACTTATAGAGAAATTCTTTTCGTTTTTTCCAGTTTTCCTTATTTAACCATCAGCTTAAGTTAAGGAAAATTTGGTTTTATGACCCTTTTTTTATATACTACTATAGTGTAAATAATAATAAATATAATTTTATGTAACGTATAAGTAGAAAATATGATTATACAATAAACTAAAGGATAATTTTTCTTAGACTATAATATTTGTTGGTAGTATAAGTGAAAATGATATTTTCTGACCACAAATATTGTAGAAATTGATAAGCTATGTAAAGGAACTAGAAGAAGGATAATATATAAATTTTTATGAGAAATTTTGTATAATAGAATAATCTTGATGAAATTTTTCTAAGAAAATTTAAGAAACTTGTCGACTAAAGTTAAAGAGCTAACTTTTATTGTCGTTTCTATCATTAACATATATTAAATAAATTTGTACCCAAGTATGGGCCTATCTATAAAATACAAATTAGTAATGGAAAAGAACCTGATCAAAATATCAAATTTAAATTTTAAAATTTTCTATCAAAATTTTAACTTTATAACCTATTCCATAATATATTAATTTATCATTAATTTTTGATTTGCACAACAAGTGTTACTATAAAATAAACTCTATAAAAATTTTTTGAGCTTTTTTACGTACATTTGAGATTTGGGTGATAAATTTTTTTTTATTACTTTTTCCATAAATAAAATTCATATTTAATAAAGCAACAAAAAATATAGAAGAACTATACTAGATTATTTACTGACCTCCAGAAATATAAATTTTTGGGGAAAAAAAATTATGGTAATAAAAAATTATATATATTTTTTTAATAAAGTCATAAAATTCGTGACTGACCCTTTTTAAATATTATTTCGTCTTCTCTGTTAGTTAAATCGTTTTTCAAATTATTGTTTTTATGTCTACATAAGTCGATTTTTACACGTTCAACATTTTCATTTAACATTTTTTCTATTATAACTTTTTTTTTAACTTAGGCGAATTACGAGACACAGTAACATTTTCATTATTTTTACGATAAAAATGGAATAGAGAAAAATGTTAATAAACGGCAGAAAATATTAAACGTGTAAATATTCACTAATATTCAAAGAACTAGTAAATTTTATGATTATTTACAAAAATTTGAATCCCATTTACTACAGATCATAAATTGTAACATTCAAAAATATCAAATTAGATTCTATAAAAAATTTGTCCTTGAGCGTTAATTTTTAGCCCTAACTCCCCCTAATGACCATGACTTTTAATTCTAAAAACAATATATCTAAAGTTTAATAAATATACATAAAGAAGTATGTTGTGGAATTTATCATAGAAAAGTATTAATTAAAATTCTATTTTAGTTGAATGTCAAATTATAATAATATATTTATTTTTTGGGTGTTGGAGCTTTTCAATTTAGAATTTTTAGTTTACTTAAAAAATTAATTAACAATTTTTTTCACGTAATTTAATTTAAAATAGATAAAAAAACATTTTTACTAATGATTAAGTGATTAATCTTTAATTATACTTTTAAATGAAGTCAAATTAAAATTAAAATTTCTATACCAAAAAGAAAAAAACCTCTTTAGACGTGATATAAATAAAATTGGACAGTTTTTACTTACTTAATAACCTTTTTATTTTATATTTTACTCAATTCAAAGTTTGTCAAATCCTTTTCATCCATCGATAAATCTCAACAAAAATTTTTATTGTCCACCCAAAAAAAATTCAAATTCAGGTCATCTAAGAATATATCTATATATATTTTTTTTGTGTGTGCGTCTGGGGGATCTGATGGTTAAACCTTTAAATTGATTTTCTTCATATACGATTATATGTATATTTTTTTTATTCACATATATAAATTCAATTCAATTTTTGCTTCATCTCATAAAAAATCATCATCATCACGAACCAAAAAGAACACAAAAAAAAAATCCTTATTTTTAATTTAATATTTTGGACGTAAAAGGAAAAGAGGAAAATTCCCAGTCAAAATATTGGAATACTTTTTGTTGTTATTGTTTTTTTTTGTTGTTGTTGTATATCAAAAATTAAGAAAGGAAAAGAAAAACGTTACAGGACATTTTCATTTTTATTGTCATTTTTGTAAGAAAGGAAAAAAAAGAGATTTTTTTTTTAACAAGGGACCGATTTCTAATCAGTCATAAAGACCAAGTTTGCAGTTTTCATTAAACATAGATTATTATTATATTGATAAAATATTTTGGAAATTTCACACCATGACATAAAAATGTATAAATTTTTTAAGTTAAAATATTTTGGTATTAAAGTTAATTGTACACTGAAATTTATTTCAAGGAAGTTTAATTGAGGAACGAACGAGTTATGTTTTAAGGAGTCATTCAATTAGAAAAAGTCCTCATTCGAACATGAGATATGCAAAATATTCGGAGTAATTACTTGGATAAATAGAACGGGATTCAATCCATATTAACTCAAACCTAATTGTAAACTGTCAAATTCCAAACAGTGTTCCATGGCTTAATCTCATCTAAAATAATCGTCTTAGATATAACTTTCTTTTTATAAAGCCTATCAATTAACAGCACGTTAACAGCCCATTAACATTTTTCGAATCCGAGAATGTTATTGGTTACTTTTCTGATCCTCATCCCTGAAAAAACATTCTATACTATAGTTATGGAATTTAATAATAATATCCATGTGTTTTTTTTCAGTGTATCCTTTCAAAATGTCGTAAAACTTTTTTTAGACCTTCTTCAATTGTTTGGTCCTTTTCCATTTTTTTTTTTGTTAATGTATATTATTTAATGGAAGAAATGAAATTCTAATGGTGTGATATGGGAAATGTATATATGACAATAAAGAATGAATCAAAAAGGCGATAAAGCAGAATTGTCCTTTATATAGTATAGAACATTTATGGTTCTTACACAGATCTACAAATAGGAATAAACAACAACAACAAGAAATAATCTTTAGAAATTCCTAAAGGAATAAAAGTTTTTGTGTGGTGAAAATGTTTGTTGTTTTCTTTTGGTGTTGTTGTTATTTACTTTTCGTGTGATTTGAACAGTAAAAAGAATTTCTAAAAATTGTTAGCTTTTATTTTTTGGTTAGTCAAAAAATTTTATACTACAGATTTTCTTTTGGTTATTAATATTAATTTTTTTTTTAATACTTAAGTCAAACGAAGTGAAAATAAAATGGAATTCAGATTATGATCAAAATATAAAAAAGCTTAAATCTGAAACAAAAATTCGTTACACACTTAATTTAATTATTTGTTTTTTTTTTTTTTGTATTTTGTAATAAGGACATCATTTTTTTTCTTATTGTTTTTGGTGAAATTTAGTTGGGATTTAATATATTAATTTCTTAATACTCGTATATATGTATATTTAAAAGATTTATTTGTTTTTATTTGTAGATGTAATTTAATCTGATGTTAGACCTTGTTCTACTTTATTTAAATTGTAGTTTTATTAGTTATATTTATAGCTTGTAAATTGGTGAAAAATATTTCATAAAAAAAAAAATATTATTTAAATATAAAATGAGAGAGAATAAAATTTTATAATCCTATCAATTATTTTCATTTATGTAATCAAAACAGAAGATGTAAAAAAAACAATTTTAATCATAATTTCATTAGAACAATTTATTGAAGTTTATTTACAATAAAGTAAAATGTTTTGATTAATTTCTCATCTGTTGTTTACATAAATCATAAAAATATGACAATTTTTGTTCCCACTTTTATAAGAAGTTTTTGGATATTTTTACAAGTCGAAAGTAAGGAATTTAAATCAATTGGTAACTAAGCCTCAAGAAACTTTAATATCCCCGGCAAACTAATTTTTGGAGAGCTACTGGTAATTCTGTATAGTACTGTCGTAGTGTAGGTATGTAAAATGGGATATAGAACATTTACTTAAAATTGAAAGTCGGTGAGCTTTGTCTGTCAGTCTATAATTCACTTCGCCCACCCGAAAATTCTACCGATATTCAATTTTACATGTAATTTAAATGTTAGTATATTTAATTTATTGAAGTCCAATTATTAATAAATTCCAAACAAACTCATAAATTTGAGCTTTTAAATCTCTTTTAAAACAAATTTATTTAAAATGCAAAATTCTTTTATCTGGGTACATACATATATATAATATTTTTATGTTTCTACATAAGTTCTATAGATTTTTATTAATATTATCCGGTGTAATTGATAACAATATAGAAATATGTACGAGTACTGTAATATGTTTCAAGTATGTATATAGACTTGTATAGTCAATTCCCTAGCAACATTAATTTAGCCACATCAGGGTGAAATAAAATGTTTTGTATTTGTCATTATGTAAGGGGATCATCATCATCTAAATATAAACACATAACCTTACTGTCTAGCAAAACTCAAGTTTTTTGTTCCACAGATACTGGAGAATTTCTATTAGTATTATCTGTGATGGACATTTTATACTATGTATATAATAACTTCAACTATATACAAAATATGATATATTACAATAATTAGCAAATAAATAGAAGTTATAGAGAAAATGGAAATTGATATTTTAGTGTCTGTAATTGAAATTGAACTAAATAAGTTAATTAAAAGCGAAGAATTTATGAATGAATTATAATTTTTTTCTATATTTTTTTTTTTTTGTTAATAAATTTTTTATTAATAATTAATTTTTGCTACACAAAAATGATTAAAATTTTATTTTAGCATTTATAATTTTTATTTTTAAATATTTTAGTATTATCTGAGCTACTGTTTAATCAACATTATTTAAATTATTTACAAAATTTATTATTGTAAATATTTTGTTTAAAACTAAAATTTTGTGTTATAAAATATTCAGTTTTACAGAATTCAATTTTGTGGCTATTTAAGATTAAATTTTTGTTTTTGAAATTAATGTGTGGTTTTGAAATAAACTATATATGTGCTAAAATTAACTAAAAGGTATATAAACGTTTATTTATCTTATATGTTTATAGATTGTTGTAAACCATTTCCAGTTAAAATTTATATTTATATTAATCTTGTGGCTAGAAGTCAACTGGGTATAGACTACGAGTGTCGCATAGACACGTATAATGTTTTGAACTAAAGGTAATTAAAATACCTGCATTTTGATGTAGTATACATATAGATGGTAATCAGTATTGCCATACTCAACTCATATTTACTTTTATCATTAATAGAAAAATACTATATTTATGTATATACTAAATTTAAATACAAATTTGAACTGGAATTGCTTATAAATATTATATTAAGAGTAGAAAAATCATGATTTATGATGTTATCATAATGTGAGGGTGATGATATGATGCTGAAAATATATAAATCTCAAAATGATTGTGTTTTATTTTAACTGTACGAGTTTTGGTGATGTTGTTTTTTTTTACATTATTATTGATATTGTAGTGCAATGAAAATTGATAAAAATTAATAAATGAATATAATATTGTAGACCTACTTAGTAAATAAATTGTTAATTTCCTGGTGATATTTTAAAAAATTATGTAATGAAAATAGAAAGAAAGTGCTTTTTTCATTCTGTCTTTCATAAAATCCATAAAAAAATTTAAAAGAATATCAACTTTTTTTTTGTACGAAATGAAAGGTACCTAAATTATTACCAAATTTATATATTTTTTTACTTATTACCAATATTGTATAGAACAAGAAAGCATAAAAAATAATTAAACCAAATCAATTTCTTTTATTTCAGATTTTCCATACACGTTAATTGTCTTAAATAGCAGCAATTCACCAGTTCAGCATAAATAACCAACGAGAAAATTTCAACAATAATTTTCACTCTCAAATTAAAATATTTGAAGTAATTTTATTATTTTCTTCTTCTTTTTTTCTATTCTAGGATTTCATTTCCGGTCTGACTTATCGTTTGTCGGTCTGTTTTGACACCAAAATAAAAACAAAACAAACCAAAAAAAAATATATATATATATTTTTGTTGTGTTAAATTTATTTAACAGTGTATAGTACGACATTGTCATCATATAGAATTTATTTGTAATTATAATAAAAATTTAGACAATTAAGAAGTAAAAAAAAAAATGTCTAGGCCTAAGTCAAAAGCGGGAAATTTCTTTAAAGAAAATGCACTAACATTTTTAACAATTTTGGGTGTTCTGGCTGGTGGTACAGTTGGTTTAATATTAAAAAATAGTACTGGACCATGGACACCAAGAGAAATTATGTATATTGCATTTCCTGGTGAAATATTTTTAAGGTTAAATTTTTAAATTACAATTATAAAACTAAATTTTTTATATAATTTATAATTATTTTAGAATGTTAAAATGTCTGATAGTACCATTATTGGTGTCATCAATTACTAGTGCTATTGGTTCATTAGATCTTAGTATGTCTGGGAAAATTGCAACTCGGTAAGATTATATCTAAACTTTTTTTTTTGTTTCTAATAAATATTTGAATTTTTGTTTCTAATAAATATTTATTTGTTGTTTAGGGCAATTCTTTATTATTTTGTTACAACAATTTGTGCTGTAATATTGGGTATATTTTTGGTAACTGTTATAAAACCAGGACTTGTTGGTAATGTTGATATGCATATTACGGAAGAAGTAGAAAAAAATACAAAAGTTTTAACATCTGATACATTAATGGATCTTATACGGTAAGTGATTTGATTATTTTTTAAATAAATTTTTTAAATGTAATTGTCGAGTCTTCTATTTATCTCCAACCCATAAATATTAGATTTAATTCATGTTCAAAAGTTCAAAAATAATGCAAAAATACAAAGAAACTAAACCCATTTTTGAACTACGATAATTTAATAACATGAAAAAAAAATTATAAATTAGATTTCATTTTAATTAACTAAATATATTTTTGCAATTCGAGTTTTTATTATTTATATATTTAAAAAAATATGAAATTAAATGTTTAATTTAAATGATAAGAATTTAAAATTATGAAAAATATTATAAAAAAAATCACTTTTTCCGACATTCAGTTCAAGGGTACAAACATTTTTTTTAATCGTGATTTTTTTTTATAATTTTTATAACAATTGATAAGATTACAGTCTCTTATGTAATTTATACATAATAAACAGAAGCTAAATAGAAGAAATAGTTTTCTAATCTAACGACTGGTCTAGTAGACTTTTAGCAATTTAAATTATACGAGGGTTGTTCTAATAATTTTAAGTTGAATAGTAAAAAATTGTCTCATATTTGAATATTACATTATGCTTTTTGATTGAATGATATTGAGATTCAAGGTCTAATTTTTGGATCTGTCAATCATTTGAAATATTTTCAGATTGTTGAGATAAATATTCTCCTCTTCCGATTCATAGTAGATTTACATATGAACATTTTTTAGTGGTATTCTACTGTTCGTAAATATTCTTTGATTGCACGCAAGTAACATTTTTAAATTAATCATAAAATTATTACAAATTTTCAAATATCCTTTCATTATCAATTCCATTTAAAAAATAATAATTTTTCCAATTAATTCTGAAACCGTGACAAATCATAAAAATTTTCTAACAAAATATTTCCATTCAAATATTTTCTTATATAAATCAATTGATTTTCAAATTTATTTTCACAAAAAAAAACACCAAAATTTATTAAAACTTAAATATACACTTAAAAATTTATAAAAAAAAATTATTAAGCTTTTAAAAATCCCTAAAAGTCCTTTTTTGTATTATTATTTAAAACTCAACAAAACATTAATTTTTTTTTTTTTTTTGTCGTCGTCGTTTTCTATGTTTTTTTGGGGTTAAAAAAGTGTTAATTTAAATTGAAGTAAAAATTTTTGGTCCTTTTTTGGAAAAGTTTTCCATTTTAAATAATTTTTTTTTTTGGTATATAATAAAATTAATTTTATTCTGAGATTATAAAATGATTTTTTTTAAAAAAAAAGGAGGAAAAGGATTTAAAATTTCTCGTACTTTTTTTGGTGTTTAGTAGGAAAATGTTTGTAAATAAAATGAATAAATGGGAGGGAAATATATTTTCGTTTTTAAACCAAAACAACAAATATTTCCTTTTATTTTGAAATTTAAGATAATAATTGTTTTTGAGGGATTTATATCGGGATTAATTCCAATTAATTAAGATCCGAAATGATTTGGTTTTTAAATAAGATAATAATTTATATATAAATTGTATACAATGATTATGGAAAATTTAAATTTAAAATTTAATGTGAAATAATTAAAAGTTCATGAATTGAAAATATTGAAAATTTTATTCGAAATTTGTTGAAACAGGCCTCCCAGCAATCTGACCGCAAATAATTTCAAAAATAATTGTTTTTTTTTGTACAATTTAACTATAATTTACTAAATTATAAGGAATCAATATTTTTGGAATTTCAGTAGAAATGATAAATGAAACTATAATAAACTTTAAAAAAAAACTGGTGACACAATTTAATAGGAGTATTTATTTTGTATTAAATATCACACTATTAAATTTATATTACATTCTCGTAGATTTTTCAATGGAGATAATAAAGTATACTTAATATTACCTAGACTACTAATTATTTTTTTGTAATCCGATCGGATTTATATTTTTTTTTAATAGATAAATTTTAATTAACATGAATTTGATATAGAATATCAAGAAATTATAGTATTATTAGCGATATAATTAGCGAGATAAATATGACAATTATCTGGACAATTTATTAATATAAAAAAATGTCGCTTAATTAATTTTCATTCTGATGGGGTAATTCAAATATGCAGAAATTTATAATATAAATTTATATGCACATTTATCAATTCAGATTGAAAAGTTATTTAATTGAGAGATTATTTCAATTTAAGTTTTAATTTCAATTATTTTACAAAAAATTGTTTAAAAAAAAAATTTCAACTCAGATTGAAAAGTTATTTGCCTTTATAAAATAAAAAGTCGATTTATAATTTGAATGGAAATCAGGATTGTATTTAGATTTAACTCAACATTATTCAATTATATGGCTGAGTTGAGACAATTTCTGACAGCAATGATTCACAGTCTCGCATTAGCATTGAAGAGTTTTCTCAATATAAAACAATTATCGTTTGTATATGAAGTCACACAGTGACATTTTGTGACTTACTGTTGGAAATATTTGAAGTACTATTTTACATTAAGAATAGTTTAGTCAAATATTCATATCCTGCAAGCCTGCTCTGTAAAATATTCAGAATAATAATCTGAAAAATTATTCGACAATTAAGACTTTTAAATTTTACTGACTTAAAAAAAATTCATTCAATTTTCGAGTAAACAAAATGACTAGGTCAATAATATATTGGTGGTTTAAATGGCTTATATATTTTAAGACAATTCTTATTATTCAAATTATTAATAAAAAAAATGTGAATGAACTTCTTCTCTTCTGAAAAAAGAGTTTAAAATTTAGTTTTATTAAATTGTCTTAGAAATTGTTTCTTTTTCAAATATTATTCTTAATTAATTAATTTGCTATCTGACAATATTATTTATGAGTTTTTTTATGTAATTTTTTGTAACTAATACTTTGTAATTGATCTTTTAAATCTATTATAGCCTTCGCCTTTAAAACATTATTTATTGAAATATTTTAATTACTTTTTATATGTATCAGAGCTTATTTATGGCTCCCACAAAAGTATGATCTAATATTTGGTATGGTACAAATTGTACTTTGAGATAAATTCAAATATAGTTTGGAATTTTAATAAATTTGTTTACTTCATTTTGGGATTATAAAAATGAAATACATATTTATGATCACTAAATTTGTTAAATTGTTAATATGTTTTTGCAAAATGAATGCGATATGGTATAATAAATCAATTAAATATTTTCAGTTCATTTTTTTTTTATTAATTTGAATTGTTTTGTAATAATCATGATTTTTTTTTAACATATCATTTTTTTTTGTTGGAAAATATTTTAATACCAGCTTGGAGTAGTTTAAGCTTGAAATTTTTTGTTTTGATCTAGACTGACTGACAATTGACAGTTTCCTTGTATATTTCTCATTTTTTCTACAAAAAAAATTATTTTAAAACATAAAATAAATTCATTAAATTTCAACAAAAAGAAAAATTATTATTTCAAATAAAATTACTTCATTAAAGCAATTCTCCCTTTACGAATTAAAAAAACCAAAACGATACCACATTAATTACTACAAAATGAATTTAATTATACAAATTACAATAATTAAGAAGAAAATATATAATTAAAAATATCTTAATTTCAAATTAAAATAAAATAATGAATTTAATTTCCAAAAAAAAAAGAAGTAAATTCTTGTCGTTTTTAAATAAATAAATAGAAAAAAAATGAAACCCTCACCTACCGCATAAATGTATGTCTCCTTAACAAGGATTTAGAAACACTTTATTAACATTGATAATTATTATTATGATTATTATTGTTGTATCTGTACTATACTCGTATGGTATACAACATAAATAAATTTAAAATAAATATGGTAAAATTGACAAATAAATTAGATTTACTTCAAGTACTCCTCCTCCTCCTCACACTTAAAACAACAAAGAGGGATTTCTTATTTACCCACCCCTAAAAGAAACAAAAAATTCATCCTTATTTGTGTGTACCAGCATTACACACATTAAAACCAAATTTTCTTTTGTCTTATTATTATTTTCGATAATTTAATCACCCGCAGATTTATCTAACTTGATTTTCACACTTTTTACACTTAAAATAATAACAAAATAAAAGCCTACAAAGCATTATAAGTATTTCTTCCTTCAAGGAAGAAATTTATTTCCTTTTCCTTTCATTTTTATTGGTAAAAAAAATTTCATAATGTTAACGTTTGTCTGACTGTCTGTCCGTCAGTTCGATGTTAAATTTTTTTTTGAAATACTCACCTGGTTAAATAGGCACTTGGTGAGAGATCTAAAGGCGAATTAGATACTCTAATTATTAGGATATATAATTTTATACTAAGTGGTAAAGTGGAGAATTAAATATTATATACAAAAATTTAATTGATTTGCCACTAGAGAGCTTAATTAATATTCATAAAATGTTTCATAAAATTGAATATAATTTGTCTAGAATAGAGGAAAATGGATACAAATCAACCACCAGGGAGCAATATATTTTTTTAATATAAAATTTATAGTATTATGAAATATTCACCAATGATGATAATGATAGATCATTAGTAATCATTACTATTAGTAATTAACAAAAAAAACCCATGAACTTGAAACTCTTGCACATCATGTTAATTTGACATTTTTCCTTGGTTAAACCCATCCTTAAGTTTAATATCTTTTTTTTCTTCTGTGTTACAGAATTAAAGAAGCTTTTAAAAAATTTATCCACTTTTTTATATATTTTTTTTTCTATGGCAGTAATTTAATTTTTCTAAGTAAAAAAATATATATAGAAAAGTTTTAATGAAATTGAGACAAGAATTTAATAACAGAAGAAAAAAAATGAAATAAATTTAATTGGGTATCCTTAAAGTTTGTGTGTTTTTTTGGAAGAGTTATTAAATGCTTTGTTATAAAAAGGATTTTGTGTCAAATTATTACAACAACAAAAAAAACCCCACTAATTAATGATAAAGTTTAAAGAGAAAATTTCCTTATAGAAAAAAAAATTATATATATTTAATTAATTCGTTTTAAAAGCAATTTGAAACTGCAATTATTTTAACATTAAATAAGTGGTTTTCAAAAAAAAAACATTTAATAAGCATTTCACAATTTTCGTTATCCATGTTTCATAGAAATTTTCTCAATATATTAGATATGGTAATGGTGTCTATGCATATTAATGAGTGTGAGTACACTTTAAGACATCGTCCTACGAGTATCAGGCTATTTAGTTGAAAATTTAACTAATGTGATAATTACATTCGAGTGAAACTATAATCTTATACATATATACTTAAAACTGAAAATATATGTGTCTGTATGTCTGTCACAAGAACTCCATCCAAAACGATGAGCAGCAGTGACGTGACATTGTGGCTGCCATTTCTAGGTTATATGTTTTATTTAACTGATGAAAATTGCAGTTTCCCAGTAATAGTTAAGGAGTAGAACGCTTAGAATATTAATATTTCTCACTATTACATCGTTTTCAGCCACTCTGACATTTGTTAATTTTCTGTTCCATAAAATTGTTAAGGTAGGATGGAAATTTAATTCGAAAAAACCTTAGTTCTAAATTATTAATTTCATTTTAAATTATTAATTTCATTTTGAAATATGATTAAGAATCCTTAGTAATTTAATCTGAAAATTTAGAATATCGACAAATAATTATAAATATGAAATTCCATAATCAAAAATTAATTAAATATATTTATTTAATTTCTATTATAAATTTATGGTAAGGAAATATTTTTTTTGTATTTAAATATTATTTATAAAAGCATTTTCATAATTAATTCACGTGCACACCATGTTTTCTTAATTCCATTGAATATTTAATTAAGTTTTTAATACTTATTATAATATTTATATATATTTTTGTAATTGTTATATCATAAATTCATAAAATATTAAGCTTCAAACATATTATATCTTTTGAATAAATTAATACATGAAAAAGCATACACAGCCCCGAAAAGACATAAGAGAAAAAAAAAACGTTTACGATAGAATTAATTATCAATTTTTATAAAATTATAGAGTTTTTTTTAGCTAGATTGTTAAATACTTAATTCAATTAACTTGTTTTCCGTTCCCCGCCAGTAATAAAAAGATCATATACACTATTCAAATTTATCACAAGATTATATAAGTCTAATTTACACAATATATTCAAATTAATAGTTCGAAAATATAATTTCTAGTTTATTATCAAGGTCAAGGCATCAAAAAAATTATAATATTCAAAATTGTACTGAAATGACTTCCTTTAATTTTATTAATTAAAACGAGAGTAAAGAGTGTAAATATTATAAGCTTTTTTTAATTCATTAAAATTTTAAGCTTCTTAAAATGAATTTATACGAAAAACCTGTAATGAATTTATATACTTATGATATGACCATTCATACTAAAATTATTTTTAAAATTTTTGCGCAGTACCCAAAAGTATGCAAATGAATTTAATTTATTTATTAGATGAAAATTCTGTTGAATAAATATTTTTATTTAAATTTATTTGTTTAAATGTTTAGGGATTTTATATAGATTAAAAATTATAACGAAAGGACATGATTTGAAAAGGACATGCCTTTCGTTTCAATTAAAAGTTCAATTAAAATTTTTTATTATAAATAAAATGATTTTTAATTAATTTTTTTAAATACAGGAACATGTTTACTGATAATATTATTCGAGCAACAATGTATCAGGTAAGCAAAAAATTATATAAAAATTAAATTAAGTTAAGTAAAATCTTAAATTATAATTATACCAAAATTTATAGAAAATTGTTTTTCAAATATTATTTAAAATTCTGAATATGTAAAATTTCATGTGAAATTGATCTTTTTTTACTTTTTTTTTCAAATCAAATGATTTTCTTTTATACTAACATACCAACTACATTACCATATCGTTCTCAAATTTTACAATTTTTAGATTAAAATTTTAATTTTATTTTCATAAATAATTTAAATAATTTATACTTAATTATTTAATCATTGTATATTCAATAATTTTAGTATCGTACCGAGCTTATTCCACGAAAAAATGTCACCGGAGAAAGTAAGAATTTAATTTAATTATTTTAAAATTCAATTTTTATAATATTGTTATATATTTTTTTCAGTTTTCGATAACGAAGATTTAACTTTGTATGTAATAGATGATAAACAAAAAGCTGGCTCAAATGTATTAGGTTTGGTAATGTTCAGTATAATCCTTGGTACAACAATTGGTCGTATGCGCGAAAAGGGTAAAATATTACAAGAATTTTTCATTACATTAAGTGAAGCTATGATGATTATTACATCATGGGTTATTTGGTATGTTAAATTAATATTTAATTACAATCATAAATTTCTATTAAAAATATTATCGTTCTATTTTTTCTATTTAATTTAATGAAAATTTTCTTTTTATAGGTTATCACCAATTGGTGTTGGTTTCTTAATTACTGGTAAAATTTTAGAAATGCAATCACTTGGACAGGTTGTACAACAGTTAGGCTGGTATTTCTTAACTGTAATGTTGGGTTTATTTATACATGGATTTGGTAAGATAATACAATAAAACTTAATCAATATAATTTTATGTTAAAAAACTAAATTTATTTCAATTTTTTTTGTTTAAAGGTACAATTGCAATTTTATTCTTCTTGGCAACACGTCGTTTACCATATGGTTATGTTGCTAGATTATCACAAGTATTGGCAACAGCATTTGGTACTGGTTCTAGTTCAGCAACAATGCCATTAACTATTAAATGTTTAGATAATATGGGAATTGATCAACGTGTAACTAGATTTGTAATACCAGTTGGTGCTACAATTAATATGGATGGTACTGCATTATATGAAGCTGTTGCTGCATTATTTATTGCCCAATACAGAAAAGTTAATTATACATTTGGAAATATTATTGCTGTAAGGTAAATAATGAAAATCACTTATGTTAACACTTTTTTGTCCGTCTGGTGCGCGTCCGATCTAAAAACACTTCTTTTTACATAATATACTAAAATATTTTTTTTATGTAATGAATTTCATAATTTATATTGTAAGTAATTTCTTTTTTTTAGTATCACTGCCACTGCTGCTTCAATTGGTGCTGCTGGTATACCACAAGCTGGTCTTGTTACAATGGTTATGGTATTAGATACTGTTGGTTTACCAGCTAAAGATGTATCACTTATTATTGCTGTTGATTGGTTATTGTAGGTTTACCTTAAAAAAAATTCAAAAAAAAAATTAATTTATAAATTAAAATTTCTCTCTCTCTCTCTCTCTCTCTCTGTCTTCAAAATCCAAAAATAGGGACCGATTCCGTACAACTATTAATGTTATGTGTGATGCATTGGGTACAATTTTAGTTGATTCATTATCTAAAAGTGATTTGGGTATTGCTGATAAGGTAAAAAAAAAAATATTTTAATTATTATTAAAATTTTATAATTTTTTTTTTGTTTTTTTATGATATATTTAATTTTTTATTTTTAAAGCATAATTCAAATTAAAACTAAAAAAAAAATAAATAAAAAAATAAAATTAATTAATTTTTTTAATTATTTTAATTTTCATTAAATTTATTTTTTTTTTTTTATAATTATTTATAAATTATTATTCTTTTATATCTGAGAAATAATTTTCATTTTTATAGGATCGAATAGCACGACGACGTTCAACTATTGTTAGTAGTTTCTTTTTAATTGGCTCTTAATTATTTTTGCTATAATAATTTTGATTTTTTTAAAATTAAATATAGAATTAAATTTTTTCATTATTTTGCATGGAATTTTTAATGGTTCGTTCATATATGATTTAATGACAGCACTAATAATAATATAAAGTTGGCTTTTTTGAATTTAAATTTAAATATTAGAATTTATAGTGTAATTTATTACAATTGCTATTTCATTAATTACAAATTTTGTACAAATTTAATTTTTTAAAATTATTTTCAAACATTTTCTATTTTTTGTATATATGTATATAATTTAATTTTTGTTCTTATAAATATTTCATTTGATTTAGTTGTGATTTTCGTTAAAAAATTTTTTTAATATATAGTTTTGTATATTTTGTTAAATTAAAATATTTTAATTATGGCTTTCAATTTACTAAAACAAAAATAGATTAATTTTTAAATATAAATATTAGAATAATTAGATTATTTAAGATTAGATTTAGTTCTTTTATTATAATTTCAAAATTTGTTGCACATTTTTTATAATCCAACTTTTATGGTTTGTCAGCTTCACATTACAATCATTTCAATGGAAAAGTTAGATTGGTGGTAAAATATTTCGTATATAGTAAAAATAGAAACCATTTTAAATTTCATTCAAACACCATTTAAAAAACACTATGAAAATTTGGTGAAAATTTAGTTAAACGTTAGTAGCCAAGAATTAATTTACAAGTCCTCGAATTATACATAGACCTTAATTAATGACATTAATCATCTAATACTAATTTAATGCCTTTTGCTTGTGAACCGACATCCACACGGAGTTTTTTGCCATTTTAGGCCTAATTTATAACCGAAAAAATGAAAATAAATTATCTAAATTTTTTATCCAATTCTCATAAATTGTACATAAAAATCTATAATCAAACTTGTTGTACAACTATATGTTGGATAAATAAATAATGTGCAACCAATTTTTGTTAATTTAAAATTTTGAAAAAATTTTGTTTTCAAATTCATTTAATTTAGTTGTGTTTCTTTATTGATAGTTTTTTTTTTTCTAAATAATTAAATTTCATAATTTTTTCATTAATTTTCCTTTTATCTTGTCTATTTATTAAAATATTTTAGGCTCATGCTGAACCACATGAATTGGTTGAACTTGGACCACGTGGACGTTTAGAGGATAATAATTGAAGAACAAAAAAAATATTAAATAATCTTTAAAAAAAATTTTGTTGCGCACAAACAACAACCAAAACAAAAAAAAAGAAATTAAAGAAAATAAAATAATTTAAAAAATTTATTGATGAATTTCATGAATTTTCCCCCCCACAAAAAAAATTACCGACCAATACCAAAAGAAAAATCGTAAACATTTACAAAATCCCAGAAATATTATAATAGAAATTATTTTAAAAATTAATTAATTTTTATTAATTAATTAAAATAATTATAAAAAAAAATTCTTCCTTTTTAGAAAAAATCATACAAAGATAAAATCAGTTTTATAGTAATTTTTCCGGTACTATATTTAGTACGAAATTTCGGTGCCAGACGAATTTCAATTAAAAGAATTTCAGTTCAGAAATAAGGAAAGTTCAGAAATGTAAGGAAGTTTAAAATTCTAAAACACAAATGTTTTTCATAGGTCATTTCCGTCGAGAAAATGGAAAGTAATTTCAGGTGAGAAACAATGGGGATTTGAGGAATTTTTAGCCAATAAAAAGGATGGGAAATTCGGTCAAAAAATTTCATTTAGAAATTTTATGCACTGAATTTTACTGCTTAAAGAACATTTCGATTAAAATTATTTTTTCCAGTTTTTTAACTGAGTTATTTTCGTGCACAGCCACAACAGCCCGAAAGTTACGATTTGCCTGAAATTCTTTACTTCTTGTGAACAGAAATTTCCTTTCTGAAACGGAATTTTAGTCATAAAATTTAAATGGAAAATTTCTTGACTATTTTTGACCTGAAATTCTTTTAACTGAATTTATCCGGCACCCGAAATTTTCTTCAACTCTTTCCAAACCAAAAAAAAACTAATTTTTCTTGTAAATAAAAAAATTAAAAGCAAAAAAAAAAAAAAATTAAAAAGTACTCCAAAAAAAAAATGTTCATTAATTATAAAAAAAAAATATAAAAAAATTAAAACAACAAGGAAATTAAAAAAAAAAATTATATTAAAAAATAAGCTAAAAAAAAATCAAGAATAAAAAATAAAAGAATTTAAAAATTTTAAGTGTTTAGTATTAAAAATTAAAAAGTAAAATTTAAACAGATAAAAAAAAAAGAAAAACGGAAGTGGAAACAATTTAACAAAAAAAAAATATATTAAAAAAAATTTTGAAAATAAAAAATTGCATTTTTTTAATTATGGAAAAATTTAATTAACTATTTTTTTCATTTATTAATTTTTTTTTTAATTATTCAAAATTTTCTTGTTTTTATTTTTTTTTTGTAAAAAAATAAAATTTATTTATAAATTTAATTAATAAAAATTGAACAATTCAAAACAGAAGAATACGAAAAAAAAAAATATATATAAAAATTTATTAAAAATTTTTAATTTGTTTTAATTTTTTGTATTTTTTATTTGTATTTTTCTCAAAAAAAAAAAGAAAAGTTCATTTAATGAACTTGTATATATACTTAATAGTATAAGTTAAAAAAAAATTTTTGTCTAAAAAAAACAGAAAAGTTTTTATTTTTTAAAAAAGAAAAAGAAATTATATTTAAAAATATATAAATTATAATTAAAAAAATATTTACCGAATAAATATAAATATTAAAAAAAAAAAAATTATATAACATTTTCAGGTCAAATTGGTCTTTTTACAAAACAAATTTGTTATATGTATATATTTTTTTTTCAAAAACGTCACTGAATTGGAAGAGTGTCATACAAGAAGTAAAATGCTCTCAGACTCTTTACAATAAAGGTAGAACGTTTAAAAATATTAAATTATATAAATATTCTGACCAGAAACGTAATTTACCTAACAGCTTCAGAATTAATAGATCACAAGATCATCAGGTACCATTTACAATGTCCCATTAATCGATTATAGACAATTTTTCGCGAGACGTAAGACTTTTTTTCAAGCTTCTTTCGTGATTTTGATATCTTTTTGACACTAAAAGTCCTAAAATTGACATTCTAATTTTCAGAACTTTTAGTTTTTAGTGTCAAAAAGATATCAAAATCACGAAAGAGCCTTGCAAAAATGGTCGTGAGAAAACTGAACTTATAGTTTGATAGATAAATGTCAAATTTGATTTGAAAATTGACATAATTTGACATGAAAATGGTAAGCATTGTAAAGTCTAAGCAGTCTTTTTATTTTTATAAATCAAGTTTTTCATTTTCCAAATCAAATTTGTACTTTCTCAAAGTTTCGGGTTTACGAGTATACAAAAAGACCATAATTTGAATTTACAAAAGACTAGTTTGACCTGAAAATGATTTTATATTAAACAAAAAAAAATTATATGAAATATATTTAAGCGAAAATTGAAAATTCTCAAAATAGAAAACTTTTAAAATTTATTTTATTCAAATTTAATTTCGTAGAATCGAAGAAAAATTATGAAATAATAATATATGTTAAAATGTGTTTAGTTTTACAAAAAAAAAATGTATCGTCTGACCTGATCCACTAATTTTTCATTTTAGAAAGACAAAATAATTTTCAAATCGATGAAATATTATTTACTACAAATAGTCGATTGGAGAATCGACTATTTGTAGTCGATTCTCCATACTGCACGATATTTTGTGAGTCCGAGCTCTAACTCTTTTCATATAGGATTTCTCATATACGAAATATCGACGCATTGTATTGACAGTTTGATTAGAATCGATTCTTTTCCAAATTAATCGATATTTATTTTAGATTTATATTCAACTAAATTTTAAATTGTTTTTGTAAAACTAAAAGAAGAAGTTAAACTAATTTCAATTTATATAAAATTAATTTTAATTTTAATATTTTTTTTTCGACGATATTTTTTTTTTATATTTACTGGGAATTAAATTAAATTTATATCGCAGTAGTTTTTTTTTTTTAAATAATAATAATTAAAATTATAATTATAATTCGTAAAGTTTATTATTTAGTTTAAGAGTCTAACAAAAAAAAAAAATAATCAAAAAAAATTATAATTAAATATTTTATTGTAAAAATATATAAGAATCTATTTTTGTTTTTGAGAATATAAAAAAATAAATGTATAAAAAAAAACAATATTACAAATTAATAGTTAAAATGATTTAAATCCCATTTAGAGGTCAGCACTTGTCTACAAATATTTGTCCTTAATTTAACTCTTCTGGTCTACTCAGCCAAGTTCTAGGCTCCTAAGTCATTTTCTTCAATTTCCGCTACCTGTTTCACCAAAATTTAATTAATCAATTAATGAAATCAAATCAATTTTTCTTTATTAATATTATTAAAAGTTAATTTTACATATATTTTTTTTTGTACAAAAGAATTTCATTTTTTTTTATCTACTTTATTCACAAATAAAAATTAATTAAAATTAATATTAAACACTGTAAAAAATGTAAATCTATAAATTCAATTATGGCACATGAGAATGTGCACGGACTTAGCCTTGGAATTAATATTAAATTACATTATACATTACATAAATTGTCTGTAGCTTAAAATTATTTTAAATATTCTGTAAAATTCTGTAAAATTTGGCAGTTTTTTCTATTATTTAAATTTTTCCATTAAAAAAACAATTTCTAAAATGTTATAAAAAAAAAATAGACATAATTATTTAAACATTAGCATCAACTTCAATTTTTTGTCGAAGATTCGTTGGTAACTCATTATAGATTTTAATTGGTACACGATCTGGGAAAATAATTTCATTAATTAATTATTAATAAAAAAAAAAATATATATAAATTTATTGATATACCATTGCATTTATATGCCAAATCTGACCAAATGATCATTTCCTGTGAGAAACAAAACACACCTAAACGTCCACCTTTTAATGTATTATCGTATATATTTCTAGAATCGGTTACTAATTCATCACCTTCAAAAATTCTGTAATAAATTTTGAAAATATATATAAATTATTTCTTTTTAAAGACAAATCTTCTGTATATTACCGTAAACGAATTAAACCAATTGCTGGACGATGCATTAATGCCCATCGATAAGCTGTTCTCTCCTTCCATCCAATATTCTGTGGATCTTTCCATAATAATTTTACTTGATCTCTGGTATCACCAGTATGCCACATACTATTCCGTAACATTGATCCTGGCCCAGTTATACTATCAACTAATTTTATTTGTATACCAGGTTCAGCTGATGCACGGAATGGTGTTGATTGCCAATATGTTTGTGCTAATTTTTTCCACATAACAACATAAAATTTCTTATTATTTTGATAACTGAATATAAAGCCAACATAATCATCATCAATATCAGTATCAACATAAAATGTTCCTTCGAAATCAACACCACCGAATGCATGATAACCAACAGCTAAACCAGGATCACTATTTAATGTTTGTATAATTTCTGATCCATTAGCATGTATTATCCAATTTGGATCTTTTTGTGAATCACCTTCTGGATCAAGTATAACAGTTTGGAATGTTCGGAAATCAGTTGAATAGATTTTGGAATTATTTGGACAATTATCATAAAAATTGGGAACATCATCGTCATCTTCATCATCTTCACAGATATCACCCTTACCGTCACCTAAAAAAATATCATTAGCACGAAATATTTTAATTATTCGAAAGTTACATACGGTTAAGATCCAATTGATCAGGATTGTAAACAAGTGGACAATTATCTTTATAGTTTGGTATTCCATCGTTATCTGCATCATCGTCGCAAGCATCACCCCTTTATAAAATACAATGAAATTGTGTCTAATAAATTGAATTAATAATTATTCTACCTTCCATCATTATCCGAATCCAATTGATCCGGATTCGTAACCATCGGACAATTATCCTCACTATCCTGTATACCATCACCATCTGCATCAATATCACTATCACAAGCATCACCCACCAAATCATTATCTTTATCGGATTGCGATGGATTTGGTATTGTTGGACAATTGTCACATGCATCACCAATACCATCATTATCAATATCTGATTGATCAGTATTCCGTACCGTTGGACAATTATCATATTTATTTCGAATTGAGTCTTTATCAACATCTTCATCACATACATCACCACTACCATCCGAATCCGAATCAATTTGTTTTTTATTCGAAATATAAGCACAATTGTCACAAGCATCACCAATACCATCATGATCTGTATCCAATTGATCAGGATTAAAAACAAATGGACAATTATCTTTATCATTTGGTTCCATATCACCATCTGCATCATTATCACAACCATCACCAATTCCATCTTTGTCAGCATCTTCTTGACCAGAATTCGGTAAATCAGGACAATTATCTGCTTTACATTTAATATTAGAACATTCTAAACGATTATCTGGCCAACCATCTAAATCACGATCTCTACCACAAATAAAACCATCTCCAGCCCAACCAACATTACATTTGCATCCATAACGATAGTCTCCAAGATATTTACAAACAGCATTTCGATGACAGACAGATCCATCGGGACACATATCACTTGTGGGGAAACAACCAAAAGTACTATTTGCTACAAAACCTTCACGACATTTGCACTGATAAGAACCCTTAAATATATTGAAATGATTAGAAAAATTTGTCCCTGAAATTAAATCAAAATTATATACTTACTACTGTATTTATACAATCAGAATTGGCAGCACAGCGTGATAATCCTGAATTACATTCATCGATATCATGACATGTTTGTCTTTGAAATGATGGCGATAGATATGATGCAGTGAAACCTGGATATTAACATAAGTCAAAATAATTTTTTGGTAAAAAAAAAGAATACTAAATATACCATTCACATGAGTTCCATGGAAACCTGGTGGACATGGTTCACATTTAAATCCAGGACTTAAATTAATACACATTGTCTTCGGATCACATGGTTCATACAAATCACATTCATCAATGTCACGACAATTACCACCATCACCAATAAATCCACGTGGACATGTAACACATTGATAATATGGATGTGAATTTGTTTGGATGCATTCAACTCCTGAGATATTAAATTTACAAAAAATTACCTTTAATTATTTAATAATTTAAAAAATGCCACCATGATAAGCGTAAGTAAAATTTTTTACTACTAAACAGGAAGCGGAAGTTATTATTTTATAATTTTTTTGAAATATACAATTTTTAAGCCAATATTAATTATAAATAATTGCATACTTTAAGGCAAAAAGTTGTAAAATGAAAAGTACAATACAAACAGCAAAGCCGTATATTTTGCAAACAGTTTATTAATTTTACAAAATTGATATTAATTTGTTACGAAAAGTATGTCAATGTCATGCATATAAATTAATCTTTCGGTGGAGAAGAGATTAACAATAATTTGTTAAATAAACGAAGTTGAGAACCAAATTTTACCAATTTCGTACTTAAGTTAAAATAAGTTTGTGTCATGGCTAACTGGAAACTGTACAAACTAATTCGAATAAAACTGTACACTTGAAAATGCTGCAGTTTTGTAGCATTTTTAAAGTATGTTAAATTGTATAAATAAAAATTAATGTTAATTTAATTGAAATACTAATTGAATTTGATTAGAAAATTGAATTTTTATTTACTAAAATATTTTCTAACAATTTTTTTTTTAAAAACAAACACAATAATCAATTACATACAACACCAACGAAAGTCAATTAATTTTTAAATAAGATTTTGAAAAATTTAATAAAAAATTATTCTTTTACTATATAAAAAATAAAGAGCTTCATATTTTGCCAATTTTTTTTTTATGATTATGATTTAGATAAATTTTTATTGTTTTTTTTTTTATATAAATAGAAATGAAAAATTTAAATTGAAAATTATTAAAATGATAATATGGAAAATTTCAAATAAAAAATATAGAACCAACATCACCACAGAACCATAAACAAATTTAAATTATAAATACTAATTATATTTACTACTAAAATACTCTACAAAATTAAATTAAAAAAAACTACTTTTGAAATAAAAGTCCATAAATTTAAATAATCATATTTTTTTTATTAAAAATTCACAATTTTCATTTAAAACAAATAAAACTTTAAATTTATAAAGAAAAATTGAATTATAATTATTTTAGTTATTTATGTAATTTTTTGTGTGAATTAATTTAATAAAAATTTTATTTTAGTGCATATTATTTTTACACACACAAAATCTCTGAAATATTTATTTTTCATTTAAAGAAAAAAACAAACAAAAAAATATTTATGTTAAATTTTATGTAAATTATAAATTAAAAAATAAATACAAAAAAAAAACATTAAATTTTTGTCACAAATATGAAGCTATTTATGTAAAATATAATTAAATTAATTTAAAAAGTGTAAATTATTTAGAATTGATTTTTCTTTTCAATTATCATTAATTTTTTCTCGTGATTAATATTTTTTATCAGGTGCTAAATTAATTGTTTTTATCGTTTTTTATATTTTTATAAAGTAATTAATTTTTGAAGAAAAATTCATTTAAGTTTTTTTTATAATTTAAAATATTATTTTTTAATTGACTTTATTATCATAAAAAAAAAAATTAAGAAAATATTAAAATTATTATTCAGAATATAAATAAAAAAAATTTCAATTTAAATTTTTTTTTTTGTTTAAAAGGTGCGAACATCATAATATTTGTGATAATCATTTTAGAATTTATGATTAACAAGTTTGCGAATTTTTCTTTTATGGTTGGAGAACCTTTTTTGTGTTAAGCGGACCGGACCATCAATTTAGATAGGAGGATATTGAACTGTGTTAATTCAACTTCATTATAAAAATATTGTATTGCAAGACTATGAGACTACGAGACTACGGACCTGACGGACTACGCCAAAATTTAATATTTATATGTTGAAATAACGAAGGGACTAATTAGACGAAACCAAGTTCAATAATGATGTGAACAAAGAACTAAATAGTATATTAGCTTTTTAGCAAAATCCGTGATCAATTTTTTTAGCCTATTCATATGTATTTAGAACTTGGTTTAGCTTAAGACTATCAAGTCAATTGATATTTTGACCCGCTAATGTAAAAATGTTGCCCTCACCTTGTACTAAAATGTAATTCTTTTTTTCTTCAATATTTATTTGTCTCCTTACCCACTTAATCTCAATTTACGAAATACAATTAATTATTATACCTTCTGATTAAATTCTGATAGCACACAAAACTGAACAAGTGGGTTTGCTTGAAGGCGCTAAATTGCTATATGCAGTAAAAAAAAAATCACAACTTTGTTAATGAGTTCAAGCAACACAAAAAAAAGGATATCTGCATAAAAATTTATATGAAAATATTTTTCACACTAAGGCAAGGTTATTTAATTTTTGTTCTTGATTATTTGTGCATTTTTCTTGTTTTGGAGTATTAATTTTTAATGGGAAATCATTTACGTATAGACGTAAACCAGTTTAAGATTAAAAATTTTCATCTTTTTTTAATTTTAGTGAAATATTTATAACACTTCTTCTTTTTTTTTACCATCTTCAATGTTATCAAACATTTAATTAAACTATGTTAATTTCTGTATATATATTTCTTCTATCAACTTGTTGGAATATACATGTAATCTAGTTTTATATTTTATGTAAATATTTACATTTTTAGAGATCAGTGTTTAATTTCAAAATATTTAAATGGTTTTTTTCCAAGCAATTAACATTTTTTTTTTGTTTTGATTTGATAAATTTTGAATGTGTGTAAGCAAAGTTAAAGAATTCAAAATTGTCAATCAGTTTTAAAATTAACTTATAATGTTCGCATTCATTTATAGTTCAAAATAAAAATAAATTAATAATCTGAATAATTATAGATTTTTGCAAATTTCGATTATTTTTAAATATAAAAATGTTAAAAATTATATTAGAAATATTTTATTTTTGTTTTTTTTTTAAAACATTTTAAATTATAAATTATCATAATTTGATGTCACTGAATATTTTCTTGAATATTTTCTTTGATAATGTTGGTAATTCGATATTGATGAATGTGTTGGTCCAAAGTAATTACCTAAATTTTAAAACATTTCAAATTAAAATGTTGTATAATTTTTAAAAAAATCTTCTATAATTAAGAATTTTTAATATTATTTTTGATTACGAAACAAAAAAAACAGCTGTTCTAATTTGAAAATGACCCAATTTTGTATTTCAATTATTTTTATTTGTCTATTATTTCAAATTACATTTTCCCATTTTTAATCACCAAAAATAATTGATTTTTATACTCCAAATAAAATCCAAAAGAACTCCTCTATATTCACTTTAGATGACGGAAAATATTATATTTTCATTGACCTAATTTGTTTTTTTTTTATAAATAAATTTGTCATTCAATAAGTGATCGTAATCTTATAAAAATAAATGTCAAATACTTTAAAAATATAAATTAATTTCAATTTAAAATAATGTTCTAATAAATTCCACCTGAAAGTATACAATGTAATCCGCCTGCACTACACAGTAGACAACACACACACACAGTAGTTAAAAACAGAGTTCACGATTTTTCAAAATGATAAATTTTAAAATTAATTCTGAAACGATGACAATTTAATGGCCAGGCCACAATAAAAAATAGTATCGTCGCTTTTATAAGTTTTTCTCTCTATAATGAAATTTATATTAAAAAATAATTTGATATAGTAAAATTTTCCCAAGTATTTGGATGATAAATTGCCACCGGGGGCAAAGAAATAAATATCATTTTATCCAACAGACGAAAATCAGAGCGTGTTAGGGATTACAAGTTTGTTTGTTTTTTGTTGGAATGGAATTTGAAGAAAATTATGATATTCATTGTGACAACTAATATTTTGGATCAAAAATTGAAAGATTCTAAAGGGTTGAGCATATATTTATATTTAAATTAATGAAATTCCCAGTTACAGCAAAGTAAATTGAAAAAAAAAAGATTGCTAACTAAATAAGCTTTGTTGAATTTACTGCCACCAAAAATGGCTACTACTTGGATCACATTTTAAAAATATAGATCAGTAAAATTTAATTTAGCCCGGAAATAGTTTTATTTTCAATCCTTTTATAATAAAAAATTCCAAATTATTTTTATCACAAAAATCAAAAATGTTCTTTTTAAAATATTATAGAAATATTAATAAAACATTAAAAAAATTTCTCCCCCAAAATCAATTCAAATATAAATTTATAATAAAATGTTAAGATAAATTCTTTTTCAGTTTTAAAATCCCTAAAATTTTCCTAACTTTTTTTTTTTAATATTTTGATAAAATATAAATTTCCATTTCTTTTCAAAGATTAAAACAAAAAACAAAAAACTTTTACTCTTATAATGAAAATTCCATCGGAATAAATGAAAATTTATTTAAATTTGAAAAAAATCTTCACTAATGGGTGACAAACTGACAACAACTATAACATAAATTTTATATAAAGATTTAAGAAAATCTATAAATTTTGGAAATATATGATCGAACTGGTTGTCTTTTCATGATCCACAAGGTTCGCATGTCAAGCAAGCACACGATTTGTATTTACAGACCAAAAATAAACAGAAGAGTGCAGACGATGAATGGCCCACTGAACTAACTCTAAAAATGATAATAATTTTTGAAGATTCCTTTTTTTAATTTTAATTTTTCAATTTGACTTCTATATATTTCTTTGATGATTATGATCCGGTCAGTTTTAGTGGTGGATCGTGTGGACATTTTCATTATCATAAATATTTCTTCATATCGTTTGTTAATGTTAATTTGGTTGTTTTTAAATTTTTTTCTGTTATGTAATAATGATAAGGGATCTTAGAACATAAATATCAGACAAAGATTTCTATATTTTTAACCAATATGAAAAAAAGAGTTCTTGGGGAAAATAAAACCCACACCAAAATTTTATCTTTCTGGTCAACATTATTTATCTACTTATAATTTATTTTCATTAATACACAATTTCGCATAAGAATTTAATAAATTTTTTTCTTATGGTTCAGCACGATTATGAAATCTTCTACATTAAATTGTTTACTTAATTTGGACATTTTATCTCAACAACAACCTTGCTTTTTGATATATTCCGCAATTTGTTTGCCCAACATAAAAAAACTCACTACTGAAATTTATTCTTTTGACAATCTTTCATATACCAAAACACAAAACTCTAAAAATAGTCACGGATTTTTATAAATAATTAAATTACGGTGTGTTATATGCGAAACGTTTCTTCCACTTAGTTTTTATATTACATAAATAAAAATCCGTTCAATTAGACTGAGATTTTTTTTTACTCTGTTACGTTGTGCCACTGGTTTTTTCTTTGTTTGGTCAGTCTACAAATATATTTTTTTTTACCTAAATAATATTTATATTATCCAAGCCAGAAATCACCTCTGTGATATAATCATCTTATGGGTATCATCGTCGCGTGCATTTAAAAAACGCCGCACAAAGTAATAGCATTACAAACTGTTAAAATGTAAGACAAATATTTTGATTCAGTCAATATTACATTTTTTTTTTTAATTTTTCAATGTCGAAAAAAAAGTGGGAATAAATAGGCAATAAAAAATCTATAATATAAATAAATACCATATTTAAATTATGGTATAGTAATTTTTAAAAGCATTTTTGAGTTGATTTTGATTATTTTTGACAATATTTAATGATGGTATACGAATACGATGGTTTTTTTTAAACAAAAGTGTCAATTTTTATTTCATTATTAATTATAAAAGTTTCTACTGATGATTACCGTGTCATATTTGGATTTTCTCCACTTTGTTAGCTATAATCGAAGCGAATCTACTAAATTGGTTAAACATTTTTCTAAACAAAATTTAATTTAATGCTTGTTACTATACAAACATAAATGTTGTCATGCTAGATTTAATTGTTCATCAAAATAATCAAAAAAATAAAATTATTATCGTGACGAATTTTAATTTAAAGCCGTAGAAATTATATTAATTATTTAGACATTTCTATAGAGAGGATTTAGACTTAGAATGGATGGAAGAACTAAGATTGATTTGACGGGGAATATGGGAAAATGTATTTCCTAGCCAATCTTTTTTAAAAAGAAATATTATAATTAATTTTTTTAATTTTGGAAATATACTATACTGAACTCTTTTAGGTCGAACCAAAAATTATGAAGAACAATTCGATTTTGTGGTGAGGAGGAAAATCCTTGAACATAACTAATGTGGAAATATGTAGAAGTGTGGACGAATTTAGGAGTCTACTAATCCCTTTTTGAAACAGCAATTAAAGACTGGTAAAAAGTGTCTTAGCAAGAATGCAGCCAATATAAAATACCAAAATACAAACTAGCTTTTCTGCCATTTTGGGGTCCTACTTCTTCCAAATAAATTAATCTAACAATTTTTGGGGTCTATTCGATTACAATGGTTCAAAATCAACTAATTTTATTAATTCAATTTCTAAATATCTGGAAAATTAACTAATTAATTTGCCTGTTTATAAAGTTCCTAGTGAGTGTTGGAAACAAATCGCATTTCTGGCATTCCAACTATTCGTGTCCATTCGGAATATTAATAAATTTAGTTTTCTCAAAACAAATTGAACTCTTTTAATTATCGTAACTTTGTTTGCATGCTAATATATCATCACAAATCAGTAAACCAAAAAAGAAATTAATCAAAAATTAAATCTAGAACAGCTGTTTTTTTTTATTTAAATTTAGCTTTTACAAAAAATATTCTTTTAAAATTTGTTTAACAAATTATTGAATGTGTTACGTGCTGTTGGCTTCATGCAGTTTTCTTCCTTAAAAATTCTATTAATTTTTAATGATTTCTTCTAATGTTAATCTTTTATTATAATTTCTGTATTTACACAAGAAAAAAATTATCTAAAGTAAAATTTTAATAAAAATTGAAGAAAAATTGAAAAAAGAAATTGTTAGTAATTTTTTTGTGTAGGCATGCAGCACTTAATCAAATTTTTTATTCTTATTTTTATAATGTTGTATTATGTCCTTTAAGATAATTCCCACATTTACGTTTCATGTGTGCATATATGTTAATTTTTTTTATTTAAAATATATAAAATAAAATAATTATTTGACTTACCTGCTGGACATGGACTGTCAATACATGGATTACGAATTGTACAAGTTTTACCATCACCTTCGTAACCACTGGGACATGGACCACACTGTGCACCACTCATAGTGTCAATACATTGAACTCCACTGTTTTGAATTGAAGAAGAAAAAATTAAGAATTAATTTCATTTTTAATTATGTGGGGTGAATAGAATGGGAAGTTCAAAGATAGTATATGCGAAATTTTGTAGTTATAATAAATACATAAGTTTACTGGAGAAATGAACAAAACGTGATTAATAATTTTAATTGGAATTAAAATGTTAAATCATATAGGGAAAGCCATAATTGCAGCATAATAAGGATATGTTTGTATATTTAACATAGAATTGTGACCTAAAGTTAATATTACTTTCACGAATCGAAATAATGTTCGATTATATTAAATTTACTAAATACGACGGACGCGCCTACACTATTCTGTTTCCAAAAATTTCCAATTAAATTTAACAAATTTTTGGACAACTTTCTTATATTATATACCATAAATTTACCTTTACAATTAAACTACAGTTAATTTAACTTCAAGTTGAATTGATTTACCTTTATTTACTATACTTAGACACGCTTTTAAAATGGAAAATTTGTTATTTGGGCAATGCTTTAACATTTGTAATATATTATATTAGATTTATAGGCGTTAGAAGACAATTAACTATTTTCTTTAAAATTAATCTAAGCACAATTTAATGGTTTATCGATACCAGCCTGTATTTCGTGCAATAACATCCTGATTCCCATAAAAATTTAGGATTTTTTTGTTTGTTGACCAGCTGGTGAATGCATTTCCGAAAATAAAAGGGATATATTACTTCTTTTTTTGACGCCGCTATAAACGTAGATAAATGTGCGTATTTTTCACACCAAATGACGCAGTAATTCAATGCCATTATTTTTATTAAACAGTACACTGCGCACGTACGAAAAACCTATTAAATTTTTTTTTCGAACAACAATTCGCTTGTCTTGTAGTTATGATTATAATTTTTCTTTCTCATTTCAAGTTCCAACAATTCCAAGACAAATCTTATTTATATTATGTACGTACGATGGCCTCAGGGTTTGTAGACCAAAATATAAAATATTTATTATTATATTTATTTTTTTGGCGACGACTGGAGATGTAGGTAATATGTTTTCTTCTCTTCTTTTTTTTAGAATATTATTATAACGACGACTGTGAGCAGATTTGTTTATAAAATCCGTGAGAAAATTGTTGGAAAAACCTTCAGCTTCAAATGAATAAAATTCGAATGTCCATAAATGCGTGGTTATGTTTTCATTTTGCACAAAATGTTATACAAAAATATATGTACATATATAATTTTTTTAAGGATTTCTGACAACATAAATACAAAAATGGTCATTGGTTAAGTAAGGTTTTTGTTTTGGAAAAAATGAAAATTAATGTCAAAAAATTAATTAGAATTGAATTTAATTTAAATTTTAAAATTCATACTTTAAAAAAAATAATTAACTGAAATATCGTTTTCATTTAAGTGTACAAATATAGTTCAGATATCATGGTCAAATCAATTTTATGCATTAAATTATAAAGTATATAAACCTAATTGAATATACCTAATTAAAGCCGCCTGATAATAGCCGCCTTCGCATATAAATTGAAAAAGTGAAATTAACATTAAGTAGGATTCACTATTACACGCCCAAGTGAATATTTTAGTTGCGCCCCTTTTTAAGTGATTGTACGTCATCATTGTATAAATGGGATTAGTGAAAATTTATATTTTAAAATTGTTTCAAGAACATTTTCTGTTCAACTTTCGAATAATTAAATTTATAGAAGAATATTTCAAAGTTATATAATTTAACAGAAGAATATCTAGATTACTAATTAGTTTGCAATTATGAGACTGAATGTTTCGATTATATATTATATTTTAATCTAAATTATAGTTCTAACTATGATTGTTTTAACAGGCAGTATTCCCACTTAGCATCTAAACTAGACCAATAATATCGGTTCATCTGTAACAGTTTCATTCTTAACTATGTACTTTGTTTATATTAACTAATTTCAGTAAAACCATTAATTGGCAGCTTTCCACCTCCTCTAGATGTTCAAAAAGATACCAATTGAAGATTCTGTTTACGTGGGCTTGGAAAAACTTCGAGAATGGCACAACATGTGCGTAATATCATCAAACTTATCGGGGCAGAACTTAAATAGACAAATTTTTCAATATCTTCCTAAAGTTATTGTTAACTAAAATAATCCTTTTATTGATATAAAATAAGTTTTTCGAATTTTCCCATCACTGACAATATTTATGCCAATATAATTTCGTTCTGTTACACTCCCTATAATCAAACCTTTTCAAACAATATTTCAAGCAGTGATTTTCTTTCTATAAATCGCCGCCAGAAATTATACATGAAATTATACAATTTCTATTTCACTTCTGGTTTAATAATTTAAAATGTTTGGTTTGGGTATCAGAGGCGATATACAACAACAACAACAAAACTAACTTTTTGATATCAACACTAAATTTTCTTCTTCATCCTCTTCTAAATATCACTTCTCTAAATCCGATCTTGCCAAACACATGCTTCCATCCTAGTATATGCTTTTAAAATAAATACAAAACTGCCACGCAATATCGTATATACACAAAAGACTTTGGTGCGGAATCAAAATGTTAAAAAACCAACCTCAAAACCATGTCATTTTTTAGCTCTGCATAATATTCAGTTGCAGCATATCACAGTGTGGTAGTTATTATTATTATTATTTTTGATATCTTATGCGTAGGCGAACTTGACTTTCCCGGTGATATCAACATAAAATTATTTAACATTTTTAACATAGTATTTGGCTCTGTGTTGTTTCTGTTTAATATATCCAAATACTAATAAAGTAAAAAAGTCTATTTTATTTCTTTGTTTTGTCTGCGACTTCTTGGGAGATTTACAAAAATGAAAAACAGAAAACGGGGATAAGGTAAAAGCGATTTAAAGGTATGGGAAACATTTCTGTTTTATTTAAGCTGAGCTGGCGTTCAAAGAATTATGTATATATATACTACATATATGTTGTATTTTAGTTTACGGAATTGTTGATGGAAATGATTTTGTATAAATTTTGATAAAAGCAAAAAAAAATAAGTTATTATACACAGTTAACCAATAAATTTTAATTGTAAACTATATTCTTTTTTTTTTCTTATACTTTTAATGATGGAACTCTAAAAAGTATTATAAAAGTTAACCAGTGGTCAAAAATTTTGGTTTTTTTTGTCTTTAGGCTAAAGATAAAATGAAATACATTATTATTATTGTTCTAATATTTATGATTATTGGAAATTATATTCAATATTATATATAGATAAAATGTCTGGGAATATTTTTTTGTAAATGTTATAAATAATCCATTTATCGGAGCAGAATTACAGTTTACCAAAAATTCTAAACTTCTAATTTTGATAATTGGAAATTTCTTTTTTTTTTTAAATAGTTAAAATTCCATTAGCGAATGAATTACAATATTAAAGTTCGTATTATATAAATTCGGTTAGTTAGTTTCGTGTTATCTTACGAACTTTACGAAAGGATCACCAAGGGAATTAATTATAAGTTATAATAACTTCATTTGGGATAGGTAGAAAAATGGATTTTTTAAAAAATAAAAAGGGTCTTTTTTATGCAGGTTTCAATTATTTGATTTAAATTCCTCTATTTTCAGAATCTGCTTTATTTTTCACTTATTCAAAATAACGACTAACATTTGGCAAAAAAAATTAATTTAATCAAAAGTCCAATTTAAATGCTGAAAGTACAAATTAGATTTGAAAAAAAAAGGACCAATTTAAATCGATATTTAGACTAACTAATTTGAAGTGAAAATTCAATACATTGTGTGCTAAATTCAGGCGTGAAGAAAATACTAAAATTGAAATGCAAATATTAATTAGTTGAAAATAATTTTTTATATACAACATTTCCATAACAAAATTAAAGAATATTTTTACAAAGTGGTTCCAACTTACATTTACACAACCTTTATGGCATTTAACGATTTGACATTGATTTATTTAAATTTCATTTTGTTGGTATATTTATCAGTCTTTATAAACCAAATTCATTTTGCCAAACATTCGAAAGAATATAAGACTTTAATTTGTTTTTCTTAAAAAACAAAAAACTCCAACCATTCGAAAGGTAAAATAATAAAAAAAAAACAGAAATATTTTTATGTTTATAGCGATAAATCATAAAAAAAATGTTTAATAGGTCATATCTTAAAAGGACTCTTACAGTATAATTTTGTATACTCATAATTTTTTTTTTGCCAATAATCTCCATAACAGCAAAAAAATTTTCACTTTCTGCTGAAATTTTTAAGAGTTTTTCAAAATTTAAAGATGATTGTTTTTCTTTTTAATAAGATCTCATTTAAATAATTGATTTTTGTTTTTTTTGTAAAAAAATTATTAAGAATATTTTCAGAAACGAGAAATTGTGTCCAACAGACCAAAAACTAAAATCTTTATTGATTTCGGGGAGAGTGTAGGTGTTTTTTTTTTATTTTCAGATCGTTTATTTATTTACTGTTTAAAATTTATTACTTTTATGCTTATTGCCCTTATAAATTTGAAATTCTTTTTTTTTTCCTTTTATCACGAAGAAAAAATTTCAAATTTCATTAAAATTTATTGACATAGATTTTGTTTTTTTTTTTTTTTTGCTGTCAGACAGAAGAAAATTTAGGGAAATCAAAATAATCAAAAAAAAAAAAAATAACAAATTTTTTCTATTAATAATTTTATTTTTTATTATTTTTATTGGTTAAAAAATGTTGTAATAAAAATTATATAAAAATCAATGTAATCTTATTTTTTTGTACCCCTATGACCAATAATCAAAAAAAAATTTTATAATTTGTAGCCATATGGCAGCATCAAGCATGAATTAGTTTGGTCCCATTAGGGAGCCGAATTGAATGAAAATCTTCTTTTGTAGTTTATGAAAATTTATGGTTATATTTTTTTCTTATCATTCGAAATTTGTTAAATTTATGAATTATATTTTATAAATAGAATTTTTTTTTTTTTATGTTTTGTAGGTGTTTTTTTGGTTCCAACAGATTATTATTGCTTCCTATTAAGACTGGAAATGATTTTATTTTTTTAATATTATTATTTTTTTTTTATTGCTTGTATTTTTTTATGTAATTCTATTATTACGATATTCGTGTTTATGTTTATAAATAATTTATTGAAAATTAAAATTGAATTTACTGAAAATTATATATAAAAAATAAATATTTTCATTTGTTTATGATTGGAAAAGCTTTGTGTGAGGTCAAAAGAATTTTTTATATTATATCAAAAATCCAATAGAATTTTTAATAGTTTAAAAAAAGACTCTGACGTTAGTGAAATGATCGGTAGAAGTATAACTTAGTTGGATTCTGTGAAACAAAATAATCATGAAATGAAACTATGAAAGGATTAGTGATAACTTGACTGATTTCTTCGACAAACTTATGTCAGTCACATAGTCAATCCCAGACAGTGGAATGCATTTTTGGACCAAATTTAATCACTTTCTTTATAAGTTATTAAATAATTAAAATTTCTTACTTCTATTCTTTATTTCCCCACTTCTATTAAAGGATTATCTGAAAGGACAGATATTAAAAAGGGACTAGAAGAAAAAAAACATGATACAACAACATGAAAATGATTTTTTTACGATTAAAAATCCATACGAAAAGGAGCAGTTAAGATAAAAGGTACTTGAAAAACCAATTAACACTTTGTAACCTTTACAAAATAATTTATAAAATTTATGTCTCCCCCCCAACATAACAAAATACAAAAAAAAAATTACAAATATAATGTGATAAAAAACTTACGTAAAACATGGTCGATCCAAACAACTTAGTCCAATTTTACATATTTTACCATCACCAACAAAACCAGGAGGACAACGACCACACCTCATTCCTGACACAGAATCATGACACTCAACACCTATTCACAAGAAATGAAAATTAAAAAAAAATGATTGAAATAAATAAAGAAACATTTCAACAAAAATAAGGAAGATTGTGAACAAAAAAAGACTTTTGCCGATTTAAAATATTGCCTGACGTAGGTTTTAGTATATACTAACATCCCGACAATCGTCACAATTACGACAGACAACAAAAAGTAATAAAAAAAAATATTTAAAGGGTGTCACATCACAATTATTTATATATATAGAAAACTTACCAGGATAACAAGGATTTGCATTGCGACAATTTGGACCTGTTGTTGATGTTAAATCTGCTGGTGGACGTTCTTTGCAACCGTAACAATTTTCTATTAATGAACGTAAATAGACAATTTCTTTACGTTGGTGGGCGATATCCTCACGTAATAATTTCACTAATGCCATTAATTCTGCCAGAGATTTTGCGAGGGCGTCTATAATTTGAAATTTTCAACAAAATTGTAATTTTACATATAATAAAAAAAATATATGTGGATAATGTTTATAAAAAAAATGTTAATGCAGTTGACTTTTTGAAATACCAATAAGTAATAATTCCAATTTACTATTTTGTAGAAATGTATAATTTTACTGTTGGTTGTAAATTTTGATGAAGAAGCAAATACTGATAATAATTTAACTATATTAGAAATTGCTCGATCCTTCCTCTTTCTTCTTTAATTACTTGATCTCCTCGTGGGACTTAAGGAATCATCTAAGGTTTAGAATGGAAATGATAGACGTTTCAATGATTTTTTATTGCTGAAAATGACCCACTGATTTTACATGAATTTTGTACCATAAATTCGTCTGTAGACGAGAAATTATGTTTTCTTGAGAAACTGCCTATAAATTTCCAACGTTTTGATCAGAAATTCTTGACAAAATCATATAGAAACTTTAAATATCTTCGAGAAAGTTACTCAATTATAAAATATTTGACGACTTCCTTTTAAATTACCCCATAAATAATAGTCTTAATATAACTAAAAGTGTTAGTTACGCTAATTACAAATATTTCACTTTTTGACTAATATATTTTTATAATGACACACAGTAATTGTGTTGAAGCATATATCCCTTATATCAAAAACTTAATAGGATTTATTGCAAACTGTCAACATTTTATTTTAATTTTTAATTCTTTTAGAGATCTTAAAAAAAACATGTATACCTTCACAATCACCATGAATAACTGGTATATCGCCTCGTCTTTGGACATCATTCAAATTATCATCTAAATGTGTTGGTGGAGGTGGTGGTGGTGTTATTATTTGTTCACGACGTTGATTATATCGATCTGATTGATCTTGATTATACCAATCACGAACATCTCGTTTTTTTGTTTTTTCTTTAGAAACCAAAAAAAAAACAAACTTTTAAGTTTTAAAAATTCAAAGTAATTAAAATTTTTTTAAATTGATTTTAGTAATGCGATAATTGTCCAAAAAAATTAAGAAGAATTTGGGAATAATTTTTTAAAGTTAAGTCGATCGTTGGTTAAATAAGAAACAGAAATACAATTTTCAAATTAATTCTGAAGCATATTTTGTGTGTTAAAAACCAAAATTCAAATTGAACAAATCAAAAAAAAAATTCTTTAAAATTGTAAAATATTCTTCGAAATGTTAAAAAAAAGAAAGAAAATAAAATGCGTGACATGATGGGGTCCTAAAATCTTAATCATTTTGTATACAATTTAATTTCAAAATTCACGATTTTCGTTTTTGGTCAAATTCGAAATGATATTACATTTTTATTCTGTTTTTTAAATTGATTTTATGCTAAAAAAATTTGTAGAGAAACACCTCCTCAATTTTAATTTATGTACATATTTTAATTAAGTAGTAATTAAAAAATAAAAATATAAAACGATTTATAAATTATCAAAACTGAATTTTCAATGATTTTTTTTTTTGAACCATAAAATTCGCACCAAGGTTTTTTATGCTTCTTAGTGGGATTTTAACTTAATTTATTTATTTTAATTATATGGCAGCCTAAACATTAAACTTTTTAATAGATTTTATTTCAATTTTATTTTTAGCAAATAAAATTCATAATTACTGATTTTATTAGTTGATAATTTTTTGTTTTTGTTTTTCTTAAAATGATTTTTTATGTTTTTAAGGAAAACTTGTTATTTAATAAAATCTATTTTTGATTAAAAATTATTATTATTAAATATTTATATTGGATATAATTTTAATTTGACTTTGTAAATCTTCCCACTGAATTTATGAAATTATGAAAGAAAATTTATAATGTTGTGAAAAACTTGTACTGCCACACAAAAATTATATTTATAGAATTTTTCATATTGCATGCATTTTGTTTATATGTAATTTTTATTATGCATTAAAGGTGTGATTACATTATTGTGGGTTTCATGCTTTAGAATTACATGTTGTAACTATACAAAAAATTTTTTTTTTTTTTTTAATTTGAATTTAAAAATGTTTCATCTTTTAACATCACTTTTCTATTTTTGAATCATTTTTTTTTAATTCTTCCAATTTCAAAACTTCACTCACCTTTATCACTATTTTTATGCTTTAGCATCTTTTTATTACCACGATTACGATTTATAATTTTTTGGCAATGTGCTCGTGTGTGTGCGTCATCAACTGTTTTATCAAAATACAATGGATATTTCCTTTCTCGGAACTTTAGAAGAAAATGGACGAAAAAAGGAAATCCTTTAAATTCATTTCAAAATTGAATCTACACTCATATATACTTACAAGCTTCACAATTGGCATATTATCCATTTCAGAATAAATTTTTGATAAACTTAATCCAATATTATGCTCAACATTTTCCTTACAATCAATCCAAATTGTTAATAGATCATTATGAAAATGTATTGCTAATGATCGTATTGTTGCTGTTGTATTAATTGATTCAATTTTAAAACTTTTTGCAATTACTTCGGAATTTGAATGTATATCAACAGTAATTTCATGATTTGTACGATCTAAGAAAAATGATAATTTATTTCGCATTGTTGGAAAATCAATCATAAATAATGCTTCAACAGAAATATGGACTTTTCGACGCGGTCTATGTAGAAAAAACGAAAGAAAAGAATATTTGAATTTATTAACGTATTTAAGGCATAAAATGTTATATTAAAAATCAATTATAGAGCATGTCCGCCCCAACATTAGAATTATAAATTATTCTAGATTATATAAATAGTAATTTAAAATTCCATGCATTACTAATTTGCTATAAAAATGTTCTTTCCAAATGAGGGAGAGAATCAATTAAATATTATTATAAAGTAATTGCATAATGATGAACGAATTTTCATTATTTACCTTATATGACGCATTGATATGACCACATCATCTTTGATGAATTGTTCAAGTTCACCAGAAGCAACTGAAAATATAAGAAAACATCATAAAATTGCGAAATTATATAAATAAATTTTTAAGGACTTCTAGGTAATAAAATGCGGTCGTGAAATTTTTTATTGAAAAAATATAAATCTCGTCAGTTTAAATTTAATTTTAATGTGCAGCAAAATCGTCATATCACAAATTTTTGGTTAAATACAATTTCTTCTGGCATTAAATTTCGCAATCTCTACTCATACAATTTTTAAATTATAGCTACGGTATTAACTATTTCTTTTCTTCTGATCGTAATCCTTTAAAATTGATAAAACTGGCGCCAATTTTCTTATTTCATATTCATAACTTTCATGTTCAATTATTATTATTTTTTATCAATTTATTTATCTACTCTACATTACGATAACATCACATTTCAAATTTAAATGCTTCGGTTATAAAAATAATGAAAACTATTTTATTTTCTTTCAAAATCACTGGTACTTTGTAATGAGATATTCAATTGCAGTCATTTATCAAAAGTTAAAGCATATGGGCGCACGCCATTCATGCGAAGCTTTTCTTTTTTTGTTGTTGTAATACCGCACCTCTACAGTCTACACCTCTAAATCTACACTTAAATCGATCTACCAGAGTATATTTGAGACAGTAAACTAACCATACTTCTTTTTAAATGAACGTCACAAAATCTGAAAGAGAAAAGTCACCCTAGAGAAGGATATAAATTATGAGCAGCAAAAGATCTTGATGGCACGCAACGCAATTCATTTTCACCTCACTACGATAAAGTTGCGAAAATTTTTTAATTTATTAAGAAAATTTTATGAACAGGTTTCTTTCATTACAATATTTTCATTTTGATTAGATTTTCTTTAAGATTGATTTTAATATTTTATGGTCTGTGAAATTTTCCTAATTTCAAGGTCTAATTAATATTACTAAATTAAATAATATTTATTACATAAATTAGTATTTAATTGAAAAACTAATTCAAATAAAAGACCCACAATAAATATTTGTATCTACCTACTCGATAAATTCTTTGACCAAAAATAAATATTTAACAATTTTTCAATGTGATTTAAGTATTTCAAATTATGCACAAATAAAGAAAATAAAAGTTACTTCTATAAAAATTAATAAATTTTATTTTAGTTATTTATTTAAATTAATATAAATTTACATTAATTATTTTTCAAATTATATTAATTTATTTATAATTTGTCTTTAACATAAATTCATAATGGTAAATGTATTTTATATTTATTAAGATTTTCATTTGAAAAAAATTTCAGATGCCATAAAACTACTGCAATTTAGATAGACATTAATTTTTTTCAATAAAAAATATTTTCCAATTTTCCATTACCAACTAAAAAATTGAATTAATATTTTAATATTTTATGCGGTTTTCTATCTTTATTGTGGTCAATAATAATTTTTATTTAATGGTTATTATTTAGTTTATCAATAATAAATGGAGAAAATGTAAATTCTATTTTATGGTATCAATTTACGTTTTATAAGATTGAAATTTAATATTTTTTGTGTGGATTAAAATTGTTAATTTATATAAGATAATATCGATTTATAGTTTCAGAATCTCCAGACAGAATCTATATTCGAAAACTTAAATTCAGATGTCAAAATTATACATAATCCTTGCAAACCCATTAACAAACCAAACCTAACAATGTTGCAATCAATTATTTAACATTTTATAAACTATTTATTAGCCAACCCATAAAGGCTATTTAACACTTAACATAATAAATCAGCAAATCATAAACCAATAAAAATTTTGCAATTTTAAATTGTATTTACAAATAAATTTTTCACATCCTGACAAAAAAAAAATTCATTTTATAAATTATATCGTCAACATTTTAATAAATTTTACAATTTAATTAATAGTTATTATATCATTTTAATCTATATGGATAACAGAAAATCGTTTCTCCTTGTATGCATATAATGTTCCATTATATCTCTTTATTTTATAGTTCCTTTTGGCAATTCACAAATTCTAAAAGCATAAAAAGAAAAAATACTCCACAATTTCGTTTCACTTCATTAGATTAAAATCATTAAGTAAATAAATTAACCACCTACTCTTGTTTCGTGAAACGAAAATGCGTTTTTTATTTCCTGTTTTATGCACCCAAGCATATATACACCAATTACTCTATTAATGCGATCGTTACAACAGTATTACAATTGCAAGATCATTTAAATCCCCTCTAGGGCCGCCTTATAAAAACTATTTACGATAATTTTGTTTAAATATATTAAATAAATCTGAATTCACGGCATAAATGTCTCAAGTTTTGGACTATTTTGCCCAGAATTATGTAAAATCTATGTATAACCAGTTTATGGTCCACTAAAAAAAATAGAATTAACTATGTATATACTTGAAACCACATCCTGTGATTTAGAACTAAATATGTAAGATAAATTTTTTTAGTTTATCTGTTGGGATAACTTGAGAATCAATTTGTGGCCAGGGAGTAAATAAGCGTTTAATGTGTGGCGGCAGAATACAAAAACAATTATGTGGTGCAATAACCACCTTGAACAAGTGACAAACAACATTAAAATTTTTTTAGAATCTTTATAGAAGTTGGGGAGTTTGCGATAAAAATGAAAAGAATAAAGTAATAAGAATTATAGCTTTTGTAGGACAGGTAAGAGTAGAGACATGTTTTTAGGTGTACACTTAGTTTCAGTGATTTGAAGAATTCAAAATCTAGTGTTAAACTTTCTTGCATATAACTTTATTTGACAATTTCTCTAAAATAAATTTGGTTGCGATGAATTTTCCACAATGAATTTTTCTGAAATGATCTTCTTTTCACAAATTAATTTGATGAATATCCTGAACATATTACATTTCACACTATTAACATCAAATTTTTCATTCTTGGAATTCCTCTCTCGTTTTGGTATAACTGCAATTATAGCCTTAAGTCCTTATCTACAGAAAGATATTCACTTAAATTACTACAAATTTAATGCCTCAAAGGATATAATCAAAGTAAAACAGTTGTAATAAAATAAACTGCATATTTTGCAGCAAAAAAAAACTAATTCCAATGATTATATATTTTAGCTTCTTTTTTTTACCGGACTCTTTTAATAAAGAAACTATCAATTTAATGGCACGCAAATGTAACATAAAAAAATATGATTGTAACATGCATTTTTGAGACTTGTTGTCCAATAAAATTATAAAAATTTTACTTCAAAACTTGATTATTACCTTCAAGTCATTTTTAATAATAATTTATTTGATTTTAAAAGAATATTTATAATAAAATATTTTATAATTTTTACATGGCGACACCAAGCACTTAGAAAAAATCGAAGAATTTGTCTTGTATAGTAGAAACTGTCTTAAGAGATTTTTGTAATGTAGCGGGGGCGCGCAAACTAAACATCACATATGGTTAAAATCAGATAATATAGTTTATTTGTTTTTATTCACGAATCTAATAAATTATCACTTCCTGTTTGATCAAAAGGAAATTCATTTAAGATTTATTGTAATATACAATTTGAAATTTTCCATTTTCAAAGTCGATCTTACCTGGATCCAATGACAATGACATGACATTACTAAATAAAGTCAATGCACATAATGCTATAAATTGTAATCCAAAATTCTTCATATTTTCCAATTTCGAAAAATTATGATATTTGCAAATATATCTTTGTAGTTTTATGCCAGGCTATTCGCCTAAAGCACGTTATTTGGCGCTGAGACCCTAGAGTGTGGGTCGGGAAATCTGTTTTATTTTGTTTCTTATGTTGTTTTGGAATATTCTTTAATATTTGTTCTGGAAAGAGAAGAAAATATTCATGTTAAAAATTATAAAATTAAATTTACAAAATGTAATTAATAATTTTTTTAGTAAATTTGATTTAATTAAAGAGAAACTTGATTTTGGTTATAAGATGATAATATAAATAATTTCCATAAGTGCAATATTTTAGAGTGGGTGATATATTATTGCAAATTGATTGGGGGGGTGGGGTAATAAATAGTCATTTAAATATGAGAAAATGGATATATGGTAAAGTGACATTTCTAAATAATTTATATAGTAAATATTTATAATTGATCCAATTTTCTGAAGGAGTATGCAAATTTGTTATAAAAAACGTTTAATTTTAATTATATAGCTGTGTCCAATGATTAAACAATTCGAGTAAAGTAGCGAAGATTATAAAAAATTATCTACAAGATGAAAATTTTTCTTTAATAATAAAAGACCATTTCATAATTTATCATATCCTGACGTATAGCAAATAAATATCAATTATTACGAAACACTTGTACATTAAATGACTTTTTATTTCCATGTTACTGCCAATTTTTATCATAATCTTTTTCATATGATAAATAATGTCGTCGTATACAAATCTTCGAGATGATAGTAAACAAAAAAAAGGTCAAGGAATGTGAAATAGAAAAAGGAAAACTAGCAAAACTTGACTATAAAATGTATTTTTTTTCTTACAAGAAAAAAAAAATACCTTTTTAGTAACCCGCTTTTTATGCCCTGCTGATTTTGTGTTGATTGCACATTTCTTAGGTATATACACAGTCTAAGTAAAGGTGTAAACTTTTGAAGATTCTTGCCGCATTCCAGTAACATAATTTTACGTAATTTCTAGTTACATATAAAGCGTAGACATGTAAACTTCTTCGTATATGCCTTGATTAGTTATGGTAGATAAGTCTCTAGTGCAGTATGTCTATATGTAGCTATAATACTGGTTTTTTTAGGGATTTATGGAGACATTGGATTGCATGGTGGTGAATGTTTCTTTATCATAGAGAGATATGGGGTTTATCGCGTGCAGAGTTTGTAGACAGTATTATCAACAAACATACTGTAAAAATTTTAGTTAAATTATTCAAATTATTCAAATCACAAGGATAGTAAAAAACTAAGTTGAAAATCATTTTGGGTAAATATTAATTATGCAGATTAACATTTTAAAATTGTTACAGTGGACATTAATTTGTGCTACTACAGATTGTTTCCGAACAATTGAGTACTCACAAGATTCAGTTAAAAGTAAAAAATTCAAATTGTATAATATTATTCTAGTTGATTCAATATTTTTACTGAAACTAACAATGTTCTCTAATTTTTAATCTTAATAATTTTTCCTAAATCTTCACAATTTCCTGACCAAAAAAATTCTATGCAAATAAAGATATTTGACTACTACCGCAGTTTATATCCAATCTATCTTTTTTAAGCATTCATTTAATTCAAAGACTATTAATTAAGTCTATTATAATTAACTAGCATAATGATAATAGACAGTATATAAAATTAAAGATCCTTTTAAATATGAATTTTAAATACTGTCTCGCCATTAAATGATAATCCTTGCACAAGGTCAAATGTAATATTTTTCATATATATATTTTGATCGACTATCATATACAGAGAGAACTATAATCCAACTATTACTATGCCGACTTAATAGGAGGTCTGATCGTGACTAGAGGCATACTTAATCTTCTGCTTTGTAACACAACCAACGTTTTTTTCTTATGAATATAATTCTTAAGTATGATAAATTAAATGTTATTTATAATAATGAAAAGAAAATATTATTTAAATTATATGAGAATTCTGAAGAATCGAGTTTGTTTGACAAATACTTAAACCTACAAAATGATCGCATTTTTTCATTTTTTTTTGTTGTTCTGTATAAGAATAAATAAGGAAATTTGTGATGATAACCAGTTGTTAAAGAAGATCTTAAAAAATAATCTTATACTATGTAAACATTATTTAATGTTCTTTACAGTACATAAAAGTTTAATTTATATGGAATTTTACTAATGATATTGAACTTAAGATGATTTATTGTTCTTCTGACAATTATATGACAATTTAGGAATTTTGTATATGGACGATAATTTTCAAGGTTCTTCTAATAAAGAATATGCCATCAATTAAAATCTTAAATATAGTTTAATTCAATTGTTAAGAAATTTGTTGTGTTAAATTTTTAGTAAGTTTTACATCTTGAAATTAGATAGATTAAATTAAATTCTAATCTAGGAGCGTAGAGGTGTCTCAGTTATTTGACTATAGGCTCATTGTCCCTCTATGCTCTGCCGTTTCATTTTCGCGTAGACAAAATTTATATAAATTTGATTACCGCACGGGCCATAGCCAAATCCCTTTCCGTACATCAAAATCGTTTAAAGAATTTCATCAAATTTTTTTTTAAGAATTAAATATACTTTCGAACAAAAACGATTATGAAACTTACAACAAATCTGTAATTAACTTGATTTTTTATTATATAAAATAAAAAAAATACCAAAACACCACCATTTTTCTTTCTTAAACTTTTCAATCTACAAAATAAACTCTTTTTGTTTGGCATTTCCGAATTTTATAAATAAAAGATTTTATATTTTTATTCTGTCATTAATTAAGAAAAGTGATAAATTTTCATTATTTATTTATTTATTTATACACCCATATATTCATGTTTCACAGATTTGCTTTAAAATCTCTTTTTCCTCTTCTGTTTTGGGTTCAAAGATTTTTCTGTCCAGCATGACAGCTAAAACAGATGTCCCTGACATGTTATATATCAGCGAACACTTAAAATTCCCATCTCGATGCATTTTTTTTATATATAAGATAATTAAATTTAGTTTGAAATTAATTTTTAGATTTTTTTATAATTATTATTATCTTCATCTAAATTTAACCTTCTATGAGATTTTGATTTGATGTTATGAGGGAAAACGTGCTCTTCGATATTTTGACCCAATTAATTTCAGTATTTATAATGTTGATATTAAATTGTCATGTCATTATATTTTCTGACTTATGATAAAAAGTATAAAGTATAATATAAATAAAAGGGATTTTAAAAATTTAATATATTAAAGAAAATATGTGTTGGGCATTGGTTAGTGATCACAAAAGTCTAATATAGAGTTGGAATACAATTAAAATTTAAAGTAATTTATGTTCTGCAGTGCAGAAAAATTATATTGAACAAATATTGCAATATGAAAAATATTTGAGCAATTGAATTGGTTCGATATTCGTAATTTGTGGCGTCATTTTGTATTGTCAAAGTGGTCACATAGCTAAAAAAACAATGTTTCCCAAACAGAATTATCAAAAAAAAACTTCGAAAGTTCTGCAATGCTTCAATAATAGCTAAAAATTTCAATTAATCGCTCTCCATCCATAATAATATTTCTACAAATTTTATTTCATTTAAATTTTAACAACTTTTTATAACTAATAAATTTTTTATCAAATAAATCTAAAATTTGTTGTCTTGGAATTGAAATATTCAATTTGAAATTTTTCAATTTACATAAAAACTAGGACATTCTTTTTAGTGATTTGTATTTTCAACGCATTCAAACATAAGTATATAAAAAAGCAAAGAAATGTCATTAAAATTTATGCTGGTCTTTAAATGATTTTTCGTATTTATTATTTTATGCTGTTGAATGAAGAATGATGATTAAAGTGCGTACCGTACCAGAAATATAATATAATAAAATTATTTTTTATGAGAACATAACAAAAAACGGACAAAATAATAATATATGTAAGTGAAGAGTTTGTTTTGGCTTTTTTTTTATCGTAGGTGTTACGTTTTTTGTTTGGGGGGCTCTCGTTAAATTGATAAATTACTTGGCGCCGCATGATCAAAATAAAAAAAAAAAAATTCCGTATTCAAATAAAAATTAATAAAATAAATTTTTATTATTACTTTATTTCATTTTTTTTCTATGGTGTTATCAGATTGACTTGGGGCGGTAAAATGGTAAATCATTTTTGGATATGAAATTCTGTTGTCGGTTTTCAAAATAAATTTTAGTTTTTTTTCTTTTTTATTATCACCAAAAGAAAGAATTTAAAAAAAAAGTGTTAAAAAAATAATATTTTTAGGTTATCATAAAATTTGTATACATAAAGACCAACTTTTTTTAGATTTGCAATTAAAAAGCATTCATCATGTCATTATAATATTTAATTATTTTTTAATAATCTTTTTTAATGGAAAATTAATGAAGAAAATTTCATATTCAAAATATCAAACAGAAAATTTGATAGAAAATTTGTTTGCGTTAAAGATCGGTCAGAATAATTAACAGGATTTGTGTCATATTTATCTGGATTACAGATCACTTTATTCAATTAAATCAATCCAAGAAAATTTTACTTTACTTGTACAGCCCAACGAGGGCCTAGGTTTACCTCTTTTTTGTTATAGAGAAATCTTTAAATCTATTTAAGTTTTAGTTGCTATTCTTATACTCTTACTATCAATGTTCGTTGGTAATTGATTAAGTTAAGTGTTACAAGTTTTATTACTCATCTCGGCAAATCTATAAGAGTGATAAATTAAAATTTATTTCCCAAGAAGAATATTGGGCCTTCTTATGATTTAAGTTCACTCAAAGATTGCAAAAAGTATCTTACATATTACATTATACTATTAACTACAAAAAAAAAATATCTAATCGAAATAAATTCTTTTTTATTCAATATTGAAATTTAATACTGTTGAGCATAAAAATAATATTTACACAATTAACTACATAATTACATAAATTAAAATATACATAAATTTTAAATACTTATACAACAAAAAAAATAACATTTCCGTTTATGATTTTATGATAGTTTCAACATAAAGGATCAAATTACCACCAAGTAAAAATTTGAAAATTTCCTTTGATTTCTTTCTTGTTCTCGTGTTGTACATTAATTCCGACAATCGCGTTTTTTTTTTGTTTTGTAACTTATTTTTATTTATTTTTATTAGCTATTTAAAAAATTTTTATATGATATTTTTTGTTCACTTTATAAATCAACATTTTTATATTTATTAAATAAATAATAGAAAATTTATTAGATATTTTCTATTTACGATAAAAGAATTTCTATTGTTATTCAAATATTTTTTATCCTCTCTAAAAAAAAATCGAAATACCATAAAAAAGGTTTAAAATTCCAAAACTCCTTTTCACATTTCCTATAGGTGGATTTAAAAAAAGGTAAAAAATATCTAACAAAAAAAAAAAATAAACTTCCCTCAAAAATAATTTTCAATAGATTTGACAAAAAAACACAAAACTATATCAGAAGAATTTTTTAATATGTAACGAAAAGATGTTGAAATTTATGTTAACATGAAATTAAATAAGGTCCATTTCAATTGTAACATCATGATCCATATAATATAGCAAGTATAGAGAGTGCATAACTTTATGTTTTATATCCAAATAACATTAATATGATTTTGTCTTTCTTGTTTTCTTTAACAGAAAAAAAAATATGATGTTGAATCTATTATACCTCTACATACATAAATGATCTGGAAATCAACTTTACCCACGCGTAAAATTTTCATTTTCTTTTTGTATATAAAGAGACACACTTTTTGTGCCCAGGTACACAATCACTTTTATTATTTAGTTTTGAACGAATATTTTTTGGAGGAGGATTTAACAAAATAGAAGTTGGACTAAAGACGACGGACGGCCCAGGTGTGGTATACATAAGGAAATATTTTCAATATGTATGTTTGACTTGTGCTCGAAAGGTGATGTTCTTGTCTTTTTTTGTTTAAATTTTGTTCAAAAAGGTTTCAAGAGCAGAGCATATAAACCATAATGATTGTGGGCTTGGAATTTAAAAGATTTTGTTGTTGTTGGTGGTGTTGTTACATTGTTGATTACATTTAAAAATATTTGTCACAGTTGTTCCTGGTGTCACTTTGGGTATATTATGTATAGATCTTTTGGATTTAATGTAATCAAAAATATTATTTTGTATGGTAATTACAAAGTACATGCAAATATAATTTAAGGAATTCTTTCGGTAATATTATAGATAAATCAGAAATGTTGTTGAGAAGTTTGTATTTTTATATTAAAAGAATTAAATTTTCTAAAAAGTTTAGTTAACTTACAAAAAACCTAGAATAAATGTTGTTTTTATTTTCACACGAACTCATTTTTCAGGTTGGTTAAAAATATAGAAATCTTTGTCCGATATTTATGTACTATATACGAAATTAAAGATTGAAATCTCTGTTTTCAGAATCTATATGGTTTTTTATTATGTTATAGTACATTGGTGCACTCAAAAGGTGGGTCCCTAATTGAAGAATTTTTTTCAACTTTTTTTGCTATAAACAACTTTGCCCAAATTATAGCAAAAAAACCTTACTTAGTTTCAAAAAAAGAACTTGAATGCTAAAAAATTTCATTACGCAGCATAAGAAACTATAATAAACTCATAAATTACATGTACATTTTAATTAAAAAACATTTTCTCTAACAACCATTAGTCTAAAAAATTTCTATTTTCAAAAATTATAATCAACATTATCTTGACAGGAAATCAATTTGATTGTCAAAGAATATCATTAAAAAAAATATATTTTATTTTTGATTATTCCATTCATTTCAAAAATAAATTGAATAGCATAACAAATTTTCCTTTTTTTTTATTTATTTTTTAAAAACTTTCCACCTAAACTTTTCAAAAATAAACCAATCAAAATATTTCATTACTTATTCGTCTTTTTTTCTACTCGTTGTTGGTTACTTGTACTTTTCATTAAGATATTTTAAAATGTTACAAATAATAAATAATAAAATGAAAAAAAACTGAACCACAAGCGATAAAATTTTCTCATTAATCATAAACATAAATATTTTTGTTGTTTGTACATAAAATCGTTAAAAAATGTTCTGACAAAATAATATTCCGACAAACAAAATTTTGCACACATTTTTAAACTAATGGTTTTTCAATATATTTCTAAAAAGGATTTTTCACCGCCGCATCTGATATTTCGGATCATACCGTAACAACTGGTGCCGCAATTTATCCATTATGCAAAGTCATTGTGATCCACATTAGAATTTTTTCAATAAAATAAAAAAAAATTTTTTTAATCTAAATTATCCACTGACTCTTTACCACATCAAAATGGTTTACTTCCCTGGGCAATTGAGATCTTATAAAAAATGTATTTAGCTTTATAAACATTCACTTGTTATGGTTTTTGTCTAAAATGGAATCAAAATTGATTGAATGATGAGCATAAAGTGGAGTACTTAATACAAAATTTACAATGACCATGAAAGATGGAATCTTTAAAGGAAAAAAATTATGATTTTGCTTCTGGTGTTTTGGGAATAATAATAATAATAATAATAACCGAAACGAATAAGAGTATTATAGTGGAAATGAATGAGTTTTAACAAAACATCGATAAAATATTCAAGTGCCATGCACTTTGTGAGTTGGAATAAAAAAAATTTATTAAGTGTAAAGTTTTTTTTTCGATTTTGATTTTGACAAGTGGTTTTCATTGAAAAAAAGGTAATAATTTTTGATTAATTATTTCATATTTTGTAGGTTAAATTTTAATTGAAAGGAGAAATTCAATTCTTTGGAATGTTATAATAGGAAAAATTCATGAAATTAACATATTACTAAAATGATATGCTCAAGTAAATAGAAAGAATATTCTTAATAGTAATTTAAATGATGGGACAGGAATGATAAGTCGTTTAAATAAGGGAGACTTGGCAACTAGAATGCTAGAATTTGCTACAAGATCTAAAAATTATGCTGGAATAAATAAAGTTTAAAGATTACTTCCACCCAGCGGTTTAATTCTAATCCAGAGGGCAAATGATTGAGTTTGTGAAATATGTTATATAAAGAAAGCTCGATTAATTTCTGGGAATTACATAGGCGATATAAGATAAATACCCATTTCTGGACCTTTCGGAAGCATAAAATTTAAAATTTTAATTTATTTTAATGAGATAGCTTTAAATTATTTCAATGACCTTCTCATTTTACAGACTATAATCAAAATTAAATATTAAATTAAATTTTACACAATATCTTAACATAAATAACTATGTATACAATTTCATATACCAAAAAAAAACATAAAAATTTACCATAACAATATGAAAACTATTAACACAAAAATAATTTTATTTTTTATTCACTCTAAACAAAATAATCACTCAATAAAAATTGTCACAACGAAAAAAAATGTTTACTAATCCACATTTAAGCTTTTATGTACACACCCAAATCCAAAAAAAAAAATCATAATTCAATTAATAATCTGGAAATTTATTGATCAGTTTATTTATGTTTATGCTCTACAGAATGAGCAAATATTTATTAGCATAATTTTATAATAGATCTGAAGGCAACATAAAGAAAAAAAATCATAATAATTTCTGTCAAATAATTTTCAGTGTTACAAATTCCCCAAAGTCTTATTATATCGCTATTCACATGTTACGCGCGTTAACTATCTAATAAATTTTTTGTGTTTGTCGAACAATGAATTGTTGTTTTTGTTTGATTGATTTCGATTGAATTTTTGATTATAATCATGTTTCGTGTTACATGTAACATAATCTCTCTTTATGCACCACCGATAACAATCAATCTTATAGATATTTAAAATATTTTTAAATCTGAATGTGATTTTTTGTTTTGTGGTTTGTTTGTGTATTAAAAGCGTAAATTTGACAATTTTTTTTTGTTATCCCACGATTTATAAAATAATAATAATAATTTTTCCTATTTTATGATAATATTGAATTTTCCATTCAATTTTCTATATCCAATACTCAATTGTTTATTTCCGATTTAATTGTTTGTGTGTCGTTTTTATGGTGACCGTGAATTTTAATGTCATCTTTCCTATGAAATTCTGTTTATTTTGGGTATTATAGGAAAATTAAATTGTGTACCTATGTGTTTTTTTGGTTGATTGAATTTTCTTATTTTTGATTATGCTTTTATGTTATGTAACAATAACAAAAATCATAGAAAACATAAAAATAAATACAAAAGGAATAGAAAATAAAATAAATTTTCTATTGTTTATTTTATAGAAAAATTAAAATCAATTTTTTCATTTTGATTATATACAAATTTGATTGTTTAGATTAAAAATTGGAAATGATTGATTTTGGTTATTATAATTTATACTATTTATAATTTATTTCGATTATCCTTGTTCTTGGTAGGATAATTGAACTAAGTGACAATGACAATATAATGATAATATAATATTTTCGGGCCAAATTTGTCTTTGGAAATTACAAATTCGTCCTTGCTTTCTTTAATTATTATTGCCATTAAACTACTATTGAACTGAACAATTTATTTTATAGTGGAATTAAATTCTCAATTCGAAATTGAAAAAAGACTTTTTCGATGGAAATATATTCGAATTTGTCCTGAAAATGCAACATAATTGCAAATACAAACCAATGAATTATATTAAATCCCTCCAAAAAGACAATTTTTAGCTGTATAAACTATTTAATTGAACCAAACTTTAGTTTAACGATAATGACATAAATATCCTTAACCCATTAAAGACTTAATTTCAATTTTAATTTCAAAAAATTATAAATTTTGTGACTATAAAAAGATTATTCACAATAATTATTAATCAATTCTACAACAAATTCAAAATATTTCCTTAATTTTCAATAATTATAAATATCAAAATATAAATTTATTATATAATTGTAATTTAATTTCGATTTTATTCCAGTATTAATAAAATTCAAATATTCAAATTAAATGATCAATTAATTAATAATTTTCAATTTAAATATAATATGTATAATAATTGTGCAGGATTTTATGATAATATAAAATTTAATTCAATAATAAATTAAATTAAAATTTTCTATCTAATCTAAAAGTGTGTCATAAATGATCTGCACAATTTTCCATATTTAAAATAATTATACAATTAATTATTATACTCGTATATGATCATATAAATAATTAAAAAAACTTGAAAATTAAATTTTCTAATTTTTTATTATATACCAATATAGAAAAACGCCTGCACATAAATTTTATCAATATTAATTATCAAACCACACCAAATAAAAAAATATTGAATCAATAAATGAAAATTAATATTTTATATACCACAAAATAAAATCCCAGAAAAAATGATTTAAATACTTTGAAAAACTAATAAGAAAAATCAATTTTAATATTTATGGGGATAGAAATTTTCTTGTATAGTTTACAGCTTATAATTTACAATTAATATTATTTTATTTAAAATATTACTTTCAATATTTTTTCAAACATTTATGTTAAAATAAAATATATACATTCATTTTTTTTGTTCAGTACTCTATCCTCTATGGTAGCTAGAAAAAAAATCAATAAAATAATTAAATTTACGTTTCACTTTCATCAATAAATTAACATAAATATTTATTAGGAATTCAATTTAAACGCCATGCAATTCAGATAGGCGCATTGATTTTTTTTTGTGTTTTTGCAGTCTCATCATATCGTATTATCGAAATCTGTGAAACTTTGATGATGGTATATAAGTAGTTTACTTGTCTCTGATGATGATAATCTTCAAGAATGAATAAAAATTTGTAATGATGATCTCAACTTACAATGTGTATTTCAATATTTAATATTACACATATAAAATTAAGGCATTGACTATGAACCCCATGGAGGGAACCTAGTTATTTTCATGGTCGATTTTTGAGATTTTAATAATTTAAATATTTTTAATTTTTTTTTGTGTTCAAATTTGAAGAAGACATGAGTTGAGATGTAAATTATGTTATTCGATCGATAGCCAACAGCGAAGACAATATACGAAGAGTAAACTGAATTTTTTCTTCAATGTATTATGGCTGGGTTCAATTAAAATGATATTAATATTATATTTATCGTATATTCTAAATAATATTGATCTGAAAACTATGAGGGAAAAGTGTTTGGATTCTAATAATCAAAATATAGAAATTAAGATAGAAAATTTTAAGTGTTTTTGGCTAAAAATAGTATAATATTTTTCCCCTATAGAATTTTTCCTCAAAAAATATGATTTTTTTGATATAATGTAAATTTGAAAGTGAAACTTATAAATTTAAATATTTTATAGCATATAAATTATTATTAGCTCTTTACCTACCATAGAATATAACATAAGTAATTGAACATTATTTTTCGTCTAATTACTCAAAAATTCATTACGTTCCTATTACTTTAATTTAAGTGGTACGCAGCCAATAAAAAATTCATAGCTTTAACCAAAAAGTCTGATATAAACGAGTACCATAACTAATCATCATCACTTATCATTGATTACACTTAAAAATCATAAATTATTATTATTATTATTCATTTGATCATTATTCATTTCAACTATAATTATAATTCATTTTGTTTTTGAATAATGTTAAGTAATATTTGCAGAATCATGACAACATTATCTCAATTCTTCCCATGTTGTAACAGAGAAAACCAATTTGTCTATTATTTATGTAAATTGAACATCAAGAATATAAACTTCAATAGAACAAACAATCATTTAAAAATTGGTTATTATTGTAGGTGGAAAAGATGATAAATGATTTATAATATGATTTTCAATAGAAGAAAATTTATATATGAAAATGTTTTATTATTATTATAAGAAGTGAACATATAAGAAAATTATGAAAATGATTTATGATTGATAAAAATTGTGGAGGAAGTTAATTTTATATGTATAAAAAAATGAATGTTTAATTATAAATTAGAAGTTTTTTTCCACTTTTATGGTGAGGAAGGATAATTTATTTACCCAGTTGATGTAATTTTCATTAATTTTAGTAATTTCTTCTCTTTGATCAATAGATTGGTTAATAAATTAGTAATAATATTGAATATTAAAAAATTTCCATTAAAGTTGCATTCGATTCATTTAGGCAAAACAGAGAGCATTAATATAGTAAATGAACAATAAGGATAAGGGAAAAAAAGCAAAAAGAAAGATAGATTTAAGAAAGCTTAACTTTATCATAATTCTGAGACCAAATAGAGCTAGGATTAAAAATTCCACCTGAAGAATGAAGAAATCCAAGTTATTGAAAAGAAACTAGATTTAACAATACTAATAATAGACTACAACTAGCTTCAGGCTTCAGAATGATGAAAAAACGCTACTGCATTCCATCGCCGTTATCAACTATTATTATAATTTAAGAAAGAAAGAAAACGAAGTTAAATAAATTTTATACACTAAAAATCTACAAAAGTGACTAAGATTTATATATCTAGGGTCAAGGCCTATATCTCATAAAGATTTCCTTATACTAATTTGTAATTAAACTTTGAAGACAAATAAATGAAAATTTCAAATACAGAAATGTTGGATAAGTTTTCAAGAAAAATGAAAATTGTATCTTCATAATTATGTAAAAAAATCATAAAAATTTAAAATTATTTTTTACCATAATATTCTCTATAGTAAAATCCACTAAATTTTATTTAAAAATTTGATGTTATACAGAAATAATCACTTGACTAATTAACTAGTGTAACTAGTATTTTCTTCACCATTAAAAAAAATCAAACTTTTATTGGTTAATTTTTCGCCCAATTGACTGACATTTATTATAGTCAATTTAAACTATAAAAATTTTCATATAACATTTATTTTTACACAGATATCTTCACTTTAACCACATAAATAATTAATTATTGCTCATTAAATTGTTTTTTCGCACACACACACACGACAAAAAAAATGATCATTAAGTAAATTTTCCTTCTTTTTTTTATTAATTAATTAATGAAGTGTGAAAATATCAATTTAAATTTTTTTAATGATTTTCATCATTCACATTGAAGGAATATAAAATATCAAAACGATCAACGCAAGAGATCATGAATTTTGCAACCGTTTTGTATTTTTTTTTAATGTTAAATTCGCGTGTGTTATTACATTATTTATTACAAGCAAAAAAAAAACATAAACGGATAACAAACCACAAATCATCAACGTTAATTATCCTGGACCTCAAACAAAAACAGATTTGTAAAACAACCAACTTTTCCTTGATTAATTTTGTCCCCCCGAAACCGAGTCACAGAACGTTTATAGGAATCAAATTTATTTTGATATCATGGAACACGGAAAATTTTTTCTTTTGTTTTGAATCGAGAGCGATTTTTTTTTTATTTAACACGTCTATTCGTTACGATCGTTCAAACTAAATTAAATCCTCAAACCAAAAACTGAAAAAATCATAGTAAAAATGTTTTTAATAAATACGAAAAAAAACCCGATCAACTACAAAAGCGTGGATGTAAAAAAAAAACAAACTTGTCGGTTGTCAGCGTTTTGTGTTTGTGTGTAAGTTGAGTGTGGTTGAAAGTGTGATATAGCATTTTATATAATAGAGTGATTGTGGTCTGGATACTGTATCTCTGATCCACCTCTTCCGATCGCAAAACTTTTCATTATCCAAATAGTTTTCAAATTGGAAGACAATTAAAAATTATGTCCTCTGATTCTGAAAAAGTGTATAGAAGGATATTTTTATGTAGCTAACTACTTGAAGATAAACTGAATATGGAATTTGCTATGATGACAGAGAAGACCTGATACTCCAATAAACACACTCGTATCGTATAGTAATAATAAAAAAAACTGCGATAGTTAAGAGTTCCATAAAATAGAAAAAAATAACCAAATGTTCAAAAGTATTTTTATGTTGAGTGTTTTTAACAAAACGCCTACGCGTTTTAGTCGTTTTTTTTTTCTTCTGAAAATTATCGTTTTCAAATTTATATTCAGATTTTTTTCTCTTAATATTTCGATTTCTTTTAGGTTTTTTATATAAATACAAAAAAAGTATTAACCTCACCTATGATTTGAATGAACGAACAGTGGCAAAGCAGTTCTTTAGTGTTGGATATACACCGAGAAATTTATTAGAATAAATAATAATATTAGTTTATTTGTGGTTTGATTAGAAACGTTTTTTTTGAATGATTTCAAAGTTATCGAAGTGTTGAGAAGAAGACAGAATGTGTAATTGATTGCAATTTGTGATCTACCAAAAATTATATGAATTTCCTAGTCAAAAAGTTGATTTTACAAACGAGCCACTTCAGCTGCGACTATAGAATTATCAACTTAGCCACATACTATCATTGAATTGGTTTTAAATCTGATTTATAACAAAAAAGGAATCTACTAAATATTTTTAATTAATTTATTCAGTATTACTACCATACCTTTTTTGACTAACCATCTAAATCCACCTTAATATCTACATGTATAGATATTTTCATAAAATAAAATTCACTAATAAAAAAAGAAACTTGAAAATGTTGTGTAGTTTTTAATATCACGTCTATACTCATATTAAATTAAATTTAAATTTGTGATTTCAGTGGTCATTTTTTATTAAATCATGATCAACATTAAGAAACTGTGAAATTCCATTAAAAAACATATTTTATTTATATTTACTTTTATATTTAAAATAACTTGAGCAAAAAAAAATGTCATAAAATTTTAAAATTATTTACACGAATAATTATTTATACAAAATGAGACACAGATCTTCATAAAACTGACTCATTAAATGATCAGATTTTTATCATTTTGCAAAATCTTATTTATAAAATTTATGTTTTATGAGCATATTGTCATTTATTGCACAAATTATATATGCAATAAATTGATGTTTCGTTGAATTTTTAATTTTTAGATAATATTAAACAAGGACCAATAATAATTTTATAATTAAATTATTGAAATTAAAATATAATTGTTCAAATAATTTTATGATCTTTTTTTATTATATCTGAGTTACTAATCAGAATTTTTATATTTGTGGTTTCTGCCACCAGATGGTTCTGCTTCTGCTTCTGCTTCGAAAAAAAGTAATATGCGAAGAAATTGAAAAAATTAAAGTAAGGAAGGGAACGTTAATCTAGTAAAAAGCAGAACAAAATTCATAAATAATAGATGATAAGTAAGAAACTCTACCTATTACACCAAAACCACTTTAATTTTCATTACACTTGATTAAATTTGCAAGAAATTAGTACTATCATTAAAATTAAATATTTCATATACTTTCTCAGTAACTATTCATAATGATTATAACCTAAACAATATTTGAATTAAACATGAAAAATTTCTATTTATTTTCTAAATATTTTTCACCTCTATATATATATTTGACCAACAAAACCAAAACAGCAATTTGTCACTATAATATTATAAACTAAACATTTCATATTATTTGACAAATTACAAATTTTCCAACTCAACAAAATGTTACATGAAATATTATCCATTTAACAAATCGTCCGTGAACTCCTACTGTGCAATTGCCCCACTAATAATAACGATCGCATATGAAACGATCATAATGAACCATGCGAACATCATATTATGTCGTGAATTGACTCTATTGCAGCATATATTTTATATCAGCAAATATTTATTAATAATAAATATAATTGATCATCTCATACCCAGCACCAATCTAATCACACACCTCAGCTGGAGTATTTCAATTTAAAACTGATATGAATTGTGCATCCAAGCTAAAATATTATATTTATTTTTTTGCTACTTTCGAATGAGATTAACCATGGATACCCAATGCGATAAAGGTGAGAGATCATATATAGAAAAATTTACACCTTTGTGATCAACAAGAATTAGTAAATGCTTCATATATATTGTATACAATGTGTTGCACATCATGCAAGTAAAAATTAGATAAGATGGGAAGTATGAGATCAGAATTGATTAAAGAACAACATCAACAGAATTATAAAAAAAAAAATACTAATTCAGGTGGGTAAAAATATATTAAAGGGGCAAACGATCAATGATCCATTAATAATAATAAATTTCGTTATTTTAATCATCTTTTATTTTTTATATTTATCAATTTATGTAGCAATGGGAACATAAATATCGAATTATAAATCTGATATGATAGCTTTGTCTTTGTTATGTTAAATAAGCTCAAATAATTTTATTTTTAGTTCATTAGTTCAATAAATTATAAGAAGATGTGTTAAAGAAATTATGATTACACTGAATAATGCGATTAAGTATGAAATTAATGATAATGATGAAGACGACAATGTGTAAAAACGATTAACTAATTTGGAGAAATCTGAAAGATTAAAAGAGTCAAATTCTGAAGTTATATAGTAATTAAAATTTTGCACACAACATTTAAGATTTGTCGAAAAATAATAATTATAAAAACATGACCTAAATTGCTGTAGAACGGGTTTGGTTTGAAGAATTTCAGAAATGATCTAAACATTTAATTTCCAGTTTAGTAATTATGACGAAAAATGAACAATTTAATTTGATAAAATAATGAATTTCAAATTTCTTTACATCTCTCATTCCATATCCACAATTAACTTTCAAGTGTTACACTAATCTTTCACTTCATCTTCTTTAAATTTCACACCAATCAAATTTTTGAAATAAATATTTTTCATTATTGTTTTTAAAAGTGATGATTTTTTTAAGTAACAAGAAACCAATTTTATATGCGTATACAAAAAAATGCTATGAAGACTTTTAATGTTTTGTTGGCTTTGCGTTAAACCAATAAAATCAATATTTATTAGTTAAACAAAAACAGATTTTTATTTAAGTTCGAAATTGAGACAGAAAATTATCAATCAAAATGAAATTTATATACAATAGTAAATATAGTAAAAGGTTTTTATTTTAGCATAATGCCACCTATTTATGGTAAATTTATAGAGAAATTAGATATTTTATTGGATTGATTTTAATTTCCAGGCAAACTGACACATTACCATTTAACTTTTTATAGTCATTCTTATATTAATTTAATTTTATGTTATTATAGTTTTAAAAGACAAATATTAATGCTGTCGTTGATGATTTTAAAAGGTGTTTCTGGTATTTTGTAATTTGAGTTTATTTCAATTGGATATTAATCGAAAAACTAGTTTAATTTTGCGGTTTTGTTATTATTGAAAATAATATAAATTTTATTGTGGTGACATTTGAAATTAAATTTGCGTTGGTGTGTAATGACAATTGAATCAACTATTTCCGATTCAATAATTATTATTTAACAAAAATTTATTAATTTTAATATAAATGACGTATATAATTGAGTTAGAGAATTATTTAATAATTTGTCAAGGTTATTTTACAATATGAAATTAGAATCACGAATTTCAACATTTATTTCAACATTTAAAGAACATTTATTCTAGGTTTTTTTTTTGACATTCTCCAATATTGATGAATTTGGTGTCTTTCGACGGGGAATTTTAATTAAAGTAAGAATATCCAAACCAATTCCAAATATCTTTAAATTTACCCAAGTTATAGCAAAAAAACTTGAAAAAAAAATCTACAATTAGGGAGCCACCTTCTGAGTGCGTCACTGTACTATAACACAATAAAAAACCAAATAGAATCTGAAAATATAGATTTCAATCTTTAATTTCGCATAGGGTACAAAAAGATCGGACGAAGATTTCTATATTTTTAACCAACCTGAAAGATTAGTTCTTGAAAAAATAAAAATAAAATTTAATGAACCAGTCTTTAAGCATTTCACCAAAAAAAATTAAAATTGCAAAGAACAAAAAAAAAGAAGAAGAAATTAATAAATAAATTTCCTTTTTCATTAAACAGTAGTCAACATATTGATATCAAATTACTTTTATGACACTATGACATTCTATACAAAAAGTAAATTCAAATCATCATACATAATATGTAATAAGAAATTCCAAGAAACTTGTTCACCCAAATATGGTAAAATATGTTTCTACTTCATCAACAAATATGGGTAAATAAAATCTTCCTATACATATTTGAATTTTTGAAGAAAATAAGAAAATAATTCCCGGTTGAGATATTCTTTGAAATTTTATTTTCCATAATATAAATTAATGTAAATGCGGGTAACCTGATCAAAATGGCATATCAAAAATGTGTAAATATATTATAGTATATCCATTAATATAACCATTTTAAAAGTTCTACCATAATAACAAGAATTGCCTATCATTAAAAGCCGCTTTTATGTTTTGGCTATAAAAAATCACTTCTAGATTATATCAAATAAGAACAAAAAAAAAATTATTATATTTATTCTTATTCCATATAAATATTGAACTATTAATATTTGCAATTTAAAAAAAAAAGTAATAATGTTTTTTTTTCTCATGTATCCATTTATAAAAGAAGATACTCGTTATGCTGTTTTGCAAAAAAAAAAATAATTACCAGAAGAACAAAATTTGCATAAAACAACAAAATCATAAAAGAAAATTAAATCTATATAAACAGAAATTACAATATTTTTTTTGTATAGTTGTTGTTAAGAAAAATGAATATGTAAATAATTATAATATTTTTAAATTAATAGTTAATAAAATTCACTGTTAAATTTTTTTAAAGTTATCCTGTAATTGGTATGTTGTTCTAATTGATCATATATTAGAATCAACATTTCGCCGATCATTCTATAAAATTTGCTCTCAACAATTATTCATTTACATAATCAAATATAATTTGTCTAGGAAATGATTTATTAAATTCTAGTAAAATTGTTATCCTTAGATGAACCATCATAATTTCAAGAGTCCTTTATATAATTTTCTAATTACAAATTCGAAATTCAATCTAAACAAAGTCACCACAATTTAATTTTGGGTATAAGGTTTACAATAATCATCATAAAAAATGAGGTGCATCAAACTCAAAGATTGTTCAATCATAAAGAAGTTTTTGGTTCCGAATCAATATCAAATCAGTAGGTCCAATTTGTAATAACAATTTCCTTGAAATGTCTATCGTCAAGGACCTATAATGTTCCACAAAAATTATATATATAAATATACTGGAAAATGAAATTAAATCTAACAGTGTAACAACTACACTATATCTCAACAAAAAAATAATGATCATACACTTTAATATTGTAATTTAGGATGTAAATTGCAGTCAATTTGTTCGATGGCGTTTTGTTGTACATAAGCATGCCACATATAATAAGCATTTTTGTGAAACATTCAATACATTTTGCCTCTAAAGTACAATTGAATAGAAACCGAACCGATTGTCGAATGGAGATTCCTTTAATTCCTTTTTCCATGTATCTGGAAGGCATATGTATTATACAATAAAAATAAAACATAATTACAAATTTCGTACAAGTTTTCCATCGCAAAGTTTCTCTTTAGTATAGAAAAATAAAAAAACTTTGATCTGTTAAAGATATGAAATCTTATTCTATATTTTGACCAGCATATAATTCTTTTATAGCGTGCGTATAGATCTTTTAAATTTTTGCACAGTAGTAGCGCAACATAAAGACATAAAACAAAACAGATTCGATTTTGGATTAATCTATCTATTTAAAACTAATCTGTATAAATTTTTTTCCAATTTTATTACATTACTAAACTATTTTGCTTTATATACGAATAATATGGTTGTTGGCATCTTTTTTAAGGATTATGCAAATTTCTCGTGTGTGGTACGAAATATAGTCACATGACCAAATAGATACAATTATACCCTTAAGAAGAAAAATAAAGAAGTTCAAATAAAGATAAATTTTTTATTTTAACTATGTTGGCGGGCGCTTAATATTTTTTGTATAGAGACTAAAATTGTAAAACCAAAACCAAAAAAAAAAAAATAATATAAACAAATTGAAAATAAGAAAATTCATTTTAATTAAGCAATCAAATTGATATCAATTAATTGTGTACCAAATGCAAGAAAAAAAAATCTTAATGGTCTGAATTTTTAATACACTACACAAATTTAGGTTGAAAAATTTACATAAAACTTGGTAGGGAATTAAAATTATGTATAAATAATTGAAATAATTTAAATTCGGCATTTACAGACAAATATATAATTAAAGAAATGTGGAATAAAAAGTATAATTACATAAGAACAAAATGGATTTATAGTAATTTGTAAATATTTATAGTAATTTCTATATATTTTGTTTTGATAAATCTTTCGATTTGAATTAATTGAAAGTAGCAATTAGCAGATTAATTAATTAATTATATGTTAAGCAATTATTTCAACAATATATTTATTTTTTTTTTCAATATAAATATTTAATAGAAAATGGAATACTTTTTAGAATTTATTAAGAAAATTATGCAGAAAGAGAAATCACTGAAAAATTTGTGTAATTCTTAAAGAATTTTTTAAAATTAACATATATAATTTAATTTAATAGAATATTTCGAAATTAAATTACATTTTTCCTTAAGACAAGCTCTACGAAAAGTGATTTATAACGCCAACGCATTATGGAAATTTAATTTTTGCATATAATATATTTTACACGGATGATAATGTTTCCATATGCTGAATTCACGATCGTTTTGTTTATTTTATTTAACAGATTCTTGGCGTTAATGTTAATCTAGTTTTGGGCTTTTTAGACCCCCCAAGGAAAATTTTTTTTTTTGCAATGATTAAATGAAGTTGAAAGTCATTTGAACAACCTTAACGAAAAAGTAAGCTTAAGGGACTCTTTATATAATATTGTTGAAATAAATTGATGAAAATAATAATTTATAAAACTTCCAAGAATTAAATTTGTTTATTTATGTTGTTTTTTTAATAATTTATTACTTGAAGTTATTTTTACTTAGTTCTGCGAAAGAATTTATATTAAATGTTTACATTTTAATAATGCAAAATGTAAGAACGGATTGAGAGAAATATAACCTAAAAATTTGAATAATTTAAAATAAAAAGGACATTTGTTTGAGTTAACTAAATTGGAATTTAAGAAATTTGGAATGTAAAATGTTAAAAAAAAATTTCAACTGCACTTGTTGATTAAGTTGATTTTTAAATCAAAAATCAAATGTTAAAAAGATTGGACTTAAAAGATTAGACTTTTCCAAAACGATAGAATTTACATTGAAAAATGAGCTCAGTCTGCAAATGAAGTTTCAAATATTATCCAAATATGAAAAACGTCGTACATCACGTATTGAGTCACCCGTAATTAATATCAATTTTACTATTCTGATTGCAAAAATTATTTTATATTCATTATTTTTCTTGATTAATAATCGATTTTATAGCTAGTACAAAAGTATGAGATAACCTTTAACCTAAATATTATTTCGAATTATTATTATCATACAAAAACTAATAAATAATTATTTAATAATTCAGTCATAAACTAAAACTGAAATATAGTGAACTATATTTTGCATTAACATTCAACATGTCACAAATATTGAATTTTATAATATTAATAATAATATCCAAAATATTATCAATAAATTCAATTAATTCTGATTTTCAAAATTATCAAATTTATATCGATGAAATAATATCGAATATAAATAAAAGTGTATTACCATGTGATAATTTTAAAAATTATGCATGTGGCAATTTGAATGCAGGACAACAATTTAAAAAACTTTCAATTGAAGAATTTGTCTTTATTAATCAATCAGAAACACTACAATTAAATATTGAAAAACAAGCAAAAATCTTTTATCATTTAACAGAAGAAATTCTACGCAATAAAGGAAAAACTTCAATACCAGAAAAAATAATTTTCGATGAAATGAACAATTTAAAAGTTTATGAAAATTGGCCAGTTACGAAAAATATAACTAGTAAAGATTATACAAAATTACTTGGTGAAATATCAACATTTGGTGTAAGTGATATAAAAAAATCATTTTTACAATTTCATGAAAAATTTGTTAATGGTTCTGAATTTGTTTATGTAATTCAATTAAATAGAAAATTCAATTCAGATCATTTAATTGGTATGAAAGAAAGAATGTCAAAAGAATTTAATATGAATGAAAATGATATTAATTTAGTTGTTAAAGATATTGAAAAATTTGTAAATGATATAATTGGTATAATATCAACAATGATAATGAATCAAACTAATTATTATCAAGATTTAAAAATTTTCAATAATTTTGATGAATTAAAAATGGAATTTAAAAATTTCAATTGGATAGAATTTTTAAATAATCCAAATTCATTGAAATCAAATTTATTATCATTTTTAGGTTATTTTGAAAGAGCAATTGCTAAAGCAATGCTATATATGAATTTTAATCCAAATGAAAATTATAAAATTCATTTAGATAATTATCAATCAATGGGAAAAATATTTAATTTATTAGAATCAACAAATCCAAATACGATTATTAATTATTTAATTTGGCGATATATACAAGCATTCGATAATATCGATTTATTTTGGGCAAATTTATTATTTAAAAAACAATTTATTTTACCAATGGCATTATTAAAATTAAATCGTGATTATTTTACAAATGAAGATCGTTTAAATGAAATAAAATTCTTAAAAAATTATATTAAATCAAATGAAGAATATTTTAATGAAAATAAAAGTAAAAATATGCAATTATTGGCATTCAAACGAATCGAAATATTAGAAAAAATTAATTTAAATTTAAATGAAATTTTACAAAATGAATTTTTTTTTAAATTTTTTAATAAATTAAATTTAATACCAAATGAATTTAATCGTAATTTAATAAAAATTATAAATTTATTACAATTGGAATTTTATTATAAATTACATAAAATTGATGAAATATTTTTGGATTATAATTTAATTAATATTGATTCACATAATAAACCAATATTATATTATTATTTAACTGAAAATATTCAATTATATAAAAGAGAATTTAAACATGGACCATATAAAAATATTACACAAAATTCGGATGAATGTTATTATAAAATTAATATAAAAAATGTTACAGTATCGGAATGGGATTTACCATATGAACAAAATAAAGCAATTTATCCGATACGACAAAGTTTTCGTGATTACATGAATTGGATAAATAATCAAGATGAAAATGAGATAAAAGAATATACAGATTATTTGGAAAAATATGATTTAAATCATAGTAAAGTTTTTTGGTTAGGATTACAACAAAATCTATGTAAATATAATGAAATTGAATCTCATATTATGGATGAATATAAACCATATTTATATGAATTTGGATGTAAATCTTGTTAATTAATTGTAAATTTCAATTATAAATGAAAGAAAAATACAATTTATATGATAAATTATTGTTTTTGTTCACTGAAACAGGTCAACAGTTCGATGTGGGCTTAGGCCTTCATCTTAGAGGGTTTTCCATAACTTTTCTAACTAGAGGTTTTACCGAATCGAACTTACCTCATACAATATGCCCATTTTACAACCAATAAATATCATTATTAAAAAATTTAATCTAACAACAAATTGTTCAAAAATTTATCGTTTCAAAACCCTGTTAAATTCAAAAAGCACATTTCATTTTAATTTTAAAAAGAAAATTTCAAAAATTTTCATTTTTCAAATTCCTTACTTTCCGTGAAACTTTCATAATATTCATAATATTTTAAATGCTTTACAACCAGCGTCACTTTTCAATCTTCTTAATTCAAATTATTATAGACATTGAATTCAATCAAAATTGCACTCATAAAACGCTCTATGCTATGTGATATTAATATTTATACTCCTATCAATTTGTATTAAAGTCAAAGTGGTAGAATTTATTTATAAAGAAATATTTATGTATAAACGAAAAAAAAAAACCTGTCAATTTGTCACCTTATGAATATTTTCTTTATCGAAGATATTAATCAATCAAAAATAATTAATTGCGCAAAAGAAAAAAAAAACCGTCAATAAAAAAAGTAAATAGAAGGAGAAAATATTTACTATAAGGAAAAAGGTTGTAAATCCTGTTTTGCGGACACTACAAAATACTCTTTATAGAGATTGCCAGACAAAACCAAAGACTGAAACGAGTGGGTAAGTAATATTCTTCTGATTGTGAATAAAGACTTTCTTTAGTTTTTTTTTGTAAAATATTTATGTAATTTTTATCGATACTAAAATATTACCATAAACTTTCCATTCTTCGAAAAAAAAGATACCCTGTCCTTTTTAAGGAAATCTACTTTTTTAAATTTTTTTTCAATTTAATAAACATTTTATATTTTATAAAATGGTCAAATTGCAATAAAAATTTAATGATTTGTTAATGAATTGTGATGGTCAATAAAGTCAACTTTTGATTGCAAAACTTTATTACGTAATTTTTCAGGTAAGTTATGAATATACAATAAAATAACATGTATAATATTAAAATTTAAAAATTATATTTCAATGATTTTTATAATCGAATAATTGATTAACGAAATGGAATTAAAAGAAAATCAATTTACTTCAAGTTACACCTTAACATTGCATAATTATGTAGTTAACAAAAAAAATTTAGTCTGAAAATTTAATTCCCTATTTTTAATGAAAATACCATCATCACCACAAACTGTTCTCTAAAAAAAATGTATAGTATAAAAGAGAAAACTGATAATAATCAATTAAAAATTCCACTTTTAATAAATATTAAGTGTTAGATGACCAAAACATATTCATCAACAAATCATGCTATAGTGAATATTTGTCTTAGCAATGATTCTTTCTTCCAAAATAAATGAGAAACTTTACCGATAAAGATCAAAAATTTCTGATAATTTATATACCAAACAACATTATTGTAGATAATAAACGTTCAACAAGTCTTCTGTAAATTCTTTTGATCATATATATTTAGTTTTCTGATATAACGTGTGATAATAATAATGATTACTCCCGGCCCAGTGATGATTTTCTGATCATAAAAATGAAGTTTTATTATAGTGACAATGTCAACAGGTTTATTTGTATTTTATTTGATAGTTTAAAGTTTTATCTTATTTTCTAAAATCTTAAGTATTGCCGCTAAAATGGAAATTATTTTATTTATTTATTTTTTATCTTTTAGATGATGTTGATTAAATTTCCATTTATGATTTTGATGATTAAAAGCATTTCAAATAAGTAATTTGAGATAAATTGTGAACTTTAAATTAGAAAAGTTGAAAATTGCTTTTTTTTAACGGTGGTTAAACTAGGTTAGGTTAGGAGGCGCGTGTGTGTTGAACATTTCGATCACAACACGTCACGATAGATCTCTGTTCCCAAGTGTTGTTAATTATTCTGGATCGCTTCTTCCTAAATTCAATTGGGCAGTCAATTTGCGAGTCAGCGTAGTCTAAAATTATCATAACATAACAAAATTATATTCAAAAAAGTTTAAATTAAAATTAAGAAATTCAAAAAAATCTCATCAAACAATTTTTAAATATTTTGAAAAATATTTTTGGGCTAATTATAGTATTTTATGCTTTTCTGTGTTAGATAACGTTTGTTAATCTAACATTTTAAAGACATGACATTGAACTTTATTTTTTGAACTAAGATTTGAAGACTGAACTCAAATTATATAAAAATTAAACATTCAAAACTTTATTTTATTTTGAAGGTGTTGTTTACGAATATTTTTCACTCCACTATTGAAGAAATTCAGAGCTTTTAGTCAAAATTTCAATTCATTTATTGTTTCACTTCAAATCTAAACTTCAATTATCTAAATTTTTGTATAATAGTAAATTATTTTTATCAAACTTACCATAAATATGACTCAAAATCTAATATCCTTATCCAAAAATATTTTATCACAATATTCACAATTAATTTAAAATATTTTAATACCACTTTTTATGTTAAATTTCAAATTAAAAACTTATAAAATTTTGAAATTTTTTATTTAATTTAAAAAAATCATTTTATCAAAAAAAAGTTTTCTTTACAATTTTCACTAAATTTTCACAAAAAAAAAATAGAATTCCTTCGATTAAAAACAAACCGAAAATCGAGCCACATAAAATATGCTTTTTGTTCAACAATAAATAAATTTAATTTGATCCGATCACACGGCAATACAGGAATAGACTGAAGAAGTTCAAAAATATATAAAAAAAAAACTACCATAAAAAATATCTGATTAATTTTTATATAAGAAAAATTTCTTTTAAAAGTTTTCTATACTAAAAAAAAAATTTATTTGTAGACTAGATTAAGTCGCGCGCGCAACAATTTGAATTTAGCAACAACAGAAATCATAAAAACAATCATAAACGGCGACATTTTCCTTAAGAGTTTTTAAATACCAATACCTGGATGGCCTTAAACTGTTTAATAGACCAGAAAAAAATAATAATATAAAAATAAAAATCAGCTGAGCATAATTTTTTTTTACTATAAAATCATTAAATAAATATTTATAAGATAAATTTTCTTACATATATATTTAAGATACCCATAAAAGGCTATTAATAAATCTCCTTTCGTGGTGATCATAACATTTTGTTTTGGTTCATTTTGGATTTTTGTTGTGCTAATCATTTTACTAATGCTCCAAACTTCAATGCTAAAATTATAACTACAAAAAGCTACACACTACTAGTCCAAAAGAAGTTTTCAAATTGAAGTTTATGTAGTTAATATATGTTGGAGTTGAAGTTAAGTATGTCGCTTAATCAAAAATATAGTTTAGAGATATTTTTAATGTATGTATACAAGACGACGATGAAACATTTTTCGTCCTACGCAAAAATATCGCTCACTTTTATTAAAAGTTTTATCGCCCGAAGCGTGTTTTTAAAAGCAGCAAAAAAAACATTTTTATACATAATAATATTTTTCCAGTATAATTTATTACCAATTTGAATTTTCTTAGAGTATAAAAATAAGATTCACGAAGAGATCTACTGGAAAAATTGGAATTTTAGAAGAAAAAAAATAGAAAAAGTTTTATAGTATTTTTTTGTTGTTGTTTCATCTAAAAATGAAATTCAAAAAAAGCTTCTTTTTTAAGAAGCATTTTTGAAGAACTTAATTACATATTTTTTTGTAAAAGAATTTTGATGGAAAATTTAAGATTTATAAATAATATTTAAAAAAAAAAAGATCGTGAGTTCAATTCATTCGTTTATTTGTTTCAGATATTTGTGGCAAATATTTTCTTCTTTATCCAATAATATAAATTAGCCCACAAAATAGGATATCTTTTATTTAAAATCATTAAAACATCATTGCATAATTTCAATACAATCACCATGAACAAACTCCTTAATTTGATTAACTTAATAAGAAAAGATTAATAATTTTTTTGTCAAAATTATTATTACATAATTTAAAAAATTAGCCACAGCGACTAATAAAATTAAAAATGAAACTTATCATATTTTTATTATAATCTATTTTTATGGATGCATAGAGCATAGGTCATTATCATAATTCTTAAATCATATATACATAAAAAAAAAGCATAAAATCATATAAAAATATTTATATAAATTAATTATAAATATTTAGATTATTTGTCAAGGTCATTTGCCATTAAACATTTATTTAACAATTGTGTTAAATTTTATGTTGTTTATAAATTAAAATTTTCCGAAGTAAAAAAAAAAAATTTATGTCCAGGAAATTGTGTCTTCGAATATTTTCATTTGGAATTACAGAATGGATAGAATTTTTCTTATATATTATTTATTTTTAGATTTAAATATTAAATTGGGAAATTAATTTGTTACAAATAATAGAATAAATAATAAGACAGAAATATCAGAAGTGTTTTTTTATTGTAGTTATTATTAAATTCATTTTGAGATAAAAATGGCAGTACTTTGGAATGTGTCACAACATTCACTGTAGACAGAGTTTAAATGAACTGAACAGTTTAAGGCTCTACAATTACAATTTGACTTCTAACATTATGTAGTTACTCCACAGAGAAAAATGATGATACTTACTTGGATACCAATTCCTAAAAGAATTAAATTTTGTTATACAGATTTTGGAATTTCTCAGGTCAAATAACGTGAAGTCTGCATCAGTAGTTAGATCGATAAATATATTTAAAAATCTTATATTTTTGGAATTATTGAAAAAAAAATCATATAAAATTAATTTACGAACATCCTGCAAAAAAGAGTTATTTCTAATAATAGTCCGAAAACGTGTTGAGTGACCCTTTTTCGTAGAGCTTAAACCCAAGGGCGTCGCTGGAAGCAAAGGAAAGTGATTTAAAGTGATAAATGAGTATTGTACATTTTAGTAAAACCTTTATTTGATCGTTAAATCTACGCACCGATGTAATTTATTTGATCCTTCTTACTCGAACCCAGCTCTTTAATTTCCCTAATTACTTTATAAAATAAAATGGTAAAAAAATAATAATGAAAATATATTATCTAAACAAAATTATAAATAATCTTAACGCCACCAACTACATAATAATTTTATTTAGCCTTATAACATATTTCAAAATTATAGAAATTTATTCATTTATATTCACTATAAAATAAACTATATTAAACGAACAGGAAAAGTGACTTCCACTACCAATTTTTTTATAGATAAAAATCTCGGTTAAATATTTCTTTTTGCAAAAATAAAACATAAAACTAAATCAAAAAAGGCAAAAAAACTTAGTTAACAGATATTGAAGAAATCATCAACTTTACAGATTGATTTTTTATTTTTATATATTTTTTTTGGTAAATGGCCCCAAGCTGAGTTAATGAAAATTATAGTATAAAAATATTATTTTAAAATTATCTACTCAGTAGGGGGGAAATACCATTAAATGAAATTTATTTGTTATATCCAAATTAACATTTAAATATAATTTTTATAGCCATTTTAATAATAAAAAAAAACATAATTTTATGCAAAATTTTCAACATACATACATAAGTAAACAATTAAGTAGTTGTATTGAATTATTGGCGAAAATTTATTGCTAAAGTTAGTAGCAAAACAATTGAAGTTATGAAATTTTGTGTAGGAGGACTTTCAATAATAAGTAGAACTGGAAATTTTACTTAATTTTTACTAAAATCAAAAATAATCAAAACTTTTAGAAAGTTGTTTAAATAAATATAAATCTGTGAACTGTTTAAATTCGGATTGCAAAAGTAATTCATAATTTTGAAATTGGTGATAATCTAATTTGCGACTCCTACATGGTTCAGCCAACTTTTGGCATAGGTAACATAAATATTTCTAATTATTTTAATCTCCTCCTAGCCAGGATTTAAAATAGAAATAACCTATGTCTGTTGGAATAAAGAGTTGAACGGAATATGGAATTGCTGGCGTCACATTCGTCGATAACCATCACTTCCTTTTCGTTCCTTATAGTATAGTGCAATTAATGATACTGAAAATGTCTGTTTATATTTGTCGCTATGCAAATAATATTAATGGTATTGGAGTTTAACAGGTCGTGAAAGAAAGTTTTCTTTGAATTTAAATGTCAAAATCATAGAGACTAGCGAAAATAATTAAAATATGGCACCAACGACAGAGTTATCTGAAAATTATTACTACAATTAAGTTCGTACAAAATCTGTTGCCCTTTTTCAAAACAACTTAATTCATTTACATATGAATTTCCATTTTGGAAAGAAGCCCAATCAAAAATTGCGTATTTGTCCAAAAATATATATTTTGCGAGGGTGTAAAAATACAATCCAGGAAGTCGTTTTTTTGGGTATAAAAATATTGTTTTTTTGATTACCACACAATGGTCAGTATTTCAGCATAAATTTTAGAACTATTATGTACTCTAATTTACAAAATTTCTCGCTTGAATTGTTATTAAAAATTTATGTAAATTGTCTATACAAAGTCAACAATTGGAAATAAAAGTAAGTGGGTATCTAAAAACCAGAAGTAAAATATTTTTTTTTTGTATAAATTGACATTAAAAAAAAGATTATTTCTTTATTTAAAATATTTGTTATTTAGAAAAATTGTTAAAGAGAGAAAACTTACATCTATAATTGAAATATTCATAAAATTAATGTTTAAATTAATTGCAATATTTTTAAGAATTCAATAATATTAATAAATTAATTCCTTGTTGTTCCATGTTTACATTCGACATAAAATGTTTTATAGATTTTTATGTTTAACATTGAAATTTTAAAGTTTAAATTTTCGTTTAGCTAAAGAAAAAAAAAATGATGCCTAGAAGCATTTTTATAAGACAAATAAATAATAAGAAGAAGCTCTGCCTAAACGTATATAAGTTAAAATTATATCCTAAAGATTTTATGTTTAGATATTTAGTTCGTAAAGTTTATATGCCTTGAAGGCTTCAATCATAAAAATATATTTGACCAATTGTCGTTGGGTCCATAACAAAGTTTCTAAGCAATTTTGTCCAGATCATAACTATCGAAATACGTCGACAGACTCTAGCTTTAGATCACTGCAATATTAATACTATACTAATATTATGAAATGTACGTTAGTTTTCTATATTTTGTCAATTTACATGAACAGAGGCAACATCGACAAGTAAATTTACTGATCGTCTTTTCTAAATAGGAAAACTAATAATTTATACATAAGTTATTCTATGTTGGTTGTTCTTCTTCAATCTCATAAATCTATAACATTCATAAATCACTTTAAATGTTTTAGTAAAAAGAATATATATATTTAAATTACACACACACACAAAAAACGTATATAATTTCTATAATCCTAAATTTATTCGATATAAATAGGATTATTTGTAAAGTGTAGCATATATTTTATGGAACATGATTAATTTTTTTTTATTAACTTGTTTATGAGATCGCAGACATAATTTTTGAAAATAAGAATCGAATATATAATAATTATATTTATGTGTTTTTTTTTTTACATAATAAAAGCCGATAAAATGATATTTATATTTATTTACTTCTTTTTTTATGTTCATTTTTTTTTATCTTATGATTTCTTGATAAGTTTTTTTTTCAGGTTTTATGTTGGAAAATATTCGAATAAAAAAAAAAACACCAAAGTGCAGAAAGGTATATATATGATCTTCATTTAAATACATGATCCCTCAGGTGATAATTATAAAAAAAATTGATTGCGTGCGAGTAAGGATAACATTTGGTGGTTCAAAAAGATCAATTTATAAATGGAAGTTATGATAATGTATTTCTTTAAAAATGCTAATTAACACTTTTAAATAAAATTCGAAAAATTATAAATTAATATCAAAAAATTATTTGGTTTTTTTAGGGTTAAATGTGATTTTACCCAAATTTATGATTTTACCAATTAATTTTAATTAAATACTGGGCTTTAATTAAAGACTTTGTAACGTTTGTAAATTATTGATTTTAGACAATAGTTTCTACTTTTATTATATGTTATAAATATAATTTTTAATCCTTTTAAAAGTAATTTAACAATCGCAATTAATGAATATACCATTAAATGTGTTTATCTAAAGAAATTAACACAAAATTTTCAATTCATTTCTTATCAAAATCTAAATTTTTTCAACTATAAAAATATACCAGCCTACACTCTACTAAAAAAACACCTTTTTGGTATATACACTTTAATGTACAAAGTTCAATTGAAAAAATTCCAGTAAAGGAAATTATTTATCTTCTATAATATTATGACTATAGTCTAACGCTAACCATTATTTATATAAATCATATAACTATATACATGGCGCTAAACTACTTCACTATTGGCACAATGGTTGACCTTTTGGTATTTTTTCAAACCAGAAAAACGATATTTCACTTTAGCCAATAATATATCAAAATAATTTCCAAGTAATCTGTCTATAAAATAGTGAATTTTTGCAAAACTTTATTTTTTCCCATCACAGTTAAACTAAGATTTTTTTATGATATAATAATGTAATGGAAATTTATTTTATATGAATGAAAATCACCTCCCAGAAGGAGACTTTTTCTTAAAAATGATCAATGATCTACTGGAATATGATAGTTTGTATATACATCTATGTAGTGATCAATTACTCTATGCTGTTCTTAAAATTATGATCAAATTAAGTATATGATTCGGTAAATTCGATAGAAATGATCTGGCGTCGATCTTTGGCGTGATTTGGATTTTAGAAGTTTAAAGAAGTTTAATGAAGTTTAATGACAAATGATCATAATATTCAAATTTCAAAGTTTCTGCTTCAATTCCTGTTAATTTTTTTTTATTTAAAAAAATTGCAATATTTATTGAGAATTATTTTCAAATCGTTTTTTTGTTTTAATTGGTAAATTTACACACCTACGCTATAATAATATAATTTCAACCGTTGCCGCCGCCGGTGTATAATTTTTTTTAAGGCGAAATATCGCTTGGGGCATTCAAAACCTTCAATTTTCTACTTAATATTTTGTGTTTTCTGAAAATTCAAGACTATTGTCTTAACATCTGTAATCAAAATAATTTTATAGGATTATAGGATGTTTGGTCTTTTATATTATATAATTTTCAATATTTTGTCGGTGAATTAAATTCAATTCGAAAATTACTATTCATAAGGGTACACACACGCAAAAATTATTTTACTTTTATCATTTTGGCACACCTTTAGAATTGTCTTCCTTTTTCTGATGTTCTCTCTTTGTAGCCCGATAAATGCAAAAAGTAAATATTTAATTTTTAATAGTAATAATTTATTTCTTATTATATATTTTAAAATTTATTAAGGAAGATTAAAGAGGACCTTGAGAAAAATCATAAATGTTAAAAATTATATATAAAGGATTTATACACCTCTGGTTCTCTGTAAAATAAAAGATTTGAATTATTTAAAAAATGAGTAATAATTTTATAAAATTTTGTTTTTTTATTCTTAAAGAAATAATAATTTTTCATATATGTAAATCCTCCTATACAGAAGATAAAAACAATACGAAAATTACTTAAACATGTAAAAAATTGCTGAATCATGTTATTCTATATTATCACCTACACTGTAATTGATACTCTTGCGAAATAATTTACCATAATCTTTTAAATCTGTGTGACAAAATGACCATTAAACTTTATTAAAAAAGAAAATCAGAAGCTATAAAAGCATAGTCGGTTACACCTCATTACTAAACAATTATTGGTTATTACATGGTTTTAAGTTTCACCATTAAATTATAACCAAAATAACCAGAAGTGTACTGATGCAGTGTCAGACTTTTCAGTCTGTGAAAACAGAAACTATAAATGGAATTCCTAAAATATTTCTGCAAGAATTTATAAATTTGTTTAAAAAATTATATTTTTTTTTTATAAATAGTTTTTTTTTTTGCAATCTTCAAGGAATTATCCATTTTTCATGTCACCATTTTGTCGTTGCAATTGTATATATAAATGTTTTTAAATAAAAAATTTACATTTATTTATTAAATGAAATTCATTAATTTTATTTTATGATATAGAATTGCGATGACAGCATTAATATTTTTCTTTTCTTTATTTTCAAAAATTACAACAATTTTCAATGTTATTATTATTATTATTTTATCTTTTGATTATTGTGAAGGTCAGAAAATTGTTTATTTATTTTTCTTATGATTTTAACTTAATATTTATTGTATAAATATTAAAATATCTAAGCCTTAAGCCATTTATATAATTAAATTTAAAATCAACATTTGACTTATTGTACTTACAAGAAAAAATATATTAAGATATTTACAAATTAAACTTGAACTATAGAATATTATATATATGTAGGTTACTGTTTAACAGACTGCTGAACAACTCATGTGGTATAGGTTATCAAAGTGTAATGGCCATAATAATAGTGGGAAGAGAAATCACCTGTGAAGTTTAATATCTGCCAACAGTAATTGTGTTACTGTTGGCAGATATATAGACAAATTTAGTATCTATCGACGCGAAATTTTAATTGTAATAAAAAAACTATCCAAATCTGTTAATTTGCCCAAGTTACAGCGAAAAAAACCTAGAATAAATATTGTTTTTATTTTCACAAGGACTCGTTTTTCATGTGGGTTAAAAATATAGAAATCTTTGTCTGATATTATTAAAGTTAAGTAAAATTTGAATAATTTTGAAACATGAAAATTATAATAAATAAATACAACTTTAGTGTGATTCGTGTAATATCACCTTTAATATATTTTTTCCAATATTTTTTTGTTATTCATAAAAATCATAATTAATTATGGAAGAATAAAAGTATGTTTATATGTAAGCAAAAAAAGAAATGTCGCATTAAATTGACTTAACAGACAATACTGTTGTTAATATAATCTTTCTTTCTATAGAATTGTCATTTTTTAATGTCAATTGCATTTAATAATAATGTCCTTTATTGTACTCTGATATAATTGCGATATACTGATAGTCATCATCAACATCAACATTGACTTTGACAGTCATTGGAAAATATTGTAACATTTTAGAAAAGAAAGACTTAAAGGAATTTATTAGAAAAAGCTACGCAAAAAAAAAAAATGATTAATAAAAGAAGAATGTCCGCTTAATCGTCCACATACACAGGATATATGCACGTAATTTATATATTATAGATAATTTTAACAATTGCACAACATGTAAACATATTAAATAACAATTATTTTTAATTGATTTTTAATTTATTTATCGTTTTCTATATTAAGTGAAAAATATATTATTTATTTATATTTTAATTTGTTTTTCACATATATTTTAATTTGTATTTAACAATTTTTTTTTTAACTATATATTTTTTTTTTTGAATTATTATCCTTTTTATGTCCTTGTACTATCTATAATCTATTTTAAATATTTATGGTAAAAAAAAAGTAATAATAATTTTATATATGTGATTTTTATTTATAATATTGTTCATGTATGTCAAATTTAATTAAATCAAAAATATGTTATAGTTACATATAAAATTTGTGTGGCGAATTTTGCCATTTCAGGTTTTTGTTTACACTGCTTACAAACAATTTTTAATAGATAGATACTTACAAGTTCCACCTGGCGACAAATCGATCTAAAAAATCTGTTGCATATTACAGAAAATCAAATATGCAAATGCTGATTGATATGTCTATTTTTCTCCAAACAAAAATTTCTTTTAAATAAAGAAAATCATTTAAGAAAAACCTTCTAATTGATTTTTGCACAAGGACAAATTTGATTTCATTTTCATAAACAAATTAAAACCCAAAAATATATAAATTTTAACTGAAAATCGAAATTTTACTATAATTTTATTGAATTTATCTTAAACATTGACTTGATTTCCATTTCAAAACTTTCAGCATTATAATTAATTGGCTACTTACAAAGAGCTATATGTTTTCACCTAAAGCTTTCAAGTTTGATGAACTCAGATTAATTAAAAATATAAACAATATGTAAATTATATAAATTGAAAGTTCAATATATGAGAACATTGACTGTTTACAATTTATCCTATAATAATTATGTAAAAAAAATCAATGTGTAAATATTGCAACAAAATCTTAAACATTTAATAATTTAAACATAAATTTTGAATATTTCCTTTCTAATCTTAAGGAAACTTAAAAACAAAAATACTTATTATGTATCTAAGAGGCGTCAAGAAATCTCTAAATAATAATCTAAAGTCCCACCTCGAGACGAAAATTATTACTTATTTGACTGCTGGCTGTGACAATATTATTAACCGCAATAAACTGAAAGAAAATTAATTTAGGTCAAAAAAAATATATTTATATTTTCATTTCTACATTTATACTTTCTCATCCTTTTTGAATAATTTTGTTGATGCATCATCATAAATTTAATATTTTAAACAGTGTAATACCAAATATTTAAAAATATAATTCTTTAATCATTATTGATTAAATTTATTTGCCGGAACTATATTTATTGTATCTATCCCACGCTGGACATGAACTTTAACATATTTATATTAAAAATATATTTAACATAGTATTCTAAACTAAAAAAATGCAAATTCTCAATGGATCTCGACTTCTATTCTAAATGCCACATACATAAATAATTTGCATGTTTTCTAATAATATATTCCCAAAAATAAACTATGTATATATACCAAACAATTTAATTTCTAGAATTTATGTCCTTAAGCATAAACGAAACTGTATAATTATTTGGCCAAAAATAATGTATAGTAAATAAAATACATAAAAAATGGACCATCATAGATAATTTAGAAAAAAATTATGAGCGGTTTTTGTGTTGCTTGTGCGATGATTATTAAAATAACAATAACAGAAAAAAAGGACTTCATGCGCATTAAAGGAAATTTTGTTATAAATAAAGGAGCATGTTAGGTTGACTATCTATCTATACCATTGACGATGTTTATTTGTATATATACGAGGATTATTTATATTATTTTATAAATTTTCTATTTCAAATAAAATATGATACTTTATGCGAAAATATTTCAATTTAGTGAAAGTTGTTTTGTAATGCAGTTCATATTTTATTAATTCGAAATAATTTTTTCGAAAATGCGTGATTAAAGTATAAAGTGTAAAAATTTGAAAAAATAATTTTATTAAAATAAATTTAAATGACAAAAAATTAATAAATTTAATTTTAAAAATCAATTTAAAAATGAAAAGTAATTATTTAAATTTTTTAAGGAAATTAATGAAAATTACAAAAAATTTAATTTAATTTGAAAATAAATATAAAAAGTAATATTAAAATTGGAAAGTTAACAAAAAATTATATATGTACAACAATCATAATAATAAAATTAACATAAAAATGATGAAATTAACATAAATATCATAAAATTGACATATTTAATTGGATATTAATGCAATAATAATGATAAAATATAAAATTTTAGTGTTTTACTATTTTAATTTGAAAATATATTTTTAGTTTTTGCTAAAATAATTTATTACTTACAATATTGCAAATTGCATAATATTATCATTCTTTAATTTAGAAATTTTAGAAATTTAAATGAAGAATAGAAAATTGTGTTTTATCGATGCTGTTTTTGTCTTACATTATACAGGTCTTGTCTAAAGGAATCTAAATTGAGCAGAATTTAGTGTTCAAGAGTTAGGCCTAGGACCACATCGAACTGTTGAGCCAAAATAGAAAATAAGAAGAAGTTAAATGAAAAGTATTCATTGGAATTCTTTTCTTATACTTCAATCTTTACTCTAATCCTAAATCTATTGAACAAAACTAATCTAATAATATCTCGACAAATATTTTAATTATATAACAATAATAATGTAATTATAATAAAAATTATTATATAATTAAACAATCTATAATTACAAAAATTTTTGTAATATAAATCAGGCGTTTGATGGTTGGACATATAAATAATAAAATATATTTGTTAAAATTAATAGCTTTTTGTACCCAATTAATAATCATAATCATATCTAATATTAAATTTATTTTAGTTATTAAAACAAAAGAAGCTTTTAATTGAATTTATACCAATATTTTTTTTTATACCAAAAAAATCTACAATTCCACGTTTCTAGATCATTTAATACAAAAAAAAAATTATTATACCATCATTGATAAATAAGTAGGAGATTATTAGCAATAATATAATTTCACACCCGCTTTCTTATCATTTTTTCTTTTTTTTTTTTGAAATGTTAAAAGACAACAAAAAAATTTAAATTAATAAAATTATAATAAATAACAAATAAGAACATAAAAAATAACATTTTAATAAAGTTTATACTATTTAAAAAAAAAGAATTATTTATTTTAAAAAAAAAATCTTTGATAACCTTTCATTTTGATCCTAAATTTAAAAAAAAAATCCTCTGTTTTTTTTTCGTTATATTTTTCGTGCTTAAATAAATTAAATATATATGATAATTATTGAATCGTATTGTGCTAAATTGGGTATCCGATAAAGAGTGATTTATATTGTTTAAATTTATTTTAAATTTAAATATTTTGTAAAATTTATTTTGGTCCTTTAATGATAATCTACATTTTCGAACATGTCTGTTAAAATAAATTAATGCAGAAATTACATATGTCTATGTCACAACTATCCTTTCAAATGATGAATAGTAGTGAGGTGACATTTTGCAAAAGTAACTCTATTAATGTCAACTGTCCTATTTTCACCTTTCAACTATCGTGCGAAGCTGAATAATAAGCCTAGTTATATTATATATAATTCAGAGAAAATGGTCTACCAAAATCCTTTAAATTTAGCTTGAATTTTACCAGGAGTATTAAAAAGAAATTGAGAGCATCCAAACTACTAAGCAGCTTAGTAAAACCATAAGGTTATAAAAAATTATCCTCCTGCCTAGCTATTTTTGTGATGTCATCTTGAAAATGTAATGTTCCTTGTACCAATAATTTTTTTGAACTGATTTAATTTTTAAAATTCATTTTAATTCTGCACAACACCATTCAAATATTATCTAATAATTCATTTCATAATTAAAATATGTATGTAAAAAAAAATTTTTTTGGTTTTAATTGTAAATACACAAAAATTTTCTTTGCAGTCAAATAAACATTATTAGAGATTCTTAATGAAAATTAAAATCATTGCAGAAGTATAAAAAAATCTATAATAACAATTTTAAAATTAGAAAAATATTAATTAATAATAATTTTAAAATAATTAAAACGTAATTAAAATTTCTTTCTATCTTTTTATTTCATTATATAAATTAGACAATTTTATATCCGGGCAGACAGTGTTAAAAATCTTTTTAATATAAAATATTTTCATTTTCTTACTCGAACTTTGGAATTATTGCGGGGGTGAGAGATCTTTTGCTACCCTTATCTTGACAAAAATGGACAAGTTTATTAAAATAATTGTGATTTAATATTTATTTGTTTTTACAAAATGTGATTTAGTTTATGTAAATAAAATGAGGTTTTCAATAAATATAAATTAATTTTTAAAGTTCATGTCCAAAGTGAAGTGAATTTTCATTGAAAAAATAAGATAAATTAGATAATTTTGTTACGTATTTTATTCTGTCATTAAAAAGGATAAAAAAAATCACAAAAAACCAATTTCAGTTCTATCTATTTAATCCTACAGAATGGCGTGTTTAGAAAGGCTCCAACAATATTTTCACGTGAAATAAACATGCAAATGTGAATTTTTGTTTTTTTCCCGATTGTTTGTAATGAAAAATATTTGTATCAGTTGACATTTTAAGATCAAGAATACGAGATAAAAATAATATTATTGATATTAAATTTCCAATCTCATTAATCATAAAATATTTTTACTACCTTTTCATATTTTTCATTATATAGGAATTGAAAAGTGAAAATTTTTATGTAGATTACGCAAAAAATTCATTTTACTAAAATTTCACATCAAACTTTCAGTAAAAGCTTTGTTCATTTCTAATTTATGATTTAATTATGTTCTTATTAACATTATTTTAACGATTACTTCTTTAATTTACTTAAGTTTCGACAGTAAAATATGAACAAAATATTAAAATTGTATAAGTAAAAATATAGAATTCGAATCTGGAAAGTCTAGCTAGTAAATTCAATAAACTGTAATATTTGTTCTTTCAAAAGTTAAATTTGTTTACTTTAAATATTTAGAAAAGAATGTTTTTTGAAGATCATAATTTAATAATTATTTTATTTTAATTTAAAAAATGTCAAATATTTTTCCTATATAAACAAACCAAATCTTGGAAAATCTTCCTAAGCGAATTGGTCTACTCGAGAAATAGAAAAATGGTCAGTGAATATTTCACATTTTTTTCTATTATTCAAATCCTTATTCCTCATTTAATAATTCTTTAATGCAATATATAAAAATGATGACATATTTTTGTTTAGTTTTTTTAAATGATACAAAAAATGTGATAAATGTACATAATAATATTTTTGTACTTTTATGTTTTTAATATAATATTAAAAATATTATAAATATTATTACAAATATCAAAGAGCTTTTAGTTGATCAAAAATAAGTAATCGAAATAGTCTGAACTTCTCTCATTCGCAACGAATTTGTTTACATTATTATTTATTAAAAAAAAAAATAATATTTATATTATTTCTTTTTTAGTATAAAATTATCATTTAAAATTATTGACAATTTAACTAAAATAAAATAAAATTTGTTGTGGATTTTCTTATAAAATATAAGCAAAAAGAAAAAAAAACATAATAATTAGAAACATGCGAATAATAATAATAATATATAATAATGATTAAATTGATTATATTTTTTTTTTAGTAAACAAAATTTATTTTTTTATTTAAATTCTAATGTCAAAGTTGAATTCTATTAAAAGATGGAAAAATAAATTAATAACGAAAGAAATTAAAAATTGTTAAATCGCATAATTATGCAATTAAAATAATAATAGAAATAGAAACTTTTTCTGATTTCAAGATTTTATTATTTCCGTGTAATTTTATGCTTAAAATTATGGAAAATTAATTGGATAATTTTATATAATTGAATAATTTTTATAATTTTGTGTTTAAAGTTCTAATTTACAATTAATTGGTTTTTACAAAAAGGTGTTTAATCAAAAAATTTCAAAATCGCAATAAAATAATAATATTTCTGTTAATAATTTATGAGATAAAATTGAATTTTTATAGTAAATAGAAATTAAAGTGAGAAATTAAGAAAAAAATTATTTATTGATTTTAGTGATAGAAATGCATACATTAATTTCCGAAAACACTTCAATTTTGTAATCTAAAAATCAAAATTGAAAATGTTTATCATCAAAAATGTGTTTATATAGACAATTTATTGATTTATGATCCAAATAAATAAATTAGTTAACCATAAAACTTTAGCATTTTTGAATTATTTGCTTTTGATTCCCTTTGAAAATCAGCCGGGGAATTTAATTTTTCCGGCTTATTATAGAAGTAACAAAATTCTAGGTCCCAGTTGGTTAAGTAATTAATACTCTTTCACCTCACATGTCGCGCTTTTCTAGTCCTTAAAGGATTAATTTAAAATTATACCACATAAATTATGTTAAATTTTACGATTTTACTCAATTTTTTATGATTCCTAACCAAACTTTGTTAGTTTCTAAGCGAAAACTATCCTAAAATTTAATTTTCTTGAAAATATAGTATAATTATCTTCTTCCTTTGGCCCAACAGCCCAATATGGGCCTAGACCTACCCACTTAGATATTTTCTCCGACATTCTAATTGCAAAGTAATTAAAATTATCTTCAAAATATCGAAATATACCAATTTACATTGAGCATCTAATATGATTTTTAATTTAACATATAAATAACCAAAAACGAAAATATATTTTTTTTAACACTTTTAAAGAGGTAAATATTTGCCATAGTAACAATCATAAAAAGTGCGATAATTTCATTTGGTCATTTTTTTATAATAATTTTTTAAATAAATGTAAATATTTAAATAAGCTCCATATAAATTCTTACCTAACCTTGATTAAGAAGAGGTTATAATATAATATTTTGTTTTGTTGAAAATCTCTATAAAACATTTTCATATTATATTATGATACAGATATAAGTAATTTAGTATAATTTGTTCGTTATGACATAATTTACCATAAAATTAATCCATTTCATTTAAAGTTTATTATTAACAAAAAAATTCTATCTTATTATAGTAAATACGACAATTTCCTATTATACCCATGAGGCGCCTTTTAATTAATAATATTAAAAAAAAAAACTGATAACAATTTTTCGTAAATTACGCTCCCAAAAATTTTGCTACTCAAATGCAAAAATTAATAAATAATAAAAAATTCAAAATCATAACAAAAATTGAATAAGAAAAATTTTTAATATTCTGTCTGAGTCAGTGATTAAAATATTCGATGCCCCAAAATTCGATACCCAAAATTTCGATTAAATTCCATAATATTAAATTTAATTATTATATAAAAAAAAAGTAATGATTTTATTGATTGTTAACATAAAAACAAGAGCAAAAATTTATTGATTTAAATTATTGTATACTATGAAAAAAACGCTTGGCAATAGTTTAACGACATCCGTAAATAAATTAATTTTTAATTTTCAAAAAAACTTCTTTTAGATGAAATCTTTTCTATTCCAGATTTCACCTCAAAATAAAGTACATACATAAATTCATTTATTCAATTGACCTAGAAAAATAGTATTTTAAATTTTTGTATTTTGGACATTGAAAAAGTATCTACCACAAAAATATATATAAAAAAAAAATTATTTGTAGTTTGCATAAAATTTGATTAGAATATTTTTGTTTTTGGAAAAGATTCAAAAACTACAAGAGAAAAAATACATAATTTTACCAAAAAAAAAAAAACAAAACGAAACAAATTTTTCAATAAATATTTTTCAGATTATTTTCAGTGAATAAAGTTGTAAAAAAAAATCATTGATTAAAACATAAAGTAGAAAACTTTTATGATATAAAATTTGATACATAAAAAAAAGCATTTGATCGATTTATGTTTTTCTGTGTACATATAAAATAAACACTACTCTGTGGATCGGCAAACTTAATAAATAAAAACAAAAATAGTGTGAAAAACAAATTTCTTTACTCAATAATAAACTTCTGGAAATAATTTTAATTAAGTATTTAAAAAAAAAAAAAACAATTTGAAAATTTGAAAATTGTAATCGTGTGTTAATTAGTGTTCATCGACAAATAAATTCCATCTGCTGCGTTTTTTGCTTGTTATTTTTATAATAATTAAAGTAAAATTTAAATAAAATTAAGTAAAATGTAGAGTAAAAATTGTTTTACTTACTTTTTACTAATAATTTTGCACACATAAATTAAAGAAAAACGTTTATGAATAAACAAAGTTTAAAAAAATTATAATAATTTTCTTGTGTAAATTATTAAATATTAACAAAATAAATTAATTAAATTAATTAAATTATTATTAAGTGATAAATAATTTATTAGAAATTTATGAATAATTATTTTCAATTTTTTTTAATTAACTTCATAAATACAACAAAAAAAATGTTACATAATTCGGAAATAAATAAAATTGTTCAAGATCATCGAATATTATCAGATTGGTCTGAAATAGATAAAAATGATACATTCAATCAAACTGAATTTATATTATCAATTGATATGAGATTTAATCCTGGTCATCAATTATCTATTATTGTTTATAGGTGAGTTTTAAATTTCTAAATTAAATAATTAATATATAGAATTTCCTCCCCTGCATAATTATCTAAATTTTCATTTGGACTAGAATTGGTTCTGAATCTAAATATAGTTTAATGTTTCCAAGACCATTATGGTCTCTTTCCATAACTTTCAAATTTCACTATTAGATCTAGATGATTAATATTTCCATGGTGCGAGCGGCTAGATAAGAAGACAAATATTGACAGAAATTACTTTACCTATATTTGTGCCCGAGTTTTCCATTTTATTTTGTAAAATTTCAAACATAAATTATTTAAATTTTCTATTTAATTTTATATTAATTTGGATTTTTGATAGTCTAATACGAAAATTTAGAAAATTTAATGAAGCAATTACATATAATTTTGAACGCATAAAATTTTAGATGAAAAAATTTTAAAAACAAAGTGAAAAACGAATTACAATTCAATTATGATAAAATGGAATTTCTAAATCTTGTAAATTCTGTGGTTAAATAAATCATCAATACAGAATTTTAAAATAAATTTAGAATTGATTTTCTTTTCCACGATTATAAAAGTTTATCGTTTTTTTGATAAATTAAATAACAGAAAATAAATCAAATTCATAGACAGATTTGGTAAATTTAGGTTTAAACTTTTAAAAGCATTTTTAAATTTTATATACATAAATTTCATTTTACATTATATCAAAATTTTAATATTTGACTATTTCAAATAAATTAAATTTGACAAAATTTTAAAAGCTTTTCTGATTTGATCTGCGTTAGTCTTGTCAAAAATGTGTAATAGAAATTTGTTATGGTCCAACAAAGAATGATTGAACGAAGAATTTTAGAAAACATTAGGGAAAAAAACTATTTTTATGGTATCTAAAAATATTCGATTTTATAATTCCAATTTAATAAATGTAAATTTGACCTGCTCCTTTTAGGTATTTTGACCCGGAACTTATTACTAATTATGAAATGAAAATTTTGCATTTATTTATATAAAATTCTAAAAAAAAAATTACATTTTTTGCAAAATAAAAGCGATTACAAATTGTTTTGTCTACAAAACTTTTTAAAAATTTTTTAACCTAATACAAAAATCTAGTCATCAAAGAAGAAAAATTGCTTCTAATTCAATTCACATTTAAGTTACTACTACAGCGATTATCTCAGAATTATCTCAAAACTTTCAACTTTTGGACTTTAATATTTAAATATGTTTTTTTTTTTAATAAAATTTGAAAAAAAAAAAATTCTATCATGCAAAAAATAAAGCAAAACTTTTAATTCCAGACAAAAAGTGTTTTTTTTTTTTTTCAATCTTAAAAAAAGTGGTATATAATTTTATGTGACTTTTATGTTTTATTTGCGATCATATTTAATTATGTTATCAAAATTTTTTGAACTGTTTAACATTTTATATTTTGAGGAAAAATTTTGGAATTTTTTTTTTTTAATTAATTTTAATAAGATAGAAAAGTCTCGGTGGAAAAAAATAATAGTTAAATATAGTAAAATGTGCCTAAAGGATTCTAAATTCCATTTATTTATTCCAAATTTACATTATACGAATTTTATTTTGAGAGATTTGACTTTGTTCTTATAACATTTTGATAAGGTTTCCATCTCAAAGGTATTTAACCCAAAATGTTACCCAAAAATGTCGATGTAGTAAGGTGAATGGTATATTTACTTTGTTGTTCTGCATAAATTCCAATTAATAGTTCAAATGTGTAGTATTCAAAGGTCTAAACATCAAGGATTATTAGATTTATGTATACCTAGCCTAAAGCCATTGATAAAATGTCCATAATTTCTAAAGAATTAAATCAAACATTATAAAAAAATTTTAAAATATAATTATTAAAATAACAAAATTTAATTCTATATTTTTCAGTATTTTAATGGTCATATCTGCAATTGGTAATATTACAGTACTATTTTTATTAACAAAACGAAGATTACGTGGTCCATCACGAATTGATATTATGTTAATGCATTTAGCCATAGCTGATTTATTAGTAACATTTCTATTAATGCCAATGGAAATTGTTTGGGCATATACAGTAACATGGAATGCTGGTGATTTAATGTGTCGAATAATGTCATTTTTTCGAACATTTGGATTATATTTATCAAGTTTTGTACTTGTTTGTATATCAGTTGATAGGTAAGTAAACTAAGAAATGAAATTTTTTTTAACAAAATCAAAAAATATTTTATCAGAATTTACTTTATTATAATAGATATTTTGCTGTTTTGAAACCATTTAATATGTCTGATACGAGAGGTAGACTTATGTTAACAACAGCATGGATAATGTCATTTGTATTTAGTACACCACAAGTATAAAATTTTGCAAATAATGAAATTTAATATATTTCAAAATTTACAATTTTATAGGCAATTATATTTCATGTTGAAACTCATCCAGAAGTTGATTGGTTTGAACAATGTGTCACATTTCATAGTTTTCCAGATGATTTTCATAATATTTTATATTCAATAATGGGAATGATGGTTATGTATGCATTTCCATTAATTATTATAATATTTTGTTATTTTTCAATTTATTTGGAAATTTATAAAAATTCGAAAAAAGTTTTTAAAGGAACTGGTAAGTTAAAAAAAAAATTCTATATTTGCGATATTAAATTTAATTGATTTGTAAAATTCTTCATTGTAGAAAGATTTCGTCGATCTAATGATGATGTCCTCAGTCGAGCTAAACGACGAACATTAACAATGACAGTAATAATTGTTATTGTTTTCGTTATATGTTGGACACCGTTCTATGTAATGTCAGTTTGGTTTTGGGTTGATAGAGATAGTGCTATTAAAATTGATCAAAGAATACAAAAAGGATTATTTTTATTTGCATCAACAAATTCATGTATGAATCCAATTGTTTATGGTATATTTAATATTAGAAGTCGAGGTCCTAGTAATAATGTAAGTTTATATTAATTAAGTACTTTTGAAAATATACCGAAAAATACTTCTTATATAGAATCGATAGAAAACTATTCTGTGTTACCAATAATTAATTTTTAGTTTTTGTAAATTCTTTTTATAATTGTTAAATATTTAATTACCATATTTAGCTTACATAAATGTTTTAATTTTTAATTAATTAGTAACCGAAATGTCCAATCAATATCTGCCCTGCCGGATCCTAAAGGAATTTATCAGTGCGGGCCAGTGGAAACTAGACAAGACAAAGATATTATTATTAGTGCAATTTTGATTTAAATTTAATTTGATATCTGCTAGTTTTGCTAGCTCGAATATTAATAAAATAATTCTGAACTTGAAATATTTTTATTAACGTTAAATTCCAGTAAATTTAAAATAAAATTCCATAAAATTTAAATTGAATATTTTTTTCAATTAAATTTTTATATTTAAAATGTGGAATTTTTCACTAATCCTACATTTTATATCTAGATCCATTGAATGTAGTCTCATAAAATACAATATTGTATAAATAGATGGTACTAAAATATCTTGTTAATCTGCATATTTAATCCTATGAAATTCGTTTATTATTTTTGAATACCAGTCAGTATTCATCTTTAAATTAAAATAATCGAAATTTGATGCGTATATACAATAATAGGTATACAGATATAGGATAGGCTTGTTTTGCCTTATCAATATTCTTTTCAATTCAATTTAATCTAAACTATGAGCCTTGAGAAAAGTACTATAGTAATTTCATATTTGCGTATTGAAATAGATAAATTGTAATATTTTATTCTACATTCTCGAATACACCATAAAATTTTATAATTAATTATTTATTTACTAAGCATAGTAGACAACTCAACGACATTAATAGGATAAACATAGAAAATATTCTAGAAATTCCTTTGCTTATCCTTTTTTATATTAAATATCGTTGACTGTAAATAATTTATTTATAATATTTATTATTTCAATTTAACAAATATTGAATTTAAATCAAATTAATTTATAAATTTATTATAATCATAAAATCTGTAAACAAATTACTTTAAATTTTTAACTTGCAGTAAAATAATAAACCAATAATAAATTTCATATTTCAATCATTTTTATTTACAAACCATTTTTTAGTTAAATTAAAAATTTAATTATAATTTTTTTTTTACAGACCATTTACAATAGAACATTATCAATTTCAAAACGTAATGGTGATCATTTAAATAATTCCATAATTGGTAAGAATAATAGTCGTAATGGTACACCACAACGAATGCCTAGTAATAATTCAATGAAATTACCACCACCACCACAAAATCATCAAATCCAATCACCGAATTCAATTAAAACAGGATCAAATAATCAAGGAACAAATAATATGATCGTTTCAACAGCAAATATTAAACAGAAAATTTGTATGAGGTCTGTTGTTGAACCAGTTCAAAAGTAATCGTTAATTATTATTTTTATTTATTATTTTTGTTAAAAAAAAAAAACATTTATAAATTTTCTTTTTTTTTTTTTTTGTACATTTTTAAAAATTGCTTCTTCTTTTTTTTGTAAATTAAAAAAAAAATTAATAAAAACGAATTTAATTTAAAATTTATTTCCAGTTGCGGTGAATCAATTGAATTAACAGATTTAAGAAAACATAATAATTCTTATCATTAGAATAACAAATTCATAATTATTTTTTTTTTTTCATATTTTTAAGATTTTAAATATTTTTTTTTTAATATTTTTATTTTTTAAGAATAAAAATGGAAAATTTCTTTTATTGAGATTAAGTAAAAAATTAAGGAAAATGTAAATTTATTGACTTTTAAACGAAACCAAAGCTCCTTGAGAATAATTTAAATATAATAAATAATGTAAATATAATTAATTTTTTTTTTATAAAATTTAAATTATTAAATAAGTTTTATTATTAAAAAATTTGTTTAAAGAAAAAAATTAAGAAATTGTCATTTAAGTTTTTTTAATTGAAATAAAAATTGTGGAAATTTTTAGAAATATTATTATATTTGATTTTAAAAATTGATTTTTTTTTAATAAAAGGCTAAAAAATTTTAAAGATAAATTTTTTTACATAATGGCAGACATTTTAATTCTAATTATTATACTTTTCATTTTGTACTTGTAACTTGTATTCTATTTTGTATTATAGCTATATAAAATAACAATGATTATATACTAGGTACATATCCATAGGACATACCTTTACCTACTATATACACGAAATTTTAATTATAACAAAATTATCCAAACAAAAAATGGAGAAATTTTTTAATTTGAAAAAAAAAAAAAAAAACTGATTAATTCACGAATCTCATTGAGCTCAGTAACCCCTAAATATATGCACGAAATATTTATTTATAAATATATTTTTTTTGGAAATAATATATTCATAAATTACGTAAAAACATTTTCTGCATATATTTAGGAGTGTTTGTTTTGGTGTATGGATTTGTTAGGATTGTGGGTTGGGTGGGCTTATGAGTTGGATTGGTTTGTAACTTGAGTTAGTTTGTGTATTCAATTTATTTTGGTTCGTGGGTTTGCTTCATTTTGGTTTCTGAATGCATTTGTAAATAGTTTGGAACTTTGATTCATTGTTCAGGTTTGTGACTCGGACTTTTGGTGAATGTGCATGGTGTTGCATTATTTCGGTTTCCGGCTCAGCTAAATAGATTTATTCAATTTTCAACCCTTCTTAATCTTGTGCACATACCAAATCTACTCTAAAAATAAATGGAATGCAGCATGTTAATAAAAAACCAATAGATGGCACATAGTTTAAAAAATTTGACTTTTAATAATGACACATTTGTCAATTAACAATGACATTTCAAAACACAAAAAAAGCCATGTGAGTTAAAAAATGAGAAGAAATAATCAAATTGTGATAAAAAAATATTAATTATAAATAAAGTTTTATTCAATTATTACTTATTCTAAAAACAATAATTTATTTGTTTCACTAAAAAAATGTCTTCGCGAAAAACAAAACCAAAGACATTATCAGATAAAATTGCTGATTCATTTACACCACGATCATTAATTGATCCAGAAATTGATTCAGATGATGAAACACGGCCAAAAATCGTTGATATTGATTCGGATGACAGTGATTATGAAAAATTAACTGAACCAAAACAATTAAGTGATTTTCGTAAAAGAAATATAACTTTATTATCGGATCAAAGTGATAAATATAAAGGTGTTGTCTCATCACGTAAAGATATTGAGGAAGAGAATGATGAATATGAAAAATCAGATTCATCAGATGATGAAGAAAATTCAACGTCGTCTGGTAATTTAATAGAAAAGAATAATGAAGAAGAAAATAGCAGTGATGATGATGAAGATGATGAAGGGGGTCTTGATGATCTGGAAAAGTATAGGAAAAAGCTTAAAAATTGTCAAATTAAGGATGAAGAAAAAGATGAATCATTTAGTACAGATGACGACGAAACAGAATATGACAAAAATGATAATGAAAATACAGATTCAAATGAAGATGATTCAGATTATGGTTCATCTGATGAAGAATTAACAAATGATGGTAAAGATGAATCGGAAAATTTAATTGCACAAAATTTGATATCTGAATCAAATAGACAGGAGGAAATAAATAAAGGGTTTGCTGTGCAGAATCAATTAAAATTATGGGAAAAATTATTAGAAGTGCGTATACATTCACAAAAAATACTATATAAAGCTAATTCATTGCCATTACCTAATCAATATGATAAACTAATTGAAAATGATGAATTTGTTCAAGCAACAACAGAAACTACAAAAAATATTGAAAATCTTTTAGATAAAATGCTTGAAATGCAAACAATTTTAACTAAACAATATTCCGAAACAAAAGATTTAATTAAATCAAATTCAAATAATAAAAAAAGATCAGCAACTAGTTCATCAAGTGAATTAAATGAACCACCAAATAAACGATTTATTAAAATTTTAGATGATAATTTTAATAATTATCGACCATATCGTGATTCTGTTTTACAAAAATGGTATGATCGTACGAAAATTTTAACACCTGGTGCTGGTAATAAATCACAATCAGAGAATTATGATATTCTTCGTAAAATTGAAACAGTTTTATTAAATAAAAATGATTTAATTAAAAAATCACAAACGATTAAAGGCAATTTTAATTTATTTGGTGAACAACCCAAAACTGCTAGTAAAGAAAATGAAATTAATGATGAAAATTTAGAGAATACTAAAACATGTTTAAATATTTATGATGATACTGATTTTTATCATCAACAACTTAGAGAATTAATTGAATTTAAAACAAATACATCAGCTAATCCAACTGAAATTACAAAACAATTTGCTGAATTACAAAAATTAAGACAAAAAATGAAGAAAAAAGTCGATACACGAGCATCAAAAGGACGAAAAATTAGGTAAATTTAATAAATTTTTAATCTTCAATGTGATTTTAATTTAATAAATGGTTTTTTTTTTGCAGATACGTAGTTCATAATAAATTGGTAAATTTTATGGCGCCATATGATAATTCCGAATGGATTGAAGAATCAAAAAATGAACTTTTCAAATCACTATTTACTGAATAGAAAAAAATGATGAATAATTTTTAAAATTTATAATATATATTTAAAATGATATTCATTTACGATATTTTATTTAAATAAAATCAAACTTTAAAAAAGAAATATTTTTAAAGAATTGTATATCCGATTATTAGTTGCGGAAAATTTGGATAAAATCGACATGAAAAACGAAATACTTCACAAAGAAATAAGAGTTTCATCATGTCGGTATCATTTTTATGGAGCCCATAGCTAGATAATTTAGTAAAAAATTTCTAGATAAATAGAGCTTAATGATGATACAAATCAAAATTTATCAATTATATAAAGTCAAAATGAAAAAATGTTGCTCAGCAAATGCAACATGTTTCAGATGCGCATGTTTTCAATATGTTTCAGATGCATGTTTGCAACATGTTTCAGATGCTTCTGCATGCTCAGCAAATGCAACATGTTTGATTTTTGATTCTATCTAGGGTCTTTGCTATAACTTGGGCAAATTAAAAGATTATCGACATTCTCCAATATAGATTAATTTAGTGTCTATGGACGGGGAATTTTAATTATAATAAGAATATCCAAACCAATTCCAAATATCCTTAAATTTGCCCAATTTATACAAAAAAACTAATTCACCTATATTGGTAAATGTCAATGTTTTACGCCAAAGAAATGGCAAGGGTGTAATATTTCTAGTATTTGTAATAAAACTAAACTAATAATATTTTATATAGAAATCTAGTATATAATCTAGAATAGTTTTGATAAATGTCCTTCCTGGGAAAAGGTACGACAAAATCACAATCTTAATAAAAAATTAAATTTAATTAAAACACTACCATTAATTTCTTTTTATCCAATATAATTTTAAAAAATTACTGTATCCACAATTTACAAAAAAAAAAAAAAAATAAGCATAAGTTTTCTCATCAATAATAAAGAGAATAGTTTACAATGATATTTTTTTTTAATAAATCTAATAACTTCTTCTTCTTTTTATTATTATTATTATTATTTAACAAAATAGAAACATTTCTTTTTTACCCTACTACATAATGTTTTAAATTGCTTAAAATAATAAAAAAAAAAAAATATTTATACTTTGAACATATTTTAAATATAAAATTGTATAATGTAATCCTTAACCAAACCACACAAACAGGTAGTTATAGTAAAAAAAATAAAAATCTAAATAATTTCAATATAACATTAAAATTTCTAAAAGAAGAAAAAGAAAAACAAATTTAACAAATATTTTTTATATAAAAAAAAAGTAATATTAATTTTTTATTTAACAAAATAATGTTTTTTTTTTTTCTTGGGTGCGTTAATAATAATATGCAGCGTTTTATATACTGTAGAAAATATTTTTTAATAAAAAAATAATAATTATTATAATAAATTTTCTTTTAGAAATAATAATAATTTTTGACTTATACAAATAAAGTCATTGGAGAATAAATTGGATCTCTTTTAAATTATTAAATTTTTTTCATAGCATTAAACTATATAAAAATGAAGTATACATTTTTTAATTTAAGGCACAAATAGTGTAATTGCCACATATTTGAAAAATTTCATAGTACAAGTCAAAATTAAAATAAAACAATAAACCAATTTTGAAAATTTTATATAGAAAAAAATTTGAAGATAATAATAATTTTTTTTTTTAGTCTTAAAATCCAAACTTTTCCAAATTCATAATTAATAATTATACAATTATAAATTTAACTTAATTTATAGCAAAACAAAAAAGAGTTCGTTGCATTTATGCACTAATAACATTTGTTATCGGCAAAAATTATACACTTTTTTCGCTAACATATCAAATAAAATATGAAATTAATTTAATGTTTTAAATTGTGTAACAGAAATTTTGACTTTAGAATATTTAAATTTCCAATAATAAGTGAAAAAAAAAATAATTTCTTAATATTTTCACAAATATAAATTTAATAATTTCCAATAGAATCACAACAACAAAAATGTTGTCTTAATATGGAAATTTAACCTGCACCACATCTAAAAATTCATATTTTATTGGTTTTTTTTTTTGTTTTTGATTAAATGCCTAATCCTATTTTCTATATACTTAAATTTAACCTTAACAAATTTTCAACAAATAATATATGTATATATAATATAAAAATAATATTTTTCTCTTTCATTACAAAAATCTATTAATCTCTTTTTTATTTTTCTCTTTTATAAAATTCCTACACCCTAAAAAAAAAAAATCTTTTAATAATTAACAATTAATAAAACACCAACATAATAACAACACACCCTCCCAACCAAACCCCCGCTATTTTTGTCTTAATATCCACTTTCTGGTTCCTGTTTTAATGGTAATCTATAATCATCATGAATACCACCAATTCCATCAATAACACTATTACCACCAATTAAATAATTTGAATTTGTTGTAATGTCTGTGTCCATTTTTAATGGTAATCTTCTTAATACACTACCACTTTCACCACCTTGTCGATTATATTCATTTAATGTCATTTCACTTGGACTACGAACACCAATACGACCACCACCACTACCATTTGTTGCTGACGATACAATACCATTATTTGAATTCAATACATGATTTGGTGATGATGATGATAATATATGATGACGTTGATATGGTGTTCTATTATGATGTTGTTGTTGTTGCTGTTGTTGGTGATAAATTGCATGTTGTTGTTGATGTTGTTGTTCACCAACTGAAGAATCAATATAAGAATTTTTACCATTTGTATTATTACTACTATTATTAACAATTGTTATTGGTCCAGTTGATCCTGGACGTTGCTGTTGTTGTTGTTGTTGTGATTGTGCACGTAATGTTGCTGTAAAATTTGATGAACTTATATTATCCATAATTGGTGTAATTGACATTGGTACATCTAAACTATTTGTATCCATACATGTCATTGATTCTTGTTGTGGTGACATATGATCAGAATTTGTTGGTGACATTGGATCTAATGTTGATGTTACCTGTGATTGATCCATTGATGATTGATGTGGATGCTGTTGTTGTTGTTGCTGATGATGTTGATGATGATGGTGTGGTTGTGGTGGCTGTTGTTGTTGTTGTTGGTGTTGTTGTTGATGATGATGATGTGTTGGACTGTAAGCATTTACAATTGGTGGCGATAATGGTGATGAATTATCAGCTAATTCTCCTAATAATAAATACATATATAAAATATATAAGTACTATTTAATTTAAAAATATTTATAGTGTTGTTATTTACCTCCCAAAAGCATTTCCTGTAATAATGAATCAATATGTGCTACACCAAAAATTTTAGCAAATTGTATTTGTTCAATCATTTGCCATGTTATTGATTGTAATACTGGCAATATTAATAATATTTCACCAAATCTACCACGTGTCTCATATAAACGATCTGATACATAATCTTCTAAATTATTAAGAATTTGATGACGAAGACTTTTAATACGTTGTGGTTCATTTAAACCTCTAGCATCTAAGTATAAAAATTATAATATAAATAAAAGTTTCATTAAAAGAGCCAAAAAAAAAAACTTACTTGGATCAAAGAAAACTAATGCTTTAATGCATGCCAATTCAGCATCATCTAAATTAATATCTTTCATAGCAAATACCAATTCGTCAATTATTCTGGCACCAATACGTGATATATCTAAATTTGGTGATAAACAGGCATCTGTAATTAAATGAAATATTTCATAAAAAATTTTCGATATAATGTAAATTTTTTTTTCAATTTTTTACCTGGACAATGTTTTGTTATAATACAATTATTACCCAATAAAAGGACATCTTTTAAATGCATTGAACGTCTAGATAAACCCAATAATAAATGTTCACCAGCATGTGCACGTAATAATGCTACTTGATCATCTAATTGAAGCTCATTAAAAGCTGGAATGTGTTTGGCCCATTCAACTAATGTTAATAATTGTTGTTTCATTGATTCACATACATCATTTATACTAGCAAATTGTTTATTTGTTAAATCAACATCATTTGAACCATTTTCCATAGCAGCACCAGCTTTTGATTGACGACTTTCAATTTCAGCTTTTAACAATGATATCACAGATAAACCATTACCAGGATTTGGATCATCGTTACTTGTACGACGACAACTTATACGATCACGTTCATTTTGTACAGCTTCTTTTTTCATACCAGCTTTAAAGCATTTACGTAAACGACAATAACGACATTGATTACGTTTATCTTTGTCAACAACACAGTTCCGTGAGAATCTATACAAAGAACAAGAAAAAAAAAGAAGATAAGTTGACTTACAAAACGAGTTTAGAAATGAAGTAACTGATAGAAAAAATGAGGGGGTCTCTGAAAATTTGTATAAATCGATTTTATGTGGTTTTGGTAATACGACTTATTGCCGAAATAATTTCACTGATGAAAGATTTGATGAAGAATGACATAAACATGAGATGATTTTTATATTTATTATTGTCTAAAATTGTTGTAAATTTCCTTACCTGCAATTGTACATATGATTTTTCCTAACACTACGCCGAAAGAAACCTTTACAACCATCACAACTAGATGCACCATAATGTTTACCAGTTGCTTTATCACCACAAATTGCACATGATGTTAATTGTTGATTATTATTATTATTATTTGAAAATATATTATTATTATTATTGTTACTGGCAACAGGACTTAAATTTGGACTTAAACTTGATGTGTCCTGTTGATGCAAAGGACTAGAACCAGTTGATGTATGTTGTGGTGGTGTTGAATTCAAATTTAATATATGATTGTCAACATCTACAAATATAATAAATAAATAAAAATAAATTATTAATAATAATAAATATTTTGTTATTTTATTTTATTTTTTTAAAGAAAAATATAAAAAATTTTCAAAAGAATTTCATTTTTTTTTTTTTCAGCTGATCATAAAATTAAATAAAATCTATTTAATAATAGCTATGACGAAGTCCTTGAAAATTTTGTTTGTTATTTTTATAGAATTTTTAATATAAAATAGAAAAAAATATTATCATCAGACAAAATTTAATTTAATTTTCTTGTCAAAGGATTGAGAAATTTATTTTAAGATTAAATTTTTTTCTGAAAGTTAAAACGATTGGAACTTGACCTTGATGAAAATTTTGAAATTTATGGTACATAATAATAGTCCGGATCCAACAAATTATTAATTATTTTTTCGTGTAGTTTGTTATAAATTTGAAAAATTAGTTTTTATTTCCGGGAAAATATTTTCATAATTTCATAATTTCAGAATTTAAGTAAAATTTTACCATTTTTAAGGAGTTATTTCTCCAATGCTAATGATTGTTGGCCTCTATATATTTGTAATGAGTAGTATTCTAATTAAGTCGACGTTTATATACGGGCTCTAACTCTAGCTATTGGCCTCAAACATATCAATTTCTGTCTACAAGTAAAATTTACTGTCTCTGTTAAATTGAAATTTGCTGACAATATTGCTTATAATTTTTGTTAACAGTGATAGCAAACAGTATTTCCTGCGACGGTGGACAGTAGGTAGACAGTCGAAAAAAAAATTATAATAATTTATATTAGATCTTTAGTGACACTTTGGCATGTCTGAAAATTCATTGCAAAGAAAATTTATCACAAAAAAATTCAAGTACATAATATAGTGACATTTCAAATTTGATATTTTCAATAAAAATGAATTGTCTGTGATGAATTTTCCTTAAACAAATTTTATTGTAATTAAATATTTGCTGTCAACAAATTAATTTACAATAAATAGTGATGCGATATTAAACAGCGGAATATTGAAAATAAGTTAAAAAAAATATAAAATCAAAATAATAATAATTTCAAAAATTATAAACAATTGAAAATTATTGAACTTCTATCAGAAATTTCTTAATTTTTTACTTTTGCGCAGATATCAAATTTTATATAAAATAATAATCAATTTCTGCAATGATTCATAAACAAAATTTTTTGATATTGGAATTTGGATCATAATATTATATAAATTTCTAAGTTTTTTATTAATTTCTAGAAATATATTAATCTTTTAAAGATATTTTTTTTTGTAATCTTGACTAGACGACAATTCAGACGACCTAATTTTATAAAAAAATATTCACAAGTTTGAATCAACTAACTACACAGGAAATTCTAACTAAAGTGTTAATTTTCTGTTAAGTTATTAGAATTTTTGATTACAAAATTAAATTTATTTTTAACAAAATTTAAAAAAAAAATGGTTAAAAATTACTCAGATTGAAGGCACTACTAAAATTATTAAGTAATTTTTCGTTATTAATAAATAAATTTTACATGTAAAAAGAGGACTTTGATCTCACAAAATTGTACGTCATTTTTGCCACCAACTACTTTTTATAGAAATTTGCAATAAATTTTGTTACAATCAACAAAATTTTTTTAACAAATTTTGATTATTAACTTTTTTTGATGAACAGGTTTTATATTTTATTGAAAAATAAACGCGAGTTGAATAAGAAATTAGCCGGCGGTGGCAATGACTGACACCGGAATTTGATAACAAAAATATTGCTTTTATATAAGCGATTTCGATTATGTAAATTTAATTTATTTAAATTTAATTTTTTACAAAAAGAGAATAGAAAATATTCAAAATTGAAAGCATTTTTTAAATACTCCTATAAAAAATTTATGAATTTTGAAAAATGTTATTTTTATTTAATTTTTGGTAGCAATTCCTGTTGCTACACTAAAAAAAATTGGGCCTTTAGTATTGTAAAAATAAGTTGAGAAAGGATTGAGATTGATGATTTCATATTGGGAATCGTTGTATTATAATTGCGTTCCAAATTGGTCAAGTGCTTATGCTTTGTAGCAATACCTTTAAGATCACTTTAGAATGTAGATCATTAATCATACTTAAATATTAACGTTAGAATTTAGTCCTAAGAGCTCAGTCTCACTGTTGCAACTCGTAGGAAATGATAATTTTTATTGCAATTTTGTGGCAAAGTAGCTATTTTGATTCGACCTGATCAGAAAATTGATCTGATCAGAAAAGTGATATTCCACCTGATCAGAAAAATGACAGTATATTTTGATTAATTGAACATCCGTTTCACTTGAATTCGCATGTGCTGAAAATCATCCTGTAGAGGCAACAAAATATGAACATATACGAAAAACTTCAAGTAGAAAATAATGATTTATGTATCGGAAACGAATTATTACTAATCGTGAAAATTGAAACCACCTATAAATGATTCAATTATATATTTATTATTACTTTTAGACAGAGAACAACAAATCAAAAAAGAAACTTTTACAGGCACGTACATATATTATTTTTATTATAATTTTGATTAATCACTTGTAAATCGTGTTAAATTACAAATATTTAACTATATACATTAAAGCACGTGTCATAAAGAATTGATGATAATGCAATTTTTTTTTTGTATTTTGTCGCTTTACGAACATTTTTAATAAAATTTCAGAATAAAGAAAAGAAAATGCGTCAGACTCTGCACATTTTAATAAGAAAAATTAAATTTTAAATAAAATATATTACAAAATTATTATTAATTTTTGATTTCAAGTTTATCTTATCAATCAATTCTCCAAATAGTTTTAATTACAAATTGAAAAGTTTAGAATCTGAAAAATCGTGAAAAATCTTTAAAATTTTAGTTTCATTAATTTTTTTTAATTAAATTAACAAATATTGGTAATAAATATTCAAAATTAAAACAAATATCATATATAAACATAATTTTCCTAAACATAAAATCATAAATTAAATACAACAAGCTAAAAAAAATTCGTTCTCATTTAAGTTTACTGATTAAGTAAGTAAAATAAATTTCAATATTGATTATTTTCCAAAGAAATCATGTGCCCAGACAATGTTTCTCTCTATCATACAAAATATTGATATATAAATTTAAAATTGATTTTAATTTATCAACGATTTTAAAATTTACTAATAACATAAAAATCTATATTATAAAAATATCAAAAGCATAAAATTCATTTAAGTATTTGTATTGTAGAAATATAATTATTGTAAATTAAATATAATTATAATCTAGGTCTATACATAAAATAAAATTACTAAGCTGTAATGTAATGTTATTGGAGAAAAAAGTGATTACTTGGATCACGCATATAGGACGCAAGTGCTTTGATAAAAAAGGGTATACATATATGCACAAACATGCATCTATATATGAATATTCATATATGTAATATTATTTTTTTAATGAATTAATTAGAAGAAATTAAATGATTAGACAATAATTTACGATTAATTTATATAAAAATTCATGATATTTATATTTTCAATTTGAAATAGAATTTTAATATAATAAAAATGTAACAAATTATTTTTAATATATTAACTGTCTGTCAAGGTTAGATTTTAGATGATCGTGGGGATGAGTAAATATATATCAATATCACTTATTTTTTTCCCCTCTTTAACAAATATTAAGAAATTATTCAACTATGTTAATTGTCATCATACTTTTGAGTGGTTCTACATTTAAGATAAAATTTATATTTTATCGTTTTACGATACCAAAACTCAAATGTTTACATGTCGATAATTATTTGTATTATAAATTTCAATATCTGACACCTAATAGAGATAAGAAATCTCTGTTGACCCTTTAGGTTTAGAGCTATCTCTATTACGTGTCAGATTCAGATATTAAAATTTTAATATTCCAAAACTATTACAAAGTATTAGATAAAATTACAATCTTTTAACAAACTTCAATAATTTTTTAAAGTTTTTTTAATAAATTAAAAAAATAAAAACAAACTTGTTTTAAGACTTTCCTGTAATAAATAAAAATTTAAAATGTAAACATTTTTTAATTATTGTAAATTGTATTTGAATTTTATTTATAGATAAATTTAAATTAAATTTCAAATTTCGATCTATTCTATTTATACTTTATTTTAATTATTAATTTTTTATCAAGATAATCATTAAAATTTACCTTGATGTTAGTCATATAATTCAAAAATTGAAGTTGTAAGAATTCGGAAAAATGAAATTTGAATTAAATTTCAATACTAAATTTGCTTTAACTAAGTATTTAAATTTGCCTGATAAAAGTATGTTAGTCTATACTCTAAAACTAAATAAATTTGTCAGTTACTGACTAAAAATTATGAAATTCAGATTATCTCGACACTACAAAAGAAATTTTATGCTGGTTTCTTCTATAATTATATAAAAATAAATGATTTGTTATAATTTCCTTATCGTAAAATGGTCTTAAATAAGAATTAATTAATCATTTTTGTATATATATCATTTTGAAATTTGAAATTAATCATCAAATTTAAATAGCTACGTAATGATTAAAGTTCAATTCTTCAATTTTATGATATGGAAATTTAATCTATATAAATTTCTAATTTCAATTTCGTTTAAGTATTAAGAATTTCGAAGTAATCTTAAAAAATTATTTGAATTTTAACATTTAAATTTCGATAATAATTTATACATAGAAAATTTATACTTACTTATTAATCAAATTTAACAATAATTTTATATAATAAATAAATATTTACAAAATTGCAAGAAATATAGAAAAACAAATAAATCATTTCAAAAAATTATACTATTAAAAATGTTTGATTTATTTTTTAGTTACCTGCTGTGCCGGTAAAAAGAATATCACAAACGACGAAAACGAGAATAAATTATCTAATAGATTTATTTGTTTTGCATGATTTTTTTTAGGAATTTATTATTAAAAACGAGTAAAAAATAATGTGTAGCGAAACAAATATGTAAAATTTACATGTAAAATATTGACGTTGCCTTGCCAACTTTGTATTACAAAATTTCAATTTAAAGACTGTAATAATTAAAAGGAAATGCTAAAAGAAACTGCAATTTAAATGTAATTGCATTAATTTAGTTTCGTGTTTGTTTAATCCTCATAGCAAAATTGAAATTACGAATTTGTAGGAGAAAATTAAGCTGTTCTACACTCGAAAATTGTATAGTCGAGAACCAATAATCTTGCTCTGGATCAGCAAATTTTACATATGTGTTAAATATGCTGAAATAAATGGAAAAATTACTAATTGCCTAGTAACTGTGCCTAGTCACTTCCTTAATGATTTCATCCAGATTTTTATTTAACAAATATTTCAATTAAGGCGAAGATTTCTATACACAATACCACAAAAGTTCTGTAGGTAAGAGATTAGTGATTTTAGTGAAGGTCGTTTAGTGAAGGTCGAACAAAATCTACAATATGTACTGTCTTTTCTACATTTGATTATTCTCAAAATTATGATAAATGGAACTCATTTGACAAGTTAATTCGGTCAGTAATTGGTCATTTATTTAGAAAACAACTAAAGACCTCATAAACTATATTTTACTTTCATTACCAAAATCTCAAAATTAGGTTAAATAATATAAATATCAATCATTACATTGATGTTTGTATATTCTTCCGATAATCATTTCACTTATTATTCCAAAAGTGACCGAGCTTCAAAAGTAAAAACATCAAATTAAATAAAACGCTGCTCACATTTTAAATAAATATTTTTTTTTTTTGTGAAAACAATAATTAACGAAAAAAGTACAAGTTTTGCACGGTTCACATTGAAAAATCATTTAAACAATCAAAAATACAAAAATTGTCACTGATTTATCATCAAAAAAATATACGCAACTCACTTAAAAGTTCACCCTAACAAATAATAATAATAAATTGTTTAAATTATTTCAAATTGTATAATAATTATTAACATTTTTACTCAAAAAAAAGATTAAAAATTAAAAATTATAATTTTTCTTGGTGTTATATTAATAGAATTTTGCTTTGCCGGTTGTGTACATCATGGCATTACGTCTAGTAACAACAAGTGCCGACAAAATTACTCGCTAATGGCAATAAACAGCATTGACCTTTAAAATTTTCGTAAAAACGATGCAATGTGATTACAAATAGCGACGACTATATGAGAAAAACCATTGTAAATTATTAGGAACTACAAAAAGATTATTAAATTTTTTATATCAATGAAAGAATTTACTTTCGTTTCGTTATGATATTTGTGAACGCCAACAATTTTTTTTTTGTTGAGAGATTGAAATTAAATAAACAGAAAAATTTAAATTAATTTTAAACAATTTTTCTTTATATTTATTTTTAAATTTAAATTATTTTGTTGATGGTATAATAAATTAATTGTGTAATTGTTACATCTGGTACTTAACATAATATTTGGATTGTAAATCAAAGGCGAAAAAATTATACGAGGATCATTGATAAAATGTTTTTTTTGGGAAATAAGTGTATTTCATTCATTTGGAGAATTTAGCAGAAATATGGATTAATGAAAAGCCTAGAGAGAAAGGCGACGAAGAATAGTCCATACACTGAAAGTTGATGTCGATATTTGGTATACTATGCATTTACTATTAACTACTGAAATACTGTCCCCTCTTTAGGTATGGTTTTTCTTCGACCTTATCAAAAAAAAAAAAGGACGAAGAAAAACGTAACAATTTTAAAAATAAATAATATTATTTAGCCTAAACTTTATTAGTGACCCTCGTAAGTAAAATGTTAAAATTATATAAGATTTCAAATGAATAAATTAAATGTCAGCGATGAGTTTTGTTCAACAATCTAACAATAATACTTTTGAGAGTTCATAAGATTAATTTGTTATTTAAAATCGGAAATAGGTTAATAGCGAATATAATTACCAACCAGATTTCGTTATGAACAGATGAATATTGTCGCATGACATAGATCATACACCTGTCAAATTAATTCATTTAACATTATTAAATTTATATAGTATTTATTACTAGATAATTACACTATTTACTGGCTTCTTTATTATCACTAATTTCGCCGCAGTAACTAGGAAATTAAGTCATTTTGTCTTGAGGCTACAAGGTCCTTACATTATCCAATTGTAATTGTCCGAATTTGATCTTATTCTTTGCAAATAATTGGAAAAAGGATATCGAAATTGTACTAGAGCAACAAAATCGCAAGATCGTAATTTTGGTTCATAAATTGGACAAAATGGACCAAATTAATCTTAACAAGAAATTTTTAAGATTATTAATTTTGTATGTCAAAAATCCCTTTTTAAAATTACATAATTTTTAACATTTATTATTTAAATATCTGAAATCATTTTTCATTTTCAAAAACTTACAAAAATTTATAATTAACAAATTAAAATTCCAATTTTTTTACACATAAAAAAAAAGAAGAAAATATATTTTTGACACTTTTTTTACATATATTTATGTATCTATATCTTTAATATAGCAAACATAAAGAAAATTATTCGAGTTTTTTTCTCTTTTAATAATTTGTGAAGAAAACAAACAAAAATTTTACCAAAATAAAAATAAAAAGCTAAAAATAATAAATTATAAAAAAATATTTAACAAAAAAAAAAATCTAAAAATAATTTATTATTTTTTCAATCTTTTAATTCTATTTTTAAGATTGAAGAAATTTTCAAAAATTTTGTATCAATCTTTGCATTAAAAATATTATTTTTTTTAGTTATAAATTTGAATTTGATTACTTGGAGAATTAATTTAAAATTAAGATTTAATTGTTGCATATGACTAGATAATTAAGTAATTAATATACTGAGTGATCCGTAAATATGTGAGTCACAGTACAAATTGAAAATATTCCAGTATGTATAAATCAAAGGATTAGATAAATTAAGCAGAATAATTCCTCTTAAGAATCCTTGTAGAAAAATGCAAAAAAAAATATTATTTCACTAGGAAAATAGAGGGAAAATTTATGAATATTTTGTCAATTTTCCGATAAAATTTCAACTTATTATTTTTCAAAATTTAATGATTTTACGAATGATATATGAAAGCTGATCCATATTCTGCAGTTTTGAATCAAAATATAATCTAGAAGTTTGTTGAAGATCGACTTAGCTATTATGGTGGACCACGTCTTTACAGATCAATCTGTTTCTCAAGTTGCTGACCAATAATAGTAATTTATTCTTTGGGATGGGATAATTTGGATATCATTTCTATCATTTTAACAGCAATTCTAAATATGAAACATAAAAGGACCAAAGAAATTTTAGAGTCATTCAAATTTAACATTAAATAAAGTCGATTTAAAATTAATCGATTTTTCTTAACAGAGTTTTAATCATTTTACAAATAGAATTGATGGATTTTCGTAATTAAGTGGTCTAAGAGTTTTTACAATAATTTGTACACACCTAATCATCACAAAATTTATGAAAAACCATTAATTTAATTGGAAAATTCATAATTTTTGAGATGATATGACAAAATTAATTGTTAATACACAAGTGATGTACAAATGATATATAGTGGATATTATTAATAGTCCTTGACCAATTGCCACCTTCAATTTTCATAATTTTTATGTTTACACAAAATGTTTAAAAAACCTAACTTGGTTTAGAGGTTAAGTCGATAAATGAAACTGCAATAAGAATGATATTAAAAGCCAGGTACAATTAAAAAATAAAATCTTGTAAATAAAGAATTTGTAATTTACATATTATATTATTTAATGAAGGAAACAATTAAAAACTAATTATAAGTTAATTCAGGAAAGGATTTACATAAAATAAATATGATAAATTCTTTAATGTAATGAGTTAATTAGTCTAATTATAAAATAAACTAGCGTAAGTATATTTAATTCAAGTCATAATAAGAGTAATTTATTTAAAACTATTTACTTATAGTTAGTGCACAGATTCTAATCTAAATCAATCTTTAGGAATGTCGTATACATAACACAATTATAGTTGGTTAATTATTTTAAAGAATGGGAATTTAGTACCGCGGATAACTGAATTGATCTGTAAGTGAACCATATAAGTTTGGCGCCATTTAAGTTTGTTAGCCAATAAATAAGATTTCAAATTATGAGCTTATAAGATGTCCTAAATGGTAGCATTCACAAGATCTTTTAAGGTGATAAGGTATATTTAATATTTCTGATTCATGGTTCATATCTATTGCTGGATACTAGCAAATTCAAATCTGTATCTGGATTAATCAGTAAGTTCTCACGAGTTTTGCTCGAGAAAGAATAGTGTTAATCATAGTCGTGAGAAATGAAACTCTTACCAAAACAAATTAATTTTATCGTGGCGGTATTTGTGTTTAGTTTGTACCAGGATTAGAAACGAATAAAACGAAGAGTGTTGAGCATATTAATGATAACACACTGAATCAATGACATTAGACAGGACCATCTATACGGATAGACAAATTGTTAAATTGATCATTTTTAATGGAAGATCTTTCAATGACTTTTTCAATTACCTTAGGTCTATTTCTGTGTCCAATCCTCCAATTAGACATTATAGTTTGAATTAAAATATTATCCCAAATGCTTTATTATAGATGTAAATTAAATAACCTTTTAATGATTTCGCAAGAAATCGTATTTTACTATACATAAACATATCAATCAAATAATATATAATTTCAAATATGTTTACTGTAATTTATATTAATAGAATAATACTAATAATATATGTAATTTAATTTAGTTTCCTATGCAACAAATACGAGAAAAAAAATATATAGCAAAAACGATAATCGATATAATATTTTAATTATAACTAATTTACCTTATCATTAAATGATTTAAATTATGAAAGTAATTTACTATAAAAATAAACATTAAAATTTCTCAATTACTTCAAAAATTTACACTGTCATTATTGAACGATTAAAGAATGAAAAAAAAACTTTTAATATCAAACTTGTTTTTATTTTTTAATCTTATAAACTAAAATATAATTATTATCTATTAAAAAAATATAAAATTAATATTTATTCTATACATTTATTTGATTTAAATTAATATATTATGTATTTTAATGTTGTTTTTAATTTTTTAATTAATTATAGTGCTAACTGATTACTTTGTCATATATTTATAGAATTCAATATTAAATATATGTATTTGGAGGAACAATTAAATAGGGTGATTCTCTTATATATTATGATATAGAAGAAGTAACTGATATTTCCAAGCGTATTGATATTTGACATAATGAATTACTAAATATCCTGATAAATAGCGAAAATAATTATTATCCTTTCTGACTTTACTTTAATAGTAATTGTATTACTTTGACATACTTATATACATTTTCCTACACTTTCGTAGGCTTCGTTTGATGAGTGTTTGAAAAGTGTAAAGTCAAATGAAAATTATTGTAAGAAAATTATGGTCAACATTTTCTAATTTTTAGGGAACATCATTAAGTCATATAGGGATAATGTTTGGAATACAAAATAGTGGTCGAACTGGTGGAAACTAACTATTCATTTTAAAGTAAAAACGTAACTTAAAATATTGAAACTTAAATAAAAATATAATCATTAATAGATCTTGTAAAACATAATTCATGATTAACTTTAATTTAATTCTAATATTAGTTACTTATTTAAGTAAAATTATCGTAGATATCTGTCAATCAAAAGGATTAAACGTTTATACCTCTGTTTATAAATTATTAATTAAATTTAAATTATTATAGTCAACAATGTAATAAAATGAAAAAATAATATATAAAATTTATATTTTTATTGAAGTAATAAAAATTGAATATAATTTATTGCTTTAATTGTGAAATTTTTAAAACACACTTCAATTTAGAGGAACACGATAGATTATCGATCGTTCACTTTACTTTAATTAATAGAAAAACAATTAATTAAATACCAATTAATTTATATGTAATATAGAAATAAGCATATGTTTTTTTTTAACTTAATAATTATTTGTCATTTATGATTGATACTTGAGATTGCAAGGTCATTAACAAATGTACGAGTATATAAGCAAAAAAAAACGAAAAATTAATTAACCAATTTTATTCTAAAAAAAAGTATGTACTTGAATGATTTTTAAATATCTAATTATATTTAGCAAAAAAAAAGAACTTGTAAGTACATATCATTTTTTGTTTTACTTATCTTCGTAAAGTAAAGATAAATTTTTGCAAAATCATTTTGTGTTTGTAAATTATTTTACCTACTATAAGTATATGTAAATTAAATAATAAATATTTACTTTAAATTAAATCAAATTTTAATCCAAGTATTAGTGCATAATTGTATTTCATAACTATAAATATGGTAAATATGGAATTTAAAATATTCAATTTGTATATAAAATTTTGACCTGAATTGAATTGAATTACAACTGGCAAATTGATAACTATAAACATACTTGTAACTTGTAAACCAATTAACAAATCTTCTGTATTAGTTTTTTTTTTATACTTATAATTAATTTTTTTGCATAATTTTAATTTTACAAGAAAACAGGACTAAATTTAAAGTAGTTTTCAAGTTCGTTTAAATTTTATGTAAATAATATAGTATAAAAATCCATTAATAATGGTTAATGTAAATTTATGCATTTTAGTTACACAAGCATTTTTTTAAATTCACCACTGTTTCTTTCGGGAGTAAAATTGGAAGTATACATACAATCGTTTTTCATCAATGTTGAAATTTATCTCTTGGGTAGAATAGTGGTTAGGTTATACCTCTAAAATGAGCAATAGTAAAAATGGTTCCAGAAAATTACTAAAAAACAAATTTAAGGCATATTTCCGTAAACATATTTTTAATTTAACATTTAAGTATATAAAAATGCGACGAAAATCCATTTTTTACTTGTATTTTGACACTAAAATTTATAGTTTCGTTTGATATTAATTTCTAATCCATTTATTACACAATTTAATTTAAAATTTTATCTATTTACTTAACAGCTAATTGTCAAAAAATCTATAAACAAACCAATCAAAATAAGTCAAATTTATATAATTGTCAAAAAAAATGTTTATTGTAAATTTTTTTTTTGACATTTTATCGATTAGCAACATTTTTTTATTGTGCCCCAATTAAGAAAAAATTGAATTATAATATGAAATATTTTTTATAAGTTTTTCTTTTACAATTTTTAATACCAAAAAAATTATTTAATGACCCATTATTAAAAATAAAACTCTAAACTACTTGAAAAATATTTTATCAAAGATGATTTAAATTCTTATCACTTGAAAATAAAAAAACGAGAGGTGTTAAAAAATATCTTAAATTTTTATGATAACATTTTTTTTAGTGCACGTAAAAAAGATTATTTTATATTTATTACAAAAAATAATAATATAAAAGTATTTAACAAACGATAAAGAATTTTTTAAGTCAGTGTCACATGCGTACAAAATTTTATTTTAATGAAAAAAAATTATATATGTTATTATTTTTAAATATATTTTATTAAATATAAATTAATAAAATAAAAAAATTATATAAATATGAATTTATTTTCTTTCTGATAAGAATTTTTATATATTAAGATAAAAAATTAATACGAAATTATCAAAGTTAATATGTAATAATATTAACAGTCTTCATACACAATAGTCTGTAAATAGTTTTCGGCCCTAGGATGTACCAGTCAACAGAGAACTTCAGTCACAAACCCGATGATAGCTTCAGTGACAAAAAGTCACATGTACATAACTGTCATTCATTCTATTAGAAAATTAGATTAATTGACCGAAAAAGTCACAAATTTCAGCAAAACAGGTCCTTAATATCGGATAACCGAGACTAACCGATGTGATAGCTAAAAAAAGACTTAGTGTAAGCGACGCTCTATATTTTTAGAATTAATTTTTTTGTTTTTGAATATTTGCAATATTTCACCTTATGCTTGCAAGTGAGGTGATTGTAATTTAAATGCTTAAAATGTCTAGACTGAAATTGAAATAAAATATATCTGCAACTCTATGCAAAAAATTAAAAAAAAAACATCTGTTTTGAACATATTTCGCAATTTATATAATATTTTTCGATAAAATTTATACAGATCCGGAATTAAGTCTAGAATTTAAGGTGCCTTGCCTCTTTTTAATAATTTACTGAATTTACGTTTTGTATCAACTTATCCAGCAGGACCAGAACCCCCCTTTGAGTCTATAAATTAATTTAATTTTAGCGACTTCAATGTTTCGTATAAATTTTTTGTTAAAAACCTCGGAAAATTTACGATATAGAAAAAAATTAATTATGAATTCTTTAAATTTGTACATTCTTTGTTACATTATCCTGCAAGGATATCGTGTATTCGTCATATTTTTAATGCAAATTGAAATCTCCTTGAATTCTCATAGACACTTAAATTTACTAAAAATTTTAGTTTTGTTACTTCACGTCTTCTGCTCGCAAGAAATCAACGATATGCGTTAATTTTAGTATTCAATATCGTAAATTTATTATTTAACAAAGTTGAGGAAATGATTTATGAAGCAGGTAATATTTAAATTAATTTCTTCTTAATTACATTTAAATAAGAATTAAACTACCTTAAATCCATTAATGATCTTCCTCTTAAAATTATAAAGAGGTAAAGAATCAACAACAAAATGAAATAATTTAGGTAATATAATTATAAAATTTCTGACTAATCTAATTTAATTATTACTCCATAATAAAAAAATTATGACTTTTTATGTTATCTAAAAATTCTTTTTGATTCTAACATTTTTTTTTTTTTTCTAATTTAAAATCATAAAAAATTTAACTCACCTAAAATATTTAAAAAATTCTCTTCTAAATGATTACCTAAAAAATAATTAGATTCATCAAAACAGGTACTACTAGTCACTTCACTTTTCATTTTGATCATTTCACTTTTAATATACAACAACAACAACAAAAATTGTTTACCAAAATAAAAACAAAAAAATTTTTTATTTTTTTTTAATTTTAAACACAAAAATTTTCCACAAAATTCAAAAATTAAATTTTCAATAAACAAAATTTTCTAAATAATTTTTTTAATTTAATTTTTTTGTAATAATAATTTTCAACATTTTCCACTTTTTTTCAAAAAAGGTTGCTTGAAAAGGTTATCAAAAAAAAAAATTGTAAATTTAAAAATAGTTTCCAGTTTAATGTGTAAAAAATAAAACTTTGAAGGGGTCACGAATTAAAGTCAAGCACTAAATCGAATTTTAATTTAAATATTTTTATTTCTACTTATTTATTTTATTTTGTAATAAATTCTTTTTTAAAATGGAAATTTTTTTACTATTTAATTATTATTATTTTTTTTTGAAATTCTCTTCTGTTTATTATTATATAAAATTTTTACACAAACATAAAATTGATTTCGTTGTAAATAAAATCACATTAAAAAATTATGCAAAAAAAAAAAACAGAAAATTTCTATCTAAGAATATTTTTTTTGCTGTATTTATAAACTATACTAAAAACAAAATTCACTTTTTCAAAAATTTTCAACAGGTGCTGCACGATCAGTGATTAAATGAAAATATATATAAAAAAAAAATTATATGTAAATATAAAAACAGTGTTTTTATCACTATGAGAATTTGTCTCGTGAATTTCCCGAATTCTTCAAAAAAAAAAATATATATTTAAAATAATTATAATCGTTTTTAATTAAAAAACACAAATCCGACGACGACGTCTGTTCTAGACATTATCATAAATTATACTAAAAACTTAAGTCTGTTTCTGTTTTTTTTTTTTTGATGGTTTTAAGAGCAAACCCAGAGATCGATTGCGGTGTTTAATCAACACTAATAATATTTAATATGAATAAAATATATAATAAAAATATAAAAACAATATTTAAAATAATAATAATAATTTTTTTTTTTAATGCGGTGGCGCATAATCAACAGTGAAAAATATATATAAAAAAAAGTGACAAAAAATAAATAAAAGCTTGTATGTGTATAGTAGCAGAAAAATGACGACTACGGCGGCTTCGACAACGACCGACAACAACGACTACTATAATACACTGAGAAAAAAATTAAATTCTAACTCGTAAGTGTGAATAAAACAACACTGATAATGAATATTACTAATGTGTAAAGCTCTTTTCCTGTGACAAGAATTTCTCATAACAACACAGCAAAATAAATAATAAAAATTTTAAATTATTTTTTATTTTATTTTTATAATTTTCGGTTTTTTTGTTGTTGTTATTTTTTCATTAAATCCGATTTAAAATTCAGACATGTTTTCTCTCAATAACTTTTTTATTCTCGGTGTCACTCGAAAAGGGATTAAAAAAGTCGTGCTTTGATTGTATGAGTGTGGTATTTGCATGAGTTGAGTTACAGTTGAGTGTGAGTGTTAATGAAATTATGTAGGGGAGATTATTTATGCATAAGTATTGGAAAAGGAGGAAATTGAAATGAAAAATCATAAAGTAAAAGTGAATATTTTCTTTTTTGAGTTTATCATTTTTTATATAGTATTAATCATCATATCGTAAAATTATTGATCGTAAAGTATAGAAAGTATATAAGTGACTAGGTTAAGTCTGTTAATTCGTGTTTTTATTGTATAGCAGTAAAAGTTTGATGTTTATTACCAGATTATAAAAAATATATATAACGAATTAATAAAATGTGAAGCACGTTACTACACTGGTATAATTTTGCTGGTGGAATTTTTCCAGGATTATAATTGTTAATTGAAAGTGATTGAAATTTGTGACTGAGATTTCTGATATAAAAGCGACTAAAGATCGACAAAGCTAGTCATCCTATTACAATTTCTGACTGATCATCTTTAAGTAACATCGACTTTATGCGCAAAACAGAACATTTCCCTCTGCAGACTCAAACTCAATTCTGCATCTCGTCTTATAACGAAACGGTATCGATATTATTATACTTCAAAAGTGATCTTGTCGTCGGAAACTAATAACACAAGATCACTTTTATTCATTTTCAGGTAAAATACTAATGATCAAGAAAGTTTCGACAGAATATGGATTCGTTTTCGACGACAGGTATTTCGACAAATTTTCAAGGATCTAAAATTTTATGGAATTTATGATTCTTGGCAAAGACAATTCAATGGAAAAAATTAATTTGGTAAGAGAATTCAGTAAAGATAAAAAATATTCAAAATATGGACTAGGTAATGTAATGGAATAGGAACCATACCCATACACGATCAGTAAATACTGAAAAGTAATGTTTATATTTGAATATTTACATTACAGTATTTGAAATATTTGACAGTATTATTGATCGTGTGAGGATCGCTTATATGTATAGGATCATTGTTGTTTTATACTTTGCCAAAATACGACGAGGACTACACAGAATGCCTAGTCAATCTATAAAATACCGAATTACTTTACTACTAACACATACACATATAATAACACCCTGTATATAGTATAGTAATAAAGATTATCTCGTAAATTTTATTCTTCAGTTAATTTTTTAATAAATTTTTATATATTTTTCTTTATTTACCGATAGCAGAGCATAAATTTATAACTGAATTCGTTCAAACAAATAAAATTGTTGTACATATGTATAACATATAAATTATGAATCATTTCCATTTCGAATTTGTAATTAAACTATAATATAAATTTTCCTTGTTCGAATCCAGATTATAAATTTTACTTTAGTTCTATATATTAATTTATCATTTTTTTATAAATTTCTAAATTCTTTATTACAAAGTAAAATAAATACCAAAAACTGATAACAAACAAACAAAATTTATTCGCCAAAAAAATTCTTATCAAAAATTTCATCAAAAAAAAAATGATTAGAAATTTTTCAATAAATTTTGTTTTGTTTTTTTCAGCTTCTCTTTTATTTTTGTGTTCTTATTTACACCCAAAAAGAAACAAAGAAATTCGAACAAAAATATCTACACAAAAATTTTCATAATTTCACGAATCATAAATTAATAAATACAAAAAACATAAATTATATGTAAATAAATAAAAAAAAATGTTGTCAAGTGAAAAATGACCTGCAAATTTTCCGGACGACTTTCATATACATAGTATGATTATTATATATGTTTATATGTTTATTAACCGATGATATGATTATCATTTTTGTTGTCTACAAACAAAAAACTGGAGACTCGGAAACATTATTTACTTATATCTGACGAATGACTAATCAGAAAAATAAATAAATAAATAAAATGCATTATTTTTTATTATTAAAACAATAAAAGGGACGAGACATTGTCATAATTTCTGAACATTAAAAAAAATTATGTTATCGGTTTCAAATTTTATTTGTTTTTTATTACACATTTTTCATAAAATTCATAATTAAATTTGTTTTATAAAAATGATTTGATTTGTTGTTTTTCTCTTCAAAAAATTGAAATAACATGCGATTTTTGCATGAACACTTTTTCAAGTCATCATTATCAATATAATCATTATTATTATTGTCAATAAAAAAAAATTTATCATGATTTATATACAAAAAAAAAAAACGATCAAAAAAAATTTTTTTTTTTGGGAATTAAAATTTTCTGCAATCAGTAAAAACGACAAAAAAAAAATTTAAAACCCAAAAGTATATTTTTTTGAATCTAGATAATCTTCTGATAAGATAATAAATTATTAGCATTTTCAATTCGTCTTTATACAAATAAAATTGGTCTTTTCCCAAATTCCAAATATATGTAGAATTTGTCCTATTCCAAATCACAAATTGTCCTATTTATTATAGAACATTATTATTAATTTATAGACTTAATTTTTTTTAAATTATGAAAAATCAACAATATTGCAATAAGGTCCATTAAGGCTAATTATCAGTTCCTCTTGTCATGAGTTATAATGTCATTGTGACTCAGACTTTGTTGTTAACAAATAAAATCTGTGTCTGTATCGCACAAAGTCACAGATTAGAGAAGGGACAAACTTGTTACGAAAATGGCTCCTAATGAAAAGTTGTTCATAGCTAGATTTTTACCTGTAGAATAACTCTGTTTGAAATTTTTTAAATAGGATGAAACGAACAGACGACAGACAGACGGACAAACAAACGGACAGAAAATACCTTATAGTGTCATTAATTTAATTTTAGCAAAAAAAAACTCTACTGCCATTTAATTAATAATATTGCAATAAAATATTATTATATTATACAATTACACTAATCTTTTATAATATATTTCTAATTTGAAAATTAGATGTCAAATGTCAAAAAATTAATTTATGCAAATTTAATAGCTCTTAACTACATAAGAAAAAAATTTAGAATTAAAATCAAGCAAAAGCAATTTTCATATTCTAACAAGAACCAGATTTCTAAAACACTATATCTATATCGAAAAGTTTTCACAGGATTTAATTAACTTTTATTGGTGTACAATGACAAACCTTAATACTACAATGACATTTATAATTTAATTTATTTTTTTTATATTCTATAAAAAGATTTTTCTAACATCAAAAAAAAAAGATAGTTTTATACTAATAATAATTAGAAACTCGTTTAGATTGAAATAGTAATAATAATAATAATGAAAAAAAAGTTGATATTTATAATTAAAATTGTTTACTAAGCTATAAAAATATTAAAAATATAAAATTAAAAATTAATTTTGCGTATATATTTTATCTACTTTTGAATATTATATATCTTCTATATATCTGAAGTTTCCTATGTCAAGGACACTTTTTATAGTTTGAATACCTACTTTTATAGTCATTTAAATATAGAGACAGTCATTTGATTACATATTTCTGGATATACTCGTAATATGGAAATTATATAAGAATTAATATTTGAAAATTAAAATATATATCGAGATTCTATAATATTTCCCAATTAAATTATAATTAAATATTAATATTGCTCTAGTTTTTTTATTAGATATTTAATTAAATTTTAAATTAAATTAATAATTAAAAATATATTTAAGGGACTATATAGTTGAAAAGAGTTCTAATTAAATTAATTAAAGCTTGAGATGAAAGTAATATTTAAAAATTAAATAGAAAAATTATAAAAATATCAAATCGCATAAAAAACTCTAATTTCCATTTCCGGTAAGATCGAAATGTAAATAAGAAAATAATGGAACTGATCAATTTTGGAGATCTGTCAATTCGTCCCACAAAATATTGAAAATATATTTAGTAATTCTCTTCAAAATATATTTTTTTTAGCTAATCGTGTTTCAATTTTAATCATTTATTTGGAACTTGAATCAAATATAACAAGGAAGAATTACTAAATGATTCATTTATGTTTCATTTTACCTTCCGGAAAAGTAAATTAGATACAAAATATATGGACTAGTTTTGATTCACTACATCATGACAATTGCTTGCAATTTTTGAATCCAAATAGAATTTACTACCAAAGATTTTGGTCATTAACTGCAAATATAATGAATTATTCCTACATCTTCATTTTATTTAGTATAATGCTAATGAATTCCTAATGCAAATGGAATCGTCAATTTCTTTCTGTCTGCGCGGATTCGAGCCAATTTCTAAACCATTTTTTCTAGTCTGAAAACTTACATTCATGTACAAATATTTTTTTAGATTAATTTATCGGATCTGGGACAATAGTTCATATTACAATTTGTAATTTATACAGGAATTTGTAATAAAAAAATTAAATTTCTTGAATTTGACGTCAATGCTTTATCATTATTGGTTTTAAATTACGTTTAAAACAGTATGAATTTAGGAAATGATCCATTACTAAGCTATATAAAGTATTTCAATATGACAAAGTATCCTTAAAAGATTTAAATTACTAAAGAAATATAGAAAAACTTGATTGACAGAAATTTTTACTTCCTTAATATTTAATATAGAATCACTAAAATTTTTTTACAAATATTTTAAATTTCTTTATGTAAAATATCAGTTTACTTATTTAAATAGTATAAAATACTAAAAAATTATTCAACTAAAAGTCTACAAAATCATCATTCATTTTCTATAAAATTTTATAGTAATTTTTACTCTTAAAAATTACAAATTTTTCACTTCATAATCTGTTTTAATAAATTATAAAATGTTGTTTACATTTTAACCTAATTTGTCTAAATAGCAAATCAAATCGCGCAATAAAAAATTTTCAAGGAAGTTAGTAAAAAAAATTTCAATTATTTCAATTGATTTTTAATTGTTTTTCACCATTTTTGGTTAATGAAAAATTAGTAAAATACAAAAAAAACTATAAACTATGAAAATCTATTAGGAAAATTTAACCATTTTCAGAACGATTTATGTTTACTTTATTTGCAAAATTCATTTACAATTTACTTCTAATATTTCAAAACAAATTTTATTGATAGAAAAAATCAAATTCATTGAGAAATTTGAAAAAAAAAAAAAAAACATGTCAATTTTAGTAAATGACAATAGAAAAACTTATCAAGACTCCACAAATAAATAAACATATGCATAATCAAGATTCATCTCTCTGTCTAATTCTAGTAACACAGACTAAACATTAAAATCAGAAAAAATTGTATGTATAATATTGAGAATTCGAGGTTATCTAGTTCAATTCGAACTTTGCTGATTACAAATAAACCTCAGCGCCCCCTTTTTAAGTAATTAAATGAAAAAAAAAATAAGGTTTTTCTTCGAACACAAACATAAAAATTAAATTTTAAATTAATTATTTTAAATAAAAAATAATATAATATTAATAATTTTTAATGAGATTATTAACCTCAATAAAAAGCATTTCTTAATTTAAACATAATTTTTTTCACATACACAAAATTAATTGTAAAATGAAGCTCGCACTTCCACTACAACCAAAAAATAATAATAATTTATCTTTCAAAATTTGTAATCGATCAGATTTGGTTACATTAACCCTGCAGTTACTTTGATATTGATATTAGTAGGAAGAATAAATTGAATCGACAAAATTAATATCGAGGAATAATTTTTCACTGTCTCTGTTGAGTTTTTCCGGTTAAGATATGGGATACAGCTCGAAAATGCTAATACAATTCTGAACTCAAGACTTAATAACTCGGTATTAATATAATTTCGACACTTGAGAGCTACAGCCTGACATAATCGTTTATAGAATACCTTTTAAGTATGTCCTTAATCGTCGAAATTCTCCAATAAAGACAAAATTATAACAAAACTATCGAAACAGAATTGAAAAATCTTTTAATTTGCCCAAGTTACAGCAATGAAAACCTAGACTAAATGTTTTTTTTATTATCACAAGGACTCGGTTTTCATTTCGGTTAAAAATATAGAAATCTTTATCCGATATTTATGTTTTATATACGAAATTAAAGATTAAATCTCTATTTCCAGGATCTGTCTGTATTGTATCTTAAAAAGTACATTAGGATTACAGCATCCATTACCCACTATGGTGGTAGTTGCTCCATTTCTATAATATTGATAAAATTAAAAATGGAACTACTACGAGTATAAAATAATTCAATTTGTAAACTGTATTTAATTTTGTTTAGACTGGTGGCAGAATTAATTTTTTATGAAGTAGAATTTATTATTAAAAAACACAAGATTTCTTTTGTTTACATCTTTTTGTTGTGGGTGTGTGTGTGAAATGTTACTGACTGATTAAAATTTTTTATATAAATTCGTTCTTGAAAATATTTACATTATTTTATATAAAATATTATATTTACATTAAAAATTATACTCATACTTATATATAAAATTTATCATTAACAAAAAATTCAATTTCCGCCATTTTAGAATAAAACATTCTTCAGTTTTTTTAAATAGAATTTCAATAATTCAAAATTAGTAAATAAACATAAAATATTTACATTTAGCTCTGTCATTTTGCTACAATTATTTTAGACTAGGTTTTTTAATGTTAGACTGCCCAAAATTTTACCTTTTGTCTAGGTTTTTAAATGTTAGACTGACCAAATTTTCGTAATTATGTAAATTGGTCCAGTTCAGCTGAAGTCATTACAGATATCATTGAAATTTTTCAAAATTATTTGAATTTAATTCAAAACTATAAAAAATGTACGCAACGAAAACGTTCTTTGGGGTTATCAAATATTGCGTTGGTTCGTTTCGGTCATTTTGTCGTTTATTTAATAATTTTTTTTTTAAATATAATATTTTAAAGGCGCAAAAATTTATAGATTATAATATAGAGTAAATGATATTTAGAAAATGTTGAGTCATAATTGTATTTGTAAGTTTTTATTTGTAAAAATTATATTCTCAAAAAACACTGTAATAAACTGGATTTATGAATATTACAAGAAAAAAATTAGGTTAAAATTTAATAGAGTCTTTATCAAAAAAAAAATTATAATAACGAATTTTCTATTTAAAAATGATTTAAAATTACTTATATGAATTAATCGTAAATTAAAATATCAGTTCTAGACAATTTGAATAAGCACCATAGTAAATTTAATTAGATTAAAATGATAGTGATGGATATACTATAACTATACTTTTCATATAATTAGATTACGTAAATCAGAGGATTTTCAATCGGTTCCAATTTAATTTTATTATTAAAATTTGGGTCTGTTACACAGGCAAAAAAGTATACTCATTACAATGTAAGTATTTTCTCAGTTACCATATAATTAGAAATTTACAAATATTATTAATAAATTAAATAATCGCCATTTTATCTCATAATTTTAAAATTTAATTAATTTAGATATTACTCGTACATAATCATAAATTTTATTATATAAGTTTAATAAATTTTCTTATCATTTAATATTTCTGATAAGTAAAAATGATCAATAATAATTAATTTATTGATAAACAATTAATTTCTTTTATATATCTTTAAATAAAATATTATATGTATTAAATACTTCAAATAAAACTAATTCTTTTAAATAGTTATAATTATAAATAATAAATTTAAAAATTCTATTTCTAGAATTTAGAAATTTTCCACTAAATATAATTAAATTTAAAATTTTTATTATATCATCGCTCAAAATTTTTTTAAATATTTTTGTGATAAAATATTTTTAATAATGTGTTGTTTTAAATTAAGTTTGTCAAAATATTTGCCAAATAAAAATATAAAAATTGCCGGTGGAATGATAGATTAACACAAAAGGCTTAATTTAAACACGAAAAGTATCAAATTTTGAGTGATAATAAAATTAATAAGGCTATTAATATTAATAATATAAGATTAAATAATTTATAAATACATTTTAATGCCAATGCCATTCATATTGCACATGTTTGAGTGGTGCAATAAAAATTATTGCAACATCATTAATCACTTTATTTGTATTATAAATAGTTTGCTTTACAACATTTGACCATCTGTGGAAAGGTTTTCAGATATTGAGAACCAAATGTAATTGACAGAAATTTTAAATTTATCCGGTAGGTGGTGCTATTCGTATTTGCCAAAAAATAATTGTTCAGCCTTAAAATGTGATTAAATATAGTAAATGTCTACAAAAAATGAATTGTGACCTAACATTGGAAATGTAACTCCTTACAATACACAGTTCAATTAGTTAAAATTTCTTCCACTAGGGGGGCAGTAAAATATGTTAATTTTAGACTATAGAAAATGTAATTTCTAATAGTAAAATTGACCTCGAAAATTATGGTAGATGCCAGAAAAATATAAATTTAAAATGTAAAAAAAATTATCGCCCACTTACCTTCTGTTATAACATCATCAACTTCACAAATATTTTCAATATCCTGATGTACTTTTTTCGAATCACATTTAACAACAATATTACTGCTCTCATTATTACCACCATTATCAATATTTCCTCCTCCTCCACCACCACCAACAACAGCACTTTCAATATTTATTAATTTCTCTTCTCCTTTTGATTTATTCATTTTTTTAATATTATTTCTTTTTGTACCATTTTCCCGTGGTTTTTTCATTATATAACATTATTTTTTAATCATTCGCCGATTACTTAATAATAATAAAAAATTCAAATTCAATAATCCACACACACACCAAAAAAAGCGAAAGCAGCAAAATCACATTAAGAGTATAGTTTCTTCAATATTTTACCAGCATCGAACATAAATTCCTAAAAATAGATAAAAAAAAAATAATTTAAAATTAAAATTAAATTTCAATGTTAAATAAAAATCCGGAATCAAAAATTTTATTAATAATTTTTTTATTATTAACAAAAATATTTACTTAAAATATGAAGAAAAAAATTAAATAAAACTACTACTAAAACAAATAATTTCTACCCAGCCCAGCAGTTAAAATACGTCAATTGAGCACGGCGCAGTATGAACGATTTTTTTTGTTCCTTTTTATTTACACACCAATAGATAATCAACAAACAGCAACACAACAACATAATTTTAATTGTTTTAATTTTCGATGATGGAAATTTTTATGTTCCTGATAAAATTTTCGATAATACTTAATTATAAATAATTATTTGTAAAAGTAGAATAATATAAATAAATAATTAATAATTATTATTCTTTTTTTTTGACCACTTTAGTTAATATATGTATTTATTATTTTAATTTAGAAAAAAAACCAAATTAACTTGACTTAATAATAGAACATTTTTGAAAATTGCTTTGGTAAAACAACAATTTTTTTTCTAATTTTTCATTATTGATTTATATACTTAAAAAAAAAAACAAATTAAAGCTTTTTTAAGATATTTTTGAGGAAACAGAAATTTAACAACGCAAAAATTAATAATAATTGATTTACTTGAGAGATGGTAATTTTGTGTCTTCTTAAAGCACAAAAAAAAATTAATAACCAAAATTATTTCTTAGTCAGAACTCTTAACAACATGTATACAATATTTTCATTTAACATTTTTCACTCATCTTTTTCGAGCTTAAAGGAAAAAACAGTGATAATAACATTCCTAGATCATTTTTTCAGGAGACTTGTTGCAAGACTTTTTTCAAGCATATTTTTTCAAATTTTTTACATCTTTTTGATACTAAAAGTCCTGAAATTGGCTAAAAGTCTTGAAAAATTGAAATATTACAAATTTTCAGGACTTATCGTGTCAAAATCACGAAAGAAGCTTACAAAAAAAGGTCGTGAGAAAACGATCTTAATCGTTTTAAATCTGATTCTTTCTTTTGAGATAAAAACGATGGTGGAAAAATGTTGAACTGAATATTAGTATATCGTGCGAATTCCAGAGTTAGTCAACAGAATTAGTATGATTTATCAATTTATAGACAAAAATCTTCTTGAGATTTAATATAGAAAGATTGAATCTTATGGAATTGATCCTAAGTTAGAATCAACTGAGCCTGTCTATAAATATAGCACTTAATTTTTAATTGAATTCCAACCAAACTTGAGATTAATTTTTGAAAATCAATTTTTTTTTATCAATTTATTTACAAACATCTATAAAAACCCAAAATATATTTATAAGTAATTATAAGCCACTCTAACAGCGGCTGATTTACAATCCAAAAACAACAATAATAATAATAATATTTAAATAATGATATATTGGTAAACATTGATTTTAGTAAATCGTATATTGTTATGATGTTTTGAAAATGTTGTTTTGCCGAAATTATGTTTTAAAAATGCATGAAATTATTATTTGTTTACATATTAAAAATGATAATGATGACATTTTGGTATATACTCGTAGTAGTTTTTGTGGTGTGTAATAACCTTGAATAAGCCAAACAGTGATAATCTCTTAACAATTATACCACAAATAACAACAAAAATAATTTCGTTCAAATATTATAATTATTTTAATATCATGCTGGCCATCTCGGAAATATTTAAAACAAATAAACATTTTCTATAAATAATTTACCAAAAAAAAAAAATTTTTTGTTTGCTAAATTTTTAATCGCGTTCCAAACACTGATATCACATTCTAGATAACCGAAATTATTATTATTATTTTTAATATTTATCTTTTTGTAAATTAGCTAAAAAAAATTCAATGTCATGAAATATCATTAGATATGAAAAAGATATAAATAACTGAATTTGAAATAATTTATTGCTTGGTAGCTACAAGCTTAACACATTTCAATATACTGTCATTTTTAGTAATAACTATTACATATTTAAGGAAAATATTTACCAAGCCTATAACAGAGAAAAGTAAAATTCTTCTTCTACTTTTAGGTTAACAGTATTGATCTGTCGGCAAATCGGTCTAGAATCGTTTTCCCACAGCAATTCATCCACATTATAAAACGAAACTAAAAGGACAAGTATATCTTTGATCGATTTGTGACTAAAGAAGCTCAATTAACTTTGATATAGTTATGAGAATGTTTAATTAACACACACCATTTGTTTAAAATTAAATTATGGCAAAATTTAGTTTATGCAACTGAGATACGTTAATATGAGATTAATGTTTTGTGAAGGGCCATAAAAATTAGATTAATCTAATATTTAATCTAACTAAAAATTAGATTAAGGATTAAATTAAGGACCTGCAAGCATGATACTTTTAATGAAAACTTAAAAATTTTGAAAACAACAAATAAACATTCTAAAAAAATTAGAAAAATTTTTAATTATTCATTAAAACAATTTAAATTATTTAGAAAAAAAAATTCATTTTAAAATTATCACCTTCAAAGTTTGAAAAATTTACTAAATATTTCTACTCTTTAGAATTAAAATTTCTATTTCATATTCCAAATTGGCGAACGAGCGATGACAAATAATAATTTTCTTTAAAATTATTTCCGATAGTTTTAAATTGCAACAAAATCACACAAAAAAAAATGAACAAAAAAAAAATTGCATATAAAGATGAACTTTAATTGAATTTAAAATATGCAATCAAAAAAATTACTCATTTAATGATATATAAATCTGAAAAAATTATTCATCATGAATTTAGTAATAAATCATTATCCCACTTTAATAATAACATTTTGCCTTTCTGTGTTTTGATGATTTTTTGGGTTGTTGTCATCAAACAAAATATCACAAAAACAATCAAATCAAACAGGAAGGAATTTAATGTACATAATACGTTAAATGCCAGTGCGAAATGTCATGTTAAGAAAAATGCTTGTTAAGAAGCATAACAAAAAAATTTTTTAGCATTAATTACTGGCAATTTATGAGAAATACTTTAAAATGTTTTATAAATATTAAAAGTCAATAAAGACGACAAATTGTAAATAATAATAATAATAATAATTTTTATTTGACAATAATTTTCTTACGAAAATTGTGATTTTTAAAAGCACAAAAAAAAAATGTTAAAATCTGGTGATAAATTAACTTAACTAAACAATGAGAAGTTTTTCAACAATTTTTTTAGTACATTTAGTTTAGTTAGAATTATTAATGGAATATTTACTAATATTTAATAATTTAATATTTATAAATTTCGATAATTTTTTTGAAAATTTAAATAATTTAATAAAATCATGAATAGTCAATACGTAAATTTCGAGTAAACATTGAATATAAAAAAATAGTTCTTATTAGACCAGTTCAGTCTTATAGTATGGGTTCTGAATCATGATTCGCAGATCCTTAAATCTAGATTAGCAATTTGTAGACGCTGACCTAATCAAGACATTAGATTCAAATTAGGTCAGTAGCAAAGATCGCTGTTCGAAATGTCAAATCAACAATTTATAGCAAAAATTCAAACTAAAAGGCAAGGCGCAAGACATTAAAGATAATGTACACCACGGAAGTAAAAATGCTAAAAATCGCCAAATATTAGAAGAGTACTATGAATCATGTCCAACACAAAAAAAAGGAAAAACCTTTAATTTTCATATACAATTTGTATATAGTTCTATATTACTGGACCTTGGTCATCTAATATATGACTATCTGGGAGGCGAGCATCCAGCTAAGGATGTTGTGAGGGGGTGGTACAATAGGCCCAACTTGATTATGATTTATTTATATCATTAAATTGTTTATTATAATAATAGTCTTATAGTATTTTTCTCTAATTTTCGTCATACCTGAATTGTAATGACGTAGACTAAAAATCTATAATTAATATTCTAATTTTAAAAAAGAAACAAAATTAATTCAACTTTTTGTTTTTTTTGTTTTGTAAATATTTTGAAAATTATTATTTATAATTATAAAGTAAATAAACATATGGAAAGTTCTGATAGATCGTTTGCGTTAAAAAGCTTAAAAAAAAGATAAGCTTAAAAAAAAGATATTGCATAAGGTGAAAATTTTAAGTTTTGTCTGACAGTCGTGATTATCGGACTTTAAAAATGTTAATCTTAATAAATGTTCAGCAAATTTGATGATTCAATTCGTGGTGGAATGGAAAAGTGAATGAAACACAATAAATTTATAGTAGTGCATTGTCAGTAAGTGCATCGTCATAAGTGACTGCGTCTATAAAGGCACAGATCTGGGACTTATTGAGATTGTTCGAATGAGAAAGTACTGAAAATTTCTCTTTATAGAAGTCACAGAATTTGCCTTTAATCACACATTTTTGTCAAAAATCTGTTTTTTCATTATCTGTTGCCATTCAGAAAGTTTCATAATCTGGCCATTATTTATTCATAAATTTTCTATATCAAAGTAACCGAAAATTGTTTACATTCTTTTTAGAATTGTTGACATTGTTGACATTTATCTCGCTTACGTATATAAGATCACCATTAATTTATTATTGACAAAAAAAATTAAAATATTAAAAAAAAATTTAACGTAAAAATTCTTTGTAACAAAAATGATTAATTTACAGAAGATTCTTTTTTTTTTACGGTGCTAATTTATTTATTTTCGCATCAGTTTTTAAATATTGTTACATTATAAAAATGAATATTTATTTTTAGTGAATATTATTAAGTGATTTTTATAAAATAAAAAATTTCGTTTAGTTAAAAAATAATTAAAATTACAAATAAGAAACCGGTTTTTTTTTGGAATTGTAAACAATATACAAGAAACCGGTTTATTAAAACAAACCCGGTTTTAAGTACGAACATTTTTTTTTTATATAATTTAAAAAACCCTTAAAAAAATTTATTATTTTTATTTAAAATTATATTAAAAAGTTGTGTTATAATTTCAACTTTTTGACATCATTAAATAATCTTAATTCATTTTACTTTTTTTTTGAAGCAACTCTACTAATTTCTTAATTTTTATACTTTCATTTAGGGCAAAACTAACAATTGGAATTATTAATTAGATTTTTTTTTTTGCTGCATAGTACAAGCTACAAGGTGAACCTGTTACTATGCTGCAAAACTTAAAAACTCGGAAATGAAAATTGGTATAGAAAATTGTAGTTTCTCTTTCTAGGGAATCTTAATCTTTTATGTATACTCGGAATAGTTTTCGGCTTGTATCTTGGGTAAGCGTCTTAGTTTCGCCTACAGACTTATATTCTTTCTTTGCACTTAGAGAAGCTCAGTAAATTTCGTTCAGCTCAGTATACTTAGTAGAGCACTCAGTACCCACTAGGCTACTAAATGCTCTAAAAAAACTTTTAATGAAATAAAAATTTGTAAATTCTGAAATTCTATGATAATACATGAAATTAAATTTCTGACATTGAATTTTCTATATAACAATTAAACCACCTGGAATTTTATACTCTCTGTGTCACCCTGTAATATGTTAACTATATATTACATAACATTTAAAGAAAATCATAAAAAAAATAAAACTAAATTTCGTTGATTGATTATACATCCATGTAAAGTTTTAATATGAAAATTATTTTATGCAATTTTAATTATATAAAACAAAAAAAAAACAGAAATAATTATAATTAAAAATGGATTTATTTATTTTATACGAGTTTAGTAAAGTAAATTAAATATTATATAATATTTTTAAACTATTTAATCATTTTGTTTTAGCTATTATATGAACTAGGATAAATTATTGGCATGGAAATTTTTAATTTACGCAAAAAAAAAATTTAATTATTTTCTTAATTTTAATTATTATTATTATAATTTTTTATAGATTAAGCTTAATACAGACACAAAGTGAAATGATGATTTCCCATATAAATTTTCCAGGTCGTGAAAAAGTCCGGAAATTTATTTGAAAATTATTTATTTCTCAAAGTAGTACACACTCGACGTGTGAAATGAAAATTACTTATCCGAGACATGAACCTACTGTACATACTGTGTACTAAATCAAATTTTTCACGACTATACTAATGATCTGTAATTTCAAATTAGCATTATAAGCTTCACTAGGAGGTTTAAATGTACAAATTTCAAATAATTTTTTCATGACCTTTTCATTTTGGGTCTGTATTAAGCTTTAATTAAAATTAAAATTCAAAATTTTTTTTAAAAATTTATTAAAATTATTTTGCGGTATGTGGGCCCTTTAATTTTCCCCATTTATTATAAAGACTTTTTATCTATAAGATAAGCAAAATTTTATTTAATTCCCAATAAATTTTATTTATATTTAAAAAATATTTATTTACAAAAAAATACACACACATCACAAGAGGAAAGTGAATAAACTCAGACAGCATACATTTTTTTTTTGTAAAAAGAAAAATAATATTAATAATATAATAATAATTTTAATCAATTTACATAAAAGTAGACAACAAACCAAAGAAATTAAATAAAATATATTTAAAATTAAACAAAAGTCACTGATAAATATTTATAATTCTTTATATATACATTTATATAATTTATTTGAAAATTTATGGATGGTGTTTAGATTAATACAGGGTGATTAATGATTTTCATATTTGTAGTGATAAGAAATTTATCAGTTTTGAAATTTTCAATGGAAAAATCGTTAAAATAAATTGATATTTCAATCAACTCCGAATGAATTTGGTCCTTCGTAAATTTAGAGTGTCTATAGCATTTTTCCTGTAGTGTGCACAAATATCGCAGCAAATATCGCAGCAAATATATTGTTCTCGCCACCAAGATCGTGATAGAAAAAGCTTCGTAAAATTTCCAGGTCTCATTATACGTCAAGTATAGATGTTACATTTTACTGTGATTTTTAGAGGTTTGAATTCATGAATTCATCGTAATAAAATGTCAAGAAAAAACCAGCTAATCAGGATTTTTCATTTCTGTATATATTGAAACAAAATGACAAAAAAACAAAAGCAAAATAAAATAAAATGAGTAACATAAGTAAATCATAATAAAAAACAAACTAAAAACATTAATTTCGCCATTATTATGTTTTCGTATATGGAATTACAAAATTTAAAATTTTATAATTGAAAAAAAAAAAATGTTGTTTTTGAAAACTTTTGGTTTTAGTAATTAAATGTAATTTGAAATAAAAGTGAAAAAAAAAATACATAATAAATTATTCAAGTAATAATAATAATAAAAATCAAAAACATAATTTTAATTTTTCAAGAAAACGTTTTTTTGTTACTTAACTTTGCTCCACTTTGTTTATATGCAAAAATTAAATGGAATTTTGAATAACATAAAAAAACGAAGGAAATTATTTAATAAATAACTGGTTAGTTTATGTTTTTAATATTTTATTGTAAATATCCATAAATTTTCTAAATAAAACAAAAAAAAAAATTGTATGATAATTAATAAGATTTACGGAAAATTCATCGTCTAAAAGTTCACCATTGTAGCAATTCATAATGTCAATTAATATTATTAAGAATCTTGATTAGAAAATCTCACAAAATAAAATTGATTTTAATGGCAAAAAGGTAAAAAAAATTATGTCCAAAAAGTAGATTAATTTACGATGAATTGTCTCGAATCGAACTGCTAATAATATTGATTAGATTAAAGAATTAGTTTTAAATTTTAAAGGGGGTTTGTTTTCAGGAAAGTTTTAAAATTATATCTGACTTGTGGACCCTAAGTCTGAGTCTCTTATGAAGAGAACTATTCTCCACTGGCGTAGCATTGAAAGGGTCGATAAATCGTTCAGTACATTGAATCCCAATTATTGGTATCCCAATTATTGGCACACACTAGATGTTCCAGTGTAAGTTCTATAGTTTCGTCCTCGTGGCGGTATAAGTCGCCTCAATGGTTACCTCTATACTTAACAATCAGGCAGTCAGTATAGAGGCTAATATATTTTCTACAAATTCTTCTATTAAAAAAATTTTAAACAAATAAAAAAAACCCAAAACAGTCAAATTAAAATCAATGAAAACATTTTAGAAATTTTTTCAAAAATTCCTTTTTGCACCACCAAAATTTTGCACCACAACACAACACACACAAAAAAAACTTTCTTTGCAATCAATATTTTTTCATTAAAGATTAAAGAAGTTTCGATTTTTGTTTGTGTTTGTTAATTGACACGCTTACAAATATAAAAATATATAAAATAAAAATTTCTGATAGAAAAAAATTTATAATAAATTTAAATTTTATTTAAATTAATTTATCAATGAAAAACGAAAATTCAATTTTTTTTTATATAAGTTAAAAAAATAAAGAATTTTTTTTTTGCTTGAAAATTTAAAATCTTGAATCACCAAAATGAATAAAAAAAAATTTTTATTTAATTTTTTAAAAACCCTGATTTGAAATTGTGAATTGTTTAATTATTGTTTTTTTTTTTTTTCAAATTCATTTAATTTGATGTCGACCGAGTTTTATGCCGATAAGTGGCAATATAGCAACAAAGCTGATCATTATGTCAGGTCAAGGTCAATAATAGAGTTTACCTTTAATATACGAAAAAAAAAAACTTAATTACAAAAAAAAGTTTCGCATTTATTTTAAAATATAGATTTGATTTTTGGTTTGGTGTTGTGAGTTTTTATAATTATGATGTGCATAAATATTTATGTTGGAAATTACATTTAACAACAAAAAAAAACCAAACGTTTCTGTGGTCTTGGCTTTTTAATTTATTGGTTTGATAATAAATTTAAAGAGGAAATTCAAAGAAGAATTAAATGTCAAGATTTTTTAAAAAAAAAATTTCATTTCCTAACCTCTTTTTTTTTTTGTAAATGCATTTTTGATATTTTTGTTTTGGTGAATAATCAATTCTTTTAAATTGTGGATAGGAATTACTTCCGTAACGTTCATAGTTTTCGTTCATAGTTTTTGGGATATTTACGTATTTATTGGTATACATATTAAAAAAGGTTAAGAATATATTATTGGAGAAATTTTTATATAAAAATTGTCATTATGGTAAGAGTAGATTAAGGATGTCCTGATGGACAACGGATGCTGCAGTGGCAGGATACGATCTATACAATTAGGCCTGATATTTTCAAGTGCAATGAGTAATGAGCCATTTATCAAATAAAATTCGTCATCGTCACACGAAACTATAAAACACTTATCACTTTCAGAATGATCAAAATTCTAAATATGTATTTGGTCATAGTCCGAGTCTGATATAGAAAGAAATGTCAATCTAATATTTAAAACAGAACATACTTGTCTGTCTGTTTCACGAACTCATACTATTTTTGTATCTGTCTGTCTGTTACAAGAACTCCTACCAAACAGTGAACAATAACGACATTTACAAAATGTCATTCTCACTGCCATTACCTGAATTGGTCAAAGCCGGGTAATAAAGCTAATTCATTTATATATTTGAAATTATTGTAACAGAAAATAAGCTTTCACGTTGTACTCTAATAGATTAACGACAACAAATCTTACGCACTTCATCGAATAAAAACTACCAAGTCTCACTACAAAGGAAATTCATAAGATCATTGCATTTTACAATTAAATACTAATTTAATTGTAAATTTAAAAAAATAATTGTAGAATCAAGATCAGAAGTTTTAACAGGGAAGAAGATCATCTCTACCCTGTAGGTCGTTTAGCAGCAAATCTAAACAAATTTTATAAACAATTTATAATATAATGTCACAATAACATTAAACTATTCAATGGCAACACTAATTTTTATCATATCTTTGTGGGCACAACGCAATTTAGAAAAAGAAATGTAAAGTTTTACAGATTTTTTTATAAATTAATGAAAATTCTATATTTTAAAATTAATATTAAATAAATTTTCAATTGAAAATTAAAATATTTCCACAATTTAAATATAAAAATTACTTTATTTACTTCAAATTTTTGTATACAAATTTCAAATTACCAATTACTTAATTGATTTTTTGCTTTTATTCCATCTCAATTTTTGTTATCAATATTTTATTATTAAATAATTCCTCTTTTTATTTATATTTAATTATTTATTATTAAATGAGATTTGATAAGCACATTTTTCTTAAGTCACTAAATAAAATTTTTTTTTTCAAATAATAATTCACCAAAAATTTGTTTAACTTGTAATTATTTAAATAATTACTCAAAAAATTATAGTAAGTAAATGTCACAATTAAAAACAGTGACAAGTAGTAAAACAGAAATCTTTTATTTCATTATTTATTAAATTGGTTTATAATTAAGTATATTGAAAATTTACGATACAAATTGAATGTTTAATTAAGAATTTTTTTTAATAATAATAATAATAAGATATACAAGAAAAAATAAATGTATTTTCGTTATGCTTTCATTTTTCAAACCAAAAAAAAATTTATTATACTTTATAAATAAAATTTTATGCGGAATTTTTCAATTTAAAAAACTAAACACAAACAAGAAAATATTCAAAATAAAAATATATATATATGTTAATAATAAATTAATAATATAATATCGCGGATCGACTGTTGTTTACAGCATTAAAATGATGACTTGTTAAATATATAAATATAGTTATACTTTTTTTTTATTTTCTCAAATAAAAAAAATTAATATATATACTTACACTTATGGTTATATTATATGTTATATATATATATATCTTTTTTTTTATTTTGTAAATAATAAATAATATTATTTATATATAAATTCTCCAAAATGTTTATTTGTTAGAGAAATGATCGTGTCAATTTCAATTTGTCAGTCGTTTGGATTGTTTTACGACCAATGAAGTATGTAGTTGTATTTGGATTGCCGGGTGGAGTTTTGCTTACGAAAAGATTGATCGACATGAAACAGGCTGAGGATTTCCCCGCAATGGTTTTCTTTTTTGGTATATAATAAGTGTTCATTTCGGAAACAACGAGTATGACGAAAAATAAAAAGGTCAACATTCGCAGAACTACTCTACGATTCCAAGGCTAGTTACGGTATGACGTTTGCCTGGTACCCTGGTGGAGATCGTTAGCGATATCACATTTATACATATAAGATACCGTGCAGCCCATGACACGATGCTTGTACTCTTGTGGTTTGAAGTGTTATGATCTCTTTAATCGAGCACCAATTCTACCGAAACCAATCCGGCATGGTTGGATCTACCGGTTCATTAGAGTACACAACCTATGGCCTGTTTAGATTTCGTGGGAAAGAAAGAAAAGAAATTTAAATGATAGCTAAAGTCGGTATATATTCGAAAATCAGATAAAAGCTTTTATTTTCCTACTTGTCTACGCTAACTACTACACCACTAAGTTGTTTTAAATTCACAATTTAGCTGTATTCTTCCAAATACATTTGCTGAAAATTGTTGAGCGATAAGCAATGATAAACTATAAGTATAATCTGATTTTCATTGACGATGTCATTAAATCTAATCACAAACAATTGATAATTGAACATGCTTAAAAATGTACACATTATATCAACATTTCAATATGATTTTATAGAATAATTAATTGCCTGATCGCATGCAATTGCAAAATTAGCAAAATCAAATTGAATTGAATTGCTCTAAGTAAATCTCGGAGCTATTCACTATGGAAATTTGGTAATTAAATTTGAATTTAAAAACCCGGTAAAATATATAATGAAAAATAACCGGTTTCCCGTGTTATTAAATGGAAAACCGGATAATGAAATAATTTTTCCGTTGATCAATATCAGCTGACGAATTAACTTCGCTGATATTTTATTAGTAAAATTCTCAATAATAGCTACAAGCGTTCGAAAGGCGATAGCATTGTATTAACATGTGTCTCACTTTGCTTGTTACAGGTGATTCTTTTCAGAACTTAAAGCTTTTTTTTTAATTTCCATTTAGTCAACATAAAAAATTAGTTTCAAAATTAAAATTACACTTTTAAAACCGAAAACATGGTGTTTGTCCACTTCGGAAAAAAACGTTATTACTGTTATTTGTGTTCAATAGTATTATTTAGTGTGGCTTTTCACGAGTATGATCAACACTCTACCTACAAAAACTAGTTTTGTCGTGGGGGTATTTAAAGAAGTTATATAGAAACGAAGAAAAGGAAGATTGTCGATTGCTAATTTGATATTCTTCCGGTTAAGATAAATTAATGGTAAATTTTATCAAAATATCCGCCATTTTGATAAAATTCATATCGATATCCCATAAGTATAAATGTGTAATTTAATGAGTAGAAACGAAAAATTCAAAAAAATTAATATTCATGTCCAACAAACCCCTATTTTTGATTGAATAATATATAAAATTATAATGGCCACAAAAGTAATATATGGTAAAATTTACATATGTGTATATAAAAATCGAGTTTTTTCTTTAAATAAAATTTATTATAAAAAAAATATAAAACTTTAATTTCTACTCTCATATAACTTACCAGTTTTTTATTTTGTCTTCATATAAAAATTAAAAAAAATTGTTGTCTTCTTTTTACTGTGGTCGTGGTGTCCCTAATTTGGGGACTTTTTCTTTAGCTCTTCGTTAGATTTGTAACACAAATTAATTTGAATTAGATTTTTTATATATTGCAAATAATTTTTTATTTGAAAAAAATTCACCGCCCCTTTTTTATCTACAATTTTGTAGTTACTTTTTTTTATGTAATAAATTTTCAAAAAAAATAATTTTTTAATTTCACAAATTTTTTTTTTAATGGAAAAAGTTAAATTGTCTTTTTTTTGGTAATTTTTTAGTAAACAAAAATATTTATTATATATTATATAGCACTTTTTTTTATTTTGACTAGATTTTACTTATACAATTGCGTTCGACTAGCAGTTTTGAAATATATTTTTTTCCCATTTAAATTAATATATGTTTAAATTAATAATCAAAAAAAGCAAAAAAAAATTATTGTGTCGTTTTAACTCTGATGTTTTTTTTGCTCTTTTTTACGCACACAACAAAGAAATGATAAAAAAATATATTTTATATAAAATTTCTTAGTGACATGATGATAACAAGTGAGATTATATTAATAGCACAAGAGGTTTTTTTTATATCAATTTTGTATATGAACAAAAATTTTTGATATCGGCAAGATTTAATTTTTTCCCCTCTCTCTTTTTATTTGATTAATTTTTTAGTATATGAAATTTCGCATTGCACCAGAGAAAAAAAAATATACCCAACAAAATTATTTTTTCAATTTGGCACAAATTCTTTTTAATTATAATAAATTTATGTTGTTTAGTAGTTAATAGATTTTTATTATTAATTGTTTTGAATTAATTAAAATTTAGGCAATTTATATTGTTTTTAGTTAATTTTAAATCACACACCACCATCACAAATATTTTTAATTGACATTTATTTTCAAAATGATCGTACGATCATTCACAATCATATATAATAAAATAAATTCACAATTGCGTTTATATGAGTGGCGATATCAAAAAATGTCAAATTGGAATAAATTGAAAGTATTATGATACGACATCTATTGGTAAAATAGATTACTTTATGTTATGGGTCGGGTTCAGAAATTCATTTATTTATTTTTAAGATTTTGACAAGTAGGGATGACAATTTAAATATTTCTCGATTCGATTAAAGAAACGAATTATATATATTTGAAACGATAATTCTATAAAATACATGTCTGTTTTTCTGTATAGGCTGCAGTTCATGAGACACAGAATTTTTAATTTAATCAATAATATTTTGCGGTATATTGAAAATTTGAGGTTATGTATAAAAAATGACATAGATCTGTTTTTAACATCTGCGTCTCATTAATTGTTATTGCTAATGAGAATGGTATTGAAAAATCTGCGTCTCATTAATATTTGCTGATTTTCCGTTTTTTCTCATGAGATGCAGCTGCGCGGCGCAAACACAGATTTTATATGCAAAACAACAAAATTGTGAGTCACACAAAAACAACAAAGTCACGTGACCTGTATCGCATGAGAAGGAAGGAACTGAAAATTAACCTTATATAATATTCTAGAAATCCTTCTTTCCACATACTCTTTTCTTGTACACAGACACAATTAAAAAAATCGATTATTGTATCGAAAAATTATTCGATATTTAAACCAAATTAGGTATCGAAAATCGACAATCCCTTTTCAAAACAAAACAAAAAGTCATATTTTTACCGCGATCCAATATAGTCAAAGCCCGCGACGATTTGTTGTAGTTGAGTGATTGGTGAAAACAAAAACATTTTAAAAACATCTTTCAAAATGAAAAATCAAATTATAATATTTAATAATAAATAATTATGTTTATTTATGTTGAATAAAAAATCGATAAACTATAAATTTCAAAATGATATAAAAGAAGTGGACAAAATATTATTGAAATGAAAAATCATTAAAAAAACCAAGAAGAAGAAAAATATTGTCAGTGCAAAGAAAGTTTTTCCTTCTTTTGTGAATTTTTTGACTGAAAAAAAAAACATGTTAAAGACTTCTTTGGTTAATATGGCAATTAAAACCAAATTTTAACATAGAATGATCAAAGAATTTCTAAGGTAAATATAAATATACAATAAATATTTAATTAATATAAACGTAATTTCCTGCCTTTTCCATAAATTATTTTCCTTTTACATTATTCGGTTTTTTTTTTGTGACGTTTTTCTTCTTCTATAACTTTTCTTTGAGGTAATCGTGTATTTTTAATATTACAAAATAAAATTTACATTAATACACAATCCGTATTTCTCTTTTCTTTTTTTTGACATTATTTTAATTAGCAATTCGTATTAGAATATTAGTCTAAATTTAGAATAAGTATAAGGTAAATAAAAGTATTTCTGTTGCTGATTGAAGTAACCAATTTTTTTTGTTTTTGTTTTGTCATTTTCATTGAAACAACTCAAACCATTTGTAATGTAAATGAAAAATGTTGTGTATATATAATAGTATATTATATTTTGCCATCGTCTTTTGATTTGGTGACGGTAACGTCATGGATTTTTATACTATGTAAAGCGCATGGTATATGAATGATTGTACTAGTCCAATGGTATTTAAATTAGTTTTTTAACATTATTGAATTATATAAAGATTATTGTTTGTTAAATTTGTTATCAGTTAGATTTGCAGTTAGACACTTCTCTACATCCTTCATGCTACAGGTGCAAAAAGTCTTAACATTCAACATTTTCTGTCAACAGGTTTTCTTGCATTTTCACTTCACTAAAGGTGAATTAATTTGCCTATTTAACAAATTTATCGCCAACAATATGCAATTTTCTATAAGCTTCTCTTCTCAGTCAATTCATTATCAATCTTCAATTTTGGATGTTTTCATCGGCACAGAAGATTTTCTTCATTTTCATTTTGTAGTAATTTTGAATTTTCGCAGCTATTTCACCTGGTAACAAAGCATTTTTAAAATGACAAACATTAGAAGGTACCATTTTATATAGAAGGACTCAATGAATATGTTCGAAAGGATAAATTATTTTATTTATCGTAATTTTTATTTATTTATGACCTATTTATTTAACAAAAATTTATACTCAATAATTAATTAAAATACTTTATATAAATCCGAAATATTTTGAAATTAAACTCGTCTTATTACAACTTTTCAAATATTCGTCATCATTATATTCTATTATTCTTTTTGTAGTTAAAACAAAAAATTGCTTTCAGGTTCTTTCTTTTTCTTCTTTAATAAGCAAATTTTTACTTGTCCTCGACAAAATATTTGTAAGAATGTCGGTTTTATGACTGGCATAGACATTTTATATTATTTTATTTTATTTTATTTGTACATTTCCTATTTTGTTGTGTTGTAGTAGTTTAATCGTGCCGGGTACTAGAAATTTTAATTTATTATTTATTTAGATTTTGTATTTTGATGAACAAAATTTATAAATATTTAAAAGGATATTTTAAAAATGATGTTAGTGAATTTAAAGGTCAAAATGTTATTCAAATTTATTTAAGAATTTCCGTTTTAATTTATATTTCGGTGTATATATAATAATTTCAATAATGTTGTGGTAAGATTATATTTAGTTTTATTAAATTTTTAACCATTATTATTATATTTTTGCATTCAAAGTTTTTGGATTTATATTAAAATAAAATTCTAAGAAATTTAACAAAATTACGAATTTCTGTTTGTTAACATCTGCTATTTTATAATAATTTTGTTAAAACATTTTTAACAGCATCATTTAGTTTGAAATTGTATCTTTTCGGATGAACAAATGGCGCACAAAATGATTTTTTTTGTGCTCAGAATTAGTGATTAGAATTAAGTTACTAATTTATGAAATTTCATATAATAATATTTGTGTTGAACTTTTGATTTTCTGTACTTGAAGTCATCAATTCCTGGCCAAGGCATCGATATCTGCCTCATTGGATTCAACTTTAAATGAGTCCAAGTACTAAAAATATTCAGAAATGTAAATTTCAACACTGGGTTCAAAGCTATCGGCCGAGTCCAATTTGCTATTAATAATTTCGCCTCTACAGTGGGAACTTATGGTTCGGATTCAATATGAAATGAAGTAGGTTTCTATTTGCAATTATTTAGATGGCGTCCTACTGGATAAAAGAATTGCCAAAAGAAATATTAAAACTAAATTACTAAATATTTCTTCAATAACTTCTTAATTATTTGATATAAATTAAAATTTCTACCACCTACGAAAAATCCAATTTAAGTCACCTATAATATAATATTGAATTTCCTTTGTTTTAAGTCTGGACAAGATTCTCGTTTCAACATAATTTCATTCTGGAATTGCCATAAATAACAATTAATAATTCAAAAAAAAAAAAACTTTTATTTCTTTCAAGAATTTATTACCTCTAAACTAAAACATCAAAAAGAACATGTTTCAAAATGACTAAAATAGATTCTGATGATCTTCGACGTTTATGTATAATATTTCATATATAGAATCATCGACAAAACAGAATAATATTTTTTTTTTTTACAATATGTTCAAACATAAAAAAACACTGACTGACTCCCATTCTAATATGACATCATTTCTCGATTTTTTTCTATAAAATATTATAAAATTTGAATGGTAAAATAATATCGGGAATATGAAAGCCCTTACAATAAAAAAATAATCATCATCATCATTAGTATTTTTTTTTCTATTCGCCAGCAATAATGAAACTAAAAAAAAAAGTGTATTTGACGTGTTCAAAAATTATTTTTTCATTTTGTTATTTTCTTTTACATCCCCCAAAAAAAAGGGCAAATAGAATAGGCTTCTATTTCTAGACAACAAAAGAATAAGTAAAATGAAATAAATAAAATAGTTTAGTATATAAAGTTTCATCGATAATGACCCCTAAATTTCTTGATGAATGTTTTGATTATTTTATTTGTTTTTAATTCGAAAATTATGTCATTCTACCAAAAATATAATTTCATATTGATTGCATGGTAGAAGTACGAAAGTTTCCAGGAAAAATATATATTAGAAGATTGTTTATTGGACTTTAAATTTTGGCATAGACTAGTATATTCTTCATTAGGGTTGAACCCTTTAATATTTATAGAGAGTCTACCACTTTGTTTTCAATTTAGGTTAATATAAGAAGCAGGAAGGGTGACAGTACCGTCTACCTAAAAGTGTCTGTTGAATCCATACCAATCGAATTTTTTGTAATCCTTACATTACAACCAACTTCGTTAATATTAATCTGACCAGTTTTAAGTGAACTGCTTCGTTAAGATTATTTAGGAGGAATTTGTCTAACCTTGTACATTTTCTGTGTAAGATTAGAACAATTTATAATATATTTATGTACTCAACTGATTTAGTTCATCAAAAATAAAGTTTCATTGGAAACTAATCAATTTATATCCGAATTGATATGATGATGATGTAAAAAAAAAAAAGAAACACATAACAAAAAAACGCAAATTAATTCAGCGTAACATAATAAATTCCGAAATATACAATTTAAACTAAAAAGGTCTTTGACACTACTCGCGTATAATAACAACATCGCTTTGAATTCGAATATTTATTTAAAAACAATTTCCAAAAAAAAAATTATATTTTCAATTTGCGTGCAAATTTCCATAAGAAATTCAATTTTTTTTCTTATTTCGGATTGTTGATAATTCAGTTCACTGCCATCAGATTGAACAACGCCCAGGATTTGACAACAAAATTTGATGATCATTTCCCATGAGAAAAAAAATATTTTTGCAGTTTTTGTGTTAGTTAATTACGTTTTAGAGTTTATCATTCTTTTTTTTGTTTTGGTATGGTGACCATTTCTGCTGCTGCTGACCAAAATAGAAAAGGTATAAAAGAAAAGGAGGTGTGCTGTGTAGGTTAATGTGTTTATTTGTCTCTTAATTAAAAAATACCAGTGGGTGAAAATTTTAATAATTTAAATTTTTTTTATAGATTTTTAAAAATTTAATCATTTTACAAATTTCAAAAATAATATGTAATAGCAAATAAAAAACCGATCCTACTTACTCATCCACCTAAAAGTATGCAAACATTTTTAATATGTAGTCTATTCTTTCCCATTCTTTAATTTATAAGTGAAATTTTCCAATTTTAACCTTGTCAGCTAAAGAATTTAAACCAAATTTGGAATGTTAAATGATTAGAATTTATTGCCACTCCACAGTATATTGTATAATTTTTATTGTATATAAGATTTTTTAACATCATTATTTCCGGCAGCCTGGCATTATGAAAAAATTGAACATGACAGCAAATAAATTGATAATATCATAATTTTATTTAAACAATTTATTAATAATATTGTTAATAATAATAGAAAAAAATTTAATAATTTTGTAAAAAAAACAATATTAACAATAATTAAGTGTTAGATACTCGGTGTTTTTGCAGTTTGTGCTTTGAATATTAAATTTTTTTATAAAATTCTTCACGATTCTTTTTCCAATAATTTTTCTTCTAAAAAACAATTTTAAAATCGTGAATGGGCGCAAATCAAATAAAAATTGTATTTATTTTATTACAACATAATTAAATTTTTCACACACGATTTAGAATACAGAATTTAAAAAAACAAAATCAATATTATTTTTCATAATTGCAGTTAGTCTTATGAAGAACATTAGAAAGTTTTTTGTAGTTTACCAACATAAGGAAAATCAATGTAGATTTTCTTGATTACCTGAAGAAGTTGTCATTTTTACATTACCCTTTTTAATCTTTGGGTGGCTAACTTTTATTGCTGACTCTTGGTTCAATTACCTTGCATAACCCGAAATGTTGAACTCGCTTTTTCGGATGCTTTAACTCTTATAGAACTGTGTATAGATTTTTTCAAATATCTCCTACTTGGTCCAAATACCAGCCTTTATTATAACTAAAGTTTAGTATAGAATAATTTACTATCGAAAATTTCGAATTTTGCTGCACGCGGAATACAAAATTCCGATTTCCTAAACATTCAACAACTGAAGTATATGGAAAAATGGTATTAACATTTATAGAAACTTCTGCATGAAACCCATTTATAATATAACTATTATTTTCATTTTATTAATCAATTTCCTTATTAAATTAAATATTATTAGGAAAAGAACGTAATTTAAAAGAAAATTACTTATTATTTACAATTTTATTTACGCCTCTTTAACACATCCCACTCGTCCATTTTTTTATTCTTATGTTACCATTCTCCACGAAGACCAACCTACCCCAAATTCGTAATAATTGGTAGACCAATTTTGTTTAGTATTGTAGTTTATAGAAATGAAATCATAGAAAAACATAAAAATTTATGACATCACAATCTAAAATATTTATGCATTTTGGTATAATAAGTAACATAAAAATAGAACTAAATTTTTATATACACGAATTTACAATTATTTATGATAATGATATTATGGAAATTAATCAATAATTTTGTTTAGTATATAATCTACAGGGAAATTAAGCAAATTGTTTAGTATATGGCAACAAACAAAATTTCCTTTTTTGTCGAATTTTGTTGTTTATTGTGTGAGCTTTTCAAGTTATCAACAATTTTTTTGAACTTGAATTTTATATAATTTTAGTTATTTGAAATAAAATTTGTTAGATCAATTGTTTTGTACTTAAGTACTTATATAGATTTTTAGTAAATAGTATTTTGATTAGTTTGATTATTTATGTTGCGTTACTAAGAAAATGGATTAATGAAGGGGATCAGGGCTTCATTTTTGTCTGAAAAATATTTTGTGGTTAATTATCAATACACCAAATACTTTTCTTTGAATGAAGGACTATCAGCATTCTCATTCCTGGGATGCTACTAAATCCCCTGACTTCATCTCTGAATGAAATACTCAATGCAGGTTCACAGTGCAGGTTAATTGGCCCAAGTTATAGCAAAAAAACCATAGAATAAATTTGCTAATTTATATAGTTTCTTCGAAATTAATTTTAGCTTACAATTTTTAAACTTCCTAAATCAAAATCAAACACAAATCAAAAACATGTTTATATAAATATTTCAAGAATTCTTTCATCGAAAATGTTGTGAATATGACAAGAATGTAATGCAATAATTTCATAGATGACACATTAATTAGATAGTCTGAAATTATCAAGAATTTAAAATTAATTAAAGGAAATAGTTCAATGTTAGTGTAATGAAATTTGATTTTTGAAAGAAGGGGTTGATAATTCAGTTCAGTGCCATCAGATTGAATGTTGTTTTTCAAAATTTGAAATATAAATGTGCTAAGTGTTAGATGTAATCTGATTTGTGTTGTGTGAACAAAGAATTTTCATTTTAAATGTAATCAATTTTAAATTTATTGCGATTACTCATTTAAGAATTCTTTTTATAGCACATTATAAAACATTTTTCGTAGGTCATGTATTTTACTTTATGTTGATAAAATTCGTTAATAATAAATTGTCCTACCTCAACATCACAAAACAGAATCTTCCACAAATTTATATTAATGACTCTTTGTGTACATTTTTATGTAGTTACATTAAATTTTATTTTATTAAATAATTTTCAATACATCATAAAATTTTATATGATTTTCTTTAATGTTGAAATTTAAATTTTTTTTTCTTTGTAAACAGAGAGATTTTTGAATATCATTTTTATGACTATTTTATCTGTATTATATAAATACTATAGTACAGATAATATTTTAAAAAACGATTATCATTACAATTTGAAAATACGAGTACTGGTACAAAAATATTACACAGATAAAGTTTCTTCATACAAAACGACCAATAAACTAAATATTTTTCACTATCAAACTTATGGTATACAATCAGCATTAACATTTAATATTCAAATTTAATGTTATGGTGAAACATTTGTGTGTAAATTATGATTAATTTCTGACTAATTGCCATATGCTCTTTGTCTTACCAATTACTATTACAAAATTATACTAAATTCAATATTCAAATAGCAATTAGGTAATTTTGTAATCATGTTATTCATTTGCTACATTATTAGCACTACGTCACACGTTTAAGGGAAATTAACAAAAATGATTGGAAACACGTAAACAAGCTGACGTAGTGTGAGCTTCTACAAGTTTGACTAGACAACTAAATATTTTCAAATAAAATATGTTATACTGGGAAAATGCCTCCGACATTATCGTGTTCAAAACTAAATTATTAGTGACAGAGGATTAAATGAAAAGTATAAATTTTGATTTCCATTTTGAAATTTAAAAGATTTCACTTCGTTTATGTCAGTCTTACTTATCCACAAAATTGTTGTAATGAGATGCAAGGGTGGTGGTAGTATACATAAAATGATTTTTGAATATCAACTATACCACCCCAGTTTTCCTCTTCGTTTGTTACAATATTTTTAAAAATTGATTTTGGAAATTGGAATATGTCAAACAGATGTTTCAAAATTTTCACCAATATTAATTTCTGAATCACATTATTTTTCTGCTTCTGAAATATTGAAATAGCTTTAATTACGTTTCTATAATTTTGTGAGTAATAAAAATGATATGTAAAAATCGAAATATTCTGTCACCCCAGTCCAAAGTATCTTTTTAAACTTAATGACCCCTGGTGATGTACATCACCTTTTTGGTCACATTTTTTTTTTTTTTTTTTTTTGTCGGCTATTCAAATTTTTTTTTGTTTTTTGGTTATTCATTATTTTTAATGGTTTTATAACTTTAACATCAAAATAAAAAATGGTGATGACTTCATCTACTAAATAATTAAATATTTAAAAACATTAAAATATCAATTTTTTAATCGAAATTTAATGAAGTTACAAAAAATGTTATGCGACTTAAAAAAAAATAGAAATCAAAATTTTTTATATATGTCAAAAGTTTATATAATTTTTTAGTTTCAGTCAATCATTTTTATTAAAATGTCAATTAAAAACCATAAAAATTCTATAATTTATAATTTAATTTTTAACAAAAAAATTTTAATTCGTACGACAGTCGAATAAATAATTAAATGACTTAAAAAAAATGACATCATGTCGGAATAGATTTGCTCATAACTTTATTACCTTAACTACCTGGTATAAATTAGAATATTTATGTATATGAATGTAAAAAAAGTCTATGAATATATAATAATTTTTTTTAATTGACGAAACTTTGTCTAAAACAAAAACTGTTTGACACTTTATTGGCAACGCACACACAAAAAAAAAAAAATGAAATTAAGTCATTATAAAATTAGTAAAACCTCTAAAATGAATTATTAATTATATAATGATCGATTAATTTTTAAGAAGCTGATTTAAATTTTTTTTTGTGTGATATTAATAAGGCAATGAGTTATTAATTATGCGAGGAATTTAGTTTCTAATGCTCAAAATATTATGTTAAAACTATGAGAAGAAATTAAACAATGTAAACTGTCTGTTAATTCACTATACTTATATCGGTTTTCCACTATCCTTCATGTAAGTCAGTCTTCTAGTTTATGCAAAATTGGGATTAACTATAGTTGGTTGGTTGCTTAAACTGGCATGAGTGCATTTACGCGTAGAGAGGGGAGGGTACGCGTAAATCCACTCATTCTCGTGAGCAGATAGATCGGTTACTGAGGGAGTGTCCTTCACATGAGCAGAGTCTAGCCCTATTCCTATTTATTACTGCAAGGTAATGTGAGTAAAGGAGGCAAGGATCTCCGGATTGGCACCTTACTGTACTACCATTGAGTTATCTTCTTTAGTTTGTCTGCAAATGACACTTAAATTGATTTTAGTGTTAAATGGATGACAAAATTTATGATTGAATCATATTTTTATATGATACCATTTCGAAAAGTTATCACATTTGGCTATTACAAATGTGTAAATCTATTTTTTATACAGAATCCAATATTGATCATTACGACTTTTGTATTTCGAACAAATCATTAATCAATAATTCTAAAAATATATTCGTAAATCACAATAAAATTTTCAAATGAAATAATTTTAATCCGGACATTTAATAATTTCGTATTTATAGCTACAAAAAGCAAATCAATTGTTTAAAATTTCAAATTTAAATCGAATTATCGAAATTGATTTTGTTGTGTTAACATTAAAAATAAATTTTACAGTAAACTTTTCCAGGTATCACACACTTAGTAATCTTAATTCTCTTAATTACTTTTTCTTCTTAATCAATTTGAGTAAAATGACTCGAACAAAACTAAAATTAGAAATGATTAAATTATTGATATATATAAACAATTTTTCTTATTTAAACTATTATTAATGAGAAATCGCGAAATGGAAAAAAGAGTTTGTGTAACTGAAACTTTCAAAAAATTATAATCATTTTAAATCTTAAACATTAAACAAATTCAAATTTGACGTCTCAATTTTTAAATTTGTAAATTAAAATATGAATTTAATATTAAAAAATTTATTTAAATTAATCAAAATCTACTAATTAATAATTCATATCTAATAAATTCTTTGAAAATATTAATTTCCTACCACCTGTGAAATAATATAAATAACAATAAGTCAACATTATATAAATCATATATAATTTAAGATACACAGAACACGACAAGCTATTTTTCTATTCGAAATATTAGTTAATCACGTTTAAATTAATCAAATATATAATTAATTTATTTCCAACTCATGGTATAATTATTTTATTTCTAAATAAATTATTTCAGTTTTTTTTTTTTTTTTTTTTTTTGACGTAATTTTAATTTTTGTGAGATTTCGTGCACTTTGAAATAAGTTGAGAACAAAAAAAAAAGCCGCGCGTTCAATAATCCACAATAAACAATTTTTGAAATGATATCATCAATCCTTTAAGAAAACACCACAATTTATGGAGTATATTACGAATTTTATAATCAAAAATTCTGTAACAAGAGAATTACCCTACTTCAGTTTCACTATATATAATATAAAATCTCTATAATTATTTATAAATGATCAATGATAATAATCTTTTACAGAATTTACAGAGTCGGTTGAGGTTTGTGGTATGACTTTGATTTCAATGATTTTTCGCCTTTTTTGTCTAATAAACTAAAATACTTAGAAGTGGCATTCCTAAGCTCGCAAAAGGTGAAAGGCTTGTGAGCTTAAACATCGTTTCTGTCTCTGTACAAGTATGGGGTATTATAGATCGCGATGCGGTAATGGCTTTTACTGCCTGTGTACCATCATTATAATACAATCTAATCTAGGCTAATTAATTTAATCTAGTTTTATTTGAACGGCTCAGAGCTGATCCGAACCAAGTCAGAAAAATTTAATTCTGTAATATTAGGGGGTTAAGTATATCAACTCTAATTAATTCCTTGACTATTTTTGGTGCTTATTTCTACAATAATTACATTAATTAACAAAAATATTCCAGTAATTAATTAGAGTTGATATTACGAGTACTTAACCCCTAAATATTTTTCTGACTTGTTTCGAATCAGCGCTATGAGCCATCAATTTAGACTATCTAAGTCACGACTGCTTTCAACTTATATCCATATCTGTTTGTCTGCTTAGTGTAGTAATAGTATAAATAATCTACATTGCCATATAGACATAATTCGAAATTGTATCGCAAAGATAAAAAAATAAATAATTCTGGTTTATTATTTTTATAGTAAATTATTTTCGAATTACACCACAAAAATCTTACAAAGAAAAAAGCTTCTCACTTGTGTTAACTCATCCAACCATTGTTTCTTTTGTTTATATTATTGCCCACAAAAAGCTTATAGACAATTTTATCCATGCTGGTTTTTTTTTATTTATTAGTTACAATTGAAATTGCATTGTAGACTGTTTGTCTCTGTTCGAAATTTTTAACTATCGCCGCGCGGTACGACAAATTTGTTGTTAAAACGATTTTTTTTTCGATAGTCAAAACATTAAAAAAAAAAAAAGTGGACCAAACAAGTTTTTTTTTTGTATAATAAATAAATTTTTGAATCAAATCATTAATCAATTTATAAAAATTTAATTTATTTAAAAAAAGTGGAATTTTTAAAGTTAGTCAAATTGGAAATTTTATTAATTTCTTGAATTTATTCCGTGGGATTAAAAAGTTTACATAAGTGAAAATATTTTTGGTTTTTGCAAATATATTTTTATGAAAATTTTAATATTTTATTTTTAATTGCTTTAACCGACCACCTTTAAAAAAAATTCAAGTTTGGTGTAGTGCCTTTTTTTTTTTTGGGTTAAATTTGACACCCAATAATAAAAGTCAATTTATAATTTTTTTTATATTTAAATTTTTTAATCAAGTTATAAAAAATTTTGAACCAAGAGAAGAAAAAAAGAATTCCAAAAATTAATAATTGGAAATTTTTGGAAACTTGAAAATTTTGACGTGAAAAAATAATCTCTTAATTTTTCTTTCTATTTAATTTTTATCTTTTTGGGTTTAGGGATAAAGAAAATTTGTAAATTTTCAAAATCATAATGAGATTTAAACGAAGATATTATAGGCACAGGTGAGATAAATAGAAATTTTACATCCCAACAGATTAAAGAGTTTCATTTGCTTTTGGGATTTCGATTGAGAATTTTAAATTAAAATTTAAGAATCAGATATTTATTTTTTGCATTAAAATTTGAGGTGTTCTAAGATCTAAGTAAAAATTGACCTACTTTTTGTTTTGTTGTATAAATAAATATAAAATTTCTTTAAGACAGAAAAACTATTAAGAAATCTTTTTTGGAATAAATGTAATAAAAATTTTGGAATTTTGTGAGTCAGATTTATAAATATTTTTACATAAATGATTTTGGAATTTGAAAAAAATATAATTTTTTTTTTGTTATATTCAAAATTTCTGGTTTCTTCGGAAATTATTCAAAGAAATACAAAATGACAAAATCACTTTTAACTCCTGTTTTTTAAATTATGTAGTAAAATAATGTCATAATGACAAATATTGAAAAAATGTGAACAACATATTTAAATTTCATAAAAATATTGAAAATATCTCGAAAAACTAATTGAAGAAAACTTGTTTCCATAATTATTTATGAATAATATCAGAAACTCTGTTTTTGATTAATAATTTCGGAATGTATATTAATGGATCATTATGGTTCATATGGAACTGGTAATGAAATATCTTTTCAAATAAGATATAAAAATTGGTCTGTGAACATATAAGTTAATTTGAAAATATTTAAGGTTTCATTTTAGTCATTAGTCATTTGACAATTCAAATTCGTCCTTTTGAGGTTCGTTTTTATTTTTGGAAATAAAACCAATTTGAATTACAAAGAAGATTAATTTAAATTGTCAAATGGTTATAATAATTTTATTATGAAACGTAAAAAATCATTCCGACCAAGTCTTTGTCGTGTCACAATTTATAACTTATCTAATAAATTTATCATTTACCGATCTTGTCCACTTTTATGAAAATTTTGTAGAAAAACATTTTTTAATCACATAATATTGTCTCTAAAATTTTAATTTAACAAATTTTTCTATTTATTTTCAGGTAATTATGGATATTTTAACTTAAATGGATATAAATTTATTGGCATTGAAATCATATCAAAATATAAGGTAGGATTTTTTGTAATATTTTCATTATGAATTATTTTTTGAGAGAGTCACTTCAAATACTTTGTATAGAATGATCTAATTTAATAGCATTTAGCATTGTCAATAATGTCGGTCTCTGAAGTCATACCAGTTAAATGGTATGACAGTCAATTGACATATTAAATTTCGTTTAATTCTGATTTCTTCAGGCCAATTTCTCTTACATTTGAGAAGTTGGTCTTAAATTTGAATTCATTGCGGACAATTTACCAATGGACAGTTCAATGTGATCGCAATTCTCTCTTCACTGTGGACGATTCGAGGTATATGAAAATTGATTTTTCCACAGTGAACTTACCCTACATCCGATAATTATGTACATGCTTTGAATATGAACATGTAATTTAATTTTCCTTCTCTTAAAATCTAATTTAACAATAACAAAATGTTATTTCCAATTAATTTAAGAAATTACTCAAAAAAACCAAACTAATTTTTCATCTCAAGGTTTGATCATCTTTTGAGATAATTTATAATTAAATAAATTAATAAATCGAATCACTGACCTCCAGAAAAGTTAAAAAAAAAACATATATACTCGTGTAACCAATATTATTTCTTCTTTCTTTTATTAATTATGATAATTTACCATAAATATTTTTATTTTTTTTTTTTGAAAATTTAAATTAAATATTCTAATCATAAATCATTTATGTGAGCAAAAAAACTATCATAAAATCTAAACAAGTGAGGTTCATTAAATTTCACCAACATCATTTTTAGTTATAATGATTTCACTATTACGGAGTATTAGATCATCTCTTCCAATTAGCCACCAAAATACGAATATAGAAAAAACCCTATAGCTAATAAATTTTAAAGATATACAAAACTGGACAAAGGAGAAAGAATTAATTATATAGTTATTATCACAGAACAGGTTTTCAAATTATCAAATCATCATCATTAATAAAATATGATATTGTATAATTATAAAAAAAATAATAAGAAGTTAGATAGCTTCACCGTTGCTAAATTTAGTGATTGCGATATTAATACAAATGACAATTTTTATAATTATATTATGTATTTGCACCTTAAATATTCTATACCTGTTAGATCTATGTGAGAAATTGAATAATTTATAATTTTGATAAAAATTTAACGAAAATATTTTGCTGAGGAACAATTATTTCTAATTCTACAGATCTTAGGCTTTCAGAGCCCATAGTAATATCATATTTACATGGTTCAAAATTTCGTTGTTGATCACTGATGTGATTTCTATAAGTTAATGACGTTGTTTTGGAAAGATTCTAACGTCAATAGATAGTTAAGTACATACACAAAGATTTTGAAGAATTCCATCTGCTTGTGCGAAATCATGATCCATCCAACAGAAATTTACATTGTTGCTGTAAAATTTTGCATAAATTTAAATTCAAATTTATATAATTATTAATGAAACTCGCAAAGACATAAGTGTTGCGCCTGGGATAGTAATCACTAATTAATTCGGAGAAAATCGTAAAGTGAGGAAAACAGGTGCCAATAATCGAAATGGCGAAAAAACGCACAAATCAAAGAAGATCAGTTAAGAGATTTAAGAGATTGACAGTTTCTAATCTAAGCAATGATAGACCAGGAGTAAACTTATGAAATCCTTTTTACGATCATCACGATCGAATTCCCTGTTAATTATCTGTTTTTCTTCTCGTATTAAGGAAGAATCTTTTGTGGTAAGAAATGCTAAATTGTGGACCAACTTTCGATCGTTTGTGATAAGAAGTGCTAATTTGTAGACAAACCTTTTCACAATTATTATCAGCCAGTCTAAATTGTAACAGATAATAAAATCACTCTGTTAAAATCAATTTTAATCTTCTGGTTCATAAAAACAATTGCAAAAGCTCTCAAAAAAAAAGTGAAATAACTTTTTTTTAGCTTTTGAAATATTTATTATATTTTCGTGTATTTTTCAAAATTTTCAATTTAATCAGAAAAAAACCAAAAAATTTTTACTATGAATTCATACCAAAATACTCAGAAAAATATGATTTTATTCTTGTTCTTCGTTCAATTCAAAATCAAATTCGATTTTTTTTTAGACGCTCTCAATAATTTTCTCTTAGCAATGAAAACTTTTTGAAAACAAAAATTCTCTTTAATTAATTTTTTTTTTATTTATGAAAACGACAAACAAAAAACGTAAATATTTCCCTACACCAATCTACAAATAAAACAGTTTAATATCGGACTTTAAGCTCGAAAGAATATTTTACAACCGGCGTGCGCTGGAATTAAAAAAAAAAAAAATAGTTCTATGACAATTAAAAATTAATTGAACATGAAAAATGAAATTATTAAAAAAATTATAATTAAGGAAGAAAAAAAAAAATTGTTTATCTAATTTAAAAAAAAAATAAAAATTCCATAAAAAAAACAAATTTTACTGCATTTATAGAAAACACAGAAAGAAAAAAATCTGTCATTTTTTGCTATAAAATGTGCTTCCGGTACTAAGAAAATTATAATTCCGCATTCTCTACAATTATTACTCACATCGAATTTGTTTTCAAGCTCACACAACACAGAAAAACAACAAACACACAACAACAACAGCAACAACAACGAAAAACGTTCAAAACAAGAACTGAGATTTATAATTTTATAGTACATAGACTTATAAGTGTAGTGTAAACAAGCTTTTTTTTTTGTTAGTTATGTGAATTAAAAAAAAGAAACGTGCACAGATTTTTTATTAGTCTATCAGGAAAAAGCAAAACTCTTCGTCATATCACTCCGTTGTCGTCGTTCCTGACTGACTAACAACTAAACAATGATCTTTCCACACGATCACCACCAGTTTACGAATATGAAATGAACATATGTTTCGTTTTACGTTACGATAAACACACAGAAAAAAATATCGAAAAAGAGAGGATTTCTATGCACAACTTGAGCGAATTTTTTGATTACAATACAATTTAGAAATCGTCGGTGAATGGAATGGGAGATATGGGAATTGGGAGGGTAAGAAAAAGCTCAAAAAAATACTAATAAATATATACAAGAAAGAACATTATCACAACGCAACATAATAAAACTCCCGTTGTAGATTTCAAAAGCTGAAAATGTTGAATTAATTTAATATTTTTTTTTTTTTTTGTTATTTTACAAATAGTAGCAGAACAGTCGCAAATCGCATCAGTATCAATTTTTTCTTGCTAACCATAGCGTGTATACATTAATTTCATACTTCACAAATTTAGTATGATTTGATATTTGAAATCGCGCGCAGCGTAAACGTAAAAAATCGTATAAATAATGAAAATTTAAAAAAACGTATTTTTTTTTTTTGAAAAATTTCTTTTTAGAAATTTTAATTTATTTTTTAATTTTATTTAAATTTTTTTTTAAATTTAATTTACAAAAGTGAATTATGATCGAATTTCTCAAATAAAAATTTAAACGGAAAGTTAAAAGTTCTCGTCGTGTTTATCGATTTTCTTTTTCTGTTCCGATAAAAAAAAAATTATGTGGCTTTTTTTGTTTTTGTTGTACATAATTTTATGAGTACAAATTGAGAAATAAAGTTTTTTTTTTTTGATGAATGTGAAACTAAATCAAGTTTAAACAGCTGTTAGCAAAGTAATAATAAAAAAAAAATGAAATGAAAATTTTATTAACAGAGAAAAATTTTCGTATAAAAAAATAAAATTATAAAGTAAATAAATCATAAATTGTTAATTTATTTTCAACGAAATATTGAATTAATAAAAATTTATGTTGAAAATTATGAAATTTGAAATAATTTTAAATCGATTTTTTTTTTATAATAATTTTTACATAGAATTTTAAATTTGTTTTAGGTAAGAAAAAACAATTAAAATTGACAAAAAAATATTGAATTTTTATAATTACGAAATTTTGTTATTATGTATTTTTCTTCAATGCTGTAAAGATGAATTTGAGCATAAACATAGAGTATTATATTTGAAAAGCTTATTTGTGAACTGATCTGGAGTTTGTTTATTTTCATTTTAATTAAATAATATTGTTAACATGTTGTTAAGGAAATATTTAAAGTCTGCAATGCTAATTCGAAATTCTCACTTGACAAATGTACATTCCATTTTCGTTATAATGCAAATTATTGGCTCTAATTCAAATGCTAAAAATGCTGTAATTTCCATTAAAAATAATATTACTTATATTAAAGGACCTTCACACGATCGTTGACACTATTTAAAATTCGATTCAAAAGTATTGTCGATATTGTTTGACACACGTTCCGGTAGGCCTCGGAAGTATATAAGTTAAGGGTTCTGCACAGAAGATTGGAAAAGTATAAAAAAATAGATTTGGTGCGGCTATGCCCCTGTACTAGACCTCATACTTCTGAGGACTACCGGAATTTTTGTGGTTTGTGGCTACCTTTAGAGTGTTTACAAAGTATTGACTCGTTTACGTCGTATTTGTGAATGTAAAATCAATGAACCATAAATTTAATGATCTAAAAAGTATTTGGGATTATCAAATTTGTCGAAATTAATGAACTTTAAACAACTTCCAAAAAAACCGTTTATGTATAGCTCTCACCAAAAATCCAAATAAAAAAATTATTAAACATAAATTAGTTTTTTTTTTAAATTAAATTTTAAATAATTATAAAAATTAAGATTAAATTTTATACAAAAAAAAATAATATTAAAATTCCTTCCTTATCTTTTCACCATTTTTCGGTTTGAATTTTAGTCAACAAACAATTTTTTTTTTGTGGTTTAATCTAAACTAAATATAATATTTTAGGTGATGAAATCAAACTTCCAAAAAAACATTTATGATAATTTTCATTTAAATTTAAATCATATTTATTTATAAAGTAAAGAGAAAAAAATTTTTATTTATATAGTAAAGAAGCAGACAAGAAAATTTTAAATAACTGATAAAAGTTCAACTACAAGGCAAACTATATAATATAAAAACCGTTAAAATGTAAATTATAAAATTAATTTTATTCTTATATTTACATAATTAAATTAAATTTAAAGTTTAATCTGACGGAAATTAACACACACTCAAATAAAATAAATATATATAATTTCAAATACAGAAAGACAAGAAATAAATAAATAAATAATAAAAATGTAAACAAATTAAAAGAATAAAGAAAATAAAGCAAAATTTCAAATGAAAAACATAGAAAAAAAGCATAAACAAACCCAAAAAAGAGCATCAGCATAAATTTATAATTGACGCGTTAATTTTTTTTTTCTACATATGCGTAGTGTTGGTCTTTTTCGCCTTACTTTCCAAATGTTAGCCAATGTTTTTTTTTTTTTTTACTATTTACGCGACGAAATTTTTGCTAACTATGCTTTCAAATTTTGTTGACCATTTAGTAGAGGAAACGCACTAATCAAAAACAACATCATAAATTAATGTTTGTTGAATACAGTCAAACTTCAATAATTCTAACCAGTAAAATTAAAATTCTGAGTTTGTTTGATTAAATGTAGAACTGTTATAGTGGCAAATGTCTTAAGCTGAAGTCTGACAGCAAAATCTATCATCAAAATTTTTGTTCTTTATGAGCTTATGATTACAAGCTGTCAAAAAGTTTTATGAGGTAACTTTTGAAAATGTTAACGTTAAGTTCTGTTAACTGTCATTCATTTTACATGTATTGTTTGCATCTTTTTTGAAAGAGCATTGCGTTTACTGAGTTTATAACTCCACTGATACATAATCGAATTATATAATTAACATTGCCTTAACAAGGAATAGCTCATGTTTTACTATTTAAATTGGTAAAACTGTTAAAAATATGTTAACAACATTCTATCATAATTTTACTGTAAATAAAATGTTAAACAAATTATTAACAGAAAAGAAAAATGTAGTAATGCGCCGCGGAGACATTGGAAATTCTTTAAAAACGTGCATTGCAGACTTTTTTTTTATGAAAATATTTTAAATTTATTTATGAATAAAATAAATTAAATTATTTTTGAAGAATTTTGAAGAATTTTTCTTATTATTTATATAGAAAAAGAAATATCTTAAAAAATATTGCGCGTATATATTTATTTTTGAATAAATTAAATTTTAAAGTAAATAAATCAAAAATTTTAGAAATAATATTTTAAATATTAGTCTATATAATTATCAAGTGGATTTGTGGAAGAAAAATTATTAGGCAAATAAAATTATTTAAAATTGAAATGAATTGAATTAAAACTTTCAACCAAAAAATCAATAATTGCGTTGTAATATAAAAATATTTTCAAAATATTTTAAATTCTCTTCACAAATTACTAACAATTTTAATTAAATAGAAATTTAAAAAAAAAAATATATAAGAAAATTTAATCAATAAATAATTTTTGTGTCAACTTTTTGACATTGTAAGATTTTTGTTGAACTTATGCTTCAATTTTTTCTTGTTTCTCATAAATTAAAATTGACAAAAAAAAATTTAATAAAAATGATAAATTATTTTTTATATTTAAAAAGTTAAAATTAATTAAATATTTTGAAAACTATTCACTAATAATTAAAAAAATATTTCAAGAATTAAATTGAAACGATATGTCAAAAAGTTGAAACAAAATAATTAATTAATATAAAATTCAATATTTTTTTTTTGTAATTGTAACATAAAAATGAATAAATAATTAAATGTGATAATAAAAATTATTAAATTAAAAATCTCCTCATCATCCAGATTCATGAAACAAAATGGAATATAATTTATGCGATATGATAAAAAAAAATATTTGAAAAATTGTAATTAAAAAATTGGTTGCAGAGGAGGAAGATAAATTACTATATCAGATCTATAGAAAGTTATTTTTTTAAAATATCAATTAAATTTTTTTATTTAATAATGATTAAACAAACAAAATCATCAACAATGATTGCAACAGCAACAACAATACAACAACAGCAGCAGCAGCAAAATAATCAAATAACAAGATGTAGAACTAGTTCAACTAGTACTACAACATCATTAATTCGGCCAAATACATTAAATGTATTAAGACGTGATGGACAAAATGCTGAAACAAAAATTTTTATTGGGTATGTTATGGAAAATATATATTTTTATTTACTTCAGTTTTAAGTGAATGATATTTAATAATTAATTATGTAAATTATATTATAATTCAAAAATATATAAAATAATATGTAAAATTATCATATTGTTGGATTGCCTTCATAAATGACTTCGACATTTTCACTTATCAAAACGCCATCTATCTAACAGTATGATAGTGAAGAAAATCTATAAGAGAAATCATTCAAACTGAACCGATTTCGAGGTACAAATTTCTGTAGAAGCTGCAGAGATGATAGTGGGACAATCACACCTATTCTTGTGTGATTGCTCCTATCGAAAACATCCTGTTTAATTAAGTCGTGTTTCCCTTTCCTGAATTAGTGAACTGACGCCGGGGGTTCAAGGGTAGACACCAATTCTAAAATGGCGGTTGGGGATAATATGATCAAAATTAACAGAAAAATAATTGACTGTTCGTGTACATATCTACATCCATCTACAAGACCTAAAACTTAAATGCCATTTTGCCATTTCATTTAAAATAATTATAAAATGTAAACCACTTCAATTATGAAAGGTGTGAAAGAAAATCTATTACAAATTTGCACTATTTCATAATTTTTTTTTTTTTGCAAGTCAATTTACATGGTAGAATAATTGCTCTAAATCCCAATACCCACATATTTCTTTTTTTAATACCAAATCAAAAAAATCACAACTAAAAAAAAAAAAAGAAATCAAAGTTTTAATTATTACTTAACGCTGAGATCATACAAAAAAAATTAAATTATGCTCTGTAACCAAATATAAAATTGTTGCCTCTAACATAATGTTTAAATATAGAAAAATTCCGTTTATAAATAAAACATTAATCGCCGCCCGCAAAAATATTTAAACAAAATATTCTAAAAATCCCCCGCACATAAAAAAAGCGTGCGTTTTCGATAAGAAAAAAAAATATTTCAAAACACCAACGACAGTTTTTTTTTTTATTTTATGTAGCTAGTAGTATATAGTTAGTCTTTTTGGAAAAGTTGAAAAACTATAATTTTCCGCCTCTGCATTACTTTTTAATTTGAACTTAATTTGTTACTGAATTTTTCAAATTAAGAAAAGTTTTTCTATAATTTTTTTGGTCAGAATAAAATAAATATGTAAAAAATTTGATTGGAACTTAAAAATTACGAGATGTTTTTTTTGATCAAGGAAGCGATATAGAAAGAAATTCAATTTGTTATCTCTCATATTTCGCAATTGAAAATTAGCTGATGATGATCCTTCAAAAATTATAGTAAAAAAGGTCGAAACAATTTTCCCCAGTAAAAAAAAATTAATTTATTTGTAATTCTGTAACGAATTTTCATTATACAAGCTTGACAAATAGTTGCTATACTTAATAACATTATAATATATTTAATCATCTTAAAATGATTAATTCGTCACATAATTAACTGAAGCTTTTTTTTATAAAGAAACTAGTAGCGTTTTGTGTAATTCTGGTATATGATTTCCTGATTGCATTTTGTAATAAATATCTTTACTTTATTATTATACTAAACTTATGAGAACAGAAAATTTATATGATGCTATTAATCATTTTTGAAACCTTGTTCCAATCAAAATCGTTTGTAACTTCCTAACATAATTTAAAATGATTCAATTAAAATGATTCAAACATTTATAAATGAAATTTTCTGCTCAATTTGATCTTTTTAAAAATTCTGATCTCTCTTTATAATCAATATTTGTTCATTTCCAAATCAACTGCGTCCATAAGTTGGAATTTATTTTGAATGTGGACCAAATAGAATCCAATTTGATCTGAAAATACTATTTTAAATGAAGTTTTTAGTATTTTTTAATCAAAATCAGGCAATGAAACACTCTAATTGTTCGTTATAAAGCAACCTCTGCCATATGAAAATATGAAAAATCTTACATTAATGTCATCATTATTATACTATTTCCAAGATCACTAAACCAATATTTTTGACTTTTCCGTAAATAAAAATACGCACACCTCATCGTAATGGTTTGTAAAAACGCCACCATTAATTTTCTAAGCGAGTATATAAATAAAAAAATTATTTTTTTGCTTTTTGTTCCGCAAAATAATTTTTTTTTATATAATTTTAAATATGATGTCATTAAAAAATAATATCGAATCGTTTTTAGTTTATTTAGCTTTTTCAGATATTTTATTTTATAGTATTTATGTTTGCCTATTCATGGTTTTCTGATTTCTACCAGACTTTAAACATATACACGTAAAGAGAGTGTGCTGCTAATATAAGAAAATATGAAATTTTTAATATTACTTTTAAATTATACAATAACATTTTAGTTGTTTATTTATCCGGAATAAAATATCTACTATACTTATATAATTTAAGTAAGATATCATACTAAATATTATTAGTAGAAAAATTAATGATTGACAGTGTTTTTTTATGTGATGAAAAATAGTTTCTAATTTATGATTTAATGAAATTTAAAAATTAACTTATCATATATTTACAAATTGCTTTTAATTATTTGTGGATGCAAATTGTTATTTACGCGATGATTAGATAAATTATCAATTTATCTAGGATTATTGCAAGTACTTAAGACAAAATTTTTATTATAACAAAACTATCCAAACAGAATTGAAAAATCCTTCTGATGTTCAGGGAATACAGAAATTTTGAATTACTGAATCATTTCGTGTCCTCAATTAAATAAATCAAAACTACAGCTAAATAGGTTTTCAAGTACATAGTGGATTATTGCTCTACTAAATGTTAAATATAAAATTAGAACATAAAACGCCTATCCGATATTTTAATTAAAGTTCAATTGAGTTCAATTAAATTAACGGCCTTAAGAATTTAGATCTTTCGAAAAATATTAATCTAATAATTCTGTAATAAATCTTTCCAGCTCATTGATTTTTTATTTTTTATAAATTTTATAATTAAATTTAAATAAATTTGATATTTATTTTGTTATGAATCACTGAAAAATATAACAAAAAAAATCATATCTTGACCTAATTCTCACATTATTTAATTGCAAAACATTATTTTTCATAAAACTTCTCAAATTATTTTGTACATATATTATAATTTTTTTTTTTGTAAACCAATTAGGAAATGCAAATATTTTTTTATGTAACTAATAATATGTCATAAGAATTGAATTCGCCTACCTTAAACTAGTTTTACATAAATTTTTGTTTGTTTGCATTTTTTCATCTCTGTACGAGCGAGTTCACATTCCCATTCTCATGGTTCAGCTATAAAATTAGTCAACTATATAAAAAAAATATGAGCTTTGCGACAATTCACCTTTATGACAAAAATGTTAACCAAAAATAGCATTGTCGTCGTTTTAGTTTCAAGTTTATTGGTTCATTTATGAAATTTTATGTATTTGTACAATATTTAAATTATATATGGGGAGCAGATATTTTACAAATGGTGGAATTGAGATGCCGCAAATTGATTAATTTTCTTTTTAACAATCTGGCAAAGTTTATTTAAATTAAAATAAATTTTGTTTATTTATTTTTTTTACTAAAAATTGATGAGGTCTTTTTGTTAATGAATTTATTGATTTGGGTTAATTTCGTAAATTTTGTTTATCGTAATTTATTGATGTATTGAGTTATGCTCTGATATATGGGATCGCAAGATTAATTACAAATTTGGTTAAAAGAATTGTAGATGCACGACTAGTATCGTTTTTCATTAATTTGAGGATCATTTTCTCTTTTCTAGATAAAAAATTTGCTCCATAGAAGCTGGAGTGCAAATTGTAAATTAAATGGTATACTCTCTACTCTATCTGAACGAGAATAATCAGTGTTATAATAGAACTATCTACACTTATCGCCATTCGATTCGAGATTCAACTCTATGGCCTCAACCCAGATCTGAATCAAGTTTTCTATCATATTTACATAGATAGTCCAGTACTGTTTTCAAATGAAAAATGTTTGCCAACATTACAAAATTGTGCTGGCAAATATACTAATTCTCTGTGCATTACTCATATTTCATTGAATCTACACCCTCCTAATAACAATTTTAATTGGTTTTGTCACTTAAAAACACACAAACAAAACCAAAAACCATCTGAAAAATATAAAATTTAATTTTCATTTTTTTTACATAAATTTACTTAAATTTTAAAATTAAAAAACATTTTTAAAAATAAAAATTAACCTGTTTTTTATTTCTTGCTAATAATAATATTCTGTAATAATTCATAAATATTTACATTATATTATTAAATTACACTATTATGAATTAAGTATAAATATTGAAAAAAAAAAAAATGAAGAAACAATTAAAGTATCAAATTATATACTTAAAACTGACATACTTTCTGTCAAATAAGAAAAATTAGAATAATAATAATATAATAATTAATTTTCTGGCTCCCATATCTAAATTTGAAGTGCAAATATTTATCAATTAATTTTCATTGTTTATTATTGCAATTTTACTTAATGACCTCGTTAATTAATTTATTTATTATTATTATTTTGCAATCAGATAATTTTTTGTTATTTAAATTCATTTTGTTATTTTATTTACTAATTAAAGTAAATTTTTTGTTAGATCTAATAAATTTATTAGTTGAATTGATTATTTATTAAATATTGTGTTTTTTTTTGTTTTCAATTATGAAATAAAGAAATTTGCATAAATAGAAAATTGATTTCCTTTAATAATAAAATTGCAAAATTTATGATTCTTAAATTGATTAATTGGATAGGAAAGAATAATATTGACATATAGTAAATGATTCATATTATGGATGAAAATAATAATAATATTATTATTATTTTTGTCATATATGTAGAATAGAGTAAGATTCGATTTACATGTTTTGGTTTCAAATTATATGAATTTGTTGGCATATAATAATGAAATGATCCTATATACTATATATCATTCAATAGCATTATCTGTACAGTAGCATCCTTACACCAAAATTTTTGTTGTCCGCAAAATAATTGTTAAATTTACTATATTTAAACATGTGTTTTTCAGATCAATAATGACGGTCAATACTGTAGTAGAATGAGCAATGATTTCATCAAATCAATACTATTGATTCGCAAAGATAATAATTCAAATTGAAGTATTAGTAATTAAATTACAATATTAGCAGACTTGTCAGACTGTTTACTGTTTAATTGACAAATTGTTTGTCTAGCAAAATAGCAAAAAGGCTAAATCGTTTTCAAAATATAAAATTTAATTTAGTTGCAGCTAAAAAAAAGTTTTAAAACTATTTCTGTTTTATTTTCAATTATGAATAGAAAATTATTAAGTATATGAAAATGTTCCTCGCCAAATTCATTCAACCTTCAATCTAATCTACAAATTGATAATTTTAATTATTTACCAAAATTATTGAGATAAACCCAAAAAATTAAAATTGTAATATATAGTTCAAGAGAATTTCATAGTATCTTTAATTTGATTGATAATCTATAATTCAAATAAGAATGAGTCATAAATTTACTATACAAAATTTTTTTTGGTTTTGACTGCAATGCTAGAAAATTACAAATAACATTTTTTTTACATTAATTTTAATTGATTTTGTTTTGGTGTAATTATCTGCTGCAGTGTTCAAAAACAAGGCGCAAATTTATAATTATTTTTATTTTTTGTAATTTTTGTTGTGTGACAAAAAACGACACAAAATACAAGACTCGTGTGTCCGTGACCAAAATGAATTTTTTTTTTCTAATTAAATAAATTTATTATCTTTCTTTTTTAATTTAAAATTAATTTTATACTTCTTGTGTTTACAATAATATTTTAATCTAATTCAAACAGAAATTATTAAATTCTTTTAATATAAATTAAATTTACACTAATTTTTTTTTAAATATAAATGAGGCCAAGAATTTTTTTGTAAAGTAAATTTTAAAAATATGAAATATAAAATAAGATAAAATACATAAATCTTGAAAATAAAGTGATGAATTGATGTGATAATGTTTGCTATTTGTTATCACTTGAAATAATTAATTTACCTTAGTAGCTTGTAATATTTAATATAAAAATAATGATGATGAAAAAATCAACTAATTATGTGAAACAGAATTAGTTACACTTAAAATTTGTTTAAATAATCGTGTTTTAATTGGTATATTTCGTAAATTACAGTTTAATTGGGTGATTTGATGAATTAGGATAATGTAAAATTATGATATTTAAAGAATTCATTTAGTTGTATTGAAGTTTGGTTTGGTGTCTTACACTATGGTGGAATGAGGAATTTCATGAAAAATTATTACTGAACACATATTTCTGGAGTCCTGAAAATTACAATTGAACTTTTTTTGACAAAACAAAGGATCACTATTTTTCGATATTTAAAATTTTCTCAAAAAATTTTCTGTAGGTGCAATACGAAATTTGTAACTTACCCCACAATACGATATAAATTTTCACATTAATTATTACAATATGTTAATAAAAGAAATGATTCATATTATTTGGTCAATTTTAATTAGTACCCTACACTAATAAAACACCATACAAAAATTATACAATTTTTTCAGTCAGAAATAATTATTGCAACAACAAAACTTAAAAATATTTTTACATTTCAGTAATGTTTATAATCTGTTGTGGAGCTTGCTGATTCGTGACGTCAATAATACTCTTTAAAAAAAATATATATAATATAAATTTTAAAACTTAAAGTCATAAATTTAATTTTTTGCGCAATTTAAAAAAGCACAATGCAAAATAATAAAATATTATAGTAAAATTGGAAATAAAATTAAAATTTTTGAAATATTTTGTATATACTTATTATACAATAATGTATATAATCGTAATTTATAGTAGCTACATTTACGTATACTATATTATTTAAGAAGCTGTAGCCGTTTTAAATGACTTGGAGTTAGAAATTTAAATAATTTGAAACTTGCATATATAGATTTTTGGCACGAAAATGAATTATGAAATTTGAATTTTTGCTGAAAATTGAATTGAAAAAAAGCACGTGAATGGAAATAATATATTATGGCAAAAAGTTTACCATATTTTAATTATAAGAAAGTTGACAAATAATTAATATAGAGGCAATGAAACAGAACGTTTTATACTGTAAAATAGTACGTCAAAATTTGTGTCAGATCACTCGGTCTGACAATAAATTGCAGTCGATTCCAATTTGCAAATGACTTATAGTTGAACTGCATGACTTATAAAAGCTTTTAAGTAAGTTTACAAATTTACAATCACCCCCCATCTTTTCCCATTAATTATTTATATAAATATTCAACCATTATTAGATCATCTCAAGTTGAATCATTTAATGAGATTTCGTTATGATTTCTTTCAAGTGGTCGACTTCATTTCCAATATTTATATAACTTTCCATTTCGGAAATAAATAATCATTTTTATTCATTTTGTTTATACAGGAAATAATCATTCATTCATTGGCCACTGGTTTGCAAAAAGAGATAATTAAAATATGTAAATTTAAATTCTAAAATTCATGAATTTCTTGGGGAAAAAATTTATTTGAAATATAGAATAAAATGAACTCTTCATCGATGGCTAATTATTTGAACAGAAATTTAGTTTTTTTTTTAATTAAATAAAAAATTCTTTGGAATAATTTTGTTTATCTTAAAAATGATTTCTTACAAAATTTATCAATTCAATTATGATCTTTGGTTCAGTAACTCTCAATAGAGATTGTCACACTGATCTTGCAAAATTCTCTTCTTAAATCAAATCGCAGTGTTAACCTTCAATAAATCTAACCTCAACTTATCAAATATTATAATTATACCAATTGGCATTGAATGGTATGAAAATCATGATAAATAATTACTAATTAAGCTTTAACTTTCCATTAATCAGCCATAATTATAGTTTGTAATTATTAAAAATGCCAGCACCAAATTTTTTTTAATCCAATCATAACCTCAAATTAGGTATTGCCCCATACAACGACGGTTCAGCTCTATTTAACTGCACATTTACTATATTCTATAAAATGATTAATATAATAATTTTTAATTAAGTTTCTAGGTAATAAAATATTATATGTAAAACGTCTCTGTTTTATGACGTCTAAAAAGCAACTTGTAATATTTTTTGAATTAATTTATTATTAAAAGCTTTTTATGTAGACATAACCTCAAATTTTGTTGTTATTTATTATTTATTATTTGTTGTTTTAAGAAACGCGCTACATTTAAAAGTTAGGCAAAAACAAGAAAACAAAAATAAAAATTTTTTTATTTTAAATTATTTTTTAATATTTCCGCAAAAAAAAAAATATAAATAAAATTAAATATCAAAACTAAAGCATAAAATTAGAGGTCAAAAGCATTTATATTTATAATTTAACTAAACTAAAATAAAAAAAAAACATTTAATTATATAAAATATGACAATGATATGACAACAGTCAAACTTCCTTAAGTCGAATATTCATAGGGAAACTAGTGACCTTTAATTTTATGCTTTGAAACTGATAGATTTCGTCCATTTATAGGAAATAGAACCCCAAAAGCCTTTTCAGTCTAATATGACGAACAAAATAATATCTTTAAAAGAGAATTTTGAGTTGAGTATCCCAAGGATCAGACTCTTCATAAAGTGAATTGAAATTCTTGATCGAACAATATTGAATGGTGTTTGGGCCATACGACAACAGTCTATCTATAATAGATCTATTGAGATCTCTTGTATTGTGCAGCGAATGATACTCATCCTTCTCAGCATCTCTTTATTTATAAGGGTGTTCGAGTTAGAGACGTCTGACTGTGTTTTATTCATACTGAAATGATGATTTTTACGTAATTCTAGTATATTAAATAAATGGATATAAAGTTATTATATAAACACTCAGCTTTGTACAGAAAACACTCAATTTTATATAACGAATGAGCAATCTTAGTTTTATGTAATGAAATTTTATAAAGAAATTCTTACAGTGAAATTCCTAGAAATTCGAATCAGTTTAAAAAATTATAAGCCACAATTAAAAAAAAAAAGGAAATGCCCATTCAAAGAAGTCATCTTTGAAATTTCGTATTATTTCTTTCCAAGTCTGCTGGCTATAAATCAAATTTAATTGTTTTATTGACTTGGTCTGCAAAATTTAATTGCAAATTTTCTTATTGCATGCAATTTGCAAAAATAAATATACGAGTAAGTATTGCTTTTTATTTTTGCTGAATAATAGAAATTTTCAAAATCACGAAAATAAAAAATTTACCAAAATGGAATTTTAAAAAGTTTTCTTGAAATAAATATAAAATAAATTCAAGATCAAAGTTATTTTTAATAACCTCGAATATTTTAATGTTTTTTTCATAATTTATGACTGTGGTATTTTAATGTTGGTTTAGTAATACATTTATTTATATTTGTGAGTTGCCAGCGACACGGCTAATATTTAGCTTCGTTGTCCAGTGCTAGATTTAATTTTGAACAATCCACACACGGTCCTGCACTCTGACGCAGGCCACCAAATTCATTTCTTCTCCGGCCATCTGCACAGAGAACATGTGTGGCTGCTGTAATGTTCGCACAGTCCCTAAATTAATAACAAATTTATAAATAATTTTTGGAAAAAACGCATTTCTTTATGACTAAATTTTGACAGAGAAAAGTCGCAATTAAATTTTGACTGATTTTGATTATAATGTCCGATTAAAATGATATCGATAATCTCTATTTTATTTCCTGTGAAAAAAAATTACCAACAAATATTAAATTAGTATTTCAATCAATCAATAACATTAATTATATTTTTGCCATAATTATTATCAAAAAAAATATATGAATGATTGTAAATATCTTTTAGTTTTGTGTGTGTCGTAATAAATTTTGTGTTCATTTTTCTTTCTGTACATAAATTTGTATTTTTTTTTTTATTAATAAAAGCTAATTTGATTTTCATTCATTAAAAAAAATTAGTTTCTATCGTAAATAAATTATCGAAATTTATAAAAAATGATTAATTTTTCTGATATCGTAAAATTTCACCTAATGTAAAAATCGATTTCAATTAAAAATTAATTGTATACTTAGCTAGTAGAAAATAATATTGAATTGAAACCGGATTGTAGAGAGAATTTTGGATTTGCTGTTACATTAGTATTCTTCACTTTGAAGTGTGTACTATTGACAAATACTTTTGAGCCTAAACAAACGTTTTAAATTTTTTCATTGGATTTCAATTTGTTGAACCCCGGACTATTTATTTTATCCAATTTCTGATCATAATTTTTTGAAATTGGACAAATGAAATGATACACATTCATTTCATTTGTCCACATACATAGGTCTAAACGATCAATTCTACCAACCTCTCAGCAGATACTAATGATAACTTTAGGCAATTGATTTGTCATGAATCGTCAAATAAATTGGTCCTATACCAAAATTGAACCGAGTACTCTAATCTTTACGCCACCATCGTAATTAACTCACCAATTAGCTAAAAACTCAATCCAGACTCTAACAACAACAAAAAAAACAATTCCTGTTACCACAATTTAATCATTTCCGATCTCGATTAATTTCATTAATTCCGAAACTAATGAATAGAAGAACTGAATATGTTTTTTGTCTGATATTCTTTTACTATACCAAAATTGAATTTCTTTTCTTTCGGCCTTGTTTTTGTTTCTTCTGTTCTTTTTTTCAATTTATTTCCATTTTTTTATAACTTATTTTTATCTTGTATTTTTATATATTTTTTTTTTTTACATATATATACTCAACTGTATATATAAAAATTGAATCGATGAATAATTTTTTTCGATGAGATCATAATTATTTTCATTTTATTTTATAACGAATATAAATAAAAGACAAAAAAAAAATTACGATTTTATCGTTTATATTTTCTCTTCTTCGTTGAAACATCAAATCAACACAATTTTGTTCTCTTTAACATTTTTGCTTTGACTTCGATCGCGATCACCTCACCATAAAAATTCGGAGCAACAAAACTCGATCGCGACAAATAGAAATAATATCGAAAAGCAGAATTTTGTAAAACAAAATTTGTGAGAATTAAAAAACTTTTCATTATTAAATTAAAATAATTAATAAAACATGGAAATTAAGAGATATAAAAATTTAATTTAATTTTTTCTTCTCTTCATTTTCAATTAATTTAATTTACAAAACAAAAATCGAAAGAGAAAATTTTGTCTTCGTTAATTTTACTCTTTTTTCATTGACAGCTAAAAAAACAAAAAAAAGGTGGCCTATAAAAAAATGGTTTTTATTTATTAATTTCTAATCAGATAAGATTAAAAATAAATAAAATTATAATTTATGAATAAGCTTATGGTGGTATGTTGTCGGATTAAGATTAAACCATATTTTTTTTTTTGTGTTCGTTAGTTAATTTTTTTTTTAGTATTTAAATTGAAATTTTTTAACAAATTGAAAAATTATGCAAAATAATTTAAATTCTTTATTATACCTAAATCATAATTTTTTTTAGAAAATTAGGTGAGAAAATCTTTTTACGACCATAAATAATCAATTTTGTGTCTAATTATAAATTTATTTGAGATCATATAAAGATGGCTTTTTTTTATTGATTTATAATTTCAAGCTTTCAATTGATTTATGATTTACAGTTTAAAAAAAAGATTTTGAACCCAAGTGTTGATTTGAAAGATTTGAAAAAATCGTTAATTTAATTTGAAAAATATACTTAAAGTCTTTAAAAAAATGATTAATTCATTTTGAAAAATGATTAATTTAATTTGAAAATTGTATAAATCATCAAAAAATTTAAAATTTCATTTATAGTCATTTTTATCAATCTAATTATGTGCTTATTCAAAATATCGCCTTTATGTTAAAATCGTTGGTTGTCAAAATGTCTACATCGAAAATTGAAAATTTTAATCTAAATTGACGTAAAATGTCAAATGTAATTACAAATATTAGCTTATATTTTATAATTGTAATTATTAGCATTCTTAAGAATTGAATGACTTTATGTCACTTCGAAATTAAACAAAAATCACTTTCAATAGAACAAAGATTAAACTTATAATTTGACTAAGCGATTGTTTTAAATTTGCAAAACAAGTGTCAATATTTTGTATATTATACCCGTCACCATTACATCATACTAACTATAGTTTTTTTTAATCAAAATTATTATCCATCAACATCTGTCATCCATATGTCAAATTGTGTCAGCGACACGTCAGAATATTGATATTTTGCCAAAATATTGCAAAATTTACCATATGTTTTTTTCCATATTTCAAAATTCTTCAACAATCTTTGCCTCATTACTAACTTATGAAATTTCAAAATGTTTGCTCATGACTGAAAACACTCAGTTCGTCATTATTTAAAATCTGTTACCACTGAAAATATATTGGAAATTTGATGACTTGAGAATTTAATTAATTTGTATTAATTGTAGTAAAGATTCCAGTGAAATATTAGAATAATTTTTGAGTTATTAATTTTATTTATGTTAACCTAATTTTCCGTTTCTATCCAATTGAAAATTTTAAGGACATCGTAAATCTTTAAAGGTTTTAATTTAAAAATACTGTTGAAAATTGATTTGAAAAGTCCAAATTTCACTTTTATGTTAAATGTTAATATCTATGAGCCACAAAAAACCACAAAATTTTAAACTCAAACAATCTTTTAATTTTTTTTTGTTTTATAAAAGTTTTGACATTCTTGTCTAACAGGAATTTTAAGTCAAGTTAAATTTGTAGAATTAAGATTTTAAATATTTTTATTTAAAAAACATTTTTTTATTTTTTATTGTTATTTTTTTTATTTTTTATTGTTATTTATTTTTTATTGTTATTTATTTAATTTTTTTATTTTTTATTGTGTTTAAAAAAATATTAAATTTTTTCATATTGTCATTTAAAAATTATGACCAATAAATTTAAAAATATATAAAAGATCTTAGAAAATATTTTTTTTTTTTTTAATTTTGATTATTTACAAAACAAAAAATTTGTTCGCTCGTGGCTCGATTCTTGTGACTATTCAAAATTTTATCAATTTAAAACAAAAAACTACAAGAATTTAAACAAAAACTTTTACTAAATTTACTCCCACTAAATTTTCAAATGAATGTTTTTTTTATAATGTTTTATAATTTTTACTATAATTTAGAGAGGAAATTATAGTAAATAAAAGACAACATTTATAATTGGATTGAATTCGACTCGATATCGACAATTTGGTATGAATTCGACACAAACATATTATAGACAAAATTGGTCTATCTAAAAATATTTTGAAAATTAAAAGCTTTTTTGTAAGCTTAAATTACAAAATTCTAAATTGTTAACACGTGCTAAGTGTTTTTTTTTCTCTTACTGATTTGAATAGTATAAATAACAAAATAATAAACATAAATTTAAAATAATATTTGCTCTTATATCCTACATAAAAAAACTTATAATTGAATAATTTAAAGTAATAATTTTGTTCTAAGCTTTTTGGTTAATAAAATTCATTCAGTATTTTGAGTCATAAACTAATTAATTACATATTCAAATATCTAAATTAATGTCTCTCACAAGTATTATTATTATTGATATAATCTGTAAATATAGTCACATTTAATGAAGTGACGGTTGACGGCCTTGAAAATAAAACAAAACAATTTAAATATATGAACAATTAATATATTGACATTAGAATTTAAATTAAAAAGTGAATGAATTTGATATCAATTGGGTAGATAATTTTATTGTGTTGGGGGGAAAAATGTTTTGTATAATTAATTCAGAGAGATAATCCTGAAAAATACAATTTTTGAATCGAAGCCTACAAGTCAAAGTTTCGGAAAAGTTTGTACCTACATAAATGAAAAATTTTTTTGAGGACTGAATAAAATTATCGTTGCCATAATCCCTGTCTATAGTCGATACTCTCACAAACTAGGACAAATTGAACATACTTTTGAAATGATTTCAACCAAATTTACACAAAGTTTAATCAAATTACTCTGAAAAAAATATTTGAAAAACATTATTTATTCACTCTTACAGATCAAAAATTTAGATAAAATTACATATCGAATAATATTATACACGAACAAATTGTTCAATTTGATTTTAAAGTAAAATTTATTTAATACTCGTAATTGTACTAAATTATTTTCTAGTTTATTTAATATTTTTTGTAGACTCGAACATTATTTTCTATGGTTACTCTACTCTACAGTCTACACAAGATCATTTAAATGAAAATATTTATTATACATTTATTTTTACAGAGGGGAAAACTATAAATTGATATTTAAATGGTGATAAAAATATAAAAATCATGTAAAAAAAAATATAATTGATTAAAAGTAAACAAAATTTCCATAAACGGGAATAGAAAAAAATAAAACAGAGCTTGAAAAGCATCTGATCAAGTTTTTTTTTATATACTTAATTACAATTCTAAAAATAAAGTAATTATGCACCAAGCAATTACATAATTATGAAATAAAATAGTTGGTGATCTTGTTTGAAAAATTGAAATGGAAATTTAATATTATAAAGTCATTTAAAATATTTGTCATGATGAATGGTTTTGGAGAGGAATCAGTACTAGGCGTTAGTGTCATTTGGACATTATTGAAACTTTCAGTGCCAATGAACATATCTAAGAATAGATTTATGTCCTTTAATGGTCACTCTGAAATATGGAACAATAAAAATTGCATATGTTAGGATCTATTAAACATAAATTGGGATAAATCGAGAGTTGATTAGATTTAATTTTTTCCAAAAATAAGATTATACATTTAATTGGTGGTCTGTCGGCTCCTTTAGTATCCTTCATATTTTCAATCCAGTTCATTGTAAATTGAAATTGGAAAACCCACAATTCTTTCACAAATCATAAATCAATTTTGATATAATTTTTAAATAGTTTTTTTCTAATTAATAAACGTCATAAAAATCAAATAAAATTATTTATTAAGCTATGAATTTTTAATAACAATTTTTGATAAGATAGCAAAAAATATCTTGTAACCGTAATTCACATTAAAGTACATTGCAAACATCCCTTTATTATTATTTTGAATGATTTAGTATATTGTTACGTCATTATTTTAATATATCTAATTAGACCCTCGGGTATTTAATTTAAAATAAAAATTCTTATCATAAATGTCTTTGGCATAATGTTTTATTATGAAAAATACCATAAATTTCTAGAAGTACTATCGGAAATTGTTTACAACTGTGATATAAATATGTATACATTAATAATTGATAAGAACAAAAATTTAATCGTGTCTAGTTTTATCAAGAATTTGCCCCTTATTTTCATCCTACCAATTTTCTAATTTGTTCCATTTCCTATTTTTAATTAGAAGTGTTAAATTCAAAATAGTCAAATCCAAAAAATTAATTCAAATTCAAATTAGGTCATCAGGGCTACAGTCAAATTTTTTTTTAAAACAACAATTTGGTCAAATCACCTGCTATTCTGTTTTAGCCAAAAAAAAAAAATTATGCTAATTTAAGTGAATGTATAAAATTTGAAAAAAGAAAAAATATCATAAGTATTTAAAATGCTAATTTAATAAATGATTTCATTTCGTCTCATCATCATCATTATAATTTTAATCATTTCTTGCCCCCAAAAGGCAAAAATATTAATTGAGCTAATTTTGAGCAAATACTTTTTAATATTCTTTTTATGTCTGACTTCTCTATTTCGTATCTCATTTAAATAAAAATAATAATAATATTTATTTAACTAACAACAAAATAAATTAGATTTCTTAATTTCTTGTTTAACTAAACAATAAAATTTATAATATTTTTATAATAAAATTAAATGAAACCGCAAACAAAAATTATTATAAATAAAAGAAAAATCTCAGCGATATATTTCATGTATAATGTTGCACACAAACCATTTTTATGTTTATCTAATGTTGATATTAAAATGGGGAGACAGAGCCATAGAAACACATCAACTATGATAAATTTAATTGAGTTAAATATAATAAATAAATGAAGTAAATTGAATGATAAACTACGAGTATTAGGCAAAATAATAATTTAAACTTAATTTCAATTTAATAAGAAAAATACAAAAAAATATTGCGAGAAAATTTTGTTTTATATAAATTGGAAAAATAAATAAATTTACATATGTACATAAATGGAAATTATTAAAGTAAATTTAAGTGTCATAAAAAAGTCATAACAGAAATTAATACTAATTTTTTACGTGTAGCAACAATTTATTTGTAGAAAGAAAATTTATATATTTTGAAGATTTTATTTCTACATAATAAAAAGTAAGATAAAATTTTGATATATAGTATCCTTTTATGCATTTGAGATTTGAGTTTATATTTGGATAAATTAATAATGTTAGAATATAATGTTCTGCAAGAATACAATTAAATGAAATTGATATTTATTTCTGAGCAATTTCTATAAATTATACCTTAAAATTATGAAAATATTCTTCAGAATTCAGAGAGATAATTCTTCAGAATATAATATAAGTTTTAGTTCATATCCAAACCATAGCCATTTGACAGAGAAAGTAGCAAAACACGTAGAAAATTTAGAAAAATATATACATACTTATTTTTTGGAGTGCAGTTTAAAGTTGTTAATTCGTATTCTCGCGTAATTCGCGTGTATCCTTCGTTTTGAAGTTATTTCGCGATTTTCATTCGTTTAATTTGTTACGGAATTAAGACTTTAAGTCGACAACACGTGAATTTAATTCATGGAGCCAAATTTCCTCACTGCAGATATAAATATTGTGAATAAAATTTTTAGGCACTAATTTCAACATTTAGAAACATTCATGTAGAAAAAATCTTCAATTTTTAAACAAGTCTCTTTCAATATGAACAAATTATGAAGATTTTTCATATAAAACAAATGATATACCCCTTAAAAGTTACCTGTAACACCAAATTTCTAATTCAAATTTCTTTCATTTCTCTTCAGAGATTTTGGTGTTACATACAAAATTTCAAAATTTGTTTTTGAGTTTTTTTTTTTTGGGATTTTTAATTTATGTTTATTATTTTGTTTTTAATGTAATATTTGTTCACAGCACTTCCCCGTTTCCACCTTTTTCAATATTAATTTGATTTTTTCAAAAAAAAAAATAAATACTTTTGAATGAATGAAAATTTTTATTTTGAAATTACGTCGATCTAAATTTTTGTTAGACCGAAAAAAATGATATCATCATTTAATTTTGTATACAGTGATGTTATTTTACATTAAAATAAAATTTATATTTATAAATATGATTTTTTTTTTTTGTATTTTGTATTTTTGTTTTACAGAAATTTTTATATAAAATTTAATTTGTTATTTTTTTGTTGTTGTTGTTCCCTTAAATAGCTTTTAAATTTAATTTTTACAGAAGATAGAATATTTTTAAATGTCCGCGCGTATTTCTACTATAAGTCAAATTGCTGTAAGGTGAACAATTTACGATGAATTTGTCCGATTTCAATCTCTATACGTATATTACAAAAAATATCAAATTAATTATTTTGATTGCGAAAACTATAATAAACATAATCGTATTTATAACAACTTCCTGACTTTTAGGTAGGATATCAATGAAATTGTAAATATTATTCTAAAATAATTTATTTATTAATTTTATTAGATAAATATTTTGAACGTTTATATATTTATTAATAATAAATAGAAATCATCGCAAAACTTAACATAAATATTTTTTTAAGAAAAATATTTGACGAGTGGGCAATTTTTGTTTAGTAAATTTATTTTTTGATAGTGGGATTGACATTTAATATTTTCGTATTTTTATGAGAGGTTTTTGTACTCTGTGAATTGTGACGTGAATTTAAATTTTAGTTAAAAGTCTAAATTTTATTTATATATGACAACTTTTTTTTTTTTATATAAAATTTAATACCTACACGAGTTATAAATTGAAATGAACTATTTACATTTTTTTTTTTTTTTTTTCAAATTTAATAATGTTGGTAATTTAATTTAAAATTTATATATTTATAATATCGATCAGTAATATTATCAATATTTACTGATTAATTTCATACTTTAGTTTTAATAATAATTTTTTTTATAGTAGAATATCAATAAATAATGTCAGGTCTAAATATACTTTTTATATTAATTCTAGGACAGACAAGACAAGTGTACACAAATAAATGCAATCATTAGAGTACTAATCACTTCAAAAATTTACTTTATTTTTTTTCAAGACTTTCTTACATTCATTTTGCACAATAAAGTATTTAAGTAAATTCATATTTTATTTGCGCACTTATTATTCAAAATTTCAAAAATATTAATTAAATAATTTGCCACACGTTTTCACAATAAGATTATGTACTATAACTTATCTCAGATATTAGCATTATCGGTCATTCTTCAATATCATCTTCAATAACTTTTCTATCGAGGGTCATTATTTTTGTCAGTATATAAAAGTAATTACAGTATTTTGGGGTCGCTACGCGAGATAATACCAATTAAAAACCTCTGGTAATAACTAAATTTTTGATATTTTCTATTATTTTTTCAGGAAAATCGTGTTTATCTCAATTATTATTACAAATTTGGCGATAAAACCGAAACTAATGAAAAACTGATATTAATTTTTCAATATTAGACAATAATTATCATCATACAAATCATATTTAATATATTAATTAAATAAAATTGAAATTGATTAGATAAAAATTAGTTTAATAAACTCATTAAAAAAAATAACATCAATAACAAGGAATATACCAATAAAAATTCATTTCGTATCACAAGAATTTTTTGCTCTTACTAAAATTATCAAGCAAAAAAAAAAAATGAAGCAGATTGCAACTTTATTAAAAAAAATTTTGATTGAATTTGAAATGATTTGACTTTTATGACCGAACAAACAGAAATTATGATTAATTTTAATGAAGAAATAACAAAAAATGATGAGTGGTTGTTTGCATATTTCTTTGATTAATTCAATTTAAAATGCGTGTACATCCAGATTTAATGTCTCTATGGGTAATAAAATTGTGGTATATTTAATTTATAATGTTTTTTGTGGGAATATTTAAATTTGGTTAAAATATACTAAGGAATGTTGAAGTAGATAGATTTGTGTTTGGATATTTACTAAAATACATTATTAGAAATTTTACTTGTTAAATTGACTGCTTCGATAATGATATGGGGCAGAGTCTGAGTCCCTAAATTTAAGAATTAGAGGAATTACAGAAGTAAGTAATTTTCCAATTTTACAACCTTTCCTTCCTCTAGGTTTTTGCTTACAGTCGTTTTTTAAAGAAAGAGATTATAAAGTGCAACAGGCACTAAAATTTTTTGATGCCAATGTTTAATTAATTAATTAATTAACGTCTTTCCCATATTTGAACCTATTTACAAACCACCATTTAACTATAATTATTCATTATTCAATGATTTATAAATTGAAAGATCCACCGAAGACATCATATCCGGGTGAAAAAAATACTTCTTCGTCTTTCATTTCAACTATTTCCGATACACTAAGCAAAGTGTGATATCATCAACAACAAAAAATGCTCTCATTATATTGAAAATAAATCAACCCAAAAATATAAAATAAAGAGGAAGTCCTTAAATGGAATTACCAGCTTTTACTATAAAGCGAAAATTTCCATAACTCAAATACCAAAAAAAAACAAGGTCAAAATTTACTGATTTATTATTCATAAAATCAAAAAAATCCTTGAAAGAACGAACTTCCTTCATTTTTATTCATTTACATTTTACACAAAAAAAAAATCCAATAAAGTTCTCCGATTTTGGTGCAATGCCTTTGAACTTGTTATACAGTCACAAATCAAAGTGTTACACAAATGGTTCTGTCCCAAAAATTCCACAAAATTGTTCCAAAAAAAAAAAACAATATCAACTTTTTTGACCATGTAAACAAATGAAAAAAATTATGAAAATGCATATTTTTTTTTTATGTTTGAATTTTTTGCAAAATTTCATTCACCTTGAAAAATAAAACACATTAAAAATATTTTGAAAAGAAGTTTTCTTTTAAATTTTTTTTTGTGTTTTATAAGGAAAATTTACGTGGGGTGGAAAATTCAAAAAAAAAAGTGTAAATTTTTATATTTTATTTTGTTTACATTTTTATAAATAAAATTGAAGGTGAATTAAAAAAAAAATTATAGAAATAATTTTATATTTTTTTTTGTGGTGGAAATGAAGAAGAAAATTTATATTAAAGTGAAAAGCTTGTGGGCTAATTTTTAATTAAATTTTTTTAAAAAAAAAATTTATTTTGATTTTTAAAAATATTTTATTTATGATTTTTGATGAAGTTTTGAAAGTCTGAGAATTTTTTTTTTCTGAAATGTAATTTATAATTTTTTGGTATATGAGGTCAAATATTATTGGCAATTAAAATGGATTTTAGATATGAAAATCAGCGCTGAAATATCATCGAGAGTCCTTAATTCACTTTTTGTATGTAAACTGAAATTTATGTCGACTGGAAAAGTACGAAAAATTGTTCGAAAATCCGAAAAATCACCAAACCGAAGCATTAATAGTTAACGCAGCTTCCTCCTTTTTTACGTTTTGGACTTATTTTTAAATTGGTTTTTATCAATTAAATTTTGTTGTTAATATATTAAAGAATTGTTTGCTTGTTTATTTATTAATTTGATTTGAGTTCAGTGACTTTCACTGCTAGTTCAGTAAAAACAAAACAAAATCTATAAAAGATTCAAGTTATATTTGCACGCAAATTCAAAATATTTTATTTTTTCCAACCACCATAAAAATAAATGATTAAAATATTTTCATTTTTTATTTCGAAATAATTTTGAGTAGGAAATATTTAATTTAATTTTTTTTTTGTATTTAAAAGAATTTATGTTGCCATCAAAAAACATAAATTTGTGTTGTCCACAAAATATATTTTTGATAAAATATATTTATAATTTTCGAAATAATATAAATATTTGGCCAATGGTTGGGTTAGTTAAACCTCTCAGATGGTTAAGTTTATTTTTCTATTCGAGAATATTTTTGAGCGGCGCGGATAGCTTGCCAAGAAAGATGACGAAAATTACTATGAATCAAAATGGTCAATGAATGCATCTATAGCTGCTTTACTTCGTAGTTTAATCTTTGTGCTCAACGATATGTCAATATGCAGATTTAGTTTTGATAGTAGTTTTTATGTAATTCAAAATTTAGTATACAAACTTGCCCAACTCTCAATCTTAACAGTTTACAAAAGTAATTTAGATGCTAAATCGCATATTAATGTTTAAAAATTCATAAAAATTCTAATATCCGCTTTTATAATCTTCACAAAATTTTATTTTAGATTATTACGAAAGATAAACAAATCAAGTTTTTCTTTAATTTTTTGTCTGAAAAATAAAATTATGATGTCATTTCCACATTCGATTTTTTTTTATATAATTTTTTTTTGCAAAATTCTGTCAATAATAATAATAATTATGCTTTTATCTCTTATTATGGATATTTTTTATTTTTTACTGACCATTTTTTTTTTATACTTCTTCTCTAGATCATAGAATTTTAAAGTGTGGCGTGCGGTGCTGCTATTTTTATTTCATATCAGGCGTGAAATATAATTAAATAATTTTTTTTTGTTTTTCGTGTGTGTGGGGGGGTCAACTACTTTACGATTTATGGTCAAACTTTTAAATAATATTATTGAATGGGGGATAATATTTTTTTTGACAACTTTCTGATAGTTTTTTACAACAAACACAACCAAAAATGGAATATAAAAATCATAAAATGATTTTTTTTTTGGTCCGAGACTTATTTTTTTTTTATTTCTATTTCATTCATGAGATAAATAACAATTCGCGTAAAAAAAAAACAACGATGATGGAGAAAAAAAGTGTCAATGTAAATTTTTTGTTTTTTTTTTAGTAGTCGACCATCAAAAATTGGGTTTTTTTTCTGGTTTACATTTTGTATCTGTCATAAATGGTAATTAAATGGTTTGCAATAAAATCTATTTTGGCTTGAATGATGACAGAAGCTTTTTAAATATAACAGTGAAGAAATTCACGCATCTAGCTCTAGATTGGCAATGGGAATGTGTACGCACATCAAAAATAGATTTTAATCATTTAAGTATTCAAAGATCCGGTAAATTTATCTTCAGTTGATAGCTTAAAACTGATCTTCCCTTCATTCTAGTAGTACAGATAAGATTTAATTCATTTAATTGGTATGGGACAGCCTAGTGCTAGTAGTACATATCCTTATATCATGCCTAAAATTCGTTTATTAATTGTAACAAGTTAAATGACTTTTAATGTTGCATGATTAATTGTAACAAGTTAAATGACCTTTAATGTTGTCGCAATTGTCATAATTTATAAGAAAATTTAAAATTTAGCATTTGTAGTCATGAATAGAAAATAAGCTTTGCGACGACTTCTCTGTAATGAGGATAACCAACCAAAGACATATTTAGTTTTGTTAAAGCCCATGATTATAAAACTACTGCGCTGTGAGATATCTAAAGATTTTGTACTTGTCATTCACCATTTATATCATTAATGTTCAATGTACCTTTGATTTCTCGCTCGTAGGCAGCACAAAAGAATAATCTATATATACCTTGCCAATTTAATCAATAAATTCATAATAATGTAAATTTACATAATCTTACATAAATATGAAATATCATATATAAAATTGAATTTCATTAATTATTATATTACTTCCAACTACCTGAAATTAAATAATTATTTATACCATATTATACACTATCAATTTAATATAATTACTCCGATCATTTACATTTATATCTCCCACGCAAATATTTTCTAGATAAAATAATTTTTTTTTGTATCTAGCAATTAGAATATCTTTTTTTTTATTTGCATATTTAAATTAAATTAAATTTATGTTGTTGTTATTTGTAATTTAAAAAGATGGATAATAAAATAATTTTATGATAATTATAGTAATTCTTTTTACGTTGTCATAATGTCGTAGTCATTCTTTTTACGTTGTCCATAATCATAAATATTGCACAATTCAATATCATTAATTTTACACTTATGAACATTAAAATATCAAATGATTTTATCATTAAAATTAATGAAATGCTTCAAATGTTGCCAAAGTGTTTACCAAGAAAATTTTGTCTACAACTAAATTAGTTTGTTTATTTTTGAATTTCGTATTTTTATTGGTCATATTTAATGTCAGTTTGCATATTTATTTTTGCCAGAAAAATTATGATTTATGCCCCAATAAAAGCTAAAAAATATTATATAAATTTTAATAATTACCCAAAGCAAAAGTCTGAACATTATAATCATTACTTCTTTCTGGTAATTTATAGATCGCAGTCCATTATCGTCACTTTCGTACTTTATATAAGGATTTAAACCACGATTTACGATGTAGCTTTTGTGTAAATTAACTAGAAAGTAATAATAATTTTAATTAATTACTGTCACTAACATTAAAAATACATTTTTCTAAATTAAATAATTAAATTTACTTTTTCTTTAATTTATATTTATTATCTAATTACTAGTAAAAAAATATAATTCATAATTAAATTATTAATTTAATAGTTTTCATTTTATATCGTCCGTCCACACATATATAAATTGCATGATATTTTTACATTTTTATTGCATTTTGCCTTGTCAGGGAGTTTGGCGTGATAATTCTCTAAATATATTATATCTTTGCAGTTAATATTTACAGAGATATTAAAAAAAAGTACACAATTATATACAAGTTCAAATATGATGAGATAACTTTCTATAATTAGTATAATTTCCTTATTGAATTTTATCTACAAACACAAATTTTTTTTTTTTTTTTACATTTTAAATTGTTTTATTTTGTTGTGTGGTGGAAAAATGGAATTTTTAATTAAATATAATAATTGATTTTGGCAGAAAATAATTTTCACATTTAATTTTCAATTAGAGAAATTAAATACTTTTCATAAAATTAATATAATATTATTTAAATGAATTTATTTTTAGATGATGAAATATGAAATTAAAATATAAATATTTGCATATTGTCATTTATATTATGTAAATATATTTATTAAAAATGTTTTTAGCAATAAATAAATAAATTTTAAAATTAAATATTTATCATTTCAAGCAAAGGAAAAAATATTTTTGTTTGAAATACTTTTTTTCCAAACTTTACTTATATTCAACGATAAGAAAATGTCAGGTAATGATACAAAATTCAAAAAATTTTAAATTTACTTTAATTACTTATATTATTTGGCATCATTGCTCTATCCCGGGGGTTACTAAATGTTAATGCATTAAATTTTAACTTTAATTATGATAATGTAATCATTATAATTGATCCATAGTCGTCTCTATGTTTCAAGTTTAACCTTAAAATTCATTAAGAAAACGCTTCAAAAATTGAACCTACTTTAATATTATTTAAAAACAAACAATTGTACATCCGATTGAATCAGAAACACAAGCCATTAACCCCTAATTTCCGCACAATAACAAAAAAATACAAAATACCATACTAGGTCGTTTAGATAATTTCTTTCGCTTCAATTTTTCATCCATCATCATCATCATCTCAAGCATGAAAATAATTTCTCATAGTTTATTTTCATTCAACATGACATCATCATCATCATTTTTTCTGTCTCATCATTAGTACGCAAAAATTCATTGTTCTGCGTGTTTCTCTTTTGAAAGCATCAACGCACGTCAAAACCACCAAAACCATCAAAATTACAAAAAAATCCGAAAATGAATTTTTGTATAATTGTGAAAAAAAGAAAACAAATAATGATATAATTTCCTTTTAATACAAATTCAAATTCTACTAAAGGTTCTTTCAAATTTTACTACCTCTCAAAATTACGAATAGAAAAATTTTATTTCCGTGACTATTAAAATTTTTTTGCGATGCTGTGAGAAGTGAAAGCAATATTTCTATTTAAATAGAAAAGCTGCCAACACAAAAAATGTGTATAGACGCAAATATATAAATTTTTAAACACTTTTTTTTTGGTTCTACTATTTTTAACCAAAAAACAAATATGTTTTGGTTTTTTTTGAGTCATAATCAATTTTTAGATCTACTATAAAAAATAAAAATAAATATTAAAATTTACAATTTTCTCGTGTTATTAATAATTTTTAATATTATACGACCCCTAGCGGTTAGTAGTATTTATAAGATCACTAGAAAAAAAATCATGCGCTCTAATATGTCACAAAATATGATCGTCGTTTGTGTGTGGTGTGTCAGCATGATCAGTGAAATATTTTATTAAATTTTGTGTGGTGAATAAGTGCACCACTTGGGTTAATCGGTTAATGACAACAGAACAAAAAAAATCCAATTTTTATGATATAGGAAAATTATAATAATGTCTATGGGAAAATACTTTTAAAGAATTTTCATTTAATTTTCGGAAAATTAAATAAATAATTACACATATATAAAAAAATATGGATCAGTAAAAATTTGAATTTTCATTTTTGTGACATTTTTGTTAAAAAAAAAATAAGAAAATTGGCAATAAATCAAATATTTTTCAAATAGAAATTTTCATTTTGATTTGGTAATGTTTTATTTATTTGCATATTTAAAAAAAATATTTATGTGATCATCATTTTTAGTTTGTGGAAATAAACATTTTCAAAATTTATTATATGTGCACTTGAAAATAATTAATAATATTTGAATTATATTTTACGTGGTATATACATAATATAATAATTTATAAGGTAAACACAAAAATTAAATTTTTGTATATTATAAAAATAGTGTGAAAATTCTTTGTGACATTGAAATTTTTAAATTAATTCTTGGTTCAGTAACCCGATTTAAATTTAGTTAAATTACTTAACTGAAGTAGATTTATAAAATATAATTAAAAAACTAATTAATGGACGAAATAAATTGAAAATTTTTTATGTATACATATATGAAAGTTGATCAAATAATGGTCAATTAATCAAAATATTGAAAACAAAGAAAATACAATGTTTTTTTAATTAACTTTCTCTAGATTTTCTGCAAATGCGAAATAATTATGATGACCTAATCCATGAATTATCGATATAAAAAGTTTGTAATTTTTTTTAAATTATGAGTCAATTTTATGGTATAATCAAAGCTTTTTGCAAATAATATAATTTGAAATTTGACATATTCAGGGTTGTATTCCAAAAGACAATTTCGTCCTGGAAAGAAATTTTACAGGTGATACAGGAGATAATTCTAAAATCTCCAAAAACAATTCAGGTTAATGTGGACAACATTAAATTGGACATATAATATCAATATAATAATTAATACCTTCACATTTGTAGATCAGTAAACAAATTGATTCGAACTATAAAAGAACTAATTTGAATTGTAATTAGATTAATTTGAACTCAATATTCTGGACAAAAATTAATTAATTGATCATCAAATTTAAATATTACTGCCCTTAAAGCTTACATTTTCAAATCATTTGTTTACATTGGATCTATTAGTTAATCCGATCCTGAATTTAAATGATAATTAAAAATTAATATATGAGATTAAAATATAATAATTAAAAGTTTATTATGTGCAATATAATTTCAGATTGTACTGAACTTTAAACGCTTGAAAAAAAACAGAGACCACATTAAAAATTCGATTGCCATAATTTCTATTCCTTGACTAGACAATAAAAATATTATTAATCGTCATTTTTGTCTATAATTACTATAATGCTATAACATTTATTAAGTATATATTTAGCTTTTATTTTTTATTTCCTTAAATAAAGGGCAAAGTATCATAATCACCTAACATTTATATCAACAAAAATTCTTATCACTTAATTTATTATTAACAAAAAAAATAAAATAAATAAAACACATTATTAAACTGATATTAATTAACTTCTTTCAAAATAAAAACAAAATAATAACAACTGCCAAAAATTTCATTATGATGACCTAATAAGCTCTTCAAATTTTATTATCTACAAAGCAAAAAAAAAAATTAATAATTAAATGATCTCATGTTATAAAAAAAATGAAATTATAACACTTAACTTTTTTGTGTATAAATTAAATTATAATTAAATATCATTTAAAAATTACTAAACTAATAAAATTCTAAATATTTTTTTTTGATTGCACAAATTAATCCATAAAGTTAAAAATGTAATTATATTATTTGCAAAAAGCTTTTATATCTCGACACCTAAACGACATTGTGTGTCGTTTTTAAAAATATTCAGGTGCTCATTCACAATTGGGATTAGTAAGCAAGTTTAACTTTCTAATGAAACACACAGAACGAACATAAAAGCTAAGCGAGCTAAGAACAATTCATCTCAGGAAAAATATAAAAATTGTAATTCTTATATCAATGGAAAGGGTAAATGCGATTTTCCCATATTTGCTTACCATTTTCATCGACGTAATAAAAATAATATAAAACATCAAATTTAAGTTTTTGCTTACTACCTTAAGTCAAAGCTTTAGTATCATTTGCATTTCTCCGGTGATAGGTAAAATATGTACCAAATTTTACTTTTGAATGCGTTACTAATGTTAGAATGACTTTTCCTTTCTATGAGATGATATTTCCCTGCGACGAATTATTTTCCTTCGATTACAATTATTCTTGCAATGCATTGCTTTGCAATGAATTTTCCATAAACCAATAATATTATAAAATTAAACAAAACTTTTGTTGATAATCATTTCTTAAATAAAATAATCAAATTTTTAAAATAGTCTCAAATAAATGTCAATTGTGTCTCTCTCGACAGTTGAAAGTTTTATCAAATTGATATTTATTTGTCGAACTATTACAATTTTTTATCAAATATTTTGCAATATTTATCAATTAATTTTCATAATTTTTGTCGATAACATTTTTATAATTTATATTTTTACAACTTGCTTTTTTTCGATAACGAAATTTCATGTTTTTTGATTGTTACAAAAAAGTATTACGGAATTTCATTATGATTTTAGAAATCGTTCTGGTTAGTTTATAAGCAATTTTAAAGATCTATAATTTTAAGTAAATTTTTTTCTTCAATTACATATATTAAGTTAAATGTTTATAAGATAGTAATTAATTATGGTTGCATTTTGTAGTTATAGTTTTATCAGAATTAAAAAAATTCAAAATCTTGTTAATGTGTAAGTAAAAAAAAAACTTAAATTTGAATTTTCATTTCGTGCTTGCTTTCGAAGATTAAAATGTATAATATTTTTAAAATTTGTGAAATTAATATTATTGATATCATTTGGTATAATATTCAAGAATTTCGAATTATTCATAAATTTACTTTTAATAATTCATCAGAAAGTCGAAAATATAATTACGTTATACTAAAAACTGACGGGTATAATTTGAATACATGAAAGTTCCATCAATTTGTAAGACTTTAGTCAATTTAATTCACCATTAAGCTTAGCTACTTACAATAATATGATTTTTTGTACTTCATTTAAAAGTTTTTAATTTATTATGAATATTATACTATTTTTTACTATTGATAGTGCCGTAATTCAAATGACATATTCGATAGTGCCGTAATTCAAATGACATAGTAAATTAACGTCATCTTTTATTAAAAATAATTCCAATTTCAACATTTTTTCAAATAGGTGATTTTTATTTTGTCCATAGAAATAAATATCAAATAAAATATAATTTTTATCGAATTCTGATTCATACTTTAAAATTGTATTTATTATCACCTGCGGTTTGTTTTGGCCATTTTATATTATCTCCTGGTTTTCGCTTATCATAAAAAATTTCTTCTTTATCATAAATTTTCTTGTGAAATTTATGATCACCACAAATTTTTAATATAATCTTTATTTACAATAAATATTTCAAAAAAATAAAAAAGAATGTCAAGATAAAAAACGAAAAATGTTAAGGGAAAAAAATATGATAACGATTACTAATTTATTTTTATTTTTATTTTCAGGGAAGCATTAAATGCATGGCGAGCAAAAGCAAGATGTAATGTTGTACCAGCTGAACGATTGCAAGAACTCTTTCATGAGTTGCAATTTAATCCAAGCGAAAAGCAAAGTAAGTTAATTATTTGTTTAGTTATTGATTATACTATGATGAAATTCACTGTTTGACGTGTTGTATTTATCATTTGGTGCTTATATTGATTTCACTGTTTGACGTGTTGTATTTATCATTTGATGCTTATATTGAAATTATGAAATTTCAAATAATTTAGTAATAAAATATTTTTCTAAATTCATTTTTTAGTTAGCGAAATGCTTCAAACTGCCAAAGTATTTGCAAGAAAAGGTAGCCGACAATTAAATGGTTTAACATTTGGTGAATTTTGTGTATTAGCTGCAGATTTAAAACGTTTCAGGTAAACTTAATTGAATGTGAATTTTTTTCATATGGTTATTATTGAAATTTTATAATCAAATCATTTTTTCAGAACGTGTAATTTTTCATCATCAAATGATCCCTTAAAAACACTTAGCTCTCTACAAAATAATTCACGTTTTGATTTAGATTCATCATCATCATCGTCATCATTAGAAAATGGTTGTCATAATATTAAAACAAAACTTACAAAATTCAATCGTAAAAAATGCGATCAAAAATCACAAACAACATCATCATCACCATCGAAAATAATAAAATCTCCAAATACACCAATAAATAATGCTGGTTGTACTATTTCTGAAACATCAAATAATGGTCCAGAAGTATTTTTAGGTGGATCATGTAATCCGACAACATGGCGGGCCGATGTTGCTATACCAACATTACAAAATCTTGGAATATCATTTTATAATCCAGTAAACAAAAATAAAAATTCAATTGATTTTTCAAATTTAAATTTTATTTTCGTTTTCTTTTTTTTAGCAAGTTTCAGATTGGACACCGGATTTAATTGATTTGGAATACCGAGCTAAAGAAAAAGCTCGTGTTTTATTTTTTGTTATGGATTCAGAAACACGAGCATCAGCTGGTGCTATTGAAGTTGCTTATATTGCTGGACAAAATGCTAGGCAATTAGTACTTGTACTGCATTCATATAGACCAGATCAATGCATTTTTAATGAACCAATTTCACCACAGTAAGAATTTTTTTTAGTGAAATGAAAAAAAAAAAAACAATGAATTTAATTGGAATTTTTTTTTTAGAGAATTTATTGACTTAAGTCGAAATCAACAGTTGTTAAGAGAATTGGTTACACGACGTGGATTACCAGTTTTAGATAATATTCCACAAGGTTTACAACGTACAAAACAAATTTTAGCTGGTATTAGAGATCCACCTTCGAATATTGCTTCAATATTAATGTAAGTGTTTTTTTTTTAAATTAAACAATTTAAATTTTGTGTTGAAAACACTTGGTTTGAACTTCAATTATTTGTTTTAGTGTTGTTCGTGGTGCATTTGATCGTGTTGCAACATCATCAACAACAGCAACACATCCAACAACAACATTAGATGATGAAATTACATTACAACAATGTCAACGTGCTCTATCATTCCTTGGATATGCTCAAAGCCTTCTTTCCTTGGACAATTTAAAAAATATTATACAATCACAAAAGGAATCATTACAAACATGTATAAATAATTCACAAGCAACATCATTAGATAAACCAACAGTATCATCATTAGCTAGATCAAAAAGTACAAATACATCAACTGCATCATCATCATCATCTGGTATTAAAAATAAAGAAATTATGCGTATTAATTTTGATGAATTTTGTGTATTAGCTGCATATTTATCAGTTTTACAACAAGAAATCCATGAAAGTGGTTGTATATCACCGATAAAAGGTACAAATTTACCACCACCACCAATTTTTTTGGCCAATATGCAAGGTAAATTATTTTTGAATAACAAAAATTTAAAGAAATTTTCAAATTTATCAATTTTTTTTTGTTTAAACAGAAGGACTTCATAATAGTGAAAATTCAATACAAATTACAACAAATTTTACAAAACAAATATTACGTACAAGTAGTTGTACTAGTGTACCAGATGATCATCATCATCGTGAAATAATTTATCGTAATCGTGATAGTGGTACATCATCACCACAACCAACAATACAAGAAATTAATGATGATGTAACAAATAATATAACTGCTGCTAGTGGTGGTTGTAATACAAATCAAATAATAAAATCATCATCATCATCAAAATATTCATCAATATCACATATTGGTAAACGTTCAAAAATCTCATTAAATGTTGAATTTATGACAAATAATAGTGAAGAATTAAATGGTGATGAAGAAAGTGATTCAAATGATTCAGTATTTTCAAGTGGTAGTTCAATAAATTCAAATTATACAGATACATTTACTGGTTTAGAATTTCGTGATGTATATTTAGGTGGTAGTTGTTTTTTAAGAACAAAATGGCGTCAAGATATTGCAATACCATTATTAAATACAAAATGTGTTAGTTATCATTTACCAGCATTACATGAAAGTATATTACCATCACAATTAAATTTAACATCATCATCATCAACAAAATTAATTGAAAATACAATTATTGATAAGAAAAATATATTATGTAATAATACAAGGATACGTCGAAAAGAACGTAAAAATACTCATGAATTAGATATAAATAATATTGATAATGATAATACACAACAAACAACAACCGATCAAATTGAAGTTGATGATGAAAATACATGGCCATTAGCAATTCGACCAAATTTATATAATCCATCATTATTAGATTCAAGTCGTGTATTATTATTTGTAATTACAAATGAAACAAGATCATTAGCACCAATGACATTAGCTGCCCATTGTATTGGTTTAATGTATAATGTTGTATTATGTGTACAAATGTTACCAGAATTTTGTATGATTGATAATGAAAAGGTAAGAAAATGATTTTAAAGGATTTAATAATTTAATTCAATTTTTTTCTGTCTTTTTAGTTGACACCAGCTGCAATTAAAGATTATAATCGTGCTAGATCATATTTAATTGATTTAGCTAAAAGACAAGGTGTACCAGTTTTTAATGATCTCAAATTAGCACTTGATTGTACAATTGATAAAGTCAAAGCATGTAATTCAAGAAATTCAGTTTGACAAAAATTTCATTCACTTAAAATATGTAAATAAAAAATAGAAATATTTATTTAAAAAAAGAGTGTGTGGTGGGTGGCCCAATGCAAAACTCGACGAGATACAGTAAAAGAGAATGTGTGAAAAACAAATATGTAGATAGAAAAAAATATATACATATACATACTTATATAGAAAATTAGTAATAATTACAAAATATTTATATAAAGACAAAACACTGCGCATTTTTTCTATATATATATTATTGAAAAACCCCAGGAGGATAACATTTTCCTGTGAATTTTACAAATTTTATTAAAAAAATTTAAAAATTATATTCTTCAAATTTTATATTATAAAATTTGAAGAAATTTTAATAAATAAATATTTAAATTTTAGCAGTAATTATTTAAAAAATTTAAAAAATTTGACGAAAATATTTTTTTTGAATGTAAAAAAAAAATTTAACTTTAAAAACAAATAAAAAATATAATAAGTAAAAAAATTAAATTTAAATAAATTAAAAAAAAAAAACAATTTTTGAAACCTTACAAAAGAAGGAAATCAATAAAAGGTAAAATATATTTGAAAGGATCCAAATAAAAATGATAAATTTCAATCACATAACACACAATAATGGAACTTATTGATTTATGTAATTATAGTTACTATAGTTACTATCTCTTTAGGACATAAACTTTTCAGTTGAATTTATATAATAGATATGAATTTCCACACAGTACATTATTTTTGGAAAAATTAATTTAAAATAATTTGAAAAATTGATAAAATATAATTACTATAAATAATTATATTGATGGCCTTCAATAGTCTACTAGGCAATTAAGTATATAATTAAATATTCCTAGGATTGATTCCCGCCAAAAAATATTAAAAATATCCGACACTGTGACATTATACAATTTGCTACTATTCAGAATTAAATTTCCACCTTAACAAGCACCGAGAATTTAAACCAGAATATACTTGAATTACAAAAATTTCTTAGACCCCCCTAATATTAAAAACAGGTGATAATTAAATTGTGCTAGAAATTTTCATTACTTAAAAATCTATCCAATATGTAGCAAAAAAGTAGAAAAACTGAAAACCAAAAGTGAGAATATTTCACTCTACACGATCCACATAAAATTTTTAAGGGAAAATTCAGCTTACAAATGGAAAAAAATCTAATTTTCAGTTCCCCTCCACTTTATTTGGATTTAAATTGATAAAGTTAATATTTATATATGCACACAAATAATTGTAAATTGATTTATTTAAATTTGGAAAAGCTCTTGTACATAAGGAAATATGATGAAAAAGCATTTTTTTATAAGAAAAAGCAAATAAGCAGAAATATTTAATATAAATAATTTTTTTATGAATGTCCTTAAAATATTTCTTTTTTTTTTTTAGTTAGTTTTATTTATTTAGAAACGATTTTAGACTAATGAATAATTTTTTTTAACTAATTTTAATATTCACAAATGTAAAACAATAAAAAATAAATTAATTTTTAAGTAACAATTAATTTTTATTAATGTAAATAAAAAAAAAAAAATTGCTGAAAACTTTTTTGGTGCACATTTTCAGACAAAATTTTGAAAAACTTTTAAGCATCAATATTTTTTTTTTTTAGATAATTTTTGAAAATTATTTTAAATGTATAAAAGTGGCCTCGATTAATTTAAATTTTAATAATAATCAAATATAGTTAAAAAAAAAATTGAAACTAAAAATTATAAATAAAATTTATTTATAGGAATGGAATCTAATTTATCTAATGAAGTTTTGCATATAAATTTTTGTTTTTTTTTTTTTAAACTTAAATATTAAATTAAAAATTAAATATTAATCAAATTAATTTTCTTAATAATAAATAAATTCTAAATAATTTTTCATGTAAATATTATATTTAATGTATTTTCTTTATTTAAAAAAAAAAACAAAACAAAACAGAAAAAAGATGTAAATAGAATTTAATTATATAATTTTAAATGTGTAATTAATTTCGATTGCAAAACAAACAAAAAATTGCTAAAATAGTTTAAATAAATTTACAATTAATAATTAATAATGAATGATTAATAATAAATGATAAATTGTTTTAATTTATTAATTTTTTTCAGTTTTTTTTTTTTATAATCAATTCACCTACTATATTGGAGAATGTTGATGTGTTTTACGCCAAAAAAATGGCAAGTGGTTTAACCTTGTTTTCGGTGTCTATGGACGAGGAATTTTAATTATAATAAGAATATCCAAATCAATTCCAAATATCTTTAAATTTATCCAACTTATTGGAAAAAAACTTAATCGTTTGTTGTGTTGCTAAAGATTTCGCAATTACAGTAATATGTAATATAGTAGTGATACTTCAAATTCACTGGTTTGCTAGGCCTGTAAACGTAATAGTGAAATAAATTTACAAAAATAATTTATTTTAATAATTTTAATTTTAATTTCAAGTTATAAAAACCATGCGATTAATTTTATATGATTATATTACAACCAATCAAATACATATATTTTTGATAAATCAAATTAAGTTTGAACTTCACTTAATAAATTGTTTAAACGTGTTCTATTTTTCGGTGTATGAACAAAATATTTTTCAGTAAATTTATTAATTTCTCGTCGATTATGTAATGGTGGCCATAATGTTGTCATTCCAAGATGTCTTAAATATTTAAAAAAAAAAACGCATAATATAATAATGGAACGTAAAGTAATTAGTAATTATATAATATTCAATATACATATATATGACAAAATAGAAGTAATAGAGCCCCGACGTATATACAAAATTACCTAGAAAATCTAGCAGCTTCATATGCATTTTGTTGATATATTTCCAACATATTCATTTCTTTTTTAAATTGTTTATCATAATCAATAACTTGTTGTGTATAACGTATTCGGCATTTAACACTACTACAAGGTTAATTTTAAATTATATACAAATATGAAACGATAAATTAATTTGAAATTTTACTATGGAATTACAAAATCTGTATAACTAGGATCTATGCTTATCTGATCAGCAATATCTTTTTCCGCATAATTTTTTTTCTCAAACATTACTAAATCTCCGGCTATTCGAGATTGTCTAAAATAAATTTTGTGTATTTAATTATTTTAATATCGAATAACACATAAAAACTAAAATAATTTATACAGTAATTCCATTCTCAATAAATAATACTGTGAATTCTTGTCAGTAAATGATGATTCGTGAACTGGTAGATCAATTTTATCTTCTTCAATTACATTATCATCTGATTTAATAACTTCGTCATCACCATTTTCAATATTAATTTTAACTGCTTTGCTGGGCCTAGCCGCAGTAATTGCAGCTTCTCCTGCTGCTTCTCCTTCGTTTACTTCGTCTTCCATTTTTTATTTTTTTTACTATTTTTCTTCTTTGTAAATTTCAAATTAATTTTATTACTAATTTTTAAAATTACTAAAATATTTTATTTTTATTTATTTTTAATATTAAAATCTTTACGTATTAAAAATAAATTTGTAATATTTTAAATTTAAGACATTTAAATAAGACATTGAATTGGATTACTTCGATTACATGATACAAATATATAATTATAGAAAAAATTACATGATTTAACTCAGATTTAGAAATCCTATGTAGTCAGATGGATTCTGTGGAAATAAGTGTTAATTATCAACACAAATAAAACACTTGTTAAATCAAACATCAAACAAAGCTTTGTCAACATTTTACAGGATTAATTTTGTGACAGATCTGCAAATCGTTGGATGATTAGTGTAATTACCTGAAGCGTTTAAGGGTATTGGAGATGAGCTTGAAATTTAGTTAAACGAGAAGCAAATGTTCGTATTCATTCACGGTCATCGTCGGCCATAAGAAGAATTAACATTAAATGAATAGTTACTATTAAAAAGCCTACGACCAAAATTTAAGGACCTTTAAAAAAGTCCTGTAAAACAAAACAAAAAACAGCGATTAATTTTAATCATAAATCGAATTCATTTCATGTTATAATTTAATTATAGAAACTTAATATTTTTCATCTGTTACAACTCGTGTAACGAATGCTTAATATTAATAATAATGAATTTTTTTTTTTTTTTGCATATTTTTAGGATCGTAATAATTGAATTGTACATTTTTCAAAAATAACCTATCGATATAGTATTTAATAATGAAACATTTAAAGATCTCATTTAATAAATTTTAAACTGAAGAAGTAAAATTTCCATTTATACATTAATTTAATAACAAAAAAATTAATTTTATTTAAATTTCCTGTGGGAATAATTATAACTTATCTTAAATTTTTTTTTCTCAAAATGATAACAAAATTACTTTTTTTTTTCTAGTCGCCTTTAAGATGATAACAGAAAAATTATTAGTTTATCTACCACCAAATAAAAAATATCAAATTTCTATTTTTCTTCAAAATCTAAAATTAATATTCTTAAATCGAAAATACCATAAAAAAAATTTTCTACAAAAACAACATCTTTCAAACTTATCACTAAAATTTCGAAAATTTGATCCTATCTAAAGGTCACTGGTCATAAAACAAAAAATCTAGTTAATAGCATTAAAAATACACACAGAAGAAGAAATATTTTTACAAAACTAGATTCATTATTTATAAGGTCAAAAACCGGGGGTATAATTTTTTTTCTGTCGAATTTAACAAATAAATTAAAAATTCACATTTTATTTTCTGTTCGTTTTTTGTTTACTAAAATCTAAGAAGAAAAAAACAACAAATATGATTATTTATATGATAATTTTAACATCACATCATCATCCCCAAGAAAAATGATATCACCACCATTTTTTTTCCCATATTCTTAATGGCAAACCGTTATAAATTTGTTTATAAATAAAATTACCCACTTAATGGACAATTTTTAGTGTCTACTCCTCTAATGTAATGGACAATTGGACAATGTTAGTTTTAGATTTAGCATTTAGATAATAAGGCTTTAACTATGGTGATTAGCTCCAATTGGCTCCATTTTATCGCAGCATTAAAAGTAACCTTTTCGGAAGTATTAGAGAAATGGGGTTATTAAACTATTTAACTAATAGTTTAATAGTATTATAGTATGTAGGATGTAGCATAATATATGATTTAAAAATTTCTGTACTAAAAAATATATTTACTACAATGTCTGGCGGAGTCAACACTATCTGGCGGATTCATTAAAAATTTCAAAAAAAAAAAAAAAAGAGTATTCTTGCTAGTTCCGGGCAACGAATACGGAGTAATAAATCCAAATTAAGCTAACCTTCTTATTAGGAAGCGAAGCAATCATATAGTTTCTTGATCACACAAAATCGTTTTCTTTTTCTTGTTGTTTCTTTTTTGTTAATTTCAATTTATTTTTGTTATACTGTTCAATCTCCAACGACCTTGCCTTTACACGTCTAAACATGTTGAAACAAAGTTTAAATATTAAAGAAGTTATATTATTTCGTCATACCATAATATTCACACATTTTTAACGGACATTTCCATTCTATACATGAACTCATCATCACATTCTTTTTATATCGTTTTACTGCACACCTTCTATAGTCGTCTACCTAAATTTAGCATTTTGATAAAGTTTGAAAAAAATACAAGATTATTGTGGTAATATTTCTTTATTGTTGATTTTTCTCGTAGCAGGAACAAAAATATCAGATAGTACGATATGACTTCTCTTCATGGAAGATCTTTATAAAATTGTGTCACGCAATTTTTATTTTAGACTTGATAATTACCTGATCATGGACAAAATAGAAAATTTTGAAAGTTTGTGAAATTTTCTGCTCAAATGAATTATATTTAATGGTGGGACTAACTTGACGCTTTCATATACATTTTTTTGTTCAATTTGTTATCACTCAATATTTGTGAATTGGAATATATCAAATAGCTTGTTATTATTTCGATGTCTTCCTGACTTATTGCATATTGCAACAACAAATATTTTTGGATATTCCATAAAACTTATGTACGATAGATAATTCTAAGATAAATTTAAATTAAAAGTTTACTTACATAAATTTATTGCAAGAAGAATGCATATTTTAAGTATGTCTCTTTTGCTTTAATCTAAAATATGATTCACTTTTCCACGTAAAAGAACCAAGAAAAAGGGCAGCAAAAGAAAAAAAATGTTGATGGGTAAAATTATGATGAATCGTGATTGTCCTCGTTAGTAAGGAATTAAATTTATTTGAAAAATTTTCACAGGAAAAAGGTTTGGAAAGAAGATATTTTTATTTAAAGTATTAATGAAATGACTCACTGACTGCGTATTTACAAAACGGAAATGCCTTTAAAATCTTATGCCAAAATGCATATAAAAATTACATCGGAATTATAGTAAAACATTTTGTGATTTAGGTTCCATTATTATGTAGGAGTATAAGGCAGGAGAGATAAGGAAGATAATTTTCAATATGTTTGTGACAATATTGCAAAGAATGCGGTAATACTTCGAAGTATAGTTGATCCCCCCCGGAATTTTTTAACTATCTAAAATTGTAGCATCATTATTCCACCAGTTCCAACTTCGAAATATATCTCAGTATCAATTCTATAATAATTGCAATTTCTGGAAAATTGAATTTAGTTTTAAAATCATATAAATTTTAATTTACCATAAATTATTTATAATGTATAATTAAATAATTTATTTGCTACTATAAAAATTACTGATAAATATTATTTCATGGAAATGCATCTTTGCCTAGCAATATTTTTTTACCTTTTACTTCTTAAACAACAAAACTGTACATTTTCACCTTCATTTTTAGGTTTTGATATTTAGCAATTAGTCAGGTCAAAATTATATTTATTTAAACATAATAGAAATAGAAAATAGATGGAATATTTCAGTATGGTGTTTTCCTTGCATGCAGTGTGCAATATTGTTTTTTTTCATTGGTAAACAAATAAATTAATGGTCAGTAAATTCGTACTTACTTTCTGTTATTTAGTTAGGTACTTAATTTACAATTGATTCAAGAATAGGAAAAATGTAAAATTGACATTTTTCCTACTCTTGAAGAAGCCTGTGAAGGATAAGATTTTTAGCCATTATTTAAATAAAATCAATTAAATAACTTAAAAATATTTATAAATTTTGAAAATACAAAGAAGAGATAATAACAAACAGAAAACTTAAATGAAAATTATTTAATAAGAAATTAACTACGCCATGATATTTTGTATCTGAAAATCATAAACGAAAAAAATTGTAAATTTTACAATTTATTTAATTAAAGATCAATTTATTATCATGCCAATATCAAAAATCCTAAAAAATTTTTTAAATATTAATTTTAAATTTTTAACTACATCATAAAATTACACGATTTACATCACAGTCAAAGTGAAATAATGCAAGGACATTAATCAATGTGCACTATCATTATATATGGGCTCATTGTACACTATCAAAAAGTGAATGAATTTATACAAATAACAACAAAATACTGTTCGATGCTTACAATTTTTAGAAATTTGCATATTCATTCTTCAAGAAATTACACCATTTATGTTTATGTACATATAATTTCTCAAAAATCAACAAAATTCATTATTTTTATTCATCACATCTGCGGCTGGTTATTTTTTCACTAACAAACTTGACGAAAAATAACAATTTGCACCTTTAATTCATCAGAATTTTTCAATTTACCTTTTTCCATTTTCTGTTCTATAAAATTTGGCACATCGTAGGTCAAAAATTTTGTCATTTCAAAGAAAATTTATCGAAAATAAAATAAATTAAATAATTTAATATTAAATTCATCTAAAAAAGAAATCATAGAATAATATAAAAAATCCATTTTAATTTATTTTGTTTCACCTTGCGCAGATGTTGAGTAAAAAAAAGGACTAAAATATTACAGCATCCTTCGTAAACGAATCATAATATAAATAAAATCCTTTGTGTTCGGTATGAAGTAACTATAAACACAAAATCTCGGACAGATGCACGCGTCTTGTTCTTATTTATATACTTGCTATTTTATTTCAAATCATCCTTTTTAGCTAAAAAACATCCTACAACTACAAATATTGTAAGATTGAAATATAAAAAAAATTATTAAGGAGTAATCTCGACAAATAAGTTCGATGCGTTGGAGTTTATATTTTCTGTACACATTAAAAATGATGAAAATAAAAATATCCTTCTAAAATATTATGTTAAAAATGAAGAATTTGATCCTAAAAGAGAACCTGAATATTCGTATAGAATTTATCGTTTCAAATAATTTTTAGTTTCCTATGATATATATTGAAATATTTTAAAATGTTATGTTGCCTTATAATTTATTAGCAAGATTCCATCAATTTTTGATGAGTTTATGTATTAATCTAATGAGTTGTCTTACTCGTAGAACTAAACTAAATTATGCTTTCTGTGGACTCTTAAATTTACAGCATTTTCTTTCAAGCTAGTATACTACGATAATCTAAAAGTGCTTGTACAGGTTTCCATCCCTTGGGTTACTGATTCGCAAAATAGATTTTACAATTATTCTTAAATTATGATTTTTACGGACATGTCAGGCCTTGGAATAGAAGAAATATAAACCAATTTCTAACAGTCATCTATTTTTATAGTTGATAAAAGTTAATATCTCATGTACGGACCCGATTAACTTTCAACAACAACAAAAAAACATTAAGCATCAGTTTACCAGACTCAGGTTCTTTTTTATTTTATGTTTTTAAAGTCCTACGCATATAAAAAGCAAAAAGGACAGATGTGATTATGATCTTTCTTTTTTTTTAAGCGAAGGATCAATTTTTTTTATTATCCTATAAATGTGATTTGAGTGCGTAAGAATTGGAAGTATATCAGAATTTAAATTTATTTTAATGTATAAGTAAGGAATATCATAAATTTTTTAAGGATTTATATACATATATAAAAAGGATTTTTATTTGTATTTCATTGTGAAGCAAGAAAAAAAAACGTTAGCAGATGCAGTGATTGCACCTTGATAGACTTAGAAAATTTTATTTACTTTGAAAATGTCCAGGTGAATTTTTGGTTCAAAATATATGTAAGTGATTTTTCATCTGTCGCGTGTTCGAAAGAATGAAATTTCATAGCAAATAAAAAATATGACAATGTTAATGGTTAGACATTTAACGATTTTTCTAACAAAAAAAAAAATGTTGCAATAGTTAGTTTTGATAAGGAAGTTATTGGACAATAAAAATATATTATCACTAAGTTAAAATATTAACGTTTATTTTCAAATCCTCTACAATCTCCTGAAACACATAATCAATTATCATAATGATAATTACATATTTTCGGAAGAAGAAATTTTCATCCGAAATAATAAAATCCAGGATGTTAATCTGCAAAAATTTGTAGAGTCCTTAGATTTTAATAGATAATATCCTGCAAAATGTCCGGAAACCGGATAATTCAATAATTATTTGATAATAAAAATTCGGAATTTAATTAATAAGCGGTGCTAAAGAAAATAAGGATAACATGTAATTATTATAGATAAATAATTATTTTTCCTTCCATCCTTCAACATCAAAATTTTATTTTCTTTCTAGTTGTATGTATATTGTTTGAAAAAGGACATTGCAGATTATGATTATTACGTTTTTTGTTTCTCTTAAAAAATTCTTTGATGTATAAAATAAAATCCTTAAATACTTAAACATGCGGCTTAAGCAAAAGGATCAATCATATTTATATTATTGTTCAAAAAATTTAAAAAACAAAAAATACATAATTAGTTTTGCCTCTTTAAGATGAAACAAATATAAGGATTGTCTCAAAGGATCAAAAAATTATTATTGTCGGAAAAAGAATAATTTGCAAAAAAAAAAAAGTAGAAAAAGAAAGTAATCATAGTTTTGTTCATACTTAAGGATATTTCAGTGCTAAACCGCACACCTTCATTTAAAAACATCTTAAATTTTTGTGTGTAATCATTATTACTTGTAATATTGCATGCAATATTAAGGAGGTTTATTTTTTTTTAGTCCTTAGAGACATTATAAATGAATAATGAAGATTTCCGATGACCACCACCTAAGCAACAAATAGTTTTTTTTACACCTTTCCTACAGTGATTCTTCAATTTATTTATTATGTGTAATTTTAAAATTTTCGTAATATCCTTGAGAATTTCAATTGTTTTTCTGTGTAGCAGAGTTTCATTACATTTAAATTTGAATAATATGATAATATGTAATTGTTAAAGACAGCACTATTTTCCTATTATTAATTCTATTATAATATGAGAAAAGGATAAAATTTATGATTCAAAAAAAGGAAGAAAAATTATAGAAGACAAAATAATTTTAAAGTGGACAATAATGACAGTAATTTTGTTAAGAATTTAAAGAGTTCAAGTGCTTGATGCCATATTGTAAAATTCAACAGAAAATATGAAAGGATAACTGACACTTTGTGACTGTAAGAATTGATTTCTATAGTCTATTATTCAACTGAACCATAATTTATGTTTATTAATCAACCATAAATGAAAATTCTTGTGTCGAAAAGACGGACCAGGATTATGGTTTGAATCTTAGCTAAACTTTTCATGAGCGATGGTGATTTAGTGTGTAGTATAGTTATAGTATGCTGCGGCCCATGATGAGGTCGTTTGTTCTATTTCCGACTCGACTCAACGGTAGATGAGTAAATGGTTGTTTACTCAGGTTTGAATATTAGAAACAGTAGTAAAAAGTACAGTAATGTAATTTGAAAAAACGCAGGAAAAATGCTATCGAATTGAATCCAATTACTGACAATAAACAATTAACTCGCTACTAAAGCTTCGCATGCAATTTAATAGCTTCTCTAATGTCAATAATGTTTCCCTTATAGAAAATCACTTTACAAATATACTTAGTATAAAATTAAATTAAATTTAGGATAATTACATTATTAATTAAGTATAAACAAAGACTAGACTATCTTAAATTCTTAAATAAATAAAATCATTATTAATAATTTTTCTTTAATATATCATTAAAATATCTAAATGCTGTTTAAATGGTTAATTATACATATATGTATATTGAAAATTTACCTGAAATCATAAACTAATTAAAATTTTACCTAAAATAAATAAACTAAACACCTTAAAACAATTAATTTAAATGCTCTATAAATTATCACACATCATAAATTAAAATAAAGTTTCAATTAAACTTTAATTAAAAATATATTTCTCTTAATATAAATTATAAACAAATTCAAATATATCTGAAATTCTCTTTCCAATTTCTGTCCGTTAAATTCAAAAAAACGCTAAAAAAAAAGCTGATAACAAGATTTTTCATGTATATCAAAACTTTTTCAGAGTTTAATAATAAAAAAAAAAATATACCATAACAAAAAATTTCAAAATCTCTGTGTGTATTGGCAAACAATCAAAAAGCAAACATAACAGCAACAGCCCCAAGCCTAACATCCTCCAACTGACAAAAAATATTCAAAAAAATTCATATCAGTTATAATTCGAAATCTCCCCATAAAAATTTATTAAAACTCAAAATAATATGATTACAAAGAGATTATTAACAACACAGTGCCAAGATCGATACGTCATCGCTTTGAAATCACAATTTCTTGATGACGCATTTTTGCAAAATTCAAATTTATACCAAAAAAGCAAAAAAAAAAACAAACCTGAAATTGGAATTTCATAAATTTTAATATTGCTACACATAGCATAGCAACAAGAAAATATACTTTTGATTTTTTACACATATACAAATAAATTCAGTGAGTACAGTCAACTTTTGTTGCCAGAGAACAAAGCTATTTGAAAATTTCGCAAATATAAAACAAACAAAATAAAAAAAATGCTACTACAAACTGTTTGATAAAAAAACGTTTACAAAATTCAAAAAAATCATTTATATACAATCTCTTTTTTAACATTTACATTTTCCAAAATTTGCTCTCCAAAAAAATGTAAAAATTGATCTTGCAACAAACAACATAATGTTGTCTACTAAACAAATCGTATATTCAATGCCACACTACAGCACTGTACTGATTTCTAAAACCAACAAAAAAAAAATCTACCTAAAAAACTCTGTTATTGCATTTACAGCCTAAGCTTAAGCCACCATAAAAATAAAACCGAAACAGTAAAGTAATAAAAAAATGTTTTTTATAACTCTCCTACAATATAAAGCAGGTAGATGGATGATCACTAGAGGCAGGCATCGAAATGCACATTCAACAGGAGAGCGAGGTATATAGATAGATGAATTTATGATCTTGCAATCACTTGCTTTGGTAATCCCATTCAAAAAAACAAATATTTTCTCTCTCTTTTATTCGTTAATTTATTGATCGTGCATATTTTTGTGCGATCCGATCATTCAACAAGGTTGTATTTTTTTACTCTCTGAACTCTCTCATTTTTGTCGTTGTCAAAGCCTCTGTTAAAATTTGTTTTAAAAAAAAAAATTGCAAAGGAATTTCTTACTAATACACCCTCATAAAAAAAAACACAATAAAATTTTATTATTGTAAATATTTTTTTTAAAAGTAAAAATTTGTCTGTTTGTTAAACGATCAGTTGAAAATTGAATGTTGAATTGATCAGTTGTCGCGTTCTTCTGTTAATATATCAACAAAATTTTCTGTTTAGTTAAAAAAGACGCGGTTTTATTATAATTTTGTGTTATCTTAAAAATATCGTGCAACACACGTGAACTATATACTGCAACAATATTTACAAATAATAAATTTATTTTGAGGATCGTATATGAAAACTGAATCAATTATGGATACAACAACAAATGAATATTCTTCAACAAATACTTTAAATAATATAAATAATTTAAAAATTTATAATAATAAAACAAATGATAATTTTATAACACCAAAAAAAGCAATATTAAATGCATTAATATCATCTGATATATTACAACAACATAAATCACCATTATCATCTAATCGTAATGGTGATTTACAATCAATACATTTAACAAATTTTACAAATGGACCATTGCACATATTAAAAGAACGTTATTTATTAACAAATTATAATTGCAATAATAATAATAATAATAGTAAAAATAAATTAATAACAAATTTAAAATGTACTGATATTTATACAGAAAAAAATTATAAATGTAAATTAATTAATGAAAATTATGATAAAGTTAAATTAGCATATTTTCAATTAAATAATAATAATATAAATAATTATTATAAACATGAATTAATTGGTAAATTACATGATGCTGTACAAATAAATAAAAATCGTACATATTTAATAATATCAAATAATAATTATGGTGATTTACATTCATATATTAAATATCATAGACGATTATCTGAATTTGAAGCATGTCAATTATTTAAACAAATATGTGAAACAGTTAAATTATGCCATAATAATGGTATTGTTATTAGAGATTTAAAATTAAAAAATTTTAATTTTATTAATTCAGAAAGGTTAGTTGTAAATATTTTTTTTATTGTTGGTTATACAAGCAGAATGAGATTAAGTCATGAAAAGTAAATTTTTGAGTAAATTGATTATATTTAAGGCAAAACTGTCTATAAAAAATTGATAAATAATGGTTTATGTGTCTCAATCCTATTATTGCCTATTATTTAAGCATATTGATTCGTAGTGTGAGAAGCGAAATGTTGTAAGTGTTAGATACAACATTCAACATTTATTTTCTTTTGGATTGTTGCTATACATTTTCTCTATATACTTTCTATTATGGAGGATACAATATTTAAGGCAAGTGTATTTCGAAATTCCATTGACATTAGAAAGTAATGTTGTATGGAGATAGAGGATATAAAACTCTAAATGATGTTTTTTTTATTATTATTTTGGCTAATCGGTCCAATATTGGCCTAGGCCTACAAAGCTTTTAGTCAACTTAGAACTTTCAGTGTTGAGAAATTCAAGTCACACTAAGCCACAGCTGCTCTTATAATGACATTATTATCTGTGTTTAAATGGTTTGGATCAAAGAAATATCGTTTATACTTTATAATTCAAATACAACAATTATTTGAAATGAAAAATCTTTAAACTAATTTATCTTGGAACTCAATTTTTTCCACTTACAACAATTCACTTCTTACAAGACAAATTTGCAATTAAACAATATATAATTTTGTAAAAAAATGACTTAATACCTTCTGCTTGTAAAAATTTAATATGTACTTTTTATTTCACTTATTATATTGAAAATTTCAGTGTTGATCAATATTACATTATAATTTAAAAAAAAAAAAAGCCACCCACTTAAAAATCAAATATACATAAAGTCTCATATAATTTTTTTTTTGTATGGTGGTGTAATAATTTTTGTATATTACGCGGACAGTGATGTGGTAAAAAAAATCTGTCTGACTAAATAGTATCTCTGTCTGTGATATTTACGAAAAAAAAAATAACATTTCATAAATTTAATTTTTTTTTAATTCTCGCACCTCTTAAACTAATGTGTAATTGTTTCAGTATAAATTTTAACAAATTACAGTCAAAAATTTGATACCTCTCTGTTAGATATATTTGCAACTAAAAATTACCTGATATTTTTATGTTGTATAATTGAATTTTTATATATATGCTTTACTCTTGTATGGCAAAAAGAAAAAAAGGTAAATTTTTGCACAATATTTATTCAGTTAAAAATACACACGAAAAAAAAAATATAAATTAAATAAGATTTGTGGACGGATGAAGAAGAGGTTTTATAAAAATCGTAAATAATATTTACAATCGCGTATAAGACTATAAATATACGACGACTACGAGTATATATATATTAAAAATTTTCGCAATTACAAGAGGTTATATAGATAATGTAGACATCCAGAGAGTGGTTTGTAAGATCACATATCACGAAGTATAGATTATACTTATATATATATATATAGAAGAAATCAGGGTCAGTACGAGGTTATTGCTTAATAGAAGTTCGGTTAAATTATATTTAAATATAAATTTTAATTTGGTGTTAGTGTGTTTTGTATATTGTAAAAGTTGTACATATAGAATCGATGAATATGCATTTTAAAATTATTAATAATAAAATGCTATAAAACGTTTTGTAGCAGCATAATTTTTTTTCTTTTTACTGTACAGACTCTTAGGTAATATCCTGTTTATGGGGTCATATTTAAAAAAAAAAAAAAATAATTTCAAATAAATTTAAATTTAAATAAAAAAAAATTTCTGCTATTAATTTCCATTAATTCAAATTTAAAAATTACACTACTAAATTTTATGAATGAAATTATTAAGTAAATTTAGTTTAGGTTATGACCCTTTTAAAGTGTTGACACTGTTTAAATGAGGGAAGAGGAGGAGAGGGATTTGAAGGATTGTGTAACTATAAGTTAAGTATTGAAAAAAGCAAATGTTACTAATTTGATGCCAATGAGAAATAATGGTAGCTTTAAATGCCAAAAAAATGTAACAGTCTTACAAAATTGTATGAAAATTATTTTCATCTGACATTATACGCAAAAATCTGACCCAAATTTAAATTTGGCATATATACAAGCTGCTCTTATCTTATGGATCCTCACTTACTAAAGTTGGAGAGTAGAAATTATTGACGATATTTCATTACCACATCCCTAAGAATTACCCTAATTTGTAGTTTTCCTTTAAAACTCAATTTTCCCCCTTCTATTAAATGTTTACAAATTCATTCAACATTTCTTGTTTTTCCTGAATGAATTTGCTCTCTGTCAAACTAATCAAAGAAATTTCCCTTTTAATGTTTTTTTTTTTTTTGTTTACATTATTTACAAAGAAAGAAATTTCCTCACTTAAATAAATAAATTTTACTAATGTTTACATTCATTTTCGTTTCAGAACTGAAATCCAATTTGAATCATTGGAGGGTTCATTTATATTAGATAATCCAAATGATGATACATTAAGTGAAAAAATTGGTTGTCCATTATATGTAGCACCAGAATTAATAACAACAAATATAACATATGGTGGTTATGCAGCTGATATATGGTCATTGGGAATAATATTATATACAATGTTAATTGGACGTTATCCATTTAGTGATAATAAAGGAAAAATATCATTTAATAATATATTATATGGTGATGTTATAATACCAAATTGTTTAAGTCCAAAATCAAGATGTTTAATTAAATCATTATTAATGAAAGATCCACAAAAACGTTTAATTGCTGATGATATATTAGATCATCAATGGTTTCATGATGATCATTTCCAAGATAATCAATTTCTATATAATGATTATCATATTGTACCAGATTTTATTGAATTACAAGATGAATTAATTAATAGTTGATTGGAAATTATAATTTGATTGCGAATAGTTTTTGGAGAGAACATATACCAGAAGAGTTGGAAATTATAATTTTTCAAAAGAAAATGATGGTTTAAACAAACAAATTAATTTCGTAATTTTTCTTCTGAGTTGCTGTTCAAGTTTCCAGTTCCCCGATCTCCGCTTGTCAAATATACTTTGGAGTTTAATTGTGTGATTTAAAACAAAAAGTATTTTGTATCTAAAATCAAATGTTTAGTGAGAGATCACAACGAAGAAAAAAAATGTGGGGGAGACAAAGCGCCCAGTGTTCTTACAGAGATAAGAAATTCGAATTAGTACAATTTTTAAATTAAAATAAAAAATGAATAAAAAAATAATAAATAAATAAAATAGCAAAAAAATTAAATTTAAAATTAAATTACAAAATTATTATTTTTTTTGTCTGCTGAAATAAAAAAAAAATTAAATTAACAAATAAAAAAACTGAATTTGTGTTGTTGTTATTTTTTTACTCAAGGTCTTTAAAAAATATTTAAACTTTTTTTTTTATTGAAATGTTAAGTAATTATGTTTTTTTTTTGTTCTAATAAAGTTTTGCACAATCCGAACAAAAAAAAAATTTCAAGAACAAAAATTAATAATAAAAAAAAAATTATTTCAAAATTATTTTACTCGAAAATAAAAAATATATCAATTTAGGCAACGAGCGACTTCATACAACAAAAAAAAATGATTATCCAAGAACAGAAAATTGTCGAAATAAAAAGCTTTGGTTAATTTGTGTCGAAAATATTTTATAATGGGGTACGTCTACAAGTTTCATATAATTTTTATTTTGATCTTAGCTTATATTTGGCTAAGGATATTTGAAATAATGAAATGGCGAAGAATTTTAACAATTTCCTAAAAGTTTGAAATTTTCCTATAGGTTAAACCAATTTGACATTCCTCGTTCAGAAGAATCTACAAATACTGCACGATGAACTTCATATTCATACATTGGAAAAGTACGTGTTTCGAATCAACAAATTAACGCTGTCTGTTATTTAGACTTAAGACAAACTTTTAATTAATTGATTGATATATAAATTTTAATATTTTTTTTAAATGATCTTTATTTACTACAGAACAGCAAATTTATGTCTACATTAAAGATTAAACATATCAAATCATTTTTCAAAAAACAATGAAGATAGTAAACATAGGGGATAACCATTTGAGTATCTTCTTTCAGTATGGCTACACTACTGACTGACCAATAATAGCTAAGCCAATATTCGAATACCAGTTTAATCTGACTTTTACCGTGGAATATATTCAACATAATAAAGCTTTGGGAGCATAAAAATTCATCAAAAATGACGTCGAGAACAATTTTTTAAAGTAACTACATATATATTTTACGGCATTTCAATTTCAGTTGATCTACCTACCATGATCGAAAAAACTATGCACTTCGTATATCGAATATCGCTTAATATTCAACAATAATCGAATATTGCTATGTAGAATATTATCGAAAATATCGCTATTATATAGAAAATTATCGAATTTATTTTCTAAAAAACGATACTTTCTTATTATACCAAGCGAAATCGCCTATCTATTTACGATTACGATAGATTTATTATAGATAAATCTATCAAAGTCCCGGAAAATTAAAAGGTATATTTTTTGGTTGATTTGTGATTGAATATAGAAATAATTTTTCATGTTTTTCTTTATCCAATATATGTAAATGTTTTACATACAAAAAATTACGATAACTCAAGTTTCACCCAAGTAAAGATGATATTCGAGCCGAGTTCTATTACACTTATCAAAACTTTGCGAAATGCGATCATTTAGTATCATAGTAGCTCCACATAAATCAATATTATACTATTTATATATTTCCAATAATATCATCAATAATTTAAAATTTTAGTTTACATAAAATATATTCACTATCAATCAAAATTCAAGGTAATATAATCCAAAATCGAATTGAATTTTGATATCATTTCAAAAATTAGAGAACAAGATAAATTTTATATAAACAAAATGTAATTATATTTATTTAAAAAACCAAACAAAAATTCTTTATAATCTTACAAAATTTCATATATACATAAATGCAATCTCCAAATATAATTTTTTTTAAAAATTTTTTATAAATATTAAAAATTTTACCAGTATAGATAATCTCAAATATCTCTGCTTGCTTACCTAACTTTATTTTCTGTGAATTTATCTGCTTCTTTCTTTAAAAAATATTAAATTTATGAAATGAAATGAAAAAATCAAAACCACGTTTTATATTAAATGTAAAAAAAAAGTATATATGATAATTGTAAACAAAATGTGTTGAATACCAAGTATAATTAATTTAATTACTTAAAATATTTTAAAATATTTCTGTAAAACAAAAAAATATAAATAATTTCTTGGTAAATTTTTTCTTTATGATGAAAATTATATAAAAATTTCATTTAAATTTCTTCATTTTAAAAATAAATTTAATAAAAACTTCTTTTTTTTTTTTTACAATAATTTTTATTATTATTTAATTGAGAAAATATACAATAATTTTTATACAAGCAAAAATTTTTTTTCAAAATGTTTGTGTAGGTATATCCTTAATTTTAAATTAAGGAAAAAAAAATTAATAATTTCTTAATTGAATTTTCGCCAGACGTATCCATAATTTAAGTTTATTAATTTGCAAAATTTGAATATTACATTTTAATTACTTTTTGTAGTTTTGTTAAACCATAAATAAATAAAATATCCTTCTTTTTTTTGGTATACTACACAGAGTAATTTTCATCGGATTTTTCATTATGGAATTGTAAAAAATTTAAAAGGTTACTTTTATTGTTTTAAAACGAAGGATAGTGTAAAGGTAATATAAGTGAAATTATTTTCCTTGTAAACTAAAATTTCTTATCGTTATGGCACTATATAAATATAAGCATAAATTATAAAATGTTAAAAATATGTTGTTTTTGGGATTTTAAAAGGATAACTTTTTTTTTTTTTGTTTCCTTAAAACAATATGAGAATTAAAATTTTTCTGTTTAGAGTTTAGAATGCGTAACGTATAAAATAATTTTCATGAGAATTTTCATATGGTTTTAAAGTTTTAGGATGAAATGAAAATAATGAAAAAAAAAGGTATATACGTTCGTTATATCTAAATAATGGTCATAAATATTATACCAGCAATATGGAAATGGTAAATTTTGCCTTAAAAAATAATTATAAGGCATTTAAGGTAGATTTTCAGTTCCTTTTTGCATGAGCAGCAGCTCAATTGATAAAAGATTTTTTCAATCAAAAATCTTGTTATAAAAAAGCAATAAATAGATGGCCATCATTATCGCTACTTTCGACCGGATCCATCCAATAACTAAGTTAATTAACCCTAATATATGACTGCTTTAAAATCAATGCCGAAATAAGCAAACCAATTTTTTCGATTATATACACAACAATATATAATCTAAAACCTTCTTTAGTACAGAAAATGAAGGATTTAAATTAATACAGGATAATGTAAAATCATATAAATTTGCATAATAGAATTATAAATTTAAAAATTCATACATAGCTTCACTAATTCAAATTATTTCAAAAACTTTCCGTTTTCCCAACTGACATTAAGATTTCTTAAAAATTAATTTCAATCTAATTTACCCCAGATGACGGTACTCTATATATAAATTTGTCTGTCAATGTATTGCGTTTCTACTTTTTAAAATATTAAATGAAGCTATAAGCCATTAGCTACCAAACAATTCCTTTTATATTTCCCAGTCAGAAAGGTGATCATTAATGTGTCAGAAATTTATTTTATTCTTTGTTGTGAAATTAACTGGATTAGTTTGGAAATTTAGTTTTGGGAATTCAATTTTTATTTAAATATTTTATTTACTCATATATTTGTTTCCATAGAAATAAATAAATATTTTATAAAATTGTGAAGTTTGTTATAATAATTTAATTTCATAATAAATAATAATGTTATTGTGAAAAATACCAAGGTCAAATTAATATAATTTTTTGAGAATATGCATTTTAATTATGGCAAATTAAATTAATTTAGACAGAAAATTTCAGATTTTTGCGAAATATTTGTGTATATAAAATGTGCAATAGTCTCAATATTGATTTTGTGTAAATGTTGACTTTGTCAGGAACGTGCGATTATAGTGAGAAAATTTGGAACAAAAATAATTAGTCAAAAGAAAAACGAAAACGTGCGAATAAATTGCATATGAACTTAACGTTTTTCGTTCGTAATTTTTGAACTTAATAATATAATTTAAAAAAATTCATTAATTATTCTCGAAGAAAATTATACTAACTCAAGGCCTCAAGATAAGGAAATAGAACATTTGATATACAATATGTAATTAAGTGACTAAATTTAGAATTGATTAATTTATGAATCATAATTAAAAATTTTAGTGAACTGGTAAAATTTGAAAATCCATTTACCAATAATAAAGTGTTAATAAATTTAAATGATTTAAGTAAAGTGAAAAAACTCAATAAATTTAATGACTTATATGACATTATAGTGTTTACGACCTATATGAGACCACAAAAACTTAAATTCAACTAAATAAAAAATTCGAATCATAATTTTATTATAAAAAAATTAATAATAATATTTAATTCGTCATAAAATTATTTCATCAATTCAACGAAAAAAAATAAATTTGACATTAAATATTTTTATGAAATAGTTTTACTTTAACGGACTATTTAAAATAATTTTTTGTGAAATTATACAGATAAATTTTTAACTGGGATAAAAATAAATGACGCTACCCGAAGAAGCCGAAGCCGAAAGCCATTATTTTGTAATTCTTCTCTCATTTTTCCTCTCACGAAATTCTGAGTGAATTGTGTTTGTGTATGTGTTTTATACACCTCACCAACACTTACTTAATACAAAAAAATAGAATTATACAATTCTATAGAATGAATTTTATTTTGGTGGAGTAGTAAAAAAAATTCTGATAAAAAAATTTGTATTTTTTGCGTCAGCCAGCGAGAGAGTCTGGCTACGTTAACTGAAATTTGAAATAGTAAAATAAAAAACTACTACACGTGGACGAAATTGAACTTTTTTTTTATCAGTAGCAAAAGCAAAATGATAAATTTTCGTACACCACCAGTGTAACTCACACATCTTTAAATTACTCAATTTTTTTTTTCTCTGAGTTACTAAATTTATATAAACAAAAAACACTTTGTTTTCAAAAAATAAAAAAAAAAAAGTAAAACGACATTTAAAAAAAAAATTTTATATTGAATTTTTTTCTAGCTTGATTTTTACTTGAATTGAATTTATAACAAAAACAGTTAGTTAGGTACCGTCTGTCATTGAGTTTTGGTTGCGCGTATTAAACAGACGCGGAATATTACGACGCACGCTATAAAAAATTTAAAAAATTCTTTTTTTTTTTTTTTTTAAATTAATTTATTTCAAATAATTAAAATTCGTTTACGCGAATGTTCCAATAAAATAAATTAATATTCTTCAATAAATATTTTATTTAATTAATTCTTTTCTGGTAAAAATGTTGTACTTCAAGTGTTAATTATTTTTTTATAAATTTTAAATTTTTGCATAATTTAATTTAATTTTTTTCAAATTTCAAAATAAAAAAAAATTTTCATTTTGCAAAAAAAAAAGTTTTGGTGTAAAAAAAAAGTTTTGTAATTTCAAAATTTTTCAAAATTTAAAAAAAAATATTTGAAAATATCTTCAAAAAAAAAAAGTTTGTGATAGAAAAAAATTTTTCACTACAAAAAAAATTTTAGTTAAAAAATAAAATAATTTAAAAAAAAAATATAAGCCAGCAAACACAAACCCCAAAAAAAATGGATACAATTACGCCTCAACAAAATTTTATAAATAATCGTATGACATTAAATTCAATTAATTTATCATCTAACCGACATAGACCGTATAATAATATTAATTGTGCTCTTAAACAATTTCTTGCCCAGCAACAACAACAGCAACAACAAAATGGATTAAATAATAATAATAATCAGAGACAGTACAGTACTGGCAATGGAATTAACAATGTAAATTCATCAATAATTCGAAATATTATTGGTGGTGATTCTAATAATAATAATTTAAATAATAATAATAATAATAATAGTTCCGTTCAAGGAACATTAACAAATTCAACACCAACCTTAATTAGGAATTTAAATGTTTTGAATATTTATAATCAAAAAAATGATGGAAATAATAATAATAATAGACAGCAGCAGCAGCAGCAATCATCAAATTTATTAGTGACTGGAAATAATAATAATAATAATAATAATGGATTACTAAATAATATAAATGCTATTAGTAGTTATATTACTAATAATTCTAATAAACAAATTGAAAATGGACCAATTTTATCTGAACGTTATTTAATATTAAAACAATTACCTGGTAGTTCATTTTATAATTGTATGGATATTAAAACTGGTGAATCGTTAATTTGTAAGGTAAGTTAATTACAGAAATATACATATACAGAAAATTATTTTTGGGGGGGAATTTGTAAGTAAAATTTCTAATAAAAATTCTTTCTCTCTGACGTCTATGTTAAAATTTTATGATCCACAATTTAGCATCAGAATTTTTTATGTTTGTTTGTTGTGTGTGCGTCAATTAGGTATATCGAAAATCCTAATATAAACATTTTCTTCTCGGGACAACTAAATAATTTTTTGTATTATTTTTAGATTTATGATAAAATCTTTTGATAAATTTTTAGTTATTTCTTGTTTTGGCAATGAAAAACAAAAAAAGTGAATTTTAAAATTAGTTGGTTTGGTTTTCTTTTATTACTTTTTGCCAATTTTCGGGATGACAAACGGAAAAATCCTTCAATGTTTGTTTTGTTTTTAATATAAAATTTCGCACAAGTTACATTAATTTTTTTTGTTGAAAAATTTCAATTTTTAGTCTAGTAGAAATTTACAAAATTTATAGGTAAATCTCTTCATAGTTTAGTCGTACCTATAATCAATCATTTTTGATTGATTATATACTACTAATCACATTTCACTTCTTGATTCTTACCACCACCAGCCACCAAAGCGAAATAATATAATTCGTGGCATCATTTTTTATCACATTTTTTTATTTATAAATTTGTCTTTTGTTGCAAAAAATGTGGTTTAATTTATGTTCTTGAAAATAAGATCAATAATTTAATTAATTTTCCATTTCTTTTTTTTTTTTGGTATTTTTTGTATTATCTGCAACATTTTTAAATTAAATGTTTTATCTTTTAAAAATTCTTCTAAAACATATTTTTTTTTATATAAAAAAAAAATTGATTATGAATTTCTGCAAAAAAATAAAAAATTTGTATGGTACTTTTTACAATCAAAACTCCCTTAAATTTTAATGTGGTATATTTTGTATAGTCCAAACTTCCGCAAGAGAATTGAGAATTATACTTGAATTAGACAAAAAATTTGTGTTGAATTCTTTTCAGCTAGAAATTGGACTTCGCAAGGGGGGAAGATCACTAAAATAAAATTCCCAAAAAAATTAGAAAATTAATTGTCGTAAAGATTAAGAACCGATTTGGTATACTTAGTCAGTTACAGTTTTAGTTTTTCGATTTAAGGATATTTTCGAGTTATATATAAACATAAAGTACATAATGTTATTTTAAATTCCTATTAAGATTTTTGATATGAAATTATGCAATTCAAATAAAAGTAAAATTCTTAAATTTATTTTATTAAATAAAATTATAAATTTAAGCAATCTTTGAGAATAATTTTTTTAATTTATTCTCGATCTTCTAATATTTTAAATAAAAGATTGTTTTATTTCCCCCATTGAATTTATAGCATAGCAACCCAACCCCAATAGGTTACTTGAGAAATATAAATTTATTATTATATTAATCAAAATTCAATAAAAAATACAAATTTTTCTACGCTTGAAATTTGCATTCTTATCTCATGCAATTTACGAGTAGAATATTTTCATCTTGATTATTCTATTCTGTCCTACATAAATTATTGTAATTTCTATGAATACTTAAGTACTTGACTTGAGTTTCATATTATTCTTCTGATAGTTTTGAATATACGGTGACTTTGGTTGTCTCAATTGGTATTTGATTTAACTATCTATATTTAAAATTACAGTCTTTATGATTTTTGAAGATGGAAATCAATATTTTTTTTTACTATTTTGCTTTAAAGAAGTAGAGTAGAAAAAAATCAAGAGTTAGTAGTAGGTAAGTCTAAAAATCTGGCTCAACGAACTCTTCCTTACATTTAAGGGTCCCTAATAATTGAAGAAATTATGTCTTAGGAAACACTGAAATGTAGTGAAGATTATTATGCTACCCTAAAAAATCTAATTTCTTTATCGAACAGCTAATTATTTGCTCAATGACTTTGAGCTATAATAAAGTTTACTCTGAATATATTTAATAAATACATTAGCATTTTAAAAAATCCTTAAATGTTCTCAAAATTAAGTATTTTTCAACGAGGGCTAAACCCTTGCAATTACCACAAAAAAAAATCGTGTCTAGTCATATTATTTTTTGCAATTTACCCACATTTTCAATTAAACAATATTTTGCTGCTTTTGCATTAAATTAAAAATATTATTTAAAAAAAAGTTTTAATTTCAAAATTTTTTTTTTTATCATTGTTCAAAAAACAAAAATTATGCAATAATTTGCAAAAATATTAAAAATAAAATTATAAATCAAGGAATAATAACAAAAAAATTTATTTTACAAATATTTCTCCACCACAACAAATAAACATTAAATACGATAAAAATATTATTTATAAATTCTCGGATTTACACAAAGTCCCCTTTACTCCACCACTGTCCCTGACCAACCAACAAAACGAATTCATTTAAAAAAAATTAACCTTGATTTTGTTCATAGAACGTTTTTTTTATTGTATACACTTTTTTAGCAAAGTTTTTAAACGTGTTCAGAATTTATTTAAATAAAAAAAAATTAAATTAATTTTTTAAATTGTGATTAATAGAAAACATAAACACAAACATGACAACACACCACAGAAATTTATTAAACTTTTTGGAAAACCTTTAAAAAATCATTCACTCCACTCATTTTGTGTACATCATATGGAAATTACACGGAGTCGAGAGAAGATTTATTACTTTTGATATTTTTGAAAAAAAAATTACAAAATTGCTTAAAAATTTTTCAAGTTTATTTAAAGTTTAAAGTTTTTGATGTATTATAATTTTTGTTTTGTATTTGGGGAAAACTTTTTGAAGTAATGAGCTTTTTTTTCGGTTGCTAAAAAAAATATGAAAATGTTTGGAAATAAAATTTGAGTAGAATAGTTTTTTTTTTGTTGTGTTTTGTTAGTTCGTGTTAGTGTGGTTTTTTATTTATTAAAGGTTTTTGCGAAGGACATTTGAGTTCAAATCAAAAAATGTATTTCTATTTGTTATCTCGGGGACAAATTTAATTGACAATATTTATTATTATTATTATTATTGGGGGGATTTGATTTGAGTTATTTATAAATATTTTTAATATGCCGCCAAAAAAAAATTATTGAGCAATTTTTTTATTTAAAAAAAAAAAAGTAATTAGGAAATTTTGTTTTAATTTTTAATGTGAATTTGAAATAATTAAGAAATTCTTTGCAATTTTTTTTTGGGTGTGTTTTGTTCTTGACGCTTTTTGAGTCATTGTTAGGTTAGTAATCTATAATTTTTCATCAAATGAAATCTCATAAGCGCCACTTGATTACATTTTTTTGGCAACAATAATATCGAGAGATAAATTGGAGTCACATGTCGGAGTATGACTCACTCATTTTAATCCTATTTAATCCTATTCCAAAAAAAATTGCATGAATATTGAATTAATTATAGTCTTCTCATTTTTGTCCAAAAAACGAAGCTTTAATAATAGAAACTGATAAAATTTTGGGTAATAAAAAAAATTGAGCCCCAAAACGAAATTAAATTTAAAATATATTTTTTTGACTCATTGTGGAAAATTTTCAAAATTTCGAATATTTTTTTTATTGTCAAAAAATTATTAATTTTTTTTAAGATTTTGCTTAATTTGCGACGTAAAAGTTCTTAAAAAGGTGCTCTTCACATATCACGATTACATTTTTGTTGTTGATTGATAATTTTATATAAAAAGAATTTTTTAAGATGATGTTGTTTATTTTTAAATATTTCTTTGTTTTGTTTTTGTCACTTGGTTTTTAAATAAAGTCAAAAACGTGGATTAAAAAAGTAAAAAAGGGGATGTTTGAAATTTTTGAGTCTAAAAATATTTCAGTATTTCCGTGACTAAAAGTATCGGGTTTCCAAAAAAATTAGAGGGGTGTGTAATGGGTACACAATAATATTTCTCATTCGCCAAATTCCATTTCGAATTTAGAAGCTCGATTTATAATCGTTGGCACAGTAACAAATTTTATATAATTTAAATGTCCGAAATTTTTGTCCTTATAAATTTCTTATACAAATAATTTGTATAAGAAATTTATAATGACCAAAATTTCGGACATTTAAATTATATAAAATTATAGAAATTGTTTGGCCTGTAAGTATAGGTACTTATTTTTAACCGAATTTCCCTTTCAGCTCTTTCAAATATTGTCCAAAACCGCATAATCCAAAATCCTCTTGCTTGAAATTCCTGGACTAAAAACTTTGTTAGTCTTTGTATGTCCTTTTTCTTTATCAATTATTCATATTTTACTTGTCCTTTGTCCTATATTTAAATTAAAAATTGAACTATGGATTACAAATTTAATTTAATTTCTAATAAAATTTCCATTACTTTAAATCTAATCTCAACAATTATGAAATTTTCACAGATTAATATTTATTTTAAAATTCGAGATAAAAAAATTAATTTAAATATTGAAAATAATTTCTTTGTTTTATAACTTTAATTAAATATAAATTCTTTGTTCTTCTTTATATAAATATTTAAATTTATATTTAAATTTCATTTAAAGTTGAAATATTTTTGAAATTATATAAAAATTAGTCAGCAAAATTTAAATTTAAAATAAGCACACAATCCGAAAAAAAAGAGTCACAGGACAATAAAAAAAATATACTATATAATTAATTATTTCAGTGTCACGTGAAATTCCTTATGTAAATTGATTTTATGTAATTTAAATAGAAATTGAATAAGTCAGAGACTTAGTGTAATTTTAGATTAGAAAATATTTATTTATACGCTAAATTTTTAAAGCTCTAATGTTTGTGAATCACGAATTTATTGAATCCTTTTTGTATTTCAAATGAATCATTGTATTTTTTGTAATATTGATACAAAAAAGATGATAATACAATTCCAAAAATATTCAAATTTCATATTTTTTTGTAATTAAATTAGCTACTTGGTGTTTACATATACTGTAATATCGCAATCACTTGCTGCTGACTAACTATGTAAATATAAATCCACACTGTGTTCAATGAAGACAACGCTGTTAATAAAATATTCAAGTTTCTTACCTGGGGGACTTAATTAAAGCAAACTGTCATTAATCGAATTTCAATTTATCAAATTCTTGTTTGAAAAAATGGTCTCCTTTGTTAGTTATTCTATCAATTTTCTACTTATATGTACACTAAAATCAATAAAATTGGAAGCTTATGAAGCACAATGTAATACAAAGCAGATGAAACTATCGGAATCGATTCTGTCTATTAAATAATTTAAACTTTAATCATAAATCTATACCATACTATCTGAATTTTGTCAATTACTAAAAAGACACTCAATATTTATTCAAAATTATAAATTCGTCGTTACAATGCGATTAAATTTTCTAATTTTCCTTTTTTTTTCATTACAGGCAATTGGTAATTCATATCAAAAAATTTTAAATGCATATTTTCGTATGGATAGTTTTGAGCATATAAAACCATTACATAAATTATTACAAACATCAACATCATCAGATGATACATATTTATTATTACCACCATCACAATATGGTGATTTACATTCATTTGTACGTGAACGTAAACGTTTACGTGAACCGGAAGCAAGACATTTATTTCGTCAAATATGTAAAACTGTTAAAGAGTGCCATCAACAAGGAATTGTTTTGCGTGATCTCAAACTTAGGAAATTTGTATTTAGCGATAAAGAAAGGTAAGCAAAAAAAGCAAAATATATAAATAAAAATGAAAGCAAAAACAAATTTAAAAAAAAGAGTTAATTGAACCTAGTGAATAATTTCCAGCGTCACATTGTCTCTAGTTAGGGAAATATATACACAAATATGTAGTTTGTTGACACTACCTTTTCATAATTTACCATCAAAAACGCATTTTAAATCATTTTATATTTTATACTTTCTTTTTGTATTGTGAAGAAATTTCAATTTTGTTATTTTTTTTTGAGCTTTCACACATTTGGTAATTTGCGATTCGGTCAAAAGTTAAACAACCTTTAATGCTTTTTTCTTTCATATTTCTAATTGAGCTTATCATAAATTTACAAAAATCTCATTGATATTATCTAATATTTTCATCTACGGTCTTTGACTTTTCCAAAGCTTCCCAGCGTTAACTACTTTCACGATATACAAAAAAAAACAAAAAATTCATTCAATAAAATATAGTTTATACTTAGTTGCAGAGTTTCGTAAAAGTTTATTAAACCTTTAATCCGATATATAGATTGTGACTTTTCGGATAGTAAGATGTAATTTACCGGAAAAGTTATAACTTAAATTAAGGGAAAATATTTTGAATAGATCACCCGACAAAGATCATCGACTTTTTAACTTAAAAAAAAAAAAATATGTTATGCAAGACAAAAAAAATATCTTATTTTGGAAGACTCTCGATACTCTAATCTGGATATAAATTTTATTTCGGTTTAAAAATTCGAAAAAATTATATAATATTGTTTTCCTGAAAGCGTTTTTTTGTTTCCATATTTTATTATAAATCAAATTTTTGTAGCTTTTGGAAAAATTTCTAAGTTCAAAAAACTCAAGTCTATTGAACCCTTTTCCCTAAACAAACACAACAGTTCAATAATAGAGCTCTGCGCGCTATTCTCTTTTACAATTTAACATTTTTTTTAAACTTTTGAATGAAATTTTTTTCATTGTACCGCGGATATCTATGTACATAATCATAGGCAGACAGATTGGGGGGGTTTTTTTTTTAAATTCACAATCAAAAATTATGATCAAAAATTTAATCGAAATTTTTTTTTTTTTAATTGGGTTTAAGTGTTAGAGGAAGAAATTTTTTTGTGTGGAGGAGAAATGGTGGCGTCACAACACAAAACAAAAATTTAATTGATATGTGTTATAGATAGATAGATAGATATCACCATGATTTATTACGAAATTGTTTACAAAGCTATTTTGTAGAGTTTAATTTTGTATTATTGGACTCATTGGATAGTTTTTTGTTTTTGAGTAATCACAAAAATTTCTAAAACGAATGGAGAAAAAAAAAGAAACAATTTTAAGTGAAATTTCTCGTTTACGTATTATTGTGAAAATAACGTGTTACGCACGAGTTAAACTTATATGTATGAAACTTTCTCTGATAAAAAGTTTATTGACCGATATTTTGCTTTAGTTAGTTTTTTTTTTTACATTGTTGTACTGTAGTTTAATTTATAATTTCAGATTGATTGTAGGTGAACTAATAATACGTTTATGAGGTAGAAATTTATAACTTTCATAAGTAAAGTTATTTTATTCCGGGATAAACAACCTACAAACAAAAATATTTGGTAAATTTAATTAAAATTATTATCATTGATTTAATTAATTGTTCGACAGAGTGGTGATATTTATCATCGTCGAGTGGTAATTACACCACGAGTGTATCCTTTTATTTTTCTGAAAAACAACTTGCACAATTTTGTGTACTTGACGAACCTAAGAACTTTCGAATAGGTGAATTATTTATTGTAATGTAATCCAATATTCCTGGTTTGCTACTCAACAATCACGGTGTTTGAGACTAAATCGTCAGCACCTATTGAAATGTTTCAATTACGACTGAATTTCGAAACTGAATTACGGAAACTCAACTCGTAATTTACGAGTAGTTTTGTTCATGCACCAAATAAGTTTGACGGAAAATTTCTTGATGGAAATTATGAATGAAGTATCCTCTTTTCCGAATATAGCTAGTTGCCATCACTTTCAAATATCAAATATGATATATTCTATTTCCTAAAATACTGATAAGCTATCCGTTTCTGATACCATCCTTATTTTCTGTCTGCTCATTGTCATCTTAATATCGCAAAGAACCATTAGCCCAACTGAATTTCCGGTATCATTTCTCGACAGCTTTTAATTCTCTACCATGAATAATACAAATTTTATAATATTCCAATTTTGTTTAATGTAATTAAAGCATTGAGAGAAAGGTAAAAATACAAAATCCATGTATATATAGTGGTTTTGTTTGTTCCATTATTGCAATTGGCTTACCAAATTTAAAGCCAATTTAAGTAAATTTGATTATAAAAACTATTTTAACAGTTGGGCGGGCGATGGGGAATCATCACTAATATAATTACGATCTTTTAATGGTAATAAATTCAGTTTTTTTCGGTCATTGGACTTTTATTATTCGTTTATGTAGTTTTCAGAAGAAATTCAATTATATAAATGATGAGGAAACGTTAGGGTGTCGATTGACGTAACTTCATAGAGGAAAATTGAATTTCAAGGGTGTGTAGTGTATTATTGTTCTGCATTTTAATGATTGTGTGATCTTAAAAAAAGGAAATATAAGTAAATGGTTTATAATTTATTCTATTTAGAATTTGTGTGACAATCCCGTATCGGCGGTGTTGAATTCTTGATGAAATGATTTTTTTTTTTTTTTCCTTTGTAAGGTGTGGAAAAGTTATGATGTGGTTGTTTTCAATTTGGGTGCAGTTCTAAATGGGATGGTCAGAATATTATACGTATAAAAAATAGTGTTTATTTAGGGATTTGTATTACACAAAATGATTAGGAGTTGGTTTACTGTTTATCTATTGAAATATAAATATGCGCTTAGAATTTTTTTCAAGTCAAGTTGGTTAAATTATAAAAAAATCTCGGAGGTTTGTTTACTAAAATTAAAATAATATATTTAGATAGCTAAAAAATTGATTTCCATGTACGGTAGTACCTTCTAGCTAGCTTACTGCTGGTACGTCAGTCTAAATTGCGAATCGACTACGACCACTGAACTTCGACTAAGAATTTCTAATAAAGGAATTCGTTTTGATTGTAGCCTTTTCCTCCCTCTATAGGTACTCTATGGATATTTGTTGACTTAATTTAATTTGCATTTAAAATTTAATAATTATTTGAAATTATTTTACTATAATTTTTGTTCGGTTGAAACGCTTTTTTCTTTAATTTTTTTTTTTAATTCAATTAAACGCAAAAAAGTTCAATTTTCATTTGTTTGTTTACACATTTATTTTAGCTTTAATTTAATTTGCATTTATTCAATTAAAGCAAAAATATCGAATGAAACGAAGCCAGAAAAAACGATTTTGTTTTTTTATTAAAATATAATTGAAGATAATTAAAAATTCATAGTAGTAGTAGTAGTAGTGATTCTTCCTCTGATTAAAATTACTTTCCATACATAATTTTAGCTTCCTCCGATAGAAAAATTAATTTAAAATTTATATAAATTTTTTTATTTCTTTTTTTTCCAGAACACATTTAAAATTTGAATCTCTCGAAGATGCTGTTGTCCTTGATGATTATGATAATGATATATTAAAAGAGAAAATTGGTTGTCCAGCATATGTTGCACCAGAAATATTAAAACCAAATTCAGATTTTTCGGGTAAAGCAGCTGATTTATGGTCATTAGGTGTAATATTATATACAATGTTAGTTGGTCGTTATCCATTTAATGATCCAGAACATTCATCATTATTTGCAAAAATAGCACGTTGTACATTTATCATTCCAGAATTTGTATCACCAAAAGCTAGATGCTTAATAAAATCATTATTACAAAAAGTTCCTAAATTCCGATTAACCTCAGATGATTTATTAGATCATCAATGGCTTCAACAGGATCCAATGATAACAATTAATGGAAATGGTTATGATAATAATAATAATAATATAATTAATTCATTTGCATTACAATCAACAACAAATAATTATGAATTATCATTAGATGATCAACGTGTACCCGATGTTGAGTTAGTTGAGTTTACGTGAACAAAAAAAAATTTTAATTTTTTTTTCCTTGCAATAGAGGAAGAGGAGAGTGGAGAGCGGAGGTTGGGTGGGACATGGTGAGGTCGTTTTTTATATACACGATAAGAAAACAACAAAAAAACGTTTTTTGTGTTTTTTGGTAATCGTCAGTGTGCAGCAAAAGGCACAATTCAGAGATGAATGGCTCGAAAACTTTGGAAAATGATTTTTTAATTATATTTTTTGTTGTTGTTTTGGTTTTTTGTTATCAAAATTCACAGTTGGAAATATGGAAAAAAGAAGAAGTATTTTTTTTTTGGGGAGCGAGCCATAAGTGTCGAATATTATCTATCTAAATAAATTAACTCCCACCTAAGATATACAAAACGTGTACCAAAGCCAAAAGTTGTTTAAATAAAAATAATGATGAAACGACGAGCGACGAGGAGATAGGAGAGAAAACTAAGATTGGTGTTGAATAATTTAATTATTATTATTTTTTTTAAATGTGTAATTTGATTTCTTCCTACAAATTTTATATTATTATTATTATTTTCAATTAATTCTTATTTTTTTTTTTTTGTTAATTTTTTTAATTAATTAATTATTGTGTAATTGAAATTCTTTCTCTTTTTTTTTTGTTGTACAAACAAATTATTATTTTTCCATTTTTTTTTTTTGAAAACTAAAACTAAAAAAAAAAAAAGCAAAATGAAAAAAAAAAAATTGAAAATGAAAAAAAATAAATTATTTATGTAAAATTTAAAAATAATAAAAAAAAAAAAGCAAAAATGAAATGCATAAAATTGTGATAAAGCTTTAAATAAATGTTAAGTTTTTTTTAGAAAAAAAAAATGAAATTGTGTTGAATATTTATTTCCAAAAAGAAAGAAGTGATAGAAATCTACGAAGAAAATCTATAAAATGGAAGTGTCTTGCTTCAAATCACAAATTGCCTGAAACTTTCGTAGACACAAAAAGCCTTGGAACCAAAAGATTACATTGATTTTAATCTATAAAACTATACAAACAGAATTGGAAAAATCTCTTAATTTGCCCAAGTTATTTGCCCCCAAAAAATATAGAAATCTTTGTCCGATATTTTATTGTACCATATACGAAATTGAAGATTGAAATCTCTATTTTCAGAGTCTATAAATTTTTATTGTAATAGTACATTGACGCACTCAGAAGGTGGCTCCCTAATTGCTTACTTTTTTTTCAAGTTTTTTTTTTCCTATAAATTGGTTAAATTAAAATATTAATGATTTAATTTATTTGAGATTTCTCTCATCGAGGGGAGGAAAATTAAATAATTGACAACAACATTTTAATTTTACGACATAGAATCCAAATCCCATTATAGAATTATATCCTTTAATTCGGAATGGTCCAGGGGAAAGGTGTTTCCGAATTAACGAATTATCCGAAAGGTATTTTACTGTATGCACATAATTACTAATCATTACGAATTTCGAAAATTTATTACTAATTCATTATAAATTTTTGAAAAAGCCTTCGAATTGTTTTATTATTATTGCATAAAATATGATGAAAATTTTTAATTTCTTACTAAAATTAATCATAACTACATTAATATTTTATTTATAATGAAATTACAGTCAGAAAAATCTAAGAAGAATATTATACAAAATGCTATAAAAATTGTGCTTACTAATAAATTGTTTAAATTTTAATACAAATTCTTTATTGATTATTTTTTACAATTACTTTTGACGTATGATAAACCAAAAAATTACATAAATATAATAATCAAAATTTATATGCTGAATAATAAATAAATTCTTGTTTACAAAACAAAAGAACTTTAATATTATTTTCAAATTTATGTATATTTTTTTTCTTATCAATTTGAATTTATTTCCTTATTACTTTAAAACATAAACAAACTATAGAATAGAGACAATAAATAACAAATAAAATGTGCATGAACGATAACACAAATATAGTCTTTTTATTTTATTTCTAAATATGACCATCGTACTTTGAACTTGTACACTCATGTACGTAATTCTATTTCGAATTGCAGATCAAAAATCAAAGATTACAACAACAACAAATTGGATTCTTTAGATAAAGTTTCTAATTATAATATTTTTCTGCAAATGAAGAAAAAATCACATTAGTCACTTTTCCAGACTGAATGGAGAAATTGTCTTCTTGTGTCTAGACTCAGAGAAACATTTTTGTTACATAAATAGAATTCAAATCTTTTTATGTTTGTTGGAAATGTTTATCAATTTTTTTTATGGACATAAAGTTATTCATAGTCAATTTTTTTTTTAATCATTTATGGTAAAAAATTAATTTACTTAATAATGAAGAGAAACAAGTCTATTTTTGATTTGTTCAATTTTGGAGTATATTAATCAAAATTGTTTAAATTTGTTATAAAATTAGAACTACCAAGGATTTAGTGGCAATATAATAACTAACTACATATTTCATTGCATCAAATAAATATAATAATCAAGAAATATATTTAATGTTTAAGCAATTTCCGCCTATGACATTCAATTTATTATCACGAATTATTCTGACTCAATAATTCAAATTTAAAAAGTACATTTTTTATTTCAAAAATAATAAATAATTTTAAATTACGGTCATAAATGTATAACTACTAAGAGTAAGTATGTATATTCAATAACGTAAACTATTTAAATTGTTTTTTTAATGAATTATTGAAATTATTGCATTATTTTATGGACAAATAAAAAAAAAAAAGCTTAAGTTTTTAATTATTTAGTAATTTATTTCATAATTTTACGATAGTATTGCGTAATGCTGTTTAATTATACTATGTATTAAATTGTACGTTAGTTAAGCGATTCATTATCACAAAAGCTCTATAGATACATTCATGCTTTCATAGTGTTTACTTACTAGCTTACTACTACAAAATAGTACATAACAACTTATCTCTCCTCTAGAATATAGTATATTTAATTTTAAAAGTTCTAGAATGTGATAATATGTTGTGGGAATTTCCAACTTCTAGAATATTTCATATGATTCGAGTATTTTCTTAGATTTTCTTAGATGATTAGTACATATTTCATTGGCTATGATCAAAATACTACTAATAAACGATCATTCAAGGTCAATGTATTATTTTTTTAATAAATTTATAGTGAAGAATTTATTAATGTAGAAAAGCTCTTTACGGAATATCATTCTATAAGTGATCTTATATTGGGGATATTTTAGTGAATAAAATTTGCTCTAAATTCTAAATTGATTATTCGAATATGGAATAAAATTTGGCGGATATTTCCCATTGGAATTAAACTATTAATTTTGTTTCTATTGCCTAGGTTGGAGCTATGTTCCCTATTTTAACATAGCAGTCATTTTCATTCTTGGAGTTGATTAGCACGTTACTGATTCATTGAAAATTAAAATTGTAGGATTTGAGTTTATTGGACTATTAAGTTGTAATGGTAAAATGTTCACTTTATCGCCAAGTCTTTCTATTCTAAGAGACCGCAAAACCATAACCTTCCAAAGTACTTCAAATATACAAAAAATATATACCAATATGAGATAATTTTGTGAAATAAAATAATTATAATCATTTTTTTTAGATTAAAAAACAAATATTTATTTTGAAACTTTTATATTAGATTTAAAATATATAATATAATTTCCTTGTAGTTAATTAAAGTGTAGAAAACATGATCAAATAAGCATTCGTTTAGTTAAAATTGTGACGATATGCAAAATAAATATGTAATTAACATAGATTATAAACCATTAAAAAATTTGCAAATATTTGCATATTTAATTAGTATTAACTAAAAATATACATAGAATGTTCTTATCACATGCAAAATTTCAGAACGTCAAAAAAATAAATAAATAGAAATTTTAAATTATATAAAAATTTAGAACAAGGCTGATAATGTTTTGTATAGAAATAATCTAAATTTCTATCTAGAAAAATAGCTATTATATTCCGACACTAAGTCACATTTAGAAAGCGACAATGTCAGTGAATCAATTTCACAATAGCAGCTAAAGTTGGGTAATTTATTTCGTCTTTTCAGTATGATACCAATTGAAGATAAATGTTAGACAACTTCATCTTCGATTAGTGTTTATGTCCTGGCTTAGGTTGCCTAGTGAGCTCAAGAAGTTTACCTCAATGAAAGAGTTTTTATTACTTCCATGTTTTATTTTCAATAAATAATTGAAGCACTGAATAATTGACCTAAATTAAAACATAGAAAATGTATTATTTCTCATTGTTATAAATTTAATAATTTTCACAATTTTTTAGCAAAATTACATTATAAATTTTACTGCCATTACTATATTTATATATAATATTTTCTATAATTACATTTAAAAACTGTAATTTAATTAACTATTAATATATAAAATATGTTTATAAACAAATTATTTATTATTCTCACAATTTCATATAAATAATCTTTAAATATAACAATTTCCGGTTTAGTGGTTGTGGTTTTTTTCTTCAATTATCTTAGTAAAACGAAATTTTCATATTGTATCTATAATAATTATAATATATTTCCATTTTCTATACCATATTTGTCATGGTATCTCATACACAATTTTTTCTCTACTATAAATTCACTTAAATCCTTGTTTAACTTATCACAAAATTTCAAAAATTATTTATCCGGTTCTCAATACTCCTAAATCATATTAATTATACCGCCACAACAAATTCAAACCCTTAACATTTATCATTTCCTTTTTATACTTACTTCATCTTAGTAAAAATTCAATTTCAAAGGATCCAAAAAAAAAAACTTATTTTCAAATAAACAAAAATTTGAATTTGATTTTTTTTTTTATAAAACCGGAAAACTGTATACACACACACAAACCGGGACAGGTGGTAGATTGATGTGTGAACCAAGTACCAAAATAATAAAAAAAAAATAATGAAAAAGTCTTCTTGATTTTTTTGTGGTATGGTCAATCGGAATCATTAAATGATGTTGCATATGTTCGTCTTCGTGTGTACATAAAAGGAAAAAGTCTTGTATACAAAAAAAAGGAGTTCAATTAAATAATTTTTTTTTCTCTGTAGGCCTAAAGGAATTAAGGAGCAAGATGTTGTTAAACACTACAGAGATGCGTAGGATTTTTTACTCATGGTATAGCTATAGAGTGTGGTGCCTTTTTTTATAGTTTTTAAACGGATGGAAGTATTTTTTTTTCTGTTATGGTTTCCTTATGATTTCTTTTTAAAAATTTTGGACGATTTTTATAAATGATTATTACTATTTTTTTTCATTCAAAAATATCCTTAGACGTATACAATTTTGTGTGTTTTTGTTTTGGTAACAGATTCCAAATCGGAAGCAGATGCATGACGAATAGTTTTTGGTTTTTTTTTATGACAAGGTTTTTTGTTTTTCTGAAAATAAATTAAAATATTTTGAGTTTTGGTTAGAATTGTTAAACAGAAATCAATGATTGATTGCAGATATAAATGTTCTTAAATTTAGTATGGTAAATATTATTCTATTAGAGCCTGTTTAGTGTTTTATTCTGTGGTCAATTAGTGTTCAGGATTTGACTATAGCGGCAGAAACGTTAGTTAGTTTACTCCGGAAATCTGTTAATTGTAAGACTGTGAAAAAGTGGTTACTACTTATTAAATTATAAAAGTTTCTGCAACACGAAAATGTAGCAACTAAAATGTAGTAGTAAGTAAGTAAAGATTTATTTGAACCCTAAAACAAAATTATAACTACAAAATATTTCTCGTTTCCTAGGATTCATTGAAATAAGGACACTTTAAATAACAACCCAAAAACGTAGTATGTAACATTATATTGATTTATTCATTTTAAATGCAAAAAAAACTATTATACATAAAAACATTGTTAAATTGCGTACCATAATTTCAGCACACGAACATCGCAATTTCATTTCAATTTAATAGAAAAAAATTATATAAATTATATATAAAATTATTTAAGAAATTATTCTTAAATTTCGAATTCTGTTCATTTACAACTTCGAAATTTTTTTAGTACTTACATAAAATCGTTTCACCCTTAAGTTCGATGAACTGCGTTGCTATATAATTATTGTTTAGCGAAACGTTTTAACTAAAAAGAATGTTAAATCCCCAGCAAAAAAATAAAATACCACTAAAAGAGATGCATTTGAATTTATATTTTGGCAAAGGGGTCCTTTTTTTTACCCTCTAGTATTTTCACCCTTACACAAAGTATGTATATATCTTTTATTAAAGAAAATTTCGTCCTTTTGCTCACCAAAATTTACAATTTAATATTTTTTTTACCTGTAAGATAACATTTTTTGTATAATGAAAACACGTATAAGAAAGAAATACGCGCTCAAAGTAAATGATGAAAAATTGCAGGTACTTGACACAAATAACGACGATTATTTTTTATTATATTTTTTTGATATCAATGAAAATGATTTTTTCATTGTAATAAATTTGGTTTTTTTGCATATCCTTTTTTAGGGATTTTTTTCTAAAAAAAATTTCCTTTATGTTAATTTTTTTCTGTCTGTCTGTCCGTCAGTTTTTTTCACATAGTTTTAATGTATACACATTAATTTTTAACAGACCCCAACGGAGAGCTTGAATTATTGAGAACTAAATGCAATTAATAGAAATTTAAAATTCTTCCGGTTGGCGGCGCTAAATGTCCATGAAAATATAGCAAATAAGAAGAAATCAAATTTGCATAAGCCCATAATTATAAAACTATTGCGAAGTAGTGACATTATTATATATTTTTGGTTGATTAATAAGGACACATAAGTTGATAGTTTCTCGTCTAAGCGTTATGAAAAAAAAAGGATTTTTATTGTTACGGAATAATAAATATATTTATTTTTAGTGTGAATAGAAAGCCAAAAGGATCATAATGCTTAAACTAAGGATCCTTCTTGTTGTACCAGGATCAAATTATATTCTTGATTGACAAAAGAAAATTTTCATTCAATTCAATTTTTTTTTATAATCATTAATTTAAATTTTCAAATTTTCTGATAAGGGAGAAGTTTTTTTTTTTTTTTGTATTATTTAAATATAAAAGTGACAGTGTGTAAAAATATAGAAAAGAAAGGACCAAAAGGACAAAAGTACTAAGTTAAATTATTGTGTGGACTAATTTTGTTTTTTTTTTTGTTGAGGTCAAACTTGAAAGAGAAATGTTATTATTTTGTTATGCGTTTCAGGACAAAGGATAAGATTTTTTTAAAGAACAAAGAAATGAAAGAATAAATAAAGTGACATTACTGTTTTTTTTTATTGGGGAAAATTTTGTGTGTATACATAAATTTATGTATACAAAAAAAAAAAATACTTTTTCAAATTTATATTTTGGTAGGCAAATTTTCGTTGACATTTTCTTTATGTTTGTTTTCATATTTTTCGTTAAATATAATATAATTTAAAAGAATAATTTTCTGTCTTCTTAATTTTTATATTATCACAAGAATAATAAATAAAATAATTTAAATTCTGTTGTTTATGCTCGTGTACAGGGTTATTTAAAGAAATTTATCATTTAAATAATGAATATAAGAAAAATAGTTGCCTGTTAATCAGGATATTTAGCTTAAATTTAAAATTCATTACATAAGGACTAAAAAAAATATTTCGAATAATAGAATGGGAGTCATAGTTTATTATCGGAATTCAAGTTACGATACAGATTTCGACAAACTTTTTGCAAACTACGAGAAGAGTTTTCGGTAATTAATTAGAGAATTGACATTTTTGTCGAAATTTCTGACATTATGCCCGTATACTTTTGACATATAAAATCTTCTCTTGGGATTTTATTCAGTGAATGTTTACTGTATACATATCTAAATTAGTCTTCCTGTTGTCTTAAATTTTATACTTACTCTTTTCATTAACCAATCCAATTATTATAGTATAACCATAAATAAATTTTGTTGGTTATGTAATAAGGTCATATTCCATATTTAGGTACAATAGTGGCGCCAACTAAAACTAACTAACATAAAATCACACTGTCCACATTAAATCTTATCGATGATATTACACCAAAAACAATATATTACTCCCCATGGCTAAAAATCTATAATGTAAATCATTTTAAGACTATATAGCATTAAACGTAAAGGTCTTTTTATTTAAATTAACTCGCCAGTCATCCATTTAAGGTATTTGAATCTCTGTTTACAGCAAAAAAAACACCAATTAAACTTTATGCTATATCAAAAATATTCTCGCATGGGTGGAACTAGTTAAAAAATGGCTCATAAAAATTGTTTCAATAATTCTTCTGTTAAATTTTTTTTGGTCACTTGACACCCTCTGATATTTTGTTTTTTTTTTTTGCCATAAATTTTATTGAACCATATTTTATTTAGTCTGACTCAGAATTTTAAGATGTTTTGCAATTACAATTTAAAAAAAATTTGAATTGAAAAGGAAATGAGGTGGGCGCAAAATTTTTAATGCAAAAAAAAAAAAATGAAAATAACAAATAATGTTTTTCACGTGACAGAAAGGTGCGTTTTTCAATGTTTTAATTAATTTTATTTTGTTTTGTATGATCGAAATAGTTCAGAAAAACAAAAATCGTAAAAATCGTAAATTATGCATTTTCATAAATTTAAATATATAATTAACACTTAAATAACAATGAACTTTTAATTATGTACACTAAGTATATATTTTCATTATGAATGCGCAAATTTCATAATACATCATACTCGTATATGAAACGGAAAATTAATGTACTTGTGTTCCCTGTCAAAAGAGCTAATCCCCAAAAGGTGAACAGTAGCAACTTGGAATTGGTAGTTAGTAATAATATTCAATTTTCAATGAAAACTCATGTCCCCAGTGTCCTCATTGGAAGAAACACAACAGCAGCTCGTCGTCAGTAAATTCATTTTACATCACATAAGACCATTTGGGCAGTTATCTGTGATATAGTCATATCATTTGTATTTATTACTGTAATTCCACTGAAATTGTAATTGTTGATGGTGGAGCTTTTACAAACTTTTACAATATTGCCTCAAATTTCAAGATAAAATAATAAAATTCTTATTACCTTTTAAACCTGTATACTTTTGAACCCATCCTGTTTCTAGATATAATATTGTAGATCAATAAATTAATTTGAAATTTCACAAAATTTATTGAACAAATTTTGAATAATAAAAATGACTTAATAACAAACTGACTAATTTATATTTAAAGGTGGGTATAGGTAGAATAATGAAATTAAAATAAACTAATAATAGAATTATAAACAAGTTTCTCTACTTTTATACTCACTCACACTCAAAACTCAAAGTCAACAAAATAAAATGTTCTCTATTTTTAGCTAAAATTAATGTTGTAATAATCATATTGATTGCGAAATTCATGTATAAATTTGTATACTGCCACAAAGTTGCCATCGGGTCCTGTGGCGCAATGGATAACGCGTCTGACTACGGATCAGAAGATTCCAGGTTCGACTCCTGGCAGGATCGAAATAATTTTTTTTTATTTTAAATTTTTTTCTTCTATTTATTAAAATTTTAAATATTAAAATTTAATAAATTATTAATTTTTAGAATTTTTAGCGAGAAGAAAAATTATTTGTATAAATGTAGTTGTGCTAACGAAGCTTTAGACTTCTTACTAAAGTTTAAATATTAAAAAAATGTTTTAGTTTAGTTATGAATTTTTGTCGAATTAAATAAATATTTGTTTTCTAGTTTCTTATTGGAAAACTTAATTTCTACATTTAATTAAATTTCAATTTTTTTGTACCAATGATTCTAAAAAGTTTTTGGTTATGTACAAATTTATATTCCCAATAAATTTTGTAGTTAGTCATAAAAATTTATTACAATTATTGAAAATTATGAAATTTTATTATACGAGTATATATTTAATTTTCTAGAATTTAATTTAATTTAAATATTATTCATACTTTTTAATTAAAATGTTTCATGGACTTTTATTTATTATTATTTTTGTATCAAGAAATACAAAAGCAACAAAATTTAGCACAATTAAAAATGTGCTATTTTTATATTGTGCACAACAGATAATTAAAATATTATTATTTTCTTTTTTAAAGTTGAAAAACAAAGTGATAATGGTGTGATAGTAGAAACGTATACGTGTACAATTAATTGAAAGGCCACATCGAGTACTAAACAATTTTTAAATTAATATTTAAAAAAAAAAATATATTTAAATATTTATACAATGTTGTTTACATATATAAATGAATTTTTAATCATAATATTAATTTTATAGGTTAGGGAAATTATTTTCACATCCGTTTAGAAAGACATTGTAAAGAAAAGTAACTTTGTATTATGGGATAGTAACAGTTGCAAGAAATTGGAACAAAAATTCTGTATACATTTATTTGCAAATATGAAATTTAAATATTTTAATTATTAATCGATTTTTGAATAATAATAAAAAGTAATGATAAGAAAGTTTTATGACGTGGACTGAATCATTCCAATTAAATATTTTTATTGGTTGACCTTTAAAAAATTAATCAAAATTCATGTTTCTTTGCTTTCTTTTTTTTTTGTATAATGAAGATTTTTGGAGAAAATTCTTTACCAAATTATATTCGTGACTTTGTTATTATGATTTAAGATAAACCCTAAAATTACTATAAACGACATACTTACCTGACTGGTTTGCTAGATGGTTTGGTAGACTGAATTACAAATCCACAGCAAACCAATTACATTTTTGATTTATATTTCTTCTCCATAGTCTTGTAATTGTAATATCATCTGAAATCCATCAAATTTTGTGGTATACTCTTTCCGTAAATGTGAGTTATTCATACCAGGTGGTGAACTAATTTCTGACAATTCTTTATCTGTAGGACAAAGAGAATTATTTAAATAATATTAATAAGAAAATATATTTGATGTATTTATAATAAATTTTCGTGAAATACATTTAAAAATTATTATGAAATTATTATAAATTAAATATGTAATCAACTGTGTTTGTGTGTGTTTTTTTTTTATGAATTGCATTTCATTCAAGGTACATATATTCAAAACATGTTTTGCTTTGCATAGAACGCATGACTGATTTTTCTATACTTATGCTACAATATGTACAAAATTCTTTATTATATTAAATCAGGAAATACTGATAGTATTTTCGATTTCCGTATATGATGAAATATTATGTGGTATTTAATTATCTAAAAACAAAATTTCAATGTGTTTCATTTATTAATTTTTTTTCAAACCATAAAAAAAACTTTGTGTCATATGAAATTTCTCCCTTTCAAAAAAAATATATTTTACCCTATTATTTGTTTTAAAATCCTTTGACCCTTCTGAGTGACGTCACTTATTAGGAGTTGGGAAATTTGTTGTGTGAATTCCTTGTCAAGGGGAAATATACATAGGTAATAATTTTTCTGTGTAAAGTCATCATAAAATTCTTAGTATACGATTATAGTATGAATATTCTGACTTATCGTCGTTCTACCAATAAAAATGATTCACAACAAAATTGAAAAATGTTGAAGTTTTTTTTTTGGAAATTTATTCAAGTTAATTCTTGTTCATTTTTGAATGGAGAATTTCAAAATTTTGTTGGAATAAGTCACAGTATAATGAGATAAAGCTATTAATGGATTCTGTAAATTTTAACATTCCTCTTTATTGAAAATGCATATGAAAAATTATGTATAAAAATTGGAGAATTTATGATAAATATTCAAATAATTTTAGTTTTTAAGTTTGTAACAAATTAATTCTAATCAAATTCATAATTAATCATTAAAATTTTAAATTTTTATTGTCCAAAAATGAGGGAATATTTATGGGTGATCTTGGAGGATTTCTTACAGAATTGGGGGAACTGGATGAATCATTATTTTATAAATTAATTGACCTATTAGTATTTGAAATTTTTCATTGGTAATTGTAACAAGATCATCTACTCCCTGTCAACACAGTCGTAAACACAGTCATCATAATTTTGTTTATAGCTCGCTCAATGAGTTCAGGCTCAGGTACATGGAAATTCCTAGTTTCGGCTAAGACAGATAGAAAGAGTGTGACGAGATCAGAATAGAATAGCCCTAAGGTTCCCTTAAATCTATATCTAATATACCAGCAGCACTCAGAACAAAGAATTGCTAACTTATCTATTTTTAAGTTCATCCTCAATTTGTTATCAACAATGTGTAATTATTTGTAGACTCAAATTCAACCACAAAAAATATATTAAATTACAATATTTTCCAAAAATATCTTTTCTTAATTTTATGTATAAATATTAATCAACACAAAAATATATAAATTGTTCCCATTTTTGCAAAAATAATAAAATCCTTAATTTAGCTTTTATATTAGTCACATAGTCAAAAATAATTTTCTTTTTGTGAAAAATGCTGTAAAATTAAAATTTTACATCAACATTTTTAAATTATATTCGTATTTTTTGATGATTCGATTGAATCTATCTATGGATCAACACTTAAAAATTGGGGTTGCAGAAAATATAAATAAAATCTCAAAATGTACAGCAAATTCCTTAAATTTAGTTCGTATACTAAAATTAAGCACATTTTTTATAAATATAAATAATTTAAATTAACTAAAAGACTTTATTTACAAATTTATATTTACAATTAGGAAATGGAATGTTATTTATATTTTATTGCTAAATCATTTAAATAAAATTAAATATTATTGGCAATTTTTAATATTATACTGGGATGGTAGCCAACTGTCCCAATTTACAATTATTTTTGAATTTCTTCTATTTGTGAAAATGAAAGAAAAGAAAATTGTTTTCAATTGTCAATACATATACAATAAAATTTAAGAAAATTTGTAATTCTATTTTTGAAATTATACTATACGTACACTTTTCTTGTTGATGAAATTTGTTTGCATAAATTGTAAATATGGTTAATTTAATGATAAAATACAGGATCCTTTTGCCTGATCGCTTTTAATAAAGTAAGAAAATTCATGAATGTCTATGAAAATAAGAAAATTCATGAAATACTATCATACTATCACTAATTAGAATTACTAATTAAATTAACAACATTACAGTTTTCAGAATAGATTCAGAATATTATTTCAGACTACTTTCTACTAATGTCCAATATCCACCCAGAACTTTAAGGGTGGATATTGCGCGAAGTGATATGGGACGGGACTACCAAATATCTTATCATGTTTGTGACGTTGATAGAAATTTAGAAATTTCTAAGCAATATTGTGACACATGATGATAGTTACAAATCACTTTAAACAATATCCTCCAGGTTGGAAATTATATACAAGAGCACGAAATGAAGAAGTTTAATCAAGCAATAAGGCCTTTTTCTTGTTCCATTTAATAGTCAAATAGTAAATGAAGGATCCGACAGATGTCGTCAGTATTTTCGTCTATATTTCGAATACTAACCATTAACTAATGCATGTGGCATATTTCTCACAAAGTTATGATGAGACCCTGTTCATAAATAATAATTATGTAAAGTCTGTCTACAAAATTTTTTTGCACTGTCTATAAAATTGTACAAAAATTTTGCAATATTGTTGTACTTATAATTTATTTTTATTGTCCGAACATCAATCGAAATTCTTTTTAGTTGATAACTTAAGACCTTTTCTATTTCTATAAATTAAATTAATCAATTAAGATGGTTTCCTGTACAGCAGACCCACTGCCTTAGAATTTAAAGAATTTGGTATTTATGTACATAAACCAAAAATAGTTCTTACATAAAAAATTGATTTTAAAATAGTAAAAATTGGGAAATTTGGAACAGTCTAATAAAAAAAAATGTGAAATAAAAAAAAAACTATGATAATTTCTATTAGATTTTCTCAAATAATTGAAAATTAAACAGATTTTAATTTTAATTTTAGAAATAGATTTTAGCCAAAATAATTTTTATGGCAAAAATTTTGAAAAAATTCAATTTTTTTTTTAAATCAATTTTTAGAGAATTTAGTCTGTGATTGCTTAAGTTTTTGGCTTTAACCATAGACACAATTGTCTCTATGCTGATACCAAATTAGCTTGCACAACATTAATATAAATATAGTATTTTTCTATTAATGATAAAAGTAAGTATGAGTTGAGTATGGCTATCCTCATTAACATTTATACGGATACTACTTCAAAATGTAGGTATTTTAATTACCTTTAATTCAAGACAGTATACGTGGCTATGCGACACTCGTAGTCCATACTCAGTTGGCTTCTAGCCACAACATTCATAGAAATGTAGTATTTTTCTATGATAAAAGTAAGTTTTCCCATTATGACAAAATACTATTTTATGGCCGCTTCACAAAAAAATATTCACAAAAATATTTTATTACCCAGAAAAGGTAACACAAAAAAAAAATGTAAGGAAAGGGAAAAATTATAAATAATCAGAAATATTTTGTAAAAAGATCATACTATTGCCATCTATTGAGATATACATCTCGTTAGCTATATACGTTGAAATACTATCAGTCTCTATGCTTTAACTTATAAGATTACTTATGTTTTTTCTACTTATAATTAAAATTTGTAGACTGAAACGTAGACTTATTATACATAATATTCTATTATTTCTAATTTATACCTGAAACCTGAAATGAACCACCTTGAACTATTAAAAAATAAAAAATTATCATTGCACGGAAACCATTTCTATCATTTTGTCCATTTCCATTAACTTTCGGCTCTCAGCGAACAAAAAAAAAAAATATTCTAATCATAAAGTTGTTTCTTTCTTTTATGTCGCATATTAATGTTGTTTATTTTTTTTATTTTAATTCCAGTGATAACATATCACATTAAATTTTAATTTTAACACATTTATGTTGATTATTAAAAAAAAATAAATAATTTTATTGTCAACAACAGCAACAACAACCAAAAAACCACATATGACACGACATTAATATTAAAAATCGTCTATAAAAAAATAATGTTAAGTTTTAATTATATATACTTGACAAAATATGCTTAACACCTGATTAATTTATACTTTTTTTTAATGTACATAATATACTTAATAGATTATATTTACTTAAAGTCGTGAATTTTTTTTTAAAAAAATGATCCTATAAAATTTATATTATGTACAACAATATATTTAAGTACTTAAGCGATCGCGCATAATTTCGTTACATTTTTTTATATATTAGAATTTTTTGCTAAAAAAAAAACAACAAATTTTTTTTTGTTTATGTTTTAAAATATCTGCGACTTTAAAATTTCATTTTTAAATAAGTATTATGAAATATTTTTGATGAAAATATTTTAGCAGGGTATTTTTTTTATTATTATTTTGCGTTCTATATGCGAAAGTCACGTCGTCAAAAAAATAATATATTTATGAATGTACGTTTATTTTTTTTTTATGATATTATTTATGCTCCCGGTATCATTTTTTTTTTATTTAATTCAAAAAATAATAAAAATCTAGAAAATATTTCTGGAAAAAACTAGAAATTTATAATCACTATCAAGGGGTCAAATTCGAATTCAAATCAAAATTTATGTATAATACACAGATGTGTATGAGTAGCAGTCAGCTATATAAATACATAATGTACGTAGTTAAGTTAAATATTGTATAATAAATTCCTATATGTGCACTATAATGGCAAATTCAAGTGGAGCTAAACAGACAGTAAATTGTCCTAGACCTCACCATTTAATTTAAAACAAATTGTCCTAGTAGATTGTGATAACTATGCTAACAGGCTGTAAATTATTAAGGGGGTTTTCAATTTCTAAATTTGCAAGTATACATAAAAAATTTTTTGGTAACTAATTAAATTCTATTGAAATTGATGTTCTAACAAAATTTTATGATGAGTCACTTAAGATGAGTCATATGTGTCATAATGATGACAACTACAATTTTTAATCATAATTATCATTCATAAAATTTTTATAGGTATGATAATGAATATTTTCTGGAAAATTTATTTGCAATAATATATAATGAATATTACAAATTGATGAATATAATATCGCTTTGTGTTTCTATAATTAAATTAAATTTCAAATAACCCCATCTAAATGAATTCTAATTGGGACCATGTTAAATCATCTTAAACTAAATTTCCTAATATCTACAATTAAAATTTTTAAATTTATAAAGGGAAAAAGTAAATGCTCTGAATGAATTTAATTGATGCAATAATGTCAATTACAACATTTCAGTTAAAAATTATGTGAAATTCAATAAATTATTGTGTATAGAAATATATAACAATTCATCTAGAGAAGATAATTGGTCAAGTCTCAGTAGGGTGCATTGACATAAACTCATAGTACATATTGTATTTTTAAAAACAGAAAGCATTAAGTAAAATTTTTTCAATTTCAAAAACTCCTTGAATTTCTACAAAGCACAAATTCTTTGAATCTTTAAATAATTGATTTACTCAAAACTTATATTTTGTGACTTAATGTCTTCGGTTTGAAAAATCGACGATAATATAAAATAAAAATTAGTCCAAAATTGGTAAATTATGCGACAATTACTATAATTGAAAATTCGGTTCATTTCTTATGATAAAATTTGATCATATGAAGGTGTAAGTAAGTGAAATTTCATCTTGAATTTTAATAGTGAGATAATTAAATGTTGTTTTAATTATCTAATTTCTAATAAAATAATGTATTTTTATCCAATGTTCCCAATTTATTTGACTTTAATTATAACACTTCCGATTTTCTTAATTTTAATATAATTTAATTTATTTGCATAAACAACCCACGTCCTTCGGAACTTTCGAACGTACAAAAACAAATTTAAATTAATTTTTTTCCCCCAAAAAAAAAAATAATACAATAATGAATCTAACTTTAAATTTTTTTACAGGTATATTGTAGCTGGTGTATATATATTTCATAGTCAGCAATAGAAACAAACACCTTGATTCTTAATTTAGCGATATGATGAAAATTTTGTTCAAAATTTGCTAATAAAATAAAAATAAACAGAACATTTTTTTTGTATTTATAAATTTTTAATTAAATTAGATTTGCGAAAAAAAATTAAATATTTACTTGTTTCTATACTAAAAAATTTTTGTTATGATGAAATATTCTCCTCACATTACTTTTGTGAACATTGAAAATTAAGTTTTACATTTTTTTCAGAGTTTTGTATTTCTATCAAGAAAGAAAAAGAATCCCAATAAATTATTTTCTGTTTTCTATAAAAATAGATTTTCATTTTGCGAAATTTCAAAAATAAATTTTTTTATTTTATTTATAGGTGAAGTGGGTGGAAAAGCTGATGGGGTAACGATACCGAATAAAGTATTTATGTAAAAAAGCGTGATTGTAAAAAAATATTTTTATATGATGATTTTTGTGGGTGTTGAAAATGTTGCAAAAATGTCAGAATTTTAGAATAATATGAAATATAAATATTAATTTGATTTACACACAGAGGGGGAGAAGTGTCTGGCGGAAAATTATTGAAATTCACAAAATTTATAATAAATTCATGGTGCCAAATTCAGAATATTGTTTTTAAGATATAGTAGCTGAATATTAGGTAGATTTATTTTTGTTGGTTGTGAAAGAATTGCAGAAAAATTCAACAAACAAATTTCAGACTTAAACATCGTGTGAAAAGAGAACTATAAACGTTTACATCATTGAAAAATCAATGAAATATATTTTTGATCCAAGAATTTTCTTGACTGTTTAATTTAATTTCTTTTTATTTCAGAACATAATTTTTGTAGTTACAACAATTTGTGTTTTTACACGACGTAGGAAATTTTCTTGAACTACTTCGAATATTTTTCATATTTCATTAAATATGAAACTGAAGCTGAATCAAGGTTAGATTTAGAAAAGTTCAAGGTTACTACTATATACTGGTTTATATAGTTAGAAGAATATTGATATATAAATTGACAAAAAATCAAGAAAGTGGAATAACTAGACTAGGTAAGGTATCAATAATAAAAAATATTTGATTTTAAATTTTCGAAATAAATTAATCATTGATATTATTTTCATCTGTTAATGATTTCGATCGACTCTTGTAAATAATTTTATTTTCTGTAATAAATTGTAATATTTATTTAAACTTTAACAAAATTGTGTCATGGAAGAATTTTCACACGAAACACTTTAAAATAACTTTGAAGTAATTTTTTTAAATTCCATAATATTAGTAATAAAATTTTTAATTGCTCGCAGTCAAATAAATTACAAATAAATCTACATAATAATAAATAATTTGAAATAAATATATATTAAAATTATCGTTCAGATATTTGCAACAAATTATTGTTAAATTTATAATAAAATTAGGAAATACCTTTAGGCACCGAATTAAATTTACTTTAATTTCTTTGAATAATAATAATAATAATAATGTTATGAAATTATCTTTATTATATTTACAAAATGTTAATTTATTTTAGATTATTTATTTTGCATTTGATTATTTTTTGATAATTATTTGAATTTTTTAGTACAATTTCTAAATAATATTTTGTTATGTAAATGAATTTTTAACAATTTTGTTAAGCTAAAAATATTAAAATAATAAGCTGAATAAAATATATTTTTAATTCTCGATAATTTTAGCTATTTAAAATTATATTTGTCATAATTAAAGTTTAATTCAGCTAACTGAATTTTTATATATTACTCTATAATTTTATTAATGTAAATTATATTAAAGCAAATTCGATTTTGTTCAAAATTAATTTTTTGTGTTTAACCCGTGGGCCGAATAAGATATTCAGCTTTCATTATTAGCTGAATAAGCTTATATCATTAGCTGAATAATATATTCAGCTAATATGATTAATTTTCCCAAGTTTTAGTGAAAAAAAAATTGAAAATAAATCTGCAAATAGGAAGCGACCTTCTGCATGTATATGTATTTCACTTGTACAATAAATCAAATTAGTTTTAAATCAACTTTTTTGATATTTTAATTAAGGAAATATGCCAAAATTATTTTGAGTACAATTTTTTGGCTTTTGTAAATTAATAAAAGCTTTATGTAATAAATAAATGTTTAAATTTTACAAGTTTCAATACTTAAATAACCACCCATCCATCTAAATAATAATATATCTACCAAATATTTAACTAAAAATCTTATTTATATATTTCAATTATCTTGAAAGATTGCAATAAAAATATTTATTGGCAATATGAGAAAAATAGCTTTGGGCGCCGCGCTACTGCGTTTATTATAATATTTTCAATATTTTTCAATCTTAACAGAGTAGTACTACATAATTTAGCATAATAATTTATAATCTTCATAATAATATTGCATTTGGTATTATACAAGGAAAAAAACATTTCACTGTAAGATTTTTTTTTCATAATTTTCAACTTCCTTGCATACTTGTACATAGTATGAAATCAAATAATGCAACTTTGTATGATAATTCCAGAAAAGGAATTATAATTTGTATGATTTTGTAAGATTTGTGGAAGATATTTTAATTTATAGAAATTTTTAATAGCTTTAAGTAACATATTGGAAATTAATATAGTAGTTTAGTCAAGGAAATAATTATTTGTCTGGATTGTATTTCTAAAATTCAATTCGACAGGTGGACTAAACTAATGAAGTTACATTTATTCACACTAAACTATGCGATATCTTGACTCAAGACACTTTGAGTTTTCGTGACATAATTTGGACGAATAAATTAATTCTGTGACAGGACTGAAGACATTCTGATTTTAATCACATTGTGTAAACAGTACACATAACACTCAAAGGTATCATGAAAATTATTAAATTACAATTATAAACTTAAAAAATATTCAAAATAAAACTCATAAATATCGCTAATTTTTGTATGACAACTAAATTTTACTAATATTTTATATTATATCTTTGCTTTAAGAATTCACCTTGTATGATGTCGACTCAAATTTTTCTATAACGATATTTGCAGAAATAAATTTCAAATTGGATAAAGGCCAGAGACCTCCACACAGAGCAATTTTTGAAAATGTAGTAGCTATGTTAGCTATGTTTATAACAAAAATCTAAAAATTTGAAGAGATGAACATTTTTCTTATACTATAATTGCCAATCTTAAAATTTATGTGTACAAATTTCTTACAAAATTGTAGTCGAAATTATGCATCTATATGTTTTTATTTGAATTGCATAGTGCAATGCACTTATTCACTTTTTCTTTTACTTCCTGGATTACAGAATTACGATTTACAGTGAACAGACATATGCAAGAAAATTATTTTTTTTTGTGATTTTGAAGAAAATACTTTTACGGTAAGGAAATTTAAAAAAGTAAAAGATATTTTTATATTTTCAGCTAAAATAGATTGGAATTTTAATAAATTAAATTAAAAATTATGATAGTATGAAAAATTATGTCTAGACTAGACTATTATATGCCCCACTAATGGTATTAAAGTTTCGTTGATTATGGAATTAATGTCAGAATTTCAAGTAAATTTGTTATTTTTACAATTTAAATTTTAGTATTCCCAAATCGCAATTTTCGATCAAAGACCACGTAAATATTATATTTGTTTAAATCTTAATCTGAATGTTAGTAATCTGAAAATTCCAACTAAATTTAAAATTATAGTTTCATTTTTCTAACAAATAGAGAAAAGATTGTAAATTTCGGCATAACTAATTCTAATTTTAAATGGTATTATATTTATTTGATACTTTTTGCGGTCAAGGATATCCGATTACTAACAAAATTAAAATAATGCCTTCTTAATCATCTCTATTTCATAATATAATAGGCTCAAACATTTTACATATTTTCCAGTTACAAGTAACTTCTTCTTTTTTTTTTGGTAAAAAGGATTACGGATTTATGGAAAAGAATTTGATTTTAAAATATGCTATTAAAATTTGTTATGTTGTAAATAATAATTAATGGAATTATATGTTCAATAAAGGTTTGCCATGTCGATCCATTTATTCTTAGCATTTTAACACTTTTAGTTTAATCCTCAGTGCGAGTGTCTTTAGTAGAGGACTAAATCTGAATAGTTTTTTTCGGAAGAATTTTTAAGGGTTTTAGCAAATAAGTATAAGAAACTAAGAAAGTAAAGGATTAAAATAAATGAGTAAAGGGATAAGTAAAATTGAATTTATTATAAACGAATAAGATTAAAATATTATAAATTAGTTTGGTTACCTGTTATAGGATATCTCAGATTTAATAAATTTTTGGTAAATTTAATATTAGTTTTCGAGATATCCGGCTAAAACACATATACATAGGTACACCCAAAAGGGGTTGCAGGCAAACGTTATTTTTCAATTAAATATCTAATCTAACTTCCATGGATAAAATATGAAAAATATTTCTCAACATAATTTAAAATTTACTATTGTACAATACAAATAGCGTCAATTGTATTTTACCTAAATTCAATTAACAAAAAAAAAATACTAAATCTAATAATGGTTAATTAAATAAAGCATAAAATTATGTTTGCTTGCTTACACATAAAAAATAGCCCTGAATATGCAATAAAATAATCCTCAGTAAATTGGAAAATAATATATACATGTACAACATATATTATGTTAATTTAATTGTGACTGCTAACAGACAATAATTTAATTTATGAAATCCATATAGAGTGTAAGTATGTGCGACAGTACACTATATAATATAGTGTGTATAGTTCGTCAGTTCATTTTTTATCCTACTCTTTTGTGAGCCAATAAAGAAATGTGAACGACCCCCGACCATCTAATTAAATAATAAATACAAACAAATTCACAAAATAATTTTTATCGATGGTTTACGTTTTGGCTCATATACAAAATGATGTTTACTTTTCATATGATTTTCAACGGTTTTTCTCGATGGATAAGTTGAAACTCTTTAACAGATGTCGTCAGTGGTTAAAATGCGAAATATATAGAATTGAAATGCAGGTAACAGAAGATAAGATCGAAGTAATTTTAAGGATGTTAAAGCATTAAAAATTTATTTTAATGTATAACTAAAATGAGCACAGATGCAATATGAAATATATATAAGAAAGGGGTCCACGTTATAGAGTATTGTTGTTCTTCCAAAATAGCGTCATAAACCAACATTGTAAATTATTAGGTAAATTCAAATAATTTTTGTTGTGAATGAAATTATGAAATTCTATATTTTATCTATTATAAATATTGATTTAAAATTATTGTAAAATTCTTACAAAATTTGTGAAATTGAAATATAGGCAAAATTGATAACATTCTAGGAAAGTTCAAAGAAGTAAATAAAGTTAATATAGACTATGATTATTATTGTAAAATTTTTGAAGTAAACAATTTGATAAGAAACTTAAATAATGTATATATAGTTTAAATTGGATCTAAGTAATCTAAAAATTGTAATTATCAGAAAATAAGGGATTGCAAAATATTTTAATTGCTATTAGTAATTTGTCACTATATTTGTCACTGTAATTTGTCGCTAGATATCAGCGAAATTTATATTCAAAATAGTTCATATACAAAATAATTAATTGTTGGTGTCTGATCTGAATCTGCTGTATAAGTCATAAGTCATCAACAGCATTTTTCTGTCTAAGAGTTTTCTGTAATGGGCTATTAAATTAATGAATCTGCAATAATCTAGTCAAATTTGATAAGTATATATGGTATAAGAATTTGGTATTGGACGAGAATTGATTCATCAGCTGTGATTTAAACAAAACCTTCAATGTAGTCCTTGTCGATCCATTTATAAATTCAAATCAATTCGGAAACTAAAATCAACCCTGTCCGTATACATATATATATCCTTTTTTTTTCAATAAAAATACCAAAATCCTTGAGTGAATATAAAAATTCTTTTAAAAATCTGTCCTGCATGAATTAAGTATATAAATAAATTTCAACCCCCGATTTTTTTTTTCCAACGAACATTTAAATAAACCAAACTATACAAAAAGAATTTGTCAATAATAAAATTTCACCTGGCCAATTGTCTACCTTGAAAATCCAAAATTTTTAAAAGTGAACAAACGCATCACTATACCAAACCAAATTTAAATTCTCCCTCATCGAAAATCGTTACCAAAAGAAAAGGTGTTATTAAATTGAAAAAAAAAAAAAAAAAATTATAAAATATCCTCTCCCCTTCATTGAATATCAAAATTCTATATTCAGGATCATTATAAATATAAAAGGTAAAATTCATATACAAAATTTTTAAATACCTTAACACAGGTACACAAGAAACCTGAAGTACAGTTGTGTGTAGGTGAATTTTTTGTACACAATTTTATTCTTTTCACAATGTAATTTTTATGCATCCAAAATAAAAAACGTTTTCTTATTTTTTCTTAATCCACCAATTCTTTTTTTTCGTTACTTTTCATCAGCAGTGAACGTTTTAGAAACGCATTTTCGAAGACCTAAAAATTAACGATATTTATTTTGAAATTCTGGCTATTTTTAAATGGCAACGCATGTCAATGCATATATTTCATAATATATGTATAGCAAGTAGCATATAAATTCGTCCGTAGACTGTACTAAAAATGTGGAAGCATCAAACATAAAGAAACATCTGCAAAATAAAAAACAGAAACCAACCTCAATATTTTTCGTCATTGAGAAGTCTTTGTTTACACTATGCGAGAATTCGAATTTTTGTGTTGTTGTAGGTTGAAATTTCTATAAAAAAAAGGATCATATTATGATCTAGAATCCTTGATATTGTGTATCAGAATCTTAAAGCATGTACACGAAAAACTACAATAAAATGGATTTAAAAAAAACAACAAAATTTTTGATGTAACAAAGAGTCCTTTGAAGGGATTATGTATGAGGTGAATGAATGAACTGAAATATTGTTATTAATTTATATTGTGATGAATTTAGAAGGAGCATTTGGAGCGGAAAATTTATTCTATTCAAAATATGGGAAATATAAAAAATCTTTCAATAAAATAAAATTATGTTAATTTTAATTAATATTTTCTTAAGAAATTATGTTAAATTAAACTTAAGTAAGATTATTAAAAATTCAATAAATTTGAATATAAACGGAATTTTTGATGAATTGTAAATAAATTTGTTAGATATTTAAGAGATAAATTGATAAAAATGTAAAGAAATTTCTTTCTGCATGAATGAATAATCACGAATTGTTTTTTAGGATCATTTCTTATATACTTTAATATTTAAAGATTGTTGAAATTTGTGCACAATAGTAGTCAAATAGTCAGGACAAATAGTCGTAGTACTCAAATAGTCAGGACAAATTTCAGTCTTAAAAATAGTCTTAAGACTGAAATTTTGAGTACAATTTTAATTCACTTAAATGGAATTTTAATTGAAAATGAAGATTGGAAAAAAAAGGCTTTAGCTACACCCAGTCGAATCATTTTACATTAGTCATAATTTTCATTGATTAATTGCGATTATTGTTCAATAGAATTCTTTCATGTAGTTTTGATTGTACCATAAAGACTTCACCCTAAAATCCATATAAAACTTTATACCTTCAAATCAAACCAATTATCAAATCCCAAAAAAAAAAAACCATTAATAATTTAGCAAAATAGATTTTCAAAAATTCTATAAATACATAACCTCAAAAATATAAATGGTCACGGTCAAAAATTATTATTATTATTTATTTATTTAATTCTCTCTCTCTACTATTAATTTATCGCAAAAATAATTAATAATTTTTTTTTTAAATGTTCAATACAATTTTTTACCTTCAATCAATTTCAAATAAAAAAAAAATTTAAATAAAATAATTGCGTAATTTTTTTTTAACTAGAGAGAAAAATGATCGTTTTGTAAATTTATTTTTAGAATTCACTAATATTTTTTTTTATTAATATTTTAATTTATAAATTTTCAATTTTTTTTCTGAAGGTTAACAAAAAATCATATAAATTTAAATTTGATTATAAATGATATAAAAATTTAATTGTAATATAATAATTAAATTAAATAATTGTGCCAAAATGACATTTTCCTTGCTAATTTTATATACCAATCTGGCAATTATTCAATAGTACAAAAAAATTCCGATGATCATCACTAAATAATTTTTTTTTTGCAGTTGGGAAGTTTAATTGTTACATTTTCATGTGTCAAGTTCTAATTGTATGAAATAAGTGATAAATTTCAATATATTTAATAATATTGTTTCGGTGATCATGAACTTTTATTAACGTACCTTCGAAAAAACCGCAATTAACCAAAAGAAAAGAAAAAAGAAATACCCAAAAACTAAAAATAGGACAAAAGACAAAAAACCCTAAAAGTTTCTGTATATATTTTTTCGTTGGTATGAAATATTTAGAGACACTTGTGTAATTTGACATTAAACTTTCAGGTAATAGGCACAGATTTTTCAATAATTATTTATATTTAATATTTGAATTTGAAGGTAATTTTCTATTTATGATTGTGATCTATATTTTAATTATTGATCCATTTACAAAAATTTGTTGGAAAAAATATATTATTTCGAATTATAGATTTTCGAATTATGTTGATTTTTGATGTCGTCCAGATTTGAAGTACTTATATGTATATTAAAATTAGATGAAAATAAATTTGCTGTAATATTAGTCATGGGAAATTCAACTTTCTAAATCGTGTATAATTTTAAATTAAGTAATCTGAGTTTTTTTATCTCCAAAATCTTACTTAGACTGATCTGATCAATATTTTGTGTACAAATAAGATATTTCTTATTTCAGCTTGTATACCAATCCGAGCTGTGGTACTTATGATTTTTGGATCAACCAAAACGATAATTTAGATCGGAATAAAACATATACATAATGTATAGTCTTCAGATTGATTTCGCTAAGATCAGTTAGGAAATATTAGAAATTTTGATTACAAAGTTGTTAAATCAGTTTAATTTCCAATTTTCTGACCCATGGACCTGCCAGCTTATAAATATCCCCCTACATAGAACAAAATTGGAAAATTTACATTTAACTCTTTTTCAATTATCTCTCATTCAATTATAAGATCAAATTTCATTCCATATATACTTTTAACTATAATTATTTTCAAAATCATAATTTTCGGATAATTAGCTTTTCGTTTTAATGAAATAATTACTAATTGTCAATAATCTCTGTTCAAAATCAAATATTAAATAATAATTTAGAGATTTAAAGTCACACCTTGAACTATAACATAATCCAATAATTATAAAAGCCCAGATTAGTAAACACATTTCTTTTTTTGTAAATTTGAAATTTGAAATATGTATACCAAAATACCACATAATTACAAAAGCTTTAAAATAATTTAAAGTTTAAGAAATATTTGTTGTAATGAGAAATGTGAAACTTTACTATTGCAAATGATTAAAAAAAAAAATATTTTACATTTTTTTTAAGAAACCATAATTCGACATGATCAATGATCACTTTTTAAGCTCAAATAATGCGCTTAATTTTTTTTTTTAAATATAATTTAAATGAGATTTAATAATGTATAGAGGGCGGGAGTAAAAAATTGTTCACCTTGAATATAATAAGGTTTAAGCTTAGTTTAAATTATATATAAGTATTGTAGTAGATAAATTCCAAATTTTTTTTTTTCTTGAGAATTTTAAAAGCTTTTGTACACAAATATAGTAAAATGCACGTGCTCAGTCAGCTGAATAAAAGATTGAGCAAAAAAAAAAAAAAAAAAACAGAAACAAATTTATTAACAATAAAACGAGAATAAATAAGAAAAGCTACTATGATGGTGGCCGCAATAACCCAACAAAAAAAAAATTTTTTACCTTGAAAAGATCAGGGACAAATTTGTTATTTCATTATACAAATATATTTCACACTATAATTTTGTTTGGTAATTTATTATAAACATAAAAATGTCTTTTAGATAAAATATATAGTTTGGGTATGTAGTAACTCACAATATATAGTGGGGTTTAATTAATTGGTAGAGTTTATGGTATTACATTAAAATTTACTTATTGTTTCAAATAAATTTTTATGAAATTTTAATTTTTAAGACTTAGGAAACATGAGCTATTTGCAATATAATTGCTTTATCGAACCGTTCCTTTTAGTTATATCACATGAATCATGAACTATACAAGCTTTATAGGAACTTTAGATATAGATAATTTTAATACGAGTACTGATTCAGTTAGGATGGGGAAAAATTATCCAATGTTATTAAAATCAGTGCCGTTTTAGAGATAATATAGTTACACAATCAAATTGACTGTTTTTATGTAGCATTTATGTAGCTAAATTATATTTATTACATCATTAAATATTAAATTTCAAAAATGAAAAATTATCAATTGATATTAGATCGCCTCGCCAGGAATTAATCAGCTTTATACATTTCTATTCTATAAAAAGCAAAATTCTTTAATAGTTCAGAAATATTATATTACTTCATTTTTATTCAATATATCAAAGTTCACATGTGGACTGGTTCATTTTAATTTTAATTTTAGTTCAATTTTGCAAGTTATTTGAATATTTAGTAATTTAATATAATTAATTATTAATTTACAATAATATTTTACCAAAAAAAAAAAATCGAACCCTGAAATAAGAGTTTCCTAAATATTTAAAATTCCAGACATATGAAAAATTAACATAATTATGTTATGACTTATGAGCTATGCTATAATATAAATTTGTAAAAAATATTAAATATTTTTTTACCTTTAAAATAAATCGGGGTCAAGTTTAATTATTGAATTTTTGATTTTTGTGCAACATTTAATACTAAATATGATTTTCATTTGTTAAGATTTATATGTACATAATACTTTTTATCCAAATTTCAATTTTTTTTTTTGGTAAAGTGAGCTAAATAACCTACAGATTAATACCAAAATTGTAAAGATTATTTTTAGTGGCAATGGGAAATGTATTTTTAGATTTTGATTTAGAGAGAATTTGTAAATTTTCTGGAAAAAAGATATCATCTTAGCAAAAAGTTTGAACGCAATTCAAGAAATCGTGTAATTTTAAGTACTAAAATTCTCTGTTCAATTGCACTATTCCTAGGAATATGTAACTTTACATTATGTATATATGAGACTAATTTGGCATTTCAGTTTATTACAATTAAATTAATTGTCAGTTTAGATTCAGTCAAAAATGGACATTTAACAATTTCTTATCACAAATTATCCTTGACTTTCTTTATAAAATATATTGCTATTAAGATTAAGGCCTTGGTCCTATTTACAAAATATCGTAAATTCAGAAATTAATTAATTTTGATTGACATTATTCAAAAGTTCCTCTTTAAAAATTCCTCACTTCCCCCTTTACTGAATTTGTGTAATTTGTGATTTATGTACTTGAATAAAACTTTAATTGCAATCTTGTATGGTGGCCATTAGCATATATATTTCAAATCTAAGATAATTAAGAGAGGCTTCTACTTCTACTATATCTAAAATATACCTCATTGCCGAATCTTTTATACAACAACAACAATAAAGTCAATGTCACAATTATTTTCGTCTTTTCTATGCATAAAATTTTATCTTAATTGATATTTTTTTTTTTTATCTGTTAATTTTTCTTTTAAAATATTTCTCAAGATTCTGAAATTAAATTTAAAATGAAACAAAAATAAACATAAACATAAACAGCAACTATTATGGGTATAAAAGATTATTTTCACCTTAAAACCAGGTCATTTAACGGTAGCATTAAATACTACTACGTTATATAAAAATTATTATACTATCACCTTGAATCTTATTTTTTTGGTTAACAGCTAAAAAATTTGTGTTGAACAAAAAAAAAATCACAAATTTTATATTAATGAATATTTTGATGCTAAACTTTCCAAAGATGCTGAGATATTGAGTATGATCTGATATTTCGCTGAATATAAAAAAAAAACACATCTGCGATATTATGCTGCAATAATTTTATGGGTGAAGGTAAAGGTAAAATCTGTTATTTTTCATTATTTATGATTCTTACTAAATATATAAGTTTAAAACACAGAGAGAGGAGAGGAAAATTTGTTTTTATTTATTGATGCAATAAATAAAGTTTTCGAATTAAGATTTTTCGTTGTGATGATTGATGCTAAGACAATCTGTCGTTGTAAAATTGAGAAAAGATAATTTATCGTGGAATAAAATGCTATAATTTGGATGAGATCTTCAAGGGCAGCACATTTTCAAATTCATTTTTGATAGTATAAAATGCGTAGATCGGAAACCCCACGACACGATCATCGAATTCAGTTCCAAATCGCGCACAACTCGCTGAGAATATAAAGAATATAAATAGGTAATATAGTGAGCCGCTTTTGCGGTTGTATTCCTAAAGATCAACTGTGCTGACATGTGCAGCTGTTCCTTCATTTCAATCACCAATGAGGGTGAAAATTGATTTTAAATTTGTGATCTATGGAATTATAATCCTGTACGTCTACAGTGACAGAAATTTCCATAAATTCATATTTTGCTTAGACATTGAATGAATTTTTGGTATTAATGAATTTTCCAATCTGAATTGTCCATGAATCATTTATAAGTTTATCTCTTTCGTCATGAATAGCATTTATAAAAAAACATATACTACATTGTTAATTTAGCCAGCATAGCATAGTTTTTCTGGTGGTAATAGCTTGATGTCTTCATTCAGAGAGAAATGCGCTATAGATTTTGTTGTTGTTGTTATTTTTGCAAACAAGACAGGAAATTGTTTTGTGATATTTTTTTTTGATAGTTTGATAATATTATTCCACACACCGTTAGTGTATGCTATAGATTTACAGGTAAAATAACATAGTAACATAGAAATTATATTTGTGTTATAAATTTAAGGTGAAATCTTTCTTTCTAAAATTTATTGTTTTGATTATACAAAATTCGTTAAACATTTTCTTTCAAAGAAACAATTACATTTTGATTCCTGTCCAGCCAAAGGGAAATTATTATGAAGTGAACTTTTTTTTTTAAATATTATTGTAAGAAATTTCTCCCACGTTTTTTTTTTTTTTGCAAAATCTCATCAATCAAATTATTCGAAGATACAAAAGAATAGAATTTCTATACTAGCGACAATAAAAATTGATATTTTATTTATTTATTAGTATGAAGAGATTATGTTAAATTTATAGTTTTCTAGAAATTGTGACACATTCTGGTGTTTCAAGGAATTATGCTGACTTTTATGTCAAAACGAACAATAATTTTTTTTGGTAATTTTTTTTTTTATTTTTGACCAAAATATCGAAATTAATTGATTAAAGAGATTAAAAAAAAATTGGTTGAGAAATTATATGATTGATAATGAATTTAATGATAATATGGGGTATAAAAATTTTGTAGGAAAAATTCTATATGGAAAAAGGTATGATAAAATATTTGGTTTTTAGAAAAAGAATTACGTGAGAAACATAAATTTGATTTATGTTTGATTAGATTATTTTTTTAGAAATATTATTTTTGAAAATTAATGGAAAAATTGCTTATATAGATATGAACAGCGATCAGGCGATTCTTTGTTCTATTTTTTTGCAATATCATTAATTTTTTTAATGAAATTATGAAATTACAATCTTATTTATATCATTTTTTAATTCATATTAGTCTTATTTCAAATTAAATTAATACATTTCGAAAATATTTTTGATATGGTTATTGAATTTTCATTTGCTGTTGTCAAGTACACGTAACTACTATATGCTAGACAGTTTATTCCTTAGGATAGGCTAGTTAAGAAAAGAAAATTTAGTACATTTCAAACTTTTTCGTGCATATGGTTTCGATCTCGCCTACAATTTATAGTAAATATTCTTAGTCTACTTCAACTTCTACTAAGGCAAAGACAATTATTTCAAAAAAAAAAAAAGGTTTGTCAGATCATATTATCACAGAATTTTTATCTCTTTGCCAAAATATCCTATAGGATGAGCTTGAAATTATTTCTATAGTCTATATTTATTGTCAGAATTGACAGTATTTTGGATATTTCAAAACCCATTTTATCATGTATTTTCCCAAAAAATGATTTTCAATAATTTAATATAATTAAAAAAAATTCATCATTAATTTGCTTTTTACTAATTAACTAAGTACACGTACTGCGAACTTTTCAATGACACTTGAAAAATTTAGATTATAGTCTCAAAAAAAAAAAAAATGATTCAAAATATTTTGTCTAAAATTCATTATCTAATATTTCACAATTATTTCTGTTTGGTTTTTTTGCAAAATCACTTAATGATTAAATTTAATAGAAGCAATAGACACGAAAAATTTCACTATCCAAATATTAATTCCACCTACAATATAATAATATTTCTTATCACTATTAGTTTATCAAAATTATAATTTAGCATTATATTTCCATAATTTTCTACTATAAAGTAATTATAACAATAAAAAGGTTACAAGAAAAATTTATAATAAAAAAACTCAGATAGATTTTGTTCCAATTTAACAAAAAAAAAGCCCCCATAGAATCATAATTTCTATATAAAAATCTATACAGTATCTCCATTAACCCGAAAAACGAATTTATTTTTTTTTTCATTTATTCAAAAATTTAGGTTGCCCTAAATTAAAAATGCAAACCGCATTGACATTCATAAAACAAACCGATTAATATCCACCGCCAAAAACAAAAAATTTACTCTAAAAATGACACTGAAATTTATATTTAAAAAAAAAATAATTCATGCTGCAATCATAATTATTTTTATATTTCTAAAATTAAATAAACTACTAACACAAAAAAAAAAAAAAAAATATTGCAAAATTCTAACCATGAATTTATGAAATTTTTAATACTATCAATTAAAATTATGTAAAAATTGAGATTATGATATAGTTTTTTTACACAATAATTATTTACAGACGAAATATGATGAATATTTTGCATATGTGTAGCAGCTTTTAATATTAAATAATGTCAAATCTATCAACATTATAACATAAAAAAAAATTATATTTGAAAACATTATAAGAAGGTCAATAATTCAATAATAAAACATTATAAATAATCAATTTTTTTTTATATGTCAGTTTACGTCATCTATCTCTCTTGCTTTATGAGTAGCGTGACACTGAAAATATGTTTCATAAAATTTCGCCATACCCACACACCATCTCTACCATTTAATATGTAAACATTATAGTGGATTTTTTGGAGCAAAATGGCATTAGTTTTAAAACGACATTGTATATATACATTTTATATAAAATATATATGCTTGAAGGCAAAACAACAGAAAAATGAAATTGAGACATTATTGCAGCATTGGATGCTGTATAGCTTGTTATGATTGCTTTACACAAAGCCTACATTCTTTATAGTAATATTATTTGTACATATATGTTTTTTTTTTAATGTTTGATGCTGTTGAAATTATTATATTGCTCTCTTGTAATGCTTATAATGATGATAGTGTATGTATTAACGATGCTGTGATATGTATCATCTTCAAGAATAAATAATCTTGACATTTTTTAACAGTACTATAATTTACTATATTGGAGGATTGCTTAAGATTATTTTTCGATAAATATAAAATGTATACCCATAGCTAGGCTATATAGCTATGTATATTAAAGTTTAATGATTTGAAAAATTAATATTTTGATATTCCGAAACCTAATTAATTTGAAGGCATGGCTTTGAATATACCAACAATAAAGAAACATTAATAGATTAAAATTAATTTCAGTGGCCAATCGAGCTACTACACATATGTGTGTAATTTTATATCTTTGTTATTAATGACACTGGTGGTGGCTGTGTTAATATTTATAATTCAATTTGACTATAAATACACTCTTAATAGGATGAAGATTAGCTTTTGACCTATTCGGATATTTGTTTAAGTGCATCATCCATTTTGAAGGTTATATTTTTTATACAATTTTTATTTGTTGAGAGTTTTGATAATGACTTAAAATATTTTGAATAGTTTTTTTTTTATTTTAGTTTTTCCAAGTGGAATTGGTCAAGTTTTATAAGTCGTGATTCACACATTTGCATAGAAATATATTATATTTGGAAGATAGTAAATGCTAATGAGGTAATGAATTTTTTCTAATGTGGAAATGTATGGATTTTATATGACAAATATAGTTAGACATTGTATTTATATATTGAAATATGTCTGACATCATAATTAGAATGTAAATTAGATAAAAATTCCTTTAGAAATATTCCAATTCTAAATCTATGCATAATTAAATTAGCATCAGAAGTTATTGAACTTCTAGATTTCTTTCATTATGTCAGTTTAATCACTGAGATAGCAACCACAGAAGGAGCATTTTACATGCCATAAATTATAATAATAAAATAATATAAATAATTTACATACCACAAAGCTTGTTCTACATCTACATTATTCTTCTCCAAAATGTAATTTAATTAGTTGATGTCTTCATGGATATACGAAAAATTTACAATGTTTAGAGGCTTTAGGTTTGCTTGAGGTTTTGTTCTTTCAAAGAACATCAATCTTAGTGGGATTTGAAATCTAATTGAAGTCGTATCATATGTGGTTGGGCCTCGTGTTCGCCTGGAATTAATAATGGAATAATAATAAATAATATTCGAACAACATATGGCTTTATAATTTATATAAATCATAATTTATAAATTGTACGAAAGATATTAGAGCAAAATTATTATATATTTATATAACAAGATAAAATAATAGAACATTTAGTCAAAAATCAACAAACTGTTGACAATCTATTATACATAAAACTTGTTGAACATATGTATATCATTCACTTAAAAAATTATATCTATTACCCAGAATTTTATTTATGAGAAATGATTAGTGTCATTATTTACTAACATAAATATTAAAATTATTAGTGCACATAAATTATATATTTGCGAAAACATTTTAAAAATAATGAACTAGTTTTATTGCATAAATTTTAATTTAATAACAAACATAAAAAATATCATAATCGAAATTCTTGTCAATAATTTTTTTTTAAGGCGTGTGTTTTGTTTATAAAATAAATTTAATTCGATCTGGCATTTAAATCTGGTGTGTATATATTTCATTTTTGGGGGCATAAAATAATCAAGAAAAATGACTATAAATGCAATTTTTCATAATAAACATTTTCGCTTTTACAATCAAACTTTTCAGTTCAATGATTGAAATTTGATTGAAAAGTTTTGTGTAGTTTATTAAAACCCAGATAAGGACATTGATCTAATTTTGTGTTTTTTGTTGTTTGCTTAGTATACGGTCACGCCTTGTTCTAAACTATAGAGAATTTAAATTAATTTTATTTTAGTTTGTTTACTATATTTTAGTCATCATAAAATGGGAGAGTTAGGCATATTTATGGACCCATATAGCTGCTACTTATAAAAATGTTAAATAAATTTTGCAAACATTTAGAAGAGAAAGTATGAAATGTTGCCTAACACACCTTCGAAAAGAATTTTTTTTTGTGGTTGTGTTGCACAAAATCTCTGACACTGTGCGTTAAAAATTAAGGAAGAGTTTTATTTTATGGGATAGTATTAAAAGTATTATATGATTAAAGGGATCGGTATCCTGTAATATATATTGTTTAGTGTTTTTGGGTGGGTATGGCATTTATTATGACATTATAGGTAAATAGGGTATGGTTAAATTGGACAGATTTTGATTTTAGAAAGCAAAAAGTGTTAGCAGGAGAGCATTATATTGTTAACAGGAAACTGGGTCATTAAAATTCTAATTATAAGTTCATACAACATTAACGGAGGGGAAAATACTATAAAACTACTTTAGAATAATTAAATTTTCGAATATTTTTTGTCATTTGACAACATCCACCTTCTTAATGTCATATAAATGAATAATTTCTCTGTTGTATATTATTAAAAAGGTGTTTCACTTGTTATTTATTTAATTAACAAAAGAAAAAAAGTACCTAAACCTCAAATACTGATTAGATAATATAAATTAATTCTTTTCACCCATTTGATGACATTGGCGCACACCTACGCAATAATTATTGCATTTTTATGATAACAATAAAATATATTTTGACATAATTTCAATTTCAAGTTCAATATCAAATTCTACGAAGCCAAATTTGATAAGATATTATATTTTATTGATTTGGAAATACAAAATGTAATTAATTTTCAATATTATTACAAAATTTTATGATCGCATGAAATGATAAATATATTATTACTGCAATTTTATCAGAAATAATCAAATATTAATATAATTATATTTTTGATTAATAAAATTTGTTTATTTATAATTTTCTAGTCAAATTAGTCTTTTTATAATTGAAATTGACCCTTATTTCTAAATTTAAATTTATCAATTTCCAATTCGAATTCATCCTTCTCCAAAGGTTCGTCTTTATTTTGCGAAATATTAATTTGAATTGCTTAAAGATCAATTTAAAAATTGGTAAACAAGACAAAATTTTAATTGTGTTAAAAGACCAATTTAACGTAAAAATACTAATATTTCACAAAATATTTCAGAATATAATCAAATGTTAATTTCAACATCATCACAGAAATAAAAATATTAAAATAAAATTTGTAATATAATATTTCAATGTCATCAGTTCCACTCTTTTACTATTATTTATATATCCATAATTAAGATCACGTTCCAATTTCAATTATAAACTTCCAGCTTCACCAGCAGCAAATATAGAAACCAAAACCATAAAAACATAAATAAAATGTTTCAATTGATATTTTACCATGAAATATATTTCCGACTGACAAAATAAAAAATATGTACATATAAACATTATTTTATTTGTGTTGTTTATACTATAACTATACTATTATTATTAATCTTTCAATTTCCATTATAATCTTTACCATAATACAAAATTATTATTATAATATACAGAAATCCAACTAAAATTTCCACCACCATTAACGACTCAACGCCGCCGCAATATTGCAACTTTAGTATATATACAACATACAAAAAATTACGCAAATTGAGATAACATTGAAGTGTTAAACAATCATAAAAAATAATAGTTAACGATATTAAAGAGTCAAGGTTGAAATTGTTTAGAAATAAAAACACAAAATGGAAATTATAAAAAAAAAAAAAAAAAATTGAAACTACGATATTATGACATTGCGTTGTTGTTTGTTGTTATCGGGTTCTCCAATCATCGACAAAATACAATTTGGCTGATATCACAACTACATAAAAAAAAATAAAAATGAAATAACAAAAAATCTATAACAAAAATAAAATTAATTAACATTTATTTATTTTTTTCGACAGGTAACAGTAACGTAAAAATAAATATTAATTGGAACAATTTAATTAAACACCTAAATTAAAATTAAATTTTTAATGTTTTGTTGATTGTTATATTAAATATATATTTTGAATTTAAGAGCCGTTAAATGACCACTTAAATATTTTTCAGCTATTCGACTGTTAACTTACATCTCAGCAATAGCTGAGATAAAAATAATTTGTGGCAACCATATACAACAGCCGTACAACACGAGAGACCTCGATGGATTCAATCGAGGTCTGGTGTTGTACAACTAATGTGTGGTCATGGTCATATTTATCGTATTATTCTCCGGTTCTAGTTTCCTTCTATCATTTAGCGTCTAATGTCTGATCCCTAATTATTTTACAGCCCCACAAACACATTTTCGTCAAATTTTCTCTACAGCTCCATTCTTTCTTTTGCGAATTTAGTACGTCAACGAATCAAACAGGTTATTAATTGATTTATTTGAATCACGAAAACCTCTTTGATTCATCAATGTAGGATCTAAGTACGTTGATAGCCTTCTGGTTCAGTTCGCGATACATTAAAAGCAGATTTCCCGGTCCAAAATCTGTTACTTGGGAGCTTACAACACCTTGAAGAATTAGGTCTTACTTTCCGCGGTTTAATCTTTTTGTATTCTGAAACTTTGTAACGGTACCCCTTGCGATCTTATGCTAATTCTCAGTTATTTTAAAGATCGCGTAAGATTGTTTGTAATATCAATTATAGTATATAAAATTTCTTATAAAATCAATTTTGTGTACTTTGTTTTTTATATTTATTGCGAAAATCACATGGCAAGGGCGCACCCAAAAAAGTCTTAAAATTCCAAGCTATTACATTCAATAAACATTAAAGTCATTTGGCCCATAGGTACACGAAAAACATTTTCGTAAATGATAAGTATTGTTTGTTAGATATCAGCAGGTAGTCTCTTTTATTGCGGCTAACGAGAAATACTCTTTTTGTTTTTTTTAATAAATCAAAACAAATTTGCCAAAAGATTTTCTGTTAGTACTTTTTGTTTTTAATGGCCGTCAAAATAAAAATACTTGTTGTCGCGCAACAAAACGCCCACCCTTTACAAAATCAGTTTTTTTGTTGTTTTTTTAATTTTATCCAATTTCATTCTAACCGCTTTAACTAACATTAATAGTATTATAAAGTTACCAAGCGATAGAAAAATCTAATAAAAATGAAAAAATAAATTTAATAATAGAGTTTCGTTGTTCATATATGTCTCAATTTTTCAATGCAAGCATGTGGATTTTATTACCAAATTCTTGGTAAATTAATAGGTAATACAATTAATTTTTTTTTTACCTAAAAAAAAACGAAAAACAGCTTTTAATTGCTTTGTAGTCCGGTGTATTTTATTTTGAAATTTCCGTTTTTTTGTATAATTCGAACAGGGACGTATCGATTGAATTAAGTGTCATATATGCTGTATAAGCTTATGCTATTTTTGGACAATGCAGTATAATAATTTAGGGATCAGACTCTAAATGATAGAAGAAAACTCGAACCGGAGAATAATACGATAAATATGACCATGACCACACATTATTTGAACAACACGAGACCCCGATTTAATCTTCAACTAATGGCCTAGAAATAATGAGTAGATTACAATTCAATCCTGGCGGGTAAAATGCTGCAAGGACATTATCTCAGTCATAGGTAACTATGTTAGATATTCTAGTATTCGCAGTGTCGATGTGTATGACTGATATATACCTTGACCCTATATGAATTTTTCTTTAATTTAATAATTCCATGATCAAAAATTTACCAGATTTAATAATCGGGCACATTATGGCCCCCAACAATTAATTCTCTACTGTCATTAAGAAAATTCTCAGATATTTTGGTTACATTTATGAAGTTTTGCGCAAATATTATTTGGCAATTGCAATAATAATTGTAAAATTTTATTTTATTTTTTCTGCAGCAAACAAACAATTCACACAATATATATAAAAAATCTATCTCAATTTTAATCTGTGGTCCACTGCAATATTAAAAAAAATATATATAGCTAGCTACTCACAATATATTTGCAAATATTATATTACTATACAATTTACTTGTTGGTAATAATTTGTTGTTCATTTTGTGTCATATTGTTCGGTTTCAAAATTTACCTATACCAAAATTGGTCTTATAATTTACAGAAAAAAAAAACTGAAAATAAAACCGCAAGCAATTTACAAATCCGAATTATAATTTAAGCATATAATTTTTAATGTAATTTCAATATATTCATCAAAACTTACTGTTTTTTTTTTTAAAGCACGTAAATAAATGTAGCTGGTCAGTTGCTCCAGCAAACAACAATTTAATCTATTCGTGTAGGTGTGGGAAAAAATATTGTAATTATACAATAATTTTATATACAAATACACTAAGCCATATAACATTTATCTTGTAACATAAAAGATTTTATATTACTTAATTCTCGAGGTGAGTCGATGAATTGCGCGAGATTTTCTTCTTTACCAAGCTAATTTCTGTTACAAGCTTTATTATTGCATGTATACCAGGTACTTTATTTAAACGATACAAAATATGTACATAAAAAAAAAATGTTCATTGTCGGCTACATTATTTTGTTGATGATCATTTCTACATAAACTTTATATATGCCCAAAAGCTTTTGTTTTTGATTTTCGTAATTTTTGTGATCATATATTTTGTTATTATTGTATTTAATAAATAATCGCAATGGGTGCTTTTTTGGTATTTATGGTACCTTGACAGATTTTGAATGAATTGCGTCGTCGTCGTCGTCGATGTCTATATAGGTATACAAAAATTTATTTTAGTTGTGTTAACATAATTATTTCAATATTCAATTTTGTTGCTGAAATTATGTATACATTATGTATATTCATTTATAGTTGTATATATGTACATTATTGAAATTAAATAGTTAAAATTTTAATTTAATTTTGTACAGATTAATGAAGATTCACGTAATAATTTAAATGTTGAATAGATGATGCTGTATTTATTAAAGGTAATTATTTTATAGTTACATGATCTGTAAAAAAAAATTAATTGGAAATTTCCTATTTTGTAATTGATAATTTAAGTTAGAATTTAGAAATTTTATTTATACATTGCCTAACATGACTGAATTGGCACATTTTCTAAAATTGATTATAATATATTAGATGAAGTCAAGAAATTTTGTTATACCTGGGATTAATGATATCGGGAAATTTCGTCACAATAACTACGAAAAATATGTCGATTTTGATTTAGAAAATTCGGAAAATGAATCAAGCAATTGAAAAGGTTAAGAAGACAAATTTGAATTGATTTACCTGGGATTGATTATATCAAATATTGACCAATTCAGTTTTTAATTACTAAATAATTATATTCTCACTTTTATCATCTAAATAATTAAATGAAATTAGGACTAATTGCACCATCTCCAAGTTGTTATATTTTTGTTCTATATGAGTTCAATTTGAATGAAGTAACTAATTTACTAAAATGATCTATTTATGCTCAAAACTCATTAACTAACAAATAAAATATTATTATAATACTATTTAGAATTACCAGTTTAAGACAGAAGCTATTAAGTTAATTCTCTAAAAATAAAATTTACCAATTCTGTGTTCCAGTATATATAAAAACTCTCTATACTAAAAATATTGCGTTTGAATTTATGTGTTATTTTAGTACAAGGCCTAATTTTGTAAAATAAATAAATTTATAAACACGCATTATAACATTAACTTAATTACTCCTTATACGAACATTGAAATTTTTTCTTATAATCATGTGAAACTATTAAAGTAACTATACTAAAAAGTAACTAAATAAAGAATTTGGAAATCATAATTTTTAATTTTATATATAAACAAGAAATGTTCATCGTGGTTTTTTTTTTTTTAAGTAGTTTATAGTTAGTAGGTAGTTTAGTAGCTCATTGTTAAGTTGTAGAATCTACAATCCATGGTATATAATATTATTTTTTATTAGTATTTATTAATTTGTATTTTTTGTTTTGTTTGTTTACTTTTGATCGTGAAAGATTTTTGGTTCGTTGTTTTGTATTTACAAAAATGATTGCAAGATCAATGGAAATTTAGCCTTGTGTGTAGGTCGAGGTTTATTTGCCTTATTTTTTAAGACTTCCAAAATGGCATAGTTTCTTTATTTTTTTTCTAGGTTATACAAACGTTGAACTAGATTTTTGGTTTCTTGTTATAAAAGTTATAAGTTTTACTTTATATACACAAATTTTTGTAATAATGCAGAAATTTTGGAGTTTTTTTATGATTGAAATTAAAAAAAAAAAAAATTTGAAACTGATTTGAAATTTTTGTTAATTTAATTTATAAATTGTGTAAGGCATATAATTTAAATTTCATTTATGACCGAGTCTTTGCTATCTTAAATTTAGATTAGATGAAATAGATGAAAAAAGAATTTCATTATTTAGATTTGTAGAAATAAAATTTGATTGATATATTGCGATTTTTATTAGATATGGAAAGGTAGATATGAAAATATTGAAGAAACTCTTTCAATTGTCCAAATTTAAAACAGATTTCAAAATGCAAATAGATTTTCTAATTGGAAATATTAGATATTTCCTAATTTAACAGTGAAATCTGTTAATGACTTGTATAATCAAGGAATTATTGGAATACTAAATTTCATCACTGCTTGATTTATCTTGGATTCCAGTACACAATCCTTGTGGCTATAATCTGAGAACAACTTTGAAGTAATTATCGTTCATTGATGGTATTTTATTCAATAAAGGAAGACTGTGACTTTTTTGCTATTTAAACACTCTAAATTTAATAATTGATCATAAAATTGTTCAATCAATAATTTCTTTTTTACATTTCATCCATTTTTAAAGTATTTTCCTTCCAATCTATTTAAAAAATTGCTGACATAATTAACTTTGTGAAAAATTTACGAATTACTTCTATAAAAAATTCATTTATTTACCTATTTTTGTGAAATAAAAATTAAAGTGTGACTGGTGAAAGTACATTTTAGCAAAAGAAGTAAGTGTGTCTATGATTTTAGCGAATAATTGTAGAAATTTTTAAAATAAAATTAAAATGTTAGAGGTCTTTGAACGAAGTATCGTAGTTCGTTGACTTGATTTGATCTTAAATTTTTTTTTATAGTTTTCTTCGTTTTCGCCAAAAAGAAAGAATGATGAAAAAAATTTTTTAAAAGATTAATAAATTTGCTTGTTTTTTTGTTTCAGTTTAGACTTGAATTTTACTCTTCGTCTTAGAATTTCTATAATTCCCTGTATTAAAAGTTTGTTGACTTGGTGATAGTGTCAGAAGTTTGGCAATAGAAATTTTGGGTGCAGGAGGAAACTCTTTAATAATTGTGCGAATTCTATTTCTCTAGTTTTTTAAAAATAATTTTTACTATCGCAAAATTATTAACGTTTTTGATTAAAGGAATCGACAGAGACCATAACCAACAAGTTAACTTCAATTGAACATTTTTTTCATTTAGAAATTTTAAATTGGAACTTTCCAAATACAAAAATGGTCAATGAACTTAGTAAAGAAATTGTCTATCAGTTTTATAATTTCAAGCTTTCTTTGATTACCCTTTGTATAGTTAATATTTTGATTGGTTCATTGAATTCTTTCTCTTTTCGATAATATAAAATGGCAACAATTTTTGATCATTTGACAAGCAATTTAAAACAAATTTCCACTTTGAACTCAAACTGTTAAATTACATATAATTACATATAATTCTCGGTGAATTAAAGTCATTTTACATCATAATTAATTGCATGATGCAAATTTGAATATTTTTAAACGTAAATAAATTAAATTTTCACATCAAAATAAAAAAGAAAATTTAATTTTCTTTAATTCTAATAATATGGAAATTAGTCCCACACTATAATAATTATTACAACAAAAGCTTTATTATGTGGTTACATAACGTAAATTCAATTGGGTTTGGTGTATTATGTAAATATCAAACATAGAAAATATGGTGCAAAACGCGTGCTAATAAAAACGTTTATTTAAGACAATTTATCATAATATTAAAATTATTTATTCGTTATGGTGTAGAAAAATTTGCAATTTTAATTTTGATTATAAATTATAACAGAGGAGTTGGTTTTACATATTTTTAAGATTAGGAAATCTGTTAAATGACTTGAATTTTTTTTAGGATAAATTAGAAATTATAATTTAGAGATTTTCCTAATGAAAAATTGAAAATATAAACCATTTTTTTGAGGATATGATTATAATCTCTTCGATTTACACAAAATTCATTTATTTATTAAGTACAATTTCAAATTATCCAAATTACTTAACCTATATAAAAATTTATTTAAACATCATTTGATTAATAATAATAATAATATTATGTAATAAATTGTAAAATATTTAAAATAAAATATATTTTTTATATTTATTACAAATAAATGATCATTTTATTGCCATAATTTAATAAAAAAAAAAAATAAGTTGCCCTAATAAATCACGCAACACGTGAAGTTTGTTATATTTTCTGTTAAATTGACATGTAGTTTAAGAGCTATATAGCTTCTTTATTGTCGGTTTAGTGACTGTTAATTTTAAACTGTTTAAACTAAGTAATTTTGTATACAAAATTTAAAATTTACACATATTTATACGTATTTGAAACAAATTCAAGACAATATTGTTTACACAGTTGCATGGTTATTGGCACAACAGTTGAGCGGATCTTTTGCAGAATTTAAAATATACTTTGATCCATTCCAAAATAGTTTTTGCTAAAGCCTAACATTATATTAGATTTGGGGAATAGTCCAAAGTCCAAATTAACAGAATTCAGAAGGGATATAATCCGGAATTTTTCAGAAAATTCAGAAATGATAAAATCCTTAAAAGAGTATCCTCAACTTCTTTCCGCAAAATTTTCGTTGTATAATTTATTATGTGTCTCCGAATCTAAGTCCAAATAAAAATCACATTATAATAAACGTGTCACCACATTGCGTATACATTTTGTATAACTAATCAACGCCAATAATATGCTTGTAATACCCGATTGCAGCAGCATTTTTGTTTTTTATCATTTATGGTAAATAAAATAATCACAAATTTGGTACAGCAACACAAAAATTTATTCAAAATCAAAAACTTGTCAACGAATTTATTCATTAACACACAGTTAACATAGAGTGATTTTTTCTGTGTAGATTTTGCGCAATTTTATTCATTAAATCACACGACACACACGCAATGCAACAATCTAACAACAAATTATAGCAAAAAAAAAAAATTATATTTTAGAGCAAGGATGCAATTTAAAAATTATTTTATAATATTGTGCGCATTCGATTTTTAGACATAATTTAATAGTGTTTCCAAAAATATATATACATAAATATATACAAAAACTCCCCCTTGGGTATACTACATTGGAAATTTAAAAAAATTCAAGTAACAATTTAGTCAATTGATTTGACAGTTGAAATATTGCAATGGTAATATAAGTTGTTGTTACGCAAAATTATACCAAAATTCTAAAAATGGTGTTAGAAAATCTATGCGCCATCATAGCCTTTAACAATTTTCTCTGTAATTAATTGTTGTTTCAATTTTAATTACTTAATAACAAAAAAATAAATTTCTTAGTTGATGTTTAGTTAACGAGCGACATCTCCAAAATATTATTTTGACAGATTTATAATTGGTGTGGTTTACGTTTTCTTTTCTTTTTTGTTTAAACTTTTTACAAGTTTATGATTATTACGAAAGAAAACATGAGCAAGTGATGAAATTTCTTAAAAAAGTAAAATGTACTGTTGATAGGGACACCATATATCGAGTATTGCAATGTTTAAGATTGCATTATAACCGACCGAAATCAGTCTTAATATGTCTTATTATACTTATGGTTTATTTTTTAATGACCTATACAAAATAATGCATTTATTATCTCTCTATTGCATTAACATTTTCAGTTGATTTATTGAATTTTAAACTTGGAAAAAATCATTGCTAAAGTTTTATTTTTAGTTACCAAAGCTTCTTTCAGCTTCAATTATTTTATTTTAATAGTCTAATTTGAAGATCGTTTTAAAAATGGGTTTTATAATGTAGATATATATATATATATAGTACATTGTTAGTTAATGTCATTTGATCACTGTAGGTCTAGATAGGCTGTAGGGCAATGTTGGTATTCATAATTGTCGCATTTTCCAGTCAGAATAACAGACTGACAGACAGACTGACTGTAACAGACTGTTATTTACCAGTCAGAATAACAGCCTGGTAATATGAGTATATTGTCGAAAATACTACAAAAATGAGTGCCATCATTTTGTAGAACTGCAATCAATATTATTGACAATAACGAATACTATCATTCTCTAAAAATTTCTGAATACATAATGGAAGGATGAGCATATAAATCTCAAGTTGAATTAAGAAAATAATAAATAATTTGGTCTTGCCAAAAAAGTAGAATGCCCTAAGACTGAATTAACAAACAAATTTACATGTAAGAAGTATTTTGCACGTCATCACGCAAGTATTTTAGATTTCGTTGAAAGTATGTTTTGGTTAATGTCAATTTTCAGTATGACCATTAATCTTTACAATGGTTTCAGAGGCGATTTGATTATCCAACATTTATTTATATGTAACTTACGAAAAATCCTTAGAATTCTGAATAACCGACAATTGTAATTTTTTAGAAAAAGTAATTAAAAATAACAATTTGATAAATTTGATGTTCGTAAAGGGAAAATATTTTAATCCAGGATTATTTTTGATATCAAAGGATATCTACCAAAATTAAAGAAAAGAAACTTAAATCTTACCACCCTCAAAAATTTTACTAAACAAAGTTGCAATATTGATCTTTATTATTATGGATAATTCTACTTCTTAATATTATTATGTATATATCAACCATACACTCTAAATTAATAACTAAATTGTATGCCTTAAGGTTTATAGGCTTTCTATAAATATAATATAATAAAAAAAAACAGAAATTAAAACAACATACTTATTTTATGGAAAAATCATTTCTAAACACATTTTTACGCATGCAATCAATTAATAATAAATAACATATTTATTTTTTATGTGCCCGATTTTATAATGTTAGCAATTTATAATTTATATTATATTTATTAATATTTATATAAAATAATAATTTACAAAAATATTGTTTGATATTATAGTAGGTAGACACAGAGCAGAAAATTCATATACAAAATTTAGTTATGGAGATAGAAAATGACATTTAAAAATTATATTGAAATATATAACTATAATGAAAAAAAATTTCTTAAATTTTATAATATAAATTTTGTAATTGAAATAAATTATAAAATTAATGGTGCAATTGTTTATAGAAATTATATATTAATAATATTATTAAATTATATGACTAACCTGATTTAATATTATGACCATTTAAATTGATAATAAAACTAATAAAATAATATTAAATATATTTCATTTTTGCTATATTAGTAAACCAAGAATATTGAAATTGAATTCGATTTGTTAATTTTTCTATCATAATTTTATATTTAGAAATAAATTATATTTAAATACTTAATTTTATAGTTATAGAAATTATGTAATACTATGATGACTAATAAAGTTTTGATTTTAACATACCATTTTGAATATAATTTCTATTTTATGATCTATGCGATTGATTATTGTGGGGAAAATGATAAAGAAACTAACTTTACTCTATCATAGCATACTATAACTAACATCCTGAATCTTGTTCAAGTGTAGCTTCAACAGTATAGTTCACATTTCTTGGCTATAAGTTGTTCTTTGACATTGATCTCTAATTTCTTGGATAACATAATATTAAATTTAGAATTTTTATGATTGGCACTGGTAGTTCATCTGTTAGATGGACTACCAATATGTGACAATTATAGAAATTTACTTTTTCCACTTTAAAATCATAAAGTACCATTAGTAGCTCTTGTAATAAATTGAAATAATCATTTGCTGATTCAACTTTATAAATTTTGCAAAACTGTTTAATTACCTGTCATATGTCATTATCTGAAATATTCTATAAATTACTCATAAAATGTTATAGGAAAGTTATGGGATTACGAGTTGATCTTTCACTATTTTTTAACAAAAAAAAAAATCATCAAACTCTTAATAGACATTTTCGTTTCGTGAAACATTAATTAATTTAAAAATCAAATCACAGTAAATTAAATTAAATTAATTGACTCTAACCTCACAGTAAATTAAATTAAATTAAATTTTTACAGGTTATTAAACCCCATTTTATAATTATTATAAAAGTGTGCAGAAAAATTTTTAACTTCTTCTTTGCTTGAAGTTATTGACCAGTGAATTCATAATTAAGAGCCAAGCAAAAAAAAAAATTATTATTATTTATGGTGTGAGATTTAAATTTGGTGAAACGAGGAAGAGGAAGTTAAATAATTATAAGTGAGAAAAATTCCACTAACAATAAAATTAATGTTAATCAACATTTTGAGCTCATATACCAATTTTTACCTATAATTATTTGACTGGGAAGAATTTCCCAATATTTTTAAAATTTTCAATTATATTAATTAAACTAATAGACAGAAATTAATATTACACTAAAATTTATAATATGTTAAATTATGATTTAATAAATAATTGGAGTCTAAATCAATCAAGAAACAAGAGTACGTTTAAATATGTTAATAATTATTTTTACATTTAAATCAAGAAGAAATTAACAGAAAATAATTAATTTCCAGGTAATCAATTTATGTAATTTCCTAGTGAATGACCAAACCAAACTCAAAAATACTCGTCATGAATTCAATTCAATTTTTCTTCCTTAAAATTAAACATAGTTGAAAATAAATTTTATGTTTATATTTTATATTTGGTTATGTTGCCCCCCTCAATCGAATAAAATTTTCTGCATAATTATGTGAATTTATTTATGTAGTCACGGACATAAAAACAACAATTGTTAACTCTAAGAAATAAATATATAATCATAAAAAACATAAAAACCAAAAAGTCAAAGACCTCATGTAAAATTGTGAATTAAAGAAATTTGGATGGTATATTTTTTTTTTTCATTTATTATATGATCGATATTTAGTTACTATGTTTACGTTTTCTATTTACAATTTTACCTGGGTAATTTTTATGTTTATTGAATAAAGTAATTTCTATTATGCTTTCTTAAATTTTTTTCTATTTTATGTATTTATGCGCGATTGAAATTTACTTTCTATTTTCTTTTTTAAAAGCTTTCTATTTATGATATAAAATAATTTCAGTAATGGTATTTATTGTGACTGAAATTTTTTTTTTATAAATTTGATATGGAAAAAGTCCAATGAACTTTTTTTAATAAATTTAAAGATTACTGCAAATAATTACATTGTTACTTAGTAAGTTAGTAATAACAATCATGGTCGAAATGATTGTTAGATTTTACACTTAACTTTGCTCTTCATTTATGGAGATACTAATTTGCAAGATACTAATTGCACCAGCCCTAAGAATATTACATATATTTTCCATGAAGAATTTTTCCTCGTAAGATTCATTACATAATAGAATATAAAATTGCAGATATTGAGTCGGAAATGAGACTAAGATGGAAAGTTAAGTCTAATAAAGCTAATATTGTTATATGAAAGCTTATAGTATGAAGACCCAGGTTGCTATAAAGAAGATTGTTAATGTGATTTTATTTTATAATTTCGAAAATTAGTAAAACCTAATTTCCAAATTTGCAAAATTTATAATTTAAAATTTCAAAAAATTATCGAAATTGTATACCAAAATTATTGTTAAATAAATTTTACAATATTTTTTACATAAATTAGTTTTTGTTTTACAAGATAAATTAAATTGTCAACTAAAACATAAAAAAAATATGATTTATAGTTTGAAATTTGTATTATTAAATAAAAATTTGAAAGAAAAAATTTATTTCATAAAGTTCGTGAATCCTTTTTATAAGCAAATTAACCAATTTATTTAAATTTTTTCTGCCTTTTTAATAAAGTTTTAAAAGATATAATTTTTCTATTAATTTTTTTTGTTTCTTAGATATTATTTGTTATTAAAACTATTTTTGTGTCTCTTGTATATTGTTGCATAGAAATTTGACAAGAAAATACAGAATTATTGAAAAATCGTGCGAAAAAAATTGGGAATGTTTAAAATTTCTTATACTTTTTTTGAACGCTTTACTAATTTGTGAAACGTTTCACATTGTCTTCGAATTTATTTTATGTGATCACTCCTTTTATGTTTTAAATTTTCAAATTAGTTTTTTCTACAAATCAAATTAATTATACGATAACTTGCAAAAAGACGAATCTGACTTACAAAATGAAGAATTTGATCGTGTAAAAAGTCTAATTAGAAACGTAAAAGGACTAATTTTGTTTCTAAATAAAATATCTTTAATCTAGTTCAAATTTATTCTAAATTTAAATCACTTAGATAATTGTAAATACTGATTTAATTACCTAATTTATAACTTCAAGGCAGTCTAGCCTGGAATATGTAAACATATTTATTTATGTTATAATTTTTTGACCTACAGCAACATAACTTTTTCAGATAATTAGTAAATAAAAAATATATTTTCATATAAAAATCAATTATTGCCACCCATCGAATTTTACACAGTGCATAAGAAAAACAGGTTTTGCAATAAACTTGTATTAAATCCATGTTAACATGTTTGTATATATATTTTTTTCAACACTAATTTTGTGGTGCAATGCTAAAGAATATTGTGTAAAAAAAATCAGAAGCATAAAAAGCAATATCAATGCCATATATTCTTGTATAATGCTTATAGCTGGGTCAAATTGCCTTCAAAGATCATAATTATGCTCGTAACTAGAATTGGATTTTGTTGTTTTGCTTTTTTATGGAGGGTTTTTTGTTTATTAATTGTTTTGGTAATCATGTCTAGAATATTTCTAAACATTTGTTTAACTTTAAATCCTTCTCCTTTCTCAACAATCTCAAGAATTTCTAAAAAGGATCTAAGGGGCCAATTTCCTACGAATGATTAAATTAAGCAATTAAACTAATTTCAAATTTATGTCAAATTTCTAAATTGAAAAAAAGATACACTTACTCGATCATGAACATTAATACATAAATTTATGTAATATTATAATTTTTTCTATTATTTTTTCTTGTGGTCATATATCTAAATTAAGTGATTGTGAAAAATCTTATTTGTAAATGACAGAAAAAAAAATATATTCAACATTATGTACATATGTACTACAAATGCAAACAAATATAATTTCGAAAAAAATATTTCCGAATCAATTGGCGTCTATAGGTAGCAGTAGCACAAGCATTATAATTTCAGTGATTTGAAGGTTACTTTATAGATTTTTTAAATGTAGATAAAGTTTCAACATCTTTTTTCTGTTTGTATTATTGATCTTATTTTGAAAAGGTTCTGCAATCAGCAAAACCTTTAAAATTTACCAGTAATATTATTCAATAGCAGAGTATATTATTTGTATATAATTTGAACTATAGAATTTCAGAGATGATGAAAAAGTAAGTGATTTTTGAAAATTTGTTGGATCAAAAAATTAATTAATTTGAAACACGATTTTATTTATCCTCAGATTTTTGTGTTCGTTAATTTGAATTTCGTAAAATTTGGATTAAAATATTACCTTATGCTAATTTGGAATAATACTGCAGATTTTGATGGTATATGTCAGAATTTGCAGGTGTGGATTTACAGATTATTAACAGCCTGTAAATAAACGAGACTACCATTAATAGAACGCTTAAATTCATTGTCTACTATATACCATGGAATTCCCTCAATTTAAGCTTATGCACTTGAAAATTTACTAAGTATATTGTATATCATAATAATGCTTAATACTTAGAAAATACACAAACCTTTAAACAATCAACAAACTCAATTTAATCATAAGTTTTCTAGTGTAATTAAAATTGATAGACCTTTTTTTCTAATTAGAAAAAAGTAAACTTCGAACACGTTTTAAAATACTATTATTTATTTCATCATTTAATTTAACATAATAAAACACTTTTAATTTTTTTTAGTACCTACTTATTATTGTTACTAAAGATCAATGATTGTTCAATTGTCATCTGACCTGCTCTGGTGTATACTTAATAGTGAGAAATATGGTAAGAATTATTGTACATTGACATAATTTTCTCCTTTTATTTGCTCTAAATTCATCTATCAAACATTTATTGAAGCTCCTCTTCAGTATTTTCTACTTTTTACAATTTTTCGAAGAGTAAATAAGAGCAGCTTTTAAATTTGCCAATTTAAATTTTTGCACAAGTTAAATTAAATTTCCATTCTTGTATTATGAAAATGATTTAAATAATTCAAAGTTGTTAATTGAAATTTCCTACTCTTTATGCAATTTAACGTATGCTTTTTTACACTGCTCTACTCTACTTTACTCGAATTCTGTAGTCATTGAACAAAACTAAGTATAATGTAAGTGTAAAGTATAAATGTATGTATAAAACTTGTTTAATAAGCTGCACTAAACATAAAACAATATTTAGCAATATCAAAAAAAAAAATTCTAATGCAATATTTTGTTTACTTAATAAAATATTAATTGCAAATATTTTTTTTAAATAAATAAACTGATAAAATACGATTAAAAGTGTAAATAAATAAATTAATTCATTTTTTTTTTCCAAATAGAAATTTTATGTTAAAATTTAAATGAAATTTTTATTAATGATTTTTTGTGCACGTTTTGTAATCATCACTAGATCTAGTTTAGTTTTAGTTTGTTAAAGTTGTGTGAAAACACGTGTATTAAGTTTTCAAATATAATATTGTTTTGTTCAATAGACTTAATGGGGCGACATTTGTTTTTATGAGATATTTGAACGTGAGTTATTAACAAAACTTTAGATATTTCTATATGTAAAAATTGCTCAATCATAAAATATTGTTGATATTATTTTTATATAATAAATAAAGAAATTACCATTAAATGTAATAATGCAAATAGACTTTAGAAGTTGAGTAATATTAGTGAGTCAGTTTTTAGTAAAAATTATAAGTTTATGATTAGATTTCTTTTTGAGAATTTAAAGTTATTGGACGGAAAAGGCTAGAAATACTAATAAAATTTAATTTGATTTACAGTTAAAGAATAAGTAGCCCCATGAAGGAGAAAGATAATAATTGAAGAACGAATCTGTTGAATTGTCTATTTGTCGATAATTTCTAAGCAAATTTCTGGATTTTTGACATCGAGAGAACAGTAACAAACCAATAGTGGCGATGACATTATAGTGGTAATATATTAGCATTCCAAAAAGACCAAAATTTGAATATTATATCGGTACAAAATAAAGTTGAAACGACATTGAAGCAGAGAAGAATAAAAATAATACTGCAGCTAGCAACAGCATCTAAATATATTCCACTTTGAATAATTGATATTTTCGAATTGATTACTTCAACTAAATATGAGCTTAATAAAAATTGTAATCATATAGTTTATTGAATCATTGAGAAAATAATGACAAAAAATAATTCTTTCAAATCTTTTAAAATATTTAATTAAATCTTTTGTTATTTTGAAAATTACCTTTCTATTATATTGCCACAGCCTTAAAAAAAACATTATATTATCATTTTTTCATATTTAACTTAATAACAATCCCATATATTACATTAATTTTAAAAAAGATTTCTTCACTTGAAATAAAACTTGAAAAGAACAAACCCAAAATAATTTTTTTTTTTGAACTTTACAGAAAATATTATACTAAACTAAGGTAAATGAGCTAAAGCAAAAATAATTCTATTTCTACATGATTTTAAATCAATAATGAAAACTATTTCTTATTCGAATTGTATTTAAATAAATTTACATTTCAATTATACTTTATTCGATTATATAAACCAAAAGTACAACAAAAATTGACGTAAAATTTTAAATTAAAGTTTTGTTAACATTTTCTGTTGGTAATATTTTAAAATAATTGTTGTAATTACTTCTTTTCTGATTAATGCAATTGATTAAGAAAATAACAACTATTTTGTACAAAAAAAACTGTCAAGTGCAATTTTTGAATAAAAATAATTGAGAGATATTTTCCATAAAAGTTGGAAATAGATTTTCAAGACTTTGTAAATCTGTATTAGAAAAACTTAAATATCTTTCAGGAAAATTATGGTTCCACGTTCCACTACAGATGAACGACAACCAAATCAAAATTCCAAATCCATAAATTATTTCAATTAGAAGAGAAATTAAAGTGTATTACAATAAACTATTAACCACTTATCATCAGTTTCTAAAACCAAATTAACAAGTAAACTATTTGCAACTCAAAAATGCTATAGAAAACATTGCACAAAAATGTATATTCATATAAATGCACAAAGTAATTTATTTGTAATAAAGATAACCTTACTCAATCCCTTGCGATAATAACCGTTTAATATCAATTATAACCTACAAGGCTGTTTAAAATGTTATATTATACTTTGAAATTCTTTATTTGCAATATATTTATAGCATGTAAATATAGCATGTAAATTATTATGTGTAAATATTTGGTAATATGCTGTAGCAGCATCTTAAAAACAATAAATATTATTAGTGCAACTCATGCTATAAATTAAAATATGGGTGAGATATTTTTTACACTGTTAAATACAAAAATTGTGTTTTCAAAAAATGGCGTAATAATTTATGTTTCAGGGTCTTTTGGATTTAGGGTCTAAGGGTATACATGATGTTCATTAAAATAATTAGTTAAATACGAGCTATGAGCTATATTTTAATAGAGAGATGAATTGAATGATTTTATACTTTTATGTGAATTGTGAATATTGCATTTGGTTATCTGGTGTGAGGATTTTTCTTTATTGCATCGAATGAATAGCCTTAGTTTAGTATCACAATTTTACTGCATCCTAGACAGAATGTGTAGCAAAGTCGCTTTCTATTAAATTTCCCATGATGATAATACATGTACTGCACATTATACTCTGTAATGACATTTGTATTCTAGTAAAATTATTTACCAAATAAATCCTTAAATATTTTCCTATTTCAATTCATGACCGTTTCGAATATTTCGCGTGAAATTTCGAATAGACTTTCATTATTGTGGTCACATTACTCTTAGTACGACGAAAGTACATCCTCCATCGTTTATCCAGAAACGGACGAATATCATTTTATTCAACTTCTTAGCTTTTTCTATGTTATTTTTTAACAGTGTAGAATAGAGTTTCTATATATACTTTACCAATTATATATATACATAAAACGTGATGCCATTGAAATTTTTGCAATAAAAATAAAATAATGCAGTAATTTTAAAGATTTCTTTATTTTTGACGCAATTAAATAATTACACATTTACTATTTATTATTGCATCGTGAGCTTTGTATGTAACCATATAGCTATTAAAAAAAACCTATATAAAACACTTAACGCATTTGATGTTTATATACAGAGAAACAACAAAAAAAAAATCATAGCTTTAACATAGCAACAGAGCGTAAAAGATCAACAATCTATTAATCATTTTTTGTATATACTTACTTTACCTGTTAATTTATCTTAATAAAACTGATTTTTTGTAACTGTCTCTAATGTGAAATCTTATTTTTCACCGATTGCAAATTATGATATTCGAGCTTGTTGACTATATTATATTACTGTGTCATGTGTGAATTAATGTGCAATCAGAGTGAATATGATTTAATCGGTACTTAAAAAATAAATACATATGACAATTTTAATTGATTTTTCATTAAGATGTTGTTTATGGATTGTGGTCGATTTCAAATCTAATTTGTATTTAGAATTTATTGTAACTTTGGTAATCTTTAAATATAAAGATTTCAGTTGATTTTTTTTCTTGTTTTAAATTAATAGTTTAGCTAAATTATTGAACATTAGTCGTAAAGTTTAGTTGCACATATATATTTAAGATTTAAATTTATCCTTGATAAAAATTTTTAAAATAATAGCGATAAATAATGTTGGTGAAATTTTTTTTTTTTTCCAAAATGTCGAAATTAATTTACATTTATCAAATCATGTGCAATAGGAGATAAATTAATTGAAATTGCATTTAAATTTGATAAATTATAATACATAAATTTTAATGATTTATATTATTGTGGTTGCAGTCACTTTATACGAAAAAGTATGGTAAAATTGCATTCCATTTATTTTGTAGACTGATAGATAAATAGAGTATACTTATCGCAAATTTAAATTGAAATATTGAAATATTGATCATTGTCAAGATTATTATCAGGATAATTTATACATGCATGTTTCTTTTCTAACAGAAGATATCCTTATAGATAATTCTGAATCCTAACCTTATTAACGAACAGATAAGCATTGTATCAAACTATTAATTAACTTTCTTATTATATGTAACAGAATAATATATAATCTGGAAGCAGTGATATTATTTGAGAAATGGTTTTATTTCCAAAACAAGAAATCAATTAAAATTTTTTTAAAACTCTAAATTACTTTAATTGGTGAATTCCATAAGCTAAGCGAGCTTTTTATACATTTAAACGAAAATGCTCAAAATTGCTTCTGCAATATTTTTGGCTCCTCTAATGACGATCGTAATATGATAAGTGCCGGTCATTTAAACGAGGTACTACACACGATTTTCAAGACTAAACTAAAAAATATATATTACTATGCTTCTATACAGCATTTGACTTAATAAATCATTTTAATTTAAAACAATTATTTAATTCCATTAAAATTATTTAACTAACCTCAACAAAATCGAAGAAATTTGACTGGACATTTAATTTTTTTATACATATACCTCGTACTGGTTTCGTGTCTAATTCCCCAAAAAAAAACAAGGAACAGACAAAACCAAAAAAACGTAATCATCATTTCAAGTCTGCAGATATGGAAAAAAAGTAGATGTGTTTATATACCCCAAAATTTATGGTCCATATAAATTATTTGTTTTTTGGGAAAAAGCAGGTGTTCTTATCCCAACTCAAATTTTTTGGTTAATATTTTAGTAAGATTAATAACGTTCTTACAAAGACTTTTCATAAAACCATAATTTACATTCATGTATTAAATAATTTTTGCAAATTAATCGTGCAGAAAATAAATAATTGAATTAAAAATTAAAAAATGAAATAAAATTATTAACTTAATTCATTTTTATTATTAGTCATCGATAATTGTAGCTTGAAATTATTCATTTGTAAAATTTTGAAGGTCAATGAACAAGGTTTACCTATACCTCTAACCAAACAAAAAGAAATTGAATTAAATAAATTAACAAAAAAACTGAGGAAAAAATATATAATTTTTTTCGGAAATATCTTATTACTTATTTCCGACAATAAATATTTTTTGGGATTTAAATTTTAATCAATTTACAATCTACTTTTAGTATTTTGTGTAATTCAAGAGTAAATTTACACAAAATTCATTATTAAAAATTCAATTATATTAAAATGTTTTACCAGTCTTTTAGTTCCACAAAATTAATGACAATAATGTAATAATAACACAATAATTGTAAATATTTCATCAACTTTTGATATATACTCGCGGTAATTAACATAAATTTGACCTAGAAATCTCAAAATATTAAAAAAAAAAAACTTGAATTGTAAGAAATATCTTCTGCAATAATCACTTTCGTTAATCATATAATTTTTCTCATAAATTTCATTTAGTTCAAGTCCACTATATACATAGAAGTGGTCTCTTTTGAGGTCGATTTATCGAGTACTTATGGGTAGCTCCTCATTTTTCTATATATAAACTATTTTTTACGTAAAAAAAGGGCGAATATGAATTAAATAATTGAAGTGAAAAAGCGAAACAAGTTTCTTATTTATGAGCTTACTTAGTTCATTTTTTACTAAATTTATTTAAAATTCAGTTTGATGGTCCTTGAACAGTGTAAATTATTGAAAAGGAGTTAAAAATTGTTTAATTACATTTTATAGATTAATATAACTTTTGTAGGTGATCCTGTATAGGAGTTATAAAGTCATTACATGCTTCTGGCAGATATTTATTTTGTGACACAGTCCTCTTATTTTATATTCCTTTCTTGTACATTTTCAATAATGTTCTCTGATTAATTTTGTTTAGTATTTCTATCCTATTTGTAAATATCGCCATCTACTGGACATACTCTTACATCAATTATTATCATTTGAAATCGTCAAGCTGGTCATATATTCAACGTATTAATAATTGGTCATTGAATTGCTATGAGGCGAATTGTCCGTAAATTCTAAAATTTGTTGTAATAAGTAACAAATTGTAAAAATGCTAAATAAACAGACTGACAGAAATATAATTAAAAAGACAATTTTTTAGTCGCTATAAATATCAAAAGAGAATAAAAAAGTAAGTACTTACTTCAATAATTTTTTTTGTTTGTTGTCAAATTTAAAAATTATATCAGAAAATTAAATTGTAAAACAAGAAAACTAAAAATTCTTACGAAATTTACTGTCTGGTGACCCTGCAAAAATGAAATCGAAATAATATAAATAAAAATTTAGTATAAAATACAAACAAAATGCAATGTTATAAGAGGGACATCATTCTGTGAAGGTTTCTGAGTTTATAAAGTATATTAAAACATACTCGTAGCATTAAAAAAAAATCTTGTTTTGTATCTTTTTTGTGGATTTGGATCAAATTAAAATGTCAGAATAATTTTTTTTTTAAATGAAATATATAAATTGAAATTATGATTTTGATTAAGTTAAAAGGAAGTTGGAAAAAAATTATAATTTAAATGATTGATATAATATAAATTTAATTCTGAAATTATAATTATTTTTTTTTTGTTGAAATTTATTAGCACTTAAGAATTTATTGCTAAAAGTTGAAAATATTTATCAGAGGAAAATATGTTTATTATGCAAGAATTTGTTATAACTGAAATTTTATGTTTTATGTTTTTTACGTAAATACATAATAATCTTTTACCTGCCCTTAAATTAAAAAAAACAATCGCAGCACCTGCTCAATCATCCGTTGACCCTTAGGGGTATTGAAAATAAAAGGGGCTTCTATCAAGTTATTTTTACTTTGTTTTGGTATTTCCGAAAACTAAATAATATTATACTATATGTACATAAGAACACGCTTAGCTTAAAAATTTAGATGTAAGAAATTTAAATTTTGATTAAGTTTTAATGGGACCAATAGTAGAGTTTCATTTATTTGCTTGTCAAAAGCCTGTTTATCGGTTACATCGTTTCAAAATCATTTGGAAAAACACAAAATTATCAGTTAATTTGGCCAGTTCTGCCCCAGACAGGGAAATTTACTATGAAAATGAAACTGGAGAGTATAGCAAAAGATATTTAAGATTTCCATCCCAAATCTATAATCAATTATTCGTCACCACTATTTTAGATGTCAATAATATCACTTCTTTGTGCATAGGGTAACTAAATCATATTTATCCTTTATAGATGGAATATCAACATTAATTTTGTTTATCTTTCTAATATCCTTTTAGTGCATTGTCTTGACCGTTAGCGAGCACATATACCTATATAAAGAAAAACGCACCGAGAGAGAGCGACGGTTAATAAAATTATTTGGTTTGGTATACGCGGGCTTGGTTGGCGTACGACTTTCAAAATATTCTTTATCATCGAAAAAACTACAAATATTTTTTTTTTGTTTATTTATAATTTATTTGATACAATTTTTGGAAGTTATATAAATATTTTTAGGACCAACAGATTAACCACGAAAAAAAACACCTGCTCTAATTTCTAAAGAAGACAAAAAAAAACATCAACAAAAAGTGCAAAACAGAAAAAAAACTACATGCTGGCTTGAGAGATGAAAGACACTTGAGAATTATTAAGAAAACGTGTGCGTAAGAGTATAATATATCAAATTTTTTTATTTATAGTCTTGTATATTTTTATATTTGGACATATCCTTCGAAGACAAGGATATGCTGTTGTATATAATTGCTATTAAGTTATTTTTAATGTTTGGGATCATTTACAATTTTTCTACTTGATTAGTTTAACGGCTGCTCTGTTACTATTGATAATGATTCTGTGTCGCGCAGATACGTTAACTTGTTGCATGCTTCCATTTTGGTGAAGAAAAAACAACGAATATTAAAGATATTTTATTTCCAGAAAATTAAAATTGGGCAGAAATATAATGTGTGTAATCCTCTTTAAAATTTCAGAAGCTTGGTGGTTATGGGCGTTTTCTGAAAGTCGACAGATTTTTATTTTATTGAATGATATTCCACCTGCTGCTGTCTCATGTGGATCAGATGAAAATTAGTTTGTAACGGTCAGTTTAAAATTTTTTGGGTAAAATATTACGAGATGATTATTATTCTGATATCTGGACTCTTAGAAGAAGATCAGTTTTTATTTAAAAATGATGAAAAGCTTATACTTACAGCTTAGAGAAATTCATTATTTGTAGAAATTTTTTTGAACTATTTCTAAGAGAAGAAACTTTTTTTGAACTATTTCTAAGAAAAGAAACTCGTTTCGGATTCGTTACTATATAATAAATTTTTCCAAATATTTGACAACTTTAAAACTTGAAACATAAAAATTATAAACTGCGATTATATTTATTGAATTATTTTCAGGGCGCGTCCTTACCGTAATATTATAATTTATTTACTATCAACAATTATTCATCCCGGGCGGTAAATATTTTTAAATAAAAAAATCCATTGCAGTTTAGTTTTTTTTTGCAGCTAAAAATGACACAAGTGCATTTTTTTAATTCAGTCACGATTTTTATGCCTTAAGGAATGAATGCAATTTATTAAATATTACATAAATGGTTTTTTAAATAATAATAAGTCCACACCTATTTATTAAATTAAATATCAGTTTTTGAGGTAAAAATTTTCATTTATATTTGTAGATGGACATTTAACGCGCTTCAGTGCAAAATATTTTACAAAATATTTTTGATAAGAAAAACTAACGAAAAATTATGATTATTTAAGAAAGTCGTTCTCTACAATATATGTAAAAAATTATGTAATCAAATAGTATGAGTTTAATTAAGAAAGGATAATGCTAAAATCATTTTGAAATTTGAAAATTTAATAGACTAGCCTTAAATCTTCCTTATACCTGCTTCACTGTTAATGATAATATTAATATTAATCGTCGGTTTGTTAAAATTTGATCTCGTTTCGTTGACTTTTTAGGTACAGTCTCGATTGAAGATCTAATTCGAAATTTTGACAGCAAATAAAACATGGCCCTCTGATAGTGTCAAAGTATACTTTACGAAATTTTATTGAAATTTGCTGACACTTTGATGATTAAATTTTGATTAGGGTTTCATTTCACACATTATTGAAGACAAGGCTTTTTTTTAAACACTTTGATCAATTTTCATGCTAAATCCACATAACATATCCTGAATCAAAGATCATTTATACACATAATGATTTTAGAGTTTTACCTGAGCCAAATTTAAATTAAATAAATTATTGTATTACCTTAAATCATTTATTATTGCGAAATTTTGTTTATGTTGTTTCCCTTTTCATAAGAAAAATATTTAACTATCAAATAAACTGTCACTCTCTGTCATCGTAAGTATTCACTTAATGTCATTTCCAAGTGTTCACAAAATTTCGTAATGCCAGCAAAATTTATTAATTTCGCAATATAATGTATATTAGCTATATAATGCTTTTATATTCACGCAATTTAGGGTGTTTGTGCATATAAATAACGCATTTTTATTTAACCAACAAAACCGCACCCAAAATAATATTTTTAATTTATATTTTATTAAAAGGAAAACAAAAAAATAATAAAATAAATTCTTTATTAATTTACCGCCGCCGCCATTCCTTTTTTTTTTTAAATATGTATACAATTTTTCTCAAGTCCTCAAAAATTGAAATATTTCACATTTATTTGTAATATTATTATATTATTACTATTAAATTGAAATTCATAAATAATTTTTTTTTTGCTGTTTGAAATTGTAAATAAAAAAAAATTAAATTAAATTTACTTCTTTTTTTTTTGAAACAACTTTTTCAAAAAAAATTTTTTGAATTGTGTAAAAAAATTGTTTGAAAAGACATTTCCTCATTTTCAAGTTAAATTATATATATTTAACTTTGGAGCAACAAAAAATCTCAATTGTACTAAGAATAGACCTATAAATGCAATTATAAAATTTCATAAAAAAAAAAATGTTTTAACTGCACGATAAGAAAAAACAAACTATATTGCACCAGAGCTAAAATTTATTATATACTATATAGAGCCCACTTAATTCGAGACACAATATTGTATGCAGTGTGACCATTATTACCATGTGAGTATTAAGTATAGAAATTGCGTAAATGAGTTTTTTTTGCGTAAGGTGATTGTACAATTTTACATTAGATTGTTTGTATAAAAGGAATGCCACTGGCTGCCGCCTGTCTAAATAACTTAATACTATAGCATAAAATATTTAATAACATTATTTTGTTATTATATATATATGAGATCTGCCAGTAGATAACTTTTTTTGGATAAAGTATAATTGTAAACATTTTATTTTGGGAATTTTAGTTAAATTATTTAATTAACTTATTAAGTGAATAAAGTAAGGACTGGACAGAATGGGTCATTCTGGCTGATGTGCAGATATTGGCTACTCGGGTTGTAAAAATGTCAAACAGAATTTTCTAGAAATAACTATTTCATATTTGCAATTATATCCTGTATCGCAATCTCTACCTCTGCCATTGGTCCTTTCGATAAATCACCATAATTTGACACTTCATTTCAAGCAATTATTTAAATTATTTTCCAAAGATTTGCCAAGAATATCATTTTCAAGTGAATTTTAACCTTATTGAAATCAAATAGTTGTCACTGAATTAATAAGTCAACGATGCTGATGGGCATCCTTACACCGTGCATAAAATTTAATATCCTCAGAATTTTCACAGTTGTTCTAAAGCTTTGTAATTCGTTACTTAGTTGAATTAGTTCGAAAGTATTCTTAACCTTTTAAAGAGTTCACTTTTATAGATTGGTAAATGCGACAAATTTGATTTGCAAAATTTATCGAAATTCACAAATTAGATTGTAATTTTACAGCGTCCTCAATCGGCAGCCGATAACTACACATTCTGTTCGACAATTTATTGCCAAAGTACAAAATTTAATACACGCAAACAGAAAGAACATAATTTTAATATGTTTCAACAAATTGCAAAGAAGAGGAGCCACCGTAATTATTCCTATAGCTGATTAATTGAAAAGCAAATAATTGCAATTTGAATTAAGCTTCTATATATATGCATTTATGTTTAAATGTTGAAAAATTGTATAATTTTCAATAATAATCATTAATTTTCAATTTACTCTCAATTATGTCTTTAAACATTATTTTTATATCAATTACTTTAAAATAGTTTTGTAGCTATAGTAATTTATGTTGTAAATTCGTTACTCTGACATTTCGCAAAGAAAAAATACAATCTATCACTTCATCTCTCGAAAGATATTTTTTCAGTTGCGGGTGAATAAATTATAAAAAAATTTTCTTCACAAAAAGCTGCGATCTAGACTCTTGTTGATTTTGTAATAAAATTTTCCAATTATATCTGAGTAAGAATTGAGTTGTTATTTCAACAGAGATTTTTCAAAAAATTATTTATTACAGTCATAGAAAGACTCCGTAATGAACGCGACCTTTGAAACCATTCACCTGTAATATTGATTATACAACACTGCTCCAACTCATTTCCTATCACATTTTTCTAAAATAATAGTTTAATCGTTTCAATTTTAGTATTTTATATACTTAAAATTTTTTTTTTGGGCGCGCATAACTATTTACTACACGCTATTTAACAACAGAAAATCGATAAATGATGAAAAATATCACGATTTGATTTAATTTTCATGTCATCGAGCTTAGCACTGGTGCATACAATATGTACCAGAATTTATGTATATGCAATAAGAGTTACAGACCCAAAGCTTAGACAAATTTTTATATTTGCCAGTTTATAGTGAAAAAATTAAATGTGCGCTTAAAAGCTTATGGATAATAAAATGTACTTTGATGAAAAAGATTAGAAAAATACAAATAATAATTATATTACCAATTTATGAAGGTGTTTTTTTTAAGTAAAAAAAAAAATCATATTTTTTTATTGGGTTGGCAAAGATTGTAAGGAAGTCAGGGACTATGAACATGAGAATTAACACGATATTAATCGGATGCCTTTTGTAATAATTCTCTGTTACTAGAAGTATTTTTTTTTAAATTAATTTTTATATGTTTTTAAAATTAGCAAAGGAAAATTTGTTGTAAATAATTGTTAGTATTGCAATAATTTTTTTTTCCTCGATAATATTAATTGTACATGGTTGCAAGTTGCAAGTTGCCTCTATGGTTTGGTTTAAATCGTGAATTAAGATAAATAATCTTTAATTTGAAATAATTTTTAATTATTTATTTAATAGTTAATTTTGTAATAATATACCAAATAATTACAATATAAATTTTTTTTTAAAGAAAATCTAATAATTTAAATTTAGTTTGAGTTTGATTAAGATGGAAATTTTGGCTGTTATGGAACTGCCGCACAAATGAACTAACTACAAAACAAATGAACTAAAGCCCAAAAAGAAATTCTATACAAATTTGGCATTTAAGCTTAAAGTAAGTGAACTAGACCCGAAAAAGCATTTTCGGGCTTTAGTTAATTTTAGATTTTTGGGCCTGGAGTAGTTTTTTTAAAAAAATTAGGTAAAGGAAACATTTCTCCTTCCAGAAAATTGAAATATTTATGTTTTATATTATGAAATTAAAGATTGAAATCTCTATTTTTAGAATCTGTATGATTGTTTAATTGTATCTTAAAAATTGAGTAAATTAGAGCATCTAGAAGGTAAATATAGAATTTATTAAACTTGATGGTATAACAATTCTTTCTGACAAAAAATGCATTTCAAAATTAATTTCGAATTTATTTTGACTGAAATTGTTGTTAAAAATTTTGTTACAATTTTTTTCTAAATTCAATTATTAAAATTTCAATAATAATCAACAACTAAAATATACAAACTTAACTAAAAAACCACATTTATAATAACATTTAAATAAAAATGTGATGATTGGTAATTATTTATATTATCGCATTTAAATTACAAAACATTATAAATAATAATATATACCCTAATTATTATTACAAAAGGCGGAACTAGGAAGCCTAAAGCGCATATTTAAAATTTATATAAAATTTCACACTTTTTAATATACCATAAACAATTTTAGTTAATGTATTTTATAAATGAAATTTAGTTAAAAATTATTGTACATAATTTTTACAAATATTGTGAAATTTCGAAAAGCATTTCATTGCCAAAAGTACGTATAATTACATTTTTGTCACAATACATAAATAAATTTTAATTCGACATTTTTTCCACCTTTTAAAAAAACAATATTAAAAACGCATGTAACTAAAAAAAAATGTTAAATAATATTTTTAATGTTCAAAAATTCAAGGTGAAGACCAAGAAATAAATTAAAAGAAAATAATAATAAAATTCAATGTTCCAAGATCATCAAAAAATATATATATAAAAAAAAAATAATGTTTCAAATGATTCAGGTGAACTGACCAACCTTGAAGTTTTTTTCCTTAGTTTAATAATTTTTTTTTTTGGCTTGTTAACTTTGATTTTATTTCTCTTTATGAAATGCAAGAATCGCCGTTGTCGTTGCTGTGCAGTCAAGGAAATAGATGAATAAAAGGTAGAATGTATATGTACACAATATTTTGTAATGCATGAGTTCATTTTGAATATCATATAAAAAGGTTCAGTAATTTTCTAAAAGATTTTGATTTACAGAAGAAAACTAAAGAAATTTTTAATATACCAATTTCGTGTTTGAATAAGAGCTTTGTGAACCAGACCTCACACAGGAAATTGTCGACACAAAAAAATATTATATGATAAATATTATTATTTTTATATAATTAGTTGAAATTATTAATTAACAGCATGAGTTGATTTGAGTCTTGAGACTATTTGATGATTAAAATTCAAGTGGTGTTTATGATAAAACTCTACTAATATTAGTAGTGACCTAACTCCACAAAAGTTTCAAGCAGAGCATGTAATATTTTGAACACTTAGCACAATCATTGATAGTCTACAATCTGATGAAGTGCATTAGGTTTCGGACTTGTTTTAAGAGGAAATCGATGCCCCCTTTCCAAAATCGTTCTAATTTGATTCAGTAATGTTAAAATTAAAATTTGTGAAAAATGCTGACACAAATGACTCACTATTAAGAGCCAATATCTTGTAGCAGTCGAATGTATCACTAAATAAATTAATTGCATAATAGAATATTAGGAAAATTTCAACGAAGCATAGCGCCTGTAGTCTCAATTAATCTGTTAATTCTCAGCCAGCGAAAATTTATTTGGTTTAGGTAAAATATGGTATAATTTTTTGAAATTCGGTCAGTATTTGTTGCATTTCAATTAAATTTTTTATAATATGCACAAAAATTTAAATTCATTTAATGTAATTAATAAATTCATAATCTTTTACAGAAAATTTCAATTCAAAATTAATTATAATCAATTAAATTAAATTTGATTTCCTAGTTTTTAAAATTATACTTTCAATTATCAAACCACCAATTTTTTTTAAGTCTGCGTTTTATTATAAATAATTATATTGTTGATTAACCTGTCAAGTGGTTAATCTTTATTTTTTATTAAACTAAAATCCAGGAAAACAAAATTTTATGCATTCAGTTATTTTCATGATTTAAATCTAGGAATTTCAAGTTTTCTATTTTGTATACCCCCATAATTTCTATTTCATTTAAATTTAATACAACTCAATAGTGTGATGTGACCTTAATATTTTGTTGGTTAACTATAAGAAAATTTCTCTTTAATGACATCATACTTGATGTACTCATTGGTTATGCTATACATAATGAGATCAAAACTCTTGAAAACATTATACAAAAATTATTTCTTAAGTAAAATAGTCCTTAAGTTGAAATTTTCTTTTAAAGATCGATGATATTTAAATTTCCTGTTTAGATTACTTCAAATATTTCAAAGTATACAGTAAACATGTATTTAGGTTAATGCAATGATAGAAATATATTATAGACAACTTGGAATTGTACCTGTTTTTGTGACAAAATTTCAATTTGAAAATTCTGTCATAAGTAATTAAGGATACAAGCACTTTAAAAAAATATATTTTTTGGGTGCAATTAGAATGATTTTCTTCGTTGAAGTTAATTCCAAGATTTTCAATATTTAACAAAAGTTTTGGTGACAAGAATTCATTACTTTTAAGTACCTAAAATTACAACCTAAAATCTAACCACAATTTTAAAACTAAATCAGATTTTCTTTAATTAATACATAAAAGAAATAAAAATTGTAATCAAATTCAAAGTGAAAACAGAGTAAGTGTTGAATAACAATTTGTGCTGTAATATCTATATCACAGCAATAATAGTTCAAATGCTCCATCAGATATTTAAATTATACTTTATACAAAACAAACTAAAAAATTACTTTATTCAGGAATCAATTCGAAAATTTATTTTCAATTTTTACTATTTTCCAGTTCGGAGTAACTTTTGTTGGTGACGGAATCAGATGATAAAAGTTACAATACAACAGTTTTCTTGTTGTTGTTGTTGTTGTCATGAACCAGGAAGTCTAACAAAATTGAAATTTATGAACTGCAAAGAAGAAAACTTTTTTTAGATATAAAGAGGAAAACTAATAAAATAGTTTTTTCAGTTTTGTAATAAATTTGACCTGAGATTATTTCACTTCTAATTTTTTTTTTGTGGGTAATGTGATTTTTCTATTATGTATTGTTGAACCTTTTATATATTTTTTTCGAGGAGTGGATTTGGATGGATCTATTTTAGAGACATAACAAAAACAAAAATTATATTAAAGATGTTCCCCCTGTTTTTTACATTTAATGTAGTGAGTGAAGACAATTATAAAAATTGATTCAAATAAATGAAAAGTCAATGAAACATTATGTAAAAAAAAAGAAAACTATTTAAAATGAGTTTAAAGTTATTTTTGAACTCGTTTATTTTTTAAATTTGGAAAAGTAATTTTAAATTATTGTAAAAGCATAACTTTAGGCATTATAGTAATTGGTTTGAGTCTTTGACTCAACATTTTTGTTATTTCAAAAATTCAGCAATAAAATTGGGTTGTTGTCTTAGATAATTATACTAATTTAATTTCATATATACAATACAAGCCCCAATGCTTGTATATTAGATATACTGCCTGTTTTTACTGATGGATCATTATTATATTCTTGAATTAGTTAAGTGGAGCTTTTGTACTGGTTTTATAAAATAAGTGGATTAAGTACTGGAATACTAACTAAACACTATTGAGATTTAGTTTAATATTTAATATTTAATAAAAAAATCGGTTTATAAGTGTAATACAATTTACAAATTACTTTAATATTTTATTGCTTATACAGAAATGTAAAGTAAAAACTAAACATTTTCCTAAATAGCAATTTCTCTAAATCCCTAAAATTAATTCCCGTAAGTTTTCCAAATATACTAATTTTCCTAGCGCCAGATATCGCTCATTTGGCAGCTACAACCCAACCGCAATAAACGATCTAAGCACAAAATGGATATAAATAACACCCGCATATACAACCAAGCCTAGTGATCAGAAGGATGAATGGAATTAAAATGGCGTGGCGCTATACCTTCGTCACTTATACCACCCATTTCATAATTTATAGAAATTGTAATTAAAATAATAAAGTAATATAATTAATGAAAAGTAATAAAAATTTGTACTAACCTTTGATTTCTTATACTTGTATTAAGGAAACTTCATTGCCGTAAATTAGTAATTCCAGAATATATCAATACAGAATACACTAAACACTGAAATTTAATATTATAAACACATCTATTAACATATTTTGAACACTATTTTAATTGATTGCCATATTTTTTAAAACAATTATGATTTTTTATTTATTTTACATTTTTATTATTTACAATTTGTCATTTTTCCCATAAAAAATTGAAAACACCTTTATTAATTTCCACCATATAAAAAGATTATAATCACAAGAGCCAAGAGGTTATGAACCGACATTAAAATAATTAAAATTATATAATTTAATATATTAAATTTCGATAAAAGTAAATTCAATTCCGATTAAATTTAAAAATCACAAAATCTACTGTAGTCAAAAATAAGAGTACAAAGTACAAACAACTTTTCATTGTGACGGCGGAAAAAAAACAAAGATGTCAAAAAAAAAAAATTCAACTAAATTAAATCACTTTTTTCACCTTCAAAATTTCTATTTACCGACAAAACAAGCACAAATTTTATGAAATTAATTAGTTAATTATACATTAAACACAAATTTCATTAATTTCAATTTATTTTTTACCCGTAATTTAATTAATTTATAAAAAAAAAACCCGAGAACACAAAAATCTATACGAATTTTTCCCAACGAACTGACAAACTGTCATATCTTTATATTACTTCATTATTTCTGGCGCGAAAATTTCCAATACAAGGACAATTTAAGCGAAATATTTTAAATACACAATGAAAATCTGAAATTTGACATAAGTAATACATGAAGTAAGAGTTCTTCGAAATGTTGTGAATTAGAAAAATAGTTTTTCCAATTAAATTAATTAAAATTATGGTTATTTTTGCGGTTTAAAGTGATTTTGTAAGTGTAAAAAGTAATTTATTGATTAAGGAAATATTGATTAGAGAAAATTTTATTGTTATTGTGCATTTTTTTGGTGAATTTTCGGATTTGCATTTTTGCTAAATTTAATTAGGATTGCAATGCTTATATATAAACTTAATCTATTATAAATTATGATTAATAGCCATAGTCTCTTTCTGAGATAATAATCATAATCGTTTTATAGTTGATAAAAGTGTTTTAAAATATTTGCAAAAAGTGACAAATTATAATGGAGACGTCAAAATTATAATATTTAGAAAAATTAATTATGCTTATAAAATTTGTAATTTCTTTAAATGAACAGCAAATCTTGATAAATAATGAATCGATATGGAATTAACTTACAAAATGTCATATAGGTAAGTGCAAATTTTCATTAATTTTTATTAACATATTTAAGAATTTCTCTACAAATCAAAATTAAAGTCAAATAATTCACATAATTCATTAAAGTATAATAAAAAGATTTTACCATACCAATGTAGAAAAATTGATTATTAGACAAACTGCATAATTAGGAACATTGATTTTATAGTGGAACATTGATTTTATAGTTTTATAGTGATTTTATAGCAATTGTCATTAGGAAAATTGTTTCAGAGAAATTGATTTTAGCGGAATCCGTAAAATATATCATTACTTAAGTAATATTTAATTAATCTGTAACTATTTATACACTTTCAACATTTTATTTCAACATTTTCTACATTTTCACATTCAACAATTCAAAATTTCTCTAACAGAGTTTTTTTTTATATCATTTCTTTCTTGTGTGATAAAAAATGTAAGAGAAAATTGTTGAAAGAAAATGTTGAATGTGAAAAAGTCATCTAAAAATTATGAATTAATCTTCTGATTTCGATATTAAAGTCATTGGTATACAAAGATATTCAACCATATATATACCCACAATAATTTTAAAATACATAGTAAAATAGTCCTTTTTCATATTTATGTATTTTCTCTCAAAATATTTCTCTACTACTAGCAAAAAATTTAAGCTTTCCCCTAACAAAAAACAAAAAGCTTTTGATATTTAAATAAATTTTATAATCTGTAAAATAAACGAACAAACGTTTTTAGCCCCAAAAGGGAGATTTTTTTTGTATTTCATTTTTATGAGAATATTTTTATATTTCTTTAGTCCTTGAGAGTAACGCATTTAAAACGGACGTGAAATATTTTCAATTAAAATTTTCTTCTATATAGAAATATGTATATAATTAAGTAAGTTTTATAGTGCGGTAAATAACGCATAGATATTATTATGTACATACATAAATGATAGATACTCTTAAATGTGTTTTCGCTTATAAAAAAAAAATTATATTTTTTTAGAGTGTGAAAATTTTAATAACAAAATAAAAACAACAACAATATTTTTTTTTTCTAAAAATAATGAATAATTTTTCATTAAGGAAATGAAAATGTGAAAAACTCTTATATTACATTGTTAAAAATCGATAATATACAAATATATAAATTCATTCATAGATTCTGAATGATTGTAAAATTAAATGTGAATAAATCTAATTAAATATGCTTTATTTTTGTTTAATATTCAATTATAGTAAATTTTACAAATCATTTTTTGTTTTTTTGTAAATGTAGGTACATCCTTTTTTAGTTTCAATCAATTTTACTCTATTTAAACGAAAATAGTAAAAAATTATAAAACTAATAACTAAAAATGTAAAGTGAATTATTATACTTTTTTTCCCAGGAACCACAAAATTTTGTATAACGTGCGCATTTTTTTTTTGCCTTTATAATATATAAATATACGTATTTTTTACTATAATATTTTGTCCTGCGGCAAAAAAATACCAAAAAAAAAATAATATCCTATAAATAAAAGGAAATAACCTAAAAATATAAAGGGAAAAAGAAGAGTAAAAATTCCGATAGTGTTACATATATATTTGAAAATAAACTAAACTAAGAAAAAATTTGTGCTATATAATCGAGGGGAGTTGGGTATATATACGTAAATTTATTCGGAAAAAACGGATGACAGCTGAAAATAAAAATATAACTATACTATATCAACCATATCATATGTTTAATAGAGGATAAAGTAATATTATAGTGTGTGTATACGTTTTCATTTGACATAGTCCCAGAAAATGTCATAAAAATTTTCTTTAATGTGTATGTGTGTATAGGGAAAATAATATAAATATCCTCTTTTCTTTATCAACTCCTTCAGTTTTAGCTCTTTTGTTGTAACGTTAATCGGTAATTTGTGTTCATTATATTATATACCATATATATTTTTTTTCTTCCTTTCTGATAATTTTTCTAAACATGTATTAGTTTATTATTTCCGTTTTTATGTGTGTATGATAAAAAAACGTGGAATTGACATTAAATAAAAATAATTTTTTTTTTTGCTTTTTTCAAAAAGGATCAACGGTGTAGGAGAGAAATTAAACATTAAAAGAAAGAAATTAGAATAATAATAAAAAAATTATTATAAATCAGGATTTTTGTTGTTGTTGTTGTTGTTGTTGTTGTTGTTGTCAGTATTTTCCTTACAAAAAGGGAAAAGTTTTTAATAATTTATTTCAATGTTACATTAACAAAAAAAAAAAAATATGATTTACAGTTAAAGGATATAATTATATATTCGGTATGAAAAAAGGAAAGTTCGTAAATTTAAGTATTATTTTTCTTCTTTAATGTTTTTTTTTTCTTCCATTATTGAGCAAATAAAACAGAAAATAAAAATAGTAATTTTCTAAATAAATAATTTGTGACACACGTTATACGTTTTTCAATTTGTTTTGTTGTATATAAAGAATAAGGATAATCAAGGAAATTGTTATAAGTTATATGTCAGAAATATAAATCACTGTGATTATTTAAAAATTGATTTTTTATGAATTTCAAATGTAAAATGTAAGTAAACCATCAGAGAGTTAAATTTTAAATTGAAATAAATTTTACAAAATTTCAAATTGATTCAAATTGAATATGACCTAAATTTAAAGTTTATTAGAAAAAGAAGTCAAATAATATTATTTATATTGTAGTTAATTTTGGTATTTAAAACGAATTATTTGTCTACACATGCAATTATAGTTTGCACGAAAATAATTTTTTGGTTTGCACGCAAACAATAATTCGATATTGCGTGGCGGCTTCATTCCGAACATTAAATTTATACGCAAAAGTCTAAAAAGGATTTCAACTTTTATAATTAATTTCCAAGTTATATAAAATTGATTTTCTATTAATTTCTAAAGAATATTACATAGCTATAGCAGGTGTTTAATTTGTCCCGTGTGTCACAGATCCTAGAATATTCTATTCTACATCGTCTATTAAAATATCGTAGTTTTGTGGGACACGTAAAACTATTAAAGTTGACTTAATTCCATTTTTAAGATTTTTAAAGCTTATAAGTCATCACAAAAATCATAGACTTTAATCCGAAGTCTCCTGCTCATCCGAACAAAATCGGCACTTAGACTTACAACAATTTTTCATTTGATAATTCATCTCATTTCATAGCTAATACATCTAAAATCATATTCTTCTCGGCATTAGAGTTACTTTATTGTTTCGAAGCCAGAATTAATTTTAGAGCATTTCAAATTCGGAAATTATCGTTTGTAAAATAAAATTTAATTGCCAAATGTTCATATAGAAATGCAATTGTCAGGATTTTATGCGATTAATTTTGTTTAAAAGAATATTACACTCAATAAATTTAAAAGTAATTTAACAGTTTTATTTAACAGGCTTCCCTGTTACTGTCTCTCCAAATCACAATAAATTTTATATAACAAAAAATTATGTAAGTGCAAAAAATTTTTATAACCAAAACAAATTAATTGGCTTGAAAAAAATGAAAAGTTTTAAATGAAAATTTTCTAATGAAAATTTGTCATAAATTTATAATAAAAAATTTTCTTCATTTTCCAAAAAGTTGCAAAATAATTAAAAAAAAAATAAATAATTTTCTTTGGAAAGTTTTTACTTTTTTATTATAAGGATTCTTTATCAAGCAGTAAAAAACAACACATAAAAATATTATTCCAAAGTTCTTTGTACATTTTGTAAAAATTTTATAATTGTTGCATAATAATTTCAATCCTTGGGTGTTTGTAAGTATTTACGACCTTAGTAACCAATAAGATGAAATAATATAATAAATACATAATAAAAATATATATATATATATATGAGAAAATATTAAAATTTTATTACATTTTCGAAAAAACTTTTTCCCAAGGACTTGTTGAAAAAAGTATAATTTCAATTCTTATAAAAAAATTATTATTTATGGTATATTCTTTATCGTAAAAATTTTACAGTCTTAAAACTCATTCGAAAATTTAAATTTATATACAATCTATGTAACTCATATTATAATATATGTATGTAAAACTTGAAACTTTTTAGAACAGTTTTAATACCCTAAAGGGTGAAGTGGGAGATTATATAAAGTATAGAAAACCTTGAATTTTTGTTTAATTTCCGTTCCTGTTGAGATGCAATATTTAAAAAAAAAGAAAATGAAAATTATTTGTTATTATCGTTTGCAAAAGAAAACCGAGTTTATTCCAAGAAATTATTTTAACAGAATAAAAAAAAGGATAACATATTTTCTATAATCCTTGTAAATAATTTTTTCAGTTTTAAATTTCTTGAAATTTTACAAAAAACTATATTGAAAATTATATTTTCCAAAAAAAAAAAGGACATTATTTTTAACTGAATTTTTTTTTATGGAACGTTACCTTGCCCAGCAATTTTGGTCATGTTTGCCACTAGCAAAAACAAAACAAACCTAAATCATGCTTTTTTGTTTGTTTGTTCTAACAAACAAACAAAAAACGATCCTTAATTTAAAAACTCTCCAGTGTAGGATAATTTTACTTAACCAAAATATGATGTACACAATTTTCTAAAGTCTAGATATGATGGTTCCCTGAGGAGCCATCAATCAAAATTATAACAGAACAAATAAAGCTCATAAGAAAGGAAAAAAAAAATGAAATTATTATTAAACAGAAAAGATTTTTTGTTAAAAAAAAAAAAACAAGAATTTTTGTATTTAAATTTTTTTTTTATTAAAACAGTTTTAAGGACGTCAGCTTTTTTTTTATTTTTATTTTTTCGATGCTCAAGAGATTTAACAATATATAAATTATAAAATATGAAATATTCACTTGTTTACCAAAAAAAAATATATAAATAAATATTTATTTATATTTGAATTTGAAAAATTACGAAAAGAGGATAATAATAATTTGTAAATTTTAGCAAATATTTTGAAGTGTATGGAGAGCTTTACTGATTAATTGAAAAAGGACATTGTTTACCATTTAGCAAAAATGCCTAAATACGTTTTATATGTTTCTAAATATATTTTATACGCAATGTGATGTAAAGATTAAAATGTCGCCAGTCAAAAAGTCGAGAAATACAATCAAATTTTTAATGTAATTAAAGGCATGCGTTGATCAAGGACAGTGTATCATGTCTTTGGAGGACAGAGTCCTTATATCACTTTATGAGGTTTTTTTTTATTGTATTAAGTTCAGATTTAAAAATGTTAATTGACATAAATGTTCTAATTTTAATACATTAATATTGTACAATAATTCAATTCAATGCGTCATCTTGCAAATAAGTTATTAAACAGAATTTGTAGTAATGTTTCTGTCTGTGGTGTATATTATTTTGGGCTGAAATATTTCCAGGAAAACCATGGCAGCAGGTTGTACTTGAATCAGATTTGTAACAACATATTTTTCAAAATGTAAAATTTCATTTGTTAAATCACATAATTGATATAGAAGTCATCTTCCAATGACAAATCGATGTTAGTATAATAATCAGGACATTATAAATTATATAAATTTTTGATTAATATAATTGATTTTTCATTAATATAATTGATTTAAGGATATTCTATAGAAAACAGTAATTTGAAAATACACAATAAAAAATGATCTACATAATTATGAAATAAATTTATATCATAAAAGCTTTAATGATACCATCAAAATCGACACACTTTCTGTCACACACGACGAATATATAATTGAAAAATATTTTCATTATTAAATTTTGTAAATTTGTTTTTTAAAATGAAAATATGGATTGAAAACTTTTATAATCCCAATTATAATTAACAATTTGTTTAATTAATTTAATTAATTGTTCGTCCTTTTTTTTTCTATAATAATTTTCAATATATTCAAAAATTTAATTCATTTGGAAAATTGCTATATACATAAATTAAAATTATAATTATTGCAATTTAAGTTCAATCTATCTATTTTGAGAGTATATATGTATATGAAAAATTTTCCATTTTCCATTTAAAAAATTTGTGTTATATAAACAAAATTATATAATAAAATTACAAGTAAAATTATTTATTTTACTTTTCCTGTGTTAGCTTTTTAAGTTCCTGTATTTAGCAAATTGAAAGTTTAATAAGGAATTTTTTTTTACAATCATTTCCATTTTGCCACTTAAGTTTTTCCGTTTTTGGTTGTAAAATCTTTTTTTTTTGTTCATTGCGATTAGAATTTTATATTTCTTCTTTTTTTTTACCTCTGGAAAAAATCATTTTTATTTATTTTCTTGGTGTATATGAAAGAATTTTCACAAGAAAAACATTAATATTTAAAAAGGAAAATTTATATTTTATTTAAAATACGAGAAGCACGCGTGAAAGAAAAAAAAACTAAAATTTTGATGTAGATTTCCAGATTTAAGGAATTATATTATATAAGGATTTTACATTTTTAAAGACAAAATTTCCATTTGGAACGATTAACAAATTTTTGCTTGTTTTTCTGCTTCTTCTTTAAATATAATAATTTCCACTGTTCATTTAAGCGCACAAGAAAAATATTTTATCAGTTGAAAAAACAACACTGGCGCGGCGCGGCGCGTTGAGAAAAATGAAGAAAATTTATTTATAAAAATATTTTAAAAGATTTAAATTTTAATGATTTGTAAAAAAAATAAAATAATTATGGTTATAATTTGGAGGAAATTAAAGTGAATTAATGTGAAATTAGTTGGATAAGTCGAAAAGGAATTAAGTATAAAATGTTTCATATAAATATAAACCAAAAATATTTTATATTTTCGAAGATTATGAAAATAATAAAATCTTTAATTTACTTCTAGGTCAATCGGATTAAATTTTGTAAAAATAAGCGAATATTTCACTTTAATATTTATTTTACTATTAGTTACCCAATGGCGTTCATTACCTGGACTAATAATTTTCATTTGTCCCCAAAATTAGACCACAAAAATTTAGCAAGAAAATGTAGAAAAATATTAAATAATTAATGAAATATTTTAGATGGTTACGATAATTTGCCAAAAAATAATGTTTAAAAAGAGTGACGGAATTCTATTAAAATCAATGCTTTTTTCCTTGTCTACTAGGTGGCACTACTGGTGAAAAGTACTTTTAATAGAAAAATACTTAATAGACATTTCTATAATTTCAATTAGACTGTGAACAGGGAATTACAATAAAAGTATTATTCTATATTTAACTGTCATCACATCATATTCAATAAAAGCCCACAATTATGTTGTTAAAATTTCTGCCAACTTTTCTGTAGGTGTAGGTGGTATAAATGATTGATGAATAATTGATTGATATTGAAATCTAAAAAAGTTTCTTCTGCGAAAATCTCATCAATTTGTGTTTCTTCAGAAATTTGAATAATCATCGGTCATTTATTTACAAACTGAAACCAAAATAATTGAACAAAAAAATTATTTATGGAAATTTTTAATAATTTTTGAAAATTTAATTAAAATTTTACTTGAGTTTTTAATAATTATTTTTGTAGAAAATTATTTAAATATAATTTTCAGTAATTTTACAAAAAAAAAAAATTAAAACACAAAAATCTTGAGTACATATTTTTGTGATATTAAAAAAATAAAACTCAAGTAAAACACGTTTTCTACATTAAAATTTTCTTTTAAAATAATAATAATAAGCAATAAACATAATTTAATTAAATCAAAAAAAGCGTATTATATATATACTTAAAAATGTCCTTAATTATCGAACAACTTTTTATATAAGGAAGAAATTTTAATTTCAGTAAATAAGGATTCTTTTTTTTTTTTGTGTGGTACAATAAACAAAATTATTATGAAAATTTATAATTTCAATTTTTCGTGTTTTATTTGAATATTGAGTTAATTAAAAAGCTATTCATAATGAAATTTTATATTTATAATATCAAAGGAAAATTTGTTGTGTTTATTAGCTTACAAAAATGTCCTCAGAAAAAGTTTTAATTGTTACCATAAATTATGACCACAATTAAATGGTTTTTTCGTCTTTTATTTTCTGTGTTATTTTGAAAGAATTGAATAAATTTCTATAAGGGAAAAATAATAAAGAAAATAATAAATTAACTTAATTAATCAATTTGAGAAGATTTTGTAGAAATTAACACAAGGAAATATATTTATAGAAAATTGAAATAAATTAAGATTTCTGGGAAGAACTTTTTTATTTTTTTGATGGTCACTAATTTAATAGTTTGGTCTTTTTTATTTAATGACTGTTAATTCTTTAATTCTTTTTATTTTGGGGTGAAGGGAACAGAGATATTGTTAAATTTATTATATGATGGTATTAAAGTGGAGGAATTTACGAACTTTGAATGCTTTCTATATGGAAACTTTAGTATAGCTGAACAGAATGTGCTGCGTTTGTCTTCAAATTTATAGACAAAGAACAACTACCGAACAGGCAACTTAATTTCCTGTTAAATTGTAATAAATGCCGACCAAAATCTTGAAAAGTCTGATTTGGAATTCTTCGTTTTCAATCATTACGACATTTAAATTATTTCTTTGTTTTTCTAAGTTATATTTTGAATACGTTTTCTTATAAGTTTAATTTGTGATCGAAATTGATTTGTTAACAGATAGTATAAAATTTAAATATATAATCTAGATCTAGAGTCCCGAATAAAGGAACCAAATTTCAAGTTTTCTGTCAAAGAATTCTAATTACTTAATATAAACGATGAAATTAATTTTATTTTCGACGGAAACGGAAACCCTAAAGATAAATCATAATAATTAGCAACTATTTGAAATATGTAAACCAAAATTAAAAAGCTATTCAAATTTCATTACTTTAAAGAACGAACTAATTTTCAAATAATTTGAATAAATTTTAATTCTTTAAATTTTTCCAATTATCTTGGAAATAAAATTGAAATAATTTTTTAATTAAAATGAATTTATCTTTTACTAAACTAAATAATGAAAATCTAATAAGGTTCCAAGATCCTTGACGATTTTTTTTTTAAATTAAGACGAAAACTATGTATTAAAATGTCAATGCGAATTTATGAACCAAATATATTTAAATTTATATTTTACTCTACATTGAATTTATTTACAGATTATCCTTTTTCCCAATATACAAATCTATAACTATAATGTCCTTTTCTAGAAATACTCTTTTTTGCAATTTGATTTACTCAAAATTTATCAGTTTTCTCTTAATAAAAGCTTTGAATCCTGCACAAAAAAAAATCATATAATACGCAAAAATTTCTGCAAATTGTTGTGAAAAAGCTTTTAAGGATAGTAGTAAATTAGTATTCAAATAGTGTTTGTATACGCAAAATATTCTTGCAAAAAATTTTTTCTATTTAGTTATTGAGTACACTAGCTGGAAAGCTGGTCAGAATTTCTCCGATTTAAAATAAAATTTGAAAAATTAACATCGTTTTTCTTCTTTTATTTTTTTTTTTTAAATATATACTTCGCGCTCATTAAGGATAATTATATTATTTCTGTTGTATTTAGTGTTTGGATTTATGTAAATTATAATGTGTATACGATTTGAACGAAATTTTCTCTAAAGGTGGTAAACTGAGCATAAATTATGTGACCGATTTTTTTTCATATTTATTTTTGATTTAATTAAAGGATCGCCAAATATTGTGTAAGGATAAATATTTAACATATATATAAAATCTTAAATAAATATTATATTGATCCTTTTTCACATTTTATGTGTATAGTAAATTTTGTGAAAAAAATAGTTTTATTGATGAATTTAGTGGAAATTGTGGAGGATTTTTAATCCAATTCTCATTTTATAATAATTTTATTTTATTTTTTTTTTGTGTTCGGTGATGTGAAAAGGAAAAGGATATAAAGATAACATAAAAAAAAAATTCTTTATATCCTAATAACTTTTGTTTTTTTTTTTGTGTGTGTATTAGTTGTCATTGTTTACAGATAGTTTCGATATTATATATATAAAAAAAATTGAATGGTTTTTCTTGTTATTGAAATCATTTTAAGGAAAAGTAAAATGAAATGAAAAGATTTATTGACCGATAAAGGATAATACCATATTTTATTCGATTTTATGGATGAAATTTTTTTTAAAGATTTTATAATTTTTCGTGTATAGTAATTAAATTATGGTTGTAAACATATTTCGTATAGAAAATGGGAAAAATAAATGATAAATTATAATCATGTAAATATTTTGATAAAAAATCGACATTTTATTATCAATATTTAAATGAAATTTGTAGAAATTAATGAGTGATTTAAAGTTGATTGGTTGAAAAATCTGTGACGCATGAGTTAGTTGCATCTCACAAAAAGAAATTGAAAATCTGCCTGATCCATAACTGAATTTTCTGTCGAAATGTCCATAGCCGTTTTTTGTCGCGTGTAAAAATCCTGGTTAGGAGACAAGAAGTCAAAATAATGTAAACCCTGTAAATTCGTGAAAATTCAATCGAAACTTGAACATTTCGTAAATTAGCGAATTCATGCGCCTAGGCCTACCTTTTAAAGGTTCTATTGCAATTTGGGTCCTACTAGGACCTACTAGAATTGAATTAACGACCTCATGTAACGTGGTATAGTACACTACAATCTAACCCACAGCATAAAGTCCATAATGTCCTTCAATTGTAAAGTTAAGGACGTTAAATATTACGAAGCTTATTAACTTTAGATGTAATTGAGGGGAGCTTTAGGGTAGCTGTAATTAATTTCTCACCTTTTTTCCTGCAAAATTTAATCAAATTTAAACAATTTGTATTAAATTAATTAGGTCAGTAATTCTGGTATCCAGCAAAGTCAATGTCCTTATTTTGTTTCGGAAAATATTGTAAATAATCTTGAAAGAAATTAATTTACATAAAATATGTTTTACGCAGAATTAGTTAGACTACTTATAGGTACATTAGTTATAATGATTTTTCTAAGAGTTGAATTCAATGAAATTTAAAATTGCACATTAAACATATTTTTCTTGAAATATATATTTATAGTATTTGCAATCAATTTCACTTCTGACACAAAATATTTCATTTTTTTATTTTATACTTTCGCATCTCATATTGTAAAATGAATAAATCTTATTATTCTTACACTGGAAATTTTTTCTTCTATTTGAAATTCCTTCGAAGATCCTTAATAATCTTTTTGTATAATTTTTCCCAAAATGCTTACATGGATGCAAAGAAACTGGAAAATTCGTTTAATGTTCTGTAAGATTCTGTATATTTTTTTTGCGTTATGTTGTGTTGTCTGTTTCAATTTAACCAATTTTTGCTTTTTTTTTTTATTAAGGCTTCAGTTATTTTTGAAATTATATTTTTTAACATAAAAATTTCATAATAAAAAAGCATTAAACATAACCATATATGTATATGTATGTATGTTGAAGAAAAACAGAAACAGCAGAATAAGCAGAATAAAAAACAAAGTCCTTACACATATTGCGAAGGATATATTTGAATTTTAAAAATGAAGTGGAAATATTGAAGTACATTTTTTTGGTGTTGTTGTATCCCCGTAATGTTTCAATAACATTAAAGGAGGAAAAAAATATAATTTCATTTTTTTAATATTATTATTATTTCAAAGGAAAAAAAAGTACGAAAAAAAGGATAATTTGTGTAATAAATTGATATACATTTGAAATGTTTATTTTTATATTAAATTCAATTTTTCAAAATTTAGCTTTTAGATTAAGTTTACAAAAGAGATTAAGAATGATTTTTTAGTCCATATGGAAAAAAAATTTACCATATGGAAATGTAGAAAAACCTACGCATCTGTGGATTCTACACGACTTTAGGATGGTTTTTGGGAAGATATTAGCTATCTAAATTCTGGGAAATTATTTGTTTTTTAATATCGTGCGCAAATGAAAAAGTTAAATCAATTTTTGTTAAATTAAATCGGTAATGAATGTGTTAAGCGCTGGTGGCTTAATAGTGTTTAGTGGAACTATGCTGCGGTGCATGATGTCTTGAGTTCAATTAGCAGCCTCGGCATGGATGTCGTTCGGAGTTTACTTAATTTTAAATGATTACCAGTAATAAAATATACAGCAATGTTAATTTTAATTGCTAGCGTTCGACTCCAATTGCTGACGACAAGAATTAACTCGCACTACAAAGCCATTATACCTTCTAAAACGTTTTAGTGGGCCACCTTAAACATTTACAAAACTTTAATTCATGTAAAATTTCAGTAGACAAATTAAAAAAAAAAACGAAAAAACTAATCTATAGATTTCAGATTTTAATATCCTAAAAAAATATTTTCAATATCCTTACAACACTAAAATTTTATTACACAATTATTTTTTTCTTACTATTACATTTTTCTCTTTATTGTTATGGCAATTTTCTTACTGATTTTTCAAAGCGTAAATTTCAGGATATAAAATTTATCCTTGGACAAGAAAAAAAGAAAATTTGTATATAAAAAACATAGGTAAAAAAAAAAACCTTTATTATTATTTTTAAATAACATAAATTTAAATATAAATTAACTGTGTCGCGGCGCTTTAGATTAGAATATCATAAATGAGATTTTTATGTTAATTTTGTGTTATAAAAAAATTTTTTTTTTTCTAAATTTAGATAAAATAATAGGTTTTTTTCTTCTACTCCATTTTATGTTAATATCAAAATAGTTTAATTGGTTTTTATCTTATGGTATATAAATTTTTCTAGATACTAAAAAATTTGTATAATAATTATTTTTTATATACACTTTTATATATCCAATTTCGGTGTAATATTTTATGGAAATTAAAATTAAATCTACTGGAATTTAATATGAAATTTTGTACATCAGACATATAAAAAAAAGTTGATCGAATTTGATATAGTTAAATTATAAATATAAATGGAAATTCAACAGTTTTTCATATATGATTTGCCCATTAATAATGAAACTCTTCATTTGCCATTTAATAAATTCTACAAAAATGACACTATAAAAGTTTATGAAACAAAATCAAATTTTGTTAGAATTTTATTAGATTGTATAAATAATACCAAATTGTTTTCGCTATATAATAAAAGTTTCAATTTGTTTTAATTATTGCTGGGAATTTTTGGTCAAATAAAATTTATTAACACAATAATTTTTGATGAATTTATTTAGTTTATAAATGGAATTTGTGGAAAATCAATAAAATTAATTGATAAAATGAAAGAGTTTTACGTTTTAGAAAAGTCTTATGAGTATAAATAAATTATTTGTTAAATGGTGTAACAAAATTAAATGAAAAATTGATTTAATTATAACAATTTGGTTTTTTTCAAATTAATTAAAATTTGAGTTTTTTGAAGTTTAACAGCTCGTATTTGAATTTAAGAAAATCGAATTTTGTGACAAAAATGCTTTTATAACACAAAATTCTCTTTTGGGTTAATAGACAAATTAATTTTTTTTAGTAAAATTTTAATATTCCTTAACTTTTAAAATATAAATTTTGTGATAGTAGATATGAAAGGAATATTTTTATGTATATATATCCTAAAAAACAGTCAATTAATCATAAAGATTTTAAAAAAGATAAATGTAAATAGTTTTCTTTAATTCCTTTAGCTTATATGTAAAGTCAAATTTTATTCATAGTTAATTTCTCAGTTTAGTCAATTAAGCAAATTTTGCAATAAAAAATGAAATTCAAAATTGGCTATATCAAAAATATCCTTTAATGAAAGAATATTTAGTTGAAGAACAATTTGAAAGTTTTCATTTACATAAATCTTTAGTTTTTTTTTATACACAATTTTCACTGGAAAATATTTCATAAAAGTTATTTATAAATATACTAAACCCTTTCTACATGTGTAGTCATAATTACTGAATTTTGATTATAAACACATATCTAGGATACATAAAGCACATAAACAGAAAAAAAAACTTCTTTTAATGACTCTCCAAAAAAAAAATGAAAAGAAATCCAAACAAATTTTCCTTAAAGATAATCAGTTTTCCTTTTATCCTTTATATATATGTATATATTTTTTTACTACTTGATTTCTTTCTGCCTTTATTTGATTTAGATTTTCTATATATGTAATTTATACATATATATATTTTATTTAATTAAATAATTATGTTGATATGTAAATATTTATAATATAAATTTTATATAAATATAATCATGAAATCGTACGAGTATTATATAAGTAAAGTATAATCCTTATCATATCTTCTCTATTATAATATTTGCATTAATGAAGTAAAAGAATCTTATAGTTATTATCAAAATAGAATTATTATTTTCAGTTTTTATGGTTATAGACGATGAAATTTTTGTATAATATAAGTAAATATTTCTTCTTCTTCTTATTTGTATATATTTGAACAATTAATTACTAAAAATCCTTTAGAGTAAATGATTCTTAAATAAAATGTATCCTAATCCTTCTTTAGTTTTTGGATATACACAAAATGAAATGGGAAAGTCAATAATATATTTTCGTTAAGGAAAGGGTTAAATAATCTGTTTAATATAATTTTAAATTATTTTCCATTACGGATAGAAAAATGTGTCGGTTTTTTAAAGAGGAATTTTCAATTTATACAAAAAGGATATTTAGTTGATTTTCCATTAAATACAAGGGCATTTAGGCTTCTGCCTTGCGCAAATTTTCTATCAACTTTCGAAATTTGCAGATATTTTTAGTATCCTAACATTCGTCATTATGCAATTTTCATATTATATAGAGTCTATAGAGTCTTCCATTTATCTTTTCATCCATTTTTTGTAAGGGAAATTTTAAAAAATTGATGCAATTTCAAAGCTGTCATTTCTTTCAAACTTTGAGGAGTCATTTAAAAACACTTCCAAAAACTATGTGAACTTGATTTTCAGACTTGCTGGACAATTTATACCCAATAATTGAAAAAAAAAGTATCAATGTTATAAGATAACTACTTAATACAGAGGGCAGATGTAGTATTATCAAAGTCAGATTGTTATCTAAATGATTTAAATCCTACAAAATAATTCTTTGTTTTATTCTTCAAAATCATTATCTCTCTAACGTATCTCTAATGAATATTTTTTATTGCATTTAAATGTATAGTAAAATAGCTGTTAGTCCCCCATTTCCATTACCACCCATTATTGACATTAAACTTATTAAATTCTAAAAATAGTAATATTGTTTCTGTATTTATAATTAATGGTTTTTCATCGCGTATTCTCTTATAGAAAAATAGCACTTAGAACACATTATACACAACATAAAAAAGTCTAAATACTAAAAGGATATTTTTATAACTATATAAGTAATAAATTTACTTATTATGGTCCTGTTATGACAGAATCTATAAAGAATGTTTATAGTTTGGTGTAACATAAATTACACATCATAAAAATGAAAAATAATATAAAAAATTATTCGTAAAATTGCAAAAAAGAAAAAGAAAATGAAGAAAATTTTTACAAAGATTAATTAATAATTGATCAGGTTCAGTAAATCAATTACTAAGTAATCTTGGAAAGGTCTTAATTTAGGTTAATTACATCATCTCGGAAATAAAAAATAAAATTTATATTGAAAGATTAATTTTGTTTTGGTGGGCTTTTATTCTTATAATAGGGAAAGAAAGAAATGATTATACAATTTACAATTAGGTACTAGCGAGAGTTTGGCATATTACGATCATGATAATCTTAAATTGCAAATGAATGTGTCATATTCAGGACATTTCTTATGTCCATCATTTAACTGGGGCTTACATATATTTCATAATTTCAAACTCTATTACTAGATTTCATAAATGACTTTTGGAAGTGAGTCATTTGTTGTTCACTACAATTTTTTCCAGTTGTAAAATTTCTGTTTATATTTTATTGTTACTGATAAAAATTTGAGGAGTAATCTTAGAACGAAATTGATTCATGGGCCAAGAATTGCAAACCAAACCTCATTCCACCCTCCAAGCTCTATAACGTAAACTTGTAATTATTATAATTAATCCAGACACGACATTAACCGAACACATCCCTGTTTTTCTTTTATTATATAATTGAAATTCAAATTTTCTTAATTGCCTCTACTATACTACTAATTCTAATTACTATTCGACTTTTAATCATTATTCATCATGATAATAGTATATGAAAAATATTTAGATACCATTAATATAACTATAATTTTATTTTCAAGGATATACATCTACAAATCTATCCTATTTTTTGAGAGTGTTTTTTTTTGGTAATTTAATCTCTAAGAGTAATAAAAAAAATATTTGAGTTTTTTTTATTGTTCAGGATGATATGGAAAACTTATATTTTATCTTACCCTTTGGGGGCTTTTTTTTTATTTGAAAAGGATTATTATTATAAGGATCTTTAATTTTTTGTTTTTGTTGTAGGAAAAAACTTTTCTCGTTTTAAATTGTGATATAAACAAATTAAAGTATGAAATTTTTTTAATTATATTTATTTCTGTTTAAAAATAATCATGATTTTATATTACAAATAGCTATTTAGCATTTTTTATATACCAAAAGGTTCGATAAGCATTCAAATTCTAAAAATAAATTTAAAAGGGTTATGAAATTTATTTTGCAATTTACATGAAATTATTTTAATCGATTAGAGATAAATATAAATGAGTTTAATTTTGATAGTTTAAAACTAATATTTAACTTAATTTCTGTATTATAATCGTTTTTGGTTTATATTTTTTTAATTCAAATATTTTATAAAAATTTTGTTTAATAATTTAAATATATATACGAAATTTTTTGGAAATTTATATATTTTCAAATCTAATTTTTACTTTTCCATTATATATCTTCTGATAACCTTGGGGAATTAGGTATACATTTTGGTTATTGGAAAAAATTTATATATATACCATAATCATGTCAATAGTTTACGTGATAAATTTATCGGTCCAAATAATATTATATAATATTGTCATGGGTCCTACACCTACTCTATGTATATTTTACTTTATATAATTGAATTTTAGAGTTATATAGATGATTTATGAAAAGACGTAAATTATGCGAGTTTGATTATCTCAGTCTCAGTCCGTAGGGTTAAAAAATTTCCAAAATTATTATGAGAAATATTGAAATATATTTTAACTTGCCCAAGTTTTAGGAAAAAAAAAACTTGAAAAAAAAGTTTGCAAATAGAAGAAGCAACATTCTATCTAGATGCTCGCTTAAATATACTGAATTTTTATGATACAAATAAATCCACTACTGCTTTTTCATTCAAAATGATAATTTATTGATTTCAATTAACGTACATATAAAAAGTAAAATGAAAATTATATTTTCTGAATAAAGTTAAATACTTATATAAAATTTAGTTGTTCGTGTTAAGGATATTAACAATGTAGACTCGTTTTTTTATATATGACAATAACGAGTTGAAAGGATATTTATATTTTTAATCAATTAATTGCGCGTTAAATTTTACAATAAATAATAAAAATTATTTAATTATTATGAAAATTTCATTTTTATTGAAGAAAAGTGCGTACTGGAAATTTAATTAAAACTATTTTTATTTCATTTATTTTATTTATTATTATTTTATGGGAATTTTAAAACTTTATGCTGCAAACAAATTGCAAGAAATTGAAATACATGGCGGCACACGTTAAAATGAAATATTAAAGTTTCATTAAAATAAATTTATTATTTAAGGATTTCAATTTAACTTTTTATAGGTAAAGGCACATTAAATCTTATAATTTTCATTTTCTTTTTGTATGTATCCGAAAAATTTTATAGTCTTATTACTTTTAATTTGATTTAGAAGTCAAATTTTTATATGGGTAATGATTGACTTACATAAAAGAAGAATGATTTTCTTTTAAACAAACCCCCAAAAAATAAATTTTGACTGAACTTAATGTACATAAATAACCATTATACCTATACACATAATATATACTCGATTTATATACTTTCGCGCGGAAATAAATTGACATTGTGAATTGTGTAGCTCCATCAATGTCAATTGATAAATATCTGCACAAAAAAAATTTAGAAATTTTCCGATAAAATGAGGAACACAAAAATTTAGTTGATTCATGTTCCATTTACTTGAACATTTTAATATTACATTTTTAGTCTCGTACAATTCGTGCACAAGAATAATTTCATTTTATATATACATTATCAATTTTCTTTTTTTCATTTCATAAATGGAAAATAAGGACGAAAATACTTATAAAAAATAAAAAATTTGTAATATATTTTATAAATTTTTGATAATTTTTTTTTTTTGTACAAAATAAGCTTTTATGTTGATATAGAGTTAACTAAAGTAGAGATAGAGACGCGGAATCATATAAAGGAAAAATGATAAATGAGAAATAGAAATTTGTGTAGAATATTTAAATAACAAAAAAAAAAAGGATATAAATGTACATAACATAATAATAATTGTCAACATTGACCTTGACATTACTTTTGTGTAGAAATGAAAAAGATGACTACGAATACGAAATAGAAAAAAAAAATCAATTGCATGTTCCCCTAAGGGTTTTTTGTTGTTACAGAGTTACAGAGTCGAATAGTGGTTTTATAATTCAGAACAGAAAATTATGAAGAATATGAAGGTCAGGATTATATCCTGAATTAAGGAAAAGATAAATATTGGCTAAGAAATATTTTGCTAGTTGAATTATTGTAGTTATATAACTTTTATTTCTCAATAGAAATATTTCTAAAGACAAAATGCTTTACTTTTGATTTAGACCACAAAAACGTTTATACATAATTTCACTAACTTCTCTTTTCAGGACTGTTTTATACCAATCGGACAATTCGGCAAAATACAAGGATGACAACGACAATTCTACAAAAAATAGTCAAAATGAAAGATCGAATTTGTAATATTTTCGACAAAATTATCATAATTATTACAAATTTATCTTAAACATTTTCCTCGAAATTTACTAGTTTGTAAATTAATATTTTTGAATCAAATTTAATTCCTTTATAATTGCAATATAAATATTTTTGTCATAATATTAAATAGCCATTTTGATCATAAAAAAATTTATTATAAATTAACATAAAATTTAATTCCTATTATATTCCCATTCCCCCCTTGTATTAATTAATTTACATAAATTATTTATGTATAAAAATCATGTTTAATAGAAAATTAAAGATAAAATTTATTATACTTTTACGCAAGGTAAAAACTTTGGTTTGATGAATTATTATTATTAATTACTTAGTAACGATTAACTAATTAACATTTTGTGTATATATAATTTGAAAATAATCCTTGAATAATTTATTGGTAGAGAAATATACTTACCTATATAATATAAAATCCATTTCACATTAATATTCGAAATATCGTTAAGTATTAAACGATGGAGATAAAACATTGTTTAAAATTTATTTTGTAAAATATTTTACATTTTATTTTGGAAATTAGAAGAGATAGTCTCATAGGATCACCGTCAATCGGAAAAATATTAATGGCATATTAAATGTAATTGAATGGAAAAAGTTTACTTTAAATGTTCCAAGCATGTATTTTGTTTTAGAGTGGAAAAATCAGAATAAGTTAAATTACTTTTGGTTGTAAAAGGCCACTAATGTAATAAAAATATTTCCGATATCGAGGTAATTTCACTGAGTTTTAATAGATATTTAATATTCTTTCCTTTGTATGATTTGACTATAAGTATTAAAGATCCATTTACTCCTTTTAAAGCTCCTTTTACTCCTTACATTCATTATGGTTGTTTTGTTGTGTTCGTTGTTTCAGTAACTACCATAAAAATTCAGTTCTGTCATTTACCTATCACTGATTTTATAAATTAATTATTAAATTGTTATTGCACCATGGACAAAAAATTTTTCCATTTAATTTTTAATGAAATTTCAAAAATGTTATTTAAAAATAAATAAAATAGAATTTTAGTGTCGCTGCGCTATTCAAATTTTCTGTATATAAAATAATACAATTATGTTTTGTGGCTTTTTTATGCACAATTATTTATAATTGAAATCATAACATTTACCATAATAAAAATAAAATATGTAGATAATTTTATTTTTATTTACTATAATTTAAATTGTGTCAATTTTATGTACACAAATTTAAATTATTTAATTTTTCTACCATTAAATAAATTTTTTATCTTCACCCTAACTGAAAGTGACATGCCTATACCCACAAAACATTCGCATTATTACTATATATATAATAATAAAGGTATAAATAATTTTTCACAATTTTCAAACATTAAATGCGGAAAATGAATTTTAAATCTAATTTTTTTTCTTCTTATATATACGAGTGATAATTTAATATGACTGATAGTGTATGTACATGCGAATATGTGTGTGACCTATGTACGTTATTTATGAGATTACTTTTTTTTTTTGCTGATATAAATTTTACGTATACCAGTAATTTACCACACATAATCATTATTCATATTTTTTTTTTCCAGGTTTTTTGTAGGATATTTTCAATAAAAACGAAAAACACAAACTAAAATTAATATATAAAAGGATGTACACATTAATTTCAAGTATATATAAAACATATATTTTTTGTGTCTGTTTTGACTCTGTTGAACATATTTTTGGTATATATAAATTTTACGTTATATAATTATTAGAAAATGAGAAAGATATATAATGGTTATAATTTAATGTTTTCGTACATTATATAAATTCTTAATCTTAAACGCTCAAGGAAAATTATTAAAGTATAAGAGAACTTAAACAACGACACTTTAGTGGGTTTTTTGATAGAAACTTAAGACTTTTCATTTTATGAATACATATATATAAAAATTTCAATTTTTTCTCTCACGAAATTGGTTTATAAGCTTTACGTTTTTTTTTATAAAATATTTTTTAAAAAAAAAGTAAATTTAGTTTGTCAAAAAGAATCACGATATAAATTAAATACATTAATTATAATATATTTTGTATAATATTCTTAGACTTTAGTCTAGACTAGAAATAGTATATAGATAGAATTTTCTATAATAAGTATTTTAGGATAAAAAAACTTTTAAGTGTTGTTAAAAAAAAAAACAAAAGTTCATAAAAAAATATATATTGGACATGACTGAGTTAGCGAAATATATTGCAGATGTTAAAGTTTTTACTTACTAATATCATAAATCTTGATTGTATGGCACAAAATATATATAAGTGATTTTTGTTGTTGAATATTTTTTTTAGTAAAAACAGAGGCAAGCAGTGGCGGACATTGTTTTGTTTCGTATACTCAATAAAGTGGAATACTGTAATATAGTAGTAATAAAATACTCTGATACTATATTGTTGAAATATCTTATACATATTTCCAACTATAATTATTGACACAAAATAATCATTATAACTTATATTTCACATAATATAATTGCCTCAATTTTAATTATGTCGTCCAATAAGTGCCGTAGTGTTCCCAGGAAACGTAGAACTACGTCTACAAGTACTACAAGACTACGTCGGAAAAGTACTTTTCTTCCAGTGAAAAAAGATAGAGAATTGGACAAAAATTCACTAGTTCACTATGACGATTATATATATATATATATATGAATTTTTTTACGTATTACTCACAGAGTTATATACAAGCAAGCAAAAATGTTTATTTGTGTTAGTAACTACTTCAGTTTTGTTTGCTGGGTTAATGATATTTACTTGTATATTTGAAAAAAACTCAATACATAGCAATCATAGTGGATGAATTCAGATTCAGTACAGATAATCATTTATTCAAATTAGCCTGTTCACATTACGACACTGAATTCAAATTGATTTATCATCTCCAAAATATTACTGAAAAAAAACTTACTAAAGTGAATATTTTACCCCCTCGATATTTAAAAAGAATACAATTTTATGAAAATTCCACATTTCATGCTCATGATATAAAATTTTAATAATAAATTTTTGTTTTTCTGTTTCACAACATATTCATAAATTAAAAAAAATAAAACATCAATGTTTCAGTTTTATGAACTACTTTTACATAAATTCTATAGAACCACTTTTATTTATTACAACATAAAATTTTTTTTTTTTTGCCATAACATTATTCGTAATTTACACTTTTATTCGAATGTAAAAAACCAAAAAAAAATAATGTTTTATTAAAAACATTTAAATATTTTCGTATAAATATCCTGAAAAATTGGTAAATAAATGAGATAATATTGATTTTATTTTCGGTTTATCTGGAAATAACTATACGATGGAATTAAGAGGAAAACTCAGAAATTTGATTTACAATTATTTTTTTCGTATGGTCCATTATGACTTTTGTGGATTTGTGGAATAAAAGAATTTCGAGATTCAGTTAAAGCTGGAACAAAATATTAAATAATTTCAGTCTACTGTTCAGTTCAGTCGGTAAAGATGACTCTCTCTGACTCTGCTTAGAATAACTGCTTAAATATAGTAAAATATTACCCAAAAACTGCTAAACCACTTAACGAAGAATGATTAACAGCAAAATAAAGTAATAAAATTCAATTAACTGCTTGGATTCTCTAAAAATTACATTCTGTAATCACCTCTTAGTTTAGTTATGTGTTGTCCAGCCTTTTTCCATGTGAAAATCCATAAAAACGAAAATATATTATGACATTTATGACCAAACCAAAATATAATAATCACTATACATTATCGTTGATATTATCAGAGGTATATATCCTGAAAAGTGGTATCATAAATATGGTGGGTCGTCATTCCGTCATAGTTCATAAAACAATTTTACATTTGAAAAACTTTTATCATCTTCTTCTCATTTTTTTTTCCTTTATTTTTCAAAGTTCATTTAACTGATTTTATATTATATTTTTCTTTTTAAAGGATATTTCGAAAAAGGATTTTTGAGTATATGGTAATTTCTAAAAATAAAAATATAAATTTAGACAAAACTTTTTTAAAGGAGTGTTTTTGTTTTATGTTAAATTTTTTTTTTTTTTTTTAACAGTCACTGGGACCGGGGGATGATCAAGTGACTAAAGTATAAACTTTTATAAAAATTTAAAATGACAAAAAAAAAATGTGTAAAGTAAGTTTTTTTAGGGGGAAAACTTTCAACATAAACATTAAAAAAAAAAGGATATTTAATGTGCTTTGAATTTATTGTAAATTTTTTACCATAAAAATATTTTTAAAAATAATTTTTGGTTTGAATTGGTTTAAATTTTTTTACTTGAACCAAAATCGATAATTTATATAGTTGTTTTTTTTAAAGTAAGTTTTAAAGAATTTTTTGAAATTAATATTATCCTTAATTTTTGTCATCTCATTTTGAAATCTTTGTAACATTACGTTGTGTATATTTTAATTTGACATAAGAATTCAATTTGCCCAACAAAAAAAATTATCAAAGTCATCAAGTTTTTTGGAAAATAAGAAAAAGTTAAAAAAAAAAAAATAAAATTGTCCAAAAAATATAATATAAATCATGTTTTATATCCTGTGGGTGTGTAAAATCCTTGCAAATACTTAACTCTAATATGAAGAGTTTCAGGTATAAATATAATAAATAAAATTTATATAAAATTTTTTTTTGGGTTGGTTAAAAACTTAGATAAGATTTTTTGATTCCATATTTCGTATAAGACTTAAATTAATGGACAAAATAAAATTAATAAGAAGATTTTATCACAATATATAAAATATATGAAATTCACTAATAAAATATAATAAAGGATAATAAAAAGGATGAAAATATGTCAACATTTTAAAGAACTGAAAATGCGTTACTATATGAAACCATTGAAAAGCGTATACTGACAACAAACATTCTGAAATATTTCACACAAAAAAATTCAAATATATTTTTTTAGAATTTTTTATAAAAAATATCCTCCCAGACAGGATAAATTTTTTTGGTTAAATTATATGACAGAGAATTTTCTTTTTCTTTTTATACATAGAATCTGATACGCACAAGATTTTTCCTTTAAAGATTTCTTTTCTTTTCTTTTTTTTTTGTATGATTTTAGAGAGTAAAGAAGAAAATAACATAAATTTTCATTCAAAAAAATAAAATTCAATCCATTCAATTTTCTTTTTTTTTGACAAATTTTGTAGATTTAAAATATTTATGTATTTTAAAAGGAAGTTTTATTTCTAATACAACGAAAGAAATCATATTTTTAAATTGAATGTATCCTTTTTTTCTCTGTCATTCTTAAAATTTTAAATTATGATATCTTTATGATGGTGTTAAAGGAATAATATTTACAATCACGCTTACGCTTTTGAAATGAAATTGGTTAGTAAAAATATTGTTTATTTTTTTTTTTCCTTTTAAATTATTTATGATTTTCGTTTTTCTTCTTTTTCCATAAATCTTAATGTAAATTTAATAATCCATAAACGACTATAAAAGGTAGAAAAAAAACTTTTAAAAATATTATATTTAATTTAATTGATTGGAATATAAATATAATAATTTTTTGCTACACAGTCGAAAATTTGTCTACGAATTTACTGGTATGTAAAATTAAAATATTTTAATACAAAATATACACTGAAAAATCAGTGAAGTGCAGACAAATTAATCTTAATAAAAAGCGTTTTAGAAAAGGTACTTTCAATTATTATCAATATAATAAAACAATTTCAGATGAATTTCTTCTTTTTAATAGTTGAAATTTATGATATTTTACAACTGAAATTGCTTTTTTCTTAAATAAAATTTGTCCTTTCGGAAATCAAACTCAAATTTGGTAAAACGCATTTGAATTGTGAATAGTTTAATTTGTCCTTCAAATGACATTATGTATATGTATTTAATATTGAAGACGAAATTCTGAAGGTTTCCAGTTCAATATTTTTGCTCTGTTTTCTTTAGTTTCTAAATTCTATTATCCACTTTAGGACGATTAGATTTTTTCTTCTAAATATTTATACCTGACAAATATACATAGAAACATTTGTTTAAATTTATCATAAAGCGTTTTGTTAACAAATCATACAAAAGCTAAAAAGTTTTCTATTTACAAAAAATTTAAATTTAAATAATTTTTTTTTTTTAAAAAATCGTTTGATATTGAATTATTTTTGTTATCCTTTAATTTGAGAAAATCACCCTCTAAATTGAGTCTAGACATCAATGAGATTTTAGAATTTGCAATAATTGTTTTTTTTATAATTCTTCTCCAAAATTTCTGAAATTTATTTGTTTTTTTGAAATATTTCTTTATTTATACAGAATTTCTTTGAACATAAATTTAAGTCTGGTAAATAAATTCGTTATTCAAATATAAATATTTAATTAGTTCGTAAAAAAGGAAGAGGATTTCACATTGTAGGACAAAAATATTTGTTATAAATTAATTTCAAATAAAATATCAAGAAATTAATTTAATGGTCAAAATTTTAATTAATTAGTCTTTAATAATTTATTAAATTTACCAAAGAAAATAAATTATAATTCAATGAAAATTATTGTGTACTTATTTTTCACAATGTACAACAAAAATTCACCTGTAAAAAATTAAGCATTCACTTGTTAAGTATTCCAATTCCAAATTCTCACACACAACTGAAACTTTAATTTATTTTTTAAAAGTTGCTTTTTACAATCATGAATGAGCAACCAACATTAATTTGTCGGTGATTAGGTGATTAATAATTCTCAAAGTTTTTTAATCACATATCAATCAAAGCGACCATTTCAAATTAGAAAGGACCTTCTAAAAGGTGAAATAAAATAGTGGTTTTTTTGAGTTTGGAAATTTAATTTAAATAATCTAAAAAATATTTGAATATAAATGAAAATTTATCTGCATAAATGGCAATTTTTCAACAATGAAAAAGTAATTTTTTACCACCCAGTTTTAAATTACAATTTTTTCTAAAATAAAGAAAAATGTAAACTTTGGAATATTTGCCAAAAAATTGATTTTACTAAAAGAGAGTTATACTCGTATAGTATTTTCCATTCAAATTCGTTCTTCCTTTTAAAATTTATACATTTCTATCCTTTTTGAGTTGAAAATATATAAATCTTAATGGCTAAAAGGTAACTTTAAAATTAATATATAAATTTGTATATACCAAAATGAAATCTAATTCTCCAAAATTTTGCACTATGAAAATTACCTTTAAAATTTACTCGCAAAATTTCTCCCAGGCACTTGAAGACTTCGAAATTCAATTGATATATTTTAAATTTTATGGAAAATATGTGATTTATTGACACGAAAAAATATTATTAGTATATAAATATATAAAATGCTAAATTTTAAAAATATATAGATAATAATTGCATTTGACTGTATACTAATTTAAACCTTGGAGAAAATCATCCTCTGCTACTAAAATGCAAGAGTTTTAAATCATATTTTTTAAGCATTATATTTGATTGCATGTATTTTATGTGTAGAACAAGGATATAAAAGTTCAAGTAGTACAAAAAAAAAATGAACATTTATGAGAATTATACTTTTTATAAGACTTCATTTAAAATTGGATTGAGATTTTCAAATAAATTTATAAATATTTTTTTCTGTTATATATTTGTTCTCAGCATATTTTTTTTTTTTCATATTTTACAGAAAGAACAACAAGGACATTTGATTTAAGGAACTTAACTATATATAAAAAAAAAATGAAAGGAAAGAAAAGATTTTCATTTATAATAAATTTATATTTTATGGAAATTTTTTAATATCCAAATATTATTGAGCAGAAAAAAAAGAAGGGAAATTTTATATTTTTTTTTCGAAATTATAAGTAAAATGGATGATAAATCATTGACCTTGGTTGAAAATGGTAGTAATAATAAGCATATTTATGGAAATAATGAAAAATCAATTATAAAAGATAAAATGCATAAAAATGATTTTATAACTGAATTAAATAATAGTAGTAATGGTGTTACAACAACTGTAAATATTGCAAATGATGTTATATTACCGGATTCAGTATTAGAAAAACTTTATCATTCATATTCAATAAAACAACGACGTTCTGGTCTAATATGGTTTTTAGTTGCATCAATATTATTTAATATATGGGCAATAGCAATACCACAAGGACATTGTTGGTTGGCATTATGTAAGTACTATATATAAAAGTAAATAAAATATTCATGAATGGTTAAAGTCCTTCCTTATCCTCCTTTCGAGAAACAAATTTTTCTTCTTAAATCTATTCTATTATAATTTACAAAGGTATTTGCGGTATTACAATAATTACTTGATAAAATATAATGAAATTGCTAACAGTTGAAATTGAAATTTAGTACAAAAAAGGATTTCCCAGTAATTGTACTGTATAATTTTTACTTTTTCAAAAAAATTTTGACATATGATTAAATATAAATAATTAATTAAAATAATAATTGTAAAAATAATGAAATTATAATAGTATACAAAAATATGTTGACAAATACATTTTATATTTGCTTTCCAATTTATTTTCATCATGTAAGGCTCGAAGCTATACAAAATATAACAAAAAATTTACAGATTATATTTCCCTCTAGGGGAAGCTCTATGTACGATATAAATAACTAATAGAGTTAATTAAAATAAGTTGACCTACTTTAATTAATTAATAAATAAATAAATATTTATATAAAAAAAATATGATTATTCCGGATATTAAAATAAATTTATTTACATTTTTTTAGGTATATTCTTAATTAATGTCCTGTTAAATATCATTTTACTTATTTTACTATTGATATCGGGTGATTCGAAATTATGGCAAATGTTATGGGAAAAATCACCAAATCTTGCATGGTTTTTAGCAATATCACAATTTATTGAATATTTATTTTTAAAACCAATTGTAACACCAAGGTGAGTTATATAAAATTTATTTAATGTTCAATTTGTATATATATGAAATATATTTACCATTACAGAGATATTTTAGGATGGGCGATATTGTTAATATTTTTAATATTAGTATCACTTCCGGTACCATTAGTATGTACTGGAATATTATTTGCTGGTGGATTTTTTATTATATATTTAATTGTAATTTGTGGAGCAGCTAATAGGGATCAATATTTTATGGAACAGGTAAGAAGAATAATTTATTAACAATATTTATGGTATAATTTATAGTCCAATGTTTTTTTTTTTTTTTTTGAAATTATGACAAATTTTTTGAGTAACTCAAACGACAGGCTTCAAATTGTGTCTCTTGGTACAATTATGTATTCAATTTTCATACTTAATTATTATTATAACAAAATTTCCTTAATATTTTCATATTTTCAAATTTATCTTTCCAATTTAAAACCAAAAATTTATTAATTAAATTTCATAAGAAAATATATAATAACTTTAATAAATAAATAAATAAATAATCAAATTGGAAATCTTAATTTAAAATTCCTTCCGGCAAAATTTATTAATATTAAATAATGATAATCTTTAAATATATTATTTTATATAATTGTAAATGTAAAATAATAATAATAATTATTATCAAAATAAGGAAAACTAATAATACTCAAATGAAGCATTAAATTAAATTTATATATTTTCATTTTAATTATATATAATATTAGATAAAATATTTTAATTTAAATAGTAAATTACTATAAAATATTTAAATAAATATTTACATATATAAAAATATTATATTAGAATTGAGAAATAAGCAAATATTGAAATAAATGAAATTATATATATTAAAAATTATATTTTTTATAATGCTTCAAGGATATTCGTCTCTTCTAGACGCTCTATAAAATAATCATAATAATATTAATATAACAAAAATGTTTAAAACATAAATTGTGATATAAAAGGAATAATTTTACTTGTTTGAATTTCAAATTTTTATTAAATATTCTGTTTTATTATGAATTTAAAGCAAAAGGAAATTAATATTTAGTGGAAAAATATAAATTTTCCATTTTATTCTTCTTAAAATCTTCAGACTTCTTTGAAGAAATAATTTTTTTATTATGATTGTGTCTGACTAGATAAAATTTATTTAGATAATTGCACTATTAATCATTCGATTACAAATTAGACAAAGAACTGCGTGTGCTGTCAGGAAACTTAAGCTTGAATATTTAGTTTAATTGCCAAGCAAATTTTCCGTACCTGAATAGGAGAAAATATTCCTCTATCGATTATTTCATTCTTCATTTAATTGGAAAAAGATGCTGTCGCATTTTGCTTGGCAATTGAACTAATATTCCAGCTTAAGTTTGATGAAAGCTCAAGCAATTCTTTGTCTATTTTGTAATTTAATTAAAACTTTAAAATACTTTTCTCATAATTAATTTAAATTTGTCCTAATTTGTAAACTATAACAACTAAAAATTATCTTTTTTCTTATACAATTTTTTACTTCATCTAATTCGCTTCTATTTTAAATTCATTGAAATTTTTTTACAATTTTTCTTTTCTCTCTCGTTTATAAAATATATTTATGTAAAATTTTTCCATAATATTTTATCCTTTTATAGGTTACTGCAAATGGTATCCTATTATTAGCTGCTGGTATTATTGGTCTTTTATATTATTTTCTTGGTGAAGCTAAACAGAAACGTGCATTCTTAGAAGCTAAAAAAAGTTTAGAAGTTAAAATGGTTATTGAGGAGCAATCAGCCGAACAGGTGCGTTAATAAAGCAACAAAAAAATATATAAATAAATAAATAAATAAATAAAAAAAATTGTTCCTTGTCATTACTAAAATTTATAAATATTTGAAAATTTATCGAATTAATATGAAAACATGTGCCTGTGTGCTACGCAAAAGGATTTTTCTACCCCCCTTAAACCCTTAAACAACCTAAGAAAAATATAAAAAAAAAATTAAGGGTAAAATTGAAAACAAACTTTTGATGGTTTTTCATTTTTTTCCTCTGATTCTATGAGAAAAAAGGTGTTTTGGGGCTCATAAGCTCAGACCTTTTTTTTATTTTTGGTTTAGAAGAAAAAAAAGTTAATTTTAGTCCTTCCTATATTTTGAGAAATGAGCAAACTTTAAAAGGGATATAATTTTTCTTTTTCTTTTTTTGGGATAGAAAAATCAATTTTACAATTTTGTATAAAGTTTTTTTTTTTTTTTATTATTTATTTACGTTTTTGATTTTAGTTGTGAAAAGTGTGAAAAAATAAGGAATTTTCCGGAAACCTTAAAGAAAAATCTTTCAAATTAGATTAGCCTATAAGAAAAATGAAAAAAATATTAGGAAGAATATTTTTTTTCTTATTTTTTTTTTTGGTAATTTTTCTTTTTGGTAATTTAATTTGAAAGATTTTGTTTTATTAATTTTTGTTTTTTTTTTGGAAAATTTGTTTTCCGGATCAATTAATTTTTATGAGGAGAAGAAAATTTTCTGATAAATTGAAAATTATTATTAAAAATGAAATATCGTTCGTTAATTAATTTCAGTGCGGTGTTTTGTCAATTTAAGAGAAAATTTGTTCTTTATTTGTTAAATTTTCTCAACCTTCGAAAATTAGTAATTAAAATTTTTTACTTTATAAATTTAAGTTTCCAAAGTTTTCTGAAAATTTAATTTTAAATTCGTAAAATGATAAATTCGTACATTCAGGAGTTCGTACATTTAGAAAGTCTTTTTCAACATATCAAAGACAATTTCGAAAACACCATATCACTTTTTGTGTGTGGTTTCTGTAGTTTTTTATTTATATTCTTGTAGATGGTTTTAAATTATTTTATACAGGATAATAAAGGATTACTTTTAATACTTATTAGGGTGTATACTTCCTGCTGGTGATTATTTTTTATTATATTTACTTTGAAATATTTTCACTGTAGAATATTAGGAAAATTTTTTAAATATTCACGAATCAGAAATTTTGTGCCTATTTTTTTTACTCGTTTTCTTAGAGTAATCTTTTTTTCTGATTTTCCGAATTTGATCCTTTTTTCAGGCACAATTCTAGCGTCAATCTAGTAGATAATTAATTTTTTTTAAATTTCTTGAATATTTGAATTTTATAATTTTGCTTCATATCTTCATATATAAAGGTTTGTGGTGTGGTGGTAAGGAAAATTTTAAATTTAATTTTCTCGAGATTTTCTGTTTTCTTTACGTTTCCGGTATCAGGTAAAAAGAATCCGTAAAAAATGAAATTAATATTTCTTGTGCGAAACTGAAAATCTTTTACAAATTTCAATTACCTTTTAGAAAACTATATTTATGGTATACCAAAAAAATATATGAATGGGCAAAAATATCCTTGCTAAATACTCGACTAAATTTTCAAAATATTATATTATTAAAAAATCAACAAATTAAATCTACTTCGTCGTACATCCTTTTATTTCTATATTATAAAAAATTTATCTCCAATTAAAATAAAAATAATATTTCTGAAAAAAATTATCGTTTCAATATTTTCAAAAGAAAATTCTTTTCCAAAAAAAGGTACAATCTTAAAAAATCATTTTTCTTTACACAAAAAAAAAAAAAACATCAACTTAACGAAAAAATCTTTTATTAAGATGCGTAATTAAAATTCAAAAATCAATATTTTTCCTCTTTTATAAAATATTAAATGTCTTACCACATTTACCTTTTTTTTTCATAATTTTTTTTCTGTTTATTTGTTTGTTTGTGTTGTTGGGTAAATATTAAAAAAAGAATTTTTCCCATTTTCTTCATTTTTCTTCTTTTTATTATAATTATCAGGAACGTCTGCTCCTTTCAGTATTACCAGAGCATGTAGCTGTTAAAATGCGACAGGATCTTGGTTCAACAAATTCTGAACAATTTAAGAAAATTTATATGAGTCGACATGAAAATGTCAGGTAAGTTAAACAATAGAATTATTTTTCAAATATTCTACTCTTAAAAATTTTTCAACCCTCTGATATTTTTTTTATAATCTTTTTTTTTTTATAAAAATTTCATCGGAAAATCTTAAAAAATAATGAAATAAAATTATTGAAAAGTGAAATAATGATCTAAATTTGACAAAATTTTTTATAAACCAAAATAATAATAAAAAAAATGTTGGTTTTTTATTGTTAAAAAAGAATTTAGGTAATTTTTATACGGGTAAAAAAAATAAATTTTATGTGTAAAAAATGAGGTTATGTTTAGATAACAACAAAAAGTAGGGGTTAACGCGTATTGGGTTTCATAATGTAAATACTTGTGTGTGGTTTTGGGTGAATTAATATGGGATGTTTTTTTTTTGTTACGTGTTAAGCATGAAAAAAAGGATAATTAGATTTATATAAATATTTTATTTTATTTATTTTGTTTATCTGCATAAAGAAAATATTCATTTTAACTCGTAATTTATGAATATATATAAAATATTTATAAATGATGAAATTATATTTATAAGAATGATTGTTTTTTTTTGTGTGTCGTGAATTATTGTGTAATTTTTTAAAAATTTAGTCCTTATAAAAGGAAACAAAATGAAATAATAAATGGATTAGATTTTATATTTAGTTTTTTTAATTTTTTTTGGGGTTTTAATGTAATAAGCAATAAACCCATTTTAATCAAATCGTTTTCATACCTTTTCATGAATCCTTTATCATTTCCTTTTATATTTTCCTAAATTTTGCATAAGTCCTCTTTTTCATATAATTCTCAAATTCTAGTCAAATTGGACTTTAAAAATTTAATATTTCTTAAATCAAATTTATCCTTTTCCCAAATCAAATTCGTCCCTTTCATATAAATTCATTTTTATTTTGTGCATTTTAAATTGTAAAATGTCCAATTTTAATTGATAAAAGACTAATTTTACCTGTAAATGCATATAATTTGCAATTTTCATTGAATTCAAACTTAAGGAAAGGAATTTTATCATACTTAAATTAAAGCTATAATACATTTTGATTGAATTAAAGCATAAATTTTCCAAGAGAAAAGCAATATACTTATTTTAAACTCTGACTGTAAGACTATGCCTGGATATCATAAATTACCTAATAGACGAATACACCCGATTCTATATAGTGTATAACAATCATAAATATACTAAAAAAAATTATTAGTAATAAAATAATCTTTCTAGTTCGTTAATTTTTAAAAAGTAAACTTTAAAAAGTATCACGTTTCTTCCAATTCACATAAAATTGAAGAAGAAAACAAAACAATCTAAAACCATTAATTATTATAACTACAATATCTGCTTTGACACTGACATTTAATAGCAGAAAAATGTATCTGATATTCTTACTATATACTACGAAGTACTTTCATAAATTATGCTTTACCATTATTCATCTTTCTTTAAATAAGTAAGTTAAAAGTCTTCTTCTTCTTTATTATTATTCGTTAATTTATTCTTTTGTTGAATTTATTCTATGTAGTCGTTTGAACAGAAAAGTGTAAGATACTCAACAGAATATTAATTATATTAAATTTTAGAAATTCCTATATGTATATATCTAGTTTTAGGTTTTAGGAAATATCCGGTGCGAAATTCAAATGCTTTTTGGCAATAATAATGGTTTTTACTTGTCGGGAAATTTTATTTTCAAAAAAAGGAAAAAAAATTAAAGTTTTACATTTTCATTTGAAAATTATAAGTAATAGAAAACTTTCAAAAAAAAAAATCATTGTCATTTATAGATGTGTATAAAGGTTTATATAATTTATATAATTTTATTTGTAAATCGTAAGAAAGGACATTTTGTATAAACTGAAAGTTACTACATAGATTTTTTTTTTGTTAAAAACTTTTAGAAAAACGAATACAAAAATAATTTAAATAACTTTTCCAAAGCCTGTAGCATAAATTTTAAGTGAAATTGCTTAAAGTTATTTAAGTATATTGTCGCCTACATTATTGGTTATATACCATATACCAGTGTATAATTACCTATAAAATTAACTGGGATTAAAAATGCTATAGTAAAATTAATGACTGAATCGTGTTTTACACAATTTTATTTACGATGAAATTATTCGAAACATTTATATTTAATATTAATGTTGAAATCATTTTGATTTTCATATATTTAAATTATATGTTTTCCATAATGGTTTTGATCCATTATCGTAAAAGTTTTAAAGCATTTGAACATAATTTTCCATCAATATATATACGATAATGATAATGAACCCAAATAGAAGTGATTAAAATAACATTATTTTTAGACTTTTGTATATTTAGGTAGGACATTCTAATTAGTATCACTTTTAAAATCGATTATATAGTTTCGATTTTGGTTGGTTTTGCAGTAAATCGGAGAATAAATTTATCATGTTTTTAGCTGAGTTAGGGAAATAAAAGGTCAATCAGAATGTGGTAGGTTGCAGTAATAGTTATTATTATCTTTTATAGCTACCACCAACGAGCACAGAAGAGAAATTTATTGTTGAAATGTTGACATTTGGTAAGATTATTTACTTAATTAAGAAAACACATTGGACATTATTTTGTAGGGGAGCAATATTACATTGCATATCCTTAAATTAACATGAAATATTACCAACAATTTATTACTTTTAATAAGTTGTGTTGACATCTTACAGCGACCAACTGTTGGGTACCACAAATTCTCTTCTGCTTTTAATAATATTTTATATGTAATCAAAAGTTTATAAAAAATTGCTTGTCCAGTTTTTCTATATTAAAAAAATCCTTATTTTATTTAATGCTCAAATTTCCATACGTAAAGATTTTGATCTGGAATAATTTTCACTAATCCCAATTTTAATCTAATTACAATAATCCAAGGATGAGATAAAAAAAAAAAAAGCTAATTACATTTAATAAACTTAATTAACATTAAAGCAATCTTATATATCCTTTTAGGTTAATCTTTTTAATAGTTTTAATAATCTAAATTAGAAAATAAATTTCCTCTTTTACACATTTCTTCTTTTGATTTTTGCGATTTTTTTTGCAATTTTTAATTAAAAGAATAGTTTTCCTTAGAAAAAAGCATTTCACTGTAAACCGTTTCTATATCCTCCTTTTAAATTTTTAAATCCTTTTTCCTTTATACTAAAAAGATAAACTTGAAGAATATTTTTTTCATTTCGAATTTTTCATTTTTTTTTTTTTGTCATCTTCTTAATTTTTCAATTTTCTTAAAGCAATGAAGAGAAAATAATTTTTTATTTCATTTTCTTATGTTTTTTGTTTACTTCTTCTTTTTCGGTCTAGTAACATTGGGAAGGCTTTTTCCTGTTTTTTTTGTACTATAGATCAGATTGTACGAAAAGTAACCTCGTTTTGCTATTCTTTGTGGAATTTTAGTTTTATGGCATAAAGAATAAGGAAAAAAAAAAGGATATTTCTTTTAAAAGTAATTCTAAGTTAGTATATACTCTTTAAGTTGGGCACATTTGAGCGTAAAAATTATGCATAATAAATATTTAGTTTGTCAGTAATTTTTCATTTTGATAACCTAAATTTGATTATCGTGGCGAAAATAGGAACTACGAATTGTATTTAAATGTTATCTCCTCTTATTTATCTCCTTGTGAATCATTGCTAAATGTAAACGGCTAATTTAATTGGAAAAAATTATTTGGGTAATTTAAAATGTAGACGTTTCGATAGTCAAACTTATCTGTTTCTGGGTCATCTGATATTAGATCGTTATATATGACCTCGAAACTATCTTACAGAAACTATCAACAAACTCCATATATATTATTTATTCTTTATCTAAGAATTATTTAAGAATTTCAAGAATTTTCCAAAAAAAAAAAATGAAATATTGTTGAAAATTTTGCAAGAAAAATTTTAAATGAAAAAATATAACTACTTAAATATTTTTTTTCTGATATTTGTTACAATTTTTATTCATTGTAAATTTTTATAAGAACATTTATGAATTATATGTCAAATATTTCAAATTTAATTGGACATTTTCACAAAAGAAAACATTATATATAATATTAAAGATAATAAAAATGATGAGAGTAGCATAGCATTTTAAAAATAAATCTGTGAATGACCTTAAAAAGCTTTTATAAAAATAGGAATTTTTATTTTTATGTATTTCAAATTTCAAATGAAACTGACGAATATAATATAATTTTTTTTAGGTGACAATTATTATTATATTTATATATGTTTGATTGACATTTTAATATTTTATGATAATTGCATAAAAAAAATGAATATTTTGAATTACAGAGTTGGGGACAATATAACATATAGTTAATATAGGGATAACAATTATTGGAGGTAAAAAATGTTTGATATATTAAAATGGTGGCAGTAAAAAAAGAGATTGACAATATAGCAATTTGTGGTATAGATAAAGGTTTATATTGTATAATGGTATGATGGAAAAATTTACATTTTAATTTACACAACGTTTTAGTCTTGCATTTTCCTCGATAAAGAATATACAGGAAATTTGTAATTGTAATTTTAATTATGTTACTTCTCTATATTTCCCACTTTGCTACAACCAAAATATTCAAAATATCAAATTGGTATATAAAAAAAAATGCAATTTAATACAAGAAAGATTTAAGTTCCCTTATTTCTCTATAGAAAATTTATAATAATGTAAATAAAAAGTTCAAGGTTTAATTCAAAAAATTTCATTTTGTATAATCAACTTTATATATTTTTCCATTTCTATTACATAAAAATTCCTTAAAATTTAATTTGCAAGTCAAATTAGTTTTGTTAGATAGAGAAAATAAAATGATGTAATTTTTTTTGGTAAATAATCTAAAAATATTGGACTAACTATCCCAGATGTTTTCTTTTGTATCATTTAATATAGAAAACTATTTTCTATGAGACTAATGAACTATGCACTCTCTATTTAAATATGCTTTTTTTCCAAAAAAAGACTGATATGTATTTATGAATATGTAGAGAACATAAATTTATGTACAAAATTTTTTTTACATTGTTTGTTATTCTGTATATACAATGGGGGGAAAATTTAACAAATTGAACAACAATAAACAAAACATAAAAGACAAACTTAGGATATGATTTTAATATTATGTTTTATTTGTTGGTTTTAATGGAAAATATAAAAAAATATGTTCTGGTAAATATAATTAAAATACAAAATGGGGGGAGGTGTGCGGTGCATGAGATTTGAAATTTTGTTTGGAAAATATTTTATTTATGTATTTTTTTTTTTACAGATTTGAAAGAAAATGAAATAATAAATTTTATTTTCGGAATAATGAAAAAGGAAATAACAAAATCGTAAAAAAAAAAAATTTACAATTTGAAAGGATTTTCTTTTATATTTTTATATGTACATGAAATTTAAAGTGAATATTGCAAAAGTTTTGATTGAAAATTTATTACTAATTATTTGAAAATCGATAATAAATAATTATTTATGAATTTCGTAATATTTCGAAAAGTTTTTAAGTTATTCTAGAGAGTAAAGTGGTTACTATAATTTTGTCAAATGGATTATTTCTTAAATTAATGATTCACTTCTATCAGACCAACAAACTTTTATCTTCATATTTTCTACCAATAAATTGTTTATTTATATTACTTTATAAATTTCAGTAAATTAGCAATTTCAATTTCATCATCAAAAGAACATTTTCCTTACATCAAAAGGGAAAATTATAAATTTTCCAATTTATATATTTAATATATGCAATTTTTCATTTAATTTTAATATAATTTTACTATAGCATCCTATATGCAGACATCGTTGGATTCACAGCAATTTCATCTACTTATAGTGCACAGGATCTAGTGAAGATGCTTAATGAATTATTTGCACGTTTTGATCGACTTGCTGAGGTAAATACTATAAAAAAATTTTTAATATTATTATTATTATATTTTTCTCTCTTATTTGCATATTTCATTTCCATACACAAAAAATCCACCTTTTTCAGAAAATTGTGGTTTATTGTGGGGTGTAGTGTAGATCCAATTATAAATGTAGAAAAAAAATATTTTTTTGCCTTTTATGTTGAAAATGGTTATGAGATTTTAATTACATATAATAATCATATTTATTTTTTTTATTGCATTACTTAGAAATACCAGCAATTACGAATTAAAATTCTTGGTGATTGTTATTATTGCATTAGTGGAGCACCCGTTGAGAGAGAAGACCATGCGGTTTTATGTGTTCACATGGGATTATCAATGGTGAAAGCAATCAAGTAAGTTTATTTCGAAGGAAAAAAAATAGTATATTAGTTATAAAAGTTATAAGCAATTAATAAGTTGTTTTATTAATTGGACTTGCTTTAAGATTAAGATAGTCTTTAGTCTTTAAAGAATTAATAATAATTCGATGATTGCCGAAACTGCGAGGCCAAAGAAAGGTTCATTATTATACCTTTCAACCTATCATCCTCAACTTATAAGTTCTTTTAACTATAATAACTACCATAAGCTCTCAATCTTGCAAATACTGACAAAGTCTGTAAAAATTGAATTCCACATATTTTCAATAATAAAACTTAAATTTATACTTCAATTTTCCCACAATTTTCTTCTCACATGAAATTTGATTTTATGATTCAAAATTTCTCTTAACATTTCTATCTTGTCTATAGTACATACATTTCAAATTGTGGTTTTCATCTCTGAAATATAATCTTTTACTAATTTCTGTTTGCTTGGTTTGTTATTGTATAGATATGTCCAGCAAAAAACAAATTCCCCAGTTGATATGAGAGTTGGTATTCATACTGGTGCTATTCTAGCTGGAATACTTGGTCAACGACAATGGCAATTTGATGTTTATTCAAAGGATGTTGAATTAGCTAACAAAATGGAATCAAGTGGAAAAGCTGGGTATGTTTATTTTATTTTGTATTTAGTTCTAGGCATTAATTATTTTAATTTGCTCTTATGGGTTAAGTGTTTTCGTGATCCTGCATGAAGTTAAAAAAAAAAATGGAATTTACTTTACAATTTCTTATTATTTGGATTCTAATTTAACAATTTCTATTTTTTATTTTAATTAAATTTATTATTTATGGTTTTTTTACAGAAATGTAGAAAAAGTTTGTTTTAAATTTTAAATATTAGAGACACACTTTTGCATTAATGATAATATTTTAACCAAAGAATTAAAATTCTGATTATTTAGAAAAAATACTAAAATTCCTAAGGTCAATAAATCAAAATTATCTTGTAATAATTTTTTTTAAAAATATTTTGTAATCTTCAGATTATTTCTGAATAATTTTTTATGTTTTATAAATTCATCAAAATTTTATGTCAAATCTAAAAAAAGGCATTAATTTGTTCAATTTTTGATAATATCCTTCTTTTTTAGATTTATTTTTAAAAAAAAATTCAACATTTTTCCCTTGATTGTGGGGTGGATTTAAAATTCTTGATAAATGAGTTTTTAGAATAGAATGACAAATCTAGTATATAATTATTAATGATTTGTTATTGAAAGATTTTTGTTTTTCTTTTTTGTTTGGGGTGGGAGGAGAAAAGAAAAAATTGAAAATTTATTGTGACATTTTAAAGATAAAACAGGAAAATGAAAAAAAAATAGAAAATGGATATTACTAATAAATGTAATAAAATATAATCAATTTTGAATAAAAATTAGGTCATAATTGAGGGGGAAAACTTGTTCTTATTTTGATATAAAGAAAATTGTAAGATTTAACTTTGAACTCATTGCGGATTTTAAAAAAAATCTAAAGGTGGTTTTACATATGCGACTTCGTCTGTAAATGTTGCCTGGTGGCAGATTATTCAAAATTGGATAATTTCATTAGTTATTCCATTTTCAATGATAAATCTTTAATATTTGATATTTCTAATTTTGTAATATAATATTAAATTACATAAAGGTATAATATAATTAGATAAGCGTATACCTGAAATTTATCAAGAAAATGAACACCAAAACACGTATGACAACTAAAGTATATATATATATAGTCGTTTCCTTAATTGCAAGCATTTAATGAGAATACACACTGAATATTAATTTAATTCGTAATATAGTTTTACTGTAATATACAAAATATTGGAAGAATAACCGAGAACCTAGAACTTAGGTAATTTTTTTTTTAAAAAATTTCTAATTTGTCACGTACATAATGTGGGTAACCTAAATTTCGTGTCCTGACTTCAATATTTCATCTTAGCCATAAAATATTTAACTGAACAACTGGTAAATATTTTTATAAATTTTAAGATCCTGTTTGCACCACATTATTCTCTGTTATTAATATTGAATTTGGGGGCCATTGTTGCTCGGTTTTATCTCGATAGTAGACGAAACGAATTTCGAACACAATATTATGAAATTTTGGTTGAGAAAAATGGTAATTGTTAGAATTGGAATTAATTTTCTTGTAGTCGGTTTAACTATTCCCAGATAGAAATAATGTTGATTGAAATTCAAACGTAAATTATAGCAAACAACAAAAATATTAAATTCTACAAATTTGCTTAATTATTTTCATAGTAAATATTCATCATATCAATGAGAAAATACATTTAGCTTAAAGCAAAATATATAATTTCAAGTTTCATAAATTTATCGTGATATCCTTTGGTATAAATTGTTAATATACTAAAAATATCATTCATGTTGCTGCTCCTACACATATTTCTGACATCTTCCTTTAAAATCCTTAATCCAAAAATAATAAACTTTATTTACAGATTTCAATTTTGAAAATCAATAAAAAAATTATAAAATTATATGAAAAAATTTTCATTTTGTAGAATATTCAATTATCATTACGAAATTTCTTTTTTGTATATTTAAATCCCCAAAGTTTATTGTAAATAATTTGATTAATTTTGAGACAAAAAAAAACAATTTATGACACTTTTTTTGTGATAAATAATCAAATATTAAATTTAAAAAAAAAAAATATTAAATTATTTACAAACCAAGAAATTCCTTTGAGAAAAAAAGGATTTTAATAATGGTCCATTAACATTAAATAAAAATAAATATTTTTAACCCTCTGGAGAAAATATATATAAATTTTATGAAAAATAATATTTTACAATTCATCTGAATTATAAATAACATCTAAATTTCCATCATAATAAATTAAAATGAAAAAATTTAATGATGAGAAAATGGGAAAAAATAAAAATAATAAAAAAAAATAATTCAATTTCATTCGGCAGCTACATAGCTAGAGATGCTATAGTAACGAGGTTAAAAGCTGGAATTTACAATTATTATTTTTTTTTATTATGAATTTTTATATTAAGAATATGAAACTTATTCCATTTTGTGGTTTTATGGTTTTGATATCTACCAAAAAAATTTATGACTATAAATTTTAACCACAATTCAAATAATAAAAATATGATCTGTCTCTTTTCTTTTTGTATATGGAATAAAAAGGATATGTATTAAACTTCAAAAGATTGTCAAAAAAAAAAAATAGAATTTTTTGGTTAGAGTTTTTTTAATTTTATTATTTTTTTGAGGTCATATGTAGCTCGAGGGAAGTGAATTTTACAAAAAAAAATTTGTCGTTAGAAATAGAAATTAAATTTTTTACCAAAAAAAAATAAATTTAAATTGAATTGTTAAGGAGTTTATCGTGAAAATAGATGTGAAATCTTTGAATTTTTGATAGATGAGGATTATCCAAACAAAACTATCCAAAGAGAATTGAAAAATTTTTTAATTTGCCCAAGTTAGAGCGAAAAAAACTATAGAATAAATTATGTTTTTATTTTCACAAGGACTCGTTTTTCATGTTGTTTAAAAATAAAGAAATCATTGTCCGATCTTTTTGTACCATATACGAAATTATAGATTGAAATCTCTATTTTCAGAGTCTATATAGTTTTTTATTGTATTATAGTACATTGATGCACTCATAAGGTGGCTCCCTAATTGCAAAGTTTTTTTTATGGCAGATTTTCAACATAGAACATATTTAAATTTCAGTTCTTTCGCGCTTCATATTAGCCTATAGATTTTAATTTTCTTTATATTTACCACAAATATTCAACAACAGAAATGTTTTTTTAATTTAATTACTATTCCCATTTAGAACAAATCATCATAAATTTCCAATTCACAATCAAATTATTACAAAAAATATGTAAAAAAAAAAAAACTATCCTAGTTTTAAAAACAAAATTGTATTAATTTAAAGATTGAACCAAAATAAAAGAAAAAAATATTAGGATACAACAAAATCCTATAATCTATTTTGGTACTGCATGGTGTGTGTATTGTTATATTATGTAAAATGCACCCCCGGGATGAATATTGAATTTTCATTTGGATTTTTTTTTCTTTGCTCTTCCGACGGAAATAGTTTAATTTTGATGTTTTGCGTATAATACGAAAAATATCGATAAAATTTCTATAATATCATTTATCATGGTATATGGGAAAAGGTCCTCTGGAAATTAACATTTGACCATTTTTAATGGTTAAATTGTGTTATTATACACAGAATTTTTACATACACAAAGTTTTTTTGAAAGGGAAAGTATGTTTTTTGTTCGTATTATTTTCTTTATGTATGTTTTTTATCCTTAGGTAATGAGAAGTAAAAAAATTAGAAAAAGGGGATCAATTTTTTTTATTAGAAATAGTTTTTTTTTTGCAGTTCTAGTTTTTTGTTTTGTATATGATGAAAGGATATATGGGTATAATTAAATTAGATGGAAAATTTGTCCATCATGAACAGTAGAATGGTTAATTTTTTTTGGGTTCAATTAAATTTCCTTGAATTTAAATTAAATTTCCTTTAATTTTTAGCTAAATCTTCTATAATTAATTGCCAAAAAAAAAAATATATATGTGTGTGGTCTAACCCTGGCCAATTGTGAATTAAACTCCACCTACTGTGCGCATAAAAAATCCTATACAGCTGTGTTATGCCTACAGCTGTGTCCTGTATTTATATAAATGACTTATTAATTGACTTGTAATTAGTTAAATAATTTTTATACCAATGTCCTGGAATGTACCTACAATACCGAAAATAGATAATTATAAAATTTATGAATGTTTTGGTGAAATTTGGTGCCTTTAATACCAGTTTCAGATTAAATTAGTCGTTTTTCAAAATTAATTAATCATTATTTAATATAACTTATTTGTTCCCTTTAATTTAAGAGAATATTTTATACAATTTTAGTTTAATTAAAATGAAAAACTTTTAATTTCAGTTAAAAAATTAATGAACAATTTCTGATAGATCGCCAAAACAAATTGAACAATTATTTAAAATATTTCGCGAAAAGCGACTAATTTAATCTCGAAGTGTTATATAGTATATCTATAATAGTATTTATAGGATCTGAGTATAGAGCTTAGTATATTTTTGTTATTGAAATATTTTAAGACTTAATTTTTTTTCCAAATTAAACCATGACATGGAATTTTTTTCGAAATATCAATATAAAATTTTTTTTTAAATCTCATTATTTACTTATTGTAATTTATTCTTAGAAGAAAAAAAAATATTTAAATAAGCTTTTATGACCTTCAACCAATTCCAATTTATTTATATTTTTTTCAATACTTAATTATTTTTTACATGATTTTGTTTAATTTAGTACAACAAAAAAAGGAAATTTTCTCTGCATTATTTTCCTTTTTTTGTTTGTTTGACTTAATATATTTTATGTTCTTACACAAAATTTAATCCTTAAAACATGACTTGAATTATAATTACTAATAAAATAAAAATATATTCATAGAAAAAAGGATTTACAATTTAAATTAAATTAAATTTTTATATTCTTTATCTATTTTCTCTGTGGGTTTGTTTCTACATTGTCAAATGAATAGACGAGTACATATATCTGAGAAAACTTTAGGATTTCTTAGTGGACAATTTGAAGTTGAACCAGCTTTTGGTGAGAAACGTGAAGAAGCCTTAAGAATAGCCGGATTAAAGACATATTTTATAACAAAAGTTTTAGTACCGGTAAGTTGGTTTTTTTTTTCTACTTTTAATCTTGTGTATTTAAATTATAGAAAGCTTTTACTTAAGTTTATATAAATATTTTTTTGTTCCTTTTATATTTCTGGGGGTATGTATAAGTACAATTGTCCTTTATGTTTGTATAGACGTACAAAATACAAGGAAAACATTAAATGTTGTTTTGTTTTTGTTTTGTAGTCCGTCCAGGTGTGAAAATGAAATAAAAGAAAGACGAAAAAAAAAAAGACAGAAATTTTTGTGTAAACATTTTGTTGTTATTTTAAAGTTAGTGTTCAGGCAGGGATGAGGGGTATTAGCTTTCTTATTATATAAAGGTATTAGTTATTGGTATTTTGTGAATTTAAAATTGAGAAATTTATTATCATTAATTCGACTTTACTGTGAAAAATTCGGTTGAATAGTTGAATGATAATTTTAATTTAATAGTTAATATGGTTTTGATTGTAATCAATCATTAATAAAATATAATAATTAAGTTAGAAAGTATTATAATTCTAACCATTTCAAACAGCTTTTTAAATTTGCAATAATTCCAGCTTGTAATTTGCAGTTTATTCATGTAAATTGAATATTATCCTTGAATATAAATTCTAGGATTTAAACAGCTGTTTAGTCAATATATAATATATACTCAAATATGTAATAGTATCATTCAAAAATTTACTATATCCTCAAAAAGTATAAATAATGTCGTCAAAAATTTAACATAAATATAAGTTTAACCTTCCAGCTATTTGTAAACATTATTCTAAGTTGTATCAAGAGCAGGTATGACAGAAGAAATTCTTGTCCTTCTAACAATATATTTCTATGTTGACCATCCTTTATGTAATTTAACATATAAATAATATATTTTGTTATATGTACATAAAATATTTCCCCCATCCAACTTTACATTACATTTTCATTTCATATTTATATTTGTCTTAAGATTATATTTTGGTTTTGTTTTATTTTTGTGTTTTTCCTCTTTTCCTAATGTTTTTCCTTTTTGCTATATAGATAAAAATAAACAATGTGATTAAAAATAGTATACAGAGGAATTGGAGAAGAGACGACATTGAACCAAAAACAAAAAACAAACAAAGTCTCTGGGATTTTAACTTTAATACTTGACATTTTACGAAATAGACATTGATATAATGTTTACAGGATTTTTTTTGTTTTTGTTTAATGTTTTTCCTTCTATTCGTCCTTCATGAAAAAGTGAAGACGAAAAACAAACAAAATTATGTTGTCTTGTACATAATAAACCTCATAATAATTCTTTCGTACAAATAAATTCAATTATATTTGTATTATTTTGTATAATATGAAATTTCGCGTGTCTCTTTTAATTGTATTCTATATTTTTTATATAAATTCCTTATATACACGTAGATTACACTAATACATTGACAACCATCTCATAGATTATTTTTTGTGATTCTTCTTTTTTGGGGTACCACCAGCAAATTTTTATGGAACCAAAAATAGGAAAGAAAAATATATCGAGCGCATAGAGTTTTATTATATGGATTTTATGTTATTTAAACATTTTTCTTATGCTATTTACGATTATGAAATTTATTATTTTTCTAAGAAATTTATCTTATTTTACCGACAATCATAATTATTTTATATATATATGTATAAATAAATTATTGATTAATATCCTTTTTCTGATGAAAAAAATGTATATGATATGACAGTACAAAATTATATAAGATTTAATGTTGAAGGAAAATTTATTGCTATTTTGATATAAATTTTTGTATAATAAAAAAAAAATGTTTTTTAAAAAATATTTTTCTAAATTTATTTTTTTCGTAAAGCAATTTATGAAATTAAATTAAATAGAAAAAAAGAAATATAAATTTTATATATACTAAATTGTGTAGATTACATTTCATTTATATTTTAGAGAATTTAAAATTAGGTCATCATTGCATATAGAAAGAAAAAATATTGTTTTTAACTAAATTTGTAATTTTAATTTACAAATTGATTTCGTTTTTTTTTTACTTGCGTTCATTATTAGTTTCTTTTGAAAAGTACATTAAAATTGTGTAAAAAGTACAGGACAGCTGACAGTCCGTAGTATAGTTTAATGATTATGAGCTATATATAAATAATATATCATATCCTCTTCTTCCTACATATACGATTTATCATCAATTTCGGTTAGTATTCAGAATGATTTCTCTGGCATTCTTAATAATCGTCCTTGTTACAATAAAAATTTGCCATTTCTGTGAACTTATCTCTAACGAATTCACTGCCACTTGACTATTTATACTCTGATTACATTAATTTACTAAATCCTTCTGTATTGTGAGATTAATATCCTTCGGCGACATTTTCACAAACCCTTAAATCTATTCAAATTACTACGCACTTCTGGTATTTTCCATAATTTTATTATATGAGTACTAAACAAGCGAAATTTCTTATTTAAAATTATTTTCAAAGAGAGGTAGAATCATAGAACCTCACTATAAAGCATCAAATAAAAATAATATGGAGAACGAAATTTTTTTTTTAACTAGAATTTTTCATTTTAATTAGAAAGCATGACTGAAGGATTTTTTTTTATATGGATGGCGTTTTTTTTTTATTAGAAAAAGTATAATAATTAAAATGTTTATTAAATTTGAAACTGCGGTTCTGAAATTATGGAGAGAAAAAAATTTACTTTTTTCATCAGATTTTTTGAATTGAAATAGAAAAAAGAACAATTTTATTTTTTGTGAAAGAAAATATAAATGAAAATTCTAGAAATTTTACAAAAAGAAAAAATTGTATTGCTTTTTTTTTTTGTAATTTACATTTAAATAACCAAAATCATCATTCGCTTTAAATTATTAATCCTATTAAGTCAATTATTTTTTTTGAAGAAGTTTATCAAAAATTACTTTTTCAAATTTGTAAGTTTGTTCAAATATTTTTCCCTTAAATCACAGATATTTACATATGAAAATTTAAGCAGCCATCTTAAATCAAATCACAAGTCTTTTCTGTTTTAAAATGGCCGCCTGATTAAATTGTCAAAAATGGCTACAAGAATAATATAGGATTCAAAACATCAAAAAATTGATGATAGGCCTCCCTTATTCATAATTTAAAAGTAAAAAAGCTTAACTGTGCTCATTTGTTGAATAACGTAGGACATGTACAGATGATTTTTCTACAATTTTATTGTTGTAAATATTTAAAATCTTGACTATAAAGTTAATTTTTTGAATGTCAATAAGCTGATTATACTAAACTTTCTTATCTTATCTGTTAAAATTTAATAATTATTCTATAATCAATTTCAAAATAATATTATCAATGGGTACTCTACTCATATACTTAATATTCTTGTCTGCAAGCAATTAATTAATAATTAATTTTATTTTATTTAATCCTATTTTCTTTGTACTTGTTATAGCTATATAACTATACATAATTTAATTTAAATTAATTTGATTGTAACAATTTAATTTGCATAAATAATATTAATTTATATACAACATTAAAGCAGATAAATAGGAAAATCAATTTAATAAAAAGGAATTAGAATTATAATCTGTTTAATTTAATTAAATGTTTGTATTTTAATTTAAATTTCATTTAATTCAGTCGAAAAATTATGTAATTTCAATTTCATCTGAAAAATTGATATACACAAACATTTCTTTATAATATTTTATTAATTATTTTAATTTAAATTGTTTCCGTTTCTATCATAAAACACCATAAATATACAACAATTTACCTGGTAAATACTGATTAAGAAAAATGCAACATATATCCTTTAAAATATCCTTTATATTGTTATGGTGTTTTGAATAGATATGGTTAACAGTAAGAAAGCAAATTTACTATATATATAGTCTTTTGTATACATATAATTATGTACTTTTCTTACAGTATACCTTATTCTAGAGAGTTTATATATTCAATATTTGAACACTAGTCTACCAAAAAAAAGTATTGCATGGCACGCGAGATATTTGTTGTTGTAGTATTTGTACTTTTAAATATAAATAATTTGAAGTAAAACCTACACGAAGTGGTGTAATAATACATAGAAAAAAATATTATGAAAAAACCAAATTTTAAGGACTCTTTTCTGTCAGTAAATTACTGTGCACAAATATTTTTTTTCCAGGTCAAGTTTTCCTTCTTATTAAGTATGCAACATATTTAAATATTTTGAATTATAAGTTAAATAAATTTAAGAAAATTTCTCTAGTAAAATGTATACTAAATAAGTTTATCGTAGATTTTGAACTTGTGCGAATGATGATGGGAAAAATTATTAACAAATCGTATAAGACACTTAGAAAATCTGCTTTTAGTTCGACTTAAGTTTAAATGATCCTTGTAATATTCAAATTGATTATTTTCGCAAATAAAATTTATGGTTTTCACAGACAAATTCGACTCGTTTTTCCAAGTTCATTTTTATTTTGGAAAAAAATCAATTGTAAAAATATTATTTTAAATTGTAACAAAACTAGTTTGATATGAAAATAGAATTTGACTCGAAAATTGAGAAAATGTAGTGGACTGGATACTATTATTTGCTGTGGGGGCGAAATAAATTTATTTTAACTATAATTGTGGAAAAGTTGAGATGAATATTCTGGAATTTCGAAATTGAAACTTTTTTTATTAAGGTTTTAGTATAATTTCAAATGTCCTTTGATAAGTTATTTTATATACTAATCTTTGTGCAGAGTGAGAGCCTCAAAAATTACATTAAAAGATTATTTTTTTAATTAAATTATTACGCATAGAAAAACTTTCATGTACCTGATAAAAATTTAGAAGTATTTTAAAACTAACAGTAATAACTATTATATAAATCGAAAAACCTGTAAAAACTTTTTATTTTTATCCTTTTACATTATACAGATAAAATTTTTACTTTGGCATATATCCTTATATGTGTATTAAATCAATATAGGATTAAAATAGTTTTTTTCTATATCCTTTTCTATTTCAGTTTGTACCACAAGATCATGAAAGAATAAATGGAACTGCTTCATCACCAACACCACTATCAGATGATGATGATGACGTTGATCCAAATCCTTTAAATAATGAAAAAAATGAAAATGAAAATGATGGTGATTCAACAGAGATTATTCCTGATGAAGAATCAAAGGTATAGTAAAAGAAAATAATGATTTTTTTACTAAATTTTAGGCAAATAGGAATTTTAAATAATTAATGAATTTTTCTATTAGAACAACAACTAAAATAAATGTTTTTTAATGCCACTGTTCACTCAACTACATAGGAATGATCTATACTCTAAAAAATCAGCAATAAAATTAAAATTAAGATTAAAAAATATTTGAAATAATTTGCATTTCTTTTATAATTTATAAAAAATGATGAAGCAAATTATGCAAATAATATCCTTGCAGTTAAATTTTTATATTATGTTGATGTTAATTTATAGAGTAAATATTTCCTCATATAAAAATTCAAATGCCATGGGCTAAATTCAAAATTTTTTTATTCCTTAATTTTAATAATAAAAATCTTTTTTTGTCCCTTGAAAATTAAATAAATCCCAAACGTTTCACCAAAAACCTTCTTTCTATTTTTTAATCTTTATCCAAATTGAAATTGATTTTTTGGAACTTTATTTTTTTTTTTTTCAAATTTCAAAATTGACCGAAACTTTCTTTTAAGTAATCGAATTGAATCAAATAATTGTTTGTGTGTGTTTGGGAATTAATATTTCATAATCAATTTTCTTAAAAAATATTATAAACTTATTCAATTTTATTAAATTATAAAATTTTTTTGTTTTTTTGTAAAAATCGAATAAAATTTACAAAAATTCTTTTTAAAGTATCAGAAAATAAAAAAAAATATTTTGTAAATCTCAAACCTTTTTTCTTCACAAAGTTTAATTTAATATAAAAGTTTTACTTTTTTTGTCTATAATAATAATTTTTTTTTATAGCAATAAGGAAATTTCCTTTTTTAGACAGTTTATTAGCTAGCGATAAAAATATATAAAGGATAAAATTTTTTTAATAAATAAAATCTTTATGTATTTTTTTATTATTATTATTTGCTGTGGGGGCGGAATAAATTTAATATAGTTTAATTATGTAAAACTTTTTAGCCTTAGTTTATTACTCTTTATTATAATAATTTTTTAAATTAAAAATATTTATCCTAAGTCAGAATTTTTGTGATCTCTTTTAAATTTAATTCAATTCCCTAGCTAAAATTTAATTCACTTATAAATAAGTCGTCGTTTGATTATAAACAATTTCAATTAATAATTTCAGGCAAATTCAGATGAAGCTAAAACTAAAGAAGAAGATTTTCAACAACGTTTACGAAAAGAACTTGTTGCCAGAGATGGTCATGGGTAATTATTATAAATAATTGATTTATACTTTTTAAATTGAAACTTTACTTATTTCTCTTGTATTTAAACAAAAAAAAAGTGATTTATCGAAAGATACAACGATTTTTTTATCATTTAAAAATGAAGAACTTGAAAAAGCATATTCAGCACACCGGGAACCATATTCATCAGTACCATTATTAGCTGCTGTATTGGTACAAATTATCGATATATTTTATTCATCTATAATATTGTCAAGGTAAATTTTTGGGGAATCCAAATTTATTTAAATTTCTTTTTTTCACTTTTTTTTTACATAAAAAATGTGTGACAACAACAAAAAAAAAAGGATTTACAATTTAAATAATTTATGAGTCCTTTTATTGATATTCTGGGTTTACGTTATTTGGCAAATTTCATTTTTGTGGTGTACGTTTTTTTTTACTTTGTGGATAGAATTTTAATATTTCTAAAAATTGAAATGGTCCCATCATTAAAATATCCTTGATTAAGGCCTTTTTTGTGTGTTTGTGTGTTTCGGTCTTTTTGACCATTTATAACCGGAAATAAAATAAGATATCATTTTTATTAATACTTAAAAGGAATGAATAAATACTTCAACTTGAATAAATATTATTGATTTGACATTTTGAGAAAAATAGAAGAAAAAAATATTCTATATTTTTTTAGGATTTTTTAAAAACTGAAAGGAAATAAAAATAATAAAGGATTGACTAAATTTTTTTTTTGAATATATATAAAATTTAAATCAGTTTGGAGAATATTTTATGTCCTTAAAGCTAAAGAATTATAATAAACTTAAAATTATTTTTAAGTTAACGAAAAACATTATCGTAAACTTCAAAATTCTAATTTGGTTTGTCTTCAATTTTGTCATTCGTTTTTCGTTAACTTCAAAAACGAATGACAAAATTGAAGACAAATCAAATTAGAATTTTGAAGTTTACGATAATGTTTTGCAACTAATAACAATTTAAACATGAATTCGGATGATTGAACTGCGAAGCAAAAACTCAAGATCGATTTTTAAAAATATATACTTAAATTTAGTCCTCGTTTTAGGCAAAGTAATATCGGCGCCAGATAAGTACTTAACATCCATTAATTCATTATTTAAATTTTTCACATTTTTCACATTCTTTTGCAAATTTGCCATGGAATTTTCTGAAAGTAATTTATTATCTATTTCACCACAAATGGAGTGTTTTTTCTCTACATTTTTTCCAATTTCTAATTATTTTAAAATTGAACAATTTTAATCCAAATTCATTATCCCTTTTTTTCATCATCGCTTTCTGTTTGTATTAATCTCGTGTTGTAATTAATTTACATTGTAAATTAAATTTTTCTTTTAACAATTTTCAATAAAAAAAATTTAATCAATAAAAAAAACATTAACATAGAAATTAATTTATTTTCTTTGCTATTTTTTTTTTAGAGATTCTCTTCATTTAATGATAATATCCATGCCATTACTTTTAATTATACTTTTGGTTGGGATATCAATTGCAGAAAGTTTTCCACTGGTAAGTAAAAAATTTGTTTATAAATTGTTTAAGGTTGTTTTTTTTTATAGTTCTTTATTGATTTTTTTAGTGTAAAATATAATAAATAAAGAATATTTGGTGAGTCCTGATGTTAATATAGAATTTACCTTAATTATGAGACATTGAATTTTTGGTTTTCTTCCCTCAAGAGACCTAAAAAACCAATAAAATTTTTATGTCATTTTCACTAATTTACAAAGTTTATAATTTTTGTCTTATTGACATAGTTTTACCAAAAAAAAAAATATTTTAATTACGTTTCTATCAACAAAGACTTTATAACTATATTAATGGAACATAAATTAATTTATCCAGATTACGAAAGTATTTTATAAGTTTGTTTTTTTGCTTAATAGAATATTTAATTCAATAAACACTAAAATAAACTCTTTTAATAATAAATTCAAGTTAAACACATTTTGTTTGGTTAATGAGGTTAGATTAGAACATTTTATATAGTATTTACTTTCTATACAAAACTTTTGAGATGAAACATAATATAATTTTCGTTAACATATTATGTTATTTTGATTGAAACTATATAACATTCTGAAGCCATAGTTAGTATACTAGAATTTTAATATATTTTGATAGACACCTATAAATCTGACACAATTTTCAACAATTGTTGTATGTTAAGTTAGAGTGTAGGCGTTTTCCCCTCATGGACGACTTTATAGGTCCTTAGCATATCACTCAAGAGATGAGCTATTAGAGAGTATTCACCAAATCAAAGGACATATTGTTGCAACACAAATATTTCAACATGATTTCGGAGCAAGGTTTTCACAAAATTAGAAATCTGCTTAGAAAACATTAAGTTCGATTTGAAATAAATGTAATTATGTAGATGAAAGATAACCCAGCTCATTAATTTTATTAAAACTAATAATTTCAGTTAAATTGATTACTTCATTTATTAATTATTAATAATTTTATTAATAATAATTATATTTTTCATTTTAAAAACAATTAATAATTATTGCAATCAATATTATTAAAAAAAAATTACTCATCATATAGTTTCGTTATATATGTAAATTTAGTTCTATTCCAGATCTTTGCTAGTTTAGAAGCTTAAATTAATAATGAATATAATTTTTCTATTAATTTTGTTAAGTAATTTTCCAAAACGATATAATTCGCTTATAAATTGTAGTGAAATTAATAAAATAATAAATAATTTAAATGAAATTTATCAATTTAAAGAAATTTTTGTCTACTTGCCGAAACCAAATAATGATTGCATTAATATTATTAAAAATTTTCAAATACCATTTATACTAATGACAGAGCCGAAAGTTAATTTTCAATTTAAACTAAAATTTAGTAAATCATCATTGGCTCTTGTCTATCTGGCACGAATAAATGATGAAATTATGTCAACATTAAGTTCAACTCTAGAAGAAATGCGTCATACAAAAATTATATTTCTATTAAATAATTTCGACATTTTGACATTTCCCATAGATTTGCGATGGATTTTCAAATGGTGTTGGCAACAGAAATTCTTAAATATTATAGTTGTGTTCAAGTTGCAGAATTCCTCATCAAAAATGGAATTATTCAGTTATAATCCTTTTCCAAAATTTCATATTTTGAATCAAACAAATAATGTTGCTGGTGAATATTTTCCAAATAAACTGAAGAATTTAATGGGTTATCCTTTACGAACTTTGGTCGGTTATAATTTTCGACATTTCATGTATAAAGATCGTAATGGTAATCAGCAAATTGGTGGTCATGTAGGCAAAATTATTATGGAATTTATTAATCATCATAATGGAACTTGTACTATAAATAACACAAACGATTGGAATCGACCATTTACAAGTGATTTATTTTTTTTGCCAAAAATTGATTTGGATATAATTGTAAAACCAGTACCAGCTATGTCAAATGTCAAAATATTATCATTTACAAATACAATAAAACTGGAATTACTTCAAATTTTGGTACCATATCCAAGAGAAATACCAAAATATTTATATTTTCTAATACCATTTCAAATTGATATTTGGTATTTATTAATAGTTTTTATTATTTATATAACAATTATCGATGCAATTGTAAATTATTTGATTTATGGTAAATTTGATTTTGGTAAATCATTTTGTAATGCAATTTGTACCATTATCTCGATATCAATTTTAGATAATCTTGATAAGAAATTCAAACTACAAAAATATTTTATATATTTATTAATGTTTCTATCTGGATTTGTATTATCAAACTTTTATTTAGCTATGTTGTCTAGTATGCTAATAACTGGTATTTATGAACATCAAATTGACACATTCGATGATATTAAAAAATCTAATTTATCACTTATACATAATGGCAATTTTATACCTGCAATATTAGATTTTATAAATGCTTCACATGATTTGCGGCAACTGTTCAAACAAGTTGAATCGAATATATTTTGGCAACATTTTCATATAATGAATAATTCATATGGTTATCCAGAATTAGAAATTGCTTTTAAATTAACCGAATTGGGACAAGTGAATTTGAATCGACCACGTTTACGAATTGCAAATGCAATTTTAACAACAATTCCCGAATCATTTTGTGGTCATATAAATAATCCATATATGAAAATATTAAGTGAATTTCATCAGAGAACATTTGAAGCTGGTTTATATTATGATAAATGGGTAAAAGATAATATTTATGAGCTTAAATTATGTGGTAATTTTACTATTTTCGAAGAAACAGATGATAATCCAAAACAATTATTAACAACTGATAATATGTTAATTGCATTATATTTACTTGTAATTGGTTATTTAATTGGATTGTGTATATTTGCGATGGAACTTTTAAAAGTTTATATAAAGAGAGAAATTTAAAATTATGTAAAGAAATTAAATTATATTAAGTAATTGATTTAATTCTAAAGATTATAATTATACAAAAATACAGAAAACCAAATTTTGGTAATCAAATTTATGTAAATCAAAATAATATAAATGTTTTTTTTTTTTTTATATATTATTCAAAAGGATAATAAGAGATTTAATGCTTAACTTTAAATATCCTTTTCAAAAAAAAAAAAAAAAACTTTATTCAATGTTGCTGACATTAATATTCAAAAAAAGGCAAGAAATCTTCAAAAGAATTAAATATTAGAAATTATTTAATACAATAACTAAATTAAGTTTCTCCTTTTTTTGTGAATACCTTAATACATTTTGATCATCAAATAAAAAGCAGAAATTTTGAAAAAGGATAAAAATGAAGTAAGAAGAAATTTTAACTAGAATTTTTTTCATATTTTTAGAAAAACTTTTTAATAAGATTTCTTTTCTTATTGTTTGACTAGTGAAAGTTTTAGTAATTTCAGTAAGTTTAGAGACCAAAGACTATAATGTAAAATTTATATAGTATTTTCAGTTTCAGCTTTGTTTTTTTAGACTATTTCACTCAAATCATCATAAATTTTAAATACAATTCCTATAGTAAAATTTATATAATACACAAGAAAATTTTAATATCCTTACACAAAAATTTATTCCATTTAGAAAAATTCTAAACCGAAATAAAAGCAAAAAATTAAAATAAAGTTTTGTGGTAAAAAGGAAAAATTATGGAAAAATTATTTAATAAATTTTTTTTTTTTTTATCAAAATTTTGTTTAGATCCTTTTTTCGTCAGATACAAGAAAAATATATTTTTCTTATAATAAATAAATAAACATTTTATGATACTTTAAAAATACATAAATATTATTCAGGATATTTTACTTCTTATTTATGTTTTTTTTTTTTATAGCATTTTTCCGAGACTTTCGTAAATATTAGTAAAAAATTTAATGATATTGGAATATTACGAAGACTAAGTGCAATATTGATAATATTTTTATTGGGTTGTTTCAATTTAATTGATATGGTAAAAATTTTTATTGGAAATTATTCGTGTTATATATTTTATTTATACGTTTGGAAAAATATTTTTTCAGTTTTCATTTGCATATGTAATACCTGAAAGAAATTGTAATACATCAACAACAACAAATATTATAACAACATCAATTATTAAACATCCAATGATAAAGAGTTTTAATGATACTGTTGAAATAATAACAACAATACCAGCAACAACAACAACAACAACTATTGAACCACATCAATTATTAATAATAAATAATATAAGTGATTTTAGTGAACCATCACCATGTTCAATATTATATCCATCATATTTGAGTAATTTTAGTGTATTAATATTAATTGCAATTGCTGTAATTGCACAATTAACACATATTTGTAAAATATTTTTTATGATATTATTTACAGGTGAGTTTGATTTTTCATATAATATTTTTTTCATACTATACGAAATTCGTTACATTACAAGTTCAAATTAGTCGTTTTTCCAAATCAATTAGATCTTTTTCTACCAATTTGTGTTGAAAATGTTATATATGAAATATTTGACGTACACTTATTGGAACGAAAATATATTTACGAAGTAATTAAGTTTTAAATATAATAAAAACGACTAAATGAAAATGTTATGTGGACCGAAAATATACTAAAATAATTTTATAAATTATCTAGAATTTTTAAGTGACCAAACAAATTTTCAATTTTTTTTTCCAGTTCTTCATTGTTTAGCAAATATTTTTGTATTACAAAATGAATATAATTACGAAGATTACTTAGGATATTTGATGTAAGGATATATAAAAATTTACATAATTTTACATTAATTTTATATGAAAAATTATAATTCATTTTTAGCGGCCTACCAATTAGATTCACAGCTTCAACTATTTTATTTGTAGTTGCAATTTCATTATCATTTTTAGCTCGTCATGTAAGTTAAATATCATTTCTCTGCTAGTATAAATATACAAAATTAGAAGAAAACATTTCATTTTTACTTATAGATGGATAAAGAAGATCGTGTTATATTTAAATGGAAAACTGAAGTAGCTGAACAAAAAGAGAAAGTTAGTGATATGAGACGACGAAATGAAGCATTAGTATATAATGTTTTACCAGTTCATGTAGCTGAACATTTTATGAAAAATCGTAAACGTTCACATGATGATTTATATTCACATAGTTATGCTGAAGTTGGTGTATTATTTGCAAGCATGCCAAATTTTACAGGTAAACATTTTTTTTTTGTGTGAATATAAAATCTAAAAAATAAAAGAAATTTGATTTTTATTATTTTAAATTTTCAGATTTTTATTCGGAGGAGACGGTGAATAATCAAGGACTTGAATGTTTAAGATTTTTAAATGAAGTTATATCAGATTACGATGCTGTAAGATATTTAAAATAATTTTAATAAATGGAAAATTTGTAAATAAATTTTTCTATTTAGCTTTTGGAATTACCACAATTTCAAGATATTGCTAAAATAAAAACAATTGGTTCAACTTATATGGCAGCTAGTGGTTTAAATCCATCAAGACAAGTTAAACCAGATGATCCAATTATTGTACGATGGGCACATTTAGCATTATTAGTTGAATTTGCATTAGAATTGAAGAAAGCATTAACTGGTATTAATGAGCAATCATTTAATCATTTTGTATTGAAAATGGGAATTAATCATGGACCGATAACAGCTGGTGTTATTGGTGCACGTAAACCACATTATGATATATGGGGTAATACAGTTAATGTTGCATCTAGAATGGAAAGTACTGGTAAAGCTGGTGCTATACAAGTAACTGAAGAAACAACACAAATATTACAAACATTTGGATATACATTTGAGCAACGTGGTTTAGTTTCTGTTAAAGGGAAAGGTGAATTAATGACATATTATTTACAAGTAAGTAAAAAAAATTGTGTCCAGCTTATCTACTGTACCAGTAGCTTTAAATTCATCAGCTTTTTCCTTGTTTATTATTATAATACTATTCAAATTATATTCCTTATCTTTCGTATATACAATTTATTATCAATGTCGGTGTACATTGAGTATGTTATCATTTGCATTGCATTAGGGTTCCCCTTGGCAGCAATTTCCTATGGAAATTTCACTTTTATTTTACTCTAGCTAGACTACCATTCGAACACGCCTGGCATGATTTTCGGGCACCAATTTACTATTCGAAATTAAATTTTATAGATTAAAATTAATTCCAATAAGTATCAAGTGTCCGTACGATTATTTTGTAATTCAGCGCCTCTAGTAGCAGAAATTTTAACTAATTGAACTGGAATCTTATTGTGCTCCTTTCTAACTATTGATTACATTACATTTTTTGCGGACATTTACTATAGTAAATTAAATTTTTAGGGTTAGGTTTCCAAAATAATCGAAAATTTAGAATTGATTTAATTATTTCATTCACTTATTTATAACTTAAATAATTTAATAAGCTTACATATACACATATTTTTTTAAAAATTAATTTCAAGGGGAAAATATCACGTCCAAATCCACCAGCATCACCAATATCTGCAATATGCAATACAATGGATCCATTACCAGAAGTTGATGAGCCTATTGATAGTCCAAAAAATGGTCAAATATATATTAAAAATAAATCAAATAATAATAATGATAATTTAAATCAAGAAAATAATTTATCAATTAGTAATAGTAGCAATAATAATAATAATAATAATAATAATAATCATCATAATAGTAATAATCAACAATCAACAACGGCAGTACGTAATATATTAAATTTAAAAATAGATAATAATAATACTGATGATATAATAGATTCATTTCCACCACCTGAATGTGATCCTAGATCACCAAAAAGTATATCAAGTTTAAATAATTGTAATCAATTATCATCATCATCATTATCACCAAAAATTAATGATATTGCAATAGTAACAGCAACAGTAATTCTAATTACAGATAGTAATAATGATTGTAATAATTGTGAAAAAAATTTTGAAAATGGTATTGATAATATTGAATTAGATGTTGATTTAGTTGATGTTCAAACACCATTACTTAATCTAAATAGTACTAATTTAGAAAATAGAGAATTTATTAGTAATAATAGTGAAAAAGATTCATTAATAGCAAATGATTAAAAAAAAAAAATAATTAACTTTATATTGAAATTAATTAAATTTTTTAGAAAGATATTATTAATTTTTTAAATAATATAATATAGTAGTTATATATTTATTTTTTTAGTATTATTAGTAATTAAAATAGTGTTAAATTTATTTATTTATAATATAGCAAAGAGTTTATTATATTTAATTTTGTTATTTAGGAAAATTTATATTATTTTGTTATTTCGTTATTTAAGTTTGACGAAAAAATTTATTTTAGATTTAAAATAACTGAAACAGATTTTGCATTTAAAAGGAAAATTAAAATATAATTTTACTTATTATAAAAATACAATTTTTATTTTATTATTATAAATTTTCACGAAAATGACAATCGATCACAAATATTTTTATTATTTGTTTTTAATTTTCATTTATGTTTGGTAACTTGTTAAATTACAAAATTATTTTTCTGAAATTTTTCAAATTTATTAAATTTAGATTAAAATTTAAGATTTTTAATTTTCCAACATTTTAGAAGATAAAACCAATAATTATTTTGATGGTTCTACACAAAAGTTTCTTATAATTTGAGGAAGTTTAAGAGTATTAAAAAAATCTAGTAGAATATTATTAGTATTTTCGTTTAGTATATTTAATAAAGTAGCTTAAAGCTTAAATGGATTTTTTTAACTAAAATATCATTGATTTATTCCAAATGCCAACTAAAAAAAAAAAAATATTACTAAAAATTTTCTTATTTTATTTTATATTTTCTCAAAGTTTAATTTAATTATTTTATGACTGTAAATGTTTGCTTTGGATATTAGAAATAGTTTTCATATTTTCCAGATTATCATGATTCTAGAAAGTTCGGCTCAAATTTTTCAATGCCATTTACATAATAATTATACCAAAATATGACAAACAAAAGCGTCCAATTTTTAAAAGCAATTATAAAATAGCTATTTCGATATAAAACTTTTACCAAATCTCATAGCTAGAAGAAAAAAAATTATATAGAAGTATAAAAAAGCAATTTTTTTTTTTTCATGTTAATAATTTAGAATTTGAATATTTAGAATAAATTTTCCCAGAATCTCTTGATCTTGAGGTAAATATAAATTGTTTAATTTCTATTTTATAATGGGACCATTTTTACCCCATCATTATAGAAAGATTTAGTTAGACCCAAAATAAAGGTTAGAAGTACTTAATATAATTCATAAAATCTTTATTTTAATTTTAGATTTGTATAATTAAACTAGTCCTGATCATTGCATCCGGATATTTCTGTTTTTATTATATAATTTTATAATGTTTTGTAATTTTCCATTTATTTGAAATTGAATTAATAGCATAAATAGCCAAACAGAATTATGTCGATAGATCTCACTATATAATTTATCATGGTATTCATTGGACTGAAATGGAGTCATTCATCATTGTAGTCACGATATTGCAAATAACACTACTATAATAGTATTATGAAATTATTTGTAAAAATATTGTAAAAGTTACAAATTGTAGATAGCTCTTAATTCAGATTAACTGGAGATTTGCACTATCATTTATTTCCGCGGTTACATTACGATCCGATTGTGTCAGATATAGCAACATTGAAGATTGCTTTTGTAGCCATTGAATAGCAAGACACTACATAGTCATTCTAAGTCGTTCGTCCTGCGTAGTGCGTATGTTATGTCCTATATTTATTTTAGAATAATATTAGTCCTATTTTATACTAAAAATAAAACAGAATATTTTAAATTCATAATTTTTACAACACATTTCTTTCTATACAGTATTAACTTAACATTTTCACTATATCATATATAAATTAAGTGTTAAAAACACCACCGATTTAATTTTTCTTAAATAAAATTATTTAATTAATATTAAAATTTAAATTATTTTTGTTTTAATTCAGAAATTGTTTTTAAGTTTAATTTTGTTCTTTAGTAAATCAAAATTCTTTTTATTCATAAATAAAATTTTTGTTCTAAAGCACAAAAAAAGAAAAACATTTATTAATAATAATTCAAAAATATAAAATAAATTAATTAATTTATTAATAAAATTAAATTATCTTTAGCTACAAAAAAACTTTTTAAATGTTATATAAATATAGAATATATTATAGTAAAAAAAAGAGAATTAAAATTTAAATATAGAGTTGTGAAGAAAATTTGAAATTAATTGAGAAAAAGTAAAAAAAAAAAAAAATTGTTAGTATAAAAATATTAAGTAGTTATTTCAAAATGTCCTAATTTTACATTTAAAAAAAAATAGTAAATTGAAATTATATATATTACATTAAATTAAGTTTATCTATAATATTATAATAAAAATAAATAAATGTAATTTGCTTATTTTTCTGCAAATATTTTCAAAAAATAAAAATTAAATAATTAAATTTTTATGTAGAAAATTTTAAATAAATTTAAAATAAACAAAGAAAAACATCAATAAAATTTTAAGAAAAATTAAAAAATATTTTTAGAAATTATTACGTATACTTATATAAATTAATTTTGAATTTTTTTTGGATAATATTTTTAAAGTTAATCCTAATTTAAATTTATTAGAAAAATTCTATTTAAAAAGCCAACTGGGTATGGACTACGAGTGTCGCATAGACACACGTATACTGGCTTGAATTCAAGGTAATTAAAATACCTACATTTTGGTATAGTAAACGAATAGATTGTAAAAAGCATTGCCGTACTCAACTCATACTTACTTTTATCATTAATAGAAAATTCTATATTTATATTAATGTTGTGGCTAGAAGTAGAAGCCAACTGGGTATGGACTAAAATAAATGAAATACCAACTGGGTATGACTAAAGAATGGACCTTTTTAAAGTTTAGTGGGGAAAATGAAATATTTTTCGTATATTTCAATCTTATTTCAAACTGTAATGTTCTTAAAGCTTTCAACGTTTTGATGAGTAAAATATGGAAATTTATGTATGTAAAAAACAGGCATTAAATTATAATAACCGATTAGTAAATCAACTGCAGCATTAAATGCATAATAATAATCTGTCAAATTTGTGAAATTTATATAGAAAATATATACAAAAAAATTCAGTCATGCATCGTTTCTATTCTAATTCACATGTTGTACTTGTATTACTATTAAATATTCAAATTAGTTTTTTAATTTTTCATATAAGTTCTAATGAAATTTGTAATTTACAACCGAACCAACATAAATTTTATTTATTAAAAAAATGTCAACGATCATTAAAGCAAATAATCAATTTGAAAAATTTCGATACATTAATGGAATGTGAAAATTTTGCACATATATCAAAAGGACTTGCTTTTAATTTTGCTCCAATCAAACGTTACAAACAAACAAAATCCTTAAAAAATAAATATAATTTTACAGATTCAAGTAAGAATATCAAAATTGATGAAAAAAAAAAATAATAATTCTAATAATTTTTCTTATAGAAAATAAAACAAATTTTCAATTCCAATCAAGAAACCGTCACATTTAAGCTCAACCTGAAGAATTTTGGAATTGTCACGTACTGGAATGTCCAGAAACTGAAAATTTTACAACAATTATAAATGATAATCGTTTTGATTATTATAGTTTGTATACTAATCCAATTCGTAAGATTTTTTAACTACAATAAATATTTATATTAAAAATTTAATAATTTAATTTATAGCTCCATCAAATTCAACATGTCTTCCTCAAATTGGAATATTTCAATTATACACTGAACCAATACAAAACTACTCCACTGCTTTTCGAATTTGTAAGAAAAAAGCTTATGGAGCTTTAGCACATATCGTATCCGAGGCAAGAACCAATTTAATATCAAAATTACTAAAAAATTGGATACTACAAAAGGAAAATTTTACCGAAGAAAATGTGGAAAATTCACATAAACAATTTAAATTTGCATATATCGGATTAAATAATTCAATGTCGAAATTGAAAAATTTATATAATTTTCGGACATCAGATAATGAAAATTTAAATTGTTTTTTGTACAGAGCTTGGGCAGAAGGTCATCCAAAGTAATTTTTTTTACTAAAATTTTAAATACATATAATTTAATTTTCATTTTCATTCAATCATTTATAGAAATTATAATTCTAGTTGTGTTGCAATAACTACTGAAAGTTCTTGGAAAACTTTTGATTGTAAAACTAAATTACCATTTATTTGTGAAATTTATACATCCGGTGGTCCGTCGTCAAAATATGTCAACAATTATTGTCAGAATGATGTAAATTAAAAAAAAAAAAAAACATGACAGAATTTTTACTTTTCAAATAATTTTAACAATTTTATTTCATTTTATTTTATATTGTTATAATTTCGAATTTTGCTTTTAATAAATAGTAAAAGTTTTAAAAATTAACTTAAGTATAATTTTGGGGTTTCATTTTTTTTTTATTATTTGTTAATTTTTTAAACTTTAATGACTTAGAAATTTCACTTTGGTGTATATTTTCTTTTTATTGTTACTTTTCATTATTATTACAGTAATTAAATTTGTCTAAGTTTATTTGCAATTACATCATCAATTGCACTCACAACATCAGCAAATATTTCATCAACATGTCGTTCAGCATTTATCTATATAACATTGAAAAATTAAAATTAAAATTAATTAATTTATAATTAATACGAAATAAATAGAAATTGCAAATCCAAATTAAAATGAATTTAATTTGAAAAATGACTAAGCTATAATTAAAACAATTTTGTCAATTACCGTAATTGTTTTTTCAGGATATTGTGATAATATTTCATTTGTATTTTCTCTAAATGTTGCTATTCGAACTTTTAATGTTGCTTCATTATCATCGGCACGTACGGTTGCTGATTCGGCAGCTCTTTGAAGAATTCGTGCAACAAGGACCTCCTGTTAATATCGAAAATCATTGTTATTTTATTTAAATTTAAATATTTTATAGCATTATATATATACATCAGAACAATTAAAGAATAGAATTAAATCACTTGGACCAATAAATTTTTCAAATTCTACTCCTTGATCCTTTTCACGAGGATAACTATAATAATATATACATGAATTGGTTTAAATATAGTAAAAAAAAAAATTATTTATTTTATCACAATTTTACCCATCAATTAAAAATCCTGTTGCTGAATTTTGAACTTTCCTTATAGCCATTTCTAATAACGTTAAAACATCTTCATTATCAACTAGTTTACCTTCAGCCATTACTTTGGCTAATGCTTTACCTTTTTCAGAACCAGAAGCAACCTATAAGAACAAATTTAATTTAACTTTTTATAGCATTAAAAATTTAATAATATCAAAATTATTACCTCAGCTCTAAGTAAATCACCAGTACTAAAATGTTCAAATTTATATTTTTCGACAATTTTTGCACATTGAGTACCTTTGCCGCTACCAGGACCACCTAAAATCCATACAACCGGTACATCAATCTGGAAATATGAAATAAAATCATTTTTATTGCAGAAATTGAATTAGACTATTATGCTTTTAACACCAAACATTATATTAAGTTAATTATTATAATTTAGGCTGTAAAGGATCAAACGAGGTTGAGTTATGAGCAATTTTTACAATTATTAAAATTATTATTTGGGAAATTTTATGGGAAAAGAAGCAAACGAACTACAAATATGAGCTTTTTTTTGAAAACACACAAACTATATTCTCTTCAGCTTCTCTTCAATATCGAACTTACGACTGATGACTGTGCTAGTGCTAGTGCTTGTCGACGGCGGGCTTCCAATATTTGAGCTTTCTCCTTTTCATTGGCCTCATGTTGCATAGCCAATTGATGACACATAAATAACTATATTTTTTTTTTTTTTATTACAAAAATTAATGAGATGCTTTAACTAAGTTTTATCGGATTAAATTTAAATGTATATAATCAATTCAGTTGATTACACGATAGAAAATGTTGGGGAGCGTTTTCAAATGTGAGTGTATAATAACAAAAAAAAAAATTATAAAGAATCCTTATATACCCTTTTCCGACATTTACAAAGTTGTGGATTAGTACAATGATGGCCTAAACATTTTTGCATTGTTGTTGGTTTTACAACAAATTTATTTACTACTTTATTTACAAATTTAGAATATACAATAAAACATTGCGAAAAAAAATTTGGTGTCATAAAAATATATACTTTTTTTTTTAATATGTTTTTCTTATAAAATTACTCTCAATATGAAAGAATTATAAAACTATGAAAACTATATATAAATAAATTTACTTACATATAATTTTGAGGAATAATTTATTTACAGTTAAATTTTATTAATCATAAAATGTAAATCTAGAATTTAACACAATAATTATCATTTAAATTTATGGTCATGTTAAAGGAAAGAGTATCATAATAGTACCAAACCTACGACTACAAGATGATCTACATATTCAGTTCATGGAATTATTTTTATTGACACAAATTTTTTATTATATTGAAACCGGAAATTATTAAAGTTGAATTCACAATGCCAGCAAAACTTTAAGCAAACCAAGTGAACTAAATTATTAGCAAATTATAGCAACGCAGTCAAAAGTTACAATTCAAAAATGAACGCATTTTTCTTGTGAAAGATAAAGAATATTAAAGCGTGGAAAAGTTGAATGTTTATCCGAGTTGCTTTTAAATGTATTAGCGCGACAACTTGACATTAGAAGTATTTTAGTTGTCCAAAATTCTACTTTTCTGCTTTATCATTCAGTTACGTTGAATTGTGAATTCAATATTAAAAGTCAAATTAAAAGTTTTATTAATTAAATTCATTTAAATTTAAATTTCTTTTTAAGTTCAACAATTCTTTTAATAAATGTGTAAACTATAATTATAATAATAAATTAAATTGAAGATGTTCGTCGAAAATTCTTAAGCAAATTTAAATGTAAACCAAAATCAAACTTTGAAACGGAAATCTATAACAATTTTTTTTCCCCAATCATCTAAAATTCTAAAATATTTTTCTAAATATTTAAACAAATCAATTAAGATTAATTACTGACAACTTAAATTATTGTATATATTTGATGCAGTAAATATAGATTCAAGGTTAGGGGATATAATAATAATCAAATCTAGTTAATCTAAATTTTGAATTTGCGGCTAATAAATAAAGTTACGATAAAAATGAAAGGGTCATCCATCGGTGAATATAAATAATGCGTGTAATACATGAATAATTGCAATCATAGATTTTGTTTTATTTATCATTATCATAAACATAATTTTAGATTATAAAATGTTTTTATATTTTATTATTTTATCAATTATTTATTTAATAAATTGAACTATGGAATTTTTGAGTCGAGTAAAGTCTAATACATGTAATATGTATGTATAATATAGTGAAATTTCTGAATATTAATCTAATCATATATGAAAGTATAATTAAGTATATATTAAATTTTTAATACCTTGATAATTTTAAGGTACAACTAATAGATTCATTATTATTATAAGACCATCATTAATTGTATTTCATTAATTTACAATAGAATATCATTGTTTTCTGCCACTAGAGGGATTGAATTTTCTGGTACAATTTAAATTTTCTATTCGAAATTATATTTTAAAGATTAAAATTAACATATATTTTGAAAAAACTTTTAAATCAAATTTACTAAAGTATCATAATTTGTTTATGCTAGATATTACCCATACTATAATAATTCCACCTTAAAATATTTGAATTTCCAATTTCACGTTTGGGGGTTAGTTAATTATATATTTAAGTTTAATTTCAGTTAATCACTAAAAAAAAATGAAATTTATAATTATTTCTTAAATAATAATTTATTTAAATTGTTTCTAATTGAATGTTTAATTTCATTATTATAATGTTTTGTTAACATATTAGCATAAGTAGCATATTTTTCTTTACAATTTATGAATAAAATTACCTAGGGAATTAAATTGTTCATTGGCTATGTGTAATTTTTTTTTATTACCTACTAGAAATTGAAAAATAATGAACATGATAATATAGACATTTATTTGGCTATAATTAAGTTTTATATTCCAGGCACTTAAAATTTGTTCTAATAAAATTTGAAATAAAACTACACTGTGTACACGCTGTGTACAGAGTTATAATTAATTCATTCATTAAAATTATGCTTTGTAAAATTTTTCGCTTCAAACTAATTGTTTTTCAAATAAAATTGCATTAACAGTGACTGCAGTAATTGCCAGTAACATAATTTTATGCAATATAACAAAGTGAAATTATATTATTTCATGATTATATTTAAAATGTAAAATCGTATAAAGTTTAATTGAAAAGTGTTTAAGTTTGATTTGATTGTAATTAATTTCATAACGAATTTTCCAGCTAATCAACATTTATATATAATTTACCTTGAGATTATCAGCTCTTTTTCTATTTATATATATTAATAAATTTCATTTCTTTTATTTTATTTTTATAATATGGACACAAAATGTACAATAAATCAACATGTTGCAATATTTTTTTTATATTCTCAAAAATATATTCAAATTCTAAAAATAAATATGGACACGCAACTCAAATTGAGAGTGAAATTTTATATTTTGTTAATATATGAAAATATTATGAAAATTTTTTAAATTTTCTTTATATAAAATTCTTGAATATGAATTATTCAGTTTTTTTTTAGTCGAACAATTATCATCAAAATTATATTAAAACAATCATACATCTGTTCCTAGTTTAAATATACAGAGGGCGCCTTAGATTGTTGGCAATGATTTTTAATGTTTTGCTGGCTTGTTTATTTTATATTTTAATGCCAAATAGTTTTTTTTTAAAATAAACAACTAAATATCAAAGTTAAGGTTACAATGAACTAAATATACATAAAATTTCATGTATATAAAATTAATGTGTGACAATGACAGCATTTTAAAAAATTAATTATTTAATGCACCAAAAAAGCTAAAAAAAAATATAAATATTTTATTATTATGTAACTATCAAAATTTTTTTTGTATTATTATATTAAACAGAAATTATACATCAGAGAATCAATGGAATTTTATTTGAAAATTTAGAAAAAATTTTAAGGTCAAGAAAATTTTGAAAAAAAAAAAAAAAATCATTGTAAATTAAAAATTTCACCTTAATTTCTTCAAAATAATCTAAATATTTATTTGTTTTTTAGAAAATGAAGAGACAATAAATATATTTTGATTATATAAACCTCATCCACCCCGTGGATTTTATTATAGTTTCATTATAAACGCGATTTTATTAAATAAGAAAAACTTTTATTTATGATATTTTTTTTTTATTTCAAATGTAAAAATAGAAACGATAATAAAAAATCTTGTAAATATATTTCAAACTTTTTCAATAATTATAACTTGAAATTAAAACGAAATTAATACAAAAATATTTCAAATGTTGTTAATGAAATTAATATCTCCTTTTTTTTTTGCAAATCATGAATTTGATATAATTTTTTTGCAAAATTCCATACCATTTTAATTTTCTAACATAATGTAATAGAAGAATTTATTTTTCTAGTCTAACTAAAGAATAACATTTCTTTATTTTCGAAATTACTATAAATATGTAGAAACATTCATACTCTACTTTAACGCACGCGTTTAAATCAAAAACACAAACAATTTTTTTGCTTTTGAATGAAAATTTTGCAGGAGGAAAATCCAAAACAACAAAATTAAGAAAAAAAAAAATTAAAGGATAAAAAATGTGCATGAAAATGTCAGAGAAAACTAAAAACTTTTTTGATTGTCGTTAATGTCGAGCGAAACTCACCATTATTAAAAGGATTTGTATGCAATTTTGTTGCAATTTTAAAATTTATAATTAAGTTAATTATTTTCTATATAAAAGGCACTGATATTTTAAATCTAAAATAATATAAATTCCTTTACAGTTTACACGTAATGGTAAAGCGTTTTCTTTTTGTTCTTTTTCCCAATTTCCGTGTGCTCTTCTTAAACGACCGAGTTCAATTTAAAAACTGAAAAAGCTTTTACTGGGGGTTAAATTACATCACAAAATTATGATTTTCTATTCTTGAATATTTGGATTGGAGGCGAAAGAATAAAAATAAGCTTTGCCGATGGAAGCTTTCACTAACAAAATATTTACTCACACAGGACAAGTTGAATATACAATATACATTAAGTTTAGACTGCATCGGGGTCGTTTATTAGGTGGTACCAAATGAAGTTTATTTTGGCTCCTATGCATACAAATTATATTTTGATTACTGATTACTTCTGGGATATTTTTGACTATATAGGACTAATGACTAATCACTGAGTTCCATTTTAAAGGCTGAACTTTATGTTAAAAAAATATTAAGCTAACAAATTAGGTAACATTGAAATTAATAAAGAACTTTGTGATTGTGGGATACTAAATGAAATAAAATTAAAATTATTCTTGTTTGTGGAAAGAGCTTTAATAGCCTAAAATGTATATTGAATAGATAAAGGTATGAGCTAAAGCTTTTCGAAAATACTCATTTGTTTTTCTTAGCTTAAATTTTGTAAAGTGAATCATTGTTCATTAACTTTGCATTAACATTAAATAACGAAAAAGCAATTTAGTGAATTTAACATTATACTATTTTTTTTTTGGAGTAAATTGGCAGTCCAAATTGCAGTAACTGTAAATTCCAACCTGTCAATTGAATAATTTTCCGTTTAGAAGCTTTTGAAATAAAATAGAATGCAAAAAATTTAAAAAATCTGTGTAAGAGTGGAGCAAAATTTACTTAAAAATTTCTATTTTCTTGTACCCCCAGAAAGCACGTGTTTCAATGAAGCTTTAGAATTGAGTTCCTTTCGTATAAAATGAAATAAATTTAATTTAAAAAAAATGCTCAATAGCAAAAAGATCTTATAAATAAAAATAAAAATGGTCAGCAAAAATTATATTTAAATGCATATACACAAAGAAATACTAGAAAAAAATACTTTGATGTATATGGTACAGGGAATCGTTGATGCTTTAAAATCAAGGATATTATGTAGCATTTAAAATGTCAATATACAAAATTACTACAAAATTGTGTTTAGCGACTTTTATCTATATATAAAGATCAATGCTCGCCAGCAAGGCTAATAAAATACACTATTAAGAATTTTTATCCTGTCAATTCTAATTTTGGAAATATTTGAATTTCATTTTTTCAATGTCAACATTTTATAAGTTTCTTTCTACATATAATTTACATATCAAGTTTACAATTTGTCAATTACCACAAATAGACCGCCTATTTTACAAAAATAGAAACATAAATTAATATGTTATTAAGTTAGTAGTCGTCTTCAACAATCAAAATATCATTTTGCCCCAATATAGTATATATCCTTTTTTCAGAAAAACTATTCGCCCAATTTGTATATGTATAGATTATTAAACGAAATTCTATGTATATATTGATTTTCTACTAATAATTCTCTTTATTTTAAATTTCTTAAGCTTTGAATTTATAAATTTATTAATATACGATATTATATGGGTATAACTTTCAAGGATATTATTTATCGTAATACTAATATGAATCTATATATATGTAAATTATCTATTAAAATAATAAATATGTAACTCAAGGTCATCTAACATGCGCGTATATCCGTTTTTAAGGATGTGTATACATTTTATTTAATGAAATATTTTGTTTTTTTACTTGAAACCAAATATTTTTCGTATTATGAGCACATGATAACGTTTTATGCATCTTACAAATATGATGCAATTTTATTTTTGAAATGTATTTAAGAGGATTTTCGATCAGAATTTTTTTTTGGTGATTTATCAATTCATAAATAAATTGATTAAAATTTGAACGACGATGTAAATTTGAAAATTGCATCCGACCTTTGGGATATGATTCCAATTTGAATTACAATATACAAAAATGAAAATATACAAATCATAATTTTTTTTTAATCATCATTTTCTGTTTTTATTTTAGCTAGAAAAATTAACGATAACAATTAATTATTTATTATTGAAATATTTTTTATATATAATTCGAAAATTATAAATTAAAAATTAAACTAATTTTTTTTTTCTTGTGGTTTTTTTTTTTAAGTGTAAAGTTAATTAATTTCATGATTTTTTTTTGTGTCTTTTGTTTTGTAACTTATTTTAAACATTTATAATAAATATAATTTCAAATTAAATATTTTAATATTTTTTTTTTTAAATTAATTTTAAAATGTAATAAGTTTTCTTTATAACCTAAAACGACAGAGAGAACATAAATAATTTTTATTTCAGTATATAATTAATGACATTATTGTTTATAAGAGTTTTTTTCAATTAAATAAGAATTAAGTAGGTAATATTATTGAAAATAACGAAAATTTCAATTAAAAAAATTTTCAATTTTCCATCAACAAAAAAACAAAAACGAAAATTTTTTTTTATATTATTGAAATGTTTTTTTTTGATTGTAAAATAATTTACAATGTTAAATTAATATAAATGTAATTATATATAAATTTATAAAGGATCCTAAAATTTTCATTTTGTATATAAATATATATTTTATTTTGAAAATTCATTTAATTTTCTTTTAATTTTTTTTTTTTTTTAAATTGAAGAGCCTCGAAAAAATTGGCTTCTTCTTTTTTTTTCTTATGTACTAAACAATTTTTTAACAATATTTTTTTTTTTAATTTTTTGTATTAATATTTTAAAGCTTTTTTCAATTTTTTTTTTTGTCTATATAGTAATTTAATTCAAATGTTTTCCCATCATTTTCATTTTTTTTTTTAAATATAATTTGACATTTGATTTGAATTACGATCAGTTTCTTGTAACATTTGTCTAAAATGCATATGTCCATTTGGTATATGACCATTTAAATTTGTTGCTGTTGCTGTTGTTGTACCACTAATACCACCATTTATATTTGTTGAAATTGGTTGATGATTAATAATACTATTATTTCTAAGATGACCATTTGTCAAACTGACATGATGGCTTATTGTTGGCACAACACCTGGTACATTTTCATCTAAATCTTCTATTACAGTATCAGATATATTATTTATTACGGACATATGTTGTATGGTAGCTGGATTTTGTATTAAATTAATATTACCAATACCACCACCTCCAATACCAGTTAGTCTTTGTATATGTGATCTAATTATTTTTTCAAATTCACGTTGAACTGATGGACTGTCTGTATCACCATCAACCTTTTGAGAAAATAAATTTGTAATAAATTTTTTATATATAAATTTAAAATTTATTATATTTAATTTACAATTATTAAACGATTATTAGTATCCATTGATTTGAGCATTGGTAATGTTTGTTCACGAAATAATTCTAATCTTCGACGAAATGATGAAACTGTATCATCAATACGACCTCGACCCAATTGTAATTTTGAACAATCCAATAGTATAATCGGTGGACGTTGATTGTACTATTAGAAGAACTTAATTATATCATTTTTTTTTATTATAAATTCAAATTTTATTACCATTGTTTCAAATTTTTTAGCTTGTTGTATACTTCTTGGGAATCCATCAATTATTATACCAGTTTTATCACTTAATTGCCTTAAATTTGTATCTAATAATGTTTGAATTGCTTTTTCTGGTGCCATTTCACCAGCAGCTAATGATTCTTTAACAGCATAACTTTCAGTATTTGCACGTGGTGCTGAATCTGTTATTTGTCTTAATAATCTTCCAATACTATATTTTATTTTGTTTGTTTGTTTGTTTGTTTGTTAATTTTTGTGATAAATGAAATAGAAATTTTGTAATTAAATTATTTTTTTATAAAAAATTTACCTTAAATGCGCCCATCCAGGATTTAAACCAACTGCTTTTAAACATAATGTTCCTTTATTACTACCAGGACCACCAATAACCCAAATGCATGGTGGTATTTCACTATTTACCCAATTTCCTGTTGTTGTTTGGCCAGGTTGTTGTTGTTGTTGTTGTTGTCCCATCAAGGTTATATGATTATGTTGATATTGTTCATTTGGTCCACCAAAATTACTATTATTATTATTTCCAGTTATGGTTGATATTTGTGCCTGATGTTCTAGTTGATTTCGTTGAGGTTGATTTCTTGTTAATTCTGTAATATTCTTCTCTTGACTAGGTGCTGTATCAACACTAACAATACTTCCGGGTATATCATTAATCCCTTTACCCATACCTGAAATACCATTTAGTATAGCTTCTTGATTTTCTAATGTGCTCAATATATCCAAGGCTGCAGATTGGAAATCTTTATAAACCTCTGTTGGTGCACGTTCACCATTCACCTAAAATATATGTGTAAGAACAAAACGAATTTAATTATATATTTGACATTTGATTAGAATAATTGAAAATTGATTATACTTACCGCTACTAACATGTCACTTTGATCAAAATAATCAGCAACTGGCATCACATTTTTAAAGAAATTTTCTAATTCCATTTTGGCTAGGGAGAGTACAACATGACCTAATTTAGCGCCATAATCAATTTGTTTTTGTAATATTGATTGTCGCCAAGATATTAGTATAACACCATTAACAACTTGTATCTATATAATTTGGAAAAAAATGATTTTTATTAATAAATGAATAATATGAAATTTTGCTAAATTTAATTGCAATTTAAATACGGATACTATCGAGACTATTGCCACTTGATTTGAAAGACAATAAGCGCAAAAAAACTTGAAAAAAGTAGTCCGCAATTATAAGAAAAGTCTGCATAAGATTTCACAATGATTTGCAAACCAATCTATAGTAAAACCATAACCCAAATTTTCCATTTCTATTTTTCTTTCACAATGTAATTTTGAATAAGAAATTTCGCCAAACTCGGACAACATAAGATCCTTAAGCCAAAACAAAAAAAAAAAATCAATTAATTCGAAAAATAAGCTAATTAAAAATTTCAATAAAATCGAAAAGAGTTACATAAAAAAAAAAAACAATTAATTTCAAGAAATTAAAAAAACTAATTTCCCCAAACGTAAAAAAAGTGAAGACGACTGAAGCACGTGTTCCTATTCCCAAATAAAATAATTATAATATGATTAACGAAAAAAAAAAACATAATATAGATCCTTTTTCTTGTCCTTGACAATAGAAAATTTCTTCTTTCTTTTCCTTTTATTATAATACACAACTCAACTTTAATAATTCCTTCATCCCCTTTACAAACAAAAATAAATGAAAGAAGACACTTAAGTAAATTCTCTAATATATGTGAATTTGAAAAAAAAAATTGAAACATTTCATGTCCTTAAAAACATTTATACGAGTATATACAATCTTTTATAAATAACTTGTAATTTTTGAAATTGTTTATGCGTATTTATAAAACAATCTACAAAAAAAAAAAAAAATCAATAATAGATATTTGTAATTTAATACTTAAAAATAAAATAAATATTGAAGAACAAAATATATATAATGTCATATTATATATTTGAGACTTCATCAAAAATACGCCTTACTAATAAATATATTATTATTATTCTTCATGGTAGATTTAATTATACTACCACAAAAAAAAAAAAACGTAAGTATTTTGATAACAAATTTTAGTTTTCTAATTGAAAATAAAATAAATTGTATAATTAAATCTATTCAGTTTTTATTATTTTTGAATAAAATGTCTACGCATCAGAGAATAAGGACAGTTTTTTTTTATGTAATATTATTTATGAATTTGCATAATTTCGAATTTGTCTATTTCCAAATTCATCTATATACAAATTATTTTCCAAACTAATTGCAAAAGCTTGGAAACTCAAATAGTTACATCCTTTTTTTTTTTTTTGGGAAATTTGACTTGAAAATATTATAATTCATTAATTAATAATGGAAAATATTTTAGGGGGGAAAATATTAATTCAAAATTTCCTATAAATACTTTTGTATATATTTCATAAAGGTAAGCTACGAAAGATTGCAAGGCTCACAATCGGAATTTGACAATTTACACAATTTCAATGATTATGTAATGCACAAGGGCCAATTCGACTAATAGTTTGTCGAATTATGTAATTTTAGGCCAATTCGACTAATAGTTTGTCGAATTATGTAATTTTAGGCCAATTCGACTAGTTTGTCGAATTATGTAAAACAGGTCCTGGTGTATTTCATTGTCAACTTATAGAAAATATACTTAATTAAATTATAGTTATATATAGAATCATAAAAACTTAATTTTATTCAATTCTAGATTTTTCTTGATTATGTTAATGCATCAGATTTTCAGTAACTTATCATTAGATCTCATAGATGAGTCTATTAAGAATTAAGTAACAAATTTGTGACTTTTTTACATATTTTTAACACAAATAACAAACTTTTGAAATAAGAAACTTTCTAAATTATATGAGAATGAAAATTCGATAATACTGAAAATCTGCCTTTATACAAGTTCAGGATAAATTTAAAATTGATTTTATAATAAGTATTAATTTATTTATTTCATTTACATAAATATTAATTTCAATTCTAAAATGCCTCTTACGTAATCTCCATTTTTAATTATATCTAATTTATTATTATAAGAAGTATCAGAAAAGACACTAATATTAAAGCATTAAAATATACAAAATTTACTTCATTTTGATTCTAAAAAAATAATAATAATATTTTTCTATATCTATTCTGTGTAGATTTCAGTTATGGGCTGTAATTTAATTATAAATATTAAAATCATAACTATTATTTATAGCAATTAAACATGCAAGAAGTAATTTTATTTAATAATGGGTGTTGGTCCATAAAAAATTATACCTAAATACTTGTATACCCATTAAATACTTTGTTTATTAATCATGAAAATTTGACCCTTTCTACATTTTTTTTTTAAATAGATATGTTAATTAAAGCCGATTAATTTATTCCTTTATCTATAATATTTATGTGACATTAGGGAATTTGATAGTTACATTTATACTTTTCGAGTATATATTATTTAAGTAGAGTCGAACAGAATGGATAGTTGTTGCTGTTATAAATTGTCATAGCATTAATAGATAATGTTCAGTCTGGTCAGCGTTGAATTATTACTCATATTTATATACGAGCAATTATGCAGCACTTATCACATTTCGTTTCATACACTCTTTATTAACTAATTTTTGATTTTTTCCTAATTTATAGGATAGAAAATAGAAGATATGAAACTAAGTGGGAATGTGGGTACATGTAGACTCTCATTAATAGGTCCAACAGATAGACAAGTTATCGACATTTTAATTAAAGTTTTTAATATAATTTTTTTTTACATGTGATATCCTGCTAATTGGGAGATGACAAGCAACTAACTGCCTATTCTACCTATCTTCTTAAAAATTTAATTATATTATTTGAAACACTTACCTTCTCAGAATATTCGACAACATCACGCATCGAACGAGGATATCCTGATATTAAATATGCCTTGGCAGCTGGAGCCATTTTCATTTCTAACATTAAAACTTCAGTTACTGTTTTTGATGATAATTGTGAAAAGTCCTGCATATCTACAAGGAAAAAAAAACAGATATTTTTAGAAAATTTGAAATGCAATCAAAGTGTAGTTCCTCAAACTTTCGACTAATTATTCAAATAAATTTAAATGTTCAACGAAAATTTAAAACTTTAAATTATAATCGCGGTTTTTCGTTACATATATAGTTTCTATAATAAATAATAAATTAAAATTAAATTTCAAGTCCATGAACTCTTCTTAATTTGTACTATAAACAAATATTTAGTTTTATTATTCAAAATATTCTATAATATAAAAATTTAATTGAAATTTACATATAAAAATTTACTTTCAAAACTTTTTAATTACAATGTAAATAATTTTACGTTTCAATTAACTGATAAACTTTTTATTTAAAAAGTTTTACATTATTTCATAAATTATTAACTAATGTGTGTATTATTAATTAAATTCCTAAACAATATTCTCATGGGCATTTTCTTTAAATAAAAGTCGCTAAAAGAATGTGTTTTTGTATAAATAATAAATTTAAACATTAACTAACTTTTTTTTTAAAATAAATTTACATAAAATGGAAAATTCTTTCTATTACCGTGAATTTTTTTGTAAATAATAATTATATTACCATTTCCCATTGCATATTGTTGTAATAAATCCATCATATTGATATGAACGACACCACGTTTTTCTTGCATTAAGGTGTCACAATGTGTTACTTTACCACTACCTGGTCCTCCTATATTTAAATATATTCAATAAGGAAAAAGTTAAAATTCAATGGTTAAGGACGAATATTAATATTCGAAATTTATTTGAAAATATTATTGTTATTACCTAAAACGAATATAACTGGTACTTTTGGTGGATCGAATTTGATTTTTCCAGTATTTTGCGTTGTCATACCAACACCATCGGCACTTGTCATTGACGGTCTTTGATTTCTTGCTTTCCACTCGGTACCTGGTTCTTCTTCTTGTGATGTGTTGGCGTCTTTTTAATAATTAATAAATTTAAAAATTATTTTTTTTATAAAATATTAATTATTATAATTTATGGGGAAATGACCTAGAAATTTTTAAATATTCATTTGCAACAAGGACTCGCTTTATAAACAAAATTTTATTACAAATTCAAAGTTTGCTAAATTTTAATATTTTGCTTTTTCGGTTTATAAATATAAATGGAATTTCAAAAATTCTTATAATGAATAAACAAATAGTAATTGTGAATAATTTTGTAAAATTCGCATGTCCTTACGATTTCGTATATATGAAATTTAATTTTTCAGAAATAAATTAACTTAATGTAAACAGGAAACTTCTATATTGTTTTTTTAATGACATAATCATAAATTTTGTATATTAAAAATATATGTAAATTCTATTATAAAAAATTCACTTAAAATTCACTAATTTTATTTATTCAAAATAATACTTGGAAATTTTTTAAAATTACGTACATATTATTGAATTTTTATTATCAGTTATTAAATTTTCTTCATTTTTATTATAAATTACCAAATTTACAATATTTTTATATTTTTTTGATATCATTTTATTTTTGTAATTTAAATTTAAAATTTAAAATAATTAATTGTTGCACCCAACCGAAAATTACAATGAATTTGTTACGAATAAACATTCTCTCTGAAAAAGGATAATCGAAATAGTATAAAAGAAAATGTTTAAATTACTGACGTTATAAATGGGATTGTTCCTATTTTTTTTTATATAATATTTTAACGTTATAATAGTTTTATAATTAATGTGACAGGCAAATAATGTTTTACTTGTCATAATATATTTTACATAATTACATTCTTAATTTTGATTAACGTTATTGATTGGAACGTGGGAAATTTCAATTCTAAACTGAAATTAAATCATTATTAAAAAATTAAATCACAACTGAAACTTCATAAACCGAAATTAGACATGATCCTGTTACAATTTTCAGTTTAACAGGTGAAAGGAATGTTATATAACATCGTTTTTAACTTTTCGTTGGTAAAATTGTGAAGCATGTAGATAGGTAATCGTTGTTTTTGTAGCTTTATCAAATATATTTTGGTCATCCTTTGACAATTGTATCAACTATTGTGTTAGTAACAATGTCATATAATTGCTGTCAATCAAAAGCAGCAACTACCCAGCGATTCCGTTTGGCTCTATAAATTTATGCCAGAAATTAATAGCTTTTAGATTTGTTAATCGAAAATTGACTCCAACATCATGGCTAGATATCTCATAACCACCGCATGTGGTCACATTTTTTGGTAATCTGATTTTTCCAACTGTCTATAGTATTTGCTTGAAACATAATACATAATGTTATTTTGTTGCGCATGCAAAATTAATGGAAATATACTCATAATAATAATAAACATAATGTATATGTAATAACAAAAGAATATAAAATTAAATAAATTATTAATTATATTAAGGAATTGTTTATATAGATACTGGACACGTATTAATCCTGTCATGTATGTATCACATTATAAAAATAAAATATTTTATTTCATTTAAGTCCTTTTTAAGAATAATCAGTTTTTTGGTTGATATTGTAGTGTATATGGAGAATTTTTATTTCATGTTCTACTTTAGTTTAGATCAATGATAACAAAATTATTTTTCCGTAACTATACGATAGTTAAAATAAAAATATTTATGTATAATAATAATACATAAATTTTTTTTCATTCATATTTTCCCACAAATATGAGTCCTATAAATATAGTTTCAAAGACTGTTATAAAAATAATATTATAACAATGAGTTTGTTAAAACCACATTTTAACAAATGGTCTCTATCTAGTTTCGAAAAACTTCGAAAAAAATATATGCTGGCTTCAATATTAATTTAGCAGCCAAGTAAACCAATTAAATTATTTCTCTATCACAAACTATATGTAAGCTCGATCACAATTTCTCTATCACAAACTAAGTAATCATTTTGTAAATGGCCGAAGAGACATATTAAAACTAAGATGAACATTTTTCTCCAATTTAAAATAGGCTAAAACAGGTCTAACTTAGTTATAACTTTACCAAACGGATAGGAAAAAGGACATTAATTTCCTCTTCATAATAATGGTACTTAAGAATAAAATGTTAAATTGAAATTGAAGATATAAAAAACCTCATGTTTTTAATGGTAATTTTTCTTCATAAAGTTTAATCCTATATGGAAAATTTGACATAATTTAAATGCCATAATTTCATTTATCAAATAAATACTTTGAATTACAGATGAGGAGGATGAAAAGTATATCGCCAATATTTTTATTAAATTACTATCGTAATTACTTAGTATAGCCATAATTGAAATTATATAATAATATTAATAGGACCACCTATTGTTATGCAATTAAATTTCATTAACCAGTTTTTTGAATGAAAATTCTGAAATTTTATGTAATTTCACTCCTCTTAAGAATCTTTTTCAATTGTATAATGTCTGGATTCAAAGGATATATGTCATAAATTTTGAAAAAGATTTAAATTATTTTATTGATTTTATTTTAATATATATATTTTATTATTAATTATATAATTAAATAACAAAAAAAAAATATTTTATTATATTTCTTAATTTTTTTTTTATGTTATTATTTATTTATTGTTGACATTGAAACTAAAACATTTACTAAATGAAACACAAAGATATCGAATTTGAAGTAGCTAATATTTCTCTACAAGAATTCTCATACAAAAAATAACATTTATATATTGGAAAATTGCATACAAATAGGCTGAAAATATATTGAGTAATATATTACATATTATTAGGGGGGGGGGGGGGGACATTTTTATTTTCTATGACATTTTATTTATGTAATATAAATGGTATGTACATAATTTTTTATCCCTAGAATTTTAATATTTGTATTAGTAAGTTCATTCATAGTTTATACTTTATAAAGGACAATTTGTAGATAAAGACAATAAAGCGTATGAGGTTCAAGGTTTTTTTTTTTTGAAAAAAAAAAAAAAAATATTATAAATTTTTTATACGATATACTATATATTTTTTGAATAGTGGGTATGGTAAATAATTGATAAAAGGATTACTGAAGGGCGCAATTTAGGTAATCATTTTTTTTTCTTTACATATACATAAATATATCCTACGTTGTACAAAAGTTTAAAATTACTAAGCGAGTTGTTTATATTTTCTTTATATATGTATTTAATTATATGTTTTTAAAAAATTTGCTGTTGATATTAATTTTCATTGTACAAAAACAAAAAAAATTTAATATAAATTTTAAAATAATCTAACTACGCGCCTGAAAATAGTTTTATGAATTTATAAATTATTATTTTTTTTTTTAGTCAATTATAAATATAATTTTAAATGTAATTAGAATCATTATTTATTAATAAATTATTTAAATATAATTTAGATAAATAAATTTATTTGTTGTCGAAAATTATTATATTTTTGCACACACACACAAAAAACGAAAATTATAATTTAAATTTTAATTAAAAATTGTTAGGTAGATCGAACGAATTTTAATTTCCTATAATTCCAGATTACAAATTTCCCTTATATTTCTCTGGGATTAGATAGAAATACAAACCATTTTATTGGAATATTTTACAAAAATAAATATTATGAGAACAAGAAGATTATTTTTCTCTAACAGAAGAATACTATAAAGAAAAATTTGTGAAAGATATTTTAGTACCTACAGCTAGGCATTAATTTTGATTATACTAAATTAGATTTTTACTAATAATATTTTTCATTACACATTTCATTTATATTTCAAATACATATGTATAATTGTTTACATAAATTATAATTTAAATATAACTTTTGATCAAAATCAAAATTTGTCAGTAATTTCATATTTTCAAAAGCACAAATTAGAAGGATTTTTATCAGTCACATATATGTAAGTGGAAACCATATTGGAAATATTATGATTCATATTTCCAGTTGCTATATTTCACAAATTTATTCGAAAAATATAAAATTTCATAAATTGTATAAAAATACAATTAAATACAATTTAACTAGTCAATTACGAAATATAAGTAATTAAGGTATAAAAGTTGAAGCAAATTGCAGACAGTCACTATATTTATATTTTAAGCTATTTTAGGCCCTTACAGTTGATATTTTCTCCATTACAGTAATCTTCTTTAATTAAGGAACTATCAATTGTTAAGGAACTCCATAATTTTAGTATTTCTAAGATTTAAATTCAAATTACCGAAAATCACTACGAAATATTCCTAGACTAACAATTTGGCGCCTTTTGATATAAGAATACTATAAGTTACATTTAAACCAAAATCACTAAAATGTTGACCACATTTTAAGTGAGTTTGACAATAATAAACAATTCTAATATTATTTCTTAAATGAAATCTTTTACGGTTGAAAACAACTTACCTGTATCTAAACAAATACCCATTATCCATTCGGCAAAAACCAAAATTTATAAATTCGATTTTAATTTAATATTTTTCATTTCTAAAAAAAAAAATTATCATAAGAAAAAAACTCCTTTTTTTGCGATTATTACACAAAATAATTTTTAATTACAAATTAGTTTTTTTTCTCCAAAAAAATTTATGTTCACTTTTTTGATATGTTTTAAAATTATTATGAAATTATTGCAAAGCAATTGCGCAAATCAGTATTTTTTATTTATGAATATATTTTTTGTTAATTTTTTCAACTGCGTTTTATCAATTTAATTTAAATAAAATAATTAACTTTTATCACTTTCATTCAATACAAAATATTCTAATACAAAAATTCTATATTTACTATAATTTTAATTTCAATAAAATTATTATCCTTGTTTGATATTCTTGTTTATTTACCAATAAAAAATGTTAACATTTACAAATATATATAAAAAAAAAATAATATTTGTAAAATAGAAAATTTAATTTAAAAAAAAACAAAACAAGTTTAATCGCTCGAAAAGCTCAGTCTCGACTGTCAATTTTAATGGACGATACAAAACTTTTTGTTATACCTTTTACTTTGAAAAACGAAAACAATAAAATAATAAAAAAAAAAAACGATATATAATTTTTTTTCACCTTTTTAAATATTTAATGCATTTTGACCGTTACACATAGATAACTATATATGGATATATGGTTTTTCATGCACCTGTGTGTATACCTTTTAAATGAAATTTTTTTTGTCCTTTAATATTTACTTGGAAATTTTAGGCTGTAGTAGTAGTAAAAATACTCGGACAAATATTATTTATTTTTTTATAATCACAGATTTAAAGGCCCATTGACTTTGAATCCGTTTTTTTTTGTTTTTTTTTGTTGGTTGATAAAATAGTGTGCGTAAAAAAGGGATATATATTTAATAAATATTATTTTGTTATTGGAATTTGGGTGGTAAATGAATAAAAAAAATATTTGTTTATAAAAATAGGTCAGTATTGCCAGAGGAGAGCATAATTAGGGTCAATGTTAAGACAAAAATTTGATCTTCACCCAATTTAATTATTTGACCGTAAGAATTATGACTATTTAATTTATGTTTATTTACATAAAAGCATTTTTGAATTAGTAATAATAAAATGAAAAAATATTAAAATTATGATACTTAATTAAATTTTAAATTTTTTGGTGTGATTCAAAATTAAAATTGAATTTTCTTAATTAAAATTTGACAGTATAAGTGGATTTTCCTTGTTTTTACATTATAAAAGTATAGTCAATAATCATTTCAATTAATTTTATATTTACAATTTGTCCAATTATTTATTTTATTAGTAATTTTCTTTTAAATATTTAATAAATAATAAAAAAATATATTTTATTTTTGAATTTGCAAAATTCCTTTTAAATATTTTCAATAAAATTCGCCATTTTGCGAATTTTTTCGGTGAGACACATGTCCTTTATATTTACTTATAATATAAGATGGCCGCTTGAATTGATAAGCAAAAAAAAAATGTTCCTTCTCTTTTTAGAATTACAAAAACAAATATTTTCATGATGATGGCCGCTCTTCTATTATTCATATTGAATGCAAAAGAGCTAAGCTCCTCCCATTTGTTTAATTATCATATCATAGAGTTATATAATTTAGAGTTATATTGTCAGTCGCAGTACGAATCTTGAATACGCAGGTTCTGTTGTTGATTTTTTTTTTAAATAGTGAGTAAAATTGTCGTTTAGTAGTTTTGTATACAATAATTTTAAGTGTGTGATAATGAATTTTTCATAATGAATTTTTTTATGGTAAGCTCAATAAATTTTAAACAATTATTTAAAATTATATTAACTTTCATAAAATTAAATTGAAAAAATTATATTTAGACATTTTGTGTACTTTATCTATTCGTTTAACGAAAAAATGAATATGTGAAAATTTCACGTAATCGTATAATTTTTGTTTTGTTGATTATTAAAACTATGACATCTTAAAATTTTGAATAGAAATTTATATGGAAAATTGTAAGTAAGATGTGATAGTTGATAGTCACAAATCACTTTATGTGAATCCACTGGGTTAAACCATAGCTAACTTATGGCTGAATTTTTGTAAAAGAAGTGGGAGATATATCTAATAGCAATTAATACTCTTAGGAATTAGACCAAATAGACATTTTTTATGTCAGACATTAGCTATAATTATACTTAGAGTAAACTAAATTCAAATATCACCCACATATACTTATAATATCAAACAATCTGGCACCACTAATTCAATATAATATAATATTCAATATATTATTTTGTTGACAAAAAAATTACTCATATGTCCTCAAAAAAATTTCAAATTAATTATTACTATATGTTCATATACATGAAAGTGATTTAAGTATTAATAATTTTTTGTGTGATTATTAAAATGTAATAGTAATTCATGCGCATTTTCTTAATCCTTTTCAAACTTAATGCAACTCAATTTTTTTATATCGTATATTTCGAAAGAATTATGATATCTCCAGGAACATATATAGATAATTTTTAACATACATATATTGTACATATACTCATAAATATGTTAATTCAATTTAATGAACTTTGAAAAGCTTATTATATAGAGATATTGGGAAAACAACAAAATTCTTCCCCATTCTGACTATTAGAGAGACATGATAAATATAGCAGTATACTAACAATAATAGTTAATATAAAACTAAATTTACCATGTGGTGTTTGCATATTAATGTTATAATTTACTGAAAATATAATTTATTTCAATTTTCTACCTAAACTATATGCATATAATGTTTCACCTATAATAGGTCAATAAATTTTCTCTCTTATACATGATGCCTACAGGTGTTTCACAGATTGTATACAGATTATAAACTTGTTGCGGCATTTCTATATAATTTTTTTAATTATAATTATGACTAAATATGAAATATTATTTTATCTATACTACATTTAGTATATACTCATTTAATTGGACAAATTAATTATTAAATACGTAAAAAACAAAAAAATTATTACACATGGGAAAAGAAATTCATCTTTTAAATATTTCTATATAGAAATTCGAATTTTATTAAATGAATTTTTAATATGAAATTTTTGTTTAAAAACTTTTATAATATTTCTTAGAAAATTTTTTTATATATTATGCGTAGCGTATAGCGTATTTGTTTTAATAATACATATACATTATATTCTCTAGTATAATTTTAATTCATATATAATGACTTAAAAATTTATATTATCAAGGACTCATTTAAATTATTTAAAAATTTATAAATTCTTATTATAATAAATTATTTAAATATGAAAATTTTGCCTATAAAAATTTTACATACCATCAGAAAAGGAAAAAAACTTATGTACACATACTTTGAAATATATAACTATATAAAAACCTTGACATTAATTAGAAAATATATAATATTTAATTATATGTTGTTTTTTTTTGTTGGGGTTATAGGACTGAAATTTTGAAATTATTATGTTATTCAAATATAAAAGTAAATAAAATATTTTAATATAAAGGAAAAAGTAAATAAGAGGGTGGAAATAAAGGATTATACAATTAAAAATTATGGAAATGATAATCTTTTTGTATATTTGTATATATTTCTTAAACTAAGTACGTAAAAGAATTTAATTAACATTATCAAATATTAAAAATATTATGCTAATATAGTAGTGAGTATCTTGGGAAAAAGTATTTTCGTAATTAATTTCGTAGAAAGTATTTAAGGGTAATTATTAATCATCAATATCAGATTCACATAAATTTTTATTATCATAATTTCAAAGAAGAAATATATTAGAGTGTATGAGATAGATTGGGAAAATTAATTTAATATTTCGTCATTTTCTTGTTATATTCACATGAAATCAAATTGATTCATAATTCATACATATTAGATATTAGTGTACTATATTGATCTCAGCAATATCAAAATTAAAATTGAATTTTCTTAATTAAAATTCGGTTTGTTTTATCGTTTGTAAATATCGACATAAAACCTACATGAATTGGTACACTCTCGTTTGCTCAATATGGACAAAGATGTTAAAAGTCAATTATAACTTCCAAAAGTCACTTATAGGTTCATCATTCAAGACAATTTTATAGCAAATGAGCTTCCGCTCTTAGATTTTTAAAGGACACTTGGATACTACCAGAGTCAAAATAATGTGCCTTTACCTGACTAATTTGTCTGTTTTGGCATTTCAGGATAAAAATTATCCTAAATTGACGAAATAATAATTATTTCAATAAAGCAATATATTTTCAATGAAAGTAAATTGACAGGACTTTTAATTTTATAATTATTTTTATTACACCCAAATAGTAACCATTTTGCAATTATATCCAACACTAATATTAAGTCTTTTGGTCTATAACATAATCATTTTCTTTTTTTCTATTTATTTTTCTATTACATTTGAAATCTATCTCTACTTAAATTTTTTCCCATCTTTTTGTATATATATAATTATACGGTTTATTTTTTCCCCCAAAAAAAACCCAATGAAATTGAAATAAATTAAATAATACCACCTATTAAAATATTTAACAAATAATTAGTCCTATAAAGAATTGTAACTTTACCATTGAATGTGTGTATTGGCGTTGTGGGGAGATCTCTGGCTTTCAACGTTAATGTATACATAAAAACAAAAAGTACATTTTTATGTTTATACAAAAAGTTTGTGTCAAGGCAATTTGAAAGAAATTCTTATATTAATTTTTGGATTGTTACAAAAAATAAAATTATTGAAAAAAATTGAATTTTTTATTTTATTTCATTTTTTTTTATTAAATTATTAATTTTATGGTTTTTAATAAATATTGTTTGTTACCTTAAATAATATACTTCCTCATAGTAACATTATATTTATTTGTTCAATGAAAATTAAATTGAATATCTATAGAATTTTCTATTTGATTCATTTTTTTTTTTTTAGGTTTTAATGTTGTTTTTGTAATAATTTAATAATAGAAAATGAAAAACCTGAAAAGTTATTTATTTTATTTATTTTTTTCATTTAATTAAATTTAGAATTATAGATGTTTTATTTTAGTTCCAAAGGATGAGTATAGAAAAAAAACAACTATTGGGGTCAAAGTATAAAATTATTTATTTGTGGCTTTTTCAAAACGATAAGATTATATACCTATATAAATTTTATTTTATTTTTCCTTTAAATCACCATTAAAATATAAATTATTAAAAGTTTTCATATTTAGGAGGTTATATACAAGTGAGAATTAAATAAACTTAAAACCAAAATATAATATTTTCCAAGGTCGCAAAAGTCTGTCATTTTGTGCTTTTCAGCAGCAAATTTTAAAAATTAAATTTTAATTTTTTTTTGTTGATATTCAAAATTAAAATTGAATTTTCTTAATTAAAATTTGACAGTATAAGTGGATTTTCCTTGTTTTTACATTATAAAAGTATAGTCAATAATAATTTCAATTAATTTTATATTTACAATTTGTCCAATTATTTATTTTATTAGTAATTTTCTTTTAAATATTTAATAAATAATAAAAAAATATATTTTATTTTTGAATTTGCAAAATTCCTTTTAAATATTTTCAATAAAATTCGCCATTTTGCGAATTTTTTCGGTGAGACACATGTCCTTTATATTTACTTATAATATAAGATGGCCGCTTGAATTGATAAGCAAAAAAAAAATGTTCCTTCTCTTTTTAGAATTACAAAAACAAATATTTTCATGATGATGGCCGCTCTTCTATTATTCATATTGAATGCAAAAGAGCTAAGCTCCTCCCATTTTTTTAATTATCATATCATAGAGTTAGATAATTTAGAGTTATATTGTCAGTCGCAGTACGAATCTTGAATACGCAGGTTCTGTTGTTGATTTTTTTTTTAAATAGTGAGTAAAATTGTCGTTTAGTAGTTTTGTATACAATAATTTTAAGTGTGGTGTAATGAATTTTTCATAATGAATTTTTTTTATGGTAAGCTCAATAAATTTTAAACAATTATTTAAAATTATATTAACTTTCATAAAATTAAATTGAAAAAATTAGTATTTAGACATTTTGTGTATTTTCTCTATTCCTTTAACGAAAAAATGAATATGCAAAAATTTCACGTAATCGTATGAACCGTTTATATTGTTTTAGATTTTAAAAATAGGAATTGCCATCGATTTATTTATCCTTGATCTCAGTTAACAGACTTTTTACAATTTTTGAATGATTATATTATTTAATTTTACAGTTGGTATTATAATAAGTAATAACTAACCAAATTATAGGACATTTCCCTTGATGGAAGTTGCTTTTATGCAATATATATATGATTTGACCACATAAATTTATAATCCGTGCAGTAATAATTTAATGAAAACTTCTATTTTTATTATTTTTTATAACCACATAAATTGTTTTTACCCAGTTTCATATCACTTGATAAAAATCATACCCCAAATATACTGTATAAATTTAGGTTTATGTCTTCGCTATCCAAAATACAAACCTGACATCTATTATCAAAATTTTGAAATTTTTTTTGTCTTAGCTAGAAAATAAATTACAAAAAGCTTTTCAAAGACAAAATTTAAAATATTTATTTAAATCTTTTACATAAAAAAACTAAAATAAATTTAAATTTAAACTAAAAACAAAAATCACATCATAATTACAAGCCATATTACAATTACATTAATTATTATCTCTATAAAAATATTCCTTATAAAATAATTATGTAAATCTTAATTAGTCTTAAAATTCTATATAATTTTTAAACCATTCTATAATCTTAAATTATACCCTAAAACAAAAATTTTATCATATAGAATTCCCTAAAGGCGCATAATTTTATGTAATTTAATTATGTTATTTTCTCTTGACTATATTTAAAACCATAATTTTCAACACCATAATCGTTAAATACCATTGATATACGATTTGATTGTACTTGTACAATTGGTGGTGTTGAACTATTTATTTGTGATGATTGTTGTCCTTCGCTTGTTGGTATATAAACAGTTTTCCTTTGATAATATTTATAAATGAAAACTCTTAATTTAAATATTACAAATATTAATAGATAAATAAAACAACATAAAATTAGAGTACCAACTACTGTAATCATTGTAATATTTGGTTTACGCCAATCTAAAATTTCATAAATAAATGGATTTCCTTTACTGGAAAAAAAGAAATTTATTATTTATATAAAAATGTTAAATAAAAATATAAAATTAAAATTAACTTACGGATCAAGACCACCACAATAATAATAAATTACTGTAAATATACAATAAAAAATACCAAAAGACATTGGCATAAATATATGTAATAATCGTACAGGATATGCAACAATTAGCAAATCAATAAACATAAAAATTGAATTAAATGCATGTGTTAATATATTTGTAGCTGATAATATTACTTCACCTGTAAAATATTAATTTAAATTTATTTTTTAATAAAGAGTAAATTATTGATGTGGGGTTGATAGAGTGATTCAGTTTAAGGATTTCATGAAAGATAGAATGAAAAATGCACCAAAAATTTTATAGAAATTTTGTTATAATTTAATTTAAATAATTTCTGAAACACTCTGTCAATTCTGGTAAACATTAAAAATATAAAATATTATTATTATTTATATACCATTATAAAGGAAAGTCCAGTAAATAATTGTAATTATGATTGATGATATTAATGTTGTTATATGCATTGCCCAATAAATTTTGAATGGACGTGGCATTGATTCTGTGTCAGCAGCTATTTTATCTGATTAAAAATTAAAATTAAAATTTTAATTTATTTCTATAGAGATTTTTTGTATACGCAATAATATTTTTACCTGCATACTCTGGATGAAAATGCCACATTGATACTAATATAGAACCTAATATATTTGTAAACATACACATTAGTATACCCCAATTTGTTAAATATATGAAATAATATCTATCTAAAACATGAAATATCATCGATTCTATTACAACTGCTATAAAAAATATTGCCATAAAATTGCGATAGATTAAGTAAATCCAACTTTTTGAACAATTTTGCCACTAGAATAAGAAGAAAAAAATAAAAATAAATTAAATATGTATAAAAATTTATTTTACAATAACCGAAGGCCTATAAAAAATTATCTGAACAGTCTGCTTATGTCTAACGCCTTAAACTCAGCTTAAAGGATTCTAATTCTAATTCAACATTTTTGTAATACACATTAATTTGGCTTCCATAGCATCAATGTGTTTTCTTTTTTTTAAATTATACAAATTAATTACGAAATTTTTCACTAAGAAAATTTTGTAAAACTTTAAGGATTGAAATTAAATATCTTTCTATACCTTCATCCACCTTCAGTTAATCGCGTCACACTCTAATTAATTTTACTGAAACACGTGTATAACTTTTATAATATAATATTGTTTTGATTGTATAGTATATAAAATGATCGATTGAAATCAAATAATTTATCACATTTTGTCAAAATAAATGTTTGGTAAAAACAGAAAAAAGTTTTATTTTTCTTTTATAATTTCTATATTAAATTTATCAACCAGATTTAAAGCTGTCGAAATTTACAAAGTTGTTTTTCTATAATGTGTTTATATAGATAAAAAAAATAAATAAATACATAAAAAGATTTCCACAAATCTTTAGATAAACGAGATGAGATTTATATATAAAAAAATGTAATAAATCAATGAAAATTTTTTAAACATTAATTCAGGATACTATATAGAAATATATTTAAGAAATTCATTAATCTACAAATTAATTTAAGTTACAAAGATAATTTACTACTAAAACAAATCTACATCTATTTTAAAGTATAGCCAAAAAATGGAAAAACTATAAAGCAAAATATAGAAAAATTAAATCAAAATTTCATATATATACCACAGGATGTCCATAATTTATAATATATATGTAACTAACATAAATTTTATTTATTATCCTTTCGAATATCCTTCGAAAAATAAAATAAAAAAAAAAATTAGTTCATATTATATGAAGTTCAATGACATTTGAATTAAAAAAGTTTTATCTATTATTATGATTTTATTTATTACATAAATTAACCATATATAAAAAATAATGATTTTTCATAAATCAAATTTTCATTTTTAGCTAAAATAAATATATAAAACTTTTAATTTTGTTATATATAAATTTTGTATATTTGTAATTTTCTACATTAAAAAAATAAGCGGAAAGTCCTTGCCATTAAAACTTTCTTATATATGTATAACCAAAATGTGGCGGTTGATGTTGTAAATATTTTCGATCAAGAGAAATAATTAAGAAAATTGATTATTTGAGCTTAAAGAGTAAAAATTATTTTCCTAATAATTTTTTCCAATAAAAAAAGTTTTTCATATAATCATAAAACTGTAATATAGTTTCGATAAAGTTGAGAGTTGAAAATAAAAATTCGATTATAGATATATAACATATGAAAATGTCATCATAAACGCGGTAATTTAATTAGAAAACTTTTTAAAGAAATTAATGGGTTTATTTCCAATTGAAATTCTATTTTCCATTTATATCAATTTTATGATTGCTTAAATTAAGCATAATTTAAGCATAATATTTTGAATTTAATTTTTTTTTTCGGTGAAAAAATTAATTATGATTTTTCGTGTATAGAAATTACGTGATCATAAATTTACTGAATTTGAAGAAGAATTAGAAAATTTTATATAGAATATGGTGAATTTAGGACAAGTAAAATTATATAGTTTCATATGATAATTTATACTTAACAGATATAATCATTAAATATAATGTAAATTAATTATATAAAGTTATTTTATCGATTACTTATTAATATTATTAATTGTTGATTAATTAACAAGTAAATGAAAAATATTACATTTTTAATAGATATAAATTTCAAAATTAAATAATTAGTTAATAAATAATTGCGATAAGCATATAAATTTAGTTAATTATGTTATAATCTCAAGTGGCCTTTTAAGTGTTTATGATAGTCATTATTATAATAAAATGTTTATTTTTCGAATTATGATACTCAGCTCCAGCCATTTTTGTTTTTTTTTTAAGTATCTTGAAATTTTTTGGTATAAATGCGACCTTTACACCAAGAAGTTTTTTTAATGGGTTCTAATTTGAATAGTAATTTATTCAATTTCAAATTATTGTATATGATTTTAATTGTACAACGAAATATTATTTTATATAATTGTGGCATCCCAGTGTACTAGTAAATTGGAAAGAGTTCTAAAATATTTTACGAGTTTTTTTACGGGATAAAGCTTTTTAATTGTAATTTAACATAGCCTACATTTTTTCCATGAATTTTGGATAGGCCAAACTTTAAGACTTCAAAGGTTAGTTTTCCTTTAAAATATATTTAAAATATAAAGTAGGTAGATTTTCAGTTGGCTTCAATTGAACATTCTTGCCAAATTTATCATTAAAAACATTTAAAAAAAAAATCACTTCTTTGATTGATAAATCAAAGAATGAAATAACCTTGAATGAAATAACCCCAAAATGAAATAACCTTGAAAATCATAATTAAAATAAATATCCATTAATTAACCCTTAAGTATCTATATTGTATATTTCTATATAATTTAATTAGACCTCAAATAATGCTATTATGTCTTTTGAAGGATTATTAAAAAAAAAAATATGTATTAGATTTTTTTTTGCGAATCTCCTTTTATATAACAATTAAATTCTATACTATATAGCCTCGCTCCATCCTCACGAAAGTTACTAATCCCCCTCACCAACAAAAGGTTTATATACTTTAATTAACCCATAATAATAATAATAATTAAAATGTGAAGATTTCAGGTTTCATTTAATTGAAAACAATGGAAAAATTTAGTTTCCATATACATAAAAGGATATACAAGAGAATTTTGTATAGACAAATAATATATGTTTTTTTTGTATCGTGGTAAAAAAGCAATCATAATAAGGATATAATTTTATAAATATCCTTTTTGAACAAGCACCAATTTTTATTACAATAGGGTAACAGTTTTATTTAACAATTATATAATTGTACTTTTATTGAAAAGCATAGTCGCAATTTTCAATTCTATATCGAAAAAAATATATTGAAATCTTTGAATGAAGCTAAAAGAAGTTCAAGGATTGATACAATATTTCATGTGCAAAAAAAATATTAGAATTTTGAAAATCTGTAAATAATTAAAGAAGGAAACTAGAAAAGAGTATTTTAATAATTAACAATATGTCAATTAATTCTACAAATTTATTTACAAAATTCATGAAATCTTAACAATTTCAAAAATTATTCAATATCCCAGTTATATTATAGACAATATGTATTATGAAATGCTGATTAAAATAATATTAATTATTATTATTTACTAAAAACAAATATTTAATCCTACTACCACAAGAAAAATTGTATACCAATTAGAGTCAACCAGATATTAGTGCCAATATTTTATTTTACCAAATATTATCAATGATATAAAACCAAAACTACATAATATATAAATATTTAATTCGTACACATAAGAATACGATGGGGAAAATATTGATATTTACTCTTAAGGTCAAGTTTATTATATATATAAAAGCAGAGCATATGCTTTGGCAATAATATGTATCATTAATCGCTATGTTATTTAGATAATTGCTATATGAATTTCAAATTTTATTGTATAGATTTTGGCAATGTAACACAAATAAGAGAAAATTTTGGCAACCAGAAAGATAAAATAATCTTGGACACAATTTAAATGTTTAGTGATTTAAGATATCTTTTAGAATATTTGTTAGAAAATTTTTAGGATTTTTAATGGATTTATAGTTAGACTATAAGTATGCAAGAGGTGTCGAATTTGACTCAGATTTAAATTAGTATACCAGTAATAAATTATACAGCAATATAAATTTTAATACTATGGAAAAACTGACATAGCCGTCGAGTCCATAATTGCTGATAAGAATATATTTTTGAAATAATTTCCTGGGTTTAAAGAATATCTATAAAAAATTTGTTGTCTTTTTTTTTTATTTGTAAGCATATCTAATCAACATTTAAAATCTTATCTAAATTTCAACAAATTGTTTTGACAAAATGTAAAAATTATCTTATTTTCCGTACAATAAATATTGGAAATAATTGTTTTCAAATAAAATTGTTATTATGTTTGGTTGGTTGGTAAAAATTGTACGAAGCTCAGACTCTGTAAAGAAACCCACATTAGCACCCATTTTTTCCTTACAACTTAGCCTTAGTTTAATCGACGAATAGACAAATTACCAAACAAAATCGGTAGCAGTGCGTTTGGCCCAATCGGAATATTAATTGAATTTATCTTATTAAAAATATGAAATTCTGACTTTTAAAATTTTTATTACTTTATCTACAATTTATCTTCTGAATTAATTAATTCATATAGTAAATATTAAAAAGCTTTAATTTGCTATTTTATAATTATTATTGAATGTAACTGACCTTTGTCAATTTCCTGTTTAAATTTTATTTAAAATAAAAATCAAGCTTGCAAAAACACAAAAAAAATATTATTTGTAAGTAAATATTTACCAATTTTTTGTCTTCTTTAAAAAAAGTGTTAATGAAAAATTACAATAAGAAACAAAAATTTATGTTTATTTATATAAGTAAAAAAAAAAAAAACATAATTTCAATTAATTTATAAATTTTTTTTTTACAGAAATATTTTTGTTTAACACAACTAGCAAAAAAAAACAAAATTAAATAAATAAACATTAACAAATTAAAAGCTAAACGATTGCTATAACCTTGAAATTTGAAGATAAATTCTAATGTAAGTTTTCTTATTTATATATATTTTTTTTTCTGTGAACAAATTAATCAAAATGCTAATCAGTTCTACCTTCTAATTTCTAATACAACAGCAAAGAGATAACAAAAATATAGAATTAGTTAAGATAATAATAGTAAGAGGTATAATCAAAAAATTGGTCGGTTTTAAATGATCTGTCAAATTTTCAATATATACTAAAGAGAAAACTGTCATAAAATAAATTCTAAATATTTTCTAAATGATTTTTTTGATAATCTAATTTTTAGAATAGAAAATTTTTCTAAAAAATATTTTGTTAAATTTTTTCTTATAATTAATTGTAATTTAAAATTTATAAAATTGGGATAAAATTGGGATTAATTTTCATCTATATTTTGGTCTAATTTTTGGTCAGTATTTCTATAAAATTAAATAGAATATTCTTCAATAAAAATTTCGCCTACTTCCTCTATGAAAAATGTAATATTCTATTATCTATTTACTATTAAATTTTATAGTTGGTTTCACTGATTCAAAAGGATTTTTAAATATCCTAACTAAACCATTATATATTTTTGGGGGTTCAGCTATATTCTTGAAAAGTATAATTTTTTTTTAAAAATGCTTTTCAGAATTTTATAAAGAAATTTTTTGGTTTCTTTTTTGTTTTCCTTTTTTTTCTTCTGTGCTTTCTTTATTTATTTTTTTTTTTGTTATCCTTAAAATAAGAATAAAAATATAATGAAAGGAAATTAAATGAGTTTGTTTTTCTTTATTGTTTATCCCGGGTAAATAAAAAGCTTTTCTGATATGCCTTCCGGTCAGGACATTGACTTTTTATATTAAGAATTTCATATTGTAAAGATAATAATTATATAATGATGGAAAATAACCATTTATGTATATATGTATAAAGGAATTATTATACTTTTTGATATAGAAAAAATATTATATTTTCTTATTATAGTATAAAAGTTCATTGAGTATCCTTAAACTTTGATATATATCCACACGGAAATTCATACGAGACTTGCAATGGTATATAAGAAACAATTTAAAATTTCTGAAACTTTAAAAATTTGCTGAATACAGTGAACAAAACAATAAATCATAGATGGAACCATATCTTAAGGATTAAATAGAAAATATGACAAATAAAAGAAGCTGCACGACCTACTAAATGATGGAAATGAATGGATATTTAGGATATCATTTGACACAGATGATTTTGTTTCTGTTTTTATAAAATTTTACACTCTACAGGAGAATCGACCTTACAGCCTTGTTTTGACCTTCTAAATTAACCTAAATCCTTAAAAAATCAATTACATAATACTAAATTTTTTAATTTCTATACATTTATACCGGATGATTTATTCTCTACTAATAAGAAATATCATTAAATTCACATGAACTAACATTAAATATAAACGAATAATAAATCCTCCAATTAAAATATCATCATAAAAAAAAATTAACCTATAAAATCAATTTGTAATACTTTTAAATGACTTAATAATCCAACCATTCAAAAAAAAAAACCACAATTGAAAACGCACATTGAATTTAAAATTAATAGTGGAAATTATCGATTTGAATATACAAATAATCTTTTACCTATCCTATAGTATAACAGCAAATCAGTATATGAATGGTAATAAATTAAATTTGAAGTCCAATGGCAAATTATACTGTACCACATATTATAGAACCCACAGAAAGTTTATAACCTGATATTTTATTACCTATATAAAAATTTTATATTCTCAAAACTCAAATATAACTGTAGGAAAGAATTATTACTATACTATATATTTACCTGCGGTATAAATCCCCAATTCATAAAACAAAAAAGTAAATAATAATAAAAAATATACCTAAAATTTTTTAACTGTAACCGATTCAGTGAGAGACAAAATTTACATACAGAAGAACTCAACGCATTTAGAGCCCAACACATATTTGGTATATTATATTTAAAATATTATATAATCGATTTAATATGGGTACACGATAGTATGAATGACCTATAAAACCATCAAAGTGATTCTTTATAAATTTTGTCTGTAATTTCGTTCGTATACAATTTTATTTTATTCCATTTCTCTGATTTAACTTGATTGGCGTGTATATATAAATTTAAAGTTTGGAAGAGTTTTAGGATAATTGAATGATAGCAAAATAATCGTGACACGAGATAATGTCACATTACTGAAGTACATATTGATTCAAAATTATTATTAGTGATTTGAATAAAAATGGTGATTCTCTAACATTACTAAAGAACCAAAAATTTCTTATGTTAATAGCTTGTAATTCTTGGAAGTTCTGCGACAATCTAATACATATCGTAATATTTAAATAATATGCGTTTTCAACACAATTATGGACAACTAATTTCACATATATTTACTGTACTAAATAACACATTGAAAAATTTGGTATTTAAAATATTCAATATAGAAGAGAACCACCTTGTGAAAAAATAGTAAAAATTATTTTATAAAATTTAGTTATGTAAATTGTTCTCTACATGTACGCCTGTATTCAAATATTTAGTTTAACAACAACAAAAATGTCTTACAACTTCAAGCTTTATATACACATGAGTATTTATAGAATATTTTTGTGTATAGTGAAATTTGATATGAAAAGGACTATTTACACTTCCGTGTGTCTTTTAAAATATTTTGTTTTTTTTTGAAAAGGTATCTTATCCATAAATATTTTCTGTTAGATTGAATACGGCTTCTGTGTAATGGCTATATGAATGAAAGCATATGGCCGATATAATATACCCAGACAAGGTGGTATATTTCTGTTGTTTGTAATCATATTCTGTTTTCCTATCGACACATAAACAAAACACAAGAACAAAAACTAAAATGTTTTCACTTATATTATATGTGAAATGAATTAATTTTAGGTAGATACTAAAAGACTAGAAGAATGATGGCATAATGAATCATGGATGTATGCATGGATAATTTTCCAAAAAAAAAAATTTAAATTTGTAAACATTTTGTAATTTTGCATATAACATTTGCATGTTTGATTACAGTTCTGCAACGCAAGGTTTCATTTTTGGCTGATTTTCATGCAAAGAATGAATCATAAAAAAGTTTGTGAATTAACATAGAAATAGGTAAAAAATTTCATTTCCTACATAAGAATAGATTTTACTGTTGAGGTATAAATTGAAAATGAATGAGTAAATGAATTCTATTTAATCCTAAACAGTAATTTAAATAAATGCTGATATTATGGAAAATAATTTAAAGGATCATTTCAAAATAGAAATTCAAACTGAAGGGCAAAATTATTGTTTCTAAAATTACCAATAAATATTCGAAATTACTTAAATTTTATTTATTGAGACTTGAAAAATTCCAATCTTTAAGTTATTGTCCATATTTTATGCTTTTAATACAAAGTTTCTACTTTTGGAAAACTTGATTAAATTTGTTTTTAACAAAAAGCTTAAAAAAAATTGACCAAAAACAGAGTTAAATTAAATTGGTAATAAACTCAAATTGTCGAAACTAGTTTTTATTTTATTTCTAAATTAAGCTTTTTTTTTACATACCAAATTAATCACGTATTTTAAAAGTTTTTTTGTCAAATTTAGTATAGTATTTTAAAACAACTTCGCAAATTCAATTAATATTATTTTTTTGTTGTTAATAAAAACCAAAAATTTTATATATAATTAAAATTTCTTACCTGTGATTTAACAAAATTGTCTGGCGGTTCATTGTCAAAGCAACATCGATTCATTTGGAATTCTTTAGCAATTGGTCGAATTATTCGTTTTGTCTGTTTCATTTTTTTTTATTAAAAAAAAAAATTCTTTATTCGATTTATAGAAGAAACAAAATCGTTGAAATAGAAAATTGATCTCGTTTTTTGCTTTTTTCCTGACTCTGCTCAATTTTACTGAAATGTAACAATTTTAGGATCAAGGGATTTATTGCAGTCTTCGTAATACTGGATATATGAAAAAAAAATTTAACAGCAGTAAGCAAAATCTGAAATGTACAGAGTAAAATATGATTTAATATATTTGAAGTTTATGGATTTAAAAACCTAAATGGATATCAATCAGAAAAAGGAAAATGTATACTAAAGGATTTTTGAATAAGAACCTATATTTTGTAACTATGAAGTAAATTATTTATTTGCCTTTGAAGTTCTTATAATATTTTCTCCTTAAAGAAACAAAAACCAATTACCACAAATTAAATTATCATCTAAAGGAAAATTAAAAGCTTTTCTTTAGTTTTCAATTAAAAAAATTTCCAGGTCAATTGTCACAATTCTCAAGTATATTTTATTAAGTTGGATGCAAAAAGACGTCCTTTTCGTAAAATCATCGCTAAATTTTGTTAATGTAAATTACTTTAATTTCCAAAGCAAAGAAAAAATCATTTTTCTAAAGTAAAAAAATAAATTAATAAATTTTACATTTTAATCGCTGTCTGTTTGACTTAGCTTTTAATTTTTACATAATTATAGTAAAATTTAATAAAAATTTAGATTTATGAAGCTTTTAAATCAATATCACTCTTATTATTAATATTACTGCAGCATACCTTCAAGAAATCTGTTATTACATAGACGCTTTAGTCGACATTTGCATTTGGCTTCCGTTTTGTATGCTAATTAGGTCAGAGTAATGAATATTAAAATTTCAACAATTTATAAACTATAATAAATTTTCTCAAGATATATAGAAAAATTAAATCAAATTTATATATAGCAAAAATTTTATTAAAAGTTTTGGAAAAGTAAAAGAACTTCTTAAAATTAAATCTTAATAAAAAAAATATTTCTGCAGACAAACTTCTCAGTAAATCATTATTTTGTTTGAAAAGAAAAGATTAATATTATTTTAAAGTTTTTCTATGTAAAATTATGACCTTTTAAATTATGATTTTTAGTTTAGGAATTTATGGAAATTTCCTGTAAATGCTAAAAAAGTAATTTTACAAATTTTAAAATCAAACTCAATTTTAGTTATATACGAAAAGTAAAAATTTTATGGAGAAAATTAAAATTTTGTATAGAATATTTTAAGCTACAATAAAGAGCTAAAAGTAACTTGTATCTGTTGATATCTTGTTGCGACGATACATCCCCCGGAAGAATGTATAGCCTCGAAGATATTTAAAATTTATACAGGAAGCGAAAAATTCTTCGTATTTAATAATTGTAATTAATTTTATTTAAAAGTAACTATTTGTAGAAATAAGCTTTAATAAATCAATATCAAAACAAGCTAAATTGGTATTAATCCTATTGGGCCCCCGTATAACCGAATGTGTCCCATGTACTGCCCGAAATGTACTCTTCAAGACATTTCATTTGACGACCCAAATGATTTTTTTATGATGGGCCCACATGACCAATTTATTGTATTTTGCCCCCGTTTTGCTTAAAATATTTTTCTCATCGATTTTGTCAATTACAAATTTCTGTGAAACCTTACAAGATTCCGAAATGATACGATAATGGAGCTATAAGCTTAATATTTTTGACAGTTATTACAAATCACATAGAGTGTATAATAAATTTTTACTTTTAAAAAGCATATAACAACAATCGACACCAAATTACATATAACCTATTTTCGTCTCGATTATATGATGAAATTATTCATAGCAAAACTTCATTTAAATTGTACTAAAAAATTTATCTTACTTTACCATCAATGATTAATTTATTATTCAAATTTTTTTAATATCAAATTATTGTTTCTATACCAAAAAATTATGTATACAGTAGATATTATGTATTTTGTATACCATAAACAAATACGAAAAAAATCTTTTACGCCTCTACTCATCTTTTACCTTCTTTTTTTTTTCAAAATTTTACAGTTTCTTAATAATTATAATACAAATCTATTAATTCATATCCTACATAAATAAATTCTAATTTCATATTATTTTTTTTTACAATCAATCATCAAAGTTTCAAACCCATCAAAATTTTTTTACATTACTCATTGTCGTACTTGTGTTTTACTAATTCATTAAAGTGTGAAAAATTTATAAAAAATTAAATAACTCAACCTAGAAAAGATTTTAATAATCGCATTTAATGAAAACTTAATCTTATATTAAACTGATTTTATTTTGTTTTTGTATAAATGAAATATTTCATAAAAGTTATTACATAAAAAAGAAATACGTCACATAAAAACACGTTTTCTTTCAACCTTGAAATTGATTTTTTTTTTTTTTTTACTTTTTATTTTTTGTAAATATTAAATAAAATATATAAAATAAAAGGTTTATAAATATAAAAACTATGTAATTTCGTAAACTTTGTACCCTACTTTCATTGCAGCAAAACAAAAAACAGATAAATGGAAAAATATAATAAAAAAACCAGAAATATTTTGTAACAAATTAAATTTTTCAAAAAAAATAATATATAAAATTTTCGCGTAAAAATATAGTCTTTTTACACAATAAATCAGTCTTTTTAATACTTCAAAATAGTAAGTCTATTTCAAATATAAGTTTTATGGACCATCATAAAATTACGTGCACGTTTGGTATATGATTAAATAAATACATCTTATTGTTTACATTCGGACAGTGATGAACAGACAGACTGTCAAAAAAGTGTTAACATAAAAGTACTGAGAACTGAGAAGTATGTAAAAAGCTAATTTGATATGCTAAAAAGACTAATTTGATGTATAAAAAGACTAACGTGAAGCATACAAAGCCACTAATTTGAAGAAAATTTAAAAAAACAAACTTTGAAAAGACTAATTTGACATTAAAGACTATTTTCTGATGTGTACAATAAATAGTTTTACGCAAAATTTAATTTATGACAAATTAAAAATATTAATTACATGGTTAAAATATAACTCTATAAATAATTTGCAGTATATTTATTAAGCACGTTTTATTAGCAAAAATTAATAATGCACTTTTTTAAATATTTATACCATAAAGAAAATTAATTAAAAATTTAATTTTTAAAACAAAAAATTATGATAAAATTTATTAAATTTATTGGAATTTGCTTACATTTGAAGAAAAATTTAAATATTTTTATGTTTTATCTGTTATGCTTATAGGCATTGTGTTATAGTGGCGGCCATTCACGTTTGCCCTTGCAACTAAATAGTTTTTTTTTTTTTGTTTTTAAGCAGCAGCAGCAAATTTTACAATTCAAACGATAACCAAAAAGAAAATGAAAAATATTTTGTTAAGCAATTATTATTATTAAGATATCTAAATGAGATTAAATTAATATAAGTAGCTGATAGATAAAAAAACTATAATAGATATATTGTGTAAATTTATTTAACCGTTAAATAAAAAAATAATAGTGTAATCGCGTGCTAATTTTAGATTTATAAACATAATTTTGCAGCACCTTTTAAATACTATTCATTTTTTTTTTTGTAATTTTAAGATTTGATTTCATATGTGACGTGTTGTACGTGATTTTTGATGTTGCATGTCACTATAATAAAATAATTTGTATTTTCTATACACAAATATCTGAGAAATTTATGTTGTAATTAATTTGAGGTTTGATTTTCAGTTTTTGAATGAAGGAAAATTCATATTAATTTGTATAGTATTATTTATAATTACAAAATATCGCGCAGCTGATCTAGTTTTCAATAGTTTCATAATCATAAGTTTTTTAAATTAATTATTAGTATACTTAAGGCTACTATTTCTTATATTCCCCACAATATGATTCAACATCAATTTCAGTGAACAAATTAAAATTTTGTAGCATATTTGAACAAACTCTGAAGCTCACATTTTTCTAATTATATATAACTCACTTAACAGTCTGTCTAACATATGAATTTTGATTTTCGAAATGTATTTTTGCTTATTTAAGATTTCTTCAGATACCAAAAAAATATAAGTTGAATTCAAAAATTTCACAAATTGATGTAAACTTAAATTTTTATGCACATATCCTATTATTATATCCTTATTTAGATCAAATTTTTGGTTAAACCTAAACCCAAAATTATATTGAATATATTTTAGCAGTAATTTTAGATTTCCTTTTTTACATAAATATTATTTATTTACTTAATTAAACCAAAATAATCACACATACATTTGAAAGAGACTATAACATAATTTTTAAAGAATTTCTTAATAGCAAAAATATCATAATTTTTTGAAAAAATTTAAGTCTTCATTTTTTTGTTGTGAAACTTTTATCAAAATTTTATTATGCAGATTAGAAAATTTTGAAAAGCAGTTTCATCATATATTAATTCTTCCAATGTAAATTTAATGTTCTTGATTTATAGCACATAAACGAGTACAACTAACCACATCATATAACTTATAACCTAAATTTTTAAAAAAACAACAACATTTATGTTAGGCAATAACATAAATCTTTTTAACTAGTATTTCAAATCGCACGTACATAAAAAAATTCTTATATTCTTCGCTCCAATAAAAAAAAACTTTATTTAGAATTTTATATTTTCAGGTATTCTTGAATTAATTTATTTATGTTTACAATAATTAAATTTATATTATTTATACTTTTAATTATTCACTTGATATTTCGACTTTGAATTAACATTTTAATTATATGTACATGTTATTTTTATAATTTGATAATTAAAAAATTATTAGAAAAATTTGTATAATATAAAAATTTCTTTAAAAACTTCAATTATTTCAATTTAATATGCAAAATTTTTTTTTTAAATTATTTATATACCATAATTGTTTATTATACTTTTAGGTTGAGAAAGGTATTAACTTCAATGTTTTCTGTACTATAATTTAAATGTAAGATTACGTATGATGGGTCAACTACTATCTTGGAAATAAATTTACTGTCATATAAGGGTTGTATCGAAAAGTTCTCAAAATTGAAAAAAACATTTTTTTTGCCCTTTTTTATTAGAAACGTCATTTAATGGGCCTGGAACTTTTCTCTGTAGTATGTAAATTTAATTACCTTACAAATTAGTTTTGTGAAATTATTGCTCATGTGAACATGAACCAAAACGAATTAGGACGCCAAAAATTTTTTAGTTTTTTTCAAAAAAAATTCCAATTTTCCTATAAAAAAGTGAGTCAAATTAGATGGAACTTCATATTTCGTTGCTTGGCGAACCATTAAAAAACTTTAAGGAGACCCAAAACATCAAAGATAAACCAAGAAGTGGTCGTCCAAACGATCCCTTGGACAGAAATTTACAGGAAAAAATATGGGGGTCCTTAATAAAAAAAATTTTGCAGATCGGACGAGATGTGGCCGAAAAAAACAACTAAGAGTATGGTCCAAAGGATGAAAAAGAGAAATGCTGTGCAGACCTTAAGTAAGCAAAAAAACCCGAAAATAACCACCAAACTATTCAACAAGAACATTTGATTAGCAAAGGAACAACCCTTACCATCAAAATCATAAGAAAATTTGTCTAAAAGAATTAGAAAATCGTCAAAATAATAAACTATCTTTGATATATTTTCATATACTTAATACAAAAATTTTCTAAAATTTAACCTGAACAGAGCAAATTGATCCTAGCATTTTATCTTGATATTATTTTCGCTCTAATAAGAATAATTTTAATTAAAAAACGGATAGTAAAGATTGAAAAAAAAAAAGAATATTCATTGTCCGTATATACTTTTTTGGTTCAAAATAAAATGAAATGTCTATCAGGCTGTCCAGGATACTTTATTTAAGTTTCTCCAATTTTCGTATATACATAATTTTTTTTTTTTGTATTTTACGGAACATAAATTTACAAATGGTAAATTATCCCAAATAGCATAAGAAGAATCAAGAACTAAAATTAATTTAGATTTTTAAAGATACTAATAAAATTTGTTTAGACTTTGATATAGAAAATTATACGTTCAACGAATATTAAGTTATTGTTGTTAATTACAATAGTGTCCGTTGATAATTAGTCGACATTACTATTACGAATACATAACTTCAAGAATTTATCAGAAAATAGGGAGATATATTGGAGAGGTACCATAGTTCTTGGGCGAGAAATGATAGTGGTTACTATGAAAATATTTAATCCTAGTTCAATAAAATAGTTATAAATTTCAATCCTATTTTGTTACTTGGGTTTAGTTTATAGTCTTTCACAGAAAAAATACAATTTATTCAATGTCCATACGTATAATAATTTTTTTTGTATAGAAAATACTATTGTACACAAATAATATAATTTCGAATTGGAAGGATGTCTAGGTTAAATGATTTTATTCCCTTGAAATGTTGAAGAGCACATCCTATATACATATATATATAATTTTTATTATCTATAATACTTCCATAAAACTTCCTTACTTTAAGGATCAATAAATTTTGTTTATCTCTGCAATATTTTTTCTCTTCTTTCTTCTCTGTTTGTTACTCTTTGCTTAATTTATTTTACTATTATATAGTTGAATGATATATTAAATGTGATATTTATATAATGTCAAGTTTTGGGTCAATGAATCGTGCCGGGTAAAAAACATTAGAATAATTTGTTATTATTGTAATATAATATTGTCAAAGGTCAATTAATATAATTTCTTGTTTCATGTATATGTAAATAAATTCAACACTGTAAAAATAATAATTTCAATGAATCAATTAATTGTAATTATTTGTAAGTTCAATATATATAAATATCAGATGACAAAATTTGTACTCAGCACTAGAAATGTTGAACGAGACATTTTGTAATTAGTATGATAAATGGATTCATGATAATTGAAATACTTTTCACAACAGAATAAGTTATTTAAAGTTTCTATAGTTCAAGCTGTAATAGCTTCTACTTTGATGGATTAAATTATATTGGTTACTATAAATATTTTACATCATTTTTAAATTTAAAGTTTTCCATTATAGTTATACGTACTTCGTATCGTATACCCTTTTTGTTGTCGTTTTAAATATTTTATTTGTTATGCTTAGTTCATAATTTGTCAGGGTAAAAAATGGATTATGGGAACATTTATTTACATTTTTTATATGTATAAATATGTTTCTAATAAAAAAAAACTCGAAAATTTTATTTCTCATAACTATTTATGTAAAACTAGTTACAAACATGTTATTTGTTTTTCATATTTAAAATACGTTCTTTATTTATCCAAAATATATAAATAAATAAAATCAAAGTTCAAAATTTTGTTTAAACATAAAATTAATATAATTAAATATAAATTCAAAAGTCATCATCGTATAAATTTTTTATTTTATATATTTATTTTTTTAATTATATGTAATTAAAATTTCTAAATTTTGAACAAAATACAAGTAAATTGTAGTAGATTTCACAATAATAAAAATAATCAGTGAATATTTTCAAAAAGTAACCAACCAGAACAGAACAAGTTTTTAATTATTAATTATCATAATTATTGATTTTGTTTTTAAATACTTAATATCCAAAAAAATTATATAGATTTTATTTAAATTATTTTTTATTATATTTTTTGTTTTGTATAATAATGAAAATTAAGGAGTTTGTTAAAAAAAAGCTTTGAATTGTAAATAATTTTTAAATTTTTTGAAGAAGCTTTCAAGTTTCAAATTTGAATAATTATTTGATGATACAATAAATGCAAAATTAAGTCAATGTTAATGAAACGAAATACAGGTTTATTTATTGATAAATTTAGAAATAATTAATTAATAATGCAGTGAAATTTTATATACTATGTTATTCATCTTTTATTATAGTTAATTTTATATGCTTAAACATTTTGTCGTGATGCAATAAAATAAATATTAAGTAATTATTTTTTATTGCTTTTTTCTCATGGTCATGGTTATTTATTATAACATAAATTGCTTAAATTTACATTTAAAGATAAAAACATTTTCGTTACACAATTTACCACTAAAATATATAAATGAAGATTGAAAATAATTATAAAAAAAAATGAGTTTAATGGTCATAAAAATTAAGAAATATTTATGTTAAACAGAGAATTTGAAGCTTTTATTTATGATTTTAATGGAATATTAGGTTAATTGAGATAGTTTTGTATATAAATAATAGAAACAAAAGTTTATTTATTTTAATTTTGCAATTTTTTTTATGAATTATTATTTTGTGATTAGGCAAGCAAATAAATTCAAAACTAAAAATAATAAGAAATTCAATTTGAATTTAATTGACGATTTCTTACTATAAAGTAAACTAAAATTTATACTGTGTAGCACCTGTAATTTTAATTGTTTTTTAGTTACCCATTTGGGTTTGATTTCTAATTTAAATTCGTTCTAAGTAAATCAATTTAATTTTTAATTATTCGTTAATTTAAATTAGTAAAAGTAATTAGTAATTTTAAGACTGATGTGTAAACCTATACAGTAAGTCCTATACTAGCTCCGCATTTGAATCAAGAGGAAATAGTTTACGCTTTGGACATTTTGTTATATGTAAATCTTCTGCTCCTAACCCCTGCACAGCTTAGTTGAAATACTTAGATAAATTACATATATATTTTAGATACTAGTATAATACTTTATTGCTAACTAGTAGGGTACACAGTTACTAAGCTAGTTGGGTCTTATTGGTACTATTAGTGCAAGGTATGCAACATGATTATTGTCTGACCACACTTTTGACCACACTACACTGACCACACTTTTCTCAGTATACTCTTAGAATTTCATGATACTATACATAAATTAGATTTAAGTTGGATTGGCGTCAATACCTTATAATTATAATCACCGATAACTATTAAAAAAATTGTAAGTATATTAAAGTTAAATCAGAAAAATTTACTCAATCTATTTTTTTTTCTTTCGTATTAATAAATTTCCCAATCACATTACCCCAAACCAGATTTAATATATGTTCATTTTCTTATAATTTTAATTGTACTAAAATCATATATATTTATCCCACAATTTCGAAATTTCTTTTGCATAACTTTATTCAACATAATCCGCAAATCATATATCATTAAAAGTCTTTTTTTTTTAAACTTTAATGTTATTAAAATTATGTGCAATAAACAATGTAAAAAAAAAAATTTAGTTCACAAAAATTAAGAAATTTATAAATATTTAAACAATTAACAATTAAAAAATAGTCTCATAGGCTAAAAAAAAAAATTAAGTAACAAAATATATTTTATAAACATATGGACAGACAATCAAATAAACACCTTTTTGTGTAAAATATATTTCAATATTTCATATACCTGGAGGAATACAAAATAAATAAAATTCATTGAAGCAAAGAAAAATGTGTGTCACTTACCTGGGAGTTGCTATTATTGATCCATTCAGAAGCAAATAGAGTAAACTTCTTTGGACAAATATATCCGAAAAATTTAATTTTTTTTAAATTTTGTATAATTAAATTATGATATTAATTTTTTTTTTTTGCATTTATTGAATTCAATTTAAAATCAATTTTTTTTTAATCAAAATTTTTTTTCCAAAATTTACACTATTTTTTTATTCCATTAATAATTTCTTCATGTACATAATTTTTCTCTGGTAAGGTATAAAACTTTTGTAACTGTTTAAAAAATATTTATTTGATTATAAAAAATCTTGTTTTACAAATAAATTTTTTTATCGTACTTTTTATTTGCGCAATTAACGGAAAGTTATATAAAAATTACATTCACATAATTAAATAATCATTAAAATCACAGCAAAAAATTTAAGTATAAGAAAATTTATTTTTCATTTAATGCTCCCGCTACCATTAAAAAAAAAAAGCATGTACAACTTACAACAAACAAAATATAAATAAACAATAAATTTATTGAGCCGAACACATTATTATTAAGTATAAGCCATAGAAAACATGCGCTCAAACCGACAATTCAATTCCAACTGATTTATAAAAACATAAACAAAACTCAACACAATTAAGTTTAAAAAAACAAAAAAAAAGTGAAATAAAATAAAAATGTCTTTTTGCAGACCCCAGGTATGAGTAGCTCTTCACAATAACCGGCCTTGAGAGACAACAGTCAGTATATACCAAAAGCAAATACACAATTTTACTGTCGTATAAGTTAAAATGAAAAATATAATATTAATCTTACTGTTTAAGCAGTGGAATTTTTTTACTATTGCTTAATGATTCTTCGACAGTAATTGTTGAAAGTTTGAAATGCTGTGATTTTTTTCATATTATATAATAAAGTGACATTTTTATTTAATTAGTGATAAAATCTTTAAGAATTAAAATGATAATACAAAAGTTTTCATTATCTAATTCTGTAAGTAAATATTTATTTTATATTTCTTATCAAAAAGGAAAAATTTCATTAATAATTATCATTTAGTATTTAATTTATAATAAAAACTTTACTTGACTAATTTAGTATACCATTGGATATTCAATCGTTTCAGGTGTTTATTGTGTTTGAATTTTCTATGTAACTTTGTATATCACATATGGTATTTCACCTGTCCATTTGATACATATAATTATTCTTCCATCCAATTTTCAAAAATTAATAAGTATTATACTATATAATAAATGTTAGCAGGGGGAGGTGGGTGACCTGAATTAAGTGAAATATAAATGTAATTGCAATCAAGTAGACAAACTTTAATATAATAAAATATCGTATTTTTCTATTAATGATAAAAGTAAGTATGAAATGAGTATGGCATTACTCATTACCATCTACAAGTATACTACATCAAAATGTAGGTATTTTAATTACCTTTAATTCCAGACAGCATACGTGTCTATGCGACACTCAGAGTCTATACCCAGTGGCTTTTAGACACCACATATCGTATTTGCGAAATAATAGTGATTAGAATTACATATTCTCGGTTTTTTTGCTATAACTTGGGCAAATTAAGAGATATTTTAAATTGATTTGGATATTCTTATTATAATTAAAATTCCCTGTCCATAGACACTAAATTTACCAAAAAAATTGCAAATGGTTCGACTACCTCCACTACACATCGACTACCTCCACTACAGGCAAATGTTGGTGTCTATGGATGGGGAATTTTAATTGTATCAAAACTATCCAAAAAGAATTAAAAAATCTTTTAATTTGCCCAAAAATACCTAGAATAAATGTTTAAAGTTTTATGTCATAGTACTTGAAAGCTTGAAAATGATGTCCTCTTTGGGAATTTGATATTCTAATTAAACTCTCCTGTAATCACAAATTCATTTTATTGAATAAAGTAATTAGCATGATTATTTTGAACAAAATTTTTATAAATTAAATTTCCCACGACTATCAAACGTAGTATAATATAATTTCAAATATTTTATGGATTTGTTTTTTTTTTCTTAATTGTAAAGTATAATTCAAGGATATTTTGAAAAAAAAATTCAAGGATATTTTGAAAAAAAAATCTATAACATTTTTTATAACAATAATATTTCCTTATTTGTCTGTACATATTTCATAAACCAATTTACTTTCAGCTTTGTAACAATGTCCTATATATTTTTTTCAGCAGTTTGTGGTGATAAATATAAACCCAGATGTTTATTTTCCTAAATGAAAATATATAATTATGAAAAACGTGAAACGTGCTAAGACTAAGAGGGAAAAAAATATGTGTGCTATTTAACTAAAAAGGGAACGTTTTGATTGAAATATGGTTTTTAGGTTTTATAGTAGATAAAATAAAGTATTTTACTTATACGACTTTTGTACGTTTAAAACGATTAAAATATTCACTTTATTACGAATTAGATAATAATTTATTGGGAAAACCTATAATTTTAGGACGATAAAGTGAGGAAATTGCAAAAATTAATAAAATATAAGGAAATGTATGTCATTTTGTTTGAATTATTAAAATACTAAAATGGAAATAAGCAGATGGTTTTATGTACACTATATGTGAATAACCTATTCGTTTTTTTCTCTCCAATTCATAAAATATTTAAATTTTGAAAATGTATTGACAAAAATAGGCTTGCAATTAAATTGCAATTATAGAAATCATGTACATTTGCGGAAATATTTTAATTCCATCTTTTTTTCCGACAAATGTTACTTTTTTTGTGTTTAATCTAAATAGAAAAAAAAGTTACATATAGAAAAATACTTTAAATTTACTTTAAATTTATAAATTATTCTCAGAATTAAACTTTCATTAATGAAAAAACTATATTTAAATTTTAAATATTTCATTATTAAAATTCGATTTACTCAATTGATGTAAACTATTTTATGAAATTTTGTTGTTTATTACTGAATATAGTTTATAAAATCCTCACAGTCACGTCACTCTGAAACACAATTTAAAACATTCATGACGCATGAGATTTTCCAATTAAATATTTTCCTATTATTATAATTTTGATGGAAATGCGTGATAGCAACTAATTAGTTTTTATGATAATTAATTTATTATCGAAGGAATTATAACGAATATTTTTGTTGTTTATGGTATTTAAAATAAATTAATTACATTCAATATTTCTTTAAAATTAAGTTAAAATATTAGAGAAAATTCTTCTTAAAATTTGTGCATAAATACAACTGTGGTCCCTTCTGTATATTTGAAAATTATTATTATTTTTTTTTACTTTAAAATTGTTGGCATTGAAATACCTTATTAAATGTAATTAATGCTTTTCAATAAAATATATATATTTTAGCAATAATTTATCTTTATTTTAATTATTTTCTGTCAGTTTGTATAATTTTTCAAAATTATATATTTTTTTTATTTAAATTTAATTTGTGGCTTAAAGTTAGATAGATTTAGAATTGATATATAAAAATTGATTTTTTCAAGTATACACGACTAAATTTTGCAATATTTAAGGATCTGAAATTAATCACATAATCACGGAGTTGAATTATTAACTTGTCTCTATATTTACAATAACATATTCCATATTTTTTGTACATGATAAATATTTTTTCATAAATTTATTTTCTATAAAAAAAGCACTTTAATAATATAAAAAAGCTTTTTAATTATTATTTTAACTTATTAAATCAAGAATTTAGTTACTAAATTAATATACATATGTACGTACATATATGTATATAAATATATTTACGAATCATTAAAAGTAGACATTTTGGATTGATGATATTTACGATAAATAATTATTCTTAATTTATATAATAAAAATGATATAAATCCAAATATTAAAAATAAAACAAATGCTCCAACTAATGTTCCAATTGCAAGTCCTGGTTTCGACCAATCCAATATTGGATAAATAAATTTACGACCACGGCTGGAAAAATTAAAATGAAAAAAGTTCATTTTAGTATGGAAATATTTTTAAATTAATTATTATATATTAATTAGTTATTTAAAATATTGTAATTAATATTTAAGTAATAAAATAAGTGTGATAACAAAGATTTCTATATTTTTAAACAACATGAAAATATATATTACTATATAGTACTTACATATCATCACCACCAGCCAAATAATAAATAAGTGAAAAGAAACCATAAATTAGACCCAAACATATTGGAAATATCATATGTAAAATTCGGATTGGAAATGCAACAATCATTACATCAATTATCATGAAAACTGAATTCATTGCATGCTCTAATATATTTAAAGTACCATCTGGCATTGTTTGTACACCATCATCTATAATAGAGAAGACAATTTTACATCGTGTTTTACATAAATTTCTATATATTCTATTTACCTGCTGCTTTCTTTTGTAGATTATATAAAAAGGCCCAATAAATAAAAGTAATAACTAATGCTACATTTAATGTTGTCATGTGTAAAATCCAGTAAATTTTTATGCTCAAAGGTAATATTGATTCATCTTCACCATCCTTAATTATAGTTGATCCTCTTTCTTTTAAATGCATATTTACAGATTCTGTTGGTAGTGAAATTTTACAAGCCAATTATTAAATTTATAAATTAATTTAAATAGTAAAAGTATAATTAAGGATATTTGTGAATATATTAGTTAATTTAAATTAAAAATCTAAATTTTACCTGTAAATTTTGGATTTAAATGCCAAATTGTTACTAAAATTGCACCATAAACATTTGTTATCATACATAATAATAATCCCCAATGTGTTAAATAAATAAAATATCTTCCTTTCATAAATAATTTTATCATTGTAATAATTACAACAGTTACAAAAAATATTGCAAGTGCCCATCGATATAATAGATATAAGTTACTTGTTGTTTGTTGTTGCCACTATATTAAAAAAAAAACAAAATAAGTAAAATTAATATAATTTACTAATTATGAACAAAATCTTAAAACATAAAAATCCTAAAAATCAAGTAAATAAATCAATACTTTTTCCAGTGCATAAGATCAATCTAAATTGAAATGATTTTTCGAGTACATTTACTATTTAGTTTTAGTAATGTATAATAGATTTTCAAATTCAGATAAAATTATTTCCTAAGTCCAAATTGGGAGACTTCTATTTCCTAGGTCTAAATTTGTAGGTCAAGTCAAAAGAAGATTCATTTTTATATAAAGTATACCAAAAATATTGATATTACCAATGAGAATTAATAAAATGCTGTGACCCTTTCTATGGACTCAGGTATTACAAACTAATTTTAATCTGTCAATTTTTATTCATTGTTATCAGTATTTACAAGGCACAATGATCATCAGTTAATTATATAATTTATACACTTTAAAAATACATTTATTACCTACTAAGTAACTAAGTTGATCAAGGAAAATCTATATCTCTGTTATATAAACTTCTTATCTAATGTACAAATTTTTTTTTGGTGTAGAATTAATAGAATTTTACTTTGTAAAAAAGAACTAAATCAAATAATTTTTTCAAAATAAAAATAATATACATTTCCTCGTTTAATTTATTGATTAAATATAATTTTATTGATATACTTTTATTATAAACTTGATCAAAGTTCTTTTTTTAATTAATATTTATCATATTTTTTTTAAAATTTCTTGTAACTTGAAAATGACTAATTATATTAATTTGAAATTTCTGTATTAAAAAAAATTAATACATATACTATAATTAAATTGGACTGTAAACTAAAAACAACCTCATTTACTATTATTTATTATCGCAATAGTAATAAAATTAATACTTTTTTTGGAATAAATTTTAGTTAGTAATCATTAAATTATAATTATGAATTTTATTAATATTCACTTTTATAATTTTATAATAATATTCACTAAAAAATACTACTATAAAATTCCACATGTCTGGTTTAGTCTGAGGAAATGACGTTTATCAGTTTCTCTCCAAAATATTCCATTTTCTTATCACTGAAACAACAATGCGATAATTATCCGTGATTTTTTTATCAATAAATTCTTGAAAAATATACTCGATCACAATCAATGCCAATGGATGTCTACTATATAGAATATTTGAAAGAAAGTTTTCAACTTATTCGAGAAAATGTGAGTATAGAAAATTTTATCTCATCTTTTATATTTTGGCAATATTACAATTATTTTTTTTTGTTTGACAGTCAAACGAAGAAATATGTTAATTTGGACCAATTCCAAAGAATTCAAAAGAAAAATGAACTATTTTTTAAATATACTATTAAAGGGGTTTATAAGATTAATTTTTCTATCCAAAATTATCAAAAAAAAATTTTGCATAGTACTTTTAAATTTTCATATTTCAAAATGTTGAAGCATTAAAACATGATCTTTGATTAGACGCTTTTGCATCGTTTAAATATTATTAACATTAATTTTAGGATTAAAATTATTTCATAAAGAATTTAGTTATAATAATTTTGCAATATTTATTTACCTGTGATCTCATAAAATCATCACTTGGTAAATGTCTTAATTTCACTTTTTTCCATGTAAATTCTTTATGAATTGGATGAATTAAATTAGCAACTTTTCTATCCTTCATATTTTATTTTTGTATATTTAACTTTTATAATTTTATCTCAAACATAAAATTATTATTTTGAAAAAAACAAACCACCACTTTCCGCGACAGACAACCTCAATTTTTCTTAATCAAAAAAGAAAAATTTGTTGTCCTCTATATATCTTTTCAATATTTATGTAATTTAAATTTTATCTTTAAAAAAAAATTTTTTTTTTTCCAAATATCATTTATTCACATTTACGTCAACATGTTCTTATTTAAGTAATTTTTTTAAATATACTTTTTTTTTTATGTAAAAGAAAAACACGAAAACTTTGAAAATGTGACAACAACAAAAAAAAATATGTCACACCTTTAAAATAATTATTAAAGATAAAAAAAAAAAAAAATTTGATAAAAATAACAACACTATAATAATATTCTTTTCTTAATTTCGCCACTTCCGTGCACACACAACGTTTTTGTCACCACAAAAGTTCAAATCAAACTGTTTGAGCAAAAAATTAAAACATACCCTTTATAAAGTTTGCCCAATAATAGTATTATTATATGTATATGTAAACAACCCCAAGCATTGAACCATTTATATAATTATAAACAAAAAAAAAATACAATTGAATCAACACTGAAATTTTCATTAAATTCATTTGTAAAGCTTATAAACATTATATAAAAATATTTCTGATTATAAAGTTATTACTTAAAAAGTATGTTAAGAATTTAATTTAATGTATATACGACGAGTATGTATTTTCTCTATAAATTCTCTGGTTTTTTTTTTTTTTGATTTATTATTTAAACGTAAATTAAAATTTATTTATAATTTATATACAATATACAATTTATATTCAGTCTGAAGGTGTTAAAAGTTCAATTAGAAACGAAATAAAGTTTCATAGTATATATATTTTGATAAGATATAATTTTATTTCTAATTATATAGCGATTACAATCATTAAATATAAAAATATAATTGATAATGAATATTTATAATTAACAAATACTGAAATAATCAACTATGGTATTTGGTAGCAGCTGATTCAAATATGTCAATCAATATGACAGTCTATCTATCTTTAGTTTGAGTTCATTGCATTAATGCAATTTTTATGCTCGTAGTAAAATAATATTTCAAGAGATAAATAAAAAAATTTAAATTAAGTTGCCAAATTAACAATAGTTCACTTTAATGTCATGAATCAATTCAATTTTTCACCCTTTTTTTTTTTAAAAAGAAATCAATAATATTCAATAATAATGAATATGGGGTCCGGAAAAAAGTATACAAAACTAAATAAAATTTAAAAAAAAATTGATTTTACAATTTATTTAAATGCGATTTAATTGATTTGGAAGGGGGATATTAAATTAATAGTCCTGTTTACCATGATCAAAAATGTCCTTCAGTGTGTCGGAGGTGTAGGTTATTCAAAAATTTCACTATTCCATTTGCTGCCTATCCTGTGTCATGTATACATTTCTTTTAATTGCATCCTAAATTTTGGGGACGACTATTAAAACATTACACAACACAATTTCATACAATTATTTGGGAAACTAAAAAAATAAAATGTGGTCAGTCAATTAAATTCATTTTAATTGAATATTTAACTTTTGATTTATCAAATTAGCTGGGTGTAAAATGATGATAAATTAATTTAGTTTGTGGTTCAATTAATTATATATATAAAATTACAAATATATCATGAAATAAATTCGATTCAAAATAATAACAAAAAAAAAATGATCAAGTAATTTTTGTGTAAAATTTAAAATATATAAGTCAATAATAGAAAATGTTTTTGTTTTTTTTACAAATTTTTATGCAGATTTTCAAATGGAATTTAAAAGCTTTTTGCTAATGATTCACAACAAAAAAATTCGAATATTTTGAAGAAAAAAAAATAATGTTTCTCTTTCTGTACTAAAGTTTTTTTTTCTGATAAGAAAATTTACAAATAAAATACATTTAATCATATCAGTCAATTTTAGTTAGTAATTATAATTATTATATACGTAATACAACTATAATTGACAAAAGTAATAAATATTTTGTATTTTGAAGTGATAAGAAAATTGTATAAAAGTTTATTTATAAATTTCCAATCATTTGTTTTCATGCTTTTTTAAGTAATTAAGGAAATAAATTAAATAATTTACATTGAAAATATTTGAATATAATCACGTAAAATGTTAAACTTGTCAGTTTTCTCATTAATCAATTATATTAAATGAAAATATTTTTGTATATAAATCTAAGAGAAATTTACTTAAAATTTAAAAACAGTTGAAAATCAACTGAAAAGGGTTAAAAAAGTTGTATTAGTTAAATAACACAAAATATAAGTAAAATATTTCATTTATGAAATTTTTAATATGATGGTGGAAGATGAACTATGTACAATCTCAATTTTTCATATAATTATATACTATATGTATATGTAATTTATATGAAAAATGAAATCATATAAACAAACATTTATACATACAAAAATTACGAAACTTTTTCTTTCTTATAATTATTATTAATTTATAATAAATAATCTACAAAAGTTATAATAAAGTTTTCTCACATAAATTATTCAATTATTTTCATTAGCTTCATAATTATAATTCAATTATCACGCAGAAGATTTAATTAATATTTGAAATTAACATTTGAATAAAAAATCATTTATATACTCGTATAATGAATTTTCCAAAAATAACTTTTAATAGTAAATTTTGTACACACACAAGAAATGAGAGCGAAAATAAAAAAAAAATATAAAATTTTTAATTAAAATTTATAATTAATTTTATGTGTGAAAAATCATAAATTTCCCCAACATATCTTACGTTATTATATATTGACGCAATGCCGGTATTATGTACATAGAAAATTACTTAAATAAATTATCATTATACTATTTAAAATCACATAATTAATGTCTAGTCATTATAACATTTGTGTAACATTGACATACAAAAAGTTGGTGCCAAAAATTTCAAGTCTTAATATAAATAATAGTCTACTCTACAATATTGGGGGGTGGGCGTTTTGGCAATTAACAAATTCATAATATCCCATATGAAATTTAAAAATTAGAAATATATAAAAGCACTTATTGCAACTAGCAATAATATTTTGGTCTACATCTATTTTTATCAAAATAATATATACCAGGACTAAAATTGTATGGAACTTACTATGGTAACAGACAATATTTAGAACCTATCTATACTCTACTAACTTATAAAAGATACCGCAAAATATTGCACATATTATACAGAACATTAAATTTGATTTTGGAAAGCTTATATTAGAAAAATTTTCTACATCAACTTTTTTTTAGATAGAAAATACATATACATTAAAAATTGATAAATTTAAGTGATAAATCCATTATCAATGAATTTAACAATTTTTCTGAATATGAAAATTTATATATAAATGATATAGCAAAACATAATATACGACAAATATGTTGTAGCTGTGTAGTACACAAACATTTTTCTTATCGTTAAAAATGTAAAAAAAAAATATTATTCAGCTGTTTAAATGTTGATATCATTTTGTTTGTTGACGTTTTAAAGTGTTGTATAAATATAATATGTGGGGTGGTGTACAAAATGATGTAACATATAAATATTGAACAAAAATATTTATATAAAAAAAGGGAAATTTCCAACCTGTTAAAATATAAACAAGTTAAGAAGAATGAAATTTAATAACTTTTTTTTGATTAAGTAAAAAAAAAAATCTTATCATATTATTTTCCATTGAAATTTTCGGAAACTGAAGGAAAAATAAGACAAAAATTATATATGAACTTGAAAATGGTTTTTACGTTAATTTGTATTTTCAAAAAATACGGAAGAAATTTTGTTTTGGAAATATTGCACAGCTTTTTAATGATTTTTGAAAAATACACACATTAAATAAAATTGAATTATTAAATAATAACTTAAAGAAAATTTATGAAATGAAATTAAGATTCTAAAATTATGCCCTATAAATAATATTTAACAAAAATTATCTTCCATGTCTTCGCCAGCCACTAAAGGGCAACCCTTTCTATAATGATTTCCCGGACCAAGATTATATTTTCTACTTAAATGCTTATCAAAATGAATCAAAATTACACTCGAAATATTTCATAATTGTTATATTTCGCTATAAACTCCTTCGGATAATATCAAAAATATTTCGGAAAATAGGAAAATAATCGCTTAATGAATAATATAAAAAAAAAATTAACGTTTTTTTAAAGGATGACAAAAAAATTCAAAAAGTCTATAATTTTCCGAAATCCATAACGATAGACATACCATATATAATTTCTTTAGTAAAATGTCTGGTAATAAGATAAAAATTACCCAAAAAAAATAAACATAAATTTTCCATTTAACCTTAGGGTTCATTTAACATTTTTTGGTATCTGTGTAACACTATCCCATATATATATATATTATTTCTATACTATCACCTTGTAACCTTTTGTTAAATTCCAGATATTATCATTATTGACTATATACCAAATACCATACATTAATAGCTATATACATTTTACATAAATACTTTTTAGGATTTTTGAAATATAACTAAAAAAAAAAAATTTGTTAGTTGTTGTTATCGTTTTTCTGTTGTTGTTGCTGTCATTTCTAGGTCATGGTTATATGAATTTTCCTCTTGTGCTTTTCTAAAATATTAAAATTGAACGAAATTTTATTATGTATAGTAGATATAAATACACAAAATGAATTTAATATTATTACAGGAATTTTGAACGTGTAAAATAAATGAAAATCACCACCTACATAATATACATATATATATATAATATCCATTATTTGTCCTTGATTTTAAGGATACTAGCTAAATGGTAAAACATAGTTTCATAAAAAATATACAAATATTTCTGAAATGACAACGCGATTAAAAATATTATATACAGAAAATTTTGTCTGAGATAAAATAAAAATTAAATTGAAAAAATTAAATATAATTGTATAGTTACGATACTGTTTCAAGCCCAATTTATAATCGGACGCATGAGAAATTTCACTACTGCAATATTTGTCTTTAATTGAAATGAATTGAAAATTTGGAATAAAATTTATAGTACATCCAAAAGGATAAAAGTACACTTGCAAAATGTAGTATAAAAATAACAAAATTAAGTTTAATATTAAATGAAATAATTAAACTAAAATATAGTTAATAAATTTTTGTATAATTAAGTATGTTTATTCATTGCAGCCCACTACTATTCTTACAACAATTTTCATTACATAAAACAAATTATCCCTTAAGTTGATTCCTTAAAATATATTTTTTGTACTGACATTAAATTTATTCTACATAAATGCTGTATATAAACTTGTTTATCCTTCTCATCCTTCCTGTCATTGTCCACAATTTATTTATATAGTTTATCTTGAAAAAATATCATTGAATGAAAAAAATAACGTATAAAATATTATTATTATTTTTTGGTATAGCTAGTATTTATTTTACTTCACTGAAAAAAATAAACCACCCAGTGAAGAGAAAATATACATTTCCATCAATGACGTCAATTCGGAATGAAAAAAAAAAAAAAGAAAATATACTGTAGGAAGTATTTTTTGAAAGGTTCCTGTAAAATAAAATATATCTAATGGAACTGAGAGTATAGAACTGTGTTGATGTTTGTTGTAGGGTTGAAGTATATGTATATACATAAATTTTCTTTCAAAGTTAAATATTTATATATGATATACATATTTAAGATATAATAATCATAATTTAAGGGAAAAAAAAACAGAAGATTTTTTATGTAATACCAGTGCTGTATTGTGGGAGTAATATTATTAGCTTTCATCGTAATATTGAATTAATTTCGTTAATTATCTCGAAATTGAAGATGTTAAAAGCTTCGATACTATAAATTTTACTACATAGATTATTTTGTCTGTAGGTTCAGCTATTACTTAAATCAAAGTTTTTCAGGATATAAAAATGATTATATAATATAATTTAGTCCTGAATTTTGAATGAATGTAGTCCAAATTCTGAAACAAATTACTCAGAATTTTCGAAGGATCTAAACCAATATTTAGAATTGGACTATACTTTAATTCAAAATTCCTACAAACCATATTCTCTGCATTAACAAAAATATACAACTTACATTTTCTCACACAAATTAATGCCATCGAATCCATCCAAAATTTTAATATACCAAAATTCAACACTGATGAAAATATTCAAATGACAACAAATATATAAAATACATGTTATTGTTTTGCAAGAGTAAACATTATCTTCTAACTTTCAAAAACAATCATGATTGTTATTTAAAAAAATAAAGGATATATAGAAACACCATAGAGAGAGAGTATCAGCTATCTAAAAAAAACAAAACACGAAAAATTTATGTTGTCTGCAAGTAAAAAAAAAAAAGTAATAATAATAATTTTTACCACACCAGAAAAAAAAAAGTGAAAACAAAGTTATAATAATGGATTTTTCACAAAACATTAACAGAAAACAGAATTAACATTAAAAGAGGAGAAACAATAATCATGTTTTCTGTCTCTTGTTGATGGAAAACAATCTTTTTGTTTAACTTTTAGGTACTTTACATTAAAGCATAAATTATGGAAAAAAAAAATATATAAATTTAATAATTCTTTTGTGTTGTTAGGGGTGGCGGTTAAAGAGGGAAAATTCCTGTTGCGTTTAATTGCTACTTCTTCTTCTTCTTCTTCTATTTTTAAATTATATTTGAGAAATAATTATTGTTATTTATTTCTTAGTCCTTCTTAAGAATCTCAATTGTTATTATTTTAAATAAATATGCGGATGAAACTATAATTTATTATATCTTATTAAGGACGAGGATTATTACGATAGAATTTTCATATAATTGAGAATAATAATTCATTTTGTTTATATTTACATATAATTGTTGTCATCTGATCTCTACAAGGATACTTACACTCTATAGTAAAATCTTTTGTAAATCTTTTAAATGGTGGACCATAATTTTAGATTTGTTGAAGCAAATTGACGGTGTTATTGTTAATGTATAGTGGTAAATAAGTTATGACCTGAAAACGTGGCTTTTTAAAAATCTATTTAACTTCACTTAAAAACGAAATATATAAAATTTAATTATCGATTTTAAGATTTGAAACAATGCGAATGGTTCAAGCTATTTATCGATAATAAGTGGATTTAAACCATTTTTATTATTTCTCGATTTTAAATAAGCTTGTGTAACAGAATTGTGATTAGAACGAATCGGACCAATACAATGTCTCTGGGATCTAATTATATGAAGTAGACTAAGGTCCACCATTAAGCTGTTAAACCAAGAGCAGGCAAATTTTGGTATGATGTTAAACTTATTGTAATTCCATTCTCGCTCATTTGAAAGGACGAAAAATTATTTATGCTCCTATACAGAATATCTGAATGAAATTTTAAAGTATGTACAATTAATTGCAATAGTCCTTTGAACAAATGTCCATTCAATTTTGGTATTATTAACAATTTTTTGACACGACTTTTAATATTTACTTCCTTCTCGTTGTGTGTGGAAACCTCATGACAAATACAAAATTGTTATGTGTATTTGAAAACGTGTCTTAATATATAAATTATACGAAAAAGGTTATTCAATTGGAAAATCATGCTGAGCTTTATTTATTTTCATAAATAAAAAGAAAATTGAAATTTTAAATTAATTTTTTTTTTGTGTATATTTTTTTACGTAAAATAGCAAATCTTTTTTTTTTTTTGTATATATCCTGATGTATATAAATACAAAAAATTTTTAAGTGTGTACACAATTTCTTATCCTTGGCGGATGACAAGTAAAAGTAATGTTTTTATGAAATGTAAAAGAAGATTTTCCATAAATGAATTTTTTAAAATTGATATTTATGTCAGATCAATGATTATTATTGTATTTTGCATTATTTTAGGGTATTCGAAAATCTTCGAAATTTTATATAAAATAATTTAAAATTTTATGAAATGGAAGTTACATTTAAATTTATTTAAGTATAATTTGCTGGGTGGTTTTTTATTTTAAAGGGCGAAGCACAGCGTGAACATATAATATTGATTTTTAATTTAGAAAGTGTTTTAAAACGTTACAGTTAGCGGTGACAGCTTACATTGTTCGACTAATTTAGTATACTTAATAATTTATAATTAAACTAGTCCATTAAAAAGATTTTACTGATTTTACTGATAATTTTTTTAATAATTCTGGAATATATTTTATATACTCGTAAAACATTTACATTCTATCGTCGGGGAATTTAAAATTATGCAACAGAATTGAAAAATCTTTTAATTTGGCCAAAGTAATAGCAAAAAAACCTAGAATAAATTTTGATTTTATTTTCGCAAGGACTCGTTTTTCATGTTGGTTAAAAATATAGAAATCTTTGTCCTATCTTTTTGTACAATACATGAAATTAAAGATTGAAATCTCTATTCAGATTCTATTTGGTTTTTTCTTGTATTATAGTACATTGACGCACTCAGAAGGTGGCTCCCTAATTGCAGACTTTTTTTTCAAGTTTTTTTGCTATAAATTGGGCAAATGTAAAGATATTTGGAGTTGGTTTGCTTATTATAATTAAAACCGTCCATAGAAAAAAAATTTGGTATCTATGGACGGCGAATTTTAATCATAATAAGAATATCCAAACCAATTTGATATTAAGATCTCACACAGTTCTGATGGCTGTCAATCTCCCTTTAAAATTATTTTTTATCCCAATTTGCCAGTTTTTAGATTTAAAAGAAAAATTATGATAAAATTTATGTAAAGTTTTCTCTTTTTTCATATTTTATACATTTTGAAAATTTATATTTTTATTGCTCATTTTTTTTTTTTCATATTTATTTTATTAATTGTTTATTTTTCTCTAATAAATTTTCTAAATCATAAATATAAATTTTGTAATAAACCATCGACAAATCAAAAATAAAATTTTATAATACTGTTTCCATTAAATTCAATTTATTATGTGTGTTTTTTTTTATATATATAATTTATATTATAATAATAATAATTAATTTATATTTTTTTTCTCTCATTTTTTGTTTTTTTTTTTTTGGTTTTTTTACATAATTATTTTTTGTTTTTATATAATATTATAATATTTTTATATATACTTAAAAGATGGTGGTTATACATTTCGAAAATTTTTGCTAAATTAATTTTTTTTTCTTATAATTTATTTATATTTTTTATATAATTTTTATTTTATGAAACTTAATTTTTTTTTTTTTCCTTTTTTGCTTAATTAAATTTTATTATAATTTTCAGAAATAATTATTTGAATTTTCTTCATTTTTTATTATTTATAATACTATTTTTTTTTTATATATTAATATTAATTAATTTTTTTTAATAATCTATATAAAAATAGTAATAAATAATTTTTTTGTATTTTGTTTTATTTTTTTTTTAATCTTAATTTTCGTTTATATAATTTTTTTTTTTATAATTTTTTTTTTTGTTAGAATTAATTTTTAAGAAATTTTACTATTAAAAAATACAATTTTAGTGTTTTTAGATTTTTTTGGTTTGCTCATTTTTTTATTTATAATAATTATTTTTGCTAATCGAATTAAATTTTTTGTGTTAATTTTTTTTATATATTTGAAATTTTGTTATTTCGGTTTTTGAATTTTTTTTTATAATAAAAATTAAATTTGTTATTTGTTTTTTTTTTTAGTTTTCTAATATTAAATTTGATAATTTGCTAAATATTTTAATATTTTTTGAAAAATAAAATTGTGTTTATTATATTTTTTTGTAAAGTGTGTGTTTTTTTTTAAATTTTACTTTGGATTAATTAAGTTCGATCTTTAATAGAAAATTAAACGTGGTTTTTTGAGTATTATTTGATTTTTAGTAAAAGTGCTGTCGAACATGATGAATTTTTTTTTAGTTATCAATTAGTGTTATTATTTATAATACTATTTTTAAAACATAAAATAAGATCTAATTAGAAAAATATGTGAAGAGTTTTAGATTTTATTTTACAAGAATTTTTGAAAATTTTATTTAGTAAAATAATATTTGAAGGAGCTTAGATAATTATCTGTTAGAATTAGAAGGAATTAAAGATGTTTCGTCATTACTTATACTAAATGTAATTGAAACCAGGAATTAAATTATAGGATCAAAGAAACGTGTGTGGACATAGTTACAATATAATATAGTACAATTTCAATTACCAAAAATTATTTCATATACTCACTACTCGAAAAGGTTCACTGGGTTATACTCGTTTATGTTCGCAGTATTTAACAGCCTCCTAGTCGACATATCAAACATTGCAGCAAGTTTTATACGATTTAATTTTAATATCAGCATCATTGAAGCATCTACTTCGAGTATTATAGTCGGAGTTGATGCTTACTCGGAGTTGATGCTTACAGTCTGATTTGATGCTTAGAAAAAAGATTAAATTTAAAAGAAATCTGAAAAATTATTACAAGTTTAATAGGAAATTTAACCGAGAATTCTACAAATTTGAAATTTTTTAAAAAAGAAAACTCTTTTATATTTTTCAAAGACCCAAGAAGATTTTTAATTTCATTTAATTTAATTAGAAAATTTAAATTATTTTAACAAAAAAAAAAATATTATTATTAATAAATTTTCATATTTTATTATCCAATTTTTTTTTTATTTAAATTTTAATCGTAATTTAAAGGCTTTTTTTTTTTAATTAATTAATTATTTTTCTTAAATATTTAAAAAATTATTTAATTTGAAAAAAAAAAAACATAAAAAATTTGAAATGAAAGACGAAATTTTTCTAAATTAATTTTTTTCATTAAATTATTTTGGCAAACATTTTTGTTTTTTAAGTTAATTAATTTTAATTTTAATTTTAATTTTGTTTTTTTTAGTTTTTTTGATTATTAATATTTTAATTATTTATTAATTTTTCTAATTTCTATTTTTAAAACATAAAAATATCATTAAAAAAAAAAATTTCAAACCTAATTTTTTATCTTTATTTTATTTTTAATGGAAATTTTTCTGATTTTTTTTACTAATTTAAATTTTTTAAAATATTTTTTTTTTTTTTTTGGTTTTTATTTTTTATTACAATTTTTTTTTTATTTAGTATTAAAATTTTATTTGAATTTCTATTTTTTATATTTTATCGAATATATTTTTTTTTAATTTTTATACTTTAATTATTTAATATATAATTTTATTTTTCTGTTATTTTGGAACATTTTTTATATATATTTATTTATATATTTTAAAATTAATTAATTAGTGTTGATCTGAATTGTGTTTGTGGTTGTGTGTGAGTGTTTTAAAGAAGATATGTTGCAAAAAACATTTAAATAAAATAAATATTATTATATATTTTAGTAATCATTTATATTATTTATATATATATATATTTTAGTTAAACATTTACATAAAAATATATTCTTTTCCATTTAGTTTTTGTATATATATTTTCACTATTTATTTTTTTTTATATTCTTGTTTTTGTTTGATTTTTTTTTAGAATTTTGAGCTTTTACATCCCATTTTGTGTTTTTGGAATAAATTTTAAACAGAATTTCTACAATGTATATAAATGTAAGTATATATAATAAAATTTGCATAAAAAACTAAAAAGAAATATAAATAAATTTACTTGAATGAACAAAAAAGCAATAATGTTATCATCAAATTCTATAATTGGGAATTTTATAGAATTCCTAGGCATTCTTTATTATTTACTTTGTCGAATTTGGCAAAGAGTATTAAATAATTATGTTCCTATTTAGAATATCAAGTCGTTATTCGGAATATCCTCTTGAAATTAGTACATTTTCGGATGAGAAATTACATAATCTTTGCTAGAGGCTTCAGAATTTTATGAAATTTCTAGAAAATGATTGGATTATTTAATATAGCGGGTAGAAGCCAACTGGGTATGGACTACAAGTGTCCCATAGCAACGTATACTGTCTTGAATTAAAGGTAATTAAAATACCTACATTTTGAAGTAGTATACATATAGATGGTAATGAATATAGCCATACTCACCTCATATTTACTTTTATCATTAATAGAAAAATTCTACATTTACATTAATGTTGTGGCTAGAAGCCAACTGGGTATGGACTATCCTTAGATATTCTACAAAATCCCGAATTATATAATTTGCTGCTACATATATATAAAATCATAATATTTATCATTTTATAAAATTTTGCATACTTTGTGGAGTCTATTAATAATAGTTATTTTTGCATATTTGTGTGTTTTTGTGTGCGGATATAAAACAATTTTTATTGTCTTTTGAATTACAAAACATTAAATAACTTTATTTTAATAAATATATCCTTGTTGTATACACACATAAATTATTGCTTTGCATATTTTAAGGGAAAAAAAAATTAAATTTATTTTGTATGTGCAATATTTTAATTTTTGAATAATTGATGCATCGAAATTTTTTTTGTAAGATAATTTGGGGATTATTAAATATTTTGTACATATTATTTTGAAGATAAATTTTAAATAAATTTTTTAACAATGTTTTTTTTATATATTTTTAATAATTTTTAAATTACCATCAGTTCTAAAATAGTTTTAGTCAGTTCAATTTATTATATTTTCACGAAATTATTAAAATACTTTATTTATGCTTTCAATATCACAACTCGACGATATTGCTTAGCAAAAATAATTATAAAAAATTTAAATATTCAAAATCGATAAAAACATTTAATACAAAAATTATATTTTTTGTTTTTCATGGAAATTTGAAAAATATGGAAAATCAAAAATACACAACAATAAAATTAATAAAAGGTGCAGCCTAGTTTTAAATTTAAATTTGCAGAAATTTCATAATATAATTCGTACTGGGTTGTAAATGTTTGGTCCTATTTTGAATTTCAAGTTTAAATTTAATTTAATTTAATTTCTTACACTATACTTTTCTTGATGTAATTTAAAGAGAGAATAACTTTAATTCTGTTATTTCGGAATCTTTGCTTTGAGACATTTTATAACAATTACACTTTACAACAAGAATAATTTATTTATCTTCTCATTCCACATCGAAATTATATAATAAAAAAAATAGAATTTAAGAAAGAAAGAAATAAATTTCCGTCACTACAGGACCAAAAATTATATAATAAAAAAAATGGTTACATCTGCATTACATCGAATGATGAAATTAGGCAAATCAAAAATAATAGAATTGTAAATTAAATTAATCTCTGAAATTTGTAATATAATTTACTACAAAAATTACTGGATGTACAAAAATTACTGGTAATTAATACAGGACAACAGGAGAATTATATTGAGTATTTTTTTAAATAAATTCCTCTTTCGATAAATTGAGCTTTCAAAATTTTATTATTTGATCTTTTTTCTTTCTGGTGTGAAAAATTCTCTTAACTAATAAAAAAAAAAAAAAAAAATCCTTTAAATAGGCACACCATTTTATTTATACTTTTTCACACACAAAAAAAAAGAAATTCTTATAATAGCAATAATAAAAAATGGTTAAAAATACCAACACATTTAAATAAATCCAGCAATACTCTGGCTTGAATATAAAATTTTGGAAAAGGAAGTGTGAAAAATATATAAAAATAAAATTTAACAAAAAAAAACTCATGTATTTCTTGAAATAAATCACACCCTCTTGTTGTAATTTTATCTTATATAAGAATTTTTTTTATATCACGAAAAAGGATAATATTTTTCGAGCACAATTACATTTTTTTGGCACATCCAGCAAAAAAGAAAATGTGCATAATTAATTTTCCAAACTAGGCGAATTTTCTTCAGTTTGTCCTCAGTTTTGAAATATTTTTAGAAATCTATGTTTGTGCTCCACAAATTTTGTGATAACGAATTTATTGTGCATGTGTTAGTTATTTAGATTTTAATTAATTGCATATTATTTGGTTTATTTTGTTACATGCATATTTGTAGGAGTTACGAATTATATTATTTTATCAAATGATTAAAATTATATTTAATATGAAAATAAATTAAAATATGTCTGCTTTAAACAAACCCCCTGTCTTAGTTAAGTTATATTCAGCATTTACAAGCAAAAAAAAACATGATTTTTTATAGTCTCATTTTTATTATCCTTTAAAGCAACTATCACTGTCTATAAAACCATTGAACATACCAAACAAAAAACAGAACTGTTTACATTTTGAGACCATTTAAATTTTATATTTTTCTCTTAAAGCAATTTTCCTATTTTACTATCTCAACATTTCTTTTTCTTTCACCATTTTTTTTTTGTTAGAAAAAACTGGAAAATTTATGAGTTTGAAATTTTCATTTCATTATTTTCCCCAAAGAAAGAACAAAAAAAAAATCCTTTAGAAAGCAAAAAGGATAACAACAACAAAAAAAAAAACATAATTTGTAATACAAAAAGTAAATGAAAGAAATAACCAAACTACAACTAAGAATAAAAATGATTGTACATATTTAAAAATTAACAAGAAAATTACTATTAAATTATTTTATTGCATACTTTTAGGACCAAAATGTAAAGGGGGATTGTTTTACAAAAATTTTATGTTATTTTGAAGAGGAAAAGAAATCTCTTATTTATTTTTTTTAAATTTAATATAAAAAAAAATGAAATGGAATTTAATATTTAAATTTTATTACAGTAATTGCTTGGAACTTTATAGCAGAAAGAGTGTTATTGCAATTTATGAAAAATAGTTTTCTATAAATAACTTTTATGGGAATACTTTTAGGTGTAATTGAAATAGTGTTTATTATTTAGACTTTTAAAAATTATTTTATGTAGTCAAATTTTTGATAATTTTATGAAATTTAATATGAAAATATTAGAGATAAAATCGCGAAAAGATAAATATGTAATTGAAATTCTGAAATTATGTCTAATGTTCGGAAAGTTTGATAAATTTTTAAGGGCACAGTAAATTAAAGAAAAAATTATCTCCTCGAGGAAAGTCTAAAAATTATTTGGAATTTTTTAAAAGTCCTGCACCAGACTTTGAGCATTTGATCTATTGAATTACAATTATGATATTTATTTTAGACAGACTTTAGTATTGGGCAAGTAAGTAATTTCAAAATTTCTAATAATATTCAGACCAATTTAAAGTATATAGGAAAAATTTTCACAGTCTGGGAACTATAAGAAGAGTTTTCATAAAATAATTTCTGATTTGTTATTATATTTAAATAAATTACAAAAACTATTATAAATAAATTTAAGTTAAAAATTACTTAAAATTATTAAATTTGTTTAAATGTTTTATTAAAGTTTTGTGTAACTTTTTTTTCCAAACAAATAAAACAAAATAAAAAATGACCCAATTCGAAACAATTTTTATTTATATGTATATTTATTATATATTTTCATTGGTGCAGAAAACATAAAATTGCATGATATACAAAATATACAAGAAACTATAAAAAAACATTATTATTTTTTTTCCTTTAAATAAATTTCCAAGGGGATTTTTTTTTTTTCGTGGAAATTTATATAATAAATATATAATTATTATAGAGTGCAATTTTGAAAAGGAATAATATAAGAGAGCAAGTTAAAAATTCAAAGAATTTGTTATTAAAATTTTCTTATTAGAATTTTCCATTAGTATCCAGGAATTTATTTATTAAATAGAATTTTTCTAAAAAAATGTAAACTAAGAAATTTCTGATGAATTAAATTAAAAAAAATATCAACACAAAAATGAAAATGTTACTGATTATCAAAAATCTTGAAAATTAATAATAAAATAAATATTGCTCTTAAATCAATTCTTCTGGTCTTATATGTCCTTAATTTTCTTTATTATTATTGTATATGCGAGTAAAGTGAGATTGAGATTTCATATAAGAAAATATCAAATGTCAAATGTTTAAACTAACGATTTAAATTCATTAATATATAAATTAAATATTATAGTATATAAATATATTATTCATATATTTGAGCATTTTGCTATTCTGTCTATTAATTAAAATTATCTATAAAAAAAAAGGAAAATTCAGTAAACTAGTAAATTCTAAAATGGAATGTATATAATATTATAATAAAAATTGCTTTTTTAAACAGATTTTTCAGTCTACAATAATAATAATAAATAATTTATTTAATTTATATAATATTTATACTAATAACGAATATATAATTTTATTGATTAGTTTAAGTTTTAAAAGTTTTTTAGATTTATATTAATTTAATTGGAAAATTTGAGCAAAATTGAGCAAAATTAAGTTTTAAAATAGACTTGACGTTTGCCAAATGTAGACACTATAACAATTAACAGACATGCAAAAAAAAAAAGTATTCGCACGAACTTAGAGCCCAGCTCAATTCGATTGGGGCTGTCGCCTAAGCAAATTAATATAATATATTTTAAGATAAGAGAAAAATATTATTTGTCAAATAATCATTATTATACTGGAAATATCGATTTTTAAATAGCATACGACAAAATATGTACTCAGCACTTCAAAAATAAACATTAAAAAAATAAGAAAATTTCTATTTGTAAACTAAATTATTCAGAATTCTCATTTGTTGAGTACATATATTTTGTCATGCTGAATACACAATTTGTCATGGAAATTATAAAGTGCTGAATACAAATTTTGTCGTGCCATTACTTAAATAGGAATTTCCTTAAATATTTTGCTTATTTTATAAAACCTTTCAAACTTAAACTAATCTTAATTTAAAAAATAATAATAATAATTAAATTAATTATTTTATATATAATTTAAATTAAATGAATTATATTTATAGGAAATATATAATTATATAGTTATGTAAATTTTTTTTTTAGATTTTGTAATTATAAATTTCACAGATTAAATACACAATTGTAAAAAAAATTGACATAAAAGTTTATTTGTTTTTTTTAACACTTTTTTTTTTTATATAATAAATATAATTTTAATTTATTTAAAATATTTTTGAAATTTTTCACAACTTTTCTGGGGATTAAATTTTTAAATATTTTTTTTATGTAAAATTTTTTTTTTATCATATTTTTTTTTAAATATACTTAAAATAATATTCTAAAAAAAAAAGAAAATTATTATTTATAGCTATATAATTTTTTTTTATTTGTTAATTTCTTGGTAATTTATTCTAATTTATACATTTTTTTTTTTTATTAATTCATTTTGTTTTTTATAAGGTTTTTTTTTTTTGGTTAATTCTAAATAATAAATAATTAATAACTTTTTTAAATATTATATTCTACATACCGGAATTTTTATTAATACTATAAATATTTTAGTTGTAGTAGTAGGTTTTTTATTTTTACTCATCACTTTGTTTATAGACTCCGCCTTATCTTTATTACCACACCTCCTTTTCCACCATTTTTTTTTTATATATTATAAACAAATTTGACAATATTATTTGGTTCCACCACTATTTTTTTCTGGTTGCCATCATCATCATAATAATAATAATAATATTAATTTTTACATTTTATATTCCAAAATTTTATTTGGATTTAAATATTGTTCACGTTGTCCAGCTTCCAGTGCTGATACAGTACGACTTAATGATGGCATTTTATCTTTATTATTATTGTCTTGATTATATTGTGGATATTGTTGTTGTTGTTGTTGTTGTTGTTGCTGTTGTTGTTGTAATTGTTGATGATATTGTTGTGATTGTGGTTGTTGTGATTGTATAATACCACCACTATTACTACCAGATAATAAACATTCACCACCACCACCACTTTCATGTATATGATGATGATGATGATGATCATTTAAATCATCATCACGATCACCCGTATGTCGTACACATAATTTTGTAAATAAACAAACACGTAATCTATATAATGAATAACATAGAAAATGTACTATGAATACAAATAATATTGCACATGCTGTAACAACAATTGATTTTCCTGGTTTTGTCCAATCTAATAACGGATAAATAGTTGTACGATTTTTCCTAGATTTTTTTTGTTTTTTTTTTTATGTATATTTTTTTTTTTTTTTTGTGTGGATTAAATATTAAGAATTTTTCAGGATGAAAAGGATTATATAAGGTATATGGAGGAAATTTATTTTGTGGAATATTTTTGGTATATCAAAAAAAAAAAAAAAAAGAAGAAGAAAAAAAAAATATATTTTAGAAAAATACTTGCAAGCCATACAATTACAAGTTGATGAAAATAAAATTTTTGTATACTTTTTTTTTTACACCAAAAAAAAAAATAAAATAAAATTTTAATTTCATCGTTAAAAATGAATTTATATTACATTCAAGTAATAATTTGTTCCAAAATTTGTTTGATTACTTTTGACATTTCCAATTTTGAGACGGCAAGAGCCATTTTCAAAATATATGGAAAATATTTCCCCGACTATTCAAAAAAGCAACATTGATATACGAAAATAATTCAAATAATTTTAAATTGTAAAACAGATACTAAAGCTGGGATTCCTGTATCCACCCAAAAAACTGCACTACCACCAGAAACAAACTATATTTTCTATTTGCGAAAGATTATACTTTCGACATTTCGACTAATTTTTTTTAGTAATGTCGAATATATAAATTCATAAACTGATGCAAATGTGATTAAATATTCCGCCCGGAAAAGTTAATTAATTTCTGCGTCCCAGTGACGGCCATTTCCCGAGTATTGGTAGTATAGGTCTAATTTGCGACAAATTTTTTAGGCAGATATTTGAATCCAGCTTAAGACAACATCAAAACATTGTGAACATTGAAAAATCATAAAATTAAATATATTTAATTCAAAAAATTTGGAAAATTATTTTAACCAAAAATTTAACAAATAAATTGGCAAAAAATTTAAATTTTTTGGAACAAATTATTTTTTTTTTTAATTTTAATTTTGTTATTTATGTAATATCTTTTTTTTTCTAAATATATTTTATTTACCTATCTGTTCCGCCAGCAAGAAAATATATTCCCGTAAATATTGCATAACCAACACCAGTACCAGTTGTATAATAGGCATGACTTAATTTAATTGGATGTCCAACAATTGCCAAATCAATTAACATTATCACAGAATTAAATACGTGCACCATTATATTTAATGTATCTACTCTGTGAATTTCTATTATAAAAGGAGAAAGTAAAAATATTTCAAATTCAAAACAATTTGTAAAATTATCAAATTGATTCTTAAATTTTAAATCAGTAAAGTAATTTTCTAGGATTTATTTCGGTATATAAAAATTATTTACTAAAAATTTCATTTCAAATTTAAAGATTAATTAATTTATCAAAAATATGGACAAATAAATCCTTGAAAATCTTTTAATCTTTTGATAGAAATTAAATACTCTTAAAAATCATTTAAATGTAAATTTTTCAAACACTTTTAATAATAATGAAAATTTTTTTTTACCTGGATCATGTACAAGACACCAATAACAAAATGTTATAATAAATGAATATACTGTTGCCAATGTATATATTATCCAATATAAGCTATGAAAATAACTTTGATTCATTTGTCGTACAATTTCAAAATCATCACGATCAACCATTAAACCTTGTGTTACAATCCATGCTGCAAACCATGCTTGTACAGAACAAAATAATATACCCCAATGTGTTAAATATATCCACCATTTAGCATAATGATTTTCAAATTGTTCTTCTGTACGTCCAATATCCATTAATGAACAAACTAATACTGCTAAACATGTTATAGCAGCTAACCATCGGTATAATAAATATATAATACGAACTTGTGTGTTACGTTGCCACTGGTCAAAATGAAAGTAAAATTTAAAGAAAAGTTTAAAAATTTTGTAAATATACAATTTTTTTTGTTAACAGAACTGTAAGAATAAAATTGTTGTGGTATTATTCGAAAAATTAATGATATACGATTTTGTAGGACACTAAATATAGTGGTTAGAAATGAGAAAGATAATAATTACGATATTAGAACAAATATTTTAGCATACTTTTAGGTACCAACATTGAATCATTAAGGAACAAGATTGAAAGCTTCGCCAACCGATGTCTGTACGACGAATTCATTAGAGTTGCAGTCGAGGCGAGACTTGCAGTTGAACAGAAACATAGACGTTTCAAAGCCCAAGTGGTGTTCAATAGCACGTAGATTTCAAAAGGATCCTTATGTGATATGTATGCAAGTTTTAGAATAGAGTCACTCAAAAACTGCTGGAAAAGAAACCTCTAGATAAAGAAATCAAAGAACTCAAGACAAAGAAATATGCGAAATCCTGTAAAACGTGGAGTAAAATCAAGCTACTAGCAAGGAAGACATCAAGATGGAAAAGTGTTTTACGAATATCAAAGGATCCACTCTGGGTAACAAGACCTAAAGACGATATTTTTAGCTATGGTAGAATATTGAATTTATGGTAAAACATGATTTCACCATAAATTCATTATAATTTTTCTTGTAAATTATGAAATTTTAAATTAAAAAAAAAGCAAAATTAGTGAAAAAAATTAAAACAAATAAGTAATTTTTTTTTTCTTTTCGGACACAAACACGCAAAAAAAGCTGTCATAAATTTTTGAATAAAATGTAATTTCCTAAGTGCTAAAATAAATCAGTCATTATAATATTACGAAAACTTATACACGAAATTTTACAAAAAAGAAAAAGAAAATCATTAATTTTTTTTGTTCCTCTAAAGAAAATTACAAAACATAAAAATAAAATTAAAATGGTATAAAGATTTTTTTATTTTTTTTTGTTTTTCATTTGACTATGGAAATTTTATCCCCAATTTCGTTATTTTCGCGTTCATTTTTTAAATATTTAATATCATCTCTAAGGAAAAAAAAGAAATGCAAATTACTTTTTATTTATCTAATCGTCCTTTCTTTCAAATATCCTAATTATCTTTCACATTTCTAACCTCTATACACAAAAACAAAACAGAAAACACAGAACACTAAAAGTAAATAGGAGATTTTTGTAAATAATTTCCTATTGAATTGTAAAATTTGAAGCGTTTATCCATATAAACTTTTAAAATTAAATTTTTAATATTTATAAAATTGTAATAAAAAACATTTACGAAATTGTAATAATAAAATTATTATATTAATGTTATGATCAGTTAAAGTTTCAATTAGATTTTTTTATCTAAGTGGACTTTTTCACGTTTAACATTTCGTTTATACATTTTTTCCTTATCACTCAAGCGAAATACAGACACAAACAATATATTTTTAGTTGTTTCTAATCTATTTGCACTTTCTCTTGTGAGTTAAAAATCGATGGAGAAAAATGTAGTTCACTACTTATATATCTGAGTGGTATCTCAGCTGTAGGAGGAGTAGGGTAATCGGAATTATCAATATTTGATGTAACATCGAATTATATAATGGTATATATGTTTTAATTAAAGTTCGCCATTTTTATACTCACAAGACTCTAAAAATACTCTTAACAAACCCAATTCATTAATAACAAAAAAAAAAAAAAATTTACTAAAAATATTTAAGTATTTTCGCATTTTATTTGTGCGAATAACGAAGAAAAAAGAAATTATAAATGGACATTCGTGGAAAATGAAAGAAAATTTCTTCTTGGTAAATAATAAAAAAAAATATTTTCATCTATTTTATTTTGCTACAAAAAAAGGAAAATGAAGTGAAAAGAAAGAATTCGTTTTTGTTCAAAAATTTAATTAAAGAAAAAATAAAAATTATGTAACACTTAGGCGCCAATTTTTTTTTTTCTTAATAATAACAAAAATTTTTGATATTATTTTTTATTTTATTCAAGAATTAAAAATAAATTAGTTTTATTGACACTTCTTAGTTATAATTTTTATGATTTTTGTATGTTTGGATACAAAAAGTCTGTGATTCATTGAAAATTTCAATATTTTTATAATATTGAGTCATAAGTTTATTTGGAAAAATATATTTTTTTTTTAGTTAGATGAGAAAATTTCGAAATCCTCATCAGTAATACAATTATCAGTTTTAACTGCGACTGTTTTAAAGGCTAATCAATTTTATCAAAGTTTTTCTATACTAATTTCCCATCATCAGGATTAGAAGAGCTAAGAGTGGTATAGTGGTTAAGAGCACCTTAATTCGAATCGGAAAGTTCTGGATTTAAATTCACTAAGAAGCATATAAGAACAACTTTTCTAATGAATATGGACAGTAATCATCCTTTAATTTAATTAAAACTAATTTGAAAGGACCAAAAAATCAAATCAGAAAAATTTAAAATACGAAAATAATATTTAGATAAATGATGATGGTAAATATAAGGAAAATTTCGTGATAAATTCAAACAATTTTCAAATAATAAAATAAATTGTTATTGTAGCTTGTACTTGAAGGACTTTCATTTAAAATTTTATGCTCCTTATTTTTTATTGAAAAATCAAGTAGAAAATATTAATGAAGGCAATCAAAATGGACCAAAAAAAATTATGAAGATAAATTATGTTACATTTACATTGTCAAATTATCATTATTAGCATTTATTTTAAAAATTATTATACTTCAAAAAAAAATTATGTTTACGAGTTTTTATCATCGAAATTCAAAATATTCAAAAGTTGGAAATTTTTTATAAATAATTTTTTTTTTTGAAAAATAAAAATTTACATAAAATTAATCTGATTTCTTTTACAATCTCATAATTGCACTTCAAAAATTTTATAAACTAATTAAAAATTATTATTATTATTATTATGAAATCCCTAAATAAAGTCCTTAATTACGAACCCTTAAATTTTAATAAAAAAAAAAAACTTTCAAAAACAAAAATAATTTTTTTTATGAAATTATTAAGTTTTTTTTTATGGAAAATGAAAACTAAAAACTTTAAATAATAAGAAAATTGACTTAAAAAATTTTTTTTAGTTTACAAAACTTTAAAACAACTTAATTATTATCAAACTGTCAAGAACATAAACAAAACTTTTCTATTATTATTATTTTTCTTCTTCTTTCTATTCTAAATATAAATACTTTATAATTAATAATTTATTGCATATTTTTAGGAGTAGATAGAAAATTAATAACGAAATAAATATTCAAAAATAAAAAATCAATAATTTAAAAATATAAAATTTATGATAACAGAAAATTTAAATGTAGGACATTTTACCATTTAATTAGAAAATAAACAAAAAATTACTTTTCAACTTTAATTAAATTATTATTAATAAAATATCAAAAAAAAAAATATTTAATATTCAAATAAATTTTCCTATTTTTATCAAATCTGAAACTTTTGCAATTAAATTTAATTTATTTATTTATTTTACTGAAATCACAAAATTAAATTTATTTATATGTAAATAAACTTCATAAATTATATTGTAGATTTTTCCATTAACTAAATTATTTACAGTGTTGACACAAATCAAATAGCAAAAAATTAATTTTATAATTGAATTTTATCATTAAATTTATTTGAATTTTTTTTTTGTAATATAAAACCGTTGCCACAGCTGACCACTAAAATAAACATAACCAGAAATAAAATGTTAATAATGAAAAATTTGGAACAATTTTAGTGAAATTATTAAACTTAATTGAAGTTGAATTGAAATTTGATTAAAGAATTATTTATAAAAGTGTATAAAAGTACATGAAATTAATCCGACAAGATAATAGTGACTTTGTACAGATCTAATTAACAATTTGCTATTCACAATTTGTCTACTTGTCTATTTGAGATTAGATTCGGACTCCGGACTAAAAAAATGTGAAGTGCCATTTACTAGAATTTAAATTCATTGCCTGAAAATATGCAATGGAGAAATTTTGTTGAATCATTATTGCTGGAAAATTCTGGCTAACTACTCTACCTCTATTAAGGAGTAGCACAGAGCATAAATTTTTCACCAACGTTTAATAGTTTAATTGTTGGCTTTTTTTTACTCAATCAATTTCATAATTTTAATTTGAAATTTAATATAAAATATAAAAAATTACCTGGCATAAATAAAAATTATGTCGATGGACTTGATGTTCAGCTGTTAATTCTGGAAAACAACTATTCCATATTTTGCTAACCATCATTCTCCTTTTACCGTTATAATGTCCAGTACACTCCAATGTTGAATGCAAAAAATTACTTTCTGATGTTGTATTAACTGTTTCCAAATTTTGTTGACAATTTTCAAAATTTGTACAAATACCACCGCCGCCACCCCCACTACCTCCAGTACCACCAATACCACTTTGTCCAATACCACCAATTGTACAGCCGTATTGATTATTTGTTGGTTGTTGTGGTGGTGGTGGTTGTTGTATTGTTGGAGCTGGTGGTGTAATAACTGGTGTTTGTTGTGGTAATGGTGGACCAGATGGTGTATCACTACTAGGATATATACCACTACTAATACCACCTCCTCCTCCTCCTCCTCCTCCGCTTCCACCAACACCACCACTGCTTCCAATAATCTGATGATGATGTTGATGTTGATGATGATGCTGATGTCGTCGTCCACCAGTGGAACCACCAGTTGTCGCAGTGGATCCAGGATTGCATCCACTGCGATATTTTTCCTTTTGGCCACCACTGCTAGGCTCACCACAACTGTACAATGAGTAAGCCACTTCTAATTTATTATTTATACAAGAATTATAGAGTAATAAATTATTATTATTATTATTATTATTTTGTTTAATTGATTTTTGCTGATGATGTCGTGATTGATTTGATAGATTTACTGATGTTATAAGTATTTTGAAAATTTGAAATTTTTCACTTTTTTATTATTATAATAAAGTTTACTTGAATATTGAAAAAAATTTGATAGTATATGGATTTATAGGAGATAGGGACTACAATTGACTTAAGATTATAACGCTCCAAAATGATGATTACTTGATAGGCACATCAATAGGCGTTAATATAAATATTCTTTTTAAATGTATTTTTTTCTGGAAGACCTTTTGAAAAATGGCTCGTAATTTAGCTCTGAAATGATAGAAAAACAAATATAAATAATATATTAATAATTTTATTTACAAATATTGCTTAAAAGAAGAAAAAGGTCAAAAAAATTCTATTTAGTTCAATTGAGATAAAATAAATTTTATTTTCACATTTTAGAAAAATTCAACAATATACAAAAACTTTTGTTCTTTTATCTAAATTAAATAGACAAATTAAATTACCTGAAGATCTAACGAATAGTTCTTAAAAATTTTCCCAAGCAAAACACAAAAAATCCCTAATCAAATTACTTTAAAAAAAATTAATTAATTACATTTTATATAACGAAAGAAAAATAATATTCTGAGTTCATTTTCGTTGGAATACAAAAAAAAAATCATATTCTCTATTATTTGAAACACCGAACATTTTAAAATAAAATTTGTTACTGAACTTTTATGGAGCACATGGAAAATTGATAATTGAAATTTGATAGAAATTTGAAAAAAATAAAAATCATTTTAGAAATGGTGTGGATTGAATTGATTCCGATAAATTATACAAAGCAATTGATTTAATTACAAACTGATATGATACTTAAATGAATATCATTATGACTATGCAACTTTACAATAATTTCAAATTCAATTTAACGAAATATAAATGAAATTTGTTGAACTGAAAAATTTATTCAGTTTTCTTTACAATTCCACAAGTAAAATGAAATATAAAATATGGTAGAAAATAGTTTTTTTGTCCAGTCTAATTGATAAACGACCTTCAATTAATATTGTCCCTGAGGTCTATATACTTAGCAATCATTGAATAATATAAACGACATGATCTTTTCTGAGTTAAAACCACAAAATATCAAAACTATAATATGACAATATGATAAATCTAATAATAACAATTTTTATATTCAAAACTTTTTTAACCTATTTTGGGAAACTAAACCCAATAACTGAAGTTAATTGAATTTCTTATATTCTAGTATTCAATTTGAATCCATTAATTAAGTAGCAAAAAAAAAAACTATATACAAAATTAATAATAATATCACTTGCTCTCTTTCGACCTCATCTATTGTTTAACTATAAACCATATGCGCTATGATTATTGAACTTGAACTCAATATTCTTTTTCTTGACTGTCACTTTATTCTTTCATAATTAATAGCTATATAATATAATTTATACGACTATACATTTTTAAGTCATCCTATTCAACACTATTTACTAATTTTTGCAATCTTGTCTGTGGGTTGAGAAATTATATAATTATTTACTACATAGTGCAAAATGGTTTTTAAATCTCAGTTCTAATGATTTATGAGATGAAGGTAATTTGATTTCTTCTCAGTTAGTAATTTAACATAGTTGTTAAAGACAACTTTGTCTTCAAGTTAAGGTTAATTTTGTTCATTTAATATTGATACATTGTCATTAAAGTTAATTTAATATAATAGAAAAGGTGATAAGAAATATTGCTTTTGTGTGTTTTGTGGGAATTTGATCTTAATTATATTATATTTAAATTGAATTCACGATTTTTTATAATTAATTTTCATATTTTGTAGTGTTTTATTAATTATTGTTAGAAATCAATTTTCATTTTTTCAGAAATTTATTCGTATTTTAATTTTTATGAATGCGGTGAAAATACTGAATTGGGGGAAATTTCCGATACAATTAATAATTACGAAAGAAAATAATTAAATTTTAATTTACTTTTGTCTTAACAATCAATTTCTAAACGAATAGAAATTGATTGTTGTTTTTGCGTAGGTTCTAAAGGCAAAATGTTGAATCACCAAATATATTTATTAGTAACCACAAAACTATGAACTTCCTTGTATAAATTTATAAAACATTTTATACATAAAAATTTTGTTGGAAGTGACAGGAGTTTTAGTTTTTTTCTTATTTTTTTTGGTAATTAATTAAAATGATTTTAAGGATTACAACTTGAATCTTAAATAAACTTGTTCTATACTAAAGAAATTATATAAAAAACTTATAAAATACTAATTATCTGATTAGGGAATTCAAATTAAATTAACTTTAATTTACGTCTATTGCACAATCAAAATTTAATTTATCGAATAAATAAAGTGAAAAGATTGTATAGTTAAGGTATACTAAAATATTTATAAATTAATTTTTCTTGTCTGTAAAATGGAAATTATTTTAATAATTTAGTAAAAAAAAAGTTATATAGCTACTTTCATTATAATAATTATTATTTAAATTTTGAGAATATAGTAGAGCAAAAAATTGTTGTTTATATAAAATATTTTTGAGATAGAAATTTAATAAGAAATCTTATAAATAAAATCATTAATTTATTAATATAAATTCTATAAAATAAGTATACATATTTTTTGTGATTAGCCTTCATTAATTGCCCAAGGATTTGGAATTTAAATTATAATAAGATTATCCAAATCAATTTCAAATATCTTTAAACTCTATTTATAGCAAAAAAACTTGAAAAAAAGTCCGCAATTATGGAGCCACCTTCTGACTGCGTCAATTTACTATAATACTATAAAAAACCATATAGATTCTTAAAATAGAGATTTCAATCTTTAATTTCGTAAATATAGGACAAAGATTTCTATATTTTTAACCAGCACGAAAAAAGAGTCCTTGCGAAAATAAAAGAAACATTTATTCTAGGTTTTTTTTCGCTATAAAACTAAATCTACATAATACATTTTGATGGTATTATTTCTCAGCTTCCAAAGATACGATTTATATACTTTTATTTAAGAATAATTTAATAATGTAATTTCTCAGAAAAAAATTTAATTAACTAAAACAAATTGCATAACTTTGAAAAACGAAATAAAATTTAGCTTAAATATCTTTAAAATTTTCAAGAATTCTACAAAGTAAAGGAACTTTTTTTTTTGCCTGTTAATGACAACTCAAGATTATAATTTTATATTATTTTGCTTTGATAATTATTTAAGAAAATTTAAATTTTAATTTCTCTTCTTTAATAAGGATAAGGAAAACGATTATCCTGTTTTTGTTTTAGTTTTTTTTTATTTATTTATTTATTTGTGAAAATTTTTAAGTCATCATTTTTCAAAGAAAACTTTGTGTAGAAATTTTCTCAAGTTTTGAAATGTTTCAACTTGGCAATTATGTGTAAAGATAGCGGAAGGAATATAAGTATAATTATTTATTTTTAATTTAAGATTAAATTAATTTTATTTTTTATTAAAAAAAAAGGATTTTTAATAATTTATCGTCCTTATACATATACAAAAAACTGATCGAAAGAAGCTCAAAATTATATTTTTCCTTTAGAAAAATTATAGTTTCCCTAGAAAAATTTACAATCTTTGTCCTTTTTATAGACTAAAAAATTTCATTTTTTTTTTTAAATTTAAATCAAAGAAAACTGAAGTTTACGCGATAATCGTTTTTTGAATTAAAAAAAAATTGCAATCTTCAAAAACCATAAAGCATAAATAATGCAAATGATTTATTTATAAAAATTTTTCATTATCCTTCAACTATTTTCATAATTTTTTCGGTTAATTTAACCCACATTTAACATAGATTAAAATTTAAACTTATCAAATACGAGATTGGTTTTATAATTACATGGAATAGCGATGCAGTTGTTGAAAACTGGTAACTATATTCCTTTAATATCTGTAAATACAAAATTTCTTTAAAAAGTTTCGCTTCGATTTCTGTCAGTTTGAAGGATAAAATGAAAAAAATGTGCCCAAAAACACTGATTTATAATTCATTTCACTCATCTTCCTATAAAACTACCCTCGTATGTTGAGTTTTTATAGAGTGGCATACATTTTCTATTAAGTATTTTGATAAACTTTTATTTAATTAAAGTCTAAATTTTAAAACTTTATTTAATTTAAATTAATTTATTAAAATTAAATATACAAAAGAGAAGAGATTTTAGTTCCATTAGCAAAATGTATAATTATTATTTAGGGGTTTTGTTTTTAGATTAAAATCTTTTTACGAAAAGTTTTATAAATTTATTGGGTAAAAGAAAATGATAAAACTTATATATAGAAATTTTCCTTAATATATATTAATAATTATATATTCAAGAATATAGTTTGTGTTTTTTGTATATATATTTTCTATTTAGTATAGTTAAAAGTTAAAATAATTTCAATAAAAACGTACTCGCAAAAAGATTATTATCTTTGCAATATATAGTGTCAAACTTAATTATATAATTTAGTACATAATAATAATATAAATTTTACTATACAGAAAGGATAATAAACTATGCTCATACAAAGAAATTTATTATGATTATTGTGAATTTTTATATTTTTCTCTCTTTTTATTAATTTTTCAAAGTTTGTACATAAAATAATTTAGTTTTGGAAAAAATTTCAATAAATATGTTAAATGTTAAATTCACCATTTTGTATCGCACCATATAAAAAAGGAGATCTTCTATGATTTAAAATGGCCGCTTAAACTCCGCCTATTTTATAATGGCATCCAAGATTTTTTAACATATTTTTGAAACTATATTTAAATGGTGACTATATAGAAAGTATTTACAATCATATAATTAATTTTTTTAGTTGAGGAAATTAATTCTAGTCAAATTTTAATTAAAATTTTATTAACTTTGATCATTTTATAAAATAATTTACTTAATCTTTGCTAAAAGAAAACTTCATTACTATGGCAAATTTTATCTGTCATTTAAGTTAAAGTTTATCTTCCAGGTAATAATCTCATAATAAATGTACTTGACACAATTCCATTTTAAATAAAACAATATTGTTTATATATTAAATTCTTTACATAAACCATTTTTCTTTTTCCAGTTCCAGAAATAGAGAAGTTATAAAAAACAAAGTTTCTGGACAATATGCAAATTTAAATCTACTCCATATTATAAAAAAAAAATTGTTTGTTACATTCTCAGATGGAATTTTTTCTTGTACAGATATAACAACAAAATTCCTTGCATATTTTGTACATACATATACTCGTACATAGTATAAATTTTATGTAATTAATGTTGTTTTATTATGACAGAAGAGCGTCAGGACACATCAGGAAAAAAATTTATACAGAAAATTATATCATAGTTAAGTTAAAGACATTATACAGTTTACATGGTAAGTACATAAATTTATTAAAAGTGTTAATTTAAAATATTTTTGGTTCTTTACAATTATTATTTCAAGATTAATTTCAATTTGTTTGATTTTTTTATTTAAAGACTGTGCATCAACAAAACAGATGGGTAAAAGGGTTACATATAGTAGTATTTTGTATTTAAATCTAATAAGGTTTTTCATGGTATATTTTCACAAATTTGGGTTACAATTAACAAATTTGGGTTACAGAAACATAAATGTCCTGCAATCGAAATATGTAATTATATATTTATATAATGATTCAATCTAAATTTAGTGATCAACACAATATATCCCTTAATTATATAAGTATAGACTCGAAATTATCTCTATACTTTTAGATATATTTTCTGCCATTTTGTTTTGTTATAAATTACTAATTATTACATAATAAAAAAATTAAGTGTTGTATATCATCGTCATCGTTTATTTGACTAAATGATATCTAAAATTTTCTTAATTAAACATAATATAAAAGTCAATTTAATATTATAATTTGTATTTAAATATACACAAAAAACATATTTTCACTTCAAATTCAAATCTTTAAAAATACAAAAAGCACAAAATTTTATCTCTGTATCAAAAAAAAAAACAAACACAAACTGCCTGCCATATTTTCTTGACATATTTAAAAGGAACCCCTATCTTAAAAAGGCTAAAAGTGGCCCTCCTACATCAATCAAATCTGATACTAATCTTTATATTTATAAAAAAAAAAAAATGAAATATATTATAAATATTTTATCCTTTTTTTTTCCTGTCCATATCACAATTTTCCATTTTCATTCATATATATGTATACTAATTCATTGTAATACGAATGTCCTTTTCGGGGGAAAAAAAAAACAAAAAACCATTTAAAATATTATTTTTTTTATGGAAAAATTAGAATGGTGCGAATTTTGTAACTTCAATCAACCCTAAAAAAAAGGACTTTCACAGTTCAAACAATGTTTAATACCTAAAAAAAAATTATTATTATTATTTTGATGACATGTTGTATTGTGTTTGCTTTGAAATTTAAACCTGAAAAACAAAAATTTCTATTATCCAGGATACATGATTTTTGTTCTTTTTGTTGTTGTTGTTGTGTAGAAAAAAAAGGATATTTTGTGTCAATTTTCTGCCTAAAAAAAGTAAATCATAATATAAAAAAAAGTATAGGGTAAAATTTTTTGGATATATAGATTAACTGTGCACTCTTTTTCTTCACCAGAGAGTATCCTTTTTTTTTGTATGAAGTGTTTTTTTTTCTTCTGACAGAAATAGACAATAGGCTTTTCGAAAAAAATATCAAAAAGCTAAATAAAATGTGAAGACTATTTGTTTATTTGTTAAATTGTTGAAATTTTGATATCCTTTCATCGTATACTTTCATGTTTTTTGGAGAATTATCCTTTTTTTTTTATGGACAGCCAAAGTTTAAAATATTTGAAATAATTTTTTTTTGTGTGTTAATTTACAAGATCATAATTTCGCTTTGAATTTTATTATGAATTTATTATTTCATTTATTAGGAAATTAAAATTTTTTTTTTGTATTTAATTTGTTTTATGATTTTAAATTGTCATTAACAAAAATAAATCCATTTCCGATTTATTATTATTTTATTTATTTGAAATGCAAAAAAAAGGACAATCTATAAAACCAAATCTATATGTTTTTTTTTAGTAATAAAAAATGGTTGGTCTTTTTTTTTTGTCCTACAAAATGTCCTTAAACAAATTTGACTATACAGAAAAAAAAAATATATTCATATTAAAATTATTATTAAAAAAATAAAATATATCGAAAAAAAAAACGCAAATGGCACAAAAAACAAATCGATTATTATATAAAAATAAATAAAATAAAATAAAAAATTGTAAATTTCAATATTTATTGCCCCGTTAAATAAATTTTTATTATTTTAGGGACCAAAAAATTTTCAACATCTGCCCATATAATAAATCCATATTGGTTTTTTTTTGCTGTTGCAGATTGGAAAAATCTAGGAAATTATATTAAAAGTTTTAAAAGTTCACAAGATTTTGGTATTTTTCAATTATCAAAAAAATATATAAATAAAAAATTCAATAATTGTCATCTTGTACTTTAATTAATTTTTCTGGCAAATGCAGGAAGACAAACCTAAATTCACCTTTTTTTTTTGTTTAGAAATTCAATCTGTGACCGAGAATAATGGTTATAAAAAAAAAATCTATAAAATAATTTAGAAATTTCTAATTGTTTCTTTTTCTTATAAGTTTTGTGCCAAATTTTTTGAAGTTTAAGAAATTTGGACAAGGATATTTCACAATTCATTTCAAAAATTAACATTTTGTCTGTATAAATTTTGGATATTCGCTAGTAATTCGAAGATTTCTACATTTTTAGAGAAAACTTTTCTCCAATTGAACGATTTTTGTGAAAAAAAACAATCCTTTTTAAAAACTTTCCTATATCCTTTCCTTTTAACAATCCTTTTTAAAAACTTTCCTATAAACTTTCCCATATACTTTCCTGTCTGCCTGGACAAATCTTCAAATTAATATAAGAAAGTCTATTCGTATACAATGTGAATATTTAGAATATTGTCCACAGGGCAAATTGGAAATTAGGAAACTAGGAAAAAAACAAATATTATTTTTCGTATTATTTTCGATATTTTATATATAAGTCAGCATATAAGCTTCTTCAACAAAACTGACGAAAAATGAGCCCAAAATTATGCAACTACTACAAAGTATCACACATTTAAAAAAAGGACATCATTGTCACTACTTCACTTAAATATCTATCGTTGAAGATAGTTTACGAAATAACTATAAAAACACGAATTATTTGCAGGAATTTTTTTGGTGAGCTGAACATTTTTTGAATAATAATTTTTTGGTATATAGAAAATTTCAAAGATCAGCATAAATTTATTTAATTAATATTAAAGAGTAAGCTTAAACTTTAAATATATTCCTATAAAATATTAGTAATAAAATTATGTTTTAGGGTTTCAAAACCGCACAGAAACATCATTAATGGAGGCCACAAATATATTTGTTAGTATTTTTGACATTGTGGGGAATATTTCTGTAAATATGAACAAAGAAAATGTAGTTTATTATTTATATTTACATAATACAACATCGAGCATAGTGTAAGTGCAGAGGTTGAGACTATATCATTAAATAAATTTAATTTAATAAAAGAAGTGAACATTTTTTTGAACATGTTTGATAAAAATTGTAAAATAAATGAATATAAATTTAACATTTTTTTGAACAGTTTCTATCCTCCAAGCAAAATTTAAATTCCAAAAGCTTCACAACAATTGGAAAATAATCTATGAAACAACACGATGTCTCACTGGTGAAATAATACGAATAATAAAAATTTCAAATTAAAACTTTCTTAGCGTTGAAAATTTTTCATTATATCCAAAAAGAAAACCGTGACTTTTTCTTCAAAATTAAAAAAAAAAACACACATCTTTTCTCTATAAATTTTTCATTTTTCAAAAGTCCTTGAATTTTTGTTTCTTTGTTATGGGTTGAATCCTTTTATTTATAATAGTGTATAATTATTTTTCTTTATGGAATCAAAGGATTTTTGTATTTGAAGAACATTTAAAAAAAAAATTATATTGTTTGCTCTAATTTGCAAACAATATTCATTCATTTATAATTTTCTTTGAAACATTTTGTGAGAAACTAATATAAATTTTGCTCTACACTTTTCTCTAAATTCCATGTGTGCATCTTCGTATAATTTATTAAAATTATATTAGTTTATTTATAATATAAATATTTATGACAAAAGGAAAATATCCTTAAATTGAAACTGAAAAATTATAAGTAAAATTATGCTTTGCTTTATATTATGCATATTGATGTATTGATTTTTGTGAATGAATAATTGCCAAATGGGTTAGTAAAGTTATCGATATAAAGCTGAAAAATTTATATATCCTGAAATTTATTGTATATTTCAAAGCCCACGACATTTAACTATATTAGAATTATAAAACTAACTTCAAAACTATCTTTACTATATTACAAATAACATAAAAAAACACTGTTTAACATAATATTACCCACGCCCAGAAAAACTTTTATTATCCTTTTTCCATCAAAAAAAAAAAAAAAAACTAAATTTAAAAAGTCATCCTTTATGTCCTACCACAATTTTTTCCCTTACATGGTTTAACGCGTATTTGAAAAATTTAAATAAAAATATAAAATTTGTTGAGAGAACAACAAAAAAAACAAAAACTGTGAAAAAGGAACAACCCCACAATTTTTTTTTTTTGGTTCAAATAACGCAAATAAAGCTAAAAAAAATGAAGAAGAAGAAGAAATATTTAGCGTCAAGTAGAAGTTTTCCCATAAAATAGGATCAAAAAATATATATATTTTTTTTTATATAAATATACTTTTTGAATATATCTTCTGCGAATCGTCCTTTTTATGGTCTTACTTATGCACATTAGACAAACAAACATACAAGCGAATGTCACAAAAAAAAGTTTATTTTCACAAACAATTTATTGGTTATATATACAAACATATATACATACTAACACGAATATATCTTAACATTTACCACCTTCAATTTACCATAGAAAGAAAATTTTCCTTAACTTTTCCAGAACAATTTTATTTTTAACGTAATATTTTATTAAAGTCAATATTGGAAAAAAGAAAAGGTTTTTTTTATTTTTGTATGTATAAATGATGGTGTGTGTGTGGTAACCGTAACAAGGAAAAAATTATTGTTTACAGAAGATAAATTTCATATACCATACATAAGATATAGAGAATGGGTGGGAAAAGAATTTACAATTTAAATTTAAAAAAAAAAATTATCATTTTGTTTATGGAGAAAAATTTATGTTTATCATGAAAATAATATAAATAAAAGTTTAAAGTATTTTGATATAAGAGAAGATAAACAAAGTTATGGTAAATGTGCGTTTGCGATTTCTTATAGACTATATACATAAACACAAATGAAAATGCGAGAAGCGCGACACATCATCATAGTTTATTTATTTTTAAGGATGTAAATAAATTAAAGATGGTTTTTTGGTTAATTCAAATTATAGGCGAGTTTTCGTTAACGTCAAATGATCGCAGTACTGCAATGTATTAATTCTTTTTACTTGTATTTTGACTATCGATACAGTAAAAAATCGAGAAATTTAGCTTAACCCATGCTCCTTCTGTCGATTGGTTGCTGTTTCGTTGATTAAACTATCATAAAACATTGCATTACTGCGATAATTTATTTTACGTTAACGAAAACGAACATATTTTTTGGGAATATGAATCATTGATGCTGCAACTACTCGACAATTATAAGGCAACCCTAACATTATCGTTTGAATTTAAATATCTTTAAACCAAAATGTTATGCAGCAAGATGTATCGCTGCTATAATTACTGCTATAACTATAACCTTAGCAAAAATATCATAACAAAATTTTACATTACTTACACAAATTGTAATGTTTTTAAGAAAAATTAATTACAAAATTGGAAAACAAAATATAATTTCAAATAATATATTAGGGAAATCAAAAATATTGTAAATAAAATTGTATCCGAAAAGTATTTGATACTTAATTTAAGGATATATAGGACAAAAATTTCACAATAATTCTGTTATTATAATGTTACACTGTAAAAAATGCATTTTTCCTTATTTTACATTTTAATTTGTTACGCAGTGTCACATAATAAAATTAGAGTATAACATATGTAGGACACGAATCTGAAATTATTTTCGAAATCCTGCCAAAATTGAGTGCACAAATTGAGTTGGAAAAGTCGGGATGAAACTTAGGTCACGGGTAGAGTATAGATATGGTTAAATTTATATCCAAGGATATTTTTTTTATATATTACAACTTGCATTCTGAATAAAATGTGTGGTCGTGTTTTGTGCATCGGACTCAAAGAAAATTTTAACATTATTTGAAGGTTATGAAAAATAAAATAAAAAAATTCACTGAAAAGTTAAACTTTTTTCTATATTCCCATATTGCATTCCTTCTATTATGTTTAAAATTATATTTCTAAGGATATTACATGAATAGGAAGGATAACCACAAGACTAGATAGACGCAAATAAATATCGAAAAAAAAAAGTTATCCTTAACAAAGCCTTGAATGAGTAAAGAGAAGAATTTTATTAAAAAAAAAAATTATAATCAAATTAAAATTTGATTATAATAATCAACTTTGTTGAAAATTTTCATTATATGGAAAAACGGATGGACGATATGCAAACGAACGATATTGTGATAAGGATTTATGGCATAAAGTTACAATTAATTCGTTCAAAGTTCAAACTATTATAACTTATAGTTTTTATGAAAGCTAAAATTTATGAGCGGACGAAATTCCATTTTTCCTATACCAAAGGATAATACGATTTAGCGAGGCCTTGATCTATCCTATTATACCAGACTTCATAGTTTGGACTATCATTTACCTTCCAGATATCAAATTTATTATACAACTCAAACTATTTTCATAAAAAAAATTCTTTTCCAGATTTTTGTTTCTTCTTTCTTTTTGTAATTTATTTAATATTTCTATAATTCTGTCATCTCTTATTTACGTGTTATCATTTCAGTTTGAGTTCTCCAGACACACAACAACAAAAAAACTATAATGTACTTTATTGTTTAAAAATTTTATGCTGATGTTAAAATAAGAAGACGAGACACAAACATTTAAAAATTCAATCTTAAGAAGAAAAATATTAATTTACATCAAAAAAATTTCAAAAAAAAAAACACGATTAGGAATTTTTTTTAGATACGAGACGAGAGTATAAACTAACAACAAAAAATGTTTGTTCTTATAATCTAATCAAGAAAATTTTTGGTTGTCTTTATTACAATATGACAATTTTAAAGAATAGAATTTCGAAATACATAAATAATAAAAAAAATGTATATAAAATAAAATTTAATCATCATGTTTTACATAAATTCACAAATTAAATGAGCATAGAAAAACAAAACAATTTTCATGTTGTATATAACTACAAAAAAAAAACTATAAAAAGTATAGACAAGTTTCCACTATTTGCCATAAAATACAAGTTAATATTTTATGATTTTATGTGTGCGGTTTTAAATTTAAATTTTGTGAATTTTTGGTTTCTTAACTAAAATAAATTATTCAAAAATTTTGCTTAAAATTGCAATAGTGCATAAATTTTACAAGTAAATTTCAATTATAAACATAACCAAACAAAAAATAATACCGACGAAAGCATTTTGCTAACAAATTTATGATAATAAATAATTATTTTGAAATTCTATCATTTATAGAACCACACAAAACTATAAATTGTGCTATAAAGTGAAATGAAAAAATTTAATTTTATGGCAGTTTTGAAATAAAATTTGAACATTCTTCTAGAACAAAAGTAAATAGTGTTAAAAAAGGATACAGATGGACGTATAGTGGCTACAATACGCAAAATTAAATTTTCTACTAATAAAAATTGTTACAACTCGATTTAAACATTTAAAATTTTAAATGACAAATAACGAATATAAAATAGAACCAACCATCAGGACGGTCCTGGTATTCAATTGGAAAATTATAAGGAGAATTTTTTGGGTTCTCTATTTGGAAAGATGACTTCTGTGAGTCTGTTGGGTAAACGCTTCCAGGAACTGAGAAAACTCTTACTAATAATTAACTAACAGAGACACATTTTGATTTTAAATAGAAAATTATAGTAGCATTAAAGTAATTACTAGTACTACAAAATGATATTTTCCAAATATTTTTAATCACAACTTCGAAAAATCCTTAAAACTTAATATTGACAATTATATAACAACTTGAAATGACTAGAGAGTAATAAGAAGCTGATTTAAATTACAGAAATCTTATATCATTTAACCAAAAAATGCAATAAGTTAAAGTGAATTTTTCTATCAAATTTACAATTTTCAAACTCTCGTTATCTAGTTTATTCCAATTACAATACACTTGCCTAAGAAAATTTATTATCCTTAAATATTCACGTAAAATCGATTAAAATGTTTAAAAGAATTCGTTTTTTTGAACTCATTCTCCTTAAAGTCGTGGTTTTTTCTTATCATTTTAAAAGGGAATATAATTTATCCTTTCATTTTTCTTTAAATTTATTCTTTAAAACTTAATATTTATGCGTCTTCATTAAATCCTTGAGAGTAGATATTTTTGTACAAGATAGAAAACTGATCAATTTTCGTTGATTATTATTAGTGAATTTTCCTTCTTTATAGCTTTTTAAATGTGAACTAAAAAAAAAATTTACGTGATGGATTTAAAACGGATTATAATTTTACCATATAAACAAAAAAAAAACAAAGTTTTAATTGGTTTGTGATTGGATTTGAAAGTGATTTTTATTTTTTTAACTTTTGATTTTTATTGAACGTACGAGACTCTTAACTTTAATCACTCTTTTGATGTCGATAAAAAATTGATGTTGATTGTGAAAGGATTAAGTAAATATTTTAGTTATATAGATAATGGAATATTATAGAGAAAATAAATTATTATGGGAAAATTAATTAATAAAAATGAAGAAAAATTAAAGTTTTTGGTTGGCAAAAATGTTAATTAATTTTTTCACTTTACACTTTTTTCAAAATTAAGAAACTTTAGTTCCATTTTTTTCTCTTGTCTGTTAATAACGAAAATTTAACATAAAAGTCAAAATGAATTATGTGAACAGTTATAAGAATTATTATGTTTATTTGAGTAAAAATTTAATATAAATTCTTTTTGAATTTCTTATGGAATTTTTAACGTAAAGCACAGGGGAATTTCATGCACTTTTTTAGCTAGTTTTTGACTTTTACCTAAGCATATGAAAAAAAAAAGTAATATTTTACAATTACGATGAACATCTGTAATTGCAATTTAGTGTAGAAGTATGCAGTTTAAAGAACCTTTTAGCGTATCATAAATCAAATCTTAAATAATAATGAAAGTTTTATAAGGATATATACTATAATTATGTCTGAAACGAAACGTTGTACGTGTTAGATATTTCATTTAAAATGCAATGATAAATGGTAGACAGAAAATTACCTGATATAAAATTAGTAATTGATCCAAAAATAAACTTAAAATGGTTATAAAAAATGAGTTTCATATAATTTATTTATTCAGATTTAAAATTTGAGTCAAACAAAATGAAGAAACATCAAAATACATTTTGTCTTGAGACGATTTTTTTGCCAATTACTACAATTCACTTCTCACACGACTTTATGTCCTTGATTATCATAATTTTTGATGGGAATTTACACACTATATTATATTTTTAACAAATTCAAATCCTTAAATACTGAAAAGAAAAACGACTTTAGATTCATGACGACAACAACTAAAAGTTTCTTAACATTTTTTATAATTCTCAAATTCTGAAATTCTTCATTAATAGCTGGAAAAACTTATACTAAGCAGCACACAAGGAAACTCTATATACTTACTAATTAAACGTAACAAGGTTACATATACATACATAAAAAAAATATCCTTTCTATAATTCGGTATATAAAAACAACAACAAACATCAAATATACAGTTAAATATAATAATCTTTTCAAAAAGTCATACAAAATTTTAAGTATACCATTTTTCGTCCTTTGGCATTTAAAATCTACCTAAAACTATAATACAGCTTTTATAATTTAAGCACTGTTTATGTGTTTATGATGTTGGTGATTAAATATATGTTTACTTGTATATATGAAAAACAAAGTAAAAAAAAAAAAATTAGGACAAAAATGGTGGGTGTTGAAAAACAAAAAAATGATTTGTAAATATATTTTTTTTTTTAACATTTGTTGTTGTCATTTAGATGTGGGTTAAGTTTATATAAGCTTTTAAATTGGTACAAAGACAGGAAAAGGATATATATGTACAAGGATAAAAAAGCAAATAAAAAAAATTATACTCGAAAATCACCAATTTTTATGTTTTGTCACATACATAAGTGAAGAAGATAACCTACACTGATGACATATATATATTAAATTTACACACACACACATTTTTATACAAAAAAAAAGGATATTTTTCTGTTAAAAAATATGGCGCTTTTTTCATTTGTCTGCACAGCCTTGGCAATTCTAGTATTAATTTTTGTTTTTGTTTTTTGTGAATATGCGGGAAAATAGAGATAATTTTTCTTTTTGTTATATAATTTCTTTTTCGTTTTTATTTTTTAGTGAAATATATATGCTTTTACGTGACAATGGCAGACACTTTCAGATATTTTAAATTTAAGTATATATATAAATCGCATAGGTGTATATATCTCAAATTTTAAATTAGGTTTTAAATTAAATACATATTACCTTAGATTTTATAAAATTCAAGATAAAACTTTTGTCACTGTATTTACTTCATTTTACATCGAAACTCTGTGTTATAAAAAATTTCCTGACAATTCTTTATACAGCTATTTGAATTTATATAAAAGTTTCTTGCCTATAACTACAATAATTTTTATGAATTTGTCAATGGCACGGAAAAAAGGACGAAGTTGAAACATATATAACAAATTCCTATATAAGAAAAATTTTAACTTTTGCCATGTACATATAATAATTTTCATTTGATGACAAATTTTCTTCCAAGAAATCATGCAATAATTTTAAAATCTAAAATTTTCCTCGTCTTCGTAGTAAAAAAGGAAAATTTCCATATAAATGATGCAATAAAATTTATTTCCAATGTAAAAAAAATATTTCCAATTTATTGGTGAATCATTTTGATACATACTTAATTTTAGTTTTGTATACTTTATTGTATATGCAGAATGCAAAATGCAGAAATAATAAATTTAATATTATTTTATACCAAAAAATCTTTCATTTTAATGGATATAAAAAATATAATTTTCCTTTTTGTTTTTGATATCAAGGATATTGGATATTATAATCCATATTTTGCCATCTACTACATATTTCAATTTAAATAATTACAAAATTTCATAATAAATGATTTGGAAAAATATGACAGAAAAATTTTGACAATATTTAATTTATATCTTTTAAATTATATCCATAAAAAATTAATTCTAATATTGTGTACCACAATCAGATAAAGAAACTTATCTATTTGTTATCTATTTTTCCAAATTTTTCCAACAAAAAATTATATATACTTAGTTAATTTTTAGCTGACTAAACTTAAATATAGAAAATTTATATTTTACCACCAAAATTGGTTCAAAATTAACATTTATTTTGTGCGCCGACCAAAAAGGAAAATATAATAATAATAATTGGTTTGTGGAAGAAAAATATAGCGTAAAATTAATTTAAAGGAAAAATAATCAAAAACAAAAACCAAAAAAATTTTGATTACCAGAAAAACGGGAAAAGGAAAAATCTCGATTACAGATAAACAATTAAATAAAAGAGGCATAACGATTTCCTTGTTTGTTTGTATTTTTACTTTTGCAAGGACTTTTTTTTTTTTAATATTCAGGAAAAGTTAATTGATTAGAAGTGGTTTTTTTTTTTAAGAAAGATAAAAAAAATCCTTTTTTATGACTTTCTTTTTTTTAGAGGTTATTTTAGATTAAATCTTGTTTTTTTTTTAAAGATGTTAGTGTTACAACAATCTAATGGCTCATAGGCATAGGAAATAATCTAAATAATAAATAAATTGATTTAATTAAATTAAAAAAGTTGGATTTGGTTTTGTTAAATTTTGAATTTTAAATTGATTTAGTTTGAAATTTATTCCCCCTCGGATCATAATTTGGTAGGTTTACTCCACGTATTAAGTAAGCCACTATATCCAGATTCCTTAATTTAGCCCCTTATCCTTTTTATCCAATCCCTCCGCATGATCAAATTATGTATTGCAAGGGAACCAGTAATAAAAAGACGGACTGCGCCTCGTTGCTTATTCTAATTTACTTTTTATGCTTTCAAGAAAAACCGATACTTAAATGAATTTATAGTAAAATGATAAATAATACAGAATCACTACACCAAATTGAATATCCGCTTTTATAATATTAAACTTTATAAAATCTATAATGGTTACACTGCAGAATTCATTGTACAATAAATTTTCCTCCATCTCTAAGAAAAATATAATCAAAAAAAAAAATTTTCTATATCCCCCCACAGCCCACAGCACATCAATATCCAATCATCATTAATATTTTTTTATGCATTATTTAAATATGTAAAAAATAAAAAATACTCTTTTTATATTTTATTCAAACTTGAAATGAAAACTTTTCACAAAACTTTAAGAGTTAAAAAATCATTAAAAATATGTAAATTTGTTATGTTTTCTTTCCAATCCAATATAAATATGATTTTTATGTACATTTTTTTTTGCAAATCATAATTTTTCCCCCTCATTAAAAAAGAATTTTTCTATATTTATATTTTTGGTAAAGTGAAAATCTGGTGCTGCTTTTATTGAATAAATTAAAATATGTAAAAGGAAAAAAAAATATCCGAAAACTTTTAAAAATTCTTTTAACAAAAATTTATTTCTTCAAAAAAGGAAACCAACCAAAAAAAAAAAGGGTTTTACAAATAATTTTTTTTTTCTGTGACACGGGTTTCAGAAATAGGATATTTCTTCTTTTCTGTAGAATCCTTATGAGATTTATTTCAAATTCATCCCATGGGAACCATATAAAAATTTTAAAAATTTTTATAACATAAAATAGACTAAAAAAATTTGTATACCAAAAACTCTATTTTGTTTTTAACTACTAGAACTGATCTTTATACACACAAATTACGTGCTGAATTTGATTGAATTTTATTTGTTATTATTATTATAAATGTCACTGGCATAGTCTGTAGTCATCATATTCATCAATCAATTCATAATTTATTATATGGAATACGCAAAAAGAACCATAAATTAGTGGACACGAACATTCATTTAACTTAAATTTTCAATTTTCATATTATAGTGTCAAAAGCGGTGTACATCATTGACATATTTTAAATAAAATTATTTTGATATTTTTATTTTGCAATTTGACATTTGGTTAATTAATTATTATTGATTATGATTGATTAAATTGTTCAATTTTCAAATTTAATTAACATTTAAGTAGTTTATTTATAACTAAGAACCGATTGCATGTTGAAAAATTTCTTTAAATAATATTATATCCATTGGACAATTTCCAAAGATTTCATTTTCTTATATTTTAGTTAAATTTTGGTAGTTAAATTTTAATTAAACGAAAATAGGCAACGGGCAGCTGTCTGTCCATATCACAGCTTGTGAGACCCTGGGTGTCTATAATTCGTAGTACGATGATAATTAAAATAGAGGACCAAAAAATTTAATCAAAAATCATTTTCTTTTAATTCACCATTGAAATTATTTGTATATTCACCTGAAATTTCAATCAATCGAAAAATCAAATATGATGATTCTTTTATTTTAATTTAAATTAAAGTTTTTAAATTTAATTATGGAAAAATTAATCAAAACTATTTGAAATACAGCACAAGAAGCTTTCATTAATTAAAAGATAGTTTAATAATATTTTTTAGCATATAATTTATGAAAAAAAAAGTTAAAATTAGATCTAAAATATCACACCCCAAAAGAAATTTCACTGAATTAAATTAGAATTGCAATCAAATTTAACAAATATTTCATATATTTCAAATACAAATTGATAATTTTCACTATACATATATATTTCACTGATAATTTTACAAGTTTCTTTTTAAGCTTTTTACACGTCCAATTTTAAAACAAGACTGCGCTTCTTACCCATACTATGTTCCCATTAAATATTTTTATGTAGATTTTTGCAATATAGAATTTCTTCTAGGAAATTTGATGACTTTAAGTCTGGGGCTAAAATAAAGTTTTAATTTCAAATTTCAATGTTTGAATTTTCCAAAATGAAAGTTTATATATATGAAAAATATTTGCCAACGTTTTGGAATTTTATAGATAAGAAAAAAAAATATATATATTTATAAGATTTATATGTATAATTAATTATTATATTCTTTATACAATTCTGGTCAGTCAAAATAAACAAAATTAATATTTGAAATTTTGTTAAATTCGCTAATAAATTTTATGTATATCAAAAATTGTTTATTTTTTTTAGAAGTTTTGTTAAAATTAATGATTCTAGGATAATTAATTATCAAGGTCGAATATTATGTTATGTATATATAATAGGATTAAAAGTGTTGAATATTTAAAATTAAGCTTATACTGTGACGCATATCAGAAAATAAATTTAATAATTATTTTTTGGAATTAAACGTTAATAGATATATTCAAATCATTTTTACTATCAAGCTTTCTGATTAGTTGACAATCTGTCCGAATATCTTGGCTTCCAATCCGCCTTTACACTTAGTTTGTATAAAATTTGAAATTTTCAATCAATTCGACCACCAGCAGGTACTATTACTCTACTATCTGTGAATCGACATGAAATATTCTGGAATACAATTACATACTAATTCTGGTGCTAAATGATTATATAAATTAATTGATTTTACGCCTACCTACTGTAAATATAGTTTGGGAACATTCATTTATCAAGTAGTTAATTATATTACTTAGAAGACTAATGGTCAACCAGATTGTGATCAGTAATTGTACAACATATTATGAAAATCAATAGAAATAAGGTTACCACCAGCCAAGATTTATCGCCAGCCAAAAAAAACCCCTAGTTTTGAACAATTATTGCAGGCAATACAATTGTCATATCAATTTACAACAAATTTCCCAAATAAAAATTATGTTTACTAAGAAAAGCTATTTTACAAACCTTAGTATTTTCCCAAAACTGTTTAGAATAATATGTGAAATTCCCATCGTATATTTTGTAGCTAGTTTCTAAAAATATGTACATACAATGAAATCAGAAAAAAAATTCATTCATTTTTATCATACAAAATTTATATTAGAAAATTTACCAGAGAAAAATTCTACAGAAAAAATATACTACCGCATATTATATTTACATTAAAATGCTCACTATACAAAGGAATTTCTTTCATCGCAGTAAATTGACACCAAATCATAATAGTAGCAGATACATATTATTATGCTGTCAAAGCACTATTCATAAAAATGTTGTATACATATTATGTAGAAAAAATTATGATAAGTAATTGGAATGAAGTGCAGTCAACAACTTTAAGTTACGTTTATAATATAAATATTTTTTTTGGGGTGATGATAATATAAATATATGATGGGGTGATGATAATATAAATATATAATAATATACTAATACATATATATATATATATGGGAGATTCCAATACTTTATGACTAAGAAATTAAACCATTTTATATGCTTGTTTAGTCTAATTTTTCTTTTGCAGTGTGCCCCGTTAAATTTTCCATAATTTTTCACTTCATTTCCGATTAAATTCGAATTTAATTTATAATAATGAATAAAATTACGTATAAATGTATTGGTAGACAGGCGATCATGCGATAATACTGGGTTTCATACATAATTGCATTATGCATTTGACGGGGGAACACAATAATATTATTTTTTTTTTAAGAATTTCGTCTGAATTATGTTGAGTATATGTCTGTTAATTTCGAAATATGAAGCATATTATGGAATATTAACGTTGCTATAATTTTCGTTGAGCAAAGAAGCTTCAAAATTTAAATCTGTCATGTAAACGTGACTGCCTGCCGGTCTGTCCACCTAAATTTGTTTGTCTTTTCGTTTGAATTTTTCAATCTTTAATTAATAATTATCCCATGATTGTGGGAATTACTACACAATTTTTTGGACTACGTATAGTATTTTTTTGTTTGTTCTTTTACACAAGAACGGATAAGGGGAAAAATATGGCGCCATTCATTCTTAAAAAAAAAAAACACGTGAACTATAAAAAAAAAATCACCTGACATGAAAGAGAAACATTAAATAAACAAGGAAAAAATGTTAACGTAAACTTTTCTGTATTATTAAAAGAAACCTATTACGGGTCTGTTTATAATGCATTGGATTATATGAAAATTCTTTCTATGGTTTCATGTTTTCTACATATTTTTATTTTTATATATACATAACATAATTTTGAAACAATAAATTAATCGATATATCAGCCATACTGAAGATATAATATCAAATAGAAGGAATTTTAGTTATATATATGGAAGAGGAACAGTTCGTGAATTAAATAAATTTATATACAAAATTGCAACATAATAACTAAATGTGGTTGATTCACATGTAATGTGGTTACAAAAACTTGTGGTTTATGTGGAAAATGTAATGTTGATACAGGTTAAGAAATTACCAGATATGAATTGAAGTATTTATATTAACTGAAATTTTCATTTCAATATTTTTAATTAATCTGAAATTTAAAATGCAATAATATTAATCAAATTAAATGATTCTCTACCAACTGCAATAATTTATAGCAGAATATTTTTAATTATTAAATATTTTAATTTTCATAAAATGAAACCTGAAAATTTCAAACAGTAATATTTTTGTATTAATAAATTAAAATATTATAAATAAATAATTTATAATATACATAAATAATAATTTTTACTTGCCATTGCCATAAATACATAAATATTGATTTTTATTCTATGAAATAAATTTACAAAGTTACATAATAAATTTTCTATGTACATTATAAATGTTAATTTATAATTTAATACTTTACTAAAAAGTCAAAAAAAAAAATTTTTTTAATATTTAAATATTATGCAAACAATTAAATAAATATTGTAAAAGTTTTTACTTAATTTTCCTTTTTCCTGCATTATTATATTTGCAAAATTTCCATAAAATATAAGAAAATATATAGAAAATATTTCAAATAAATGAATTAATAAAACCCTGAATTCAATTCAAATTTTCAAATAATTTTCCAATAATAAAAAGTTTGCAATAAAATATTATATGTATGCAATATGGTAAATATTGAATATTGATTCGTTAACAAAATGTATATAATAATATAAAATTTTCAAATTTTTCCCATATGTGACACAAAATGTTTCCATATAGTATTATACAAAGTATGTATTATTAAAAACATTTTACCCTTAAGATAGAATATTAAATTATTCCGAAATATATATGTAAATTTTCAGATCAAAATTACCTGCAAAATTATTTCTCAAATGTATATTACTATTATTATTATATAGGAGTATTATGTATATAATATCCTTGAAAACTATAAACACCTCTCTGCACAACAATTTTCTGTATATGAATAACTTAATTGTCGTATAAATATAATTTTAATTTGATGGTATAGATTGGGTGGGTATATTGGGATATAATGTAATATATCTCGATATAATAATAATAGGTCCATTTAGTAATTTTATATTAAAATTATACACCTATGGGGTTTTATACAAAGGACCTATTGTATATACCTACATTTTTGTAAATATATAATAAATATATAATGTGTATTATTGGAAAACTTTCAAAAGTTTTATAATAAATTAAAGTTTTTAATAATGATTTGATGGCAATTTTGTGATTTTATGATCTTGTGCATTAGAAAATGTGTACTAAATTAATAGAATTTCCTATAAATACAAATTATAAATATTATCATCTATATAAATTTAAATATTTCTATAGTTTAAAAGAGAAATCGGAAAGAAAAACTAATTAATTTTCTTATATAAAATGAAAAATAAAATATTTAAAGAGTTTTTCTTAATCCTTCCATTTTTTTATACATAAATTTGAAAAAAAAGCTTTTCTAAATTATAAAAATTAATTTTCTTTAAAAAAAGAAGAAAAAATGAAAGGAAAATTCAAATAAATTTTCTTAACTTACCTTTAACTCCTTGAAAGAAATTTAAAAAACAAAAAACAAATTACTGGTATCACATTCAAATATTCGATAAGCAAATTTTAATCCTGAAAAATTGAATAAAAAATTAAATTAAATTAATATTTTAACTTAAATAAATGAATAATAATAATATAAAATTTGATATACCATAATTTTATTATACGAGTATAATATAAAACTCTTTTTTTGGTATACATATATTTTATTTTTGCTTCCCATTTAGGAGAAGGTGGTAAAATTGAGAGAAAAATTTTTTAATGACATTTTAATTTATGATCATTTTTCTTTTATTTATAAATTCGTAAATTGAAAGAAACATAAAAATCTATATTTATATACAATAAATAAAAAAAAAGGAAATTTTCACTTTGCAATGAATAAATTTTCCACCTGGTGAAATTTTTTATTTAGGATATTGGAGTGTCGACGAGATGGGTTAAATTATGTGTGTAGGCGTTATAAATTGAAGGGAAATATAATGAAAAAAAAAAGGAAATAATTCATGAACAATAAAATTTTAAAATGTATTATAATTAAAGTAATTTGTTGTTTATATAGTTTATTGGTGTATAATTGAAATGGTGATTAATCAATAATATTATAAGTACAACAAATATTATAATTTCTTTATGATATTACAAATAAAGTCATTTATTATAGTTTGATGTATAATTTATAGTTGGTAATATTTTAAGATATCTTTTAATTCAAAAGCCCAATGTGGGCCTAGGCCAATTTAGATTTAGTAGGTTCTTATCAAGTTTGGACCGACTTATTTTGCATAGATTCCGAACCATTATTAATTGCTCTGTATCGGAGAAATTATTTATTGCAACAAGAAGTTTTATAGTGTGACTTAATTGCTGTCAACCAAATTGGACTCGACCACTAGCATTTTATTACTCGTATACACTCAGTCTTAAAATTTACATTTCTGTATATTTTATTACTGGTAATCATTTAATTCTGACTCAACGTAGATTGACATCGATGCAACGACCGGGAATTAAACTCTTGAACTCATATGCAACACGGATTAGTATACACAGACTATATACTATGCACTAAGCCTCTATTGCTCTCTATTTATAATGAAATTTATCAATTATACAATTTAATATAATTTCTTATAAGTTATTTAAATGCCAATTGGATTAATTTAAAAAAAAAATATCGTAATCAAATCCTTATTATTATTACCCATTTACCAATGATTACAAATATTGAATATTTTCCGCTCTAAATACTAAAATCATCTCATAATCAAATAATAATAACTATTAATTTGAATTTATATTTGAAATATTTTACTTCATTAAACATTTTTATAATTTGTTTTCATCTTTTATAATTCAAATTAATTGAATTTCAAGAATTTCAATAAGAAAATATTATATGATTATAAAACTTATTATAATATTTACCTGGTCTTTTGTATAAATTTCTTATTTGTACAAAAGGTATATAATTTTTGTTACTTTGAAATGAAAACAAAATTAAAACTACTTTTTATAATCGAATTATAATTTTATATTTTATTATGTTCACTGAATTTAACGAAAATTGAATTAAATTTAATAAGTAAGTTTTTTTAAATTAACTATAACAAAATTCTAATAAAATAGTATTAGTAGATTATTTTGAAAATTAAATTGTTAATATATATTTACGTTATAAGAAACAAATTGAGAATGATGAAAAATTTATCAATTTACTATTTATTTACTATATTTATTTCGATTTTTTTTTTTTGCTAAATAATCTTTTGACGTATACGTAGTATACATAAAATAATTTATAAACTGTTTTGAACCATGTTAAATTTACCATACGAAATTGGCACGTGTTTTTTTTCATAACACACAAAACACTATCGACTATCATTAAAAAATGTTTGTTTTGTTTTGTTTTCCAAAATATTGTCGTTAATAATTAAATGTCAAATCATCAAAATTTTATTTTATTTTTTTAAGTGTTTTCTCATCTAACAAATTTACAACTTTTTGTAAATTGTTATTAGGGTAAAAATCTGTAATATTATAAACATAAATTATCAATTATATAAAATAAATAATTTATTGTATTTAAATAATTAATATAGTAGATATTATTTTAGAGAAATATATATTATTTTTAATTTGTTTTTGATTGTTTTTTAATGGGGGGAAAAAAAAGTAAATTTTGATTTAAAATACGTCAAAAAATATTTCGGATCAAAATTATCTCTAAAATAATTAGAGAATTTAAATATATGTACAATTGAAAATTATAATTTGATACTATTTTTAATTATTTACCAAGCATATTCGTAGTATACAATACATATATAATAATTTCTGATTTTTAAATTACTTGCGTATAATCAAATTATGATTATGTATAATAATTTTAATTACTATAATTAGTAATAGAGTAAATAATCTGCCTTTAAATCTACCACAAAGTTCCTGTATATGCTATTAATGTAGCTTAGTACAAGCTGTAGAAAGAATTGATGAAATTTTTATAACATTTTTAATGAAAATTTTTACATCTTGTTCTATTAAAATTGACAAAGATTTTGTAAAATTTCGTCAAATTTGATTTTCTGCAGTTTAAAGTTTAATATTAAAGCTGTATATTAACCAGAAACGTTTATAACATGATTTTTTTACATTTTATTTACTACGCTTAATTAAAATCAAATATTTGGAAAATTAATTAATATATTATAAATATCACCCAGATTGTATTTAATATCACGATCCGATCATTAATAAAAACTTGTAATAATTCGATAATTATGAATTTCGAAATATTTACTTATCAATTATGATGATGAGAATTAAAATTCAATTAATTAATCTTCAAAAAAAAATAAAATTTCATTCGAAATAAAATTTATTAATATTTCACAGACTTTAATTTAATTTTTTATATATGTAAATTTTTTTTTGTTATCTCCTTTTGACAGGATGGAAATTTATGAATATATATACTGTGTAAATATATATTTTGTAAAATTGTTAAATTAATTATATGCCATATATATAGAATGGATGTAAATATTCAATATTTCTTTTTGCCAGATATAAAAATTTTCATAATAATTTTATACATCCTTTCTACTTAAAGCTTTCTGATTACCAAGTCCAAATTTACCACACCAAATTTTGTGTATGTGTATGGGTATAATACCAAAAATACATCAGGATATAAATTCTTAAAATATAAATTTTTAATAATAATACCTTCCTGATTTGTTGCTTGAAAAAAAAGGATATTCCATATTACATTCTTTTTTATATGTTAATTTAGAATTTTTTTTTTTTTTTTTTTTAGAATTTGCGGTTCACGTGCACAACAAAAACATGTTCATATTATAAATATAATATTATGCTAAAAATTATTAGAAGAAAAAATTGTTTTTTGAGGTATTTTTATACATAATTTTATATAAAAAAAAAAATAAATCAACCTTAATTAGCATAAAAATAAATTGTTCGAAAAAATATCATGTCATAATATTCTTAAAATTTTTTTTTAAAATAAAATTTAATTTCCAGTGAAATTTTGAAGTTGTACATACATCTATATACCTAATTTGTTTATAAATTATATAATATATTTTATATAATTTACATTTGAGTGTGTAGGGATTGAACAGTGTCGGAACTGGCTCATTGCGGTCCAAGTTCAAATAATTGCTGTATAGTCTCATAGTATAGTCACTTTACTATGGTATATTTATTCCATACTAAATTAATCGAATCAAAATTATAAATGCTTTATGATATTTGAGTCAGAGTGATATGAGTATAATAAGTTGACTCCCGCCTGCATCAGAAATGAGACATTTTTTAAATTATAATAAATAAATTAATTGGACCAATTTTACGTCTTGTTAAAAATATACGTATTATTTTTTTAAAGGTGTCCTTTATCAAGGATTATTACTAATCTAATATTAAACTTAAATTATTACAAATCTTTTTACGTATTTCACAAATTTTCAAATAATTTCAAATAAAAAAAATGAAAGTCCAAACGAAACAAAAAAAAAAATTAATCTAATTTAATAATAAAAAAGAAGGACCACTTTGAAAAGATTATGCAAATTACTATTGTTATTTCTTTTTTGAAAAGGATCTGTATATAAGTTAAGTACAACAATATTTAATACGTAAAAAAAAAAACCTTAATTAAGAAAAATTACAAAAAAAATTTTTACACAGGAAAATTTTAACTAAAAAATAAGAGTATAATAATAATAGCAAGGCCCCATTAATTTATGTTAATTTTACAATACAGAAATTGTAAAAAACAAAATAAGCAAGATTAAGTTTTAATGTTCAAATTTTCTTATTCTTTTTTTTTTTATGTTATAAACATCAAAATGAGATTTAAAAGTAGTAAAATTTGATTTAAGTTTTATTTTTTGTCTTCATTAATTATTTAAATTAAATGATTGAGAAATTGATACTATTTCCGTATTCCGTTGGTTATATATAACACCTTAAATGAGAATTTCAATTATTAATTGGAAGTGATTTTCATAATTTACCCCCTGCCATATTTGTGGCGTAAAACATCGACATTCTCCAATATATAGGTAAATTTGGTGCCTATGGACGGGGAATTTTAATTATAATAAAAATATCCAAACCAATTTCTAAAATCTTTTAATTTGCCTAACTTATAGCAAAAAAACTTGAAACAAAATCAGCAAATAGGGAGCCCCCTTCCAGGTGCTCTAATCTACTCAATTTTTAAGATACAATTAAAAAACTATACAGCTTCTGAAATTAGAGATTTCTATCTTTAATTTCATATATAAAACATAAATATCAAACAAAGATTTCTATATTTTTAACCAGAAGTTTACTTTTTTAGGCCTCTTAAATTTAATTCCATGAAAATATCCTTTTTTTCTAAGCACAAAATAAATAAATAAATATACGGTATATTATGATATGCCTTAAAAAGTTACATAAAAATTGTTAAAGCAAGGATATTTTTCCGTGTGAAAATAATTTTCATTCAATGGAATAGAAATTTACGAACGTAAATAAAATAATTTCGTATCATAAACTTGAAATATATACTTATACGTAGAAGATAATATGTAGAAGTACTGTAATATATATATAAATATATAATTTATATCCTTTTTACGATTTCCTTTTATATTTGGGGAAATCAATTTTATTTTTTGCGGTATCACATATGTCTATATGTAAAATTTCTACGCAGGAAATGTTAGAATCAATTTAAACAAAAAGGGTTTGTAAAAAAATACAGATTTTCTATAATCAACTGACAGTTTGGAAATCATAAATTAATAATAGATACATCAATAATATAGCGCAGGGCAGGTGTCTTTCTGTAGGAGAGGCGTACCAAAAAATTAGTAAATAAATTCAAGCTACAGCATAAGGTGACCGCCAGAAGTAATTGACCAAATTTGCATAGTGATTATGGTATTTAATCGAACAGTAGTAGAAATCTAGGCATTATCGTCGTGACCAGTACGATAATTTGAAAGTATCATTAATTTTATCTTATTCTATTAGAAAATTACTATATAAATATATAAATCATTAATTATAATTGTAGCTCTTTTACAACAAGCAAACCAAAAATTTACTTATTTGTATAAGACCCAAAAGTCAAAAACACCATATAATATTGAAAGAGAATATTGGAAAACGTGCGGTAAAATGGGTTTGTTGTAATGCTTATTAATTTATCTTAAATGTCACCAAATAAAACAAAATTATTCCGACAAAAATATTCCAAAAAAATTCTAATAATAAAATTTCTATTTGCAACTGAAAGATTTTTTGCAACTGAAAGATTTTTTTCTTTCTATAAATTATTCACAAAAATGATATTAGTATTGGAATTTTATTGAATAAATTTTAGGATCCTTGTGATGGGAATATATATACACAAAAAACTTTAACAAAATTTAATTTTATATTTGTAGAAATTTTTGGTTTTTAAGTGCTTGACAAAAATGATGATATATTAAAATATAGTTTAAATCCTTATATGTAAAAGAAACAGATAAAATGTTTACATTATAGAATAATATTTTCATTGATTATGTATAAATTTCAATTGATAAATTTTTTTAATTTATTATACATGAATTTGAAATTTGTGTGATTGAGAAATTTAATATATTTATTATCACATTTGAATCAATTTTGCTATATGCTATAATCTATTTCTTATATTCTAAATTTATTTGATGTAAGTTTTTAGTTCATAAATTTTCTATATACTTTTTCATTATGAAATATGTAACACAGTTTAATCCTTTATTAGTACAAATATATTTCCAATTAATTTTAAAATTATTTATCTACCACTTCTATCTTCCATATTTGTCTATAATTTCTATTTCTGTCTATAATATTAAATGAGTTTACGTGCTAAAATAATGAATTATTATAATTTCCCTATTTACCTTCCCTTATATTCGCAAGAAAATTGAATTATGTTCTCTATCTATAAATATCATAAATAATAAACTGTCTATAAATAAATAATATCACATACTCGTATAAATCTTAATTCATATAAATTATTAACTTTTCAATAGAAAATATATATATAAATTCAAAAGTGATAAAATCATTTTAAGGGTTTGTTTAATTCACTTCATTTTTGATCTATCTAAATCATTCCTTCGTCCTATATATTCGTAAAACTCTTATTTGTAGTCCACTTATTGAAAAACGTCACAGTAATGTCATATTAATTTGATCCCAATGACAAATTGTAGCAAAGCCAGATATTATTTCATATTTCTATCTGGCCTAGTAACCATCAGGACCTTTCAATTATAAAGCAAAAGTTACACAAGAAAATTAATTATTAAGAAAAAATTTAATTTCTTAGGAAAATTGCTTTGAAGAACGGGCAAAAAGTGTGAAAATTTTGGTATATGAAAAATATATAAATAGAATTCCGGCGAAGGTCGATAATAATAATAATCAATTTTAATGTTACACGTTGTTATTATAAAATTGATGGACACATATCATCTAATCAAAACGATGATCGATGATTTATTATTATTTTCAATTATATTTTTGACCTCTCTTTTAGTTTTAGTATCTAATTAATTCTTAAATAGTTCATCCGTAATTTTACCAAATGGTTTGTGTTTGTCTTTCTTCAACTGAGCAACGAAAAGTAAAATCTTTATATAATAAAAATAAAATTATAAATAATAAATAAAGTTTCATCATCAACAACAAACAATCATAGAATAATTTATTATTTTTGCTTCGCTTAACAATTTTCAATTTCTTTATTTTTTCTTATCATTTTATTTAAAACTATTTTTCATATGTTTTTCTTCAAAAATTTCTACTCAACTTTTATTATATAGCACAATTTCTATGTTAAACAAAATCGAAGAAAATTATTGAAAATCTTTCTTTATCGCAAAATCAAAATTTTATAGTAGTCAATTTTCATTTCGAATGATGTTAATTAAGAATGTATAAAAGATTTTAGTTAGAAATGGATTATTACCAGATATATTGCCAAAGATTAAGCCACCATAAGGACTACAAGCATCAATTTGAATTTGAAATATTTAAAATTTACCTAAAAAAATTTTACATTCACTTAAATTTTTCTGTAGTTTTCCTGAAAATTAATATTACAGGCTGTTTAAAATAATACTTTTACCAATGTATTGATTATTTATACTTGAAGGATACCGAAAATAATTTTTTCAATTATGTATATTTGCTAAGAGTTTTCGGTATTATGTAAAACATTTTTAATTGACAAAATTAAATTGATTTTAGTCTAACAGCAGAAGTGGGCTTAGTGTGTTGTTATCTCACTAATAATTTAGGTAATTAATATCCCAATTAGCAGCAAAATGCTGCGGAAACCTCGAAGTAATACGACTGGGCCCACATCGAAAATAAACTATATATGCGTTTATGCAATTCTAATTCAAAAATTATTCACTTACATCACTTACAACACATACAATCACAACTCAAGGATTATATTTATAAAATTCTATATTCTGTATATACGCATAAATAACTCGTATAAAATTAACTTAACCTAACAAGTAAATCTAATTTGTGGTTTTTCATTAAAATTTACATTTGTAAGATTCTCTAACACAAAAAAAAAAATAAACATTTTTTATTCCATTTTATTATAGTAGTAAAATTCAAAATGGAAGACTATGGAATAATAAAACCATTATCCTTTTTAATTTTTTTTTTATACCTTAGTTTATAACAAAATTAATTACTACCGGAAATTTACATATCATATATACCTGGAATATTTTAAAAGGAAATGTTAATTAGAGTATAGACTAATTACATTTTTGTTTAAAAGAATTTATTTTTTTACTAAAAGTTTTCTTTTAAACTATAATGAAAGTTTTTTTTTAATTTGCATAAATTAGAAAATATATAAAGAAAAGCAAAATTATATAAATGAAAATATGTTAGTTATATATTGAAATTAAATCAGAGGGAAATTTTCGTTAATATCAAATTAGAGAAATGACAATTTAAATTAAATTATTTTTTAAAGAATTCTTTTTTGTAATTAATTAATCAAATGGTAATCAAAGACATGGTAAAAATCGAGGCTTCTTCGGAATTTATTACTAAATTTTAATATTTTTCTATATAATAATTAATATTTTTATCATTATGAATGTTCAAAACTATATATTCGTTTATAAGGACACAAAGCCAATTAAATAATATACGTTTTTTAAAAAAATATCTTTTTGTAAAAGAAATTATGTTTCTGTCATGCACGTTTTACGCTTCGTTAATCCTTAAAAAAAAAGTATTTTAAAATTTCTTTTAATATGTTAACATTTTATTCTTATTATATTCAAAAAAAACATTTTGTCATTCAGACGGGAAAGGAATATGATAGAGGTAACAGAATGTATATTTTATACAGAGTGTATAAAGAGACAAGAGTGCAAGGGTGTAGTCCTTTTGCAATCATTTAAAAATATAGAACGACATGTAAAAATTTTCAGTTTTTGTTTTCATGAAGGACCTAAGTCATTCCTTCTATAGATGTGCCTAGGTTCTAGGATTATAAATTTGAAAATCAACACAATTTTTGGACTAACTAAAATTTTAGAAGTTTATGACAAACATTTAACATTTTTTTGTGTAAATTATTTTAAAATATATTGGAAAATTAAATATATTTATATTGGAAAGGTTATATATATATTGGAAAGGTTTCTATTAGAGGATAATACTTGCCAAAAAAAATAAATCAATAATCTGATATCAAATATTGTTAATGAACTTCAATAAATATATTTTTGTATACATAAGAAATGAGCTATAAATCTCATTTATCATATTATGCTACAGACCATAAATAACAAAAATGTGTAATTTATTATTATTCTTTTTTTTATCACAATTTTTGTTTTTTTTTTTGGTAAAAAATCTGCATTATGAGGTTGTATTTTTTTATTTATCATCTTTCAATCTTTCATCAATTAAAGATATTGAAGGATTTTAGAGATGTAAAGAAATTTAACAAAATAAATTTAGTTTAAATTACTATGATATTTAGAGTATACTAACTAATGTATAAATTAGGGCGTTTTCGTTAATGTCAAATGATCGCAGTACTGCAATGTTTTATGATAGTTTAATCAACGAGACAGCAACCAATCGACAGAAGGAGCATTGGTTAAGCTAAATTTGTCGATTTTTCACTGTCTCGATAGTCAAAATACCGCAGTAAAAAGAATTAATACATTGCAGTACTGCGATAATTTGACGTTAACGAAAACGGCCTTAATTGAATAATAAAACTCAGAAATGATTGGAAACAAGAATCTTTAAAAGAAATACAAATTTTTAGACATACATGACGAACATTTCACCTAATACCTTCTATTAAATTGTCATGATTAAATACAATTAATCCTTTCAATCAAAAATTTTAAATGAAAAGAAGCTATGTAATTAAAGCAAGACAAATTTTTTAAAAAGTCGAATTTCATCATAAAATTCTATATGTTGTATTAGTTATTTAGTTCATTTAGGACTTAACGTAATTATTATTCTATATTCCCATAAGCATAGAAAGATAATAATTGTCATTGCTTTTTAAAACTAAAGTGTTATACAGAGAAAATTACTTATACAGATATTTATTATTAAATTAATGTTCTACTGGTTTATGCTCTTCCTCTTATACCATAACTAATTTCAGAAATTTTATGAGCATATATTTATGAATAATATAAATAAACATGTAATTATGATACCGCATTAAATTAAAAGGATACCCAGAAATTATATACAAAATACACAAACATATATACCTCAAAATGGTATAATAGTGATGATAATATATTATGAATTATATATTTTTAATTTCATATACGTCCTTTTTTTGTTGTGCAGAAAAATCCAAGGACCAAATAAAATATTTATATATATGTATAATTTTTTTAAATATATTATCAACAAAAAAAAAAAATTCTCTTTTTTTTTTTCATATAATTTTAAATCCTTTTTTATTTTGTGGTTGTCTGTTTTTTTAATAAATAATTAATATGTGAAAATGTGGACGATATTTTTTCTTTTTTTAGTAAATTATATGAATTATTAATGAACGAAATATTTGATGTATAAATTAAATTAATTCTGAATTTTTATAATCGTTTTTTATATCCTTTTTAATTTTAATATAAAATTTGACAGGTGTAATTGGAAAGCCCGGTAAATTCTTACAAATTTAAACATAAAAAATTGAGTCCTTTTATACTAGCGACATCTATATGTTTATTTTGAATTTATAATCAATATTGAGATTTAACAAATGGTTAATAATTTTGCTAACATTTAATATTCCCAACAATAATTTTAGCAACATAGAAGAAGGCATGAAATTAACTGATGTTGCGCCATCCTATCCTTATGTATGATCCTTATTGTATTGATAAACGAAAGATAAAATTAACTACAATGAATGAGTAAGTTATATACCCCAAATATACATAAATAATAATAATTAATATAATTTTAATAATGATGAGTAATGTGATATGATGATTATTTTCATTGTGGTAATTACAAATTTGATGAAATACATAATAATAGTTAATAATTTTTAGATTAATTTTTTTTTTTTTTTGATTTTGTAATTTCATATAATTTCATTATTATGAGTAAAATTATAATTAAATAATCTACATTAAATAATTAAATTAATAGCAAACATAACATAGATGATTTTCAATATATTTTATGAATGCAGTTTCTAATCATTTAGACAATTGCTAAGGAATGATGGATTATTTAAAATACTGGCTAGATCAAAATACAGTTTTTAAAAGAAGCTTGAGAATTGTAGAAAATTTGATTTGATTTTTCCTTTTCAAGTTTTGCCTTATAAGCGATTTTATAAATTTTCTATAAGCTTCTCAAAAAAGCATAAACGAAATTTTGTTTACTTTGTTATCCTTCCAAATACCACTATAATCAGAAATTTTGTAAACACATTTCAGTGGCAGGATATGACAATGTTCTATATGTAATTCCTAAGTGTCTTTCTCCCCAAAAATTTAGAGCTACACAATAAAAGTATAAGCTCACAAAATTGTGCGTATGGGAATATTAAAATTATGTGTGCGAAATTTTCTTATTAAAAAATATGTAATATTATTTCCATATGACGACTATTAATCATAAATCATGACTGGAAATAATATGTTAACCATGAAAATCAATTTTTATTTATTTTAGATATTTTTTTTTCGAGAATGATTTTTTGTTTAAATTATTTTATATTCAAAATTGATTGAATATTTAATAAGAATTTGGTTTTTCTAACTACGGGGTTAGTCAAGTAATTAGAGATATTCTACCATTTGTTGACACCGCAGAACCAAGAAACATATAATTATTAATAGCAAGTAGCAAAATAGCAAAATATTCAAATTTACTACATTTCTATGGCTTTTAGAATCAGAAGTAAATAGAGGTAGTAGATTTATTTATTCAAAAAAAAATATTTTCCAAATAATTTTCTTTACATTTAATTTTAATTATGGTAATCCGTTGATATTAAAAGTTATCACCATCTATTTTCTTCTCTTATCTCCCAAAAAGTTGACTATTAATTTGAAAAACCATACTTTTTTCAAGAGGACTGTGAGGACACTACAAAATATCTTCTAATTAGTCAAAACATTGAAACAGACTCAGCAACAGTATTTTTTGGCAGACAGCAAACTATACATAAAATTATCAAAAATTACAATTTTTGATTTTATTTATTTTTGGATTATTATCTAAATTTCTAAGAATAATCAATCTAAAACCAAAAATATAGATGCATTTACATAATTCTATAGTTCTATACATAATTCCACCACACCTTAGATTTAACAACAAAGTTTTTCCTTAAAAAAAGGACACATATATATAATTTCCCACTTAAATAATATTTTACCATAAAATATAATAAATTCAAATAAATTATTCAATCTATGCTTACTTTTTCCTGTATTTTATTACCACAATTATTTATCAAATTTATGCAAGTATATTTTATTGCATACTTTCAGCCGTTACTGAAATTTATATATACTAAATAACTAAATTATATATAATGAAATTTACATATACACAATTTATAGTATACGTATAGTATATATATATAGAAAACTTTCGAATGTATCTGAAAGAACAAATATAACATTAATAAAACAGAAAACATTTTATATAAGTTATTTATATTCTTAAACTAAAAATTAAATAATTCAGTCGATAAAATATTATCTAGTTCATTCTATTATTGTGTATGTAGTTTTATCATCTATAAATAACAATATTAAACATAGAAGAAAATAAATTATAAAATATTATTTTTTTGTTGATGTTACTTTCAAATTTATTTTACATTTTAATATTGAATTATTGTTGTGTTAATTCGAAAACATTTTAAAGTAAGATTAAAAATTATTTGGAAATATTGATAATAGCATACCTAGGTGAATTTTTTTAATAATAAATGAAACAACTTCGTTTTATGGATATTTGTACTATTAAAAAAAATTCGAATAAGAGGCAGTTAGTTAGCATATTAAATCTACACACAAAATTAATGATAGACAATTCGTTTAGGAAGCTTGAAATGTTGAGAACAAAAAATTGAATTATAAGATTATACAATTTTGTTGCATTAAATTTATGTACATAAATTCTTATATTCATTTCAGTTAACCAAACTCATTGAATTTTCATTTATTTTTGGCATCATTTCAATAAATTTTCAAAAAAAAAAAAAATTTCACAATTTCTTGAATACTAGAATTTTTATTATCCAAAATCCTTGTCTAGGACAATCGAACCAAATAAAAATTATTACTAAATTGACACCAGCAGGTCAGGTATTTCGTATTTCCCAATAATTTTTTTGTAGCAATAAATTATTTAAATGGAAAATCTTTTCTATAGAAAGTAGAAAAAAAAAATTCTGCAAAGTTTTCATGAAAAACATAATCATAAATATCGATTAGTACATATTTAATTTCTTTTTTCTTACATTTCTCTTGTATTATTAATCGTCTTTGTGTTGTAGTTCCAAAAGAAATTATGAAAGTAAATTAATCTTTCTTTGTGAAATATAGTTAAACAAAAAGCTAATTTTGCTGTAGATAATTATGAAAATTGCACTATTAAATTTTTCTCGGAAAATTAAATTTTAATAATTGATAAAAATAATAAATTTTCATGTAATTTTAAAGTGGTTATAATCACCTTGTAAAATTGTAAAATTATTTTGTTTTTCAAAAATTATATAATAAATTATTATATAAAAAAAACATATAAAGTCTAAAATGTATATAATGTAAAATCGATTAAATTAAATGGCACCAGGATGACCGATTTCAGATACATACTAAAAAAAACATAGAAAGTTCTGTTTTTTTGCCAGAAAAAAAAAAATTTCCAAAAGTTTGTCGCTAATAAAAACCATTAAGTACAATATTAAATTTTATGATTGCTTGTTTTTTAGGTTTCTAGGTTATATTTTATATTTAGGAGAAAAGGAAATCGAGAAACTAAGCCAATTTTCACGGTTTCTTTGGAAAAGAATTAATATTTTGATCCATTTTTGTTAGATACAAAAATAATATATAAATTTTAATATGAATTATAATTTTCAATTTCAAAGTATAAAAGTCAAATTTTTATTATCATCACTTTAGGCCTTGACTGTAAATTATTAACCCATATATAATCCTGGTCATTTTGTGGGCCCTCTAATCCCAATAATTATATTTCTAGAAATTTTATTCAATTTACATATCATTTTGCAAATATTAATTAGGAGTAATTTTTAAAAAAAAATTTCGAATATTTCTGAATTTTTGGTTTAAACAAAAAATTGAAAATATTTTTCATTTAATTTTTTTTTTTGCAAAATGAAATTTAAAGGAAACTTAAATAATATTTTTGTTTATTTATATTCTGTTGCCAATATTGAAGGACAATATACTTATTTCAATTTGATTTATATTTACAATTTTTTTATTATAAATATTTAAGTACATTTATATTTTTTGCATTGAAAAATTTATAGGATATATTCGAAGAATTTCTAATTTGAATTTTTTTCCTTGAAATTTTCGATTTTTCCATAATAATTTTCTGTTTAATCATATTTACAGAATTTCCAGTACACTCAATTCTATCTTATTTCAAGATTTATATCATATTTGTATTATTTTATATAAATAATAAATATATTTTTTTCCGCTTTATGGAAATTGAAATTTAATTGTGTCAGTTTACAAAATTAATATAGATTTTCCTATAATTCGATTATAGGTTTTGTTGTATTCTCTCGAAGGCAGTTCTTCGACATATCAATAACGAATTTCATTTTATTGTGAAAAACTGTACATTGTACAAAAGTAAAATGAGGACGACTAGTGGTGAAAATTGCTGTTTTGGGAAAATCGTAAAGATTAGAAAGAGTACAATAAGCCTTTGTTGGCTTGAGTCAGTTGATCCTTCGAGGATCTCCATCTTTCTATACATCCATCCATGATGGATTAATCACAATTTGTGTCAATTAATAATTTGATTACTTTTCAGCCTAAACTAGAACGAGAAACAGGCAAGGCGAGTCCTGCAAACAATCAACAAACTGATGGACCAACAGATAGTTGAAATTTTTGAAATTATCATTCCATCTTTGTTCCATATTTGATTGACTTACATTTCTACTATTATGTAGAAAACTTTTAAATTAAAACTTTTAAAACTATAGAAGAGCAGCAACAAAAAAAAAATTAATTGAAATATTTTTATTATGAAAGGAGTGAAGGACATTAACATAAATTCAATTTATAAGTTATTAAAATATTCAATTTCAATACAATACATTGATTTTATTTTTTCCAATCTTTTTTTAATTATATTTTTTTTACATTTTATTTTATTTTTCTTAACAATTTATTTTTCCGAGAAGATTTAAATTTTCATTATTTTTTTTCAAATAGCCAAAAGGGATATTAAAGTATATATATATCGGTAAAGTTTAATTTTTTAATTTTTAATTTAAAAAATTGTATGCCATTTAATTAATATTTCATTTTCATTTTTGTTTAAAATTTATAATTTTAAAAATGAAAATTTAATGCCATTTACAAGAGTTTTAGTTTTATGTTAGAATTATTCGATGATTCAAGATCGAAAATTGAATGAAAACTTGTATAGGTAAAAATTAAATTTTCCTAATTTAGTAGTTAAATTAAATAGGCAAAGATGAAAGTGATGCATTTACATTTTTGGAAAGAAATTTTAATTGCCTTACATTTTTAACTTTGATATAATTGAAAATTTTCATTAATTATTTAAAATATTATTACCTTTAATTTCCAAAACGGTTAGCATTAGTAAAATTGTTGACTTTATGATTTTTCTGCAATTAAAAAAAAATAATATTTTAATTAAAAAAATTTTATTTCATATTTTTATAACAAATTCTAAAAATATATTTTATTCAAAAAGTTTCTAAAGCTATTATAGATATTGAAATGATAGTGGATAGTTCATTAACACTATTAAATAAAATGAATTTACACCCACTTATCGATTCATTTAACTATAATAATTTTTCTTCAATGGAAAACGTTCAATTTTATTGTAAAACATAGAAAATATGCTAGAAATTTAAAATTTTCTAATCCATTTTAGCACAAAAAATGATGTGGAGGTTAATTTAAAATATTTTGTATTTTTATCGACTTTGTTAGATGATGTGAAAATTTATTTCATTACTTCCTACACAAATATTATTAATAATAATAAAAACATATTTTGAATTTTTAGGGGTTTGTTTAGTATTATATTTTTAGTTTTAATAAATCATTTTCTCCGTAACCAAATAGACTATTTTTACTCTTCAATTAAAGCCTGATTTATCCATCCTAAATTCCGACCACGAGCAACATGACTTCCTTTAAAAGAATGTTATTTAATTTACGTGTCATTTCAAAGTCATTTAAAAAGAAACAACCTAAGATTAGGGAATGAAATATCACATGTCATTTACTAGTTTCGCTCAACTAATATTTACTTTTACCATTAATAGAAAAATTTTCTATATTTACATTAATGTTGTGGCTAGAAGCCAACTGGGTATGGACTACGAGAGTCGCATAGCAACGTATGCTATCTTTAATTAAAGGTAGTTCAAATACCTACATTTTGAAGTAGTATAAATATGGATGGTAATGAGTATTGCCATACTCAACTGGGCACCCTATGAAAATGATATGCAGCGAAAATTGTAATATCTGTTGAATTAAAATCGACCGATATCCGATATCAATTAAATGGCTTTATTGTACTATTCAAATTTCATTTTTTGACGAACAAAACTAAGTGACAATAACGAAAAAATGAAGACAATTACATTTTACATTTTAAACACTTAATAGAATTTTGAAGTCGGTTAGTAGAAAAATAGAAAATAACAACAAAATAATTTAAAAAAATCATAATATATAAAATTTCATTATGTGCTTGCGTGAGAATTTACCAATTTTACTAGGTCGGTAAAAAACGCTATAAATTTATAAAGTTTTATATAGTAAATTTTTTTTTCAATGTAGTTGCAATCTGATTGTTCCCTTATTCTTCATATTATAAATTCTATTTCGGAATTCGTATTACATAAATCACGTGTCAAAAACTATTATAGATTTAAATTATTTTATTTACAATAAAAAATTTATAATTAGTCTTAATTAAATTTAGAAACGAAATTGTGAATTTCGGTAAACAAAAATATATTAGCTATACAAAATAGATTTGAGCGTCAGTTTTAATTACTAATGTAAATTAGCCGCCTTTTGAGGTATTTAAAAAAATATGTATATGTGTAAAAACTATGTGCTAATTTTTAATTTATTCAATCAAAAAAATATTTTAATGAAAATTAATTTTAACATAAAAAACAAAATAAATAAAAATTCCATCAAAACAATTTCGTTATTCAACAAAAAAAAAAAATTTTAACACTTATGCGTAGTGCATGAAAAGTTAAATTCGCTCGACACACTCAAAAAAAAAGGAACCATCATTACCGCACAATAAATAAATTTCCAAAAATGAAAAAAAAATTATCAGTAAATTTATTATCCTAGATTTTCAATATATTTTCATTTTTTATCTCTAAATATTTCCATAACAAAACACACAAAAAAAAAATGCTACATAATTTTTCCCTAACCCCAAAACAACATAAAAACATAAAAATCATTTTCATCCCTGACCAAAGCATTTTTTTTACTGATGCTCTTACGTAATAACGAAAAAGAGAAAATATATTTTATAAAATAAAAAAATTATAATAATAATTATCGGAAAAGTTTGTTTATCTGGAAAATTATTTTCTTAACAAGAAGAAAAAATATAAATAAAATATAAATATGCCTTAGAGCAGATGTTATCCTTTTTATTATTTATTATACTATTATGTTTAAGGAAATATTTTTATTATATTGATTAATGAAATCTATAATTTACATTGACATTAAATAAAAATTAAATAATACATGATGTAATAAATTTTCCTGATTAACTAAATTCGAATCGAAACTATATAAAAAATATTTCTTTATTTTTTAAAGAAACTTTCTTCTCCTACTTTGAATTCCTTTATTTTCTCGTAGGACATAGTTGGGGGGGGGGGGGGGGGTGGAGTCAACTTTATTATAGACTTTAAACTGAATTTACTATGTTAAAATTTAGGACACATTGAATTTTTATATATGGATTCAGAAAGATTAGATACCCTGGCATGAGGAGAGACTAATTAATTAATTGCAATAAGCTAATATGAGGCAATTGTTGTCAGCAATTTGACTCGAGCATTAAATTTTTTCCCATAGTCTTCAAATATTCTATTACATTTCTATTATTCTATTACTGCTAATTAGTTAAAGTTCAGTCAACTAAGAATGTCATTGATGCCTCAGTCGGGAATAAAACCTACGAGTTGCATAAAAGGAACTCAGCATAGTACACTACTGACTAAGGACTAAGCTATCGCCGATCATTAAAATATAATAGTAAATATGGATATCATAAAAATGATTTTCACATTCAATATTTAAATAGTAATTCAGCAAATAATTGAATTAGTATTTAAAAAAATATAAAATCAAATTTAGTTAGTCGAAAATTGGTATATTATACTTTTAAAACCAATATTATAGCTGTTTATTACATTATTTAAGTCATTATATCGCTACTATAAAAATTAGTATCCCATTTATTATTATTGGTTTCATTTTAATCTATACCCACAAAATATATAGTCAATTATATATTTAAACACTTAAAAGCTGAGCTGATAATACTAAAAATTTATATTGTATAATCAACAAAAATCTCTTATAACATTCGAGTTTTATATACCATATAGAAAATCTTCCCCAAAATATAAAATTATCTTCGAAAAATACCATTTACATTTTCTTCACCATTTTTTTTTGTTATACATATTCTTTATTTTTCTATACTATTCAAATTTCCTTCATTTAATATTTAATCAACAAATCGTTTTTCCTTTTTACGACCCAATTTCCTTTTTCTTTGCCAGACCACAAAAAAAAAATGTTTTTTTTTTTGCCCTTTTTCCGACCGCATTTTCAATTTTATAAATTAAAAATAGTTTATTTTTTTTTTCTATTTGTTTTAGGTTTTTTTTTTTTGTTACTCTTATCCCTTCTTGTTTTCAATATTTAAATAAGTATACACTTTGGTAACTTGATTTTTTCTTATAGTATTGTATTCAAATATCCTGATAGGTAAAATTATATTACTTCGTAGGATAAACAACTCTGAAAAAGGATAGAGAATTTTTCCCAATACCAAAGTGAATGCAAATTTAATCCAAAAAAAAAAAAAAAACTTACCCGCAATTGAACGTTTCAATATAATAATACGTAAATATAAATAAATATGTATATATATAAAATATATTTTGAAGGACTCTGAGAAATTGTATATAAAACTTTACATTTACATATATATAGAATATCCTGAGGGAGATAAAAAATTTACTATAAATATTATTAGCAAATAAGATGGTCCTTCAAATGCATATATACACAGATATACAAAATATAAAAAATCTATGATTGGTAATAGTTGATTTTTATTGGATATTTACCAGAAACAAGGATATCAGATTATATTGCCATTTTGTACCAGATAGAAAGAAACGTATTTATATACTTAATACTTATTTGTATACATTTTGAAATTTTTGTATCCTTTTTCTTAAGGGTGAAAATATTATTTTTTATATATTTAGATTTTAGAAAAGTTATGTGGGTTTTTAGGGAATTTAATAATTTTAGAATTGTTTTAGAATTAATATTTAATAATTGAATATTAATTTATATTTTCTTAAAGTTTTTTTATATTGATTGATTGGATAGATTGGAAATTTTGACAGGGTTGGAAACATATTAGTCAATTAAACCAATCACAAGGAAATTGTGTTTTTGTAAAAAATCGTTCTTCAAAGTAGATTGTAAAATAGGTTTAAAAATACATCAGCTAATTGAAGCTTTCCTACTGCTGAAAATATAATATGGTATCCGATAATGCAGCAATGAATATTCTTCTTCTCATTTCTTGACCTATGAAATTATTAAACGAAATTTTTAAATGGCTAACAATTCAAATTAGTCTCTTTCATTCTTTTTACAACACAAATTCGTCTCTTTCCAAAATAAATTTAAAAAAAAAGGATGATTTTGATTTCGAATTGCAAAATGACCAATTAGTTTTCGAAAAAGATCAAATTTTAAAGTGTAAAAAAGACAAATTTTGATGTAAAAATTCCATAAATATGAATATCCTTACAGACAATAATGGCGTTAAGTAAAATTTACATTTTATAATCTATATAGAACAATATTATTTCGATTAAATTTAAATTGTGTCCAAGTAGAATTTAGAATTTACATATTTGATTTATCTATATAAACAAAAAACAAAAAATTCTAAAATAATTTGCCAAAATATTTTCCTTTCTAATTTTTGTTTTTTTTTAAATTGATTTTGTAACTTTTTCTAAAAAAAAAATATAAAAATGCAATTTTTATTTTGTGGAAATTTTTCTTTTATTTGTACAAGGAAATAAATTTACTTGGATCGAATATAAATTTAAAGAAAATGTTTATATTTATTTTCTATATACTCGACTTAGTATAAAGGACATAAATAAAAGCTATACCTTTACAAAAATGGCGATAAATTTTACCAAAGTTATGATAGAATTTTCGGTAGAACCAAAAACAAGAAATTGTATTTTTTATATACCATACAGTTTTTCTTTTTGTACTATTTTGACGTGTTGTAAAAAATATTACGAAGGTACAAAAAAAAAAAGTAAACAAAAGCGAGAAAAAAGGTGTGTAGGTATTACAAAAATAAATAATTCGCGTCAGGATTTCTTTAAGAAGGATTTCTATATACGATGACGTAACCAAAAAAAAAGTTCAAGGTAATCTAAAAATAAATGATTCAAAAAAAAAAAAAGAAGGAAAATTTCACACGCTCAAAATAAAAGATTTGTGTTGTTTTTTTATTTTATTTTAAAAAAAACTTGTGTAAACATAACGAAAAAAGTTGATTTTTTGTTTAATTAACTTTCTAAATTTAGAGAATTTTTTGAAATTATTTTTTTATTATTATTATTTTAGAAGCTGTTGGACAAATACAAATACAAAATGATGAAAAGGAAAAGGAAAAACAATAAGAAATTTTCTTTAAGCTAATTGGAATTAAAAATTTAAGAAATGCTTTTTCATAAATTTCTTTAGTATAGAATTTTTTATATATGGAAAAATGTTTAAAAAGGATGTTCATAATATAATTTTCATTTTGGATAAACAATTACAAAATAATTTGAAGAATTTTCATTGTTTGGGTGTTAGATGTACTCTGACGACTGTTGAACGGACATAGTATGTAATTGAAAATATAGTTCATTAAATATTTAAATATTCAATTATCTTGAAATTATTAGTTTACTTTTTTCTATAAATAGTAATTAAAAGCACTTTAAATACAGCAAATGTTACACTGTTAATTGCAATATAGAAATAGATAAAATCATTACTCACATTTGAGTGGAGTCATAGCAAATATCGAAAAAATTAAAATGATAGTTTTGGTATAACAGCACAAGCACAGATACTTAGAGAATGTCTAATAAACACTTTTAATTACTTATTTTGAATTAAGTTTTCTAATTTTTTATTAAATTTTCACTATTATTTTGATACGATATTCACCTAATTTAGAATGAATTAAAGACGTTAATACTTATTGTTTAATTCATTCAATATTAACAGTCAGACAGCGGAATATTTTGTCAACAACCTAGCGCAAAAGTTTATTGTATCAAAAATTAGGGTTAAAATTAAGGTCAAAAGAAGGGATTTCCAAAAAAAAAAAATATTTTGTAAACATTTTTGTTTTTGGGTGATTTTTTGTTTACTTCAAAATATTTTCCCCGAATGACTGATAAGAATATGTTTATTTGTTAATAGATTAGAATAGATTACATGTATGTAATTCACCCTAGGTCATAGGGGTAGAGCTTATAGAGAATGATTAGAAAAATACCTTTCAAATCAATTCCATATTCTCAATTATTATTATTTTTTTCTCTCTATAATCTGTACTAGCTTTTCAACTGAAGCTTTTTTAATTTGAAGACTTAATTTTAGTTATAGAATTAAGAGTCAAATTTCATAATTTAATTTCGAAATATTCAAACTGAAAAATAAATAATAAATTTGCAATTCAGTTAATTTCTTTAAATTTAATATACATAAATAATTTGTGATAACTTGTCCTGGGTATACAATTAACTTGAGGATTACCGTGAATTTAAATCAAAAATTCTAATTATATTAATTAAAAGAACAAAGTTTTGTCAAAACATTTTAAATATTTATATACAAAAAATTTGCATAAAAAAAAAAACCATAAAAGAAACATAATTTTCCCATATGTCACATAATTTTAAAATTTATCCAAAAAAAAAAATTATCAAAATTAATGATTTTTTGTTTGTTTGACTAAATAAAACTTTTCAAATACTTATTTTTTTTTGTATATCTTAATTTATGAGTTGAATGACCGCAATTTATATTAATTTATTTAAAAAAAGAAAAGGATTTCCCTTAAGAATTACTTATATATTTTCCTTAAAGAATAAGAACACCATCTGGAATTTTAATATAAAATATGATTTTTTTTCATTTTTTTTGTTGTAATTCACCTTTGTTACAAAAAATGAACACAAAATCTTGACTAATGTCACATAAGTAAAGAAAAAAAATCATCAGCCTTTTATATCCAAAAAAAAATGAAAAGAGTTCTTCCTTTTTTTTTTACCTTATAAAAATGACAAAACGCCATCATCATCATCATCACATGTGATTATATTCTTTATCCTTCTTATATCCATGAGATGAATTGAATAATATTAGAGTAGAAGAGGAAAATAATGTTTATATAGAAATTACTTTAAAAGTAAAATTTTTTACTTTTTGTAACCACAAAATGAATTAGGTTTTTCCAATTTAAATATTGAATTATTTATAATATTACCAAAAAAAAAAATATTATAGATTTAAAAAAAAAATCCTCCCACTAAAATGTGTCAAAATTTTTGGCGAATTTATTTTAAACGATTTAGAAAAAGTTTTTCTTAACATTTTTTAAATATCGTCATTTGTCAGAGGAATTGCGTACTTAATTCCATTGGATTGATTAGTTCAAAATGAAAGTAGAACAAAATTGATTCAATTTATTTTTTTATTAATTTTTTTTTTTTTGTACGTTTTTGAGATAAAAATTGGAAAGGATTAATTATTTTTTTGAAAAAAAAAAATTAATGGTTTATACTTAATCAATAATCATTAATTTATTTTATTTATTTATAATTTTGAAGTTAAATAAGATAGAGAAAAATTAATGATAATTGAAAAAAAAAAGGATTAAAAAAAGTGAAAGAGAAATAATGTTAAGGAATTATTTTGCAACGATAAAGATTTAAGAGCGAAAGTGGTTTCAGGGCATAGTTTGTTTTGCTGCATTGTGTCATTATGGTTTCCATTTGTATTCGAGGTATATATGGATGTCATTCTAGAAGTTGACTAAGTTTTAAATGAATATACCACTAATTTCTGTTAAAAAACGATCCCAATTTCCTGATAACAATTAACTCACTAGATGAGACCATTAGCTAAGTAGATGTAATTAATAGTTTCACCTCTTACAAGGAAACTTATAGTTCGGAATCCTCTAAAAAATTAATTATTAAATCCAATTTGATATATTTAAAAAAAATCATTGAAATGTCAGATGAAGCCTTATGGCCACAAATAGACTAAAAAAAAATATAATGAAAATTCATATTTAATTGAAATAATTAAAATATTATTTAATAATTAACACTTATTTGATTTTAAACACATAAATATGTATTTATGAGTGAAAAATGGTTAATTAAATTTCGATTAATTGAAATCATTTTGAAAAAATGCTAAATATACAAAACCACATTTATTATTTGTGAAATTTACAATTATGGAAAAACGAATAATTTGATTATTTTTTTAAATTAATATAGAAAATCATTTAAAAATATATATCACAAATTTACAGTGTACAACCACAGAGAAGGACAATATAATTAGTATTCCATCTTCAGTTTTACTTTATGCCTAAATGAAATATTTTCGTAATTTATTTAAAAAAAAAATAGTTAATGAGATTTTTATATTGAATTAATAATGATTTTATATAAATTCGAGTAAACTTAACGTAAATTTTTTAATAAATTCTTTTCAGATTTACTATATAAAAATTAAATATTTATAACCCCTTCGGTATATTTAGGACGCCACTTGAAAACTTTCTGATAACAAAACTTTTATTCCAAACAAATATTTATCTACGTACATTATACTATGTTTATAGTTTCATCTGTTTTGCTTAATCATTGTCACTTCTTCTTTATATATAAATTTAATATCTCATTCCAAAAAACAAAGTCAATTTCGTTAAGCCAATCCTTAATCTTTACTATATACTCTAAAGTCTAAAGAAAGAAAGAATGAAAAGAAAAACAGCTTGAAACACACTCTTATTTTCTGATTAAATTGATAGCATAATCCATGAGATTTAGACTATATACAAAATTATGTTTACTGTCGCAGTATTTTATATTACTATATTTTATAGACATATATACTAAAAGTATATTAAATTATTCAGTATATATTTTCTTGGTTAAATATATAAACATTAAAAAGGATTTTCTCCTGTGACAATTTATTGATCCTTTACCATCACAACACACAAATTTATTATAGGTTTTTTTTTACTATCAAAATTGAGGTTTATGGGTCCAAAAATTATACAAAAAATATTTCGCAAAATTTATAATAGTATACCCACCTAAATTATATTAAGTATAAATAAAAGCTCATCAACGGAAAAGTTAAATTTATATATAATTTCAATTATAAATTTATGTATACCTAACTACACAATTCAGAAAAAACATGGAAAATTGAAAAATTTTCCAATGAAATATAATGTTAAGGAATTATGTTCATTTTTAGAGGAAAAATATTTTATGAATATACAAAAAGGATTTCATTCATCAAAGTTTCAATCTATCCTTAAGGGATTTCAATTAAATATTGCCTGTTGTTTTATATATGTTATTTATTATTATATAATGTAGAAATAAAAATAAAATTGTTATTTTTAGAATTCCATAAATAAATTTTTTCCATAAAAATAAAGTTTATTTATTTGCTTCCTCCATAAAATTTTGTTGGTGGTATAACTTTACATAAAACCAATTTATGTATGTATAACATATTTTAGTATAATGAATATTTCATATGCGAACAAGTATACTCTGTAAATTTGGTTATAATTAAATAAATATTTAAATATAATTTTTTTTTTGTATAATATATTCTCGTGTCATATCAGCAAACAAGATGAAATTTATACAAAATGTAAAAAGGTTAGAAATTATATACCAATTGTTTTCAACGCAACTGAAAATTGAATTAATGTAATTTCATTGATTCCAAATCGTCCTACTTTAAGCCGGAGTCTATTATATAAGCGAACGAACAAAGGAAAACAGAATTTGTCCGTTCGGTGGTGAGTGGTAAGCAAATGGTAAGGAAATGGTAAGGAAATGGTAAACAAATGGTAAACAAATAGTAATCAAATGGTCAGCAGATAAAATGGTTCTCGCAATGGTTTAACTATGAACGCGACTTAATAATAATCTCGAAAATTTGATAAACAATATTTTTTTCATAAGAAAATTTTTATTTCCATAAAATTCTAAATGAAACCATTTAACAAAATTCTTTTAAGAAATTTATGTAACTTGTTTAAGTATAAGTAGATTAAAATCTTTAACGAAAAGTTATTAAATATTAAAATTTATATTAATGATAAAAATCATTTTCAAAAAATTTCTTTAATTTCCAAATCAGCTTATTTGGAGATTAACAAAGAAATAAAATCTCAAAATTACATTTAATCTCTTGATTTTCAAAGGAAATTTCAAAATTATAAATGAGAAATACTACACACAACCACACAACTCCACTTACAGGCTCATCTTCCTTACTATAAGTCGTCCATATTCTTTATCCTTTTTGTGGTCATATTGTATTTTATTATCAATCATTTTGACTTTTAAGTCACACAAAATTTTGTAAAATAAAAATCAAATTTAAAAGGACGAATATATATGTATAACAAAAAATTATGTATACCAAATAATGTGAAAAAATATTAAATTTCTAAAAAAAAAAAAAAAAAAGGAGATATTCGTCCATTTTCAAAGCTTTTTCTGTAAATGACAAGAGGTCATCCTTCCGGGCATAGTCAAAAAATGATTTCTTTATTGTGAATTTTTTATCTTATATAAATCTTTTTTTATGTATGTGAATATAAAAATCTAAAGGACATTAAATAAAATATATATTTTATTATCTGGTATTTTTTATTTTATGGATTCTAAATTTTCTAATATTAGTACACGGAGGATAATACTTAATTTTGACAAATATACATTTATATATAAATTTCTTTTAGAATGAATATAAAAATGTTCTTAAAAAAGTTTTTGGGGAAAAATATAAAAAATGAAATAAAAAAAGAAGAAATTCAAAATACCCTAAGGAAATTTTAAAGGACAATAAATTTATATAATTTAAATTATTATATAATTTATTATTTGCTGTTTTTGTTGTTGTTGTTGAAGAGGTAAAGGTTGATGGTATTATACAATTAACATTAACATCCTGCAATATAATCAATTTAAAGATTATCTACAAAATAATTTTCGTATCGTTACAATGATAAAAATTAATTTTGCGGTCCATTTTGAAATTGACCACAAAATTCAGGAAAATATGAAAAGAAATTTTGGTTCTTAAGATGCGTTCATTTACATTTTCTTCACAAATCCGTCAGTGGCCAGAATACGGATCGCACTGCATACAATCGAAAATGTTTTTATGGTAGCTCGATTTAAAAAGGACTACATTGTGTCTTAGGAAGTCACGTAGCGGGTGAATACATCAGAAATATGTACCTCAGAAAGTTCGGGGATAGCGATTTATTTATTCAGGAATTACACTGAAACTACCAGGTAGGACTTTGATGCTTAAATTAATTTAGATGTTTTCTTATAAACTATCGAAGATCCCACGCTTTGAATTAAATATAGGATAATAATTGTTGCCGCATGATTGAGAAAACTTCCTTTTAAGTAAACTGAACTGTCTTCACATTAAGGTAGTTAAGGTACTATAAGGTACTATTTGTAAAATGTATTGGCTTAGATACAATATAAATATCACTTATCCAATATACAAAAATTATCAATAATGAACCTATATACCTAATTATTTTAACCTCATATAAACACTACTTGCTTGGATGATTAAAATTATACCATTTACTGTTTGCACTTCTCGTCATCGTATACATATATATACACGTACAGTAAAAGTTAATCAATTGTAGTATAATATCCTTTTATTATTATATAAATTACAATCATTATTTATATTATAATAAAAAAAAACAGAAATGTAAGTGAACCCATCAAACAAAATCATTCCTCCTTTATAGGTAATTTTCCATTATAGTAAAAAAAAAAATAAACAAAAGCAAATATATAGTAAATAAAATCCAGGGACACCATTGTAATAATAATGAAACATTAAAAATAAACATAGCCAGGATTCAAGGATTTGTTTTTCTTTCCTTTAATATCAAAACAAAAAATTTATATATACACAAAAATTTTCACACATTCATTTTAGTCACATAATATAATAAAACTGACTGTGTACGTATATGTACTATTAAAATAAAGCTTACAATCGCAAGGATAATGTAATATAATGTACAGTTTTTAACCTTGAAGTAAATTAACAACAGAAAAAACTAAACATAAAAATGTGTATAGAGTAGAGAGGATACTTAAGTGTCTAAAAATATAGGCGCAAAATAAAATAATAAAGAAAATTATTATACTTACAATTAAAGTTTTTCTGGTACAGAGGGAGAGAGGAAAGTTAACAACAACAACAAAAATTATATACTAAATCCTTGTCATAGTTTAGTTTTTATATAGAAGTCAGAAAACAAAAATTTCATTTTATGTAATTCTTTTTTTTTTTTTTTTTTTTTGCTTAAAAAACATAAGAGCCCTTAAGAGTTTCATATATTTTCCTGGCAGGTTTGGGCCAGGCATATTTCATTTTCATTTTATTTTGTGTATATGTATAGTAGTTTATCTCCCCCGGAAAAATGAAAAGAAAAAAAACGTATATACAAAATTTGAAGCACTTGAATTTTGAAGAAAAATGAAAATGAAAATGTTTTCTTTTTTTTTGCTGTTTTTCTTCTTCTTGTTTTTTTTTTAAATGAAATTTTAACAAATTAAATAAAAAGAAAAAATTTATAAGATTTTCATTTTTTAGAAGAAAATTAAATATAACAAAAACGAAGGAAAAGAAATGAAATTGTTATCCTTTGGTTTGGAGTTTTTACATTATTAAAAAAAAGTTGTAGAACAATTTTTAAAGCAATGTCATAAAATTTTTTTTTATAATTAATTATTAATTGCATTATTTTATTTTGATTTATTTAAATCATCAAAATTTTGTAGATTTTTTTGGAATGAGCGATTTATAATTAAATCAAAATGAAATATTCTTTAATTTACAATAATAAAATATAAAATTTCTTTAATTATCAGTTTTCAGTTTTTCCCATATAAGAAGAGAATGGGTCAATCAATTTGAACTTTGGTATGTACAAATAGCAAATATTGCCATCAAGTGATTGCAAAAATTTGCAAAAAAATTAAATTAAATAAAAATTGAAAATGAAACAGAATTAGTAAATATACTAAAAAAGTATTCAGTGGGGTAGTAATAACAGATTCCGAAAAATATTTGCAATTGCAAATTGTTAAAACTTTCTATTTAAGTGTTAAATTTTTGTAAATTTCCTATTATTTACTCTTTGGACTGATTTAACATAGATTTTTACATTTTACGGTCAACATTTTTTTCATAAGTTGGTCTTAATGTCTCTTGGTTGGAATAGTAAATGAATCTGAATGAGTCCAAAAAATTAACAGTCTTAGAAAATCCTATAATGAAGTTTGTTCACACAAAATATAATTAGAGCTCAATCCTTTTTGCAATTTATCATGCTCGAATATTAAAGGTCCTAGTTTTTAATTTTATACAAATTTTACACTGTTGAATCAATCAAATTGATTGATTAACCAATCAAATAGTATCAATAAAAAAGTTTCTAAAATATAAATTTACACGTTGGACAAAGGATTTGAATTTCTGACTTTTGCTCAGCTTTGAAATTGTATTCGATAAGAAAAATTTCGCACTCACATTGCATAATCAAAGCTTTGTCCAACCATTTAAAATTCAATGAAATCAATTAGAAAGAATTATTATTACATATTATTAAACCAAAAAAAAATAGTATCCTATGTGTCTAAACTTTCTGATAAAAGAAAAATAACAATAAATTAAATGGCATGTAATCTTCGTTTATTATTATTATTAGACATAATTTATTATGATAAATTCTGAAAATCAGCATAAAACATAAATACGTGACATAATAATTTCAAATCATTAATAATTCAAATCAAAATCATTTTTATTATTCATTAATTATTTACCACATAATAATTTATCATTCAATCTACTGGAAACTAAAATATCTTAAACATAAAATATAAATAAATAATATTTTTATAGATTTTCTATTTTGTTTTATGATTGCAAAAAAAAAAAGGAGAAAAAAAGACCACAAATATAAAAGTCAAATATATTTTTCTTTGCGTATTGTAAAAATAAAAAATTGAGAAAAAATGAAAATCATAAAAACATAAAAAATATCGACTTTCATATTACACATTTAAAAGAATATAAAATTTTGATGATTTTGAAATTAATGATTGATCAAATTGAAGATGATAATTGTTCAATATTATTATAATTCAATATCAAATATCCTTACTGAGAAAATATTCAAATTTCATTTGATATTTCTTGTAAATTACTTTGGAAAATTATTCAGTTTTTTATAACAAATATTCTCAACAACATCCTCAATAAATAATTTTAAATTACTGATTTTTTGGTGGTTTAATATTTATTAATCGTTAAGATTTGCCTATAAGTGATACTTTTGATTGGAATGAAAAATTGTGACAAATTCACTGTTTCTGTATTTAAAAGGGCGAAGGACCTAAATAATACTTTTCCCAAATTTCTAATTTTCAAAACTTAAAAAAACAATTAATCCAAGTTAAAATTTAATCAAATTTAAAAGTTTCTGCCATGATTTTGCTATACCAAAGACAAATTTCTTGAAAGTTTCCAAATCAAAACTCAAGAAACATTTTCGTGTCCATCCCAGATACAAGAATATATTTTTTTATTAAAGATTCTAGGTCTAAACTCAATTCTGTTGACATTTATTGAATATTTTACATAATAACAAAATTTATGTTCCTTTTGGTTTTGAGATTTTAAAATTTTTTATTTCCCAACATTTTTAACATATAATTTAATTTTGTCCTTTCTTTTCAATATAAATTTATGGAATTCCAAAAAAAAAAAAAGATTAAACTAAAATTGGTTGACCTAAAACCTCCTATCAAACGATAAAAAGAAATATCCATTCTGAAGATTCTAAATTAAAAAATATTTTATTTAGAAAATATTTTTTTAAAAAAAAAAACTCTATTTAAAATATAAAATGTTTTCTCATCACAAAAATTCTATAAATAATGAAAAAAAAATAAAAATCGTTGTTGTCTTTATTCAAAAAAAAAAAAATATTAATATAATTTTTTATGTGAAATTTATTCAGGAAATCATAAAAAGCATAAAAAATTTACATATCAATTGAAAAAGAGAAAAGTTTTTTTTTATATTTTATTCAGTATAAAATACAAAAGGATAATTTCAATTTATTTATTTTTTTCCACATTTATATTTGTAAAGAAAATGGTTCAACTTAAATGATTTTTCATTATATTTAATTTTTGGAAAACTTTACATACTACAAACATTAAGTACTTTTACGTATTTACTGGTTAGAAAAAATTGTAACAAAAATTTTCCATATAAATGGTTTTCATTTTTTTTTTAATATTAAAAGGATAAAATTTAGTTGAATTCGTGTTTGTTTTGTAAAAAAGGAACAAAATAATATCATTCAATATTATTGTAAACTTCTCGAGTTTAAAATCGTCTCAGGAACATTAACACGAGAAAATATATATAAAGAATGATTTGAAGTTCCATCAATGTTAGTCCATTTTTCTGATAAAATTTGCTTATGTGTCTTAATAATACGAGTAGTATCATTGGGTGCTCTATATTAAATCTCACAATTCAATTTTCGGCGGGACCAATCCATCGCATTTTACTCAAAATTTAATAAGTTAAAGTTAGAATTCAGTTGAAATAGAATTTTTCATATTAATATGTTGTGTAGTACGTTCAACATTTACCAATTCATTTCACTAATTCAATGTTTCAGATATAAAATGTATAAATGAAATTGTAGGTTCGTTCTAAGGTCAAGTGTCTAGTTGTCTAGTAACATTTTCATGTAAAATAATGTTGTGAAGATTATTTGTGATACAAAATATTTTGCATCTGCTTATGAAAATTGTATATAGTAGTTCAAATATTCAAAAAGTTCATTAAATTTTGATATAATTTTCTTTATATACACAATTTTCCCATACAATTACAATACTATAAATTTACTAATATGAAAAAAGGGACTAATTTAATTCCGAATCAATTTAGAGTAACATCAATGCTGTATCGTTGACTGAGACTGAGAATCAAATCAGGACTACTGTACCAGCACAGGATTATTCTGTACACTCTTTTAAAAACACACTTTCTTATCCCATAATTTAATTTAATATTCCATTAAAATAAAAATTGTAATTTTTTAAAATTGCATTTAAATTTTTTTTATTGAATTTTTCTAGTTTTCCTCCTACTTTGCAAAAAAAAAAAAAAAGAACAGCAAAAAAAATTATAGAAATCAAATATAAAAAATAAAACGATCAAGGAAAAATAAAATAACTAAATTGAAAATGGGAAATGTTTTTTTTTTCTACTTCCTTTTTTTTTGTTAGGTGTTTGGAAAAAAATATGAAATTTTTATTTTGTTGTTAAAGTTTGTAAACAAGTTTGAACTAATAACAAAAATTTTTGTATGTCATTCATGTTCACTAGGCAATTTATAAAATATATTATGTATAACAAGCATAGTTTGTAAAATATATAACGAGAGCATACTAAAATGTAAAGTTTTTTTGAAATTTTGTACAATTTGTTAATTAAATTTTTAATTCATTTTTTTTTTTTCGTTTCAAAAACAACTTCTTTTTTTTTATGTTATCATTACCCAAAATTAGAATATATTGAAATATCATCTGGTTTACAAACAGAATGAATTAAGTCACAAAAAGGAATTTTTTTTAGATAAATCCATTAATGAAAAGTCAAAGACTTTACATAAGTAAACCAAGTAAAATTGTTGTTAGTTTTAAAGGAGCAGCACTTAAATGATTTGACACGAAAAAGCTATTTAATATGTATTAGTAATTGTCATAAATTTACCACAAATATAGGACGAACAGAGTATTTTTGAGGCTCATATTAAACGTTTCTATAAAACTGAAATAAAAATAGTAAACTTATTCAAAGTCTAACAACCAAATTTGTCAAAGAATTCAAAGAAAATTATAAATCTATTTGTTTAGGTTTTCATATATTCTTGTGGAAATTATGCATTTTGGGCACTAGCGATTTATACTTTTGTACAATAATTAAATACATTAATGTCCTTTACAGTGAATTTTCCCCGATCAACACTTCAAAAATATATTCTACTGATTATTAAGTTACAATTTTTTTATTCCTACGTCATCTCATTGCAAAATTTAAATGCAAATTCTACAAAAAAATTTGTAAGTCCTTCTTTTTCAATAAACTTTTACCATTGCCAAAAAATTTTAAAGTTCCAAAAACTGTTTTTAATGTGAAAACTTTAATTTTAATAAATTTATAGTCTCTCTCTCTCTATTATAATCACTTTAACATTCGCTTGGCATATAATTATTATCATTTTAACTGTCAAATAAATTCAAATTAATAATCATATTATTTTTTGTTTAAATACAATTTTTTTTTGCTACCGTTTTTCCTGGATATTTGCCCGAAAAAAACAAAAAAAAAACTTATATAAAAAAGCAAATAACAATTTTTAATGTTACCCGAAAAAGATAAAAATATTATTGTCATTTTTTTTATATATAAACGTAAACCGAATACAAAATGAGAGTTAATTTTTTTTTAAATAAAATTATTACAAAATAAAAGAAATTATGCTCCGAACAATTCGACATTTTAATCCTTGAATTTTTTTTACCATTTTATATTAAAATAATATCAGAATAATTTTTGCACGTATACATATTGGTGTTCATTATGTATGCAGAAAAATTACGAAATAATCATAAAAAAAAAAACATTTTTCGTTTCTTTTCGGAAATAGAATTTAAAAAAAAAAATATATTTACTTATGTGAAATTTTTTTTAAGTATGCTAAAAAATTTGATTCTTTTCAGTGGAAAATTGTCTACCACATTGGAAATATTACAATTTTTTTTAAGGATTTCTATAATATAACCATTGAACGTGTAACAAAGCATTTTTTTTATTCGGTTACAGCGAGTATAATTTTAAACTGACAGAAACAAGATTTTGGTTAACTTTGTCATTGATATAAATAATAAATGTTCAACGAGTTGGAAATTATAATAAAAAGTGTTGGAAATTTAAGTAATTTTATTTAAACTTTGGTTAGTTTGAATTGGGGGGTGGTTCGTTGAACGTTTGAAAATATTACCAGAAAAATAATTTTTGAAAATTGAAATGTTAATTAAAATTATGTTGAGTTTTACGGAAAAATTGCGTAAAAATTAATGAATTTAATCGTCAGGGAACCTTCAGATAGGCAGAGCACCGAGATCTCAAAATAAAAATAGTTCCTAAGGATACTTTAGAGACATAATAGTGTCTCTAAAGAATATTTTGATAACTATTTAGGAGTTAGGAGCAAGGTTTTAGGACGAGAAAGGCCATTTAATGTTTCTATGGAAAATCCAATAGTCTAGTAAAGTCCTTTTTGACTCAATTACTTTAACTTCTTCCAAAAAGATATCTTGCTTATTAATTTGCCTCTGAAAAGAGTAGAATCACACAATTTAGACAACCAAAACAATTAATTGATAAGGAATAAACTTGATTCCAACTAAAAATACCAAAATTTTATATTAAAAAAAAATGTCCTTTCAAGAAACTTAATTATGATTTTAAATTTGAATTTTTTTTCTATAATTTATTTTAATATTTTGTAGAATTCTACAACAACACGTTTTCGCATATATCCTAAAAAAATTAAATATTTATAATAAATTTAATTTATTTATCAGAAAATGAAAATAATATTCATAAAACTACAAAAAGCATCAGACGAAAAAATCCAAAACTTTCCATCAATCTTCCCCTTTTTTTTTTTTGTAATTATTAATCTTCAAATCTCAATTGGCCACATACTCAAAGTAAACTTTAATAATTTTATAATCCTTAAACGAACCAGATTTTCGCCTCTTATAACGAACCAACAAAAACAAAAAAAAGGTCAATTGAAAAACTTTTACCAAAAAAATAATTTTTTTTTATTAGAAAGGGTGCGGCATTTTAAAATCAATTCCTCGCAGTCGTGTGTACATATAAAACTAACTATATATAAAGGACACAAAAAAAAAACTATTATCCTACCTTATTATATAAATTAGGCCACAAAAATCTTTTAACAAAACTTTTAACACCCCAAAAAAAAAAGACAACAACACAAAAAGTATATAATCTTATATCCTTCGATACTTAAATTTATCTTAAAAACATGCTAAAAAAACATAAACAATTTTCTTTCTTTTTTTTTTTTTTTTGGGAAAATACTAATTTTTCATTAAACCTTACAAGAAAATTTTATATTTTAACACAACAAATTTTTTTTTTATCATTTTAATCTAAAATTATAACTTTTTCCCGTGTAGTATTATTTTTTTTTACATTAGATAATTATCCTTTTTTTGTTCCTTCCTAAAATTTATATAAACATTGGTTTTAAAAAAAATATAAAAGAAAATAACAACAAAAAATTCGCTCCTATACTTAAAAAAAAATTACGCTACGTAAACGTAACTTTTTATCTAAAATATTTTAGAAGAGATGAACACAAAAATTACTAAAAAAACATTTTAAATTTTCATTTTTTTTTTTTTATCTCTTATAATCCATAATACTTTATGTAACATCAAAAATAATACAAAAAAAAAAACCACGTGTACGTAAATATATGTGTATATATAAATGTACAATCCAAAAACAAAAACAACTGGGTATACATACACTCACATACAGAAATTCAGGATAACAAGCGAAAAAAAAATGATATTTATTAGAAAAAATATACTGAAAAAAAATATACTTTTTCTGTTCTTGTCAGTGGGGAAGTGTAAGTAGACTTCTTATTTATTTAATTGAAAATCCTTTTAAAATGAAATTTCTGTTTGTTGTTTTACATAAATATACGTAAATGATATCCTGTAAAATTAAAAACTATTATGCGTTAATTTATTTTTTATTTTTTTGGCTATAGATCAATGCTCAAAATTTGTCTCAATCCATCGAAACTCTAGGCTTGTTTATAAAAAAAAGGACCACCAAAACACACAGAAACAAACTGAAAATGTAAAAGGACATTATGCAAAAAAAAAATTGAGCAAAAAAAACATTGTAATATTGGACGACCCTCAGACAACAAAAATTCTATTAAACATATACTATATAAATATTGCACATACTACGTAAAACAATTACGTATTTACAAATACATTGATAATGGGAAAATTTTCGAAATATTTATATAATACACAAATATACGAATAAAATATGGAATTTTTCCATTTTTATGCGAAAACTTACAAACACACATTTAAAAAGGGGGGCCAACAACGACAAAATGGAATGAAGAAAAAAATTAAAAATTATAAGGGAAAAAACAATTTTTTTGGCCTCAGAAATTTTCGCGTTGTTTATTTTTGATCCTTTTTGTTTTTTTGGATGCGAATAAAAGGACATACATATAAAAAAATACATATTTGTAATTTTATTTTGTATGTATTAATGGGAAATCATCCAAAATACACACATACGCACTTATACAATTGACGAAAATTCAAGGTTACATGCTCGAATAATAAGTGTTTTTTTGTTGTTGGTGTTGTTGCTGCTGTTTTTTGCTATTTCTGGTACAACAAAACACTTTTAATATACAAATACATTGAAATTTTTTTTTTATGGTATGTATAAGGAAAATATTTATAGTAAATTATAATATAGTAGTAAAGAGAAAGGATATTCGGGGAAAAATTCTACTTTAATATTTACAACCCAAAAAAAAGAAGAAGATATTAAAACGAATCGCCCTTTTTTCCACGAGATATCATATCAATATTATCTCAATCAAGAGGACACCAGCAGCAACAACAACAACAACAGAAAAGTATTGTGTGAATTTTGGAGGGTTCACATGAAAGTTTCGTCATCATAATCATAAAAATTGTTTGGTTGGTTGATTTCCAATGATATTAGAAAAAAAAGGATATGTTAATATTTTTGAAAGGATTTTTTTTTTGTATATGGAAAAACCTTTTGAACTTTTAAACGTATATTAAATAAAAAGGATTTTTGTCTTTAAGTAGAATTTTATAGAAGTTAATTGTTTTTTGCGTTCTTTTTGCAGATTTATGTAAAATAAAATTTTTTTGTGAAAGTCATTAGTCTAGTTCTAGTAAGTTAATTTACTAAGTCATCAACACTTAAATTTTTTGCAATTTTTTGAGGAAAGTTTTCGAATACTTTATAAAGTTGTAATTTCAAATTAAAGTGGTTAAATTCGTTTACTTTCTGGTGTACAGAAAAATCCAAATTTGATATTAATTTTATACATTTTTTTATCCTTTCTGAAACATTTGGTCAAACTCCATTTTCAACATTTTGTCCTAAAACTTTTAATTATTTAAACAATTCACAATTTCCTTAATAATAAAAAAAAATGACCTAATTTGGAATTTTGTCTAAAATTCTAATCAAAAAATTTAAACTATTCACATAAATATATAATAATTTGACAGTTAAACTATAAATTCTTCAAAGTATATTTTCATAATTAAATTTTATTTAAAATTTTCTATATATAAATGTTAAACTCACCATTAAATTATGTCCCCTTATTTTTTTTTTATGTATGATCACTTTGTGTCCAAAATTAACCTCCAAAAAAACAAAAAAAAAAAAAGAAAATATTTGAAAACCACTCACTCAAATATTGAACACACACAAAAAATCATTAAAAATAAACTATATAATTTTTCTTCACTCACTTTTCACACAACACCAACAACAAAAATTTTATATGATAAATTTCTCAAACTTCTCTCTATCCAATAAGAACTTTTATCTGCATTAAAACTAGAACCAAAAAATGATAAAAAAAAAAAAAATATTAATAAATTTAATTTTTAAAACTATCCTGAAAATATCCTTTTTTAAAAGTACAATTTTTGTTATACGCCAAAAACGAATTAAATAAATTTAAAAAAAAAATTTTAAATATTTTTTTCTTTAATTTTAAAAACGTTTATATTATTTACCAGGACGATTATCCTGGTAAATAATATATAAATGTATGTAGCTATATATATTATATTATTTTGTACACACATGTACTCTAGTGACACATATCCTTTTTTTTTGTATTTTAAAGATAAAAATAAAAGCACAAAAAAAAGTTGCAAATAATTTTTTTTTGCAAAAAACAAAATGTTATCCTTTTTAGGGAAGATACTATAAATTCAGATAATAATATGACAAGGACGTGAGAACAATAAATTTTAATTTTTTTTTTAAATATTTAACAATTTTTATTGCCTATTAAATATTATTTTAATAATTTGAAACAGGACCTTCCGTCGTCGCGATGGAATTAAAATTTATTAAAAAAAATAATTTTTGATACTAATTAAAATTTATGAAATTTTTTTAATTAATTTTATTTACTTAAAATTTATTAACTATAATTTTATTTATGGGATTTTTTTTTGTTTTCTGTAGATATTAAAATCACTAACGGGTACTAAACACTTTGATGTACCGAACTGAATTGAAAAATCTAAAAGATATTCTTATGCTATACACTCATATCTACTATCATAATTTTTGCTGAAACATATATAGGAGAATTTGATAATATATTTAAAAGAAAAAAATTATTATGTACCTATGTATAAGAGTTTTCAGCTCGAACTTGTATTTACTTATATCTGTATGTGTGTAAATATGGCATATGTAGTTGAATTGAATGTAAATGAGTTTGTGTGTCAGACGCATGGACAACAAATACATTGAAATATTATTTAAAAAAAAAAAGGAATCATTGGTTTTTATCGTATAATGTTAAAGATATAAGTGTTTTTAGTTTAATGGTTGATGGAAAATTGATATGAGAAAATTCATTTAGTTAAAAAAAATGAAATTATTTAAATTTTCAGTGATATAGGAACTAGAAATGAAATAGGAAACCAATAAGCTAAGAAGGCGATGTAAATTTGTTTATCGACTAATGCTAGTATACAAAAATCTCAATCAATTATGTATCCTACTGCAAGTTTCTGTATATACCACGAAGAAATTAGGCTAACAATAGTATTAATGTCAGTAACAAATAACGTGCAGAGTCTTCAAGGATGAACAATGTTTCCCATAGTTCAATTAGAATTAGTAAACTCTTGAAAATTCAATGGTATAATCAAATCTTATAATTTGCTGTATTTTTGCTTAAGTGGAATCGAGCATGTTTTTGGTATGCCAATAAATGAAAGGAAAAACTACTAAAAGTAGACCATAATTACTTTACTATTCCAATGAACTATCAGTAATTGATTTCAAAATTAATTGTAATAAATGACATGTAATAGAAAATTAACATAATATACTTATCGTTTGAGAGTCTGTTCAGTTAATCAAGCTATACGTGACTATGTTTAGGCATAATCATAGATGCAATCATTCAAAATTTGATCTGGATAATATATCTATGATTAATTGTGCAAAATAAAACTGTTTTAATACCAAAAGTTATTTCGATGTTTGTTTTTTTATTTAAAACATTTAAGGAACTATAAAAAGAAGAGGTTAAATACGGAAATCAAACGAGAGAGAAAACGATTCGTACATAAAAATAAAATCAAGAGCTAATATAATGTATCTATGTATCTGAATCTGAATTGTATCTGAATCTGAATCATAAAAAGTTAGATGTTAAGATGAACGAAGAGATCTCTCTGTACTTATAATAATACAAATTTGACATTTTTAATAATATCAAAGAAGAGAAACAAATTGTTCTTTTTGTATCTTGAAGATTCATCATCATCGTATCGTTTTATCACTAAAAAAAATTCTGTGAGTATTATATATAATCTTTATATTCTTATTGTTTTGTTTTCTTGATTTTATAACAAAGTGGCAGTAAAGATACTAATTTTATATATCTATTAAGTACCTACTTTTGAGTTTATTTTTAATTAGTAATATTATAACAGTAGGTACACAAAATTCAAATACCAAAGAAGTAAAACATGTTTGAAGGGTGCAAAATTTCTGTTTTCAATAAAATTTCAGGGGAAAAGGTATAAGAAAATAATTTTATTTGGATTATAAAATTTGAAGATCTTTTATGTATTTAATTGGCCAGCAAAGTTGAAGAAACAAAATTATTGTGCATTATTCGTTTTTGTTTTTGATAATGAAAAAATATGTAATTGACCACAATTTTTAAAGCGTATTTTCATATATCCTTTTTGGCCGGTTCTATGGTTTTACAAATTAAAAATTCGATATAAACTAATCATAGAGCCAACCTTTTAATTATTATTCATTCCTGATTATCCTTTTGTAATTTTGACATTTAAAGTCCATAAAATTTTAAGTAAACTTATTAAATTAATTATGTGGAGTAAATGCAAAGAGCAAAGACTACAAATTGGAGCAAAGACTATATAAATATGGTCTTTGGTTGGAGATAGTAATGTTACTCCTCTATACACCATATTTAATCTGAAATCATAAGCGATCCAAATTTGTTAACAATGTGTCTCTTTATTCTAACATAGATGAATCCAAGTGAATTTTGTATGTCGTGTTAGTGGATATCAAAAGAAAACCATCATTTATGTTATAGGTCAACAAAAATAAATTATATATAAAATACTTAAGTTGAATTTAACTATTGCGCCATTTATACTTTTAATTTTATGATTTTAAAATTACATATATAATTAATTTTATATACTTATTCCAACATTTTTTTATGGAATTCACAAGAAAAAACTATTACAAAACTTTAATGAGATCAAATAGAGCAGACAAAATTTTACAAATATTTAAATTTTTAGTAAAATTAAGAAATTATTATAAATATAATTCTTATAATTATTTTATATTTTCTGCATATTTATTAAATTTCTTTTTTCAACTATAAATAATTTAATTTTATAATTGATTTTAATGATTTATTAATATTCAATCAATCTAATCATTTTATTTTAAGAAATTTTATTTAACCTTCGATGATATTTTATATATGATATATTTTTTTTTTTTATATTATTTTCATTAAACGCATAAATGTTTTAAAATTCATTTATGAACATAATTGAGATTTTAATATAGGAATTAAGTTTAATTTATTCAAATTACTTTTAGATTTTGTATAGTTTCTTGTTTTTAAATAAACTTGATAACTTAATTAATTTCAATAAATATTACTTTTATGTATATTGATTTTTTTTCTCTATAATTTATCATTAAATTTTAATAGATTTTAAGAATATTACTATACTTTTAAAAAACTATTAAAACTATTTTTTTTTAAAACTATTAAAGTAGAGTTCCGATTATCTATTTTTAAATCTTTGTTATTAATTTGATTTAGCTATTTTTCTCTTTTGATTAAATATAGGACATTTATTCGTCTAGTAGTATATGAATGTTTTATGGACATTACATTTGAGTTACATTGCGGCTGGTGGTTAGTTATAAATTTTGCACTATACGCAGTAAATGAGTTATCCTGGCATAATGCCAATTCATATTCTTATAATGACTATCGATTATTTTGTATATTTATATTAACGTATTCCAAAATTTAATCTTCTCAATTTGTGTTTCTTATGTTGCTTAATGTAATATTTCTATTAGAATTGGTCCATTCTAAATTCTAATACCTATATTTAACCAAGATAAATTTATACGATTTATAATTCGTCAATTGTATTATTATTTAAACCAAAATTCGGTGTTATTAACCTTGTCGTCCGTGGACTATTTGTATTATTAATTATACCGAATCACAGGTAAAACATATATTGTATCCATATTATACATGAAACTAATATCTTTGTCATACAAAATTTGGTATTTACTACAATTGATTTTAAACCAACCAAACCAATGTATTTGGTAACTATACATTTAATATTCTTTAAAATCTTATAAACAGGTTTTCATTATTTAACAAATCTTACATTAAAGTAGTCATCGAATTCTAATAATTTAGTTGCATGTCCTGTTTCAAGGGGATTCTAGGTTTTAAGGGGATTCTAAGTGCAATACTTGATTCCCGTATTATGAAAGGTGTAAAGGGGTTTTAACGATGAATTTATATTGTGTTTAGTTCTAGTATCTAGTATTAATCTAAGTATTCTTAAAAGTAAATTTCGAACTTTGAGAATGACTTAATTTTTTTTTTACATATTTAAATTTCTAGTAAATTCAAATTAATGAAGAGAGAAAATTAGCAATACGAGTATACAAAAATAAAAATAAGTAGTATATATTGGTAGGCTAGTATTGGTAGACTAGTAAATAAAAATAGTACATATTGGTAGTTAGTAAGGATATGTTTTTTTTTTATATGTTAGAGAATAAAAACCATAGAAACGATATTAAATTCTTATTGATATTTTTTATATAAGTAAGTATAAAAGCTAAAGTTAAATTGACTACTGTCAAAATTACTTAAAACGTTTAATTTTTAACATATTATATTATGGGCACTTTTTTCATTTGAATTAACTATTTATTCGATCTTGAAATCATATTAATTAATTTCGACATAATAAAACAATGAACTTTACTGGAAACATTTCTGTTTGATATTTTTTTGATTGATGAATTTGAAAAGAAAAAAAAAACTAAAATAAAATAAAAATTATAATACCTATATAATTATTGCCAATTTTCTATATTCTCAAAATATTTTCTGGAAGTTCAAGATTTTTATACTCTGGTCATAGCAAAGCAAATATATCAAGAAGAAAAAGCGACAGTTTTATGTATTAAATCACTCTTGCGAATAAAATAAATTTTATATAGTATACAATTTTTTTACGACTAGTAAAAGCTAATTGTTAGTTTGGTTCATAAATCTCTCATCTATATACACAAAATAAAATTAACAAAATTAGTAATAGTACAACAATTTTTTTCCACCACAAATTTTCTTCCAAAAAAAAAAAATATCACAAAAATTAAAATTTTTTTTTACCTAATAACATGAAAAATATAAGAAATTTAACAATAAATTCTTATTTTTCTTCTTCTTCTACTTTTTTTTTTGTGTGTTCACGGTTAAATAATAAAACGATCTTTGGATAAAAAAAAAACCACGCCGACCAAAGGTTCACTCACAACTACTGTTAGTTATGCTCTAAAGCCGGGTAACATAAAAATAATATATATTTTTTTTTATGTTTGAAATTTTTTGCTAGGTTATACAAAAATTTTTCTTCCCCTCAATTATTACTAATACAGACAGAATTTATTATAGTTAATATTAAAAAGGTAGAATCAATTTTTTCGTTATATAGGAAACTTATGTTATGTAAGAAATTATCATCCCCCCAACAACAACCAAAAAAAAATATACAAACAAATTTACAAAAAATAAAAATTGAGAAGAGAAATTCGACCTAGTATCCTTTTTTTTTGTTATATCCTTTTTGTTTTATTGCGGGGAAAATAATTTTGTGGAATCTAAAACAACAAAATGGGAAATTTTATTGATTCATTTTTCTTATTGCAGAAGTTAAATATATTTATATATATGTATATAATATAGAATTATTTGTCCGACGATCCCAGAAAGTCTAGCATAGAATATAGAAGAAATAAATTATACAATATAGAGTAGAGAGGGTCATACATATATAAAAAGTATTCACGTGGTATATTAAAATTGATAAATCAATTTTAAATTTCGTAAGTTAAATAATTTAAACTTCATTTCTTTCTAATTTTTGGTATATGATATTTTAAAGATGATCAATTGAAGCCTAATTTAATTTTACCTTAATAAAATACAACACGTTTCAGAATCATATACCAGAGAAATAATTTAATTTAGAATTTAGACTAATATAAAATTTCTCTTAGGACTTTTACCTTTTTCTACATTAAAATTCATATTAAACACAAAAAATTCTCTTATTTTTTTTTACCTTGTTTTTAATCTCTTTCGTAGTTGATTAGAATTTATAGAATTTAGATTTAGACTGTCAGCTCTAAATTAAATTTTGCTGTAGTTTCATAATTATAGGCTTTTTTTATTACTACATAAATGATGATTTATTATTAATTTGGGTGAACATTGAACGTGTAACATTTTAATTTACATTTTACTAAAAAAAAATTCACTAATAAAAAGCAAATTTTACTAAAATGTTTTCCTTAATATTAATTCCCCTAATAAATTGAATTTAGTTTAAAAAAATATGAAACAAAATTTGAAATTGGACAACAGTGAGAAAATAGAATGGATGGTACAACATGTCTTCGTGATGTACACTTGATGTACAACATGTCTTCTAAAAGTTATAATGAATTTGTGAGTTTATTAACCTAAATTTTTTGAAAAACTAATCACCACAGAAATATTTGAGGAAAAATAAATTCGGTATCATTCATTATACATATTAGAATTAGAGTAACCAATTTCAGAATTTATAGAAATTGTAATTAATAATAAAGAAATATATTAATGAAAATTTGTACAAACCTTTGATTTCTTATATTACGAAACTCAACTGCTGCTAATTATAGTAACTTCAGAATGTTCAGTAATGCACTAAACCTTTATATTTAATATTCAACACATTTATTGACTCATATCCGCTCATTATATGTATTAATTAATTTCCATATTTTTAAAAGTAATTAAATTTTCAAATAAATTTATTATTCACAATTTCTCAATTTTTTTTAAATAATATTTAAAATATAACTTTATTTAATTTCAACTATATAAAAAATGGTTATCATCACAAGACGTTATTAATATTTATTAACTGCGACATTAAAATTATTAAAATTATATAATTTATGATTAAATTTTTAGTATTTCAAATCAATTCTGATTAAATTTACTATACTAAAATTTGAAAATCATACAAAATCACTTTAGTTTGTACAAATAATTGAGAAGTTATTTCGTAATTTTCGCATAACCGAAATGTGGAAATAAATAATTCTTATAATTGTGTAGCTATAATATTAAATTTGATGTGTTTTTAATGCTCGGTACAGCAAATGTTGCTAAAATAATGAACTGATGCAATTAACTCCATAAAAGGACATATATATATAAGGACATATATATACATATATAGTGCAAATTTTTAATTTTGATTGACATGTTTTAGCTAATTTATTGACATTATATAAATTTTACCATATTATTTTTATTTTGAAATTTAAAAATTCTCTTAACATTTATATATTAAATTTCCAATGTTTCGAAATTCATTTATCAATTCTGCATAATAATTTACATAAAAAATTTACATACAAATAAAATCTAATGATAAAAATATTTTCTTAAATTTTTCAATTTATTTTATTAAATTAATTTATTACAATGTAAAGTTAAGGAAAATTTTCTATATATTGGATCAAAATGCATTACTATAATATTTAAATTAAATAACAAAAAAAAAATTTATGTATGCGCATACATTTTCATAATGTAAAAACATTTAAAAAAAAAAAAATCTTTTGTTGACTGTAAATTTATCATTTTTATATAGTATTAATAATAAATTTTAATATATTGAAAAATTTACAATAAAATTCAATTAAATAAACGCAAATTTTAAAAGCATTTGAAGATATGATGAGAAAATTTTTATGATATATAAAAGTTCAATTGGCTGGGATTGTCATATACGACATAATCAAATTTAATTTATTATATATAAATGGAAGCGATGATAAATAAATTGAAGAATTATATAAGGTAAAATATTCAAAAATTAAATTTACCAATAAAATTAGAAAAAAAATTCTTATTTAATTGTTACGATCCTGACCTGCAGATGTTAAAATCTTGGTAAAAGGTGAATTTAAAATTATTCTATATCTTTCTTCCTTTAATATTTGTATTGATACAAAATTAGAAGAAAAAAACGTGATGTTAGGATACAACAAATTGTTAGCGAATTGAATAATAGATTTATTTCAATTCTTCTATAAATTCTTGTTAACAAATTTACCTAACTTCTCATCTTCAACATCAAAATTATTAAAATGACCTAATTTTAATCAATTAATAATAATGACTTTTCGACATTTAATTGGCTAAAAATCAATTCAATTTAATATCTCTTTATATATCACATAAATAATGGTGCATTAGTTACCAAAGTGAATTGACACCGAATAAATTATTAAAAAAAAAAATATTTCTAAATTTTGTGTTTGATAGTATTTCTCTACATAGTTTAGAATTATTTTAAAATCAATCTTGATTTATCTGGTCGTTCAATTGACTTGACAAACATTGACCTATCTTTAAACAAACAAAAATATTAATATTATTTTTGTTACTCTACTAAATTATGCTACTAGCTACTACTACATTGTATCTAATTACTCAATTTCCCCTTATAACATTGAAATTATCACTTTTTAATAACAAACAAAATAAAAAAATAAAAAAAAATCAATTATATTTTATTTACGAAATAAGGTCATTTTGAATTTTAGATATGTAATTTAATTATTATTAGAAATTTTTTGCCATGATTTTGTTTTGGAATATTAAGATTTATTACACTTTTATTGAATTTTATTTACTGGGCGCCAGGTGACCAACATTTTTCTACAACAATTTTAAATAAACGAGAAATACGTCATTATTATATTCATTAATTATGTGAAATTAAATTTGATCATGTGATAAAATCAAAGATTTATATATTACATATTTTTTTTTGTCCCTGTATCATTTCCGCAATTAATTTTCCTACAAATAAAACAAAAAATCTATATTGACATGAAAATTTCTAGGAATTGTGGAAAATATTTTTATAGCGCAGAATCAAAAAAAAAAAAATTTCATTTAAATTTTTTTTGCAGAAAAATGGGGAAAATTATGTTATTATTGTAGTAAGTTAGATTATAATATTTTATGAAAAAAATTTAAAAGTGTGTAAAGAGGTAACAAGGTCATATAGAAAATTTATTTTAGATCTTTTGGTATATACTATACGGTACTATAAATGTATATTAAAATTGGTACAGTGAACTATGTAATTATTATAATTTAAAAATATTTTGTGAATTTTAAATTGACTCTTAAGTATTTAACCGATCCACCATTCTAATTTAATTCAACTTAAATGCAATCCGGACTTTGTTAATATATAATTATGATTATTATTTTATAGAAGTAATTTCGATTGAGGAGATATTTTCCAATTAAAGAACTTTTCAACTAATTCTTCTATTATAATTAACTTATTTAGATGTAAACTTTTTTGCCAGTAACCAGAACTAGATGATAAATGTACAGCCTGTCATTTATCTAACAGACCCTCCGTAAGGTAAGCATCTGTTGTAAATGAATTCATTCCTTTTAAGAATTCTTCTTGCTTTCTTATTCCAACCGACATATGGGCCCAACTCATAGAGGGCTTCTCATACATTCTGATGAAGTTTTTAACCTTTTATAAAAATTCCAAACCACAATTTCGTGTGTAGTATATAAATAAATAAGTTTTACATCTGGGAGCTCCTCAGTCGTGCGTAAACCTACGTTCAGTAAAAAACCTATAGTGTAAAATATATATTTTAAATTGATATTCTAAAATTGGTATGATGTCCTCTAGCAAACCAAACCACCCTAAATTTCTATATTTAAATAATTAAAAGCCCCCTGTAAAAGAAATTTTTAAAATTGATAAACAAAGTTTTTCCCATGTGCTTTTCCATGATATTTCTTAATATCATACTCTTTTTATATACAACCTCCCTACATGCGCATTTGAACTCACTTACACCCTTAAATCAGCTGACCCAGTATAAAGGATATTAATATATATAGTGTCCTTTCACACAGTTATTCGAAAAATAAATATAGTTTTTAAACTGACATAATTAAATTTTAAGAATTTCTAATAATGAAATATGAAAATTATCATTTTCTAATGAAAATAATTTTTGTAAACATAAAACATACTTCGTATTAAGAAGAAAATTGTGAGAATTTTCACAAGTGGCAACTCATATGTATAAAAAAAAGAAACTTTTCGAGAAAATGAAAATTTATTGAGAATTTTCAAAAACCACTGCGGCAACGCACATATAATTTTCTTTCATGATAATCAAAACAAAAACCGACAAGGAAAAGAAACAAATAATTAAAATATAGTATATAAAGTAAAAATAGTTTTTCCGATATTTTTGTGTTTCTCTACACAATTCAAATTTTCTTAGGCCACAAAACAAATCTTAATCGAGAAAATTTTTTTTTGCCTTTTGACAGTTTTCACCTAGATTTCCACCGATTTAGTTACTTAAAATAATATTAAGAATTTCTTTTTTTTTTTATATACTAAAAAGTGGACCAAATTTTCTTGAGCAGAAAATTTTCATTTTTAAATGAAAATTAAAAATTATTTTAGTGTTAAGATTTTATTAAATTGATTTTTATAATTATTTTGGAGTGAAAACTTTTGTTGTGTTTTTTGTGTTTTTCTTCGAGTGTATAATGTTAAAAGAATGTATTCAATTCGTAAAAAGTTGATATCACAAAGTTGCCTTATATTTATTTCATTTATACTATTTTATATTATTTGTTTGCCATCACAAAATGTCCTGGCCACACCCGAAGATGAAGCGTAAGTAATAACAAAATTATTTACTATATAAATTTTATATAAAATAGGAAATTTTCCTTTAATTTGAGAAAAAAAAAATATAATTTTGAGGTTATGTGATATATGTACATAAGGAAAATTTATAATGGCGTCCGCCATTGTAACCAAAAAAAAAATGAAAACTTCTTCTATAAGATAAAAATAGAAAATTTGAAAATTAATTATTTTAGATTTTATATGATTTTTTCTTTTTCGGGAATAAGAAAAAGAAAATTAGCCCATTATGTTTTGTTCATGTAAGATCAGAGGAAAATGTCAAAAATTGTAAATAATAAAACATGAAAAAATCTTTAGAGAGTAAAATCTAAATTCATTTATGATCTCTCTGTGTACATTTTCGGTTATTTAATAAACAAACATTTTTGTTTGGTTTTCTTCTTCCCCTTGACGTATGCCAAGGTTGTTTATGGAATTTCCTTATGACACAATTTTCTTTAAATTTAAAAGACATTTACACTTTTTGCCTAACGATTGAGTCATTTTTATAAGAAACAACATAACAAACATAAACAGGTGGTTTAAATTTTATATTTTTAATTCCATGATATAAATTTAGAAATATATTTTAATGATATTAATCTATAATTGATTGACGATCGTTTTTAGTTTTATTTCAGAAGAGGAAAAGTATAATAAATAAGTAAATATGTTGGCATGTGTATAATTACACGTAAATACAAGCTAATATATATACCATTTTCTGAATAAATTAATGATTTTTTAAATCCAATTCACAATATTTCAAAAATAAAATTAAATGTATTTCAAATTATGTTAATTTGTAAACGTATACTTTTCATATTTAATTTATCATACGTTCAATAACATTTTTCGCTAATTAATTTTTCATCACTTTCCAACTAAATCATATTTTAGTTTTTATTTTTCACTGTTTTATGCGAGATAAGACAGGATGCCAAAACAACAAAAAACTTTAAGAAATAAAAGTGTTTCTATGTATATAAATTCTATATGTGTAATTCTCATTTTTCTTACAGCATATCCAGATGGGCTGATAAATTTGGTGATGAACTTTGGGAATTAGGAAAACGTATGACAAAATCACAAGAAATTAAATCAGTAAATTTAATTTAAATTCTATTTTAACAAATCTATAAAAATATAATAATTATATATAAATTTACAGAAATACAAAGAATATAATGCACGTGTTGAAAAAAAGGATGGTGAAAGTTTAATAAAATCAATTGTTAAAAATGTTGGACGTATGTTATCACGTAAAATGGATTCAATAAAATGTACAATGAATCGAGCTGAATTAGCTGCTGAAAATTTTATATTTAATGAAACAATTGCATTAAAACAATTTCAATATTATTCAAGTAAATATTCAAAATTTGAAAATAATAGTGCAGATGAATATAGAGTACCTGAAGATAGTGATGATTTTTCATATATGTATTTAAATTTAACATTAAATCCGGATACGCATTTTTATAATATATGTGTAGATACAACACATAGTTCCGTCCATGTACCATCAAATGTTTATGATAGAAGTAAGATATAAATTTAAAATTAATTTTAATTATAATTTCCTTATACATATTTCTTTCCCAAAAAAATTTCCTTATATATAGATTTAGAAGTTTTAAAAGCAATTATGTGGTCTGAAGATTTAGATGAAGTTTTTTTACAAAATTATAATTCTGATCCAGCATTATCATGGCAATATATGTGCTCTGATACTGGTATATTACGTCATTATCCAGCATTACAATGGCATACACAAACAACAGATATATATGATTGTCGTAAAAGATCATGGTATATTGAAACAGCAACATGCTCTAAAGATATTGTAATATTATTAGATTCATCTGGTTCTATGACTGGTTTTCGATTTCATGTTGCTAAATTTGCAATTAGTCAATTATTGGATACATTTTCAAATAATGATTTTTTTACAATATATAATTATTCAACAACAACAGATGATATAATACCATGTTTTAAAGATGCATTAGTACAAGCAACACCAGAAAATAAAAAAGTATTTAATGAAGCTATTGTAAATTTAAAACAACTGAATACATCTAATTTAACAGTAGCATATGAAAAGGCATTTCATTTATTAAAGCAGGTAATTTTATGATATTTTGTAATTGATTTGCTATGAATTTTGCGGGTACAATTTTGAAATATTAAAATTTATAGTAGTGTTATTCCTGTCCGCAGTCAATTTATGGCAAAGTAAAATTATCAATAATTTCCTTTTAATTACTATTTCCAGTATTATATTCAACGGAGATGTAATGAATCAAAAACTGGATGTAATCAAGCTATAATGTTAGTAACTGATGGTGTTGCTGGTAATACAACAGAAATTTTTGAGAAATTTAATTGGGATACTGGTGATAATTCAACATCTAAAATGAGAGTTCGTGTATTTACATATTTATTGGGTAAAGAAGTAACAAAAGTACGTGAAATACAATGGATGGCATGTTTAAATCGTGGCTATTATTCGCATGTTAAAACATTAGATGAAGTGCATGAAGAAGTTTTAAAATATGTTGATGTTATAGCAACACCATTAGTATTACAAGATGTTGAACATCCGCCAACATGGACACATGCTTTTGCAGATAGAAATGTAATACATATATATTTATTTTCAATAAAATAGTAATTTATGTTTTATCATTTTATTATATGTATAGTATAAAAAAAGTGAAGAGGGCGATGACGATGATGAAGGTGGTGATGATGATGATGATGCAATTGAAGAAGGTGATGAACCACGTTTAATGATTGCTGTTGGTGTACCAGCATTTAATAGAAATTGGCAAAAACCAAATTCAACAAAAAGAGCACGTCTTTTGGGTGTTGCTGGTACAGATATACCAGTTGAAGATATTGATAAATTGACCTTACCTTACAAAGTTATTAATTTTATATATTTTGTATTATAAATGATTATTAATAATTTCATTTTCCATTGCAGCTTGGTGTAAATGGTTATTCTTTTGTTGTTAGTAATAATGGTTATGTACTTTTACATCCTGATTTAAGACCTTTAGTAAGTTAATTTTCTTATTTCATAAGTAAATTTATTAATTTTTCAAATTTTAGTTTATTGCTGAAGAGGGAAAACGTCGTTTAACTGATAATTATAATAGTGTTGATTTATTAGAAGTTGAACATTATAATAATTTAGATGATCCAAATGATAATTTACCAAGACATTTTCATGATATAATTATGACAATTCGTAGTAATATGGTAAATCATTTAAAAGGCAGTATTGAAGATGTACCAATTAAATTTCATTATGATCAAATGCGTCGTGTATCTGAACAAGCACAAGATTATTTTTATGCACCATTAAATAATACACCATTTTCATTAGGTTTAGTATTACCAAATGGTTATGGTCAAACATGGATAAAAGTTGGTGAAGAAGTTAAAAAAAATCTTCATATGAATATTGATATATCAGATTATTTTCGTGGTGATAATTGGAAAGTTCAACCAGATTGGTATATATATATATATATATATTAATTTTAATTTAATGATAAAAATATTTATGTAAAATTATATTAATTGTAATTAGGGTTTATTGTAAATATCATTATTTGGAAGGTCATGAATTTAAAACACCAGAAGATGAATTAAGACATTTTTTAAAAAAATTATCAGAACCAAATTGGAAATGGTCAGAACAATATGAATCAGATTCATCAAATGAAATGGAAGATAGTTCAGAAAATCCAGAATGTAAATTAAATATAATAATAATATTAAATATATATTATAAAATAATCATCAAATTATAAAATTCATTTTAGTAAATTGTGGTCGAAAAACACTTGATGACGATGCCTATTACTGTAATAAAGAATTAGTACAATTATTAGTTTTTGATGCTAAGGTATATATTAAAAACATTTTATCGAAATTATCTTTTATAACAAGAAAATAATTCTCAATTTTTTAGGTTACCAATTCTAGTTATGGTGTATGGAAATTTACAGATAAATATGAACGTAGATTAATTGAAAAATATAATGCAACATTACGATTTGTTGCAACAATGAGTGGTTTAACACGTTGGCAATTTATATATGGTGAAAATGAAATTGATGAAGATCGTGAATTTGGTGATTATCATACATTAGCTATTGATGAAACATGGTATCGTAGTGCAATATTACAACATGAAATTGATCCAGATAGTTTTATATATTCTGTACCACATATTACTGATCCACCAGAAGAAGGTGAAGAATTAAAAGTAACATCATCACATGCAATATTTCCACGTGATGGTGGTTTAGAAGCACCAGGATGTGTTGTTGGTTTTCAATTTTCACAAGCATTAATGTTAGAAAGATTAATGGATATAACATCAAAAGAACAAGTAATAAATATTTTAATTATTCTATATGATTCTTTGACAAATAAATATTTTTCTCTATATAGTGTAATGGTTGTGTAAAAACTTGTAATTCCGAGGAACATGAATGTTATGTTATTGATAATAATGCTTATATTGTATTATCTGAATCAGTTAATGATACTGGTAGATTTTTTGGTGAAATTGAAGGTGCTGTTATGGATGCAATGATTGATTATGGTATATTTAAAAATATTGTTGTATATGATTATCAATCAATGTGTAAAATACCAACTGAAACAAAATCAGAAGGAAATTTAATATTTAATGTAAAGTTTGTTTAACAATTTTAATTATTTTATATAAAAAAAATATAATTTATTTATTATTCTTTTTACAGCCCATTAATATTTTAAGTTATGCTATTAATTGGTTAGTAACTGAAATATTCTGGTATTTTGGACATTTACAATATTGGGCTCAAGGAATACCATGTAAAAAAAAAAAAAATTTAAATTTCATTAAATATTAATTTTTATATAAATTTTTTTATATATTTACAAAGTTTATGATGAAGATTCAGAATATGATGAAAGACCATCTGATAAATTTCCATCTAAAAAACCAATAAAACCAGATGATGAATCAGCTGATATTATATTAAACTATTTACCAAAACCACCACCAAAACCAAAATATGTTGAATGTGATAAACAATCACAATTATATATATTACAACAAAAAATGTTTATTGATAAAAAAGATTTTGATCATGCAATACAAACAAATTATTCAAGACCATTTCATGTTAAACGAATACCAAAATCAAATTTATTATTAGTTGTTGTTAAAATAATGTATCCATCGGAACCAAGAAAACCAACAACATTACCACAAACTGTACAATATGATATTGAATATCCATGTTATAAATTAAATTTAAGTTTTTTGGAACGTCGAAGATTAGATGAATGTTATACAGAACATCCTTTGGTAATATCAACTTTTAATTAATTTACTTTACTTTACTCAATTATTAATTAACTTAATTTACTCAATTAATTTACAGGAAGAAGAATATACTTATTGTGGTGATGCAGTTTCAATTAAATTAAATTTATTTACAATTTTAATGTGTGGCACTATCCTTTTTGTAGTCAAATTTTTAATCTAACTTTAAAAAAATATATTTTTTAAATTATTTTTCTTAATTAAATTTTAATTTTTTCTTTGTTAATCCTTTTATACTATAAAAATATAATATTAGAATTATATATACTAAATAATTTCACAACTTTTTTTTCAAAAATCATTATTCATTTCATTTTATATATTTAAAAAGAAAAAATATTTATTAAATTTTGTGTAAATGTGAAATAAAAAATTTATTATAATTTTATCTTGAATTTTTTTTTTTCACAAAATATATGTTTAAATATTGGCAATATCTTATATTTACTTAAAGATAAATCGAAATATTCTTTTCAGTTGTTCGATTATATGAAGCATCATAAGTTTTTGCATATTTTTATGCGCTTCATAATTTTAATATTATATTTAAATATTAAATAAATAATTAAAAACCGACTAAAAATATAAGATTATGTTTAATTAAAAGTAAAATATCATAGAAAATAGTCTAGTTACCAGTTACCATGAACATTAATTTACTGAAATAGTAGTTCCTCTCTAAACATTATCTCAAATTGCATATTTTCAGGAGCATTTTTTAAAATTTAATTTTATGTAGTATGAATTAATATTTTATTTCTGGTTTTTATAATAACATTCATCCATTCATTATCCATTTTTAATTTTTTTCCATAAAATTATTTTATTCTAATATTTTTTTTTTTTTTTATATTTATAATCAAATCAACCTGATCAATGTGATCAATATGATGGCTGTTTCTTATTTAAATTATTTAAGATTGATAAAAATCTAGCGATCTACAAAAAAATCACATTTGTTTAGCTGTGTTTTGTTTACTATTCACCGTCAGTTGTATATTTTTTTATTCATAATTTTTTTTGGGTTATTTTCAATTTGGATCCCGGAAATTTCAATAAATTCGAAAAAAATAATAAACATGACGTTACAATTACAAATTTCATTGAATAAAAACCAAACACAAAATTATATTCTGCTGAAGAAATCATAAAAAATAAAGAACAATCAAATCAACGATAACAAAAAAAAAAAGAAGAAGAAAAATATGCCTATTAGTTTTACAAGTTGTTTTATATTTATTGCTGTTGCTCTGTGTTCAATCTTAACATTCTTCCTCATAAATTCAAATTTCCTAAACTTTTTACAAGTTCGAGATGATTTCTCTTTATATGTACCTTCAACGTATTCATCAGCATCAGAATTTGAATCAAAATTTCAAGATGATGAAGATGAAGATCGTAAAATTGTCAATGAACAAGATGCCTTGAGTTCATTAAAATTAGCATTACACATGAAAATAGCAGGAAAAGATATTACAGCAGATCAATTATTTCAACATGCATTAGCATTAGCACCAAAACATCCCGAAGTATTAATAAAATATGGTGAATTTTTGGAAGAGAGTCGAAGGGATTTTGCTAAAGCAGATCAAATGTATTTTCAGGTAAGTGTAAAATAATGAAATCATAATGTATATATTTATATGACGAAATATGTTATAAAATATTTCAAAAGGTAAAAATTAATATGATTGCTGAAATTTTCATTTCATATATGAAAAAGTGAAAAACCAATATATAAATCTAATCAAATATTTATTTCACATTTTTACAGGCTCTCACTATAAATCCCAGTAATTCCGAAGCTTTAGCTCATCGTCAACGAACAGCACAAATTGTTGATACATTAGATGAAAAACGTTTAAAAGATTTAGATGAAAAACGTGATGCTTTATCTGGTATAGCTGAAACAAATTCAGCATTACGTCGTATGAAAAAAGAAGCATATTTTCAGCATATTTATCATTCAGCTGGAATTGAAGGAAATACTATGACATTATCACAGACTCGTTCAATTTTAGAAACCCGAATGGCTATTGATGGTAAATCTATTGATGAACATAATGAAATTTTAGGTTTAGATGCAGCTATGAAATATATCAATGCAACTTTAGTTAATAAGTAAGGATATTTTTGTTTATTAATAATAATTATTTTATAGTAATGATTTTTTTTTTTTGATTTTATTACAGAAACGATTTTATAACATTAAAAGATATTTTAGAAATTCATCGTCGTGTTTTAGGACATGTTGATCCAATCAAGGGTGGTGAATTTCGGACAATAAAAGTAAGAATTGCCAGTCATGTACCACCTGGTCCTAATGATTTAACGATTTTAATGCGTCGCTTTGAACAATGGTTAAATTCAGATAGAGTTATGTCATTACATCCAGTTAAATATGCTGCATTGGCACATTTTAAACTTGTACATATTCATCCGTTTATTGATGGTAATGGTAGAACATCAAGATTATTAATTAATACCATATTAATGAGAGCTGGTTACCCACCAGTAATAATACCAAAACAGCAACGGTAAAATATATTTTGATTATTAGAATTTGATATTATGAGATAGTGACGATATGCTCTCTTATGTCTAGAAAAATACTAAATTAAATGTAAATTATATAACATTATTTTTGTATTATTTTACATTTACAGGCATAAATACTATGATTTTTTACAATCAGCAGATGATGGTGATATTAGACCATTTGTTCGTTTTATTGCTGAATGTACAGAAAAAACAATTGATTTATATTTATGGGCAACTAGTAGTTTACCAAATCAAATACCAATGCTAGAAGAACATAGCGATTTAACAAATGCATCAACATTAAAATTTGATCAAAGTCTAAATGATTTTGGTGATAGTGATGATGGGTCAGGTGATGATAAAATTTTTAATAAAAATTCGAATTCTGTTGTATAATAATATTAGATAAAAATTTGTAAATTAAAATTTAGAATAAGAATTAAATTAAATTATATATTTTTTTTTAGATATAAATAGTACAGCTATTAAAGAATTTCCAAATATTTCACAAAATGAAATTTAATTCTTATATAACAAAAAAAAATGAAAATAAATATAATATTTTTCTATTCCAAAAACGCACAAAGATTTTAAAGAAAAAAAAACTGTGATTAATCTCTAAGCTAATTTAAACATAATTATTATAAAAAAATTATTTTAGATTTTTATGATTATTTTAAAAAACTACTTGTTTTTTTAATGGTTCTAGTCCCAGCTATAATTACATTTCGATACTTTTGGCGCCATCCAAGTGTAAAAGTTCAAAACTTCTTCTGGTTTTTAAAGGTTTCTGTATTAAATTAATTATTGGATTTTTCTAGATGGAAACTAGATTTTTCTAGAAGCAAAATAATATCATTAGATTTTTCTAGAAGGAAAATAATTCCCCCAAACATAAAAGAAAAGTCCATAGGATGGTGCCCCAAGTCACTATGGCCAAATTGTTATGGAATGGTTGAATGAAAACTCCCAAAATCGTTGGATATAAGAAGAAACGACCCAATACATTGGCCTGCAAGATCACGGGACCTTACAATTATTGACTTTTATGTTTGGGGGACGATGAAACATGAAAGAAGCGGTGTATTCAACAGAAATATCAACATTAGAAGAAATGAAGCAACGAATTGAATTAGCAGCGCAGAAAATTAGGGACAAATTTGTATTACAAGAGCAATTCAAAGATTGATTGATTTTTTCGATCAAAAATCTAGCGATCTACAGATTATATACCCAAATTTATAATCTAGCTTAGTTATTACTTTTTAACCCCATATTCAACTCGTATTTTCTTCAGCTGATTGTCAATGTCAACTGTCAGAATTATATAAAAAAAATCACATTTGTTTGGCTGTGTTTACTATACCACGTCAGTTATATATATTTTTACTTTCATAATTTTGGGTTCTTTTAAATTTGGATCCCGGAAATTTTAATAAATTCGAAAAAAATAATAAACATGACGTTACAATTACAAATTTCATTTAATAAAAACCAAACACAAAATTATATTCTGCTGAAGAAATCATAAAAAATAAAGAACAATCAAATCAACGATAACAAAAAAAAAGAAAGAAGAAAAATATGCCTATTAGTTTTACAAGTTGTTTTATATTTATTGCTGGTGCTCTGTGTTCAATCTTAACATTCTTCCTCATAAATTCAAATTTCCTAAAACATTCACAATTAATTCATCATATGCCAGATGTACGATTTTTACAAGTTCGAGATGATTTCTCTTTATATGTACCATCAACGTATTCATCAGCATCAGAATTTGAATCAAAATTTCAAGATGATGAAGATGAAGATCGTAAAATTGTCAATGAACAAGATGCCTTGAGTTCATTAAAATTAGCATTAGACATGAAAATAGCAGGAAAAGATGATAAAGCATATAAATTATTTAAACATGCATTAGCATTAGCACCAAAACATCCCGAAGTATTAGTAAAATATGGTGAATTTTTGGAAGAGAGTCGAAGGGATATTGTTAAAGCAGATCAAATGTATTTTCAGGTAAGTGATGAAATAATGAAATCATAATTTATATTTATATGATATTAAATTCAGAATTATAATGTTCGAGTTGGCAACAAGCTCATATAAATAAGTAAATATTATACGTTGCTAGTTTATGACGAAATATGTTATCAAATATTTCAAAAGGTTCTAGACTTTCAATATTGAAACAAAGTAAAACTATTTTTAAAGATTGAATTGATAAAAATTACCAATTTTATATTTATATAGTATTTTTTCTAATTATAAATTCTACTATTTTATTTATATTTTCATTACTGAAATATAAAAAACCCAAATTAGTAAATTTTTTTAAATGAAAATATTGAAATTTCAGGCCAAATTAGTATTTATCTTTTTCATTTAATTTATTATTTTTGTTATTCAATTCGTAAAGAATTGAAAAAATACTAAATTTAAATAGAAAACTAATTTGACCTGAAATGCTTATATATAAATTCTGAATTAAACATTTTTTTATCAATTTTTACAAATTTTTTGTGGGTGTTATTTCGAATTTAATCATATATAAACTGATAAAATTGTATTGAAATGTTCATTTCATATTTCTTGTTTGTAGAAAATATCAATATTTGAATAAGATTTCTTGCTAAAAAAAACTAGAACAGCTGGAAATAAGAAATAAGTTTAACAATTTTAACAATATCAAAATTTAACACTTGTTGTGTTACACTTGTACTATCTATATATATGTATATATATCTTCACCTTAATAAATTTTTTAAATTTGTCATTAAAATAAACAAAAGTCTGGTGTGCGATGTAATTTTAAAATTTGTGTACAAATTTTAAAATTAAAATTTGTAAGACTTACCAAAAACTAAAGTTAGTTAAATAAATATAATGTACAAATTATAATTCTAGTATTTATATAATTATAAATATTATTTTTATTACTAAATTTTGAATATGAAAAAGTGTAAAACCAATATATAAATCTAATCAAATATTTATTTCACATTTTTACAGGCTCTCACTATAAATCCCAGTAATTCCGAAGCTTTAGCTCATCGTCAACGAACAGCACAAATTGTTGATACATTAGATGAAAAACGTTTAAAAGATTTAGATGAAAAACGTGATGCTTTATCTGGTATAGCTGAAACAAATTCAGCATTACGTCGTATGAAAAAAGAAGCATATTTTCAGCATATTTATCATTCAGTTGGAATTGAAGGAAATACTATGACATTATCACAGACTCGTTCAATTTTAGAAACCCGAATGGCTATTGATGGTAAATCTATTGATGAACATAATGAAATTTTAGGTTTAGATGCAGCTATGAAATATATCAATGCAACTTTAGTTAATAAGTAAGGATATTTTTTTTTATTAATAATAATTATTTTATAGTAATGATTTTTTTTTTGATTTTATTACAGAAACGATTTTATAACATTAAAAGATATTTTAGAAATTCATCGTCGTGTTTTAGGACATGTTGATCCAATTGAAGGTGGTGAATTTCGAACAACACAAGTTTATGTTGGTGGTCATGTACCACCTAGTCCTAATGATTTAATGATTTTAATGCGTCGCTTTGAACAATGGTTAAATTCAGATAGAGTTATGTCATTACATCCAGTTAAATATGCTGCATTGGCACATTATAAACTTGTACATATTCATCCGTTTATTGATGGTAATGGTAGAACATCAAGATTATTAATGAATACAATATTAATGAGAGCTGGTTATCCCCCAGTAATAATACCAAAACAACAAAGGTAAAGTATATTTTGCTTATTAGAATTATGATTAAATTTTTCTGTAGCGGAGAAAACAAACTAATATTACTTTGTAGTGAAAATTTTCAAGAATATCAATTTTATTTTTATTTTTCATTATTAGAAAATCAATTTCATTTTAAAATCGTCATTACTGTAAAATTATAGCTTATTAAATTATAATAATCTTTCGTAAATTATATATCGGTATTTTTGTATTATTTTACAGGCATAAATACTACGATTTCTTACAATTGGCAAATGATGGTGATATTAGACCATTTGTTCGTTTTATTGCTGAATGTACAGAAAAAACAATTGATTTATATTTATGGGCAACTAGTAGTTTACCAAATCAAATACCAATGCTAGAAGAACATAGCGATTTAACAAATGCATCAACATTAAAATTTGATCAAAGTCTAAATGATTTTGGTGATAGTGATGATGGGTCAGGTGATGATAAAATTATTAATAAAAATTCAAATTCTGTTGTATAATAATATTAGATAAAAATTTGTAAATTAAAATTTAGAATAAGAATTAAATTAAATTATATATTTTTTTTAGATATAAATACAACTATTAATGAATTTCCAAATATTTCACAAAATGAAATTTAGTTCTTATATAACAAAAAAAAAAATGAAAATAAATATAATATTTTTCTATTCCAAAAACGCACAAAGATTTTAAAGAAAAAAAACTGTGATTAATCTGTAAGCTAATTTAAAAATAATTATTTAAAAAAAAAAATATATTAAAATAAAATTATTGTTAATAATATAATAAAAGTTCACAATATATTTATTTTAGATTTTTATGATTATTTTAAAAAGGGGAAGAGAAAACAAAAAAAATTACTTGTTGATCAAGCTTAAATATAGATTATCTTTGTATATATTGAATAAAGTAATATATTTTTATGACATAAAGAAAAAAAAAGATTTAATTTGAATTTTCAATGTTCCATAGCCATAAGATTGGGAAAAGCAGATTTAATATAATCAGTATTCAATTCTTTAGCATCTTTTTGAAATTTTTTCATCATATCTAATAATTCATTATCATTAATTTCTTCTTCTGGTTTTTCAATAATTTTATCAATAGCTTCATTAATACGATTAAATAGTTCATTATCTTTTTCAGTTTTTAAGTGAACATATTGATCATCAAAAACTTTATACAAATCTTCAGCTTCCTACAACAATGATTTTTTTTTTTAAATTAATTTTCAAAAAATAGATTTTGTTAAGATTTACCTTAATAGTTTCTTCAGGAAATTTTGCCATACGTGCTATTTGTATACCAAAACTTTTTTCCATAACACCTGGTCGCACTTCATAAAGTAATAATAATTCGTCACCTTTAGTAACTGCAGCCATATGACAATTTTTTACAGATGGTACATCTTTAGATAATTGAGCAATTTCATGAAAATGTGTAGCAAATAAAGTAAAACAACGAGTTTCTTTTGCAAGATGTCTAAAAAATGTTGTTTATAGTACAAAAAATTAATTATAATCATAAAAAAACTCCTTTAAAAATATAACTTACTCAGCAATTGACCATGCAAGACCACAACCTTCAAGAGTGGATGTTCCTCTACCTAATTCATCAATAATCACCAATGATTTTTCAGTAGCAGTCTATAAGAAATAATCAGGAATATAATTAAATATTAATATGAATAACCAAAAAATTTAATCTACCCGAATAATAGCAGCTGTTTCTATCATTTCGACCATAAATGTACTTAAACCTTTTGTAATATTATCACTAGCACCAATTCGTCCTAATATTGAATCAACCATTGTTATTGTTGCTGAATCACATGGTACAAATGAACCAATATGTGCCATTAAAACAACTGTACCAACTGAACGTATATATGTACTTTTACCACCCATATTCGGTCCAGTAATAATATACATATTTGTTTCACCTAATTACCAAAAAAAAAAAAATCAATATAGTCATAAAAAATATTTGAAATTTAATTATTATCATTACCATTTTTAAATTCAGCATCATTTGAAATATATGTTAGAGATTCTTGTAATTCTAAACAAGGATGTCTTACATTTTTTATATTCAATATACCTGAACCTTCAGGTAATATTTTTGGACGAACATAAGTAATTGGTGCTGAACGTGCTGCTATTGCAAAACTAACATAACAATCAATTTCAGCTAAACATTTATTCAAACATGCTAATGGACCTAAATAGCCCAAAGCAACACGTATAATTTCTTTAACAATTGCATCTTGTTGATCTTCATATTTTTCTTTGATTTCAACAAAATCAGAATTATAAGATGATAATTTATCAGATGTAAATCGTACACCACCTTTAATCGCATCTAAAATTTTATATTTTTTATTTTTTCTTAATGCTGAATCTTGTTTTAATGATATTCGAAAATGATGTCCCAAATGACTAACATATTCTAATTTTACATTTTTTTTCTCTAATTCTAAATCATCAATTGCTTTTTCTAATAATTTATTCATTTTTTCTTTAATTAGATCCATTTTATCGCGCATCTCTTTTAAATCATCATCAAATGATGGTTTTATTAAATATTCATTATTTTGTATCATATCAAAATCAATAACTTGTTCAACCATTTGTTTTAAACCAATTAAATCTTCAAGTGTTACTTTAAATGGATCACAAATAACTGATTTAATTGTTGTATTTTCTAAAGATTGTAATGGTTTTATTAAATTTGGTGCACGTAATATTAACTGATAAATACGAAATAAATCTTGAAGTGATGCTTTTTTACGTAATAATTTTTTAGATAACATTTGTACATCGGGTATACGTTTAAGTGCTTCATCATGTAATTCAGTTAAAGTTGTTGGGCTATCTAAAAGACATTCAACAATATCAAGACGATCTTTTAAATGAGATTCATTTCGGAGTGGTTGTTTAACCCATTGGGCAATTAAACGATGACCTGGTGCTGTACGACAATGATCAAGTACACCAAGAATACTTTGATATTGATAGCCAGGACTAGATGGTGTTGTACCTGCTTTTGGAAATATATTTAAAGCTGTAACAGCAGCAGCATCTAAATGAACGTATCTAAAATTTGGAAAATATTGAAATTATCAAAATTTAATTTTTTTAATATTTACCTATTCAAATTTAAATGTTTTAATTCATAATTTCCTAAATTAGCTGGATCACTAGTTAAATCTAAATATTTTATTACTGCTGCTAGTGAACACATAGCAATTTCAAATAAAATTTCTGGTAATGAATTAGCATTTTCAATTTGTCCTTTTGCAAAACGTAAAAGTTTATTTAAATCTTGTATTAAATCTGAATCTTTTATTTGAAAATTCGATTTTTTACTTATTGTTACCATAACACCATTACGTTCCATTAACAATTTAATTTTTGAATACTTGAAAAATACAAATATTATTATATAATTTTTTAGAATTTATTTATTCATACATCACCATCTGCAGATGGTAAAACACATTCTTTTGGTCCTAATAAAACAACAATTGCTTCTAATTCACCAAAAAAATCATCATCAATAAATTCAGTTACAAAAAATTGACAATCATTTAATTCAGCACATGATAAACCAATTTTTCTATCTTTTCCAGATTGTTTCAATATACCAATTACAGCTGAACCAACCATTATATCTTTATTATTAAATAATAAATCTTCAAATTGTAATAAATTTCCTGGTGAACCATTATATTCAATTTTCCAATCATTTAATGTATTACCAGATGATTTACTATAAACTTCAACACGATTATTTCTTACCAATAATAATTCACGACAAACATTTTCAAAATTATTTTTTGATATGCATAAATATTGTAATGATTCGTTAGAACCAGGTGGTTCCATTTTCTTAATATATGCAGTTGAACTAAATGCAATTTTTGAAACAGTTTCAGTATCATCTGGTCCATGGCATGTATAATAATCGTTACGATCAAAAAAACGAATTGTTGTCGCGGATTTCTGTGAAATGTGAATAAAGATACCATTATTTATTTATTTTTTAAATAAAAATTGTGAAAAATTTAATACATCCTCAAGTTGAGCGTAGAATTTCATGAAATTCTTTTGACCATTGGCATCTAAAATAAAATTGAAAATAATTTTTGTTTTGGAATTAATTGTGATGCAATATTTTTAGTTTACCAAGGTTTAGGGCTTTTGCCGGTGCACGACTACTATTAGATGCTTTTTTCATTGCTTATACTCAAATGTCAAGTTAATTTACATACGGAATGTTGAAAATTAAATCAATTAATATTTTTATTCACTTTAAATTATTATTTTCAATGTTTATTTGTATTTAAGGACACAAATCAATAATACACTATAGAAGAAGATGATGGATGGGGACAAAAATACGCGCCATTAATAATAAACAAAAAAGCAAGCCAGTGCTGCTATTTATGTGCTAAAATGCTAAGCTATAATTTATCATTATTGTTTATCATTTAACAAGGCTGCCATCTATTAAAAAGTGGCAACAACTTAAAACAAATTATCTTATCTTACAACCTTTATTGTATTATTGTATATATGTATTGAATCTCGAGCTAACATTTTGTCACCATGTAGGCTTGCTTTTAAACTATTTTAATTAAAGAAAATACAAATTTATTTTTATTTAAAAAATATCACTTTTTCTCCTACGAACCAAAATCCGAACTAATTATACATTTTAAAATTAATGTAATTTATATAATTATTAATCTAAATATGGCAATATACATTCTTTTATTACTTTTATACTTTTATGCCATCGTAAATGATGAACATGTGGTTTTGTAATTACAATTAATTTCCCTTGTTCTTTTAACATTTTTAAACCAATTGAATCGTAAATTTTTCTATCTTCAACAGGAATCACATCTAATGATTCATTAAAATAACCAAAATGACTGAAAAAAACAAATATGTAAATTTCATTTTTATATAAATAAACTAATATATATATTATATAAATTACCTAGATTCCCAAGGTGTTATAACACCATCATTGGGACCACCAATTAAAATCAATTTATTTAATTTAAGTAAAGAATTTTTAAAATCTGTACTATTTGGTGTAACAATTTCATTATTTATATATGGTAAAAAGACACTATATTGTAAATATAATTCCTGTTTATGTGGATCATTCCAATAATTACCAACAGATGTATGTTGACCAACTCTAGAATAAAATAATTCAAATGCTGATTTAGCTGCTAAATCAGGAAATATCAAATGTAGAAAATCCGCTGAAATTGTTTTTTAAATTAATTAAGTTTTTTGGAAATAGAAATAAATATAATATTTTTAACTAACTTCCATATTGACCTGCTTGAGGTGATGATAATGATATAAAATTTATAACATTATGATCTGGATAAGATTGTAAAATAGCTCTACCTAATAATCCACCTTGTGAATATCCTTCCAAATAATTTATAAATTTTAATATAATTTCAGTAAATTTTAAAATTGTATATATGTATGTACCTAGAAAATGAACACCTTCAGGATGAATTTTTAAAATTTCTTTTAAATAGTCCCTAATTTGTTGTACTTGCCACCAAGCTGATTCTAAACTATTCCATCCATCGAATTTATCACAATTATATACTATAGTATTAGGATGATACTATTTAACAAATAGAAAATTAATTAAGATTAAATTATTTTTTAAAAAAATATTTTTATCCTTTCTCTACCATTTGGATTTGTTGTACTAAATATGCCATATTTTCTGAACCAGATAAAATTCCATGTAAAATAACTACTGGTTTATAATTAGTTACAACATTAACATTATTATTATTAGCACTTATATATAAAGTAAAAATATTCAAAATTAATATTAATTTGGTGAGAGCTGCGTTTATCACAAACATTTTAAATTAACTTTTCATTTAAAATAAATCAGAGGAATAGATCCGTAAAATATATAAAACAAAGAAATAAAAACAATAATATAATTTCTCAAGTACGATGATGATAGTAAAGTGAAGTGGAATGAGAATAATGACAGTTCTTTTGAATTCTGTGTGGCGTAAACAAAACCAGTTATCCTTAAATTTATTTAATAGAATGTGAGCCAAAAACGAAACAAAAGAAAATGTTGGAAATTGATTTTAATTTCTGTAGAATTCTTTTGAAGACTCATAGAAAATTATCGTAATTGGATTATGTTCCAGGATTATAATCAATTATTGCAAGTGGTACAATTATAATTCTTGTAGAGTGTTTACTTTTTCAGCACGCTTTTTTGTCATCAATTTTCATCTCAAAGGGTTCTGGTGAGTTTTTATTTCCGCGTATAAACAGAATCAAAAACTGATGTCATTTTTGACAACCGGTGAAGTAACAAAAAAGAACCACCATAAAAATATTATTTAAAAATGCCAAATTAGTTTTCAATTCAAATAATATTTAGATTTTAATTATTTATTTTGTAATAAATTTAGTTACCAATAAAATTAAATAAAAATGACCGACGACACAATAATTGTTAAAATACAAACAATTGGGATTTCTTCTTCTGATAATTCAACAGAAACAAATAAGGAAGAATCTCCTTCAGCATCAGAATCACATCCAGATGCCAATATGGAACCAACAAAAAATGAAGATGTATTTTATACAAAGGCTCAACAATATTGGTCAACAATTCCGGCAACGGTAAGTTTCTTTTTTTCTTTTTATTTTTTTTTGACGAAAAGAAGATGGGAATCTCTTGAATCACTGGAGCCACTAAAAATACCTCCCTAGCTATTTTCCAAAACCCATTAAAACTAGTCACCTGGACTAACCATTAATTTTCAGCTAATTTTTAACTTTTAATGTTGCCAACTTGGTAGCTTGTGTGAAACTAACTCAAACGGCTAAGTTCTTCTCAAGCGCCTTGTTAGGTTAGTGTTTTGCAATACCTTCTGCGCCTATCAGACGGGCCTGATGTTTCATTGCAAAGCTACATCTACTAATTTTGGGTTCCTAAGATCTATATGTATATCATTATTGCCAACGTACCATGGTGCGTTGATGATCTTTCGCAAAACCTTGTTTTGTGTTTTTTTGGCACAACCCCAGTGCTGATCATCTGATTGATCATCAAAGCATCTCTCTATATCTATTGTAGGAACAAATGTAGGAATAAACCTTCCAAAAGTAAGTTTTAAATAACAATTTTAATTAATTCAATTTTTTATTCATTTTTTATTTGTAGGTTGACGGTATGCTAGGTGGTTTCGGTATTATTCATACAATTGATATTAAAGGATCACAGAAATTTTTTATTGAAATTTTTAAATTAAATAAATTATTGGGCAAAAAACAATCACTTGATTGTGGTTCTGGTATAGGCAGAGTAACAAAACATTTATTAATGCCAATATTTGATTGTGTTGATATGGTTGAACAGGATAGTAATTTTACAAAAGCAGCAATTGACTATTGTGGTGGTAAAAATAATATAAAATTGGGACAAATATATAATTGTGGTTTACAAGAATTTACACCTGAATTAAATAAATATGATGTAATTTGGTGTCAATGGGTTTTATCACATTTAACTAATGATGATTTAATAAGTTTTTTAAAACGTTTAAAATTAGGTTTACGTAAAAATGGTGTATTTATATTAAAAGAAAATATAACATCAACTGATAATATTGAAATAGATGATATTGATTCATCCGTAACAAGACCATTAAAAGCATATAAAAAATTAATAAAACGATCTGGATATCGTATAATAAAAGCAGTACGACAAACAAATTTACCAAAAGGTCTTTATGCTGTATATATGATAGCATGTGTCCCAATTACAGATTAATTAATTAAAAATCTAAATTTATTATTTTTTAAATATATTTTTTAGTTATTCAATAAAAAAGGAAAATTATAAAAACACATTTTGCTTAAAATTATTTCATTTTCAATTTAGTTTTAATAGAATTTATATAGTCGTGCATAAGCGAAATATACCAATAAAAAGAAAAAATTAAATATTCAAATATTTACTAATTAAATTTTCAAGTTTTTATAAATATAATGTACTTTTCAAGTATATTGCATAATTAATTACAATTTCCAATAATAATTTTATAATTATATTTGAAAATCTAAACAGAAATACATAATTTGAAAAAATCAACTATGTAGTAATTTAGTTCAATTCGAATAACGAACGTTTAAACTACACCATCTGAAAAGTTATTAATTATTTTTTTGTAATTGAATTTTCAACAATGAAATCTAAAAAACCAATTCCAGTTAAAAAACGAAAAAATATTTTAAAAACAATTTTCTATCATATAAATTATATTATTCGATTATTTTTAGAGCAATCTGGAATTCATGGTTTTGGATATTTAATTAAATATACAACATTTGAAAAGTGAATTTTGAATAATTTCTATTTTAATTTTAATACATTTCAACGGGAAAACGAAATCTTTCTGTCTTTTTTTTAGATGCTTTTGGTTAATTTTGGTAATATTATCTTTAGTAGGTTGTACCTTAATTTCATTACAATCATTAGATCGGTATAAAAATAAAAGTACTGTAATGTCATTAGAAACAGATTATTATTATTGGAATACAACAATACCAAGTATGACAATATGTCCATTAGCACGATTGAATGATACAAAATTTAATAATTATATGAAGTATATAAATTTCTAATTATAAATTTAATTTAAATAGTAAAGAAATTAATTTATTTTCTTAAAGTGATATTCAAATTTATGAAAATAAAACACGTAAAGAAATTTGGGAATTTCTAGAATCAATGGCAAATTCAACTTATATTAATTTTGAAAATATTCAAGTTTATGATAGTATTGAAGTAATTAAATTTTAAAATTAATATACAAAAAAAAAATAATATAAATTCTTTTGTTTTTAAGAAATATACTAAAAAATATAATATTAAACCACAAGATTATATGACATTAATATATAATTTAACTGAAAATTTATCAGCATTAGGAATTGTATATGGTTATTCAGCTGATATACGAATAAATCAAATACTTACTGAATATGGTATTTGTTATAATGCTAATAATTATTTAACACATAAATTATCAGCAAATTATTTAATATTGGGTAAAGAACCAAATTATAATAATAATTTTTTATCAATTGCATTTGTTGGTAATATATTTGATTATAGTAATGTTTATAGTTTGCTTGGATTTCGAGATGCAGCTGTTGCAGTATGTATTACTTGCATATATTCTTAAATTATTATGCAATTAATTAAAGATAATTTTTAGGTATTTATTCATAGTCCATTTGAAACAATGCAAATTGAAAAATCTCATGGTGATTATGAATTTTATGTTAATTATGAAACACAAACTGTAGATATAATTACATCTGATGATTTTGAACAGTATGGAAATTTTTATTATTTATATTAAATAATATTTATAAAAAAATTATTATAAAAATATAAATAATTTTACAGTGCAACATCAATTTCACAAAGAAGATGTCGTTTTGCACACGAATCAAATTTAACACATTTTCAAATTTATACGAAAAATAATTGTTTACAAGAATGTCGGTTAAATTTAGCTAAAAAATTATGTGGTTGTATACCACATTTTTATCCAAATCGAAGTAAATATAAAGTGATTTTTTTTAGAAATTTGTATACCAAATTGAAATAGAGAATTTCTGATTGAAATATAATTGGTAATCCATAATATTTTTAATTGAATTTCTCTAGACCTAGAACTAGAGCAACGATACTATTCGAAAAGTTGTTAATAATAAGAAGTAAGTCGACAATAAATTCAGTTTAGTTATATCCAAAGATAAAGAAAAATATTACATATTTGAGATCCTCTTTATCGAAAATTTCGTCTCAAATCGAAAAGGAAATTCAATAAAAATTTTGGACTGTTCAATTTTCGAAATATTTAAGTCGAAATTCCTATTTCAATTGGATCGAATTTTCCATATATGTACATATAAGAAAATATAATCATTATTTTTCAAATTTCAAATACTTGAATATTGCAGTTGCACATCCAGATACAGTTTGCCATTATAGGACATTAAAAACTTGTTTCCCTAAACATAAAGGTACACAAATATTTTCCTAGTTCTTATTTCATAAAGTTTAAATAAATTTATAATTTTATTTTGTAGAAGAATTTCTTCAAATTTCTAAAAATGGAGCATGTTACTGTTTTGATAATTGTCGAGATTCTGAATTTATAATTTATAAAGAAATGGTATACAAAATAAATTTAAATATATATATGTTTTATTAGAAATTTCAATGTTTTCCCCGATTTATTTAAAGAGAGTAACGCTACATGATACAAAAACAGCATTTGGTAGTAATGGAAGTGGTATTACTGTAAAGAATTATCCAAAAATTCGATTGAAAAGACAAGTTTTATTTACTTTTACTGATTTATTGGGTATATATCATTAAATTAATGATATTATATTGGTACATTAATATTTAATATTTGTCCTTTTAATATTTAATTTAAGTATCAATTGGTGGAACAGCTGGATTATTTTTAGGTTTTAGTGTTCTTAGTGTAATTGAAATAATTTATTTTTTTACATTAAGATTTTTTTGGTACTCAAGAGGATATAAATAGATAAATATAATGATATTAATTTTGCTTAATTGGATGGCATTAAAAAACTATATAAAAAATTACGCACAGAATTTCCAAACAAAAATTGCTTACACAAATTTTTTTAAATTAATATAAATGTAATTTATTGTATATTATTTTAAATAAATATCAATTGCCTAATTGCCTAAACTCTTATGTATTTAATTGATTGTTAATTGAATTTCAAATAATTTATTTCAAAAATCGACATAACAAAAACGAAAAACTACAATTTAATTTTGGTATATACGCGAAGAATATTATTGTTTTGGGGGCCTGATGCCCTCTTTCAGAAAAGTATAGCCAAGTCTGATAGTGACAATTTACAAATTTATGTTTGTCCCTTTAATAATGTATGTGACAATTGAAGATAAATTGTCAGTAAATTTAAACAAATTTTATTTTAAAAATCGTATCAATGTTTTATACTGAAGAAAACTGCTCTGCTTAAATATTTTTCCTTATAATAATTATAATATTTTGTTGAGGTTTTAAAAATATTACCAAAATTATGAAAAAGAAAAGTTTACCATAAAAATATTGTCAATTAATGTCATAAATATTTGGCAAAATTGTCAAATTTGTCGAGTATTTTGAATCTGCCATAAGTTCAGATAATTTTTAATTAACATTTTGAACCATGTTATATACATAAATACATTTAACAAAAATTGTGAACTTAATTCAAAGGAATTGACAGTATACTAAAATTACCAATTAATATATTTCCTATAGATAGAAATCATAATTTTTAACATATCAATATTTTTTTTATTATATTTTATTAACAAAAAAATCTATTGATAATTTTAAATTTTTTTTTTTGGAGACGTTTTGTTGGTGAAAAAAAAACAGTATTTACTTTTCAAAGCACTAAGAAAATTTAGCATAACAAAAATATAGTATAAAAATATATAGTAAAGTATATAATGTATAGTAAAACACCAAAACAAAAACTAAAATCATTTTAATATTTGTGCAATATCATGCTAAAAAAAAAATTAGTATATATAAAAAAAAACCCTGGGCAAATTTAATTTCCTATTTTTGATGGCGGAAGTTACACCAGAGAAAGAGTAGAGGAGTATTTGTTGTAAGGTTGTAACTTATGATAAACTTTTGCTAATACAAAAATCAATAATTTTCTTTATATATATATAAATATATATTTTTTTGGTATATAAACAAACTTTTGGAATTTACCCAGCTAAAAGGTAATTTTATTGCTTTCGTAGGCTTTTTCTTTTAATATAATGTATAATATTTTTTTTATTATACAAAATAAAATCAATTTTAAAGTAAATATTTAAACACAAAAAAAAAAGATAACATTGAAATAATATTAAACTTTTTGCTATACTAAAAAAACTATTGCTCTATTTTGGATCCAAGGAAATGCCAAATAAACTAATTCAATAAAATTAAATAATTGTTTAAATTGCCATTTTTTACTTCTAAGGAATCTTTTTCTTCAAATTAGAAATATTGTGACACGACATTATTTAACGAATTTGTTCATTATTAGAGCTGTTTTGTTAAACCAGTGAAGATTATAACTTTGGTTTACTTTGACCAGTTTTACATTTCATTGATCTTTCGTGCTGTAATCCCACCACTTTTCCAATCATCTTAAATTTATGATTTATTCTGTGATGATGCCATACTCATAGATAGGGAATGCAATACCGGAGGAAATCTCAATACCGGTATTTCGGTATTGTAAAATAATAAAACCGGGATCCCGGTATTAAAACCGGTTTTCATAAAAAATAATTTGTGTTAAATTATTCAGTGAATATTTATTGCAAATGAAAAATAAAAAGTATAATAAATAATTCCTTAAAATAGTATTATAAAATAAACAAACTAAACATGAAATAAAATAAGGGACATAAAAATCACAATTTAAAAATTCAAATAACTAAGACCAAATTCACACCCAAAAATTTATATGGTGTGCGGTTATGATTAAATTTTCAGTAAAAGCATCGCCAAACTAACTCCAATTTCTTTTCAGACACACTTTCTTACACTTTCTTACACCCTCCATGGTGTAGAAAATTTTTGCGGTTTTTTGACTACACTTTCTACACTTTTTTAAATCGGCGCCTAGAAAAAGTGTACATTTTTCTACACCCTCAAATTTGAAGTGGAGATGTAATTATTTTTTTTTTACTTTTTAAAGTGGAAATATATACTATTCATCAATTAAATAATGTTGTAATCACAAATTATGAACAAAAGTATGACAATTTAAAATTATAAAGAATTTTGTCAGGGTGTAATAAAAGTATGTTTTTTTCACACCTTACACTTTCCTACACCACAGTTTTTTGACAATTCCCACCATGGTGTGGTGTAGAAAAAAAAATTCTGAAAAGAAATTGGTATTACACTTATTACTTATTATTGTTAATTTAAGTAGTTCATGAGTTACTTAAATGTGTTAGTGTAAATAGGAACGGCATATATTTGTTTTCAAATACAAATTCTATTTTATTTAGCTGTAAAATGTATTCTTTGTTGTTTAAATATAATTTTAATTCAATACCGAAATACCGGTATTGAATCTTCGAATACCGGGATTTAATACCGGACAAAAATGACCGGTATCCCGGTTTTCGGGATACCGGGATACCGGTATTGCATTCCCTACTCATAGACATAGCCATTTACTCTCAGACGATCCTATGAAGAGTTTCTCCACTTCGAGTTATTGAAAGTTTAAGATCTGAAGATTCCACGTTAAATTTTCCCCGATCTTCGGATGATAGACTACACTATAAATAAATGATCCGAGGAACCTTCAAAATTTGACCAGAGTTTTAAAATTGATGAAGTCAAAAGGAAGCAGTGGTCTTGGGTTATTCTATGATCCTTTCATCTGAACAATTTCCCAAAAAAAAAAAAATTATTTTAATTATTAAAAAGTCAGTCAGAAATCATAATTTGACATTAAAATGTGTTGGATTTGTCAAAAATAATATTACATTTTTGGAAATTGTTAAAATTTGACTTAGACATTTTTTTTATCCTTTTTGTTATTATTTAAAAAATCAAAATCGACACAAAAAAAAAAGCAAAAAGAAAAATCATATTTAAAAAAAGAAAGAAAAACTGAAAACAAAATGACAAAACATGCTAAATATAACACGCCATCGTTTCAAATAAATAAAATGGAAATATTATTGGTACAATACTATATAGTTAGTAGCACCAGTAAACTAATCTATCTATCTATCTATATATATATATAATGGAAAACATATTTTCTATATTATATGCTATACCAAATTTAATGTAGGTCAATTTAATTTTCATAATACAAAGTTTAAAAAAAAAAAAATTCTAACAACAAAAAAAGCATAAAATCATATCACGTTTATTATGAAAAATCATTATTCTAATAATAAAGCAATTTGGCATTAGTACCACCAACTTAAATCGTATCCATCATATACGTATAGAAAAATCAAATAAAAATTATGTATATTATATATGTAAAATACCTTTTAAGCATATATGTAAAATAAATTACATTTTCTATTTTTAATAAATCATCCTGATTTTTTATTTTTTTCATTTTTCGATTATTATTATTAATATTTAGCTTTTATAATAACATAACAAATAACAAAGAGTAAAATGAAATATTTTAAAGGATAAAAGGAAATTTGTATATAAAAGTATAAAAAAGGATCTACTATAAATAATAATACATAATCCATTTTAATATATATATTTTTTTTTTTTGATCTATTATCTACTAAATATTGATTTTGGTTTTAGAATTATTATTATTTTTTTTTAACATAAAACGGAAATTTTAACTTGATGATGATAATATATTAATTGACTTAAATATCCTCCTGATTTTCATACCATTCCACAAATTTTTTGACATTGTATTTTATTAATAATTATTAATTTATTGTGTTAGTCGTTAATAAATGATTTTTCTTTAATATTTTCAATCCATTAAATTTTTTTTTTTATATTTATATTTTTGGTAATTTATTGCTTTTTTTTTTATATATGTACATTAACATTTAATTAAGTATATATATTTAGTGTGTAAATTAAGCTTTTCAAATTACAAAATAAAAATTTCATTATTATTCAAAATGATTTAATCATTTTATTTCAATTAAAACAAAAATTTAATCGTTTTCCAATTTTAATTAACCATAAAACTAATTTACGTAGATTTTTTAATAATGGATTAATAATGAATTCATATTGTAATATTAAATACGTCAATTATCTGTAATATAGTTTGTCAACTTTCAAATTTTTAGATATGCAAAATTATATTGGGAAATATTAAAAATTTTTATTTACCAAAAAGTAAATTTAATATGCAAATAAAAAATTTGGTGTGTAGTAAATTGAAAATTTATATTAATGTCACTTAAAATGTATAATGTCACTTAAAATGTTTCAGACTATCAGCTTTGTTTAATTTTCGAAGATTGTAAACAGTAAACGATCGTAAATGATCAAAAAATTTAGAATATTTACGATTGATTTCAGTTTTAACTTTTTACCATTGCCATTTAATTAGTTAGAATTAAAAATTCTTGGTATGGAAAAATTCATCCATATTTAAATGTGGACTATTTATATTGAAATTCTGTATATGTCCTTTCATTTATTAGTCCATTTCAATAATCTCGGCTTTTCTCGTGTAAAAATCCTTCCTAATCCAACTCATATTGAAAAATAATTGAAAAAAAAAATGATTAAAAAAATTTGAGTCATGGTTCACAAATTTTTAATCATTTATTTCAATTTAAATTAATTTTGGTTTTCGTTAAAATAAAATCGAAATGAAAGATTTAAATTCAGTTTAAATGCTATACAGAGAGGATATAATGAAAATGAAAAGGAAAATAATCAATGACACTTAAATAATCCTTAAATGCTGATAAGAAATTATATTAAATATTAGAAAAGATTTATTTATTGCAGCTATAATAAATTCTTCCGTTTTATCTGAGAATAGTAAAAAGGACATTCGATTTTTTTTAAATAAATATGCAGCTGGGTTCCTGGGTGTTAAATAACTTTTATATTATAGTTTTGTTTTTTTTTTTTTGAGTGATATTTTGTGTTAATGATAAAAGCTTTTTAAGTCTTTCGAATTTCATATGGCAAATAAAGGATTTTAAGGTTTGAAAAAAAAAAAAAAACTGTGAACTAATTTAATTATAAATATGAAAAATGTCTAACTAAAGAGAAAAAATGAAAATTTTTTTGCTTAGTTGAAATATATTTCAATTTAAGAGTTCAAATAAAGTGGGTGTTTGGTAATTGAAACTTTCAAACTATAAAATGGTATTTTTAATTGAGATTAAAAGATCAAAAAATGAATTGTCCCAATATTGAAAAAGAATTTAATTGAGTTAAAACAAGGATAATAAAATTCTGCCATCAAATACTTTATTTTCAACCAAACCGAATTTTCAATATTAAATCAAATAATTGTTGAATAATTGGATTTTAAATGTCCTTAATGCCTACTTCCTACTAGATAGGAGTTTCAGAATTTGAATAATAATTATTCTACACAAAATTGCACAATTTGGAATGTCGTTATCTTGTACTTCACCAAAAGTTAAATGATTAGTTGGATTGTGAACTTGATAATAGCCATAGAAAGTCATATTCATATTGATGTCAATGTTATCCGTTTATCCGTTTGTTGATAAATTGATCATTTAATTTTCCAATTGATTATATCACTAGACAAACACAAAATATTTCGATAGTTTATGACCACAGTCTTCTATTAACAGAAAATTTGATAAATTTAGTTAAAAATTGTTATGATCTTAAATACCACTTAGAAATTATACGATTTTAAGAAAGAGCCTACCAAAAATTTGAAATATGATCAAAGCTAAAATAATAATGCCTAAAAAACATTCATTAATCATCCTAAAAAAATAATAGTAATTGATATTAACAACAAGGATTAGACTGTCTGGCCATTTTGCGGTCACTAGAAACTTACTTTATAATTGCCATAAATTCAAAATACAATTTCAAAATTATCACAAAAAGAATTTCACTTAATCAAAATAAAATAAATAGTTTTTCAAATCAATTAAATTAACTATATAATAGTAAAATAATAATTATATACATAAAAAGGATATTCTAACATTTATACAAATATTTTATTAAATTAAAACCATTTTATCAATTAAATATTTTATAATCCTTACACATAATATATATACACTAAAAAAAATTTAATAAACTCTAAACTGTATAGAAATGAAAATCTATTTAGAAATATAAATACATAAAAAACAGTCTTAACCAAACTTTACATTAATTATATCCTTATACGAATTCTCTGATAATTATTACATAAAAAACTTTATGTATAGAATTGAAAGTTCATAAAAAAAATTATATGATTTTTATTTATATACTGTAGTTTTGGTTTGAGAAAGTTTATTTTTAGTTTAGCACTAATAAGGACCCATTTCAAACCATAAATAAAACAAAAAAATTAAAGTCCTTTTTTCCCAAAACCATTTATATATTTTCAATTTTTTCCTTTTCATATTATAATATTTTATAAATGATTTTAATAAATTCTTTTTTTTTTCTTCTCTCTCTTTTGGTTTTTTTGTAGTATTATAAAAATAATTTTCTTCTCTATACATAAAAAGAATTTAGTCCTTTTTTTCTTACTTTGTATACTAATAAATATATATATATATTGTATATAATATACTATAATAATATTTATTTACCTAAAAATTGTCCTTTTAATATTTTTTTCCGTTTTGGAGGACTTATTATAAGTTTTCTGTTTTTGTTTCCCATTAAATATTATGATCGGGAAAAAAAGTTTTTGTTCTAGTAAAAAAAAAGGACTTTTATTATTTAAGTCGAGAGAAAAACAATATTTTTTTGTATATTGATAAAAGTTAATGGAATATTTATAATAAATTAACGAAAATAGTAAATATAATTTATTTATTATATCAAAAAATATAAAAATGAAAACTTTTGAAATTATATTTATAATATAATAATTTTCATATTTAAGTATATACCATTTTTATTATTATTTAAATTTGTCTTTTAATTGTACAAATTAGTCCTTTTCTAATTTGTGATTTTCCCAATCAAATTCTTTCGCCCCAAACATTATTGTCTTTTATTTTACAAAAAAGACCAATTTCAATTTGAAAAGGGATTAATTTAAATTGGAAAAAAAGGACAATAATTTTGAATTGTAAAAATAATATTTAATACAATTATAATTGAACAATTTTCATTTGAAAATTGTTTTAATTTAATTTGAAATTTGTAATAAATTTGTTAGAAAAGACTAATTTCACTTGGGAAATTTTATAATTTTATAGAACTATAATAATTTTACCTGTGTAAATGATTATTAATGTTTTGGAAACAATCTTGATTTATTGATATTAATTATTATATATTAAATATAAGAAAAAAACAAATTCAATTAAATATTTACTATATAAAAAAAAATCCTTTTACTTATATAAGATTTACTGTATAGGAAAAAGTAATTTCGCGCTATCAAAAACAGATGCTTTATATACTAGAATGAAAGTTTTTTTTATTGAATAAGTTTCATTTCGATTTCAAAACCCATTTTTATATATGTATATGTACATATAATAAATTTTTCAAATAATCATTTACACTATAAACCTTCCGCAATTTATTACAATATTATATCAAAGACCATATTAAAAATACATATATCCTTTTAAAATTCATTTTGAACAAAAGTTTTCCTTATATTTTGTTAAATAATTTTCATTCTTTTTTCTTTTTACTAAAAATTTTCATGATTCATATAATGGTTTAATCTTACCAAAAATGTATACAAAGAACTATACGATATCTAAATAGATATAATGTATAGAAAATTGATCGCAGAAAATTCATCCCAGGAAGATTTCATTCGAAAAGAAATTCTTCCCATGAAATAAGTTGCAGGATGAACTCAAATTTGCTACTCAATATTAGTCAAAAAACTTAACCTTAATTAAAACTGTCTAGATTGGCTAGATAAAGGCTAGATTTGTGACTAATATTTTCGGTACAAATGGTGAAATTCCTAAAACTTCAATTCAACTTCAAAAAGAGTTTGAAAACATAAATTATTTTCTATATCCTTTTTCCGAAAAGTGCACGCAGCTATTTTTTCCTGATATAAACTTTCTTTGCAATGAATTTTTGGTGATGAATTCTCCTTAAATCCTATAAATATATATATATATATCAAATTTGTATTATAATCCTTACACTTATATATAATGTAGTCGACGTCCTTTCGACAAAATATTTTCCTTTCTTTCTTTAAATCACTTATACAACAACAACAACAACAACAAAATAATAAGAAAAGTTAAAAAAAGAAAAGGTTTATCAGTCTAGTCGGGTATCTTTTAGCTTTTTGTTTGCGTGTGTCTGTTTTACTCTCAAAAATATTATACGTAAAATGTACTTTTTAGCTTTTTACGTAGTATATTTAGAATAAGTGTAAGTTCTCCAGGACACTTTATATAAATAGTTCTATTCATATTTCTAATTGAGAGATATACTAATAATATCCTTAATGTTTATTTACAAATTTAGTGTCCTTAACTTTCATTTTCTGTGTTTTTTTCTTTTAGTGGCTTTTAAATGAAGTACTTGAATAAAAATAACATTATGTGTTACAGTAAATGCTCAATTTAACTGATTGATTAATTAGGGAAGGGAGGAAATTAGGTAAAAGGGTAAAAAAAATCATTAAGTTCCTTAAATATTTAAGCAATTACAGTTGAAATGGAAGATTGATATTTCGAATGTTGGATGACTATACAAATTTGGTCGTTTAAGAAGCGAAATCTCGTTTTTAGATTAATTATACATTTAGAAAATAATGAGGCATGTGTAGGAAATTCAAGGATGCAGTATCTGGGTATAAAAATGATTTTAATCCTAATTTGGTTTCCAGAAAAGTTAATTTCGATTGTTCTTATATTTATTTTAAACATCGAAATTTTTAAAAGTATAGTACATAATTTTATGAATTTTCTATTTACTAATTTAGTTGGTAATATTAAAATTTGATATCAGTTTTCAAAATTCCATTTCTGAAGAGAAAAATTTATATATTTGCCCATAAAAATATAGTTTCTTAGTCCTTTAACTAAATTAAATTTATAAGATCTTATATTCATTTTTTAGAAATTTTACTGTCTTCATTTTAATTTTTTTTCTTTTGGTTGACAATTTCAATGACCCTTCCAGACAGAAAAGAAAGAGTTTATTTTAAATATTTATAAGATTTTTATGATTAAAAATTATGATTATAAATATTTTCTTGTAAATAAAAACACAATTTTTTTCAATTTTTATATTACAATATGAAATTAATTATACAAAAATTAAAGAATTTGTGGGGAAAAGTTTATATTTTCCACAAAACAAAAAGGAAATTGATATTATTATAAGCTTTTAAAAAAAACATATTTTGGGCATAATATTGGATGTCTCTCCATGCATTGGCTAAAATAACATAAAATTATTTTATATTGTGTACGTTATGTTAAAGTAATTACTTAAATTTTCCTACCCAGTTTAACAGATATTTTTATTAAAGTTGAATTATTTTTATTTTGTTTATGATGTAAAGTTTCGTATGGAGTTTCAAAAGTGAAATGGAATATTGAACAGAGTATTAGACTCTCTACAGAAGCTAGTGAAAAAATAGTAAAAAAATATGATTAAATAAAACAAGTACAAATTGACAAATACGAAATGGAAATATGACGTTTATGTTATATCAATTTGTAATTAAATTGTGCTTATTGGAATTCAAATTGACCTATTATTCAAATTGTAGTATATTTTTCCCAAAAAAGATGATGAAATTTTGGAAAAGGACAAATTTAATTTAGATAAGAAAAAATTTGAATTGCGAAAAGAATAGATTTTCCCAAGTGACATTTATCTTGAACCATAATAAAGTGCAATTTAAATTGTGGCCAATCTGAGAATTCTTAATTTAAGTGAAAAATTTTGCTTACTCTCTTTCCAATGCCATCAATTAAGGCCGGCGCAGAATTGGGGCTTTAATCGATAGCGTTCACTTTAACTTTTAAATTTTGTATTTTGCCAAGTTTTTGCCTCCCAAAAAATTGATTTTTCACCAATATTAAAATAGTCTAGCGCTGGCGTTAATTTTTCATCTTGTTGAAAGCCAGCGCTGGGGTTTAACGCCTAGCGTTAACTGCTGGTATTATGTTCGCTTACATTGATTTCCATATGTTGAAACTTTTTTAAGTTAACGCTATCGATAAAAGCCCCAATTCTGCGCCGGCCTTTAAACTGAACTACAAAATTTGTCTTGAACTTAAAATTGCACAATGAAATTTGAAAATTAATTTTACAATATTTATTTGATAATTCGAAAAGGATAATTGAATTTTACTTTCGCGAATGCTTACTAAGCTTTATAAATCATAAAAACTAAATATGGTTTTATTTTTATTTTTGTTTTTTTGTATATATATCGCAATAATTGCGAAGGAATAAACATTGAAAACATCTGTTGAGTTTGAGTATTATACATAAATGAGACGTAACCAAAAAATAAAAATATTTTCCTTTTTTCTTTTGGTTATTTTTACTTGAAAATAAAACCACAATTTAAGATGGAGGAGTAAGTAAAAGATATTTTTTTATATATATATAGATCCTTTAAAGTATATACAGAGACAATCTGTTTGTTTGTTTTTTGGATGAAAATAAAATAATATGAATTTATTATTTTGAAAAAAAGGATAATAAAATTTGTATATAGAAGAAGATATTATTACATTTTGTTTAAAATTAATTTCCCTAAAGTTAATATTTTTGTAATTTTTCAAGATTTTAGTTTTTTTTTAATTAAATTATTTAATAAATTAAATTGAACCTTTTTTTTTGCCTTTAAAACTATTTTCTATATAATTCTAATTCATTTTCTTAGTTTTTCTATTTTTCTGTTGTGTGTGCGTTAACAAAATAAGAAAAAATATATATGTAAAATAGATATTATTTTTCACTTGACTGAATTAAGAAAAAAAAAACTAAATTTTTCTTAAATTTTCCATTTTCTTTCTCTTATAAAAGCGTATATATATCGTTCAATATTATATCTTTTGCTTTATTAATATCAGTAAAAGCTATCGATTTCTAAAAAAAAAAAAAAAATAGAAATATAAATAAAAATAAAACATAAAATCTGACACATTTCAGAGGATAATGGAACCTAGACAAAAATGTGTATAATCGAAATAGACAAGAAAAGGACAAGAAGGTGTCAGACCTAATGTAATAATAAAAGAAAATTCTTATACATAGCTAAAGGTTATGTTTTTTTTTTTTATATTTATTTCGTTATTTTTTTAAATGTTGTGGTAGAATAATTTTTCATTCAGAATTGTTTTCATTTTGATATATAAATATCGTATTTATTAAATATATTATTCTACATATATGTATGTAACTAATGTAGATATATGATCAATTGAATGGATTTTATGGTATAGCTTTTGATAATAAGAGACAAATTCAATTTCATTTTGATATCCTTAAAAAAATATAAATTTCTGGTATGAAGAGAAGACGAAAATGTAAATATGTAATATGAAATTCATTTTTTCAGAAAATTGATAAAAAATTAAATAAACATAAAGATAAATATTTAAAATAAAAGTCTATAAGTATATATTCACTCAGAATGAAATTTGAAGGTAAAAATATGAATCCTTAATATTTTTTAGGCTTTAAAAAGAAAATTATGTAGGTATTATTTTTTCAAATCAATCATATCTAATGCATTATTTAACTTTAGTCTTTATGAGCTAAAAAGAAAATCTATGCTCAAATATATGAAAGTATAATCACATCTCACATCATCAGGTTATGTTACGGAATATTAATTACGACCAGGTTCGGTAAGTATATATGTATGTAAATCATGAGCAGAATTATTGTAAAATAATGGATTCCAAACAAAGCTACGAACACAAGCTTTGTGGTATAAGCAGAAAATAATATTTTAGTAGCTAGATTAATGGAAAACTTTCTAACACATAAATAAATTTTGGACTATTGTGACTAAATTATGTGATGGTCACTGAATTATTGGACTTGAGTCATTTGAATAGTAGTTTCATTGAGACGTCAATAATTATATGACCCTATAAGGAGGTGAAGAAAAAGAGGAAGGAGGGAAAGGAGAAGAAGAGGAAGGAGAAATTAACTTGCGTACATACCGCATACCTACTCCTTGTGAATCATACAGTTTCAATAACAGAAGTATACCATCTTCTACCATTTTTGGTTATATTTTTTTCATGTTTCCATCTTTTACTCATAGTCTGTTATGTATATACCTGCGATTTGATTATTTGTCCTCAAATTAAACTAGAAATAAATTTATTAACATTAAGAATAAAATAACGAAGATTAATCTGTGAAGTCTAATTCTCATTCACTCTTTTGACTTGATTCAAAACATGCGCTCAATAAAACAAAACTCAAATTGAATCAAACCTTCGACATAAGGTACAAAGGTAAGTATAGATAGAATGTCATTATACGAAATTTTGTGATGATTTTGTCACTAGAACATTTTCCGATGATTAATATTGATATTCTGTGATGTGATTTTGGATCAACTAAGAACATGTCATATCAATAATGAATCATTCAGCATAAAATTTATTCTTCACAAATTTGTTAAAGAAAAAAAAAATCCTTTTATTATTGTATGTACATATAGCAAATAATAATATAAACATATCTAATCAAAATTGACTTATGAACATGAAACGACAACAAAAAGGATGATAATATAAACAAAAAACAGTAAGAGAATCGTTAGAAATGATTTAACCTATTATTCCCATAACTTTAATAAATCTTAACCATAAATTTTATAATAAAATATTCATGGACATTTTATATAATGTTTATGTATAATTTTGGTTATATGTTGAAGACTAAAGAGAAAAAAATCACATTGTTTATGTTACATATTTATGTTTTTATGCGTAAATTTTGCCAATGAAAATTTTACCATATTCAAAAACAACAACAACACAACCAACAACAATCAGAAATATAGTAAAACAAAATATTTTATCATCAAGAAAAATTATCCTTGTTCTTTTGTTAGTGTGAGTCTATTAGGTATTATAATTTAGTGATAGAATGGATTCCTTATTGTTTATAAAAGTCTATTTTTTTTGCCTCACCTAATTTTATCGATTTACTAAACAACCTTAAGAACTCTTTATTTACATAATGTATATACGGTACATATATGTAGATATAGTAGAGAATATAAATTTTTGTTAAGATATTTCAATGATAACGTCATCGGGCAGTTTTTCTAAATAACTTATATATACGTAAAAATGTGTATACGAATACCATTTATAAAGTTGTAGGATAGGTTGATCTTAATTAATACAAACAGGTCCGGCAGCAGTGACGTAAAATTTATTACCATAGCCTAATACAAAGATCAAATCATATAATAAGCTCAATAATTTGTTTCTTGCCCGGACACTGCTGGAAGTTATAGAAGGCTTATGTTACTGCACAAGTAATAAAAATTAGTATTAATTACAAAAGTGAATTTGAAATGATTGTTCTACTATCCGAACCGAACTCTACATGATGTACAATCATTGTTATACGAAATTTTGTGATGATTGTCTCCCGATGATTAATATTGACATTCTGGTAATGTTTTTGGTTCAACTTATTACATATATTCCTATAACTTTGGACGTCGCAGTGTTCATTTATCTCAGCATTATAAGGAATCCTGTTAAACCATTTAATTTTAGTATACAACAATATATGTAACAAGGAATCTAAATACTTACTATTGGAGATTTCATTCCATGTGGCATATATTAGTCATAATGAATGTATGTGATGATTATAGTCTTAGTATTTATAAGATATGGAACAACTTGAATCTATTATCTACTTACTCAAGTCTCAATTAAGATGATTTTGAGTACCAGGACCAACTACATTAAAGTAAAAGCATTCGTCGTGATTATGAAAATGTCAAATATAATATTATTTTTCATTTTGGGAACAACTTAACCTCACCTATAGCTATAGTCCGTGTATGTTCAAAACTTATAAATATATTTTCTTTTTTATATAAATCAATATAAAATTTCTATCTTTTTATAGTTGTATCATACCGAGAGAAGAACAACGTATTAATTACAAAATATTGTATATTTTGTTCATTTTAATTATAATATACTAGATAGATTTATTTTATATATCCTTTTTCTTTTTATAAGCAATCACCACCAATGACTCCAGACATAACACACAGAAGAAAAAAAAAATCATATTTCTTTAATTATATAGCTTTCCTTTCCTTAATATCAATTATCCATCCATAGAAAAAAAATCAATTGTCGCCCTATTAATTTTTTCCTATATATTCATTTTCTATGTCAGGATAGAAAAATGATGATCAAATTTCATTTTTCACCCAGACTTTTATTAGAGTATATAATAATAATAATAATGACGACTTTTTTTAATGATTATTTTAGAAGCCAAAAATCCTAACATAAAAAAAAAATAGACAATAATTAAAAAAAAAAAAATAAAATTTATATTTTTTTTTTGTAATTAAAAGAAAATTTTTTTTATATAATTTTCTTCCCATGGGGTGGAAATTTTAATAAAAAAAAAAAAAGAAGAATTTTATTATTTAAGCTATAAACAAAAAATAAATAATTGTCAATTAATAATCAAAAATGGAAATCAATAAATTTATGAAACTTATAAAAATTATAATTTCATATTTTTTTGTGAAGTTTAATAAAGCTTTAAATTTTATGATCTCGTGTTGAGTTAATTTTCTATATTTCTGACAATAACAACACAAAAATTTTCCTTTATATTACATAAATTTTTGTGCCCTAAAAAAAATAAAAAAAAAAAAAAAACAAAATCGTCACGTCGAGCGTTAAAATTTCACCTTCACTTGTTGATAAAAGTTTATATTTCTATTTTTTTCTTTTTGGTTGTAGAAAATTTTTGCATTTTTATTATATAGCTATGTTCAAAATGTCTGTATTTATATTTTCATATTTTCTAGGGAACGATTTGAACTTTTGCTGTGTTTACAATAGTCAAAAAGCTAAGGGTAGAAAATAGAATACTAAATTTTTTTTTTTTGTTTTTGTTCTTTTTAGGTAATTTCCTATTCCAGAAATTAAATGTTCTATGCCATATACAAAAAAAAATCTGGTATATAAAATTATAGGATAGAATACTAGAATATATTTTTCTGTATTTATATTATAAATATGGAGATTACTTTTAAAAGGGTGTTAAAAAATCAGTGAAGAAAACTGGAAAAAGTCAAAACATTTTCATAAAATATGAATTTTGAACTGATTTTTTTTTTGTTAGACAACAAAAAAGGTCCTTTAACCAGAGTTGGGAAAAAAAATTATTGTATCATATTTTTTAAATCAAATATACATATATGTATAATAAATTTTATAATCCTTTTGAATTAAATATTTAATTTGACATTACATAACCTGAGGGAATTTTTTTGAAATAACATTTATATCAACCTTGGAGATATGGAAATTAAATAATATTTAATTATTTAATCATATATGTATAAATATTTTGTAGAAATTTCTTATGAGCTAAATTTAATTTGGAATTAAAATTATATTTATATATTTATTGTATATAATTTAAAATTTATTTGATTTTGCTAACAAAAATTATATATATACCAAAAAATTTCTATATATATATAATCAGATTATATATAATTATATTTTTTTAAATTTTTCCCATTCTATAAAATGTTATATGTACAATATTTATTTAAAATACAATTAAGGTAAATTTTGTAAATAAAATTTAATGTACAATAATCTTTTGGAAAATTTATTCAGCAGTGTATAAAAAAAAAAACAGGGAGAAAATATAAATTGTAAATATTTGATGGAAAATTGCTAAAAGCTATTATTTTAAATATCTTTTGATTTAGATTTAGTAAATAAAATGCGTAGGTAACATATTTAAATTTATAATTTTTTTTTTTATTATATTTTTGTTTTCTTTTTACCTTGGAGCAATAGCCACGATTAGGAGGGGAAGATGTAGGACCTAACTCATATTATAGATTTCCCAAAAATTTTGTCGTAATTTGAGACAGACAATAGGCAACAGAATTTCGGATATCTTAAATGTGTATTCTTATTCATAATTCTTTCTTTAATTGAAAAACTATTACAGAAAGAATTATGAGTAAGGAATACATGAGAAAATTTAATTTTTAACAAAGCTCATGGGTATTAAAAATGCCCGAATGGGTGACATTAATTGAATTCTACAGCTAGCAATAATATTGTTGTTAATTCTTTGTATACTCATTTAAATCGGAATCAATTTCTGAGATCTGGAGAATGACATCGAGGCCTCGGATGATATGTGTCAAATATAAAGTCTCATGTATCACCAATATACATAATAAACTAGACAAACCACCTACGTTCTAAGTTGTAAGCATTGATTGGTTTGATAGTAAAAAAAGGTTTTTCTATTTAAGTTTAATAAATTTTCCTGCGTTAAACCTTCAAATGAAAAGTTTCTAAAGAAGATTTGAAAACTTTCTAAAGATGATTTTGAACAAATCAGTTTTTTAGATAAATTAGATATTTCAATAAACTTACACCTGACAAGCTTAATATTGCCTAATAAGCATTATATCTATATGTTAATCTAGATTATATGAAAATGAAATTTAAATTTTTAGGATTATCCAAGTAATATCTGAACACTGAACCTCAAATGACATACTTAAATCAAAAGTCATATTGAAAAACCCACTATACTCTAGTCTAAATATTTGATTAATAAAAAGGCTCATTCATTCAAATATTTTCTTCTTATACCATCACTCAACAAAACATCAGCCTATCCTTAAATAAAAAAATTAAATCAGTTTCTAAACTAAAACGAATAAATTTTTATTTTATTTCATTTCAATTTTTTTTTTTTTGTAGTTGCCAAAAACTTTAAATGGTAAAACAAAAAAATAGGCAAAAGTTTTAATAAATATTAAATATATAAAAAAAAAATATTTCAGTTTATCCCAAATTTCCCCCATAAAAAACTAAAAAAACTTATTAATGTCAAAGCAAAAGGACTAAAAAAAAAGTAAATAAAATTTCTGAATCTGAAAAAGATCCTTTCTCTCGTAAACCTTCATCTTAATTTAATATTGGTGAAAAATATTTATATATACGAAAAATTATTTTTGGTCTTGTACGAGTTTATTTTTATTTATTATGATTATTAATTTATGATCAGAAGAAAATTATATTTGATAAAACAATTTTTCACGTTTCTTCATCATTTTTTTTTTTTTTTTGTATTTTCTATTTCAAAACGTTAACATAAGAAAAAGTAAAAATAAAAGTAAAATATTATAATATCAAAAGAATTCGGTGTTAATCATATAAAAAAAAGGATGGTAAATTATAAAGTGTATATGTTTCCAATTTATTTAAATGTTTTTTTCATCATTTTTTGTAAAATATTATACGAGATTTTGGACGTGACAAACGACAATATTATTATTATGCATCCATACATGGTGTACGACACGACAAAATGGGAAATAACGAACCACACACACCATTTTTATTTAGTAAAAGAAAAATGACGAATAAATTTTCAGATTTTTTTGATATATTGATTATGATTATTGATTTCAAATTTTTTTTTGTGGGAGGAAAATCGTTAAGGCGATGTAATATATATCTGAGGATTCTACGCAAATGTTTCATTCTTTAAGCTTTTGCTACACAAATTAAAGTTAATAATTTTATATACAATAAATTTTCATAAATTATGGAAATCTGTTTTGTTATTTTTTCCTCTTTAACAACAAAAACTTTACCATAACATAGAAAAGTGTTTCTTCAAATCATGAAACGGAACAAAAATGATGATTTCCCACCAATTAAAAACGAAAAATAAATAAAAATTTATGATTTTGTTAAATTTTATTTCTCTCTTTTCTATACAAAAATTTAAATATATTTTGTATTTCTTTGTTAGTTTTATGTTTTATGTACTTTCTTTCTAATATTATATGTAAAGTTCCTTTATTTTACATCCAGTAATAAAAAAGGAGAAAATTTACTCCTCTTGTATATGCAGAAGAGATAACTTTTAACTATTATTATGTTCTTATATTTTTTTCTACAAAAAAAAAATATTTTTCTTCATTTTCATCTTATTTTTTTTTTTTTGAACTTTTAATATTCCACATAAAATAATAATAATAATTTTCCATTTCATTTGGTATCCTGTCTACTTGTCTATTACGATAAAAGCTTCCATTGTCATAATTTTTTTTTTGTTATCTTAGATATTACATACTTACGAGTACATATATGTAGTAATGTAGTACATATATAGATTTTTCTTTAAAAGGAAGATGTGTTTATGACATTGTTCTACTATTCTACTATATATAAGGAATAAGGATATTATTATTATCATCATTATTATTATGTATAATATATTTTTAATGTTTTATAACAATTGGAATTTCATGTATATAAAGATATTGCGTATATTTATAAGTAGATGACAATCATTATTTTTTGAACAAATTGTAAAAAAAAAAAAAAAACAAACCAATTTCATAAATAATAAAATTATAATAAAACAAAAATCATAAAAATGATTTTAAGATAAAAATTTAATTTATAAGTAATATTTTATTAATTTTCAATTATTTATAATAATAATTGTAAGGCTGTAACACAACCTAGCAGTAAAAAAAGCATCAGCAGCAGCAATAGAGAGTTTGTATGATATGTAACACAACATGGCAATGAGCAGCCAGCGGCTCAATCCTAATCTATAATTTGCTGCTTTCCTGCCAACATGAAATGAGTAATTTTGACAAAGCATACTAAAAAATTATTATTTTAATTACAAATTATTGGTCAGATTGCTGGCGCTGCCAAATGTTTGCTGCTATTTTATGTTTTAATACTTGTTCGGCTGTTGCTGCCACTGCTTCTGCTGATGTTTTTTTTTTTGGTGCTAGGTTGTGTTACAGCCTTATTTGATTTTTTTTGATTTGAGATATGAACTTTTTCTTACTTGATTTACAAATTAATTTAAATTTGAAATATATAAAACATAATTGAATATAAAATATCTGCATAAATTTTCTGTCTCAGAGTCTTTTTATATCCTCTAATTTCTAATACCATAAACAAGAATTATATTTAATTTTTTTTTTTTTTTTGTATATATAAAATTGTTTCAACAAACAAAATCCTTTTTATATACTCGTAGATATATGTAGTAATAACGATATACATATAAATATATATTTAGAAAAAAAGGGCAATAAAATTTTTAGAAGTACCTATACAAAATAATGTTACATCCAATTTCAGTATAACAAATAATATCCAAAAATTCCGCAATACTACTAAATATTTGCACATGAAAATTTCAATCTAAATTTCATATAATAATATAACCAAAAAAAAATAACATAAAATTATATTTAGGTATAGATAGGATATATATATTATTGTAATATCCAAAATGGCATAGAAATGTTTCTTTTGAAATTGTGATGTCACCTTCTAACAGAACAACACAAACAATAAAGAATGTGCAGCAAAACTACCTGAACATAGTAGTTTCAATCATCGGTCGAAGAATTCCAGAATTTACTTAAATTATATATAGACTTAAATCGTTTCAGCAAATAATTTAATCTATATACTCTGCTAAGCATAAGTCTTAAATTTAAATCATAATCTAACGTTAGTATAGTTTTTTTCCTGACTGTGATTATTGTCACTTTAATATCCAAGCTTCGATAGCTGGACTGATTTTTTAAGTATGTATAATACACTCGTATTTAATCTCGCAATCGTCATACTTATAACGTAATAAGTAGGAGGAATTCATCAAATCTGTCTATACCTATTTTGTAAACGTGGTAATCTTCTAGTATGAATAAGAAATTGATATCCGAAAGTTCAACTAAATATTTTAAATTTGTGGAATTCATTTTTAGATATTTTTTAAAGAATTTCATTAAATTTTTCCTACATTAAATAAAATTCTTGTATATAGTCTCCTTATTAGATTTCCTCCATTTCAAATGAACATTTTAATATTGTAAATATATTTTTTTTCAGTTTGCCAGTATATGAAATTGGCAATTCGTAGACGACATCTGATTGACTACAAGAGATTAAATATCAAAATTGACTATGAATAAGGTAAGTACAATAGTAAATCTTATTAGATTGCTCTGGAGATAAAGTAGCTATAATGTGGCTTAGAAAACCTTAATCTAAATTTAATATAAAGAATTTCAAAAACATAAATACTAACCTTCGGGCGGACAATATTTACAAATTCCTTAAGTTCATTCTATATAAATATCCTTTCTAAGATGACTTTTATTACAAATTTAAATATATACATTTCTTGTGTCTTAAATTCGAAATTTTCGAAAAACCAGACAGATAGTTAGAAAAATGTAAATTTTTTTTTCAAAAACATCCCCTATTTTATTTATATTCTAAAATCTAAACTACAGAAAGCCACCTATACCTAATTTCAATAACTCCGTCTCCTCTAAAACATTATATTAGCTCCTTCACATTTATTGACACAAAAAAAAACATACCTATACATATAATATCTCTAACTATTTAAATATTTTCTCATTTTCCAGTTTTTTGTTAGTTTGTTGTCAAAAAAAAAAAAGGGGTGAAAGTGTTGTATAAGTTTTTTGACAAAAAAAAAATTATTTTGATTGTATACTTTAAAAGTATATATACTACATGTAGTATTATTCCACATTGCAGGTACTACTAAATTTCTACTATGTGCTGTTCAATTTGTAAGAATTTTCATATACCACAATAACAAAGCAACATTTTTAAAGGGAAATTCAATAGAAAATCATTTTATATACATACATTATATACTTTTATGTTTTATGTAAATTGAAAAATATATAGGTACCTCTATTGTACCTACTTTTACATATAGAATAGAAGACTATAGATTTTTCATTGGTTTTCATTTTTGTTTTTTTTTAACCATAAATTTTATAGATTTTATTGATTTTACAATTGCTTTGTTGATTTTAAATGAATTTAAAAGATATTCTATCTATATATTACTTAAGTATATCTCTACTAGGTATACCTACTGTTACATAGAGACTATATATAGTATATATATAGATTTTAAATAAAATTTGTATCTATTTTTATGATCTTAAATAAATTTTTTGTGTGTTGTTATATTATTATGTTTGTTGCCTAAAGTTATTTAACTTTATTTTGGAAAGTTAACCGAAAGAGCAAAATAAACAAACCACATAAAATTTCAATTCACCAGAGAGACAAAGAGCTTTGTGTACGTTTTTTTTTTTTTATTATTTTCATTTTTCAATTTTTCATCAACAATTTTCCCAAATTTTATATGTAAAAGAAATTTAAGTTTTTTTTTGTTTTCTTACAATAAGAAAATCTAGAAAGAAAAAAAAAATTAAAGAAAATTTAAAATTTATTTATATAAAATTTTGTGTAAAGAAATTATAATATACGACAAGTAGTATACGTCCAGTAAATTGTACGTGATTTGAATTAGACTCCTTAAAATAAATAATACTCTTAAAAAAAAAATGAATTAAATTATTTATAATTTAGCTTCTTCTTTTTTTCTTATTCTTTTTGGTCTTAAAATCTTGATATCCTTTTTTGCCTTTCTATATAGTTTTTTTTTTTTATTTTTTGGTTGTTTTGTTTGAGAAGAAAAGAAAAATAAAATAATGATGATTAAAAGATATAGGAAAAAAAAATATATACTTTCTACGATTTAATAATAGACAAACACAAACGACACAACAAAAAGGATATTCGCAACAACAACAACAAAAAAAAGAAAGAAAGAATATTACAAGGACAAATTACTTTATGTTGATTTAATAAAACCGCACATATATAATTACAATTAATTTAAAAACCATACATATAATACGTGTGTATGTAAGAAAAGGGTGTAGAAACGCTTTGAATACGTAAATAACTTTTAAAATTTATAATTTTGAAAATTGAAGACTATATAGCTGCGAGCTATAGTCAAATTTATGACAAATATTTATGAAAATGTCAAAATAAATAATAAAAAAAATTACCAAATATGATGTCAAGGAGTATTGAACTTTCAAGGATATTTAACTATATAGTGTGTTTCTTCAATTGAATTTAAGTTATTTTAATGAGGGTATAAATGTATAGATAGAAAAATAAAGGAGATATCTGAGTGCAAATTATATTCCGATGAGGAAGGCACTTCAAATGGCACAGAACGAAATAAGCCTATTCAATTTCATCAAACAGAAATATTAATTGGGGAACAGGAAGATCTACTAATATAATGATTTATATATTAGCAAAGCTAAATAGACTAGTGGAAATTCTCTAAAATAGGAAAAATAATGTGAAATTATTATTTTTACAAAATTAAAATTATAATTTTTGTCCTTAAGTAAAATTAATTACAAAGCAAATTTTAATTGAATCTTTTTGAAAATGGTCTTAAAAAAGAGTTAAATAATTTATAGAAAATCTTAAAATTTCGCTAAAGGCTTATGACTATTACATCCTAACAGAAAATACTGAATAACATTAACAACTTCTCAGGAAATGAAGATTAAGATACTGGGGGAATTAGATGTTAACACAATTTTTACTGCATATCTTAAAAAGTGGGCCATTATGTGAGCCTCAAGGCCAGCTACTAATCATTAAAAAGAAATATAAAATATTAACAATCAAATTCTTCCATCATTTTGGTTCCATCCTCGTCCTCCTATTAGTTGAATTACACATTTAACATTTAAAATAATTTTTTTTGTTAAAAATGAAATTTGTTTTTGATTTAAATTAAGATAAAGTCGGAGGGGAATGGAAAGTATATTATAATATCTAAAGAAAATTCATAAATATTTTATAGGAAAATTTTTATATTTCTTCATTTGAAATAAATGGAAAAAATTATTATTAAATATTTAAAAAATAAAAAATAATTCTTGTTGTTTAAGTATTTAAAGGAAAATGTCATTTTCGTAAATTGGATTTTAGTACCAATAGAAATTTCGGTTTTTTATGTGGGAGATTATTCTTTTTTCCTTCTGTTATCGTTTCCCAAAACCAAATAAGAAAAGAAAAAACGCTTTTTCTCATTGTTTGTCATTATCTGTGATTTTCTTTTTGACGACTTCTTTTTTTTTTTGTATACTATAAAAATTGCTTCCGTCACCAAAATATTTCTTTTTGGTATATAAAAAATTATTTCTTATCAAAAAATTGTATTAAATTTTTAACGCGTTATTTTTTTTTTTGTTACCACCACATAAATCCCCCCCCAATTCCATACCTCATCAATATACAAAATAAGCATAAAATAGAAATTATGAAAATTAATCAGGATACTAACTAAATTTAGGATTTTTTAAGAAGTTTTATATAGCTCAACATAAAATTTCATATACATATACATATATATACAACACAACTTGTGAATTTTATTATTCTTTAGAATTAAAAGCTTAAATTCTAATAAGAGACTTAATAAATTTTTGGTTTATGGTAAATTCATTGTAGAAAATTCGGTGTAATTCATTTTAGGGAAAATTGATTGGAATAAAATTTCCGTTTCATCTTCGTAAATTGGAAATATCCTTCAATAGAAAAAGAAAATTTAATATAAGTAATTGCACATTATCTGAAAAAGCATATACATAAAAATCGAGTTTTGAAGGTTTTCGTATGAAAAAATTAAGTTTTGATACTGATTGGAAATTAAGTTTTTAGACTTTTCATTGATTTGATGATTTGTTTCCCTGAAAATCGTAATTTGTAATTCAAATAATGCTTCATTTATTTCAATAATTTCAAATTTAACCTAATCTTAAAGTTCGAGTATTTTATTTTATTTTAAATTTTAGACTATTAGCAAAGTTTTTCTATTAAATTATAAATAAGGAACTTTTAACTTAGTTCTATTTATCTAATTAATTAATTAATTTCACAGCATTTTCTCTCTTTTCGACATAAAGTATTTCACTTGCCATTGGGGCATGTAACCAATATGGAAATTTGACAACGATGAATTTTCCCTCCTATATGAATTTACTTATGATGAATTTTCCGGACACAATAAATTTTTTTTTACGTTCTAATTCAAGTTTTTTTTTATTTTTTTGGTAATCCAAAATTTAAGTACAAATATTTTTACATTTAAAGAAATTTTTTTCCTCTACATTTTCAGTTAATATGAAAATTCCGATTTATAGTATAATAATAATAATAATAATAATTTTTTTACGTTTTTTTATAATACCAAAGTGAAAATAGAAAATGTATATAAATATTTGATTGAAATCTAAGAGAAAAATATGAATAAACATTTTTTTTTTTTAGATTTAAAAAGGGAAAATCTTAACAAAAGGAAAAATAATTTATGTGATATGCACTTGAAAAGATTTTCAATTTCCCCGATATAATAGTGAAAAAAAAAACGAGAAGAGAAGAAAGAAAAACATATTTAATCAATCTAGTTTATATTTATTTACTTTTTTTTTTTCATTTTCTTTGTGTTGCGAATGGTGTAAAAAATGTAAAAAATGTAAAAAAATAAATTTTTTTTTTCAATCCTAGAAAGGACTAGGAATTAACTAAAGTAGATCATATATACTTAATTTTAAATTTTAAGTGCTTGTAAATATCAAAGTGAAAATAGTATCGATTAGTTGTCAAAAAAAAAAAGAAGGAAATGGTTGATATTTTTCATAAATCTGTCAGGTAGCAAAAACCTTTTTCGAAGAATGTGAATTTTTGGCTATTTTTAGTCTAGGATCAATCACAATTTTATGGGCAAAGCAAGTTGCGTTAAATTTAAATTTATTTATAAATTATAGCTGTAAGAACGGGAAAAGTTTAACTTGAAAAGTACTTAAGCAAATACTCAAAGTCATGATGGAAAATGCTAGTAACTGACAAAATTTAGTTAAGCAGTAAACTCAGTCCATTTTGAAGGATGATAGTATATAATGGTAGTCTACATTAAATTCACGGTATTGTAGAGATTGTATATTGCATTTATTGGATCCAGTACATTATTAAATCATCAAATTTCCAGCAAAATTAACTACACTTCAGTCTAAAGAAAGACAGTCAAAACGATAAATCAGTTAAAAAAATTTCAAAAATTGATCCAATTTATAAAAAACGGTTAAGAACCACTGATTGATATTAATTAAAACTAACTAAATCAAACTCTAGGGTAGTCAATTAACTAAATAAAATTTGTTTGTAGTTTTATGTTAACTAATCCTTCAATCAAATTTAAATAACAAATAAAACAAATGAAAATTTCAAAGTAAAATTTCAAATTTATTAGTCATTTTTGTTAGATACATATACGATACGAATACGACTATAAAGTCTATAAAAGAAAATTTAATTAAATGCTATATTTAAAACTCGTTTTCCTCTTCTTGTCATCATTGATTTGTAAAATTTCCTTCTTGTTCCCTTTTTTATTATTAATTTTTTGTTACTCCTGTCATCATTTCCTTTTGAAATTTCCTTGTCAAGATTAACATCAAGACAAGAATAATTACAGAGATATATTTTCTAAAATTATTATACACGTTTTCGCCTCTCCTCTCCCACTTCAGTCAGAGATTTTTGTTTGTCATATTTAAGCTAAAATTAAGTACGTTAACATAATTTTTTTTTTTAATCAAAACGATGTTTAGTTTTAATAAGTACTTAATGCATTTTTATATTAAAAACGTACATAAAGTATACAGAAAAACGTATATTATGTAGTACATATAAGTAGTAAAATCTCTATGACAAATTATCCTTTCTTTTAAAAAAACACAAAAAGCATCATTTAATTTAAGCTTTTTTCGTCTCTGTTTGCTCAAGGAACACATAAAGTCCTCTTAAATTTTTAAAACAAACTACAAAACACAAAAAAATGAGTCCAGTCCTATTCAATTATTAAACACAACAATAACAGCAAAAGTAAAGAATATATTTTAAGGACCTTTTTCGTTTTTTTTTTTTGCCTGTAAAACTTCATCAATGATGTAAAACTAAAATGCTCTCTTCAGTTGCTTGCTATAAGATTAACCAAACAGCAAAACAAATATACTTGAAATAACAAAATAACTAACTTTTTATTGTCTTTCGTTTTTAATCTTTTTTTTTTTTTTTGTTATATCGATTGTTCCTTGTAACAAGGACGAGAAATCAGAATATAAGAAGACAGAAAATGAAAAAAATGTGTGAAATTCTCACTCAAACGCGAAGAAATTTTAAATTTTTTTTTGTTGGCCCACAAGGATTTGGAGATCAATTAAATATTAATGAGATGAATTGATAAACATTTGTCTTCGAAATAAAATTGAAACTATACTACATGGTGGTATTATACTATATTAGTTTTAGCTATATTTATACAAAGTATACATATGAGATAAAAGATTGGAGAATAGATTTTAAAGGATAATAAATCCTTTAAGTATAAAACATAATGGAAAATAGTTTAGAGGAGATTAGAAAATGCAATTTTAATGATAACATTATCTGTTGCATTAATGTTTTTTGGGGGGATATATTAGATTCATTTTTGTACAGGATGTTTTAAGCATTTTTGATTTTATTTTTGATTGTGGAATATAGTGAAAGTTGTAAATTGCTAATTACTTAAATTTATGTACAATTATGTGGAAATTGTATTTCCGTTCAGTTCAGTTGCTTGAACATTGTAGCGACTATATGAATTACCAAATATTTAGAGAGTAACCGCAGTAGGAGTAGTGTAATATGTCTTCATTTCATTCCTTATCGTGGTAGTTTAATCAGCGAGATAGCAACAACCAACAAGTCGGCATTAGGAATATTGGTTAAGCTAATTTTATCGATTTGTTACTCACGTTAGGCAAATTTCTAGAAAAACGAATGAAAATTTAAATTCAGATTTGAATTGCTTTGTCTTTTTTGTATAATGTCCCTATATGCAATTTCCATTTTAAATCACATTTGGAAAATTAATGTAAAAAAAATCATTGTTGAATTTAAACAAAAATTAAATTTATTTTCTATGTACTTTAATTTATAATTTGAGCAATTTACTTACTCAATCAAAGTCTTAGATAAAATTCTGCAACATTTTTATATTAAAATGGTTGATGGGTTTCAATGGAATTTGTTTTTTATTTAGGAGAGCCAAAATAAATGCAAATTTATCATCAATTACTTCAGATTTTCACAATTCACGGAAATTTTTAAATTATTTTCAGTTAAGTTTATGGACTTATATACCATTGCCAAAAACCATATTAACCGCACTTAAATATGTTCTGAAAAAAATTGGGGATTATAAAGGAAATATTTGATTCATTTTGTCCCCATACTATATCATAAATCATAAAATATCCCACAGTTGTAATAACCCTGTAAACACTTAAAACAATAAAATTATATTCATAATTATATATTAAATCAAATATTGTACATTTATTAACTATATACAAAATTCATTTTACATTATTATAATATACAAAAAAAAAAATCTCGTAAATCATATTTATGATCATTTTGTTGCTAAAATTTTGTGTAATGAATATTATTATGCTAGAGAGAATTTACAACATAAATGCAGAAAAAAAATGAATAATATTTTAATAAACATTATGCAGAAATTGTTGATTATGTTTTAAATATAATAAATATTAGATATGAAATTTAAAATTAATTATATAATTTATAGTGTTAAATGTCCATTTCATTAAAATATCAAATCTAATTATAATACGCAACAAAAAAAAAAGGACATAGATAACATAAAAGGTGTAAATAGATATAAATATAAATTAATTATATAATTTATAGTGTTAAATGTCCATTTCATTAAAATATCAAATCTAATTATAATACGCAACAAAAAAAAAAGGACATAGATAACATAAAAGGTGTAAATAGATATAAATTATTATTATATTACATACTTTTGAAAATTTGCCTATACATACACGGATATTTAAATTATATATTGTATGTTAGAGATGGGGTATGAGCATTTATTATATCACCATTTCCCAAATGACCAAAACTATATAATAATAATAATTATTATCGGTTATTTGATATTGTTTTGAAAAATTTAATGAATTTTAATAATTTAAATAAATAAATTTAATATGAATTTAAATTATTATTATTTTATTTAGTATTTTGTTATTATTATCACGTTTTATTTCTATTTAGTGTGAAACAGAAATCAATTTTTTTTCTTTGGGTTTTCTTTTTAGCTATAAAAATAATTTTTAAATATTTTTCTGTCGGTTTGTTTGTATACTCGATCCTTGATGGAAATGGAAATTATTTCAAATTTTTACATAGAATTTTCTTTGAAAACACTGAATTTTTTGATACGACTATAAATTTGAAACACCATTGGAACTGCAGACGTAGATAATAGAAATTTAAAGGTCTACTGAAGATGGAGCTGTCCAACAAACAAATTTATTTATACTTTAATTATAGTTAATGTTCGCAAAGTATGACAATTCGTTGGGAAGGATAATATTATTATATGACTATATGAGTATAATAAAATTTGAAATTTAAATAATTCAAGTTTCTTCCACTAGAGGTGCTGCTATATAGAAAAATTTCATAATTATTTATAGTATTTATATATTTTGTTAGTATGTCGTCGAGTGAGAAACGAAATGTTCTACAAACTACTGAATCTTCGAAAGTATTGATACAGAGGGTAACTGGAAAATGTAATGATCTATTCATCTATTGTACAGTTTTCACTGTAGAAAATACTCCACATTCGATTTTTTACCAATAATCCAAACATTTCGCTTGCCATACCCCATACCCAGAATATTTATAACAAAAATTAATTTTCTTTACACAAATATTCGTAGAAACAAAATGAAAAAGCCCATAATGAATCTAAACTTACTGTAAGACTAATTCAACTGCGCGATTTTTTTTTATTAAAGTTATAGAAAGGATAATTGGTTAAATTGAGAAAAAAGGGGTTGATATTTTACATACATATATATATATATTCTAATTCTATAGTTAATTTACATTGCATGTCGTTTTATATTACATTCTAAAATAAATATCGCGAATAATATTCCATTAACTTTTATCATATAACATAAAATATACATAAAAAAAAATTATATATATTTAAAAAAAAAAAAAAACTGGTAACACAAAATGAAAAAAAAAAGGACACGCACGCAAAACGGCACGCACAACTGTGATTAAAATGTTAAAAAGTGATTTCTTTTTAAATGACTCGCCCAAAAAACGAAAAAAAATGTTATGAAAAACTTTCGTGGTGGAAAAATGATTATTACAACGAAAATCTGGTTCTGTGTTAATGTCGTCTTTTCTCTTTTAACTAAATTTTAGCTTTTTAATAAATAAATAAATAAAAAAAACAGAAAATAATTTTTTTCAATTTTTTTTTTTTCGCTTTTCCTTTATTTTCATTTTGCATTTTTTTTTTGACGGAAGTTATATTTGACCTTAAATTTAAGGATAATGAGGGTTTTTTGATGTTGCTGCTATTGTTTATTTTAGTGAAAAATCTTATAGTAGATTACAAAACACTCTGTAAATATCTAACTGGGAAAAGCTTTGCTTGGATGGACAAGAGGAGAGGATGTGACGTATTGTTGGGAGGTTAGAATTTTTATTCCAACAGTTTTTCATTATTTACATTTAAAAAAAAGAAAAGAGGTCAACATTTATTATTAAGCTTAACAAATTTTTGTGGTTTTCTTTTGTATTTATATAGTTTAAGTTTATTATGGGCTTTAGAAAGTGTCTAATAGTTTTTTTTTATATATAGTTTTTCACATTTTCTGTGGTGTAGTGTAGAGGAAGAGAAAAATATAAACATTATAGTTGAAGATTATAGAATTAAAGTAGGTATAGAACCTTTTACGTATATTTAACGTGTATAATAACATTAAATTTTCTAGTCTCAAATTTTTGGTTTAGGTAAAAGAAGTATTTAATATTAAATTACAAAATAAATGTAAATAGGAAGACAAAGTAAAAATTAAAGTGCCATTAATGGAAAAATTATAAGAAAATATTATAAATTATATAATTTTTTGACTATATTTAGGCGTATTATATATTTTGTTCTTCATACAATTTAATAACTTTAATTATTTTATAATGTAATGAAAATTTAGTTATATGAATTAATAATATTTAGTAAGAAACAACAATATATATATATATATATATATATAGTTTCGAATATATTATATAATAAAATATAAATTACACCTGGAAATAAATTTAGAATATTATTATATTTAATCTTGATTAATATAATTTGATTAATTAGTAACAAAATATGATTTTTTTTTATGGAATGAATTTGGTGATGGTGTAATAATTGGGTGGCATTGCAATTTAGGTCTGAGTTGGACAGTTTTAATGTCTCACTAAATTTTATTCAATGCTGAATGAAAAATAATTAGTGTTACAAAAGTGGAGCGAAATTTCTGAAACATCAAAAAGGGACCGAAAATGCAGAAGAATACTATGAAAATAAATTAGATTTAGGCCCAAATAGGCTTGTTGTGGAAAAGAGTTCATAAACTCAAACTTATACTTGAATTTCAATTGTACAAAGTTTAATTTTTTCCCATACATTTTGTATGCGAAAATGAAAAAGGGTAGATTTTGATATAGGGGTTGGATTGGCAAACGAATTTTCTTGGTATGCCAATCGCGAGTGATGTAGTGCACCGTATACGTATAGATAGATGGTAATGAGTATAGCCATACTCAACTCACACTTACTTTTATCATATGTGCATTTTGGGTAGAGGAAGCAATTAAATTTTTGCTATTGAATTTAAATTTTGGCTATTGAGTTATTAAATTATTTCACGATTAAATTTTGGCTATTATCTCTTTTTTATAGTTTGCAATATAACAAAAGATCTTCGTAGTCCACTATTTTACGACGAGCTTGTAAATCTACTTAAAATTTCGCTGGCAAGCTGTTCTTAATTTGTAAATTTAATATTTTCAATAAAATTATAAAATATATTTTCGAAACGCCTAAAAATTTTTTTGAAATAAATTTTAAAGTATGTAAATTAATTTAAAATATTTTTAGACATATTTTTAGGCGTTGAAACTATATTTTATAATTGTGTTTGAAAATATTAAATTTTCAAATTAAATAATAGAAATAATACTACAATAAATTAAAATTTAACTAACTAAAAATCTATATTTAATTAAATACGAAAATTTTCCAAGTATATATTTACTCTATTATACCATCAAAAAAGATAATTTAAAATACATTTTATTCTTTTTCATATTATATTTAATTTAAAATTCCCAATTACAAATATTGAGGGAAAAAATGACAATTTTTTGTTAATGTTGTGTAAACATAAATGCAAAATAAATTAGTTTCCCTTTTTTTTATATATATAAATGTATATAAAATTTTATAATCAAATTCATTAACTGTTTTAATGTTATTTTTTGTAACCCGCACAAAAATAACTAAATATAAACACAGAATAAAAAAATATATCCCTTTTACACATTGTATGTACATAAATCCTTTAAATATTCATCTAGTTTTGTACGTGTTTTTAAAACATTTGTGTTTTTTTTTTGTGAAATAAAAAAAACAACAAGATTATTCATTATTTAAAATTCTAGTAAATATGTTTGTTAATTTACCCAAAATCGAAAATTTTAATATAATATGATTTCAGTTTCATATATGCGTGTATATTGTTAACATTAAATTTACCGTCAAATGGGGATTAAACATTTTGATCATTAAATGAAATTATGGTAAACAAAAATTATGATAATATATTGACTTGCTCTGATTGAAAAACGAAATGAATAATTAACTATTACTGGATGATTACAATCTCAAAATTTTCATTTAATAAAAACTATTTCTTAATTATTGGTATTACAGTTTGGGGTGAGCTTTAGCTTCCCTTACAATTGTCCTCCATTACCTTTAATATTGTTTTGGTAAAATTAGGAGGGGGAAATATTTGCGGAAACTTTCAAATCCTTCAATTAATTATTTGTTGTTTTACTTAAAATTAAAATTTTTGATGTTGTGGAATTTTCTTAAATTTTCTAAATATATATTTACATATGAAAGTTTAAGCACATGTTAAGTAATTAATTGCTTATAGCAATAAGTCATTTACACTTAACAGAAATGTTATCACTGTAGAATTATAACATTTCTGTTAAGTGTAGTAACTGAAGAAATTTGATAAAATAAGAAATCAAAATTTCTAAGCTACCCAATTCAACTGTTTTAAAATATATAATAAATTCTGTTACAAATAAAAGGGATACAACATATATATTACATATCCTACTATTCACATTTGTATTATATAATTACTTTAATCTCTACATTGATTACATTTCGACTGCGGAAATTTCCATTATTATTCCATCTATATATCTATTTAAAAACCTTTCCCCCCTATTATAATATGTATAAACATATTGTGGTGGTGCTACTATATACCATTCCTCCCTCCATTATAAATATACCAAAAAAGTATAATAATGAATCTTGAATTTTATATTAGTTAGTTAGTAAAATGCGGTATTTTTGGTAAGCTTTTATCTGCAGTCATTTACAGGTTTTAAAGTTTTTCCCAAAAAAAAAATTAAACAGAAACCAAAAAATACCAAAAGAAAAACTTGGTGAATAATTTATAAATATAATGTTTTAAAAAATGTGTAATTACTGTCAGAATAAATCTGAAAATTTACACGAAAACAGAATCATTCGTCAATTCAGATTAACAACACAATATTTATTTATATGCGGTATTAATTTTTAAGGGGTGTAAAATAAAAAACAAAAACACAAAAAAAATTAGCTTTTCCTCCCCAATTTAATTTAATGCTAATATATTCCTATTCAACGAAAAAAAAAAAACCAGAATGGAAAGTATAAAAAAAAAAAGAAAAGAGAAAAGAAATTAAACTTTAAAAAAAGTTCTATAAAAGTCACAAGAATTATAGAAAAATGTGAAAATGAAAATGAAAACGTATTTTGATTTTCTATTTTTAAAATAATCTTGAAACGAAAAATGAAGAAAAGCATATAGGCGACATTACAGCCAGTGCCAACTATGCAACAGGACGAATACAAGAAAAAAAAACAATGTCGTACTCGTACAGCTAAACTACTTGGCAGTAGTTTCACAGTCATGGGCCTTTTTCTTTATTACTATACTACTATGCAAATTTGATTTCTTCTCATTGCTACTTATATGATTTAAGATTAAGATATGATAATTTAAGATATTTTGGTTTTCAGCGCCTCTAGTGGCTGAAATTTGAATAATGTTATGTATAATCGTAATTGCCTTTCGAACGAGTTGCCACACTTAATTTTTCATGGACATATTTACTATATGAAATTACAATTTTATTTAAAAAAAACATGTTTTGGCAAAATTAGAATAGCGCCGTCTACCGGAAGTATTTTAAATTTCTATTAATTACAATTTTATCCTCGATAATTCAAGCTTTCCATCCGTGGATGATTATAAATTTATGTGTAAATTAACTAATTTTATTTTTTAATCAAACGGACGGGCAGGGCAGACTGACATAAATTAATGCGTTTAATTTAATGCATAAAGGATTTTTTTTTTTTTTGAGAAAAATGTCCTTAAAGAAAATAAGTTTCATTTTAATTCATTACGAATACGAACAATATACACACACACATCTATATACGTTAATATGGAAAAAGTTATAATTTTATTTCAAAGTTTAATTTTGTTTTATATATTTATATTACGTATATGTTACGTATATAGTACGGAGGAGTATATTTTACGTATTTAATTTCAATGTCGTCGTCTACCATGTAAAATTTAATGTGACTGTAGGGTTGCGCTATTTCAACCAACAACAAAAACAAAAAAAAAGGGTTTGTTAAACTTATGGGAATTTTTTTGGAAAGGGACGAATTCGATAAAGGATGAAAAAAAATTATAAGTAGGTATTAAAGAAGGGATTCTTTTTTTCATTCTGTTATTATTATTTTTTCTGCTTGTTGCCATAATCTAAGAAGAAAAAAAAAAGGATTCTCAAAACAAAACAAAAAAGGGATAAGAATAAAATTTTAAGATTTAAAAATTGTGTGTAAAGAGCGGAGAAGCGGAGTTTACAAAAAAAAACATTAGGAAAATATTTGTTAAAAAAGGAAACAGCAGAAAAAGAAAAACTGTTTATAATGAATTTAAAATATTAAAGGGTGAAAGAATATTCCCATTTCTAGAAATATTTAATGTCTGAATATTTTAAGGATATTTGGGAAATTTTACAAATAAATTTAAAAAAAAAAAAAAAATTTTCCATTTGTTGTATTTTCTTAGTTATTATACACTTGAGATAGATTTCATTTCCGTAGATTTTCATTTTTTTTTTTTTAGTTGAAAATTTTTGCAAAATAGAATTTTATCAGGACAAAAAAAAATATAGGAATCAGGAATTTATGATGTAATGTAATATTATTATCTATATAGGTCCTTTTTTTTCCTCCTTCTGTGTAAAATATATTCTTACTAATATTGGATATGATATATATATACGTATTAGACTGGAAATTACCCTTAATCGAATTATATTTTTGTTTTGAAACCTAAAAATAAAAAAATTAAGGATTTTTCTTTTCTTATTTATATTTATTTTTTTTTGTGTGTGTGAGAAAAACCAATAAAATTTTAAGCCTTAGACACGTTTGTGTTTTGTTTTTTTGGAAATTGTATAAAAAAAGGATTCTTTTTTTTTTTTTTTGGAAAAATGTTAAATAAAAAGCGTAATATTTTTTTTTTATATATTTCAAAATTTTTAGGACAAAAGGTTTTTTTGAAAATAAATATTTAATGTTTATATAAAAAATTTGTTTTAAATGCGTTTGAAATACGAGTATATATGACGAGATTGACTAAATAAAGTTAAAATATTTATCATATATCCTAAAAAAAGGACTTTGACCAAAAAAATATAAAATTATATCTGGTATACTTTGTTTTGGTATACTAAACATGGTGTGCATAACAATTTTCCAGAATTTGTATATATGGATTTTTTATTTATATTTTAAAAATTGAGTAAATTTGAGGATCTATAGAGTGGGCCTGCCTAATTGTAGATTTTTTTGCTATAACTTGGTCAAATTAAAAGATTTTTCAATTCTGTTTGCATATAATTTTGTTATTAATAAAATTCCCCGTCGATAGACACCAAATTCACTTAGAATATCCAAATCAATTCCAAATATCTTTAAATTTGCCCAATTTATAGCAAAAAAACTTGAAAAAAAAGTCTGCAATTATGGAGCCACCTTCTGAGTGCGTCAATATACTATAATACAATAAAAAACTATATAGACTCTGAAAATAGAGATTTCAATCTTTAATTTCGTATATGGTACATAAATATCGGACAAAGATTTCTATATTTTTAACCAACATGAAAAACGAGTCCTTGCGAAAATAAAATCAAAATTTATTCTAGGTTTTTTTTGCTATAACTTTTGACTTGGGCAAATTAAAAGATTTAAATTTTTAAATTTTCCAAATTTTTATTTTTTATAAAATTTTGTGACAAGAAAATCTTTAAATTTTGATATTTTATCAAAAAATAATTCAGTTAAAAACAAAATAAAAAAATCGTTGAATATAGAAAAAAAAAACAAAATGAAAAACCCATATAACAACACGAAAAGTAAATTGATATCCTTACCATAAATCTGACATAATAATTCCTGTTTTTCCTTTGCAATGATTTGTTGTAATGTTACCCTACATAAATACAGTAAAAAAAAAATATCAATGTTCCTTTACAAATGTCAGAAATTTTACTTTAACAAATAACCATTATTTAATCTCAATTTCACCTTTGACACTGGCTGCCTGAAATCTTTCTACAAATCCGAAATCCCTTTATAACCTCAAAATATAATAATAATAATAATAAAAAAAAGAAAGAACCATAACCCAAAAAAAAACCAAACCAAATAAATTTAACACTTAAAATTTAATGTGGACAAAATTGTAAACTGAAAAAACGACGAAACATTATTTTTTTTTTTTTTTGTATCCTGTGTAGGTGCCAACGTATTTATTTTTTGTTGCGCCACAGAAAATTATTGTAACAGAGTAAAAGAAAAGAATTGAAAATTCATATTAAAAAAAGAAAAGAAAAATGAATTTTCCAATGTTTCAAAAAAAAAAAAAAAAATTTTTGAAATAAAAAAATAAATTTATGCTGGCGGGCACAAGATTTAATCTCTTTATGGAGTAACAAAAAATATCCATTAATGTACGAAAGGATCAACAAAAGAACGTAAATTAATATACAAAAAAAAAAAAAAAAAATTTTATATGTTTTAAATAAACACAAAAATAAAATTATATAAACTTGATGAAAATCATTTTCCAAAAATTTTCCAACTCCGTAAAACTATAGTAGAAGTAATTTTCTGAAAATGTTCATCTATAATTTTCAGTTTTTTTGTTGTTGTTATTATTTTGTTTTAAGTTTCCTTGAAATTTTCAAACGTTAATCGTAAGAATATTTATTTATATTGGAGGGGGAATATTGGAGTGGTCCTGTGGTGGTGGATGCAGTTGGAAATTAATATTATTTAATTAAGAAATATTCTTGGTATACAACAACAAAAAAGGTAAAATTGAAAATATCTGACATTTTTGGAGGAAACTCTATTGACAAGGATTTCTTTTTTTTTTTTTCAAAACAACATTTGGAAATTTTAAGAATAAAGCAAAAATTCCTAAAATTCTTATATATTTGTTTGTTAATTGTGAATTAGATTAGATCATCAACGTGGCTAGTTCATTATTTGGCCAATTTTGAAGTACAAAATAAGTAGCTCCTTTTACCTTTGACTGAATTTTTAGGTTCTCCAAAAACTTAATAAAAAAAAATAGTTATAATTAAATTTGCGCTAAATTTACGCGAAACTTATTCCTTTATCAACAAAAACTGAATATTATCCTCAGTATTTCTCCTAAATCTTCTTCTGATAAGACTATGCATACACATAGAGTAAATTTCAATAATTTTTTAACAAATTTACACGAACAAAATATTACAGTCTCAGTCTCTATAAAATTATCTCGTTTCCCATCATATCCTTTTCCTGTAAAATTCAAACAATTTAAAATATTTATAATAAATTTTTAAATAGACAAAAAAAAAGGATTGTCAAATATTTGTGCCAACAAATTCCCGGAAATCTCAAATTAATTTAAATAAGAATATCCTTCAATATCCACATCTACCCTACACATACTATGAAAATCTAATAAAAAAAAAATATGATAGATTGTTCACAAGTTTTTAAGCTTACAATATGGGATTAATAAGGTTTGCATATTATATCCGGAAAGGATTCATTTGTTTGGGTATGTGTGTGCTTGAAAGTTTGAAAGTTATTGATGACCATACAAAAGAAATTTGATATATTCTAATATCAAAAATGAAATGAGGGAAAAAAAAATGAAAGAAAATGGATAAAATATTTTTAACTGAATACAAAAAAAAAAAATATGGATCGGTCTTCTTCACCATTTTTAATGGAATACAAAAAAAAATTCTATTATCAAATGTCAAAAATACTTTTTATCAATTTTATGTGTGATATTTTAATATCTAAAAAAAAAAAAAGGATTTACAATTTAAAAGTTTGCAAAGGATATATGAGAAGTTGTGAATGAAGGTTTTTTTGTTTTTAAACATTTTGGATTAAAGTTAATTTTTATTTTCATTATTTTTTTTTTTTTGTAAAGTACATAATCCTTTAGGGCTAAAATATTATAGGTCCTTGTTAATATATATATTTTCATATTGTGTTTGTGTAAATTTTAACAAACCAAAAAACTTTATTAAGTTGTTTTAAAAAGTTCACACATCCTCCATGACTGGAAAAATGACAAAATAATAAAACCTAGTGGCAATTTCAATTTAAAAACGGATTATTGGACATGTGTGATGGGGTTTAACCTTCCTGGGGATATAATTTCTATATATATATGTAGTTTATGTTACCTCAACAACAACAACAACAACAACAAAGTAGGAAAAGAAAAATTGAGAAGAAAAGTTTTTACATTCCGTGGCATAGAAGCAAAAAAAATAGTTTATATATACACAAGAGTAATAATAATAATATCTGGTGGTTCTTTTAGTTCGTATGAACATTTAAAGGCATAAAAATTAATATTATACCATAATCTAAATAATGTTTAGATAACATTGTTTTAAATTTTCAGTGGTTATTTACGTTAGTAGTACGGGTAGTACCTATATTTGTATAGTAAAAACACTAGAAAACCTATAAGTAAAAATGAAGAAATTTAATGAGACTTTTATTAGTTTTGTTGGGGCTGGTGGATGGAAATTTCTTCTTTTCGGTTTTATAATACTTTTATTTAAGTTATTTCAGTTAACATTAAAACCGTGTAAAACAAATTCTTTCTAATTGGTCTTTGTATGTAAACGCTCTACCATATTAGAAAATTTTAATTTGTTCAGAAAACTTTGGAAAAAAAACTATGTTGTAACATAATTTATAAAAAAAAATTTATAGCCTCTATAATTAAAATATTCTTAGAAGTTTTTCCTATTCTCTTTCTACTTATTTCTCCTTCTTCTTCTTCTTCTATTACTTTTTTATTTGTTTTTTTTTCTTTTCTAGGATTAAAAGCACGAACTTTAGACTACGCCATAATTTTTATATTTTCTAATCGAAAAGTGCTTTAATTCATTTCTTTGTCCATTTTTCTTCTGCCTTCCGCCTCTTCTTATACTTCTTAGAAGTATTTTAAATCAAAAATTTTTTTTTGTTAACTTTCTTCTTCAAAGCTTAATTAAAAACCTAAGCGTTACAAATCGTTAGAAATTGTCAAATTGTCAATTACAATTTCATTCTTTTTTTGAAAAATTAAATATTTATAATTAATTCTTATCATTTTTTTTTTTCAATTCGTTTAATCCAATTTTCATTCTAAAAAACCAAATTATGTTCTTTTCTTTTTTTTTTTTTTGTATATTTTCCAATTCTCTTAAGTTACTGTTTTGACTACAAAGTTTTTTGTTGTTCTGTCTTTACCTTGTCCATTTATGCTGCTATGCTATTTAACACCTTTCAAAACCTTCTACAAACTTAAATGTATTTTATCATTGTATACAAAAAAGTTTTAGCTTTGGCAAGCAAAAAAAAAATGAATAAATGGAAAAATTATATTCACAAGGGATTCATAAAATGAAAATGTTATTACGCAAAAGAAAAAAACAATGTTTAGACCAAGAATTGCAAGCATTACGACATTCCGAAGTTGGTATATAGAAAAGACGACGTAAAAAAAATTAAATAAAAATTAAAATTATTTCCAACAATTTACCGTGAAATAGATGTCATGGATAAAAAGTACAAAGTCATACTAAAAAAAAATGTAATCATGAAAAAAATTATAATGTACTCATATATCTCGTACATATGAATATCAAATTTTCACAATTTCAATAGCAACAACAACAAACCACCTTTTCCATTTCCATGTTAATATTTTCAATTATTTATTGTTGAATTCTCTCTGAAATAATTTTCTGCTGAATTAAAATTTTCAAAACAGAGAGTAATTTTCCATTTTCTTATAAAAAAAAAATTAAATATAATAAAAAGGAAAACTCTCATGAGTAAAAAATTTGGAGTTTATTTTCTCAGAAATTTTCATTTAATTAATTTGCACACAAAATCAAAAACATTTTCAGAATTAAAATTATAAGAAAAGTAACAGGTATATTTAGTATATATTAATGTTTAACACTAGTCGTGTTCCATTTAGCTAAAATTTGCGCTCCGAATCCGAAGAACTCATGAGTACTCAAGAGTAGAGATTAATTCCCACTCCGGAATATGTACTTAATATTTTCTGTGCCTTAAATATATTAATTTGTACACAAACCTATTAATATGACATTTAATTTAAATAAAAAGTGCTTTGGCTAAGTTATGAAATATTTAAGTCCACCTATTGATCGGTAGTTAGACTAATGTGATATTTAAAAAAAGGTGGTGCCTAAAAATATGCATGTTGGTAAATTTATGAAATATTTAAGTCCACCTATTGATCGGTAGTTAGACTAATCATAAATTTTAAAAAGTAATGCCTAAAAATATGCATTTTTGTAAATTTTATTATACTCTTCACAATTCTAATTTAACGCTTAATCATAGACAGAGGAGTAGATGAAAATATTCAGGAGCACACCTGAGTCAAAATTATAGTTAAATGGAACGCTATGCTAGTACAACTATAGTATATAATATATTACATCAATTTTGAACTGAAACGCTTTTTTGCAAGCAAAATAAACTATGTTTCTCCAGAATTCTTGAAGATGTTTTTCTAAGGGGAAATATTAAGGCGAAAAATAAGAACTTTTTGGGACAGCTTTTATAGAATAACAATTAAGAGAATCAATTAAGAGAGTAAATACAATAGAATGACTCTTAAATATAAAAAAAGTTAATTAAACTTTTTAGAACATTTTATTACAGTTTCTTCAATACGAAAATTGAAATATAAATTCGATTATGGTAATGTTATTAGCTAACTAGCAGACACACATATTAGATATATATATTAGTGTAGAAATTTACAAACAGATGGCGTTACAAACAGCAAAATATTTATGGCTTCACAATTCGCTTGTCTTGTAAGCCAAAAAATATTTATGTCTTCACTATTCGCTTGTAAACCAAATATTTGTCCGCACTATTCGCTTGAAGGTAAATAATTTTGTTCACTATTCGCTTGTAAGCCAAATAATATTTATAAGTAGTGAAGTGACGCTTCGTTTACATTTACATCAAGGTAAAGTTTTCAGGAAATTTCTTTTAGGGGAATTATCCGCAACCATTTTGTAGTATATCTTGTTCTTGTACACATTTTTAAGTAAGCCTTTTCGCTTTATCTTGGACACATATTTAGTACATTTTTGAAAGTATTTTCGCTTCATCTTGGACACCTATTTAGTACATCTTTATAAGCATTTTACTTTATCTGGGACATACTTTTATTTTAGTACATTTTTTGTAAGCATTTTCGCTTTATCTTGGAAACATATTTAGTACATTTTTGAAAGTATTTTCGCTTCATCTTGGACACCTATTTAGTACATATTTATAAGCATTTTACTTTATCTGGGACATACTTTTATTTTAGTACATTTTTTGTAAGCATTTTCGCTTTATCTTGGACACATATTTAGTACATCTTTTTTCATAACCTTTTCGTCTTAGCTAGTACACATTTTGTTTTATAATCTTTTCGTACCACATTCTACTAATTCAGTATTTCAATTTTTGATATGAGGAAGCTCAAGCTCTGCTCTATAAAGAAATTTTGTACTAATTTTTGTTTGAACACAATCGACAACTAAAACTGGTATACAACATTTCGAAAAATAAAACTCTTAAACACAATTAACATTAAAATTTAAAATCGAAGATTTTGAGAAAAATTACACTTTTAAAACCGAAATTTTTATGGAGCGAAATAAAATTTTATTTCTAAAAGCTCTAATAATACTCTTAAATATGACAAGAAAAAATTGGCAATAATTTATTTTATCAAAACACACACACGCATACATACTTATTGTACTTCGTAGAAAACTTATGTTTATTTGTCGTATTTTATATCCTTTTAATTTTACCTAAAAAATTCAACTAATCAAAATTATTATATCATCTTAGAAATATCTTTTTAATAAAAGGTTAATTAATTAAAAAAAAAAATTGTGGTTTTTATAAAGATTGTAAAAGAGAAAAGATGGAACTTAACCACTGCAAAATGTTATATAGTAAAAATATTTAATTAAATTGAATTTTAAATTAAAAATTAAATTGCAGAGATATTAATATTTGTTCAAACAAAAATATAAAAATTCTATGTTCAACACTAAAAACCACTAAAAACTATAAATTTTTTTAACACTGCATTACTATAATTATTTAATTTTATTTAATTTTTTGTTGTTGTTGGTTGGTTGAAGAATATTTATGTGTACAACAAAAATACAGCATATTTTCATATAATTATATTTTTAATGTCCTTTTCAAAAACAAAAAAACAAAATGAGCCTTTCAGTAGGATGTTTTAAGTAAATAATTGCGTTCTAATTTATGGTCAGTTTTTATTTCATTTCATTAAATAAAAATGTTTATATTTATTTTATTGAAGTACACACACAACAAACAGCAAAAATAAAATATAAGGTGAAATTTTGGTGTGCTAAACAAAATAGTTTAATACATACAGAAGAACTTTTAAATAATAGCAAAATCTAAATGCCCGAAGAAATGTTTAAATATCCTTTTTTTATATATACTATACTTAGATTTTTTGCAATAACTTGGGCAAATTTAAAGATATTTGGAATTGGTTTGGATATTTCTATTATAATTAAAATTCCCCGTCGATAGACACCAAGTTCACCAATAATATTGAAGATGTTTAATGCCAAAAAAAACAAGGGGAAACATATTTATGAAGAAGATTTAATAGATAATATTTATAATAAGGAAGAATCATTAAGCATTAAGGTATAGTTTTTGTTTGACCACCATAGACGACGATGCGTCACTAATATATGCATATATAAGTATTTTCTGGATATTTCTTTTGAAGTATATTTAGATAATCTCTGCATATTACCAATTTTCATATCCTTTCGAATCTGAAGTTTCAATCTATATTGTTTCAATAATTTAACTATATTAAACAATATAGTTAAATTATCAAATTATTATTATTATATACTAAGACAATTAGTGTTGTGAAAGGGTTACATATTCAGTTAGTAACTGTCGTACTACCAGCCATCAGTGTCGTAAGGATTAAAGAAGGGAATATTCACTTATGTATTTTAATTGTCTATCATAGTCTGGGAAATAAAATTATGTATGCAAATTGTATTAATTTAACTATATAGTTTCTAAATCTATATGTGTTTGACAAATTGTATATAATGAAAAATTGGTTTTACTTTCGTAAAATATGAACTACATATATGTATGTATGGTTAATTTCTAGTCTCAGTTAATTTACATTTTGATTACCTTGAAACATGTAAACCAAATATGAGTTTTTATATCACTTACTTCTCGGTTGTATGTATACGATATACTTAATACTTAATTGATTATATTTCATTTTTTTTTTTTTAATAACTTTTGCATATAATTAATTTATTGGCCAATTTAATTTACTAATTTTACATATAGCCAATTGCTTGAGAAAGTATTATAAAAATCTAAACTTATCTAAGTATATAAGGTTTGAAGTATATATTATAAAGATATACTTTAACCACTAATATTTAACTTTTTATTAATGGTAAACTTAAAAGCTCATCATGGTAAACTTCTTTAATTTTATATTAATATTTTTTTGTTTTATTTTGTGTGGTTCAGAGTTTATTTACATAATAATTCTTTTATTACCTAAATTTAATATAAATCTAAAATTTAAATAAAAATTTTAAACTATAGTTAAAGACATTAAACCAGCATATAATTGTTATTTCCAACAAAATATTATATATAATTTACAATATACCATAAACGTATACCCTTATAACTAGTTACAGTTCCCTCTCATATAGTCATTCATATCCTAGCTAGAATATTTATATATTTACTAAAAAAAACTATATTTAATATTTATACATTTATGTATATTATGTTACTAATAATAAATTCTTTGTTCTTTATATTTTAATTACAATAATTTTTGTTTTAGTTTTTATATAAAATTTATATATATAAGATTTTTTTTTCTTGTATTTGTTCTCCTTTAAAATTTTTATATTACATAATTATTTTATATTTATATATAAAAAAATAATCTCGTTTGCGACACAGACGAGCTCACATATTTATTTTTATGAAAATAATAAAAGACATAGTAAGGGTTAATAAGGGTTAAACATATATCAAGGAATATAATAAATTATTATACTATATATAGTAGTAGTTAAATTACATTATAGCATCCTTAACCGCAAATACGATATAATTTTTTTTTTTCTTCATTTTTTGTATGTGTACTTCATTTACCATATACTACAAAACAAGCTGGTATATTATAGTAAACAGCAGGTAACCATCACTAATAACAAGAAAAAATTGATGAAATACGTTTTTTTTATTCAGGACATTAGCCTAAAGTCGTGCTGTTTTTTGTATTTGCTTTTTGTTATTTTATTAAATATTAAATTAATAAAATTTCTGTAAAAATTTGATGACCACATTTATAATCACTACACTATACACTATACATACTTTCTTTCTTTTTTTAATTGACATATCCAGTTAAAAGAAATTACTATAAAAAAAAAAATCCTGATGTCATCATAAAAGTATGATAATATAATAATTATCTTACTTTTGAACAGACTGCAGTGATGTTACACTTTTAAATGGAGATAATTTCCCTGGAGGTGTACAAAAGTTTACACCGTTTTTTTTTCAGAAAAATATATGGAAAAATGACAATGACACGTAAAAGGGAAAAAAAAATTATATATGAGCAAGATTTTTTATATAGAAAAAATTCATTCAACATAATTATTTAATCCTTGAGGATAATTTATTAAATTTATTAATTTTATTTTAAATGTCAATTATAGTAATAAAAACAAATCGAAAAAACATTGTTTGTATTATTCATCACATATATTTGAAAATTGTAAATATTATTTAAGGAAATGGATAAAAAGTTATTCACATTAAAAAAAATCTTTTTAATTCATCAGAAATTATGAATGTAAGTGATAAATTTCTCAGAGTAATATCAAAGATATAGAGTACATAATATATAAGACAAACCCTCCACAACCAGAAATATCTAGATGAATAAAATGTTATCTTTTCGTTTCGTCCTTAAATCCATACCTAATTGATAGTGGTGTCATATCGACTTTTAAAGAGTCAGATCGCCTCTAATAACTAATAAGTAGTTCTAACAAGTTTGCTAATATTTCGCTACTAAAATAGCTATTATATACATGGATCATGTGTAACTAAACTATTAAATTCATTATTGACCAGGACTTTACCAATTTACTGACAATGACAATTTAGTTTTTCTAATTACAAATCAGCGTAACAGCAACGTCTCAACTTTATATACATAAAGATTATAATTTAAATTAAATTTATTCAAATTTTCAGAATTAACTTATAAAAATATGTAAACAGAAAAACGGTTAAATTAGTAATTATGTTCCACAGTAGTAGAACGCAATTCTGTAAATTAATCTACTACAAAATATATATAAATATTCTACTTCAAACTGTGTGGAACGGCAATACTTTCAATTAAACTGTCAGCTGTCACACGTTTTTAGTGTTTCTTTCAATTCTAGTTTCTAGTAAACAAAATATTTTCATAACAATAATAAAGCATTTTTTTAGTCCTGTTTCTAATGTGGTAAAGTATTATAATACATTTTAAATTAATTATTTGAAAAGTATAAGAAATTCTGTTCTTAACATTATTTAAATTTTAGGTGAACCGTAAATAAATATAGTAAATTAAAATCTATAGGAAAAGCATCTAAAATTATCTCACCGTGACGACCTCGGATACAAAAAAATATCACGTCTTAATCTCAAGAAATTATTAAAATTGCGGAAATAATGATTTGTTCTGTCGTTAATTGTAAAAATTCGAATTTTAACAGAAAAAAAGAAAATTCAGTTCATTTTGGATTTCATGTATTTCCGAAATGTCCAATTTTATTAAAAAAATGGATTAAATTTTGTATGAGAAAGGATAAAATAAATGTGAAAAATGCTAGAATATGCAGTCAACATTTTACAGAAGATGATTTTCAAAATAATTTACAATTTCGAATGGGTTTGTTATTTTTTTTTTGTATATAATTCTGAAAATTCTAATTAATTTAGTCATTATTTTTTTTTATTAGGATTTTCTGGCTATCTAAAATTAAAACCAGGTGCAGTGCCAAGTATTCATTTTGAAAACGAATGGAAAGATTCTATAGATGATAATGTTAAATTGAAAAAATTAAATCGACCTAGGAGAATTATTGCTAATTATAATAAAAAACTGATCAATGAAGAATTGTCAGATGAGCTTGATGGATCAGAAATTCCTCTTGAAGAAACTGAATACATAAATGTGAATGAGATAGATATATTCATTGAAACCGATATTGGAGAGACTAAATTTCATTTTAAAACAGAAATAGATGTAATTTTATTATTATTTTATATAATTGTGAAATTTTAAATTAATCTACTTTTTTTTTTAGTGAAAACAGGATAGAAAATATATTAATTCCATAACAGAGAATATGGAATTTCTTCTTTGAAAAAGGAGCTAAAAACGAATCATTAAATATATCAAAAGAATAATTTATACAGAATTCAAATGCCTGGGCGAAATAAATTGAAAATACTTGGGGACAAATTAAAAAAGAATAATTTTTTAAATGAATTAACAGAGAAGCAAATTGGTTTTTTATATAACACGCGTCCAATATCCAAATAGTCAGATACTTAGCCAGTCTAGTTCATAAAAGAGGAAATTTAAAAATCTATTATGTTTATAAACTAAATTATTTATTAGCCTCTCCTCCATCTTATTTTATATTCTTTAAATATTTATAAATTTTGCTTATATTTTCGTCGAATCTTAGAAATATAAAAATGAAATTACACACAAAAATTTATATAATTATTTCATAATATTTTTTTTTATTGTTTCAATTTTTCGTATACATAATAAATTTTTATTGATATTTCCGTGTAATTTTCAAAAAAAGTTCTTTAATTTTTTTTTTTTGGAAATAGAAAATATCATAATTTTTTTTTTTTTTCGTTTTTAACGTAGGTACTTATTTTTAATTTTATACTTAAATTTTTTAATAATTATTATGATATATTGATATTTCATTTACTTAAATGAATTTACAAAATTTCATTAATTTTATTAAAAAACATTTATAAGTACGGGGAGATTTTTTTTTTTGCTTTATTAAAAAATTTCTAAAAAAAATAAAAAATGTTGATAATTTTTTAATAAACTAAATTACAAAAAAAAAATTGATTATCATTAATTCCAACTTAATTATGTATTTTCAGTTATAATATTTTTTTAAAAATCCATTAATAAAAAAAGAGGAAATTACAAATTTGTGCTTAAATTTATATTTTTTTTTTAACAAACTAAAAAAAATTTCCTGTAGCTTTTTTTTGTTTTCGCTTTTATTACCACCCCAAAGAATTTAAATTTTCATTAATTGACACCCTGGAAAAACAAAATTATTAATTTCAGTACAAAAATTCATTTATATTATGATTTTTTGTTTTTTTAATTTAATTTATAATTTTGATTAATTTTACGATTTTAAATTTTTTTTTGATAATTATTTAAATATTTTTTTTTTTATTCATCACAATTGTAATACGAATTTTGTATCTTTTTTTAAAAAAAGAAACAGAAATTTAGCCAAAAAAAAAATGTTATGTTATTTTACGGAAGGAACAACATATTTTTTTTTATACATAGTTTAGTTATTATTTTTAAGTATATTATATTTACAGTATACAATATTTATACATATATAAAACAAGAACAAAAAAAAATTTCATATTTTTAAACTAAGATTTTTTTAGTTCTTTATTTCCTGCATTTAAGAAGTTTAAAAGGAAGAATTCAAACTAAAATAAGAAGTGTGACTAGACAAAAATTTTAATAATTTTCTTCTATATCATTTTTCATATTAAATGAAATTTAATTAAAAAATCTTATTAATTTTGAATTTGTTATCTAGGTATAAATTTTAGCTCTTCAAAATTGACAAAAAATTTTGATCAAATATATTTTTTTCCATACTAATTTGATGTGGAAAAAGGCCAATTTGAACTGGAAATGATAAAAATGCCAATATTACTAGACCAAAGATATAGAAAATTATTTAAAAAAAATTTATCTAGTTATACTTCTTGTAATAATTTCAATTTCCTAGATTAAGTTATTCTCATTTTATGTTTAATTTTATAGGATAATAAAATTTCAACAAGAAAATTATTTAAAAAAAAATTCTATTATTCATGATTGGAACGAATCAAATTTTGATTTTTGAACGGATCACATATATAACCATTTAGTTAACAAATAGAAAAACTATTTAAAAAACTATAATACGAAAATTTCGGATTATGATATGTTCCGAATTTGAGCTGTTCATTTAAATAAAATCAATATTTGACTCATAAAATTCTACAAAAATTTTATTCTAGAATGTTTTTAATTAATTTCAGTTTTTTTATATTAAATTAATCCCCTAATAAAACTAAAAGTTTACTTTATCAAAATATATTATTAATACAGAAAAATTATTGTAATTAATTTTTAATATAGTTTTTTTTTTTTTCAAATAACAAAATTCATTTTCTTCTTGGCACATTTGTTTATGCTCCAAAAATAATCAAATTAATAAATAAAATTCATTTCAATAATTAACAATACAATTATTATTATGAATTCTCTTTATGTTGACAAATTAATTAATTACATATATATTCTATTTACATATATATATATATGTTTCGGACTAAATATAAAAAAATATTTCATTTTTATTTTTAATATTATTATTTCTTCTTAATCTAAGCAAATTTATGTAAAATTGTTTTATTAATTTTTCAAATTTGTTTTAAATTGAAAAATATATAAAATAAAAACAATTATCATTTTTTAAATACAATTATAAACTTTAGTAGTCTACAGCCATTTCTGTTTACCACAGAGTTTTTCCTTATTTTTTTGTGTGTGAGTTTATTTCTGTCTGTTTTTCTTGTTTTGTATTTTTTTAACAAAAAATTTATTAAAAAAAAAAAATTTATCTATTTCATTGCGTCTATTATATTTCGGATCACAATAATTATGATTCCGAAAAAAAATTAAATGATTCTAAAATATTCGAACTGTGAAATAATATAAAAAGTCGTGTTTTTTTTCCTTTCAAATTTGGATGAGGTTCAAAAGTTTGGCGCTATTTTCTGTACAAACTAATAAATCTACGATTTTTCAACTATAATTAAACTGGTTATATGGATGAGTCTATGAATTTTGAGCTGCAGTTGTGGATTTATGAGCCTATACAGAAAATAATCCTTGATATTTTATTACTAAATTTTTAGAGAAATCTTTATAATAATCTGATTTAAATCATTGATCCTAACTCAAATCGAAAAAAAAAAACAACACGACTACAGTATAATAGTAAAATAGTTTATATAGTTTTGTGTTTGTCGATTGGAAGAATTTCGAAAATTTCATTTACCATTGTAACGAAATTTGATTATTTTATTACTTTTTTAATGCCACCACAATACCAGATGTTTTAAAGGAGGGGGGTGGGGTGGCAAAAAATAATACTACAACTCCAGCTAAGAATATTTTATGTATTTAATATATAAATAATTAAATATTCTCTAGATTCAAATTAGCGCTGGAGTCGTTTCGACGTATGTTAGCGATTCCGTTTCGATTTTCTGCTTACATTACCTTCAATTATAATCTAAAAAAAGCAAAAAATTAATTTTAAGAAAATTTCGGATTAACTTGATTAAGTAAAAATATACTTGTAAAATTTGGCTTGCTTCAAAAGCTGTACCAGGTAATAGAATAACTGGTGATGATACATGTCCAGATTCAACACATAACATATTTGGATATTCATCATCACCAAAATCTGATATTTCACGTGCTTGATCAACCCAAGGATTCCAAATAACTAATAATAAACAAAAAAACCAGAATCAATTAATTAATTTTCTCTAAGACAAAATTCCATTCAAGAAAACTTTACCTGTATCTGGAAAATTATATTTTTGTAGCCTCATTTTACGACCCGAAACAACATTTGTTATTATATGTTCCTGTGGTGTATGTTGGTATACTCTATCTGTCCATTCTCCAATTGTAACAACTTCTCTACCTTCTTGATAAATAGCACCTTCTCTTGTCTAAAATATATAAATTAGTATTTGTAAATTTCTATTTTGTTGACATTTGAGTAATTTCATTTTACCTTATCTACAAAATGACAACCATGTAAACCAGTTATTTGGCATCGACGAACATCAGGAACTTTTAAATATGTATGTAATAATAAATTAAAAGAAAATGTTAAATCCTTACTAGGATTATAAACACCAATATGAAAATGTAATTCCTTTTCACGTAATATAAGACGATAAGTTATTCGGAATCTAAAAAAAAATTAAATTAAATTAAATTAAACTTTTAGAAAAAAATAATTTACTGATAATTCCACATTGATCTGGAAAATTCATTATCCATTAATGAAAATAAAGCCTCAACATCACCATTATGTAGCCTCTCTGGTGGTCGTTCTAATGTCCATCTTGTTATTCTAGCAAAACCATGTTGAGGACCAAATGACCAAGCACCAAATTGTGCTAAATTAAATAATCAAAATATATTAATTTTTCTCATTTTGAATTTTTCTATTTATAGAACACTTACGAAAAACAAATGGAATTCCACCACGAATTGCTTTTTTACCATCAAAAGTTGCTAATTTACTATTAACGATAAATAATATTGTTGTTTGTTGATTATTGGGAAATAAAATCATGAAAAATTTTTAATAATTAAAAATATAATATTTAAATTTTATAGGCAAGGCTTGATACATGAACATGAGATAACTAAAAAGAAGAGTGTTAGTTAGTATAGCAAATAAAAGTAGCTCGAGTTTATAAGAAGAAGCAATAACACGCATGAAATTAACGAAGATAGAAGTCACGTACTTCTTAGTATAATAATATTAAAAGTTAAATAAGTCAAAGGGCAAACAAATTGCAACAACCTTGGATGATTTTACGTCAGGATAATCTTAAATTTTCTTATAATTTTACCAAATAGTGGTCAGATCAATATTATAGGAGTCTGAATTGTAGACGAATACGAGACTTAGTACCACTCATACGAATCAGAGATGTAACACGAGGAGGAATCATTACAAAGACAGATATGATATCAAAATAGTTTCATCTAGCAATGGCGGTTTTGAAATTTCTATGAAGTTTCTAAACTAAAAATGGAAATTTAACAAATTAAATTAATTTATTTAAATATATTTTCTCCTTGTCTTTTATTAATTATTAAATCCAAAATTCAATTAGTTGCCATAAAATTAAATAAACTTAAAAATTTAATTTCAGCATATTAATTATTATATCAACTATTTTACTTGCGCCTCTAAACTGACTTAATTTCAAAAAAATTAAAAGTCTGATCTCAATGGTTTTTTGCAGTGTAATCATGAATTTGACTTCCTACTACTATTTTATTAAAATATACAATTATAATTTTCAAATTTAATTTCAGTTAATTATTTAAATTATATATGGTATAAAGAAACTATTGAAAATTGAAATATTCGAAATTTTTTAAATACAATTTTTAATTCCTCATATCTTTTTTTTTTAATAAAGATTTAATGCTTAATAAATTTAAAAAATATTTTGGGCCATCAATCAATCTTATTCTGTTAAACACAAGTAAATAGAATTTTAGATAAATGGAACTGAAGTGAATATTTTTTTTTAACTCTCGAGGAAACATTATAACACTGAAAAATATACCAAAATATTACAGGTAAGAAATGACCAATTGATCAAAATAAATACATTAATATTTCTTTAAAAAAAATATTTCAATATTGTTCACAAATTTAGGAGTTTGTTTATCAACATTGAAATTTACTAAATGTTAATAATTGTCCCTAAAAGAGTAAAATGAGCCAAATATTTCGGGAAAGACGAGATCTGTCGCATATTTTCTAAGAAATTTGGCCAAAGATGATTTACAAAAAGTGAAAATCATCTTCTCTAGTTCTTGAAATGTGAAATCTATCTTAGAAAATACCAGATGACATTATGAAAATTTACTGAATTATTTTTGGGATTTCACAAAAAAAAAATTATGCTAAGATATTCAAAAAGATTAAAAATCAAAAATAAAACCACAACAAAATAACAGAAATATAAAAAAAAAACAACAAATGCCATGACCTTCGTTACTAACCAAATTATTGAGCCTTCAAAAAAAATAAAAAAATATTTTGATTCTCTCTTCATTTTTTTTTCTTCTGGAATATCCAAAAAAAAAATCATTTGAAATGAAACTCCGACAGGTAAATTTATAAAAAAAAATATATAATAATTCTTCTATCGTTTGTAGAGGGAAAGGTGACTGGTGGTGGCAGCAGGCAAGCAGCAGCAGTAACTAAATATGTAGCACATAACCAGCAGATTTAATCAGTTTTTTTTATTTTATCCGGAAAAGATATTTAAATCTTGTAGATTTTTTGGTTTCAATTTTTGGATGGTTTTTTTTTTCAAATTTGTTTTCATTTGATTCACAGTCAAAATTTATTATCTCTTTTAAATTCAAATTCACTACTGGTGATCACTTAAGTATATTTATATATATATTAAAAATTGAATTTAAAAATCAAGTTATTTAAAGAAGAAGTTAATTTGAAATTAATTCTCTTCTCTCTATAAATAAAATAATCCATGAAAAATACAGTAGAAATTTTTCAAATAAAATTAATATTTCGTAATTAAGGAAAAATAATTTAATTTTGTCAGGCCATTAATATTTTTTTGATGGGATCTAAATTAACTAATTAAAAGTTTAAGTCGATTATCGATTAGATTGAGTTAAGTGTCTAATAGTTGAAATTACTCAAATGATGATTTGAGTTGAGTTCATTTTTAAATAGTATTTTCCCTAAATATTTAAATTTTAAATGCGGTACTTTCGTTCCAGGTCCATTTTGAAAAAGGGCAAAATGTAAAGAAAATAATTTGAATTGAAAGTACGTCAATTTTATTATAAATTTGTCGATTTCTCCACCAAGCAAATAAAATTTATCTTTTCCATAAAAAAAAATTACAATTTAAATTCATGATTTCGAAAAAAAAGGACAAATTTGATTCGAAAAAGGACAAATTTAAATTGTAAAAGAGACAATTATTGACCAAATATTAAATATATGGAATATTATCCTAATGTCATTCCGAAAATTTCTCGTTCAATCTCTGTCTTTTTAGATTCAGCCACAATTTCGACAATAATTTCTCTAAAAAATTGCAATTTCTTTGCAAAATTAGAACAGAACTTTGTTTAATTTATCAACGCATTTAAATTAAATTTAATATAAATAATTTTAAAACCTGTCCTTAAATTTTGTGGGCACAATGACCTGCAAGTTCATATTTTTTTAACGTTTTTTGCGTAATGAATGATAGTTAAAATTAATATTAAGTATAAATATTAAAATTTACATCTATAGATTTTGGAATAAATTAATTTCGATTTAATACTTAATAGAAAAAAAGAAGAAATCAAAATTTCGCATTTTGCCAAAAAAAAAAAAATCGCACAACAAAATATCAAATCAAAGATTAATTTTAAATTTAATTAAATTAACAAAAAAAAAAAGAAGGTATAATACAAGGTGAGTTTGAAAAGACGAGGAGCCAGTGAATTTTAATTTTAAATAAAATGTGTAGTTTATGCAATGTTTATTGGAAGGAAGGTATACTGAAGGAAGGTAGGAGATGAATATATCGACCTCAATGCACTTTGACCAAATAAAATCGCACTTTTGTTAATTTAATATCGAACTCTTCACAAGTAGATCATAAAACCAAAACTAATGTTCAAATCAATCGTTTCCTAAAAATATTATGATTACCACTGGAAAAATCTCACTGGCGCTTTTGCAATTTTCTACCCATTTAGTAGTCTAATGATTTCTTAAGTTTACCATCGATATTTTCCTTGACATTAATTATACCAAATCAATTTACACCAATTAACTACAATAGTCTAGTATAATTGGTTTACATTAAACCACCTGGAATTTAAATAAATCTGCAACAGCAAAAATGAATCAACTTGTAACAATAATTTGAAAGAAAAAAAAATTAGTGAACCGGTTTTAAATTTCAAATATAATATATTATCTATTAGATAATCTTATAAAAAAAACCTTACAGAATAAAAAAAATTTCTAAAGTTTTAACGAATTTTTTACTATTCTAAAAGCCAGAAAAAAAAATTATTTTGCGAAAAAAAAACCGCCCCGATATATCAAATAAAAATTGCGAATATTTATTTTTAATAACATCCTATTAATTAAACAAGTTCTTGATTTAAAAATACAAAGCACAAAAAATGAAATAAAGTTGAAAGCTAGACAAAAAAAATAAAAGAACCTAATTATAAATTAAGAACTTTTTATAAAAACTTTTTTAATTGCTTTAGTTTTTCTGTTTTAGTGATTCCGTCTTTACGAAATGAAACTATAAATTTTCTGATTATAATCTTTCAGAATCATTTGATTTGGAAACTACTTTATCCAAACTTTAAAGATATTAAAAATTAATTATATTTACTGAAGGCATTACATCTCGGATTCTATTCCTGGCCGAATGATATTGTGTCGTTGCTCGTTAGTATTAATATTCTTAATTTGAATGTCAAGTATCGACAGAGAGAGAGAGAGAGGAATGCACGAGCATTTGGTGAAATTCGATAATTGGAAAATATGAACAGACTTAAATTTAGTCCTATTTTACAATATTTTAAATAACTAACTTGATTACTCGGCAGTTAAGAATTGAAAATGACACAAGTTGACCTAGAAAATTGTGCAAACGTTTGGGAGAATTTCTTGTGACAGATAGACAGACACACATGTACATAATTCAAGTAAATCAAATTTAATTCAAAATTTCATTAATTGATAAAAAAAAAAATTATTATTATTTAAAACGAAATTAAATAAACAGAAATTCTCCTTTTTAAAAAAAATAAGTTTACCTGTAAAAGTAAAGAAGCCAGATAGGATTTTAACAAAAAGTAAAGAGAGAAAAAAACCTTTTAAAGATTTCAATTTTCCCTTCTGCAAATTAGGTAAAAAAAACTTTCAACCAACTGCAATCCTAAATAAACTTTAAAAACGGAATTACAAAATACAAAAGAAATTTAAAAATGAATCACTAAAAAAAATATGGAAAAACTTTATTAAAATTATTTTCTCTATTTTACGTAAAAATAGAAAAACAAAAGGAATAATTTTAGATTTTTGTAACATTTTAAAATTATTATTCGGATGCACTTAAGATTCTCGACATATGCTATAAAGAGGAAACAAAGAATTTAATTTCATCCGGATGAAAATGAGCATCAACATTCTTCCATTTAAATAAGAAAAATAATTTTCGGGAAAAAAGAGTTAAATTATGATTGAATGGAAAAATTATTTTACCTTTCTTTAGAAAAAAAAAACACAAAGTTACTTCCAAAGAGAAACCATTCCTTAGTTACATCAAATAATAACAAAAAACAATAATTGTCACAAAAAAGTTATATTTGATATTTTTTTTAAGTTATCTGTGCTGATGATAATATATTTGAAAAGGATATTATTATGTTTAAATATGAGTGAAGAAATTCAAATGTGAATTTTACTAGCTAATAAAATTATGGAGTTTGTTTAAAATTCATTTTGATTGGGAATGTTAATTGAACATTTTTTTAAATTTGCTAACATTGGAGAATATTTCAAGAAATTCCTATTTTCCACCAACAATTTTAAAGGATATTCAGATCAAATTAAAAGCAATACCTAAGCTAGTTACAATTGTTAATTTCCCAAAATCAAATGTTTTCCTTTCTTGTGCAAATGTTTGGGAGAAGTATACAATTAGTCCTTTTCTATAAAAGCTCGTCCTCATTTTAGACAAAAAGCAGCAAATATGACTTGTTTAACAAACAGACCAATTTGAATAGTAAATATGCATTTTAACTTTGATAAAGGTTGTATTTTATAGAAAAATTCCTATCACAATTTGAAAGTTTAATTGTGGATAAATTAATCTTCTCTCAACAAACGCATTTCAAAAAATTCTTTTCATAAAAAAATCCTTCTATTTAATAATAGAAGAACGTAAAACATTTACAGCGTAAATTTATTTAAACATATTTTTACGTTGTTATCATAAAATGATGAAAGAAATTGATAGAAGTGAAGCCTTTTAGTTTGGAGAAAAATCTTTGTTGGTGAATTTTTACATTAAGACGCGCATTTTACACAAAATAAGTTTGTTGTTACTTTAGAAGCACTAGAAATGATCATCATAACATGAACATCCAATTCAGACAATAAATCTAGATTTAACCATTTATTCAAGGAAAATATATTTTATACTTTTGAAAATTTCCAAATCTTTCATTTTCACAGTGAAATTTTATAGTTTTTTTTCTGGAAAATTTTCAGAAAATATTTCATAGTTCTTGTAACTCAATTTCTGCATTAATGATATTAGAATTAGAAAAAATATTCAATGATTGCCTCTTGCAATAGTCAAACCTTTAAGTAAATTTAAAAAAAAAAAAACATACCTAATTTCCTTTTTAACTGGGAAACAGGACTAAATCAATTTTATCACTAACATTATCTAAAATGTTAAAATTTATATTAATGAATATAAGGTAAAATAGAAAGTAAAAACTAAAAAGATAATAATAAAAATAATAATGGTAATTATAAAACTTCCCAGACAAGAAAAAAGGAAAGAATTAATTTTTTCCTTTAAAATAGAAAAAAAAAATAAAGAAAAATAATTAATCAAAACGAAATTATAAATCCTTTATATATATACGTTTTTAAAGGACTAACTAGAAATAGAAATTTAATCTAATAATCAAAATTAACCTTCGTCATAATTTTTTATGTTGTCAATTTTTTTTAAATCAGTTTTTTTATGGTCACCAATAATGGAAATGAACATATAAAAACAGAAGGAATCACATTAAAACAAAACAAAAAAGTTGAAAAAGGATAAAAGGACTTGCAGTTTAAATCGTAAAATTAAAGAGAGTATAATATAATTGATGCGAGAGATTAAAATAAAACTAGGCAATTTACTTGGATGAAATAAATTTTATTGAAACTCCTGAAAAAAGGATAGCAGAGTATATAATTGCGTTTTGCACAATGAATTGTGACACCAGTCTTCCTCATCGTTATATTAGTATTGCGTTCAAACATTGAGTCATATACTGTACAGCTCTATTTTCTAGTATTTTGGAATTTGAGAAGGTGGTCACTTACTGTGCTCTGCTCGGTACTCTATTTTACTTAATCCATATGTACTTTCTTAATTTACTTGGATCCTTGGATGAAATAAATCTACTTTAGTCCAATGGTGAAAATTTGAATAAATTGAGGCTAAAAGTCAATCAGGAAATTGATGCAGACATCAGCAGTGGCATATTCCAATTTCTGTGTCATTGGGTTTGGGTATCCGATAATTAAATATTCAAAGTTACAGATGCATAGGTTTTTGTGTAGCATATGTCGGTTATGATCTAATGTCGGTTCTTTTGATATATGGAAAAAGATCAAATTAGTGTCTTATATTAGGTTAATATCCTTTTTCTACCCCATTTATAGAATAAAAGCAAGAATATAAGAGATATTTGAAATTATAGATTTGGATTTGGGTAGTGAAATCTTTACACGTTGGTTAATTGTGAATGAAGTTCACTGAAAAATTTAACTTCACATTAAACTACACTATTATACCTAACATTAAAAGGAAAATTTTAATGACTAATTTAATTGTTTGCAAATTTACTTAAAATTTAAATTTTTCGTTTATGGTTAAAATCTTAAACGACACAACGAAAAAATATAGTAAAAAACCATTTTTGCATTAGTTTTTTCTTATACCATATTTACAAAAACTTACAGGATTTCCTTTTATTGCAATTCATTCTCATTGGATAAACTAAACTTAAACAGAAAAAAATTCCTATATTCTTTGGCAAGTTTAAGAGAAAAAATTCATAGATTAAAAAAATACTGCAGCAAAAATAAAATAAAAATTATTTTTAAATTATAAAAAAAAGCCAAAGATATTTTTGCAAACTGCTGCTTGGGTTTTTATATGGTTTTTCTGTGTCTGTAAAAAAAAGTAAGAGATCAACGAAAAAACGCGTATCAAAAAAGCTTCATTTTTTGTATATGTAAAAAAAACCGACTGTAATTTTGTATTCTGCAGTTTCTTTAACTTTTTTATGATTTTATGTTTTATATACACAATTTTCTTTATTTATATACTATACATTATGTTATAGCTTTGTTCAATGACTAAGGAATTAGAAGAGTCGAGTTCGAGTACAATATAGAGTAGAACAGAGTAGAATTTCAGAATAGTTGAAGACTCTCTGAGCTGATATTATATTTCTTCTTGTTCTCTTGGATCAACAGCCCGATGTGGACCTAGGCCTAAGCCTAACTCTTAGAGGTTTTCCTGATATTCTATTGCACTTTAGGACATACAAATTTTATATGTATTTCGAACCATAAATTCTTCTGTAGCGGAGAAATTGTTTATTGCAACAAGCTAATGGCTTTGTAATAAATCAATTGTTGTCAGCAATTGCGCTCGACCACTAGCATCAGTCTTAAAATTTACATTGCTGTATGTTTTATTACCGATACTCAGATAAAGCTGAGACAACTTAGAACGACATCGATTCCTCGGCCGGTAATTGAACTCATGACTTCATGAACCACGACACATGTACGCAGTACACACTAAGCCACCGCCGCCCTGATCTTATCTACTCTGGATAAAAAAAGTTAGAAAGATCATTTGTCAGAGCACATCGATACTATACCATAATCTACACTATACAACAAATTAAATGAAAGCAAATTATAGGTTAGAGAACTATAGTGTTCGTTGGAGGATTTCCACTCTATATACTAAAGAAGATAGAAATTAACAAAAATACCTGCACTTTATTTACTTTACAATATATTACTCTAGATTCTAGTAGATCAAACCATTGAACAAAACTGAAAAACATTAAGTAAATTTTTGTATATACTAAATATGTACATGTACACTAAAAAAACTTTCTATTATCATCAGTGTAGCAAAAACTTTTTTTTTTAAAAGCATTTTGCACAAAAGAGAATTCAGAAGAATTTATATATAAATATTTATCGATCCTAAAATTCTCTATGTATATGTATAGCCAAAAAAAAGTCCATTCATAAAAACGATAGCATTGTTCTAGTTTATATATACGAGTATATAGAAATGTTATAGAGATACTATCATCGTGATTCAGTAATAGTAAGTAAGTATATGCTCCTTTTTTTTGTTTCGTTTCGCTTTCTACTATTCATAATAATGTCTCGAGCAGAATCAACGCAGAATACATACGCAGCCAACATAAGAAAACGCAGCCTACATAAGAAAAAAAATTGTCGACCACAATGAAAAGTAGTGTTGCTGCGTTATGTAAATTTCACAGATATTTGTTTTGCTTTTTTTTAATGAAATTTTTGAAAAATTTTTGAAAACTCATTATTTTTTTTTTAATTTACACGCTTAATAAATTTCTAACCCGCAATCATCAAAAATAAATTTGAAAGGATAATATTTATGACATTCACCGGCGTTGCCTGCGAAAAAAGTTAAAAGTTGGTTAACTTTTTTTTCGATTCTGCGACGAGGCTGCGTAGGCTGCGTTTGTTATAATCGGTTTCATATGTTTTCATACATTTTAACTTTATTGACATATCTTATGTAGACTGCGTTATGTATTCTGCGTTGATTCTGCTCGGGGTTTAATGTATAAGGTTTGAGATATAGCAAAAAAAAAAAACATGGTACGTATACCATATAGCAAAACATCAAATGAAAAAAAAAACCTTAAAGAAAAACCTTTAAAATTTTGTTTGGTAAAAAATTTATTTATTTTATATTAAGTTATATTTTATTTATTTCTTTTTGGTATAGAGATTATTTATCATGTATATATCCTATTTCAAAAAACTTTTTTTTTATAGTATATGCTTGAATATATTTACCCATCCTAATCATCAACAATATTTGGTGGCTGGTAAAAATGGCACAATTATATACAACAATAATAATTTATGTATGTATGTAAAAGAAAATCACTAAGCAACATTAAAAAGGATAAAAAAAAAAGAAGGAATTAAATGATGAACACAAAAAAAAAAAACTCAAAAGAGAATTATATAAATTTATATTATGGCGAGAAATAGACATTTTGTTGGATAGAAGAGACTAATGTTCATACACATTTATATAATATTTCAAAATAAAAAAAAATATTCAATTTTTTTTTTATATAATATATTCACATATATAAATTTCACAAAAAAAAAGGGTATAAATTATGATAAAACACAGAGAGAAAATTGTTTGGATAAATTGTGAATGTCGGGCCATCTAGTCTAGACTTTGTAAAGGCCAATTTCAAGTTTTAATCCCAGTTTCATTGAACTTAGTACTATTGTTCCACCTTGTTGTGACCAGCCACGATTCCAAAAATTGTGTATCCACAACATTGAGGTCGTTTAATGAAATTTGTTGCTGAATAGAAGAAGTTTCATTATCGCACTACTATTTCATATTCCCAGATTAAAGAAGTCTATTTCTGATTTTTGTAATGACATCTGTATATCTCGTCGTTCACATCTTCTTCATCACTACCTGATCCGCTTCTGTTATGGTTGTGCTCTTTAATTCTCTGCCAGGTAAATAGTCAATATTGCCTTGTGTTCTCTCTATCCGTCCATCCACTTTCGGACAAATATTAGTGAAGTTTTATTGTGTTTGGCTGGTGCACTAACGACATTTTTGGACCTCTTGGATGATTAACGAAGAAACGGAGTGAAAAATATCCCAAACATGAGTATAAGGAATCATCCAAATTAAATATCGGTATTTGTCACATTTTCCTCATTATATTAAAAGCCATTATTTTTTTCTCTCAGTGTAAATTAAATGTGGGAAATATTTTTTGTGATTTTATATTTTATGTACAAATAATAATTTATGTATTATAAATTTCTGTATACATCATCTTTTTTTTTAACTCATTATATTTTTAGCTCAGTGTAGTAGCAACATAAATATGTACACTAAACATGCCGACCAACAATATATGTATAATATAAATGCGTCAACAACAAAATCGAAAAGGAACAAAACAAAACTCAAACCATTTTTTTGACGACTACTGTGTAAAGTTTTTGCTCCTTTTTTTTTTGAGTTACCAAATGCAAGTGGAATTTTAAAGTTTTCACTTGATAAATTTATGCTATATATTTATGTATATAATTCAATGATAGCCGGCGGCGGCGGCGGCAGCAGCAATATCCAAAAAACACAGTAAAGCGGAATGGTGATATAGTAATTTTAGTCCTAGTTTTTATAAATATGCATTTCCTCCTTTTTTGACCCATCACAACTCTTAAATGGATACAAATATGTAATAATATATATAATTTTATTTGTATATACAGAAACATTTCTATATATACTTAGGCTCTGATGGTTTTTTTATAAAGTAAAACAAATACAGAAATATTTCAAGTTTTTAGCAATATACTTTTTTTCATAACTGAGTGATTATGTTTTTTTGATATCATTTTATATTTTATTATATGTATATAAATATGTTTTGTTATGTTTTTATGCATTTAACGACTACTTATATATATATACATTTATGTTTATGGTATATGGTATAACAATATTGAATTGGGAATCTGGGAAATTGTAATGGCGCAATATTAAAGACTTAACGATGACCACTAAAAAAAAATTATCATTTAAAATCCAATAAATTTAAAATTATGTTTATAATTTTTGGAACCAATCTTTGCGAAAAATTTCAACAAAAAAAAAATCTCAAGGAAAGATTCTTTGGAATTGAAAATTTTTTAACAGATTTTAAATTGAAAAGTTCTATATTTTAACACAGAAACATTCTTAAATTCTTTATAAAAAAACTAATTTTATACTTTAATTGAATTAAAATGCATTCACTTATCTAACCACTAGAAGTACAAATGCATTTTCAATTATAAAATTAGTTTTGTTAACTAATTAACAAGTTGATAACAATCAAGTAATTAGATTTTCATTTTTCCTCAAATATAAATAATATTTATATATTTTACATTAATTTCAACAAAAATAAAATTAAGCCATCACCATTAACATTTTATGCTGCTGCTACTGTTACCATTCAATTTTCTGACTAAACAGAAAAAAACGAAGTTGCAATAGAGACAATAGAAATATCAGAAAGCAAAAAGATTATTGATGGTCTTTTTTTTAGGTAGATGAAAAAACTTAATTTCGTCTGGCGTTTTTTTCAAAAAGCTCTAGGGTAATAGAGAATGAGGTTTTTTTTTTTTATACATACCGAAGAACTTTAACCGACCAAATAGACTTATAATATAGTTTTTATTCTTTTTTACACAGTTATCAGTTAGTTATACCATTGAACTAATTGCAATTGTTTATGTGTTAAATGATTAGTGGATGTTCAAACTGATTGGCATTTTTACTCCACAAAAGAAGAAGAGAAAAAACCATATTTAAAAGGTCCATTGCACAGCAATAATAATTTATAAAATGGTCTGATGAAATCAAGTAAAAAGGTGAATGAAAGAGCAACAAACAAAGAAGAAATAATGATGCTGATTATTATCAGTTTTTTGTAAAACGGATATGATCTTTACTTCTTTTTTGGTGGTAAATATTTTACTAAAAACCCAGCAAATTTTGACATATAGTATAATAAAAATTACATTATTCCCCAAAAATGATTTTATATACTAAATACGAACTTTTATATTTATACCATTTAAAACAGAGAGGAAAATATCATCAATTTTACTAAATGATCATTTGTTAATTTATAACCAAGAAATTTATATTTAATTTTAATTGAATTATCGATTTAATAAAAATATTCTTTTCAATTATCGTCTCAAAAGTTTGATTTCCCAGCATAAAATAATAAACGAATCGTAGAAAAAATTTTGCGCGCCTTTTTCTTTACTTATGTACATTTATTACATAATAGTTTTCTTTTTTCTTTATATATATTTTCTTCCATGCTTCTTCCATTCTTCCATCATCACACATTTAAGATTTTACCCAATATCGGAACTTTACTTTATCATTTATGTATTATGTACTAAAAAAAAACAAGCATATACATACAGCAGCATCCAGTGTTGAATTTTTTTAAAGTCAGTAGCGAGAATTTGTTAAATTGCTTGAAGCAAGAAATAATTTTATTTTTTTTTAAATATGTGTCTTTCTTATATTCATTGTACGGGGACTGGATGATTAAAATGCGGCAAACGAAACAGTACTCAAAGCATAAAAGTTGATAGTTTTTCGAAATATATATTCTTAAATACAATAATTTTTTTTTGGTACATGACGAAGAAAATAAGTTAAAATTATTATTATTGGTCGATCACATAATATTAAAGACAAGAGGCACAACAAAATATACAACAATAAAATTAAAGAGATATTAAAAGTTTAGAATATTATTTTGAAGTATAATTTCTATTATGATCTTCGATGATCTTTTGTGAAACATTACACACAATAGAGACAAGGAGCTTGAGGTGGTGATGAAGGCAACTTGTTTGAAAATGAAAATAGTATTTTTAAATGAAATGAAACAAAAAAAAAAAAAAAACAACAACTAAAAAAATGAATAATAAACCAAAGAGTAATGAAGCATTAAATTTTATATAGACAACACAAAAAATAATTTTTTTACTGAACCTTTTAAAAGAAGTTTGCTTATTTGAATTTGAAATTTTTGCTCTTTTTCGACTGTAATTTAAGCTTTAAGATAAAAAAAAAGTATTTTGAGCCACGCTTAATTATAATGATGTCATTTAATGGTTTATGTGTGTATTTTATGTTCATTTAGCTCGTAATTCTTAATATAATACAAGTTTTTTGAGATTTATAATGTTAATTTTTTTTTTCTGTTGTTGTTTTGTTAATATCTTTTTTTGCGAGATCAAATAATAAAATATCAAAGATAATCGGGATTATTGTAATTGTCTTCATTTAAAAAATTAAACAAGAAAAGTGTAAACTATATAATTGTATAAAATGTAGGACGTAATGTGATTTTTTTTTTGTTGACAAAAACGTTGATTGTTCGTTTCTCCTCTAAAGGCAAATAATTTTCAAAAAACAAAAATGTTTTATTTAAATCTTTTTGTTTAGAGTAAAAAATGTGAAACATGTTTTCTTTTTGTATATAAGAAAAATCTATTTTACTGTCACATGTTTTAGAGATCAATAGGATTTATTTTAGAATTCCTGAAAAAAATTCAATAAAAAATTTCCTCATTAAGGTAATTATTTTATGTCTATTTTAAGAGTAAAATTTGAATATAAATTTCAATGTATTCGGAAAACATTTAAATAAAGTATTTCTCAATTAATAATCTCAAATTAATCCACAAAATATTTCAAATATGTATATGTGGTAAAATTTAATATTAGAAAATCCTCTGATAAATTTAATAACATTTTCTTCTACTACAGATTTTGTATAGGAATAAATTTAATATCAAAGGAGAAATATTTAAAAATATAATGAAAGAAACTGTTGTCTTAGACTTTATTAATTTTATTAATTTTGAATAAATTATATTTTTAATTTTTTTTAATCTGGGTCACCTTCTAATAACCTATTTGAATTCGTACTATTTTTAAATTGTAATCAAAATTTAGTATTTAAAAATGTGAGTTATTAGAGATAAATAAATTATGAAATAAATTGAAATTAAGACTGTTCCGTTTAAGAGGAAATACATTATATTTGGGCAAATGTAATTATCAACAATTTAAGTATTTGAGCTACAATTTAACCTTACATAAAGATGGTCTCACTTAAGCAACAAATTAGTAAATCCATTCGCCAATTTTCTTAATTTTGGCATTTGTCCACAATTCATTATTTTTGTAAAAATTATTTTCTAATATTATTATTACTCTTTTAATTAATCAAATATTATTGATTAAATTACATCATTTTATATTAAATCTATTTTAATAATAATAATTTTTAACCTTAAATTTATAATAACCAATAAATTACCAACAATAATTTTAGTAGCAAATATTTTTCCCGAGACAAAGTTAAACAGAAATGTATGAAAAGATAAATTTATATATTTATCATATTATAATCATAAGCATAACTTTCTGATCAAGAAATATAAATTAATATAGTTACAATATTTAAGAAACTTACCTTACAAATAATTGTTCTTGATTATTAACTCGCCATGAAACAACTGTAGCACCTGAAAAAATAAGAATATATATAATTAAAATTTTCAATTTCAATTAATAATTTTTAAATATTCTAAAATAACCTTAATTGAATAAATTCACTTATATACCATAATTTTAACCAAAAACTTATTACTTATATTTAATTTTTCTTAAATTATATTTCATAAATTAAAAGGTTATTTTTTTTGCTTATTTTGTTTTTGTTACAAATTCATTTTAATAGTTTAATATTTTGTGAAAGTTTAATTTGCTCGAGGCGATTATAATATTTATATACTTATACAGTTATATATTTAAGTGACTGCAAATAAAATAGTAGCAGAGCAATCTTAATACATAGCCTGATCAATGAATATTGTACATTTACAGAGTATTGTACAGAGATACATTGTAAAACATTGTGTAGAAAATTAATAAAATGGCAGTAATTAAGTAAAAACTTGATTTTATATATTTAAGTACTCCATATCATATACCAATATACCCGAAAAAAATTTAACTAATATATATAACAACATAATTTTATATATAAATTCTAGTACTGATAATTTCAAAAACAAAATTTTTTTAATAGGTATATAATCTCTTGTACCTAAAATTTTATATATTTCTAAAATTAAATTTCTTTTTTAGTTAATTAATATTAAAATTTGATTGTAAAAGATCAAAACATTTAAAAAAATATATATTTAGCATTTCTACAAAATTCTAATATACATATATATAATATTAATTAATATTATTATTAAAATATATTATAAATTGTGCTATACATAATATAGGAATATTTTGCAATAATCTTTTATATACTTTCTTATCAGGAAAAAAAATTAAACACACTTTAATATTTTTTCTCTAAAAATATATAAGTATATATATATATATAATTGAATTTAAGTTGAAGTTCAAATTTTTGTGTCATTTGACCCCTAAATTTTATAAAAATATTATTATGTACTAACTTATTTAAAATAAGAAGTGCGCAATTAATGTACTTTAACATAAAAAAAAATCAGCTTTAATAAAATTATATAATTTGGCAAATTATTAATGAAAATGAGTATAGCTATATAAACTTTAATCATTATAGTAGCTATTGAGGCTATTGAGTGTTTATCAAACAAATTAAAAAAAAATTGAAATAAGTAAAATTGGCGCTAACGTTCCCCCCAGGAGATAATTAAATATTAGAATTTAGATTTATAATATTATTTATGTAATGTTATATATTTTTTTAGCAAACTTTTGTTATCATTAAATAAATTTATATATACAAATTTTCATTTATATATTTAAATGGATTACAATTTAATGCATTTTTTTGTATTGTTTATCTAATTTAATGATAAGAGAATATAAAATTATAGTTTTACCTAATTGTAAGTTGAATAATTATTATTAAAATTTTAAGGAAAAGTATGTAGAATTATTTTTTTAAATGCCGGGTTCCTAAAAGTAATAGGATAGAAAAATTATTTTTAATAAAGGGATTAACATTTAATTTTGAATATCAATAAGAAAAAAAAACAAATAATTTATGTATAATTATTAATTATTTTATTCACTTACCATGTAAATTAATTGTGCAAGTCGTGTTATTACCACGATCAAGAACAACTACACTTGTAGCTGCTGCCATAATTAAATTATGAAACCCTCTTTTCAATAAATTTAATTGACCTTTAAATTAGAATTTTTAATTTTCACAAATTGGAAAATTAAAAAAAATTAAATTATATAAAAGATAATTATTATATATAGTCAAATAGTTTTAGTTTTGTGGTGGTTTTTATGTTTTGTTATAAATTTGCGCTTTTTTTTTTAATATACAAACAAAACAAAAAAAAACTTAATTTTTTGTCAGCTGTCAAAAAGAACTAAAAAACTAAATATAAAAAAAATTAAGTAACTATGATAAAATTAATATAATTTGCCATACGAATTAACATTTATACTTGATTTTCTTGAAAAATTTAAATATAAATTTAGAATTACAAATACTTTTTTTTTCTTTTTGAAATTTTCAGGACGAATTTTTATTAATTGTAATGTGAATTGAATAAAACGTCCGACTCCGATTGAAGCTGAGGCAACACTGTCAAAATGAAATTAAAATGACAACTTGACAATTTTGACAACCAAAAAAATGACAGTTATATCTTTGACAGCTGGTCCTGGTACTGTACTGATTCGATAAAGTACTGCCAACTAAACAAATATATGATACAATGGAAATGGAAACGTATGTATTTGAGTGCTAAACTTGGGACGTAATTTCGTTGCCCGTTTCGATATGTCTGAAAACATAAAAATCTGTTTTTGTCTACTGAAAGCGAAAGGCTTCATCAGCGGCACGAACAGCGATAGTATGTATCTGCACGTCCCCAACGTCATAACGACGTGAGTTTGTCTACTTTCAATTTCAACATTTTTAAGATATTTCCAAACCTTTACGTCAACGGCACAAACTTCTTCAGCAACGAGACTATCCATTGATAGAATACGAAATTTTGTGCCGGGTTGGATGCCACACAAAATTAAAGTTCAAAACCTAAATCAACGCGTATGGGCACTCCATAAATCAACGCGTATTTTCGGTATAGCCCTCTACCGGTGTAGTTGAAGTGTACTACACGGATAGTGGCTGCACTACACCCATTTGTAATTATGAAACACGCCCATATGATACGCTCGAGATAGGCGACATACGTAGCGAGATATGCCGGCGTGCCATACAAAATATATGGGCATGTCAAATTTTTGACAAAAATCGTACGCCAACGCCATACGCATTGATTTAGGTTTTAAACTTAAGATAAAATTTTGTTTTGTAAAATATAACATAATTTTATATTAACCGAAATTTATAGTTCAGAAAATTATTAATTCAATTTAAAAAAAATTTCCGAAATTATTACATTTTTATAACTCACTTTCTTTTGCTATTCAAAGCTAAAAGGTGAGGAATAGAGAAGAACATACCCTTTAAGAAAAGCGAACCGTAAACGAACCGCCGGCGAAGTCTTTTCTTCATATATGAGTTCGTTTACGAACCGCCTTGGCAGTTCGTAAGCGAACCGGAAACGTAAATGTTAGAATAAGAACAGTAGAAAAAAAAACGTAATGCCAAGAGTTCGCCAAAATCGGTTCGTTTACGAAACGCCGCAACGATTCGTTTTGGAACCGCCAAATTCGGTTCGTTTACGAACTGATTTTATTTCTAGAAATAAAAATACGGAAAAGTTATTTTTTTAGCATTTATTTCATATAAAAAATATAATTTTTAACAATAAATAATTATTTCACCACTGATTTAATTTTTTTAAATTTTATTACTTAATTTATTATATAAAACACAAAATTACTTATTAATATTTATTTTATTATATTTAACAAAATACTATTATAAGACACAACCTTTGTCACTACTGTTTATTTTTGTTATGAAAATTATAAAGTTTATTTTAAAAAGGCGTTACTTATCTAGTTCGTATACGGTTCGCCAAAAGCGAATTCGCTTATTTTTCTTAAAGGGTATATTTGTTGAAGCATGCGATGCGAAGATGACAAAACGAAAACAGTTGATTTCTATCATAAATTTTTTTCAACCTAATTTTGAATAGAAAATAAACGATAAAAATACAAAGTCCATATTGGAATCGGATTGAAGGAGTTGCACTTGCTTGGTATATTTTATATTAGATAGATAGTATTATAGATGGCGAAATTATGGCGAGATTCTGCAAGTTTAATAATATTAGCAAGGAACCATAATAATATTTTTCAACAGGGAAATAATTACAAAGTAACAAATTTTGATTAAATTATTTAAAAAAAAAATTATATTCGATTTTACTCTTCTCTGTTATCCAAGGTGCTTCTATTTACACGTTCAAAGAAGACATCATTTATGCCAAATGGTTGTTGTTTTCCCGGTGGTGCAACCGAACGAGCAGATGAATCAAAGGAATGGATAAATCATTTTAAAAATTTTGGCATATCTGAAAAAAGATTAGAAGAACTTGGAGATGTAAAAGGAACTAGACCATCAATATTTGAAAAGAATGATTCAGGCCTTTCAAAGTTTTTACAATTTAAAAAGAAATCACATACAATTTTTATTGATATTTTTTGTTTTTTGTTTTTTGAAGAGAAATATCATTACGAATATCAGCAATACGTGAAACATTTGAAGAAGTTGGTGTATTGATATGTAAAAATAAAACTGAACTTTTCCAAGCTTATGATTATGCAAATTATACTGAAAATTTTGACAGGGATGCATGGCAAAAAGTAAAATATAAGAGAAAATAATTATATAAATTAATTTTACTATTAATATTTATTAGTTATATAATTAGATAGTTCATGATGATCCACGTCGTTTTTTAGAACTTTGTCAAATATTAAATGTTATACCTGATTTATGGAGTTTATATGAATGGTCGGCATGGTTGACACCAGCTACTTTTCCGAAGAGGTCAATTTTTTTTTGTATTAAGTCTTAAATTATTTACAGTTGATTTTTTTCATTTAAGATTTCAAACAGCATTTTTTCTTGTTGCATTAAGAAAAATGCCGAACTTGATTCCTGAACCACATGAAGTTGATAAAGTTTATGTAAAATTGTTTTGTAGAAGAAATTGAAAATTGAAATTAAATTTTATTTTATGTATAGTGGGAATCACCTTACAAATATTATGAAATGCATAAGGAAAAAGACATTTGGCTACCACCTCCGCAAAATTATGAATTAGGTCGTTTAAGAAATATGCCATCATTAGATATTTTAATACAATTTTCAAAGAAAAGAAATTCAAAAGGTATTACACTTATTACTCCAGTCACTTGCAAATGTAAAGATGGTGTGGTTGCACTTTTACCTGGTAATTAATTATATTTTATGCAAAAAATCAAAATAATATTTTATAATTTTTGTTTGTTTAGGTGATGATGCTTATCCTGAAAATCCAGAGGACATAACTGATATGATAGAAATTAATGAAAGTATTAAAGATTTTCGAGGTTCAAGTACAAATCTTCATAGACAAGAATTTAGAAGTTCAAATTTTACACGAATTTATTTAAATTTTCCACCACCCAATGAGCATTTAAATCCTGTAAATTATATTACTAAATTATAGATAACATTTTAATATTACTACTTTATATAATTAGTTAAAATTTGTTGGTGTATGGTTTATTTAAAAAAAAATGTTTTTTTTATTATAATTTTATACTGGAGATATTTATTTATTAAATACTCTGAATAAATTAATAATGATTTTAGTAAATTAGTACAATAAATAAAAATTAAATCAATTGCAAATTTTTTAAATTTAAATTTCCTATACCGTTTATTTTGATGTTCTTACTTGAAATCTATACATTTGTTTAGAATAAACAATAAATACTTCTTATCACCTTATTTCACATCTAGATGGTGGTATAAAATAGTATAAGTTTAGGTTAGTTAGAGTTAGAGGGTATAAAATATAAGAGATGGAAACCATTATCACTAAAGGTCGATCTACATTTATCTATTTAGCACATTTCCAACCAAATTGGTCAAAGATATATGCATATATTAGTTTTACGCTGTCTGTACGTCCTTTTACACAAACTTCTAGATCTCTTGCGATAGATAGAGAATCAAAATCAGATAGATAATAATAAAATAATAGGACCAGTAGAACATAATTTTCTTCTGTCCTTTCCCCGCTTCGAGATATACGATATACCCCCTCAAAGATTGAATATGGTCACTTATACCAACTGAATTTTATGAGTTCTGTAAAAGCTATAATATAGTGCGATTTTTCATCCTTTCCGTAAGAGTTACAAATTATACAAAATTTAATTCTTTGTTACATAAAAATACCTTTATTATCCCTTAAACTTTTTTTTAAAACCCTGTATTCTACGGCACCACAGACTTCTTCAGCAACGAGTCTATCTCATTTGCCGCGTTCAGCAGAGTCTAGCGCGAAAACAGTTGACAAAACGAAAACAGTTGATTTATGTCATAAATTTTTTTCGACCTAATTTTAATAGAAAAAAAACGATACAATACAAATACTAAGTCCAGATTGAAATCGGATTCGGATTGGAGGAGTGCAGTTGCAGTTGCTTGGTATATTTTATATTAGGTAGATAGTATTATAGATGGCGAAATTATGGCGAGAATCTGCAGGTTTAATAATATTAGCAAGGAACCGTAAAAATGTTTTTCAACAGGGATATAATTACAAAGTAACAAATTTTGATTCAATTATTAAATAAAAAATTATATTCGATTTTACTCTTCTCTGTTCTCCAAGGTGCTTCTATTTACACGTTCAAAGAAGACATCAATAAATGATGTGACATCATTTATGCCAAATGGTTGTTGTTTTCCCGGTGGTGCAACCGAACGAGCAGATGAATCAAAGGAATGGATAAATCATTTTAAAAATTTTGGCATAACTGAAAAAAGATTAGAAGAACTTGGAGATATAAAAGGAACTAGACCATCAATATTTGAAAAGAATGATTCGGGCCTTTCAAAGTTTTTACAATTTAAAAAGAAATCATTTATAATTTTTATTGATATATTTTTTTTTGTTTTTTTAAGAGAAATATCATTACGAATATCAGCAATACGTGAAATATTTAAAGAAGTTGGTGTATTGATATGTAAAAATAAAACTGAACTTTTCAAAGCTTATGATTATGGAAATTATACTGAAAATTTTGACAGAGATGCATGGCAAAAAGTAAAATATAAGAGAAAATATTTATATAAATTAATTTTACTATTAATATTTATTAGTTATATAATTAGATAGTTCGTAATGATCCACGTCGTTTTTTACAACTTTGTAAAATATTAAATGTTATACCTGATTTATGGAGTTTATATGAATGGTCGGTATGGTTGACACCAGCTATTTTTCCAATGAGGTCAATTTTTTTTTGTATTAAGCCTTAAATTATTTACAACTGATTTTTTTCATTTAAGATTTCAAACAGCATTTTTTCTTGTTGCATTAAGAAGAAAACCGAACTTGATTCCTGAACCACATGAAGTTGATAAAATTTATGTAAAATTGTTTTGTAGAAGAAATTGAAAATTGAAATTAAATTTTATTTTATGTATAGTGGGAATCACCTTACAAATATTATGAAAGGCATATGGAAAAAGACCTTTGGCTACCACCTCCGCAAAATTATGAATTAGGTCGTTTAAGAAATATGCCATCATTAGATATTTTAATACAATTTTCAAAGAAAAGAAATTCAAAAGGTATTACACTTCTTCATCCAGTCACTTACATATGTAAAGATGGTGTGGTTGAACTTTTACCTGGTACTTAATTATATTTTATGCAAAAAATTAAAATAATATTTTATAATTTTTCTTTGTTTGTTTAGGTGATGATGCTTATCCTGAAAATCCAGAGGAGATAACTGATATGATAGAAATTAATGAAAGTATTAAAGATTTTCGAGGTTCAAGTAAAAATCTTCATAGACAAGAATATAAAGATTCAAATTTTACACGAATTTATTTAAATTTTCCACCACCCAACGGGCATTTAAATCCTGTAAATTATATTACTAAATTATAGATAACATTTTTAATATTACTACTTTATATAATTAGTTAAAATTTGTTGGTGTATGGTTTATTTTTAAAATAAATGTTTTTTATTTTTTATTAAATATCTGTAATAAATAAATAATTATTTTAGTTAATTAGTACAATAAATAAAAAAATTAAATCAATTAAAAAATTTTTAAATTTAAATTTGCTGAGCGTTTAGTTTTATGTTATTTATTGAATTATACATTTTGGCTACATTCATATAAATTAAATGAAAATTAAATACTTCTTATTACCTTATTTCACATTTAGATGGTGGTATAAAATAGTATAAGTTTAGGTTAGGTTATAAAATATCAGAGATGCAAACCATATCAGAGATAACTCTAAACAAAGGTCAATCTACATTTTTATCTATTTAAAAATACTGTTAATTTCCCTCAAACTTTTTTTTACACCCTGTATTTTCCTAACGATTTATTATGGAAGCTTGAAATTTATATACCAAAGATAAAAAACAACTATAGATGCTCTGAAGAAATTGTTTCCATATCTTCCCTTCCCTTTCCATTATGGTTCGTCGGATATTAAAAATTTCCATTTTTAAATCACTTGTAATTTTGTAACTGCACAATATTTTTAAAAAGCCAATATTGAGGAAATTTTCCAAAATTATATTTCTTTAAAGTGCATTAATAAATAAAATCAAATCATTTACCTAACTCATATAATTCATAAAAATGCTTAATTATATAAAAATCTTGGAATTTTTTTTTGCATATTTTTAGGTGCCATATAAATTGAATATTATCATCACACTATGTTCCATTAAAAGCAATAATAGAGAAAATTTAATAATTCATTTCCTTCTTTAAGTTATGGTATGTAAAAAAGGAGATATTTAATTTTGATTGTGTTTGATTATAATAAGTATCTACCGGTTTCAATTATCATTTAAAATCGCATTAAAATTAATTTAAGGTTCATTTTTCATTTTCCCTTCTTATGTTCTATATTATATGTATATTTTGTTATGGAACCGGATGAAAAACATCTTATTATTTATATCTATAATTTTCACAAACAATTATTAAGATTTCTCTACCAGAAAATTTTTAATTTAAATGTCATAAATTCTGATTTATTTAATAAACTCAGAGGGAAAAGAAAAATTCAATTTTCGAGAATGTGGAAATTCATAAGATTCATATAAATATATACATATTTTTCCGAATAAATTTAATTCAAATATATTTTTGTATATGGTGTGTACTTTTAAATTATTTATTATATCAGATAATTTCAAAGAATAGAAAGCATTTAAAAAGGTCAGTGTTAAGTATGATAAAAAAAATATAGAACTTAGTCTTATAGATAGAATTTATAGAGGTAGTAAATATTTATATAGTTTTTATTGGAAATGAGATTTGTAATTAGTAATTTAAGTAATTTTCAATATTCTATTGGGAAGGGATATCATAGTCGATATCTTCATATTGGCAATAAAGCCGACATGGTCCACTTTGTGTTAAGAATATTACACGGTTAATTTTTATTATACTTTTTAGAATTATTTAGTATAGATGGGAGTGTTAACAGTGTCAGTCTATTTTCTACCTGCAGTGAACTTTGCACTATTTTTCCCTTTTCAATACATTATTTACTTTCGAGTAAATTTTTTTTTTTTCTGAAATTCTTGCCCTTATACATTTAACTGCACCAATAAGAAAGAGACTTTGCCCCCTTCCCCTTGTCAAATTTTTTTTACATTTCAATAAAATTTCACCATAGATGAGAGATGATTCAGTAATTTGCCAATATATAGTATATATAGATAAGATTGATATTTGTAGAGAATTATAATATTTGAATCTAATTTGTAAATACAAAATTAAATATTATTAAAACATTATTTTATCTGTTAAAGTCAATATTTTCGGTTAAGTCCAAAAATTATCAAAATGATAAAAACTAGTTTTTTTTTTTAAATATATGAGAAATTCTATAAATACTAAATAAATTATTGAAATATTTTCAGTATAGATTTACAATTAGTTACGTTAAAAGTGCAGTTCAAATTAAATTACAAAAATAATAAAAAAAATTAAATTCACAATCAAAAATTAATTTATTTTTAAGTAGTTAATAAGTAGGTGATATACTAATTTTTTACCAACTTATGAATTACTTAGAAAGAAGTAAAATTATAGCATCATCAAAATTATTTAAATCATCGTTTTGAATTTAACTATAATGTAATTAAAATTTTACTTTAAATTTAAATTTCATTCCTATTATTTATTGCAAATAGCATTATGTTCTACCCAATCAAACTAATTAATTACAAAATTTATAATTCTATTTTTATAATTGAAAATAATTGAACACTTAATTATAATTGAAACACTTAATTAAGTAGTTTAGAAGTAGGTGAAATTTATGATTAATTTAGATCACCTCTTTAAGACTACTTAATTAAATGAAAATTATTATTCAACAATTAAATTAATATACTACATAAAAAATTTCTAATTTATTAAGTAGTAAACAAGTAAGTGGTTTTATTTAAAAAATTTCACTATTTGTTAACTACTTTATTAATTGGTATTTTAAATCATCTAAATTCAAATTAAATTATTAATTAATTATATATTATACAAAATTCTTCTATAATTTTTATATCAAAATTCAACTACTTCTTTAAAAAATATCATGAGATTTTTAACTAAAAAATTATATATAAAATAAATTATATAAATTTTAAAATTATCTAAATTTAAAATATAATCAGAATTTTATTAATTTTTTTTCTTAATTCTTTTTTCTTCTTATTATTATTATTATTATTTTTCACAGATTAACGTAATAATTTACTTAAAATATGGTTTTAATTAAAATTTACAACCGCGTCACTTAATAATAATCATTTTCCATCAAATTATCTTCAAATAAGAAGATTTTTTTTTTGTTGTTTGAAATTAAATTGGACAACAAGAAAAAAAAAACCAATCTGACTGTTTGAGTAAAGATAACACCGCAGAAAATCTCTTAATATTAAAAGATTATAAATTTTGAAATTTTTATTATTTTTTTCTCTCGGTATGTTATATCTAATATTTTCTGTAAATCCTTCAAGAAAATCTTATTATAACCAAATCTAAAGATAAAGTATTATACCAATTATCATCATCATCGCGGAACAATAATTAAGAAAAAAATTTAAAGAGATTTGAAATCCTGTGTCAGTCCAAGGAATTATTGTAATAAAAAAAACGAAGAAAATTTTCACCAAAAAATAAAAACATTAATAACCATAAGTCTAATTTAATTTCATCTTTTAATTTTCTTTTAAAGAAAATATTATACAAAAAAATTATGAAATTAAATTTTTTTATATGATTTATAAGATAATTAAATATTAATATTAAATTACAATTTAAACAAAATAAAATTTATTTAATAAACCATAAAATATTTTAAATTTTTGGTTTGTATACCAAATAAAATAAAAATCAAACAATTATATAGCTAACAAGAAAACAATTTGGGGTCGTAATCATTTAATAATAAATAATAAGAATAATAATAATAATAATACTCATATTCTTTCAACCATTTACCATTCTTTCTTCATTATAAACCGAAAACCATCATCAGCATCCTTAAAATTACATTAAAAAATATCAAAGTTTCATGTCCCCCTTTGTATAAATTGTGTATAATTTTTATTCGAACAAATTTGATGATGATTTTTGTTGTTGTTACGTTTACGTTTAGAAATTTAAAATCCACTCAAGCAGGAAGTGCCGGAAAAAACTCCTGGTGGTGCTTTAATCGGTGGAAATTGAAAAAACTTCACGCTTGGGGTTTGAATTCCTTTTTTTTTGTGTGTGTAAAACACCATCAAAATATTCTAGTTCAGGACTGCAAAAAAACCGAAAAGGAAAAAAATACAACAATTTATATTATCGTTTGTCACAAAGAATTATTTCAAGGACCAAAATAGGCCGTGACTGTATTTAAAAAAGGATATTATACAAAAGGACATCTCGTTATTCCATTAGTATAATATTAGTAATAGAAAAAAAAAAAGATTATACACTAGAAATAAATTTGAATTTAATATAAAACATTTCATAGTGAAGGTTCAGATTAGTAATTTAATGGTCCTGCTGTTTGGGTATGATGAAGATTTGATCTCAAGGACTCAAGGTGACTATAATTATCAATTGCAGATTCCTGTATATGAATGAGACTATATTCTTACATAATAGTGATGGTATGAAATCAAATTTGGTCACATATAAGCTGGTCTCATAACAAGATTAAAGATGTAGCAGAATTAGTGTTATAATCTAATTGTCTTAAATCGCCTCCGCTTCATACACAATAATGTGTCTCATAGGAAATCTAATTAAAATCCTAAAATTCACAATGTCTAAACATCAACAACGAAAAATCCTACTAGTGCAACTTCAATCTGAATAAAAAAACTCCTGGTATATGTATATGCAAAAAATTTTCCTGAAAACCAAATAAATACTCGTTTTTTCTTTTATTGGACTGGGGGTTGTTTTGTTGTGTGTGAATATAATGAAATGTTTCAACTGAATGGTAAAGTGATTTAAATGCGCCCTTAATGGGATAAAATTGTCTGATTTGTGGTTTTTTTTCTACTGAATAACTGATTTCAATTTTTTTATATATATAGTATATATAAATTTTGGGTGAATGTAAAACGCTTTTCACTTTAATTTAATTTTAAATTGAAAGGGGAAGTTTTATTTTATATATAGAAAAAATATATTCGTATACTAACCGGTAATAAAAAGGATGAGAAGTTAAAATGCACAATCACAAATCATACAAAATATTGTAATCAAGTTCCACCACACAAATTATTCAAGATAAAAGTGTTTATATAGATTTTATATATACATCAGGATACATAAATAAATTTCAAGTTGATTATAATTGTTGAACAATAAAAAATTTTGTAGAATTGTAACAACAAATTTAAATTAAATTACATTCTATAATAGGAATTTTATATAAACTGAAATTTTATAGTTTTTAATATAGTAATTATGTATTTTTCTTAATGAAAGGAAATTATATTTTAATTACAGATTAAATTGATGGAATTTTTTTGTTTTGTTTTTAGAAATGGAAATTTTGGTTTTTTGGATAGTTAATAATTTTATGACTTTAATAGAAATCATTAATGTAAAATAGTTTCTTTGGGATGATATGAATCTATAAGTGCAAGTGTGCAAGAGTTTGTTTCCTAACATAATTTAAATTATGGTCTGTTTCCTTTTGATCTTTATACAATTCCAATTGGATATACAATTCCAAATTCAATTTATAGTTTCCCAAATCAATGTTAAATCAAATGAGTCAATTTCTAAGTGTTCGTCCTTATTACTAAAAAATTTAAATGTGAATATATAGATCAATTAAAAAAGGTTCCACTCCAAGATCAAACAAATGAACCAATAAATTTTCCTAAATTATTTTATTAAATCAAAATCATTTATAATTTAAATAATTTGTTATCTCAGCATGAAATTATAAAATTCATACAATAGATTTATGTATGCAATGATTACATAATGAAGCACAAGCAGCATGATATCTTAGCTCAAGTATGTTTTTGGTAAAATACTCGCATATTGGAAAAATGCTTAATAATTATTCAGTACTATCAAAGCATCTCTAGTATCTGAAATAGGAGTAAGAGAGTAGTATGAGTTGTACTTTATAGGAAAATTCTGTTTAGGAAGTTTATGATCTTGATTTAACTTCAAAAGCTCATACCAGTTTTCTACTATATACTAAAACGTTTTACCAATTCTTTCATTTTCATCTAAAATAATAATTCTATTCTGGCATCAATTCAAATTTATAACCTATTTAGTAAAGGTAATTTTAAATATGTATAGTTTCTAATTTTATACTCTGATTGGTTTTCTTTTAACTTAAAAAAAATTACAAATCTTAAGACAACTCAATCGATAATGAAAGACAAAAATAAAATCTCATACATCGAGATTAATGTTAAGACTATTTTTATTTCATTATTTTGATCACGTCCATATTTCCTTCTCTCTACACATTTAATTTAGTCTATTGGTTTTTACCAATTTACCCGCACCAAATATTATCCTTATAATTTTCTCAATTGTTATAGATATATGACCCTCATAAGAAAAATTCACTATTATTAACATCTCTTCGTACAACTAACAAAAAAAATTTACCTCATGTTTTTTAAATTCCTGAAATTGACCAAAAAAAATTTCTTACTACATTCAAATAGAAAACAGGACCTAACAAATATTTATTGTTCTCATATACAATTGAAACAAACTAAATGATGAAAAGGATATGAGGCGATTTCGTTTTTTTTAAGGGTGTTCTTCTGTAAACCATTTCAAAAACAATATAAAGTTTTCAAACATTTTATATAAATATAACACAAAAAAAAAAAAAAATGTTGTAGGAAAAATGTCACTTAGTGCATTAGTTTAACGAGAATAGAAAGAACTGTAACTAAAAAACTCACAAAAAAAAAAATTTAGATGTTATGCTGCCAAACGATTACCTTTACACAAATGTCAATGAGATCCAATTTGTAACAATTTCTTCCCACCATTCTATTGAGAATATATTATAACCATTCTTAGAACAAATTGTCCCCCTTACAATTTTTTGTAGAAGAAAAAAATAATCGTCTTATTATATTGGTTATAATTTAAGGGGAAAACTACATGAGATTGTGACAATTTGAGACTTAATTATAGACATGTTATACTCGTAGTATAAATTTTAGTAAATTTGAAGTTCGACTAATATGCAATGATCGTCTTTAATTCCACATTTTGAAATCGTGTTAGGATATTGTACCTCAGATTATATTATTTCATATTGTTAAGTATTATTCAACTTTGTGTTCGTGATATTCCTCTTCTGAAACATTATGCTATGTATATGTAACAAACGCCGATCAACTCAATGTTTACCTATAAATTCTTTAATCAAGAAGCTTGCACCTTACAATCCAGTAAAGTTCATGGCTTGGCTATTGATCTTAAAACTAAGCTTCACAATTGTAGTTTGTAGTGAACTACAATGTATAAGCAAAATTGTTCTATTTATCCATATGTCATCATCCCCTTAAATAAACATACAATAAATTTACCAGCAAAAAAAAATTGGGAAAATCTTATATTTTTGTCTTCGTGTTTGTAATATCGTTTTTATAGTGAAAATTTTCCTTGTTATAATTTGGTTTTTTTTTTTTTGGCTTGTAGTCGTTTTGTATATTTGATGGCGCTACAAGTGCATTTAATCTAAAAATGTTTTCCGGAAATTTTTTATATAAAAAGTATAGATCAAATTACATAACAAGGACATTTCATGTGAATTGATGATTGGGATTACTCACTAAACACTATTATATATTAATTTTATTTGGTGAGAAAATGAGAATTCATTTATCAACGCCCTTCATCAACATTTCTATAATATAATATGACCTGTGGGAATATTTCATTTTATATATATTATAAATAGAATTGTAATATTTCATTATTTTTTTTTATTTACAATAATTGACAATACAATTAGTTTAGTTAATGTTATGTTTAAATAAATATGAGAATTTCGATAGAAAAATTATGTATTTATTAAATGTTCTTATTAAAATTTATAGTTGATCTATAAACTACAGCAACTATACCGAATATCTAATAACAATTATAGAAAATGGTGTCTTAGGAATTAAGTTTTCGAGTGTAAATTTTAAAGATAAGTAAATTGGAAAAGGTAGTAGTAATCGGAAAATTAAAATACATGTCAGCTTTTGGACCCCTTGGGTATTTCTTTATTTTGAAAAGAACTATAACCTTATTTTCTTTATTTTATGTCCTTACAGAACCTAACAATTTAGCCTGAAATCTCCTCGAAATCACTGAATTGATTAGTATATAATATTTTTAACCTTCTTCGGGTTATAAGTAGACGATTAAAAATATTATCTTCTCCTAAAGACACGGGAATACGTCACATCGCAAATGTCTAATGTCTTTACGACAAATTCTATATTTTCTAATATTTAATCTCGTTATGCATTATTATTGCTTCTATGTTTCAGTAATATAAGAAGAAGAAAATATTAAGTAATTTAAACAAAAGATTTAATTCAAATTTGTCTAGTGCATCATTTAAATTCCAGAATTTTTCATAAAAATATAACGAAATATTTTCATGATTTACTATACTCAGGCAAAGTTAAATTGATAAAAATTTATGAAACTAAATATACAAATAACATTAACATAACTTCTTCAATAAACTCATAATTTCTAACTTTATTATACATAAATCGAAATTTTAGCGATCATAAATAAAACCAATAATAAATCTAATTTCAATATATTATTAAAAACTTTTCCAATTTTTCATTTTCATGTTCTATCGAAAAAATACTTCAAAAATCCAACATAAACTTATAAATATCTTTACTTTTACATATTAGATAGACAAACAATATTTTTAAAATGGTTCAGTCAAGAGGTGGATGGCTACACAAAATAAAAAAAATATGAACCTTTCTGAGCCTCTTAAACATCAAGAATTCATTTATATAAAAAAAAAATGTTTACCTGACTTGAAGTGCACAGAAAACATGGCGATTTCATTTCATTCGTGTTTAATTATACATAATGTATATCGGTGTTGGGTGTACAAACCAGGTGAATAGGATGAGAAATGAATGTTTAATGGTATTTTGGTTACTGTGTAGGCGTGTCTCTCTTAACACTAATACTGCATAGACATCCTAGCAAACTAAATTTTTATGTGAAGGTGTAAGTATAAATCTTTTTCTACGATGTTCAAAACACAATTTGCAATGAATTTAGTAGGTAGATAAATTTTATTTTTATTTTATAATCAATGCATCGCATAAATTTTTTTATATTTGTAGAGGTATCATTAGCTGAATAGCTGGATGACAATGTAATATATTTTTTTTAGGATCCCCAATCCCCAATTTATTCTCCATATAAATTTTGAGTTTGCGCGCAAATTTTTATTGATGAATTTAATTTAGGTGAATAGAAATTTCGTATTGTAGATAGAATAGAATATGGAAATCTAAGGTAAATTAAAACAATTTTATATTTGATTAGTAATATACATAAATATAAGAATTTATTCCTTTTGTATTTTATGATATTATTTTATACAATTTTTTTTTTGTGTACAAAATTATAGAAGCTTTTTGATTAAGCTATTTTAATTTAACTTTTTGATATCATAGAATTTGTCGTAATATACATAATATTTTTCATTTGAATGTATATATTTTGCCAGCTAAAGTTTCACTTTACTTTCAAAATAATTGGAATAAATTGTAAAAAAATTATTAAGCCAAAAATGAGTGATTTTAATAAGTGAAAGGAATTAGCGAAATTATAAAATTAATACAATTTATTACATACATGCAGGTGGGTTAAAAATATAGAAATCTTTGTCTGATATTTATGTACCATATACGAAATTAAAGATTGAAATCTCTATTTTCAGAGTCTATATGATTTTTTATTGTATTATAGTACAATGACGCACTCAGAAGGTGGCTCCCTAATTGCAGATTTTTTTTCAAGTTTTTCTGCTATAAATTGGACAAATTAAAAGATTTTTGAAATTGGTTTGCGGATAAAAAAATTCTTCCAGTTTCTAAATTTAAAAAATAGTTTTTACAACAAAATAATTCTAAAATATCAAATTTAAATTTGAATTGGAAAATTCGAAAAACAATTTCTTTAATATAAAACTTATTGCAAAAACAAATTTTCTAATTTCCAATTTTTTATGACAACTTGTTAATATTTTTCCGTTTTCTACTTCTTCTTCTTTAATATTTATCATAAAAATAAATTTAAATACTCTACTATACCATTATTTCTTCATTGTTATACAATTTCCAACCATATAATTCACATATATTCACTTTATTATATCCGAAATCCGAAATATATATAAGAAACGATCTACAAAATATATAGAATAAAAAACCATTTAACTCATATCAACCCTCAAAATTTATCTTTTTCATATAACCCTTAAAAAACAAAAATTATTATTTATATAAATATTTTCATTACATAATTTTTTCCTTCTTTTACTTATTTTTTTTTTTTTTTTTGCCACAATAAACTTAACAATATTTTTATATTCAGTTAAATCTGCGACGCGAGTAATCTGACTTAACTGGAAACTTTACTAAAACCCTTCAAATAATAATAATAATTTTTTTTTTGTGAAGCATATTTTTTAGGACCAATAAAGCAAGGATAAAAAGAGTCTTTTAAATTTCACCATAATAATATCAGATAAAAATAAAAATAAAGACATCGTGTGAGTTATAGATGAGATGAGATAGTCACACAACCAGTACAAGAATTTTTCCCAGCATAAATTTTCATCAAAATCAAAATCTCACCCCTTTATTTTTTTTAAAAGATTTTTTCCGCCCCAAGATGAAATTTAGTTTTGGGGATAAAGAGAAAATTATTAAATGGCTTAAGTATAGAATTGCTGTTATAATAAATTATGTTTTTCATTCATTCATTCATTTCATTTCGTCTTTCGTGTATGTAATATCATAAATATATGAAAAAAAAGTATAAATGAATTTCAATTTTCATTGAAGAAGAAAAAAAATTTATATCTTTAAGATGAGATAAAAAAATAAACTTACAAAGAAATCCAAAATTTCAAAAAAAAATTTAAATTACGAAATGAAGAAAAACGTATTAAAATTTATTACAAGATTTTCTTTTATTTTTAAGAAATATTTATTTTTTTGCAAAAAAAAAAAATTTTTAAAAAGGATAATCATTTTTTTTTGTCCTTTAAAGGATTTTTTTTTTTTTAATATTTTTCTTCTTATTTTTTTGGTTCAATTACGAAAGTGAAAAGAAAAATTTGAAAGTTTTATTTTTCATGATTGAAAAAAATAATGAAAATCTTCTTCTATTTTTTGAGAGAGAAAATTGAAAATTATCATTTTTTTTATGGTCAGAATTAAGTTGTTTCTTTTTTGGTTAAATGAATTAAAATTTTTTTTTTTTATAATAATTTCTTTTGACCAAAAAAAAATGATAATCTTTAAAACTCAAAAGATATTTTTAATTAATTTTATTTTTGGAGATTTTTAAAATCGTTTTTTATAGATTATAATTTTTTTTAAGAAGCTTGGATTATAATTTTGATTATTTGAAGAAGAAAGAAATTCAAAGATAAATTTTTGGAAAATTTATGATTTAAATTGAAATTATTTAGTAAGTTTCAAAGTATTTTAATTGTGGAAATAATTTTTTCAATTAAAATTATATGGTACTATAGCGTATTTTAATATTGTGAAAGTCTCATGCCTAAGACTTCTAAACACAAACCAAAGTATTTGTATACAAAATGTATCAGGTCTAACCTAGCTGGAAGACGTTGAAAAGTATTGAAAATTCGATGGTATACGTGGATGGTTTACCTTTTAATTTTATCATAGTTTTGAAATATGATGAATTATAAAGGCAGTCAACAGATGATTTAAATTTTCTTATTTCAATCGTAAATTTCTTCTTTTAGTATCAAACGAGAAATAGGAATATAAATATTGTAATTTTAATATGACTGCCCGGGGCATGCATAAATTTCAGATTGACTAATCATTTATTATGATTAATTTTTCTTTCTTTTATCGAAATTCCGTAATGTTTTATCATGTATAATGCACCTACTTGAATTCACAAAAAATTGTTTGTGTATGGCCCTTAGATCTTCTAATTTTATTAAGCGAGCTTGAAGTAGTTGTCTCTAAACGATCGAAATCTAATATAATGAATTAATTGTGAAGAAATTTTAATATTAGCAATAAACTTGGCTAATATTTTTTCAAGCCGAATAGATTTAGTGTTGCTACAAATTTAAATTATTGGTATTCCTAGCAATATTTCCTTATACTATGAAAAATTCTTAAACTTATCGAAAACTTTGAATATTTGATCAAAATGTCAAAAAATTTCTACAAGAAAACTTTCTTTTATTAATTTTTAAAAATATTCAATAAAATAAAGTTTAAGTTTTACACTTTTTTTTTTGTCTTAAAAAGTAAAAAGGGATTTTCTTCTTAAATTCTTTTATTGGATTTATCCTTTTTTTCACTAAAAAAAAAAAAGTTATTATATTAAAAATAAGTACGGCAATCATAAATCGTACGTGTCAAACGAAATTTAAAAAAAATTTATATATTTTATGGAAAAATGATGCGTGAAACAAGCAAAAAGAAAAAAAATTAAGGGTTGTTAAATTTCAGTTTTCCAAAAGATTAAAGTTTTCTTTTTATTATATTGAATATATAAATTTTAAATTTTTGTTACTGAGTGAAACGAATCAAAATATATACATACATACGTAAAATTATTAGTTTTAAAAGTAAATCCTTTTAATATTTAAGGCTGAAAAGCTAAGAAAATCCAAGATTAAATTGGAATTATAGATCAAAATTTTATGAAAAATAATTTTCCATGACCGATGGCGTAAGAAAGAATTTAAATTATTGGAACAGACTCTGGGCGGTTCCACGACAACAACGGCTTCAGGCATAATGGAGTACATAGGAATATAGGTTCAAAATTAAATTCAATAAATTAATTATCCTTTAAGATTATAATAGTCCATTCCTTGCTTAAAGAATATCTATTAATAAATTTAATTGGTCAAAAATTTAATTTCTGCTTTATATTTCTTTAAAATTAACTGTCAGACTTCCAATGTAAATTTTACAAGCAGGCAGTCCTTGACGTTTCTATACCCAGTGGACAATGGAAGCGATATTGCACACGTTTCTGAATATTTTATTGTATAATAATTACAAATTTTCGAAAACAATTTAGCAAAGTAAAGATTCCATTTTAACAACTCCAAATAAGCTTGTAGGCATCTTTTGTGCTGCGATCAGTGCCTTTTACAATTTTATGTACATCATCTAAAAGGTAAATTTTGTAGTTGATTTTAAAAGGTAAATACACCATTTCTCTTTAGGTTATTCATATAATTTTAGGTAGGAATATAATTAATTTGTTAATCAGAAAATATAGCTAAATTGAACCGTGTTTAAGTTTAAATTAACTCATGTAGAAAATATAGCACTTGGCCTTTTTCCAATTCAAAATATACCAATACGATGCGAGAAAAGAATAATTTGAATTCGATATATAACACAGTAGTTTTTCTTATAAATATTTCCATAATTTCAAATTGCAATCCTTAATTTTTCCGCAACAAAAATCTTAATTATTTAAAAAAAATTGTTTACAATAAAAGTAAAAACAAAATCAAATTGAAATTCTCTTTAAATCAAAAAATTCCATTTTTAAAAGAAAATACACCGAATTTAAATTAATGTATAATTTTTCCTCAAACAAAACGTAATTTTTATTAACATGAAAAATCGATTTAATATTATACCAAAAAAAAAACAACACGTAAATCACATTGAAATAAAGTAATGAAAATGAAAAATCAATATTTTCAGATTCTTTTTCATTATTATATATAAAATGAAAAATCTAGTAAATAATATAAACTTTATATACAAAATTTATATATATATATGTACAGATAAATTGTGGTCGTGTACAGATACTTTTGATTTTTTTAAAGGTTGAAAAAAAAGAGAGAATATAAATATGCATATGCATATAAAAGCATAAGCATACGACAACAACAAATAAATTTTCAATTTTTGCATATCATTGCAAAAAAATATTTCTCAAAAAAAAATTTTTTTTTTTCCTTTTTTTGATGAGTCTGATTTTGTCTGGCTGGATGTTATCGATTTGTCCAACTTATAAAAAAATTTCACTATTACAGGTCCTTTGCCTTTTCTTTTCCGGTTTAATGATGATAATATCTTTATTTATATATACATGTAGATAGATACATTATGTTGTATACATAAATCTATATACATCGAAGATTTTTTTAGGTTTACATATATTTTTATATGTTCTTAAAATTCTATTCTTATACAAAAAATTCTTTTATTTTAGTAATTCCTATTTTTAATGTTGGAACAAAAAAACAAGGAAATTCATTGAGATTTTCCTTAAATCTTTCATTGTCCCAGTAATAAAAGGCGAGGAATCAAAAAAAAAAATGTGGGCTAGTCATAAAAATTAGAGTCAGCGGTTTATGTAGTAACATAGTTTAAGTTCCTTATTAGAATTTTTACTTAATCTTCCCTTTTTATTGAACTATATTTTTTGTAAGAGTTAAATTTGTAAGTTTTGAATATATACTAGAAAGAATGAATAGTGTTTAGTAAATGAATTGTTTTTTTCTCCGGAAAATTGTAACATTTGCAGAAAAAATATTGTAATATAATATAAGATGAATTTGCAAGTTCAAGGTCCTTTTGGTTAAAAATTATAAATATTAAATAAGGAAAATTAAAGAAAATTCATAAAGTCTATTAGATACTTCAAATAACTCATTGTAAGTATATATACTTCAGATGAACAATGATGAACATTAAAATCAATATTTGAAAATCATTAATTATCTTAATGACTAATTTTAAGTATGCAACAATTAATTTAAATATTCTTGGTAGTATTGGTAGGAATTATATATTGGTCAACCAACCCTGTGCCTCTTTTCTGTGTCTACAAAAACTACTGTCAATAATTTTGTATTTTTCGTGGATCAGTAAAATTTAAATTTGAATTTGGAGTAGATCATATTTGTTGCATTTAAATTTTGAATATAGAAATCAGTTGTTTACTTCTATTGAGATTCAAGCTAACCAAAATATTCAATCTTATTGAACGGAAATATCAGTTTGATAAGAAGAAGAAGATAACATCAAGGATTAAGATAAGAGTGGCACCAAAATTTTAAAAATAATAATTGTAAACAGAATTAATTGATTATCATCAAGATACAAACTCACATGACCTTGAAATAAGTTGATTTTATGCTAATGTTAGCATAAATTCGAAGTTAAACAATTTCCTAATAATTTTCAACACTTTTTTATATAATTTCCATATAAATTATCAATAATACTTAAACCAAATAATTATTTTATTGGATTACTCTGTTCTTCATGTCAAGTTATCATTTACGACATTACGACCCCATGAAACAATTATTTCAAATATAGTGATGTGTTATAACAAGAGTAATAAATGAAACATTTTATTATTATATAAGCTATATTCTACTTATTTTAAAGCCATAAACAATATTAACCAGGATTATGTTGGATTAACCTAATGACACATACAATAAATAATATCATATCGTTTATTTATATTTAATTGTCGCACCCTCAAACGACAGACAACATTTTCCTATTTTCACTCTATTATTATAGTCAACCATATAATTTGGTATAGAGAAGGTGTGTTGGAAGTTTAATTTAATAGATTTATTTACAACTCGAAAAAAGGTGAAATAAATTAATTGAATTTATTTTTAAAAATTTATGTATGGAATTTTCAGGAAAATTGAAATAAGATTTTGAAATATTCACTTCATTTTTCACTTTAAATTTGTCTTTTTAAAATATTAAATTCATCATTAAACTATATTTAACACATCAAATTGGTCATTTTATGATTCAAATTGATCCATTTTTCCAAATTAAATTTGTCCTTTGCCAAATCAAATACATCGTTTTTGAAAAATTTGTCATTATTTTAGGAAAATTGTTTAATTTGTTGAGAAAACTGAAGTTTTCTAGTCTGTAAATTACTATAATGACGAACAATATTGCCAGAAAATGAAGAAAACTCATTACAAAAATGATTAATCAAACCTAAAGTTAAAAAAAAAAACAAAATTACAATGAGGAAATATAATTCTTTGGAATAGAAAATGAAAAAAAAAACAGTTGTATTAATTAGTCAATAATCCAAGGCTATTAAATTAGGTAAAATAGGTTACTTATTTCAGAGATGCCATAGAAATTACTTAAATAGTTTCTTTCTTTATTTGTTAAATTTTCTATATAAATAAATAAAACTTAGAGAGTGAATTTTTGTGTAAGGGAAATTATATTTTTAAGAAATTAGTTTCAAAGAATTAAAGTAATTTGGCATTTTTATTATACTCAATTGTAAATAATGAGAATTTACCCTTACAAATTAAGGTATAAAAGGATATGTATAAAAGGAAATATTATGTGGGTGCTTTGATAAAAGGTCAATTATAACTAAATATTATATCTGTTTCCTTGTACGTATTTGTAGTTTTAGAAAAATATATACGAACATTTACCATAATTTACAGAAAAAATTAACCGAAGTTATGAAAAGCTTACAATTTCATTACGAACTAAAACAAATTTTACAATTTAAAATGAAGATTTTTTTAGGAAAATTTACTAGAATTTAAAATTTTTACTAAAAAAATAGAAGATATTTTACAAATTTATAGAAAATATTAGACAAAATTTACAATTTGTAACATCCTTTAACATATTGGTACTAAATTCTAACTAAAATTATTCCTACCCATCTATAATTTAATTGCACATGAACTTTATTCAAAATTATATTACCTTATATAACAATTTTTTTTATTATTATTCCTTTTTTTTTTACTTATAAATTGAACTAATAATATACAAAAAAAAAATATGTCTCAAGGGTGAGTTTTCCTAAATTTCCTTATATCATACAAATATACTCAATATGGTGGGAAAATCTAAACAGAATAATTTTTTTTTTTATGGGTTGAACGAAAAGCAAAAAGGAATAAATATCCAAGAAAATAAATAAATAAAAAATAATCGAACAACAAAATTCCTGGCTGAATATTTCATTTATAGTGATTGGAGGTGTAGCCAGAACAAAATATATTGTTAAATATATTGTCGAGAGGAAAAAAAAATGTATAGAAATCGTTTTATTGCTGGTGTATTTCTTCAGGGAGTTGAAGGAAGAAGATGCATTCCAGATTCCAGGATAATATTGACATTAAGTAAAACAGATTTTTTCATTAAACTCAAGTATAGACAATAATATTTTATCTATTTTTATTGCTTTCTTTTATCTACTATGGATTATCGATAGGACATTTTGATTTGATTAAAGTTTATGTAATATAGAAAAGGTTTTTGCCAGAGGGATGAATTTTTATTTAGTTTAATTTTGAGGTGCATACAAATTGTCTATATGAAATGATGATTATTTTTCACTCCAAGTAAATAAGTCGATCATAAGCATAGTCTAGAATTAGCCACTCTATAAACAATTTAAGGTTGATTTTATCTCGGCACTAGATTCGGTTAGATCAAACCATTGAGTTGTAAAATTTTCTATTCTCATTAATGACGACCACCGACCAGTTAGTAATCGACGAAGCAGACGACTATCAGCAGCGTTAACAAAAGTAATCTTCAGTTCCCTCCAGGACTCTAAGAGTTTGTAGGGAACTGAAGAAACAAATTCCTAGTACAGAAACAAATATTTACACATTCACAAATTTCAAATTTAAATGGCAAATTCAATATTTATCCAACATCTGAATCATTTTACAAAACTTCCTCTTACCATCACTTTAAGGTTACTTACATATAAATTTAAAATTAGTTAATTAATTAATTATTTTAATTTCCGTAGAATTTTTTTATACGTATAATATATAAACAAACTACCGCATTTACTGCAAACAAGTCGAAGGTTAATGCACGTGTTGTTTTACTTTACAATTATTATTATTTTAAATTTAACCCATAAATCAATGTTATACATATATACCAACAAAAAAACTTCATAACGCATGTCTTAATTAGTAATACATAAATTTATTTTTATTTTTTTATCAAGAATATCCTTTTTCCATTATAAATATAGACATAGTCGTCCATTTAAATCAAAAAGAAAAATATTCGATTGAAATATCATAAATTCATTTAATAATATTTTAGTTAATTTTCATATAAAATTTTCTATACATGTGAAGGGAAATTATAATGTTTTTCCATTTAAGTTTTATCATTTATATTTATAACCAAAAAAAGAGTAATGAAGAAATTTTTATTGTAACATTTTTATATTATGTATAAATGAATTAATGTTTGAACTATACAAAACCCAGACAAACACCAATTTTAGTAATTAATAAATTCATAACTATAAAATCTAGGGTAATATTTGATTTTATAAACAAGAAAAGATGAATAAATTATGGACATAAAAATTATATATACCATAAAATAGAATTTTAATGAAAAACAATAGAGTTAAATATGTATACGACAATACGAAAGAATATACACAAAAATAATATTAGTTTCTATAATTTATAAATTAAAGGATTTAAGTATAATTTGGAAAATTAAGATTGTTTAGGTTGTTTTTTTAACAAAGGTTTTGTACTGTAAAGTGAAGTAGAACTTAAAAGTTTAAATCGATGAACATATTTTTCAGAAAATTCCACTTGTTGCCCGAAAAGTTATTAAAAATATTAGCTGGGTTAAGCATATAGTAGTTCAAGTTTACTCAATAGTAGTAAATTATGGCAGTAAGTGAATTTTTTTAGAAATGCTAGCACCTAGCAGTCAACTTAAAAACAACCGAATTGGTGGCTCAAAGGACCTGAGTGACAAATAAGAGAACTAAATTTTTACTATTAAATGTGGCCACACGCATATTTTTGACAACTAATATGGAAAGTATATGATAACAAAAATTGATACTACAATTTATATCTGTTATTGGTCGCAACAGTTGACTAATTATGCTATTCTAACACTTAGAATGTCTTGAGGAAGTAAAATTTTTTAATAAATCTAAAAATTAAATATATCTGCTAACTACCTGCTATCTCACTGTTAAAGAATGTTAGCTTATTATTAATTCATTTACAGAATTTATATGATTGTTATAATACAAAAAAATTATTAAATTTGTTGGTTGGTTAGTTTAAAAGGGGGAGTTTTTGTACCTAAACCATACTCACCACGAAAAAATATTATATTAACATTTATGTAAATAAATTTTTGAAAATGGAGTAACTAAAATTTGAGGAAAGTTCGAAACAGACTAAAAAAATTAATTTCCTTATTCCAAATTTGAATTCTAAACTTAGGACCCCATAAGGGAAAATTTCAATATATTTATATGAGTATTTTTTTCTCATTGAAATATACCAAAACGATAGTGTATATTATAATACATATCTCTAATGTCAGGATATGAATCTGTTTGACCTACCAGATTATATTTTTATAGATCTCTGATTTAAAAAGATTTCTAACAAAATTATAAGTTATCCCCTTTTCTACAATTACAACAATTACAACAACAAAATAAAGAAGAATAAGAAAAACAATATTTTTATTTTCTTTAATACTGGAAAAAGTTTCCTTGTTCCTTTTTTTTACAGGGGTTAAAAATATTCCCAATAGCACAGTTTATATTTACTTATATAATTTCTGTATCATTTTCGAATCTTTGATTTTGAATTTGATTTTTGTTTTTCTATAATAAATAAAGTAAAAATATCAAAATACGAAAAAAAAAGTTCGACATAGTATATATTTTTAAGGGTGGCTTTGGTATAGCTTTTTGATTTATACCAAAATGATCTCCGGATATTGAAGTTAATCTTTCAGAGATTGTCTCCAAAATATTATTTTCCATTTTTGTGGGGGAATAAAATAATAAAAATGAATTAAGTAATTTTGTGTAAAAAAAAAAGGAAATAAAATGAAATTATTTAATAGGACAATTTATTGATATTTGTTGTATCAAATTTGTAAATTATTATTTTATTACCTGATTTTGGGATGGGAAATGGTGCGAAAAAAAAATATATATATACAACCAAAAATTATTTATTTAAGAAATTTTGGAAGTTTTTGGAATTTATAATTTAAAATTTTCCAATTATGTATATATAAAATTTATTAACCACCCTGTATATTATGTTTCTGTAAATTCTATAAACGACAATAATACATAATATCATTTTTCTGCATTTCGAATTGTAATATTTTGCTGAATTTGCAAAAATTTTTATATAGTTTAACTTGTTGCATTGCAGATAATATTAAAACAGGTAACAGACAAAAAACAAAACCAATTCAAATGTCAACTAATAATAATATTGTTCAACTATACGAGTATTGTATATTACATTATGGTTTAAAGAAAACTTTTTTTTTAATAGTACATAAATATCAGTTTATTATTATATCTAGTAAAAGATATTATAAAAAAATGTGCTATTTTTGCATATAAATTAGATGCAAATGTTATTATTATTATTATACTTCCTCTTATAGCTTTATAAAATTTATTTAGCTTACCTATTTAATTTTTTTTTTTGTTATTATTATTTTACCTTCCCAAATATTATTTCAACATTGGTGTTTTAGGTCAAATTTTAAATTTAGGATATTAAATTATGTATATATAAATTTAATATTATTAACAAAAAATATTAATTCTTATAAAATTGGCAAATTAGGAGATTAATTTCAATCAATATTATTAAATTTATGTTCAAATTTAATCTAGATAATTATGTGTACATGTGAAAGGATATGTAAAAAAAGTTGCTGAGCAAAAATTTAAGAAGTAATAATTTTGAAATCATGATAGTCCACTATTGTGTTGAGAATTTAAAAAATTAATTAACATTATTGGAAATCAGTATTCAGTAAAATTCAATTTCTAAGCCATTATAATCGAAATTAAGTGAAAATTTGAATTGATCTGTTGGTAATTATGGATTATTGTAAGTACCAAATTCTCAACAAAAATTGATTAGTTAAGTATTGATATATCTATGTATCATCCAGTGGATAATTTATAGAGGTTGGTGCTTATTATTCAAAATATCAAATATTTGGTATACAAAATCACTAATCGTACAGATGGGGGTCTCTTGCACATATAATGTATGTTAATCTCTAGAAATTAAAACTTTATCATATTCTTAATTATTAAATTTAAGATTTTTACTTACACAATTTTAAAATCAACAACACAAAAATTTTTTTTTTTAATCAAAATGAAATAGCATCCATGAATTTTGATAATTATTTCCATGACTTGGCCATTTTTCTTCTGATTTATCTACTACAAAAGATTTATCAACACTTAATAAATTTTCTTATCTTTTACACAAAAAATTTATATAATGATAATCTCAATTATGTTTTTCCAAAGAATTATAAATCTTATATATATATATATAAATATTACTTTATCAAAGAATTTTCTGTTTGTAATTCAATATATTTGTAAATATATTTTCGTTATCTAATAATTTAAATTTTTTCAACTTATATATATATATTTTTTATCTTATTTTTATTACTCCAGCTTCCATATTGAAGAACTTTTTTAAGAAAAAAAATAATATTGATTCTTAAATTAAATAGAAAAATAAACTCATTAATGTTACCATTGAATCGCTACTATGTAATATAAAGAAACGTTTCTATGTATATAAACAAAAAATATAAATCTAATAATGAATATTATTTTTCTAAAAACAAACAAAATCATCATAAAATTTGTTTTTCTTAAAAAGTTATCAATAAATTCTTTGAAATAAAAATTATTATTAAATAATTTAATATAAATTTTTTTTTTTTTTTTGGAAAAAAGATTGTCTTTTTGTATAGTATAAGTTGTGTCCCTTTTAATGCGTCATATTACTAAAAGTCAATAAATTATCATTAGGTAAAAAAAAAAGAAAGAATGAAGGACTAAATCTTTTTAACTAATGAGCTATATTCAATGATTCAACACTCTTGTGAAAACAAAAAATTTTTCGCCCTTTTCTTTTTACTTGTTTTTCTTGACACAGTATGTTGATTAAGACCAAAATTCTTAAGTACTTGTTAATTAAATGATAGTTTAGTCATTTATCTTAACTTTATAAAGTATTTTTATCATGAATATAGGAAAATATTTAGAATTTTATATTGGTAATTAATAATGATTTTTAGAGGAATAAAATAATATTGGAGGATATTTATTGTCAAATAAGAAATGAATGACTGTGACAAGTTTTAAATATAATTTATGCGGGGGTTATGAGAAATATTTAATTTCTTAATTAAATTATTAAAATTTTTATAATTTTACAAAATTATAATATAAAATATAAAAGTTATAGCAAAAACACATAGAATAAATTTTGATTTTATTTTCGGAAGGACTCGTTTTTCATGTTGGTTAAAACAGATAGAAATATTTGTCCGATATTTATGTACCATATACGAAATTAAAGATTGAAATCTCTATTTTCAGATTCTATTTGGTTTTTTATTGTATTATAGTGGATTGACGCACTCAGAAGGTGGCTACCTAATTGCATACTTTTTTTCAACTATTTTTGCTATAAATTGGGCAAATTTAAAGATATTTGGAATTCGTTTGGATATATTTATTATATTTAAAATTCTCCGTCGATACTTTCTCCGATATAAACAAATTTGGTATCTATCCACGCAAAATTTAAATTGTAACAAAATCATTGAAAATTTCAATACAAAAATTAAATACAAGATTTCTAGTTTCATTTTGTCATTCATAAAACGGAATTATTTATCTTGTTTTTTTTCTGTAATTTTGAAGATCACTCGTTAAAACCTTCCGTTTACCAAGTGATCAAATGTATAATATAGTCTATTCTTTCATTTCCATCTATAACAGAAAATTATCTAATATTTCGCTCGCTCCACTATAATTTTCGTAAATGTTGGATTCAGATTCAATTCAATTATACAATATAACAAAATTAATTAATGGACTTAATTTAATTATAATAATCAAGCTTAAATGAATGAACTATAATTAAAATCATATAATACGCTATAAAATTACTTTCTCCGTAAGTTAAGTTCCAATCGTTTTTTTAGAATAAACTATATAGTAGATCTTCCTTCTTAAACTATAATTTATAATTATTATAATAGTTTAATTTAAATTATAATCGATTTTTGTTAAAAATAGTTCTATAATTAAAATATTTATTACCATTTTTTTTTAATTGCAAATAATGAAATTTTATATATATTATACATATTTATGAAATATGCAAATTAAGCTAAATAAAATATCAATAAAGTCAAAAAAAAAATAATTAAAAAATTGCGATCTAATTGCACTCTCTGCTGGGGTATATAAAACGTTGCAAAATATATAATTATCAGTTGGCGTTGCTAATTTTCGGTCAATGATCCTGAAATTGAATTTGAAATTTTTTCACCCCTTTGTGCTGTACTGTTTTTCAATATTTTTTTATTTGTGAAGTAATAATTATTTTTATTATTGGGAAATTTCACATTAATTTTCTTTTATATATTTCGGTTTAAAATTTTCGTTTTTGTCATATGTCAGCAATGATTTTATTTTTAATATTTTATTTTCCATTGATGAAAAATTATTATTATGATGATGATGGTATCTAATATGTTATATATACATAATTTTTCAATATTTTGTAATTCTATATTTAATGATGGAAGAATAGATTTTGCGTATATACCAAAACAAAGAAATAAAATGTTAATAAATATATTAATTTTACATGTTACATTGTATTTTAAGAGTATATGATGATTATTTATTTTGTTATATTATATTTAATACTAAATATATTAAAAAAAAAATATAACACAACAAAATTGAATGAAAATATCAATAAATTTATATATATAAATTTTGTTGATTTGCTAGATAAAGAACTAGAGAGAGATTATAAATTGGAAACAAAATCATATATATGCATCATGTTCCTCTTATCATGTGTTTGGTATAGATCAATTGCTAATTTATATATATATAGCGAGAGATGAGTTCAATAGTTGCTAAAACACGAGTTTATGACACTATTTTAATAACAAAAAAATTGAATTTAAATTTTTAGGGTATATTTTTTTCAAATCATGTTAGCATTTCTCAGTCTGTCTGTCTATCCCTCCGTCTGTTGCAAAAAATAATAAGTTTGTGTTAGACAATTTGTTAGATCAACCATCGTAAAGCCTAAAAATTTTTAAGTACCCAACGATATTGACAATAATAATATAAAATTCATCCGGTAGGTAGCGCTATTCGCGTCTTAGCATACCATTATGTTTTTTAAAAAAATGTTATTTAACTTAATGAATATTCACCAAAACTAAAGGGCATTGATAATAAATCATATGTAGAGAAGTGATAAGAAATTAAGTACTAGTAGTGATAATGAAACTATTGCGTAAAAGGTCGCAGTTGTGCATCATTTTTTACATACAGAAAATTGGAAATTTTTCAATGTATTTAAAATTGCAAGTAATAAGTGATAAGAGCAATGAAATTTTGAATATTAAATAAACCAAAAAAAAAACTTCTACGAGAAATATGTTTATTAATTAAAAGTCAATTTAAATTGTTTAAAAACCATAAAAATTATAAATCCTTAAGGAAGACAAATTTCCCAACAACAAAAAAAAAAACACACTCAAACCTAAACTAATATTTGAAAATTCCAACATTTTTTATATAAATTAATAAATTTTCTTGCGTTTCGAATATAAATATTATTTCAAAATCATGGGATGAAATAAATTTTACAAGATGATAACATACACAAGATCCAATTCTTTATCTTCGCACCATATTAAAGTAATAATATATATTATAACACATACAAAGACTACAAATACATTTATGATAAAGGAAAAAGGATAAATTTGTCTCAAAAAAGATTATCTGGTAAGAAATTTTTTTTTAAGAAATAATTTTTAAATTAAACTTTTATCCATTTGTTTGTGAGTATGTTACATAATTTGTTTGTTATTATCTATAAAAGATTTGTGTATTATGATAAAATGATGTCCTTGTAAAAGTTAGCACCCACTAATAACAATTTTTGTATCCGATATTTATCTTATTTATATATATACTAAAGCATATATATATATAAAAAAATAAAAATTTAAGACGGTCATTTCAAAACTGACCACTGAGTATCCAAAGATAAGAAATGTCCCTCATAAAAATAAAAACAGTATTTTTCATCAACCCCATACCCTCCACCAGGATTTACAATAACAACAACAACAATCACAATGACACATGTAGTACGTATATTATGGGATATTTGTGTATGGAAAACAAAGACTAAAATAACGAATGTAGACAAACATAACCAAAAATCATGTAAGCATCTCATCATCTGTATTTATCTTTTTTATTAGGGGAGTGGGTATCTTAGTTATTTTGGAGTCTGTTTATATTACTATGGGTTAAAACGAGGAAAATCTACGAGTCTGTATTCTAAATTTTACTATGTACATTATATGACCAAGTTCTTGTGCATACTATAATGGTAAAAAAAATAATATTGGTCTAATGTAAACAAATTCATCCCTTTTGTTTGATTAACTCTTTTTTCTGGCATACGTTATACTTTTAGCGTATATTTTATAATATATATATATTTTTTTTTTAATTCATAAATGTACTACCCCTAACTCAAATGGTTTAGGGAGAGTTTAGGTTACATAGTTTCATATAGGAAAAAATTTTCTCAACCATCTTTAATAATAGATAATTATTACAAAAGGATTAAATATAAAATCTAACTAAAATTTTTAGTCACATTGTCCTCATAATATTTTCACCAATTTGTTCATGGTATTTTTCACTGAAGAGCACAAATCCCCTTCACATTTAATATTCCTCGAATTCAATACTAGACTTAAATAATAAATAGAATGTTCTACAAACCAAAACTTTCAATATTGTTGGAAATACAGTAAAGAGTCAGTCCTACTTGATAATATAGTGCCACTATACTATCACTCTAAAAGTCCTGCTCTTATATATGTATATGGCAAACTCATATATTTCAAACTAGTACACGTACATTGTGTTAAGATCATGTCTATTGCACTTCTCAAAGGATTTAAAAAAAAAAATAATAATAATGGGCAAACAATGTTAGTGCGGTCAAAAAAAATTATGATCCCCTTTTAAAAATATGTATATGTATGTTTAACATTTTTGACCAGAATTTCAATTGATAAAATTTTGTTCTTTTTTTTATAATGGTGTTATCTTCTCACTTCAGAGCATCATTATCGATATGAATATCCTTTTTTTGCACATTTTTGGTTATAATATTAACTGACCACAAAAATATTCTTTTCTCTTTAAATTCAAATTTTGGCATAGAGTTTAAACGTCTTTGAAGATGGTTTATTACGTGATTATTAATTTAAATACCAAAAAAAATATGTACTTTTAGATATAAAATGATATCCTTGTTATGTAAAATTGTTTTGTTATACAATTATAAAAATTGTTTTTAATGGATTTCACTTTCAATTTATAGAAAAATATTACATCAGAAAAATTTATATTCAAAGAATATTAACTATTATGATTTTACATGGGGGTTTAAGGAATATGTACAAAAATATTTATATAAATTAGTTTAGTTTTTTTATTATTTTGATCGGTCAAGGAAATTTTATGATGTGGAATTTCTAGAACATAAGATAATCGTTGGATAAAAAATTGATTGAAGTAAATTTTAGGTTTGCAAGATAAAAAAATTATACATAGACCACATAATTATTGATTGGTAAAAAAAGCCAAAATAGAATTATAGTTAGACAATATTGTGGAGAATTGAGTAATAAAATTGTTAGACGATTGAATACTAATGGAAAGCAACAAAAAATAATCTTAAGGTTTACAAAAATATCATTTTAAAATCTATATTCAACTTTCGACAAGTTAATTTTTGACATTTTCAAATTCAAATTGTTATTTTTCATATTATATACTGAAAATTGGTATCCGAAAAAATGTCGTAGATAAATTTATTGCATATTTCTTCAAAATTTATTGAAAAAAACTAAACGATTAAATATACGACATTTAAATATTCAAAATTTATTGAAAAAAACTAAACGATTAAATATACGACAATTACCAGTTGAATAACAGGAGTTGACTATATATGAAACAGTTAAAAGTCAACTGACAGCTAATTAACAAACCAGATAAAAATTTGTTATACATTCCAATAACATTTTTGCTAACAGTATATAGTTAATACCTAACAGGGAATTAACAGTTTGGTTATTAATTATTTTAAAATTATGAAATATTTGTGTGAAATTTTTCACTGTGTAAAATATTGTGAAATATGAAATATAGTGTGAAATATTTCACTTAGTATACGATATTGAGAAAATTTCATTGATTGAGGAATATATATTAATATGTATAAGTTTACTACGTAAAATTGTAATCTTACATTATAAATTTTAATATTACATCTACTGCCCCCAATTAATGTAATTGACTAAAACTATTTATTATACAATAATTTTATCTGCTATACCAATTTCAAATTTTTTGAAATTATAAATTCTATATAAAAGATTCTACAAAAACTGAATAATTTTTCAATCTTTATACGAATTTTCTTCATTATTGTTATTAGCGTTGACCAAGTCCCTTTGTCCCTGACTTAATTTACTTTTATATCATTTTTTTTTTTCAAATAATCTTTAATAACTATTATATCCGATTAAATCCAAACAAAAAATATATCAATATATAAATCTTCATCGATGAACAAAGATAGGCAAGAAAATAACAAACATAAAAAAAAATAATAATTTAGAAGTACTTGTATCTATCTATCTATAAATGAGGGTTTCAATTTATTCTATTGGTCATTACACACATAAAAAAAATAAAAATAGAAGAAGTTATTTTTCGCGTAAAAAACAGAGAACAACAAAAAACAAAATTTCCAACCCTCCTTTGGGTATATTTATTATAATCAGTCAAAAGCAGGAGGCCAGTCAATAACTATAGATTCGAATAAGTAATAAAGAAGGATAATAAAAAAAATGAAATTCCTCTATACACAATACAAAATAAGTCTCTGAAGGCACTTAAAACCTATCAAATTTTCGGGAAAAAAATATATGTACATATGTATATGATTTTTGTAAAGCATGTTGTCTTTTTTAAGGGTGCAATTAAATGATATTATTAAATAAATGAATTATATAACAATCTGGTTAGTAATTAAACATAAATTAAATTTATATAGAGAACATTTTTAATGTAAAAAAACTATTAAATTTAAATATTTATCCTTTTAAATATTAGTTAAAAAATTTTAAATGGTTTTTTACGTAGTCCTTTGTCTTAATTCCTGATTCCTCTTTTTATGAGATTGACTATTCTGTTAACTGTTAGTCCTTGTGAAATATATATGTAGGAAAGAGCTAGTTGATTAATTTCAAATATTTCATTTTAATTATTTCACTTATTTTTTCTATAGTTCTACTTTAATTTGCTCCTAATTTTAAATCACAACTGAAAGGCTAAATTGACGTAAATGCTATCACAGTTTCTAATTTCACTATCACAGTTTCTATACAGATTAATTTCAGTCTCACAATTTCTACAAATTTTACATAAAACCCCAACTCTGGTATATAAATTATATTACATATATTTAAAAACATTTTCATTTTGACTTTTTATATATGATACAAAATTTGTTACTTAAATTACTTTCTCGTATCCTTTTTTTTTTTAAATTTCATCATAATTTGTTAAAACATTTCGTAAAAAAAAAAAAATGAAAATGAAAAGATTTACACGTAGAATATAATTTTTTACTATTTATATATTTTTTTGTCATTACCCTTAGGGTTGGAAAAAAAAATAAAATTCCCGATGATATAATATAAGGAAGGACATTCTTATTTCAGTCAAAGGGAGTCGTGTGTATGTCAATAAAAAAAAAATAGAGAAGAAATTTATATGTACATATATACTTTGTCACATTTATTTTAAGCTATTTATATTTAAGCAGCCCAGTGGTCATGTAGCGTCTTTATTATCTTCACACTACTGATTTTTTTTATTATACTATATCTACTAGCTATATATACTATTTATCCCTTTTAACAAGATTGACTATTATAAAAAAAAAATATATAAAAATTGTTTCAGTATTTTGATCAGACAAAAGATTTTTTAGTATGCTATACCCGTTTTTTCAATGTGTAATTGAATCGATCCTTTTTCGTCAATACACAATTTATATTTTATTTATGTACATATATAGCTACATAATATAAATAGTATTATTATTATTTTTTTGTCAATGTGCCAAAGTATGTATTGGAAATTGTCACATTTAATTGGAAAACATTTTTTTTTTGTATCAAAATTGGGAGAGTTGGAATTTTTGTATAAGTAATAAAGATGAAGATATTGTTAATTTTATAACGACACAAAAGGAAGATATAAATATAAAGATAATATAGAAAGTTTCTTTTTCTGTTTTGTTGTCCAATATACCTGGAAGCCAAAAAATTACCCAAAAATTATATGTGATAATTTTTTTTAGATATAATTTGATAAATTTTCAATGTATAGTATTTTCGGATGCAATATGAATGCAAAATTCAAGAAATATAATTTCATTTGTTTTATAGGTTTAAATTACGATATAAATTAAATGTGAAATTGGAGTAAATAAGTAAATTTGTCGTTGAATGTTAAGTATAAAACTATGTTTGTTCTCTCATCAGATATAAAATCAATATCGAAATTGATTGTAAATAATTTTTAAAAGGAAAAGAAGACAAAATAAATGGAGCCTTCGAACTCATTTTTAAAATCACTGTGGCCGCTGGTTGACCCAGCAATTCTGGATAGACAAAAAACGTGAAAATTTAATATTAGCTCAAATACGTAATAGTATATTGAGTCTCCAATATTTAATTTTAGATTCAAAATTTAGATTTTAATCTGACTGTAATGTATAATTTGAGTTACATTTTCCCATCTAATAATAATAAGGATGAATAAAGTTGCAACCGATTCCCTAATGTGAATTCCGACTATCATAAATTCAGGTAGTTTACTCAAGATTTAATATACAATTTTTTGTATACAATTTAATGGACTTTAAAATTACTTAATCGAATATTATTGATTCCAAAACTCTCAACAAATCGATTTTCGGAAGAAAGATTTTTAAAAAAAAATCGACTATTAAAAATATTTAAGTACTTTTTGTTATAGAAAGAAAAATTATATTATTTTAATTTGATAGCTAAAAAAATCAACAAAAATAATTCTTTCAACTATATTTAATATTTATATAAATAAATCAAATTCATATAAGAAAAAATTGTATTTTGTTGTAACTTTTAAATAAGGAGAATCTTAAGTATGTACTTTGTATTTATTTCTATAAGTATATTTGAAATTTTCATACAAACTCAATTATGAATTTTAAAACTTAACATTTCAACACACTGTGGCACATAACATTATGTATGCTTCATTGTTTATGCTTTAAAAAAAAAAAGAACATAAAAATAATTGTGTCAATAAATAATATGGTGCGCAACAACGAAAAAAAAATAAAAATAAAATCAATTAAATAATCATAAAAATTAAAAACAAAGACGTTAAAAAATTACAAAACTTCATAACTGACCGCCAGAGCAGAAATTCTTATTTATATATACTTAACTAAATAATTTTTTTTTTTACAGAGTGGCTACGATTTACGAATCTAACTCGCTATATTAAAAGATTCGTTTCAATTCAATTCAGTGATTCGTTTCAATTCAAATTACATTGTCACCATCTAGGAAACTTAGTGTTGATTGTGAACACTAAGTTTCCTAGATGGTGACAATTCCACAATGTAATTCTTGATAACTCTTATGGAACCGAAACTAAGCTTCACGTGTGTTCCAAAGCACATCTAGGCTTGTGTTAATTTTTAATGGAAATTCTTTCTGTTATTTGACAAATCTGTATATATATATAGTATATACGATAAACTCCGACTGAAATTTAATTCCACACATTAGTATCCCTGTATAACACTGCTCTAACATATAAACTCTTTCTTTTGAACGTATAAAAATTATTGGAATATATATATTAACAAAAATTAACAGTCAATATCCTCAAGTATGTCATTATAATTTCCGCACTATTTATATATTGTGCGGTAAGTTTTCTAAATGCCCACCCTAATTTTTTTTTCTTTACACTTCTTTGATATTTAATATCCAAGCAAGAGTGTAGTATAATTTTGTATATTATTTTAATCTGGATCTTATTAATCTGAACTTCTTCTCTTCTAAGGATGCTTTTCAGTTTATTATTTTGATTATTATAGCCACCAACTACGGTAGTCTTTGATTTATCGTTATGTTTTGTTATTATATTTTTGAATTTCATTGTGTGTGGTGGCAACTTTTTAAGAGTTTAAAATGAATTTTTAATAATCTAAGAGTTTTCTTTATTATTTTTCATTTGAAATATTTATTTTTATAACTAAACTATTTATTTATTTTAGGACAATAATATTGGCCACTGTTGGACGACTTTCCAAATGTTTATAACTTTTTTTTTTTTAGCTTGCCACTAATAATAATAATCAAATTCAATTTTATATAATTGAAATTTTTTGTTTTTTTATTCTTATCTTAAAACTGAATCCTTTCGTTTGGGATGTTTATTAAAAATTTTGTAATTGACGATAAGAAATCTTTTACATTAAATTATATGAAATAATAAATACAACAATTCTTAGGAAATGATTTTATAGTTTTAGATTATAGATAAGTGTCAAATTCGGTTTAATATCATTTAAATTTTAATGTTCATTTGTATTTGGTATACAATTGTAGACCCGAGTATTAGGGTAATTACCCGAGTATTTAAAGGAGTATTTTTGAATTTCAAATTGATTTTATAAAACAGACTTTAACCAAACTTACAAAACAAAAAATTTACTTAATTGAATGAAGGAAAATTAATTTTGTACAAATTAAGAAAACTATAAATTTTTCAATTTTTCCTTCAAAAATTTCATTAACAATAAAAATCTTACAATCAAAAAGATTTTCTAAACTTAAAAAATGAATGTTCCAAAAATTGATCCTACTCCCAACCCAAAGTATTTATCGCGGAAATATAGCTGATATATATAGGAACAAGTTAACTATTGAGTATTTGCTCAATATCTCATAGATCTTCTATATTATGCAGCGTTGCACGAAAATCTAATTTAGAAAAAATGTAATTTAATGTAGATTAGATTATTGATTATTGGGAGACAAATTCATGAAGAGATTTTCAAAATATGCCAATACCTCCAACGCTAATATATAGGGTACATCCTTCTACTGAAAAATGTCCTAGTAGCCTAAATGTTGGAATTGTAGCCTAAATGTTGAATATTTCTTAAATTTGATTTGTACTCATTTAAAGTGGAGTCAACTTAGAGCTTCAGCGAACATCAATCTGAATCCAAGCAACTCTTTTCTAAACTTAGTTCGCAATATTATGCTTTAACAACCAATAGTACCGCAATATGTAGAAACTGAGTCAAATAAGCCACTTAATTTACTACCTACTATTTTCAATTCGAACCTCATAAAAGCTATACGAAATTTTTGATCAAATTGAAATTAGACTCATAAAAGTTATACACAAATACGGAAATATTTGTAATAATTCTTTTACCTCTGAAAAACTTTTTTCAAATATAAAATACTAATTTGATCCATTAATATCAATTTTAATCTCAATAATGACTAAACTTTTACATAATATTTAAAAAAAAATAGAATCCAGACAGACAGACAAATTTATTTCCAGATTTAACAGACAGACAAAAATAATAGACTATAAAAAAAATGGCAATAAAATGAAAACTTTTATGTAATAAAAAAAAATAATTCAACAAAAAACTGTTTTTTTTTTTTGTTATCTAAGACTTGTGGGAAATTTATGTAAAGATAAAAAAAATTAATTTTTATAATATTTTTCATTAAAATAAACAAATTTTTAAATTAAATATTTTGTTGGTATCAAATTTAAATATATATAATTACGAATTACGAATTAAATTCACCTCTATTTAATTTTGTATCTAAAATTTAAAGTTTCATATTTTTAAAATTTGATTTTTTTTTTGGTTTGTAATTTAAATCAATTAAAAAATATTTAAATAATTCAAAAAAAAAATGTATTTCAATTATAAAAAGTTTTAGAAAATTATATTTTCGAAAAAAATCCAAATTCCTTTAAAATTTTTGGCGCTGGTTAATAAAAAAATAATTGAAAAAAATAATTTGTTTTTTGAATTTTATGTAACTATATTTTTCATTTTTAATAATTGAACTTAACAAGGTGATAGTTTTTTTTTCATTTCTCATTTTCATCTTATTTTTTTTTTACATTAAATTTTCATTTTTATTCATTTTTTTTTTTTAATTTTTATTTACAAAAATTTTCACATTTAATATATACTTAAGGTAATTTATTTATATTTTCTTTTAACTAAAAAATTTAAATTAATTCTACAAAAAAAAAAAATTTTTTCATATTAACAATTTTTCTTTTTTACAATTTTTTTCTGGAAATTTTCAAATTTTTAATTATTTTTTTGATATAATTTTATTATAATTACAAATTTTTGACATTTTAAAATATAAGATTTTTGTTTTTATATTTACAAAAAAGATGAAATTCTTAATTTATTTGATTTGTTTTTTTTTTTTTTTTTGGAATACAATTTTGCGAAACACAACCTTTTTTTGGTAATTTAAGAGTTAAATTTATAAGAAAAAAGGATTAAATTATTAGGAATTTTTCTTTTTCAGCAGAAAATCATAAAAACTTAACTAAAAATTTTGTAGTTTTTACAATTTATTTAAAATAATTTTTTTTTTAAATTAATTTTTGAAATGAAGCATAATTTTAGGTTTTTTATTCAAATTTTGTTAAGTACATATAAGAAAATGTCTTCTAAAATATAGGACGAACATATTTTTAACGTTTTTAATTTTATATTGAAGACAGTATAAATTGTCAAAAAAAAAATCAATTACACAGTTCACGGTCGAAAATGTATAGTAAAATTTTTTAAATACAAAATCAAAATTTTAATAAATTTTCCTTTTCTCAATTTGTTTCCTTTCAAAACCAAGTTTTTCCTTTTCTTTGGCAATGATTAATCTTTAATCTGGAAAAATACCAATTAGAGACAAACATTAACGTTCATATTTTACGAAAATTTACTTCAATTTTTTGTTGTAAACTAACAAGAATTCCCAAAATTTTAATATTACCATTCCAAATTTGACAATATAACAATTTTAACTGTCAAATTTATTTCTAATAACCAATTTTGTCAGACGTTTATAAAATGTCTGTTTTCCCTTATCTGACCGCGTAATGATTTTATTTAAAAATATTCAAAATTTACACTCGTTTCAGCCAATTTTTCTTAATTTATTACAAAATTTATTAAATTTCTCTGTTAGTTATTTTTCAAAATTTTATATATAGGAATATGATGAACTTTAATAACCATAAAACTTAACAACAAAAAAAAAATATTTGAAAATTATTACATATTTGAAAAAATAAAAATATTTCAATATAATTAAAAAAATATCTCATTTTATTTATTTTATAAATCTTAAATATTTATGCAAAGAAAATTTAATAAATTTATAATTATATGATTTTGTTTTTTTTTTTACAATGTAATAGAAATGAATTTAAATTATAAACTAAAATTAATCAACAAAAATTCGCAAAAAAAAAAATGATAACAATTTTACATTCGTGGGAATTATTAAATCATTTTAATAAATTTGTATTTTGTTTATAAATTATTATTAATATACATGAATATAAGGTTGATTTGATTTGAACTTCAAATACCATTACATCAATAAAAAATGATAATAATAAAATTAAAAAATTATAATTTAATAATAAATTTTTGATATTTTGTTGCTTCTTTTGCCATCATTAGTTTAATTTATAAGTTTGAAATATTATTTAAATAAATTATTATTTATTACTTAGTATAAATTGTGAATAAAATGAGAAAAAATAATATAAAAATGAAAAGAAATTTTAAATATATATAAAAAAATGAAATTCGGATTCTTTAACTGTTGAAATATCGAGTTTCGATTATATGGAATTCCGCGATCACTTTAATCCTTTTTTTTTGTTGCCGAGTAAAATTAGTAAACTATATACGAGTAAATTATATAATTTCTGTAACTCAATATTGATATTTTGTCGGAAATTTATACTCAATTAGAAAATTGCCAATTTTATTAGAGAATTGACATTTTTCTCAAAATTTTCGGTCAAAATTAATATCGCAATTCAAATATTTCGACAGTTTGAGAATCCGGATCAAGAAGAAATCACTAGAAAAAAAATATTATTGAAATTTAGCTTAACGTTTATATTATTTAAAAGTTTAGTCAAGTCACAGCAAATGGCTTTTTTTTTTTGTTGTTAAATTTAATTTTAGACTTTTAAAGTTTTAAAAATCTTCACAAGAATTTACACTATAGCCACAACAACAAAAATAAGTTTAGAAATTTTTATTATCCAAATTGATTGTATAGTAAATTAGTATGTTTAATAATTAATGATATCCATTTTTGTATTTTTGATTTACGATTTTATGCATTATTTAAAATATCCTAAACAAAAAAAAATATATTTTTTTACACATATAAAAAACGATAACATTCTGCCCCCCCATTTTACCACCCCGTACAATTTTTAATATAGTATATAAACATTCCCAATGTTCCCGCGCCGCTACAATCACATTTTTTTTTTAATAACGTGTCCATTGATGATTTTGTGATCCGAATTGACGTCATAGATAAAATTCTGGTGAACTATGTCCATCCGAATGTAAATCTTGTGTTTGACCAGCTTGTTGTGCAGCCATTCGTAATTGTAAACGTTGTTTTAATTGATCACGTTCTTGCATAACACGATTCAATTCCATTCTAGTTTGTTGTATTTCAATTTTTAATCGATTATTTGTTTTTTCTAATTCATGTCGTTGATGTAATCGTTTTGATCGACAATTTTGTGCATAACCACGATTTTTTAATGTACGACGTTTTTGTTTTAATCGAACAACTTCTTCCCGTGGACAACCATGTAAACGTTTATTTAATTCACGTACGGTAAGTGTTGTTAATAAATCATCATTAATTAAATCATCTGTACCAGTACAACTTGAATTACTATATTGACCAGATGATGTACGTGGTGAATTTGTTGATGATCTTGTTGAACAAACTGACATTGGTCGATTATTATTATTATTATTATGTTGTCCATTAGTAATATTATTACCACCATTATTACTGCCATTATGATGATACGATGAATGCATATTAATTGGTGTTAAATGTTCCAATTGTTGAAAGTGATGATGATGTGATGGTATTAAATGACCATTTGTAATATTACCATTTGAATGCATATATTCACGATGTCTTTCCCATTCATCATCTTGTAATGCAGCACAATTTAATGGTCTTAAATCTAATGGTGGTCTTAAATCTAATGGTTGTGGTTGTTCTGTTCGTATTGATTGTGGTAACCACATCATTTCTTGTGATAAACCAATTGGACCATTAACACTACTACTACCACCACCACCATTAATACCAATTTGTGTTGGTGAACGATTATGATGATGATGATGTAAATGATGATGATGTAATATATGTGATCCAGATGACGATGTTGTACCATAATTTGTTGGTGTTATATATTCTGGATTACAATTACTATTTGGTGAATCATCAATTGGTGGTGTTTCTGGTGGTGTTGATGGTACACCATTAACAATTGCATTATCAACTAATACAGCTTGACCAGCCATTGGTCCATGTGTTGTATATAATTCAGCTGGTGATATTGTTTGTAAACGACGTGTTTCTTCATGATGCCAACTTGGTATTGGACCAATTGTATTATTATTATTATTTGTTGATGGTATTGGTAATGTTATTGTTGTTGTTGTACCATTATGATGTGGATGTCCTACTGTTGTTGTTTGATGATTTGTTTGATTATGACCTTGAAATGTTCTCATTTTATGTAATGGTATATCGTCGTCTTCTTGTACAGTATTCCAATTAATTTTTGTTGTTGGTGGACTTTGATCTTCGCGTTTAACTGATGTTGGTGTTTCGTCCAAATGATCTAGGACAAAATCTTGTACATATACCTCAGCTAAATGAGGATCTTCCATTTTTTTCACCCCAATACAAAGTAAAAAAAAATTATTACCAGATTTATAAAAAAAAAACAAAATTTTTTTTGTATTTATATAAAATTTTTTTAAGGAATTTTTATGGATTAAATTCCTACACAACTAAAAGAAAAATTTTAATTATCCTTTTCGTATAACCGTAATATTGTTCTTTTGATCTGTGACATTAAATATGGAAATCATTTAAAATGTCAAAATTCAAATATTTTTAACATCTTTATAATTGTCAATAATTAAACATAATTTTAATTTTTTATATTTTCAAACACACTTTTACAAAAAAATATCCTTTTTACTATGCAAAAACATAAAAGTTCTTTTTTTTCGAAAATATTCTCTTTTTTTTTACAATATTTTCATTCTTATTTTTTACAATTTTCCATTTAAATAAATTTTTAAAACGTTTTTTTCATTTAAAACTAAAAAAAAAAGCTTTTTCTAATTTGAATTTTTTTTTTGATGTAACACACGCGCTTCACTTTTCTTTTCGCAACGAGATTGATCCAACGACTGAAAAGGAAGTCAAGTGCTGCCGAATCGTCTACCCTAAGCTTACACAAGAACATTGAATTTTTGTTGGTATGTAACTAAAAATTTATATACAAATACTAAAATAGTATATAAAAAAAATTTATATGCAATTGTTTCGTTCGTCAAATAGAATGAAAAAAAATTTTCTAAGTTTGTATTTCCACCTAATAAAAAATATATATAAATATACCAACCTTCTTCCCCCACACATCCATTACACAAATTCTATATACATATATACACAATTCACCACAAAAAAGCACAGTGAACAATCAAATACATTGACAAAAAAAAAACCAATTTTTCTCCCTCAAAAAAAATGGAGCCGATTTATTAAAAGTTTTTCTATACATTGGGTGTTTTTGGGTGGTAAATTTTATTAGTTGCGTTTTGTTGTTGTTTTATTTATTCCGCCGGTGTGCTTTTTTTTTTTTATTATTTAGTTTGTTGTTGTTTCCTTGGTACAAGGTAGTTTATAGGGCGTACATTTTATCTATTTTTATTATCAACTCCGCCCATTTGCAGTTAAACTTTTCTGTTGTTTTTTTGTTTTTGTTTTTGGAGAATGTCAGTGTATTAGGTGGAATATATATACAATCAAGTATTTGTTAAATATAAACAAGGATATATATGAAAATATCCTTTTTCTTTGCTTTAAATATATTTATTTACCCTGGTTGGGTGCATATTTTAGCGCATGCTTTTTTTAATATTTTATATTAGGATGAAAAATAAAAAAATTATTGTATGTATAAAAAAGGACGAAATATTATTATTATTATGTATGTATAATAATTTTGAATATAAATATATTTCCTTTAGGTGAATACATTGTGGTTATTATTATTATTATTAGTTTAAATTTTTCATATTATGGAATTTTTACGTGGATGGAGATATGCAGGTGTTTTTATAGATTTTTAAATACATAACTATTTGAAGGATATATCGAGAATGAAACAATTTAATATAAAAATGTGAAATTTTTAGTTTAAACTTTATTTTATATGTAAGTAAAACGAGTCCAAATCATAGAAATTAGCTTAAAATTTGGATAAATAAATATAAAAATGGTGGAAATTTTTAAGTTTTTTTGTAAGAAAATTTATTTATATACAATATTTCAATTTTATTCCAATAAATTTAGAATTTTTAAATGGTGACGAAGCTTTCGTACTTATAATTTAAAATTTCAATATTTAAATATTTTTATAAATCAATTTATAATTAGCTTTTACCACTTGACTTTTAGTCGATGAAGTATCTATGGCTTTTGTTATTGATCTAATTTTGAAGGATCAATTTAATTTTACATCCTCAAAAGGAATATATAGTAAATGTATGACACAACATCTGAAAATTCATGGAAATAACTTGTGCCTCTATTATATAAATTAATTTCCAACTTTTAAATTCATCATTTTTCAAACGAAATTTCGTCATTTTTACGATTTTTTCATATCGAATTCGCGTCGTTTTTCAAATCAAATTCTTCTCATTTATTAAATAAAATTAAATACTTTTAGAATGCTCTAATATATATCCAGGATTTGAGGTGCTTTACGACTACTGTGAGTATCCGAAATATTTTAAATTTTCTACATGGTCTGAAGACAATTTGCAATGGCCACTTATATAACATATTAAATGGTAGAAGCTTTTGACGAGTGATATTGCTACTCGTATAACACAATTTTTGGACTAACATTTTTACCATATTTTGGACTTTTTATGGTCATTTTACACACATAATTTCTCAATAATGTATATCTTAATGCAAATATGAAACATTTTTAAAATTTACTTCAAATTCCGCAAAAATATTTGATTATAAATTAGTTCTAATATTCCAACTCGTGGTCTCGTTTAATAAAAACTTTTCACGATGTATTAAAATTTAAAACTATTTTGTTTATTTAGGTTTCCTCTACTAATTCAAATATTTTTTTTTTTTTGCTCATATTTAATTAATTAAGAAATTCAATATTTTATTTTTTAATTCTTGTAATTTAATAAATATAAATAAAAATTATAATATCCGGACAAAAATTCAGGTAAACTTTTCTCTTACTTCCATGTAAAATTGTTGACAAAATGTTGTTGCATATATTTTAATTTCCTGGAAATAGTTTCAATTTTTAACAATTTGAAATAAGAAATGGGAAGTTTTACATTTTTAATTCCATGGTAAGAAAATTTTAAATAAAAAAATATATATTTTTTATTAAAAATAAAAATTCATGGAAACTTGTTTTCCGGAAAACGAAATATTTCAAATGAAATACAAAACTTTTCACGTGTGAGACAATTTTTAATGTATTTTATTGCACATGTCACTATAATGAAAAATCAAAATTATTTAAAATTTTAAATTTATTTGAATTTTCTGATGAATTTTTTTTGTTTTTGATTTGATTTATTAAAGAAATTGAATCAAAATTTACACAATAATTGGAACAAAGTTCAAATCCGAGTACGTAATAATTTTTATTCGGTATTTAATTCGTTCGCGCGTGCTTTCATTTAAACTACTAATGAAACACGAGAACTTTTCAGATTCTTTGATTTCTTATTAAGTATGTTATCCTTTTTAGATAACTTAGAAGAGTCTGGCTATGCAATGTATATTATGAAAATGGACAGAGTATGAAAATCTGTACTTCACAAAACACCAAAAAGATAATTAACGAAACAAGCAAATCTCAGCTTTTCCACTGGAATTCCAACAGTAACAGTGCATATATTTTTACATTGTGTAGGTTGCAAATAGGCTTGGACGTCCTTTGTTTCAAGTTTCACTGCCTTTTAATAATAAGATGATATGAGAGCAAGAGACTCATGAAATGTCACTGCACTGTGACAAACATTAGTGACGAAAATTTATGCTTTCTATTCCGATAAAATAACCGACAGAATCGTGATGGTCAAAATGGTAGGAGAATAAGATCTGACATTAAGGGCAGTATCAAATCCTGACCAGCCAAAATAATGTGACTATCAAAAATACTGCGATTTGTGGTCCTCTTTCTATGAATATGAACCACTCCGACATTTCAAACTTAAATATTTATTTTTAAAAATCTCAAAAAAAAAAAAAATTTCTTAAAACCAACCAAAAAGTTTTTCCAAATAATCAATTTTTATTTTACTATACTAAACAATGAGACCCCATTAAATAAACCAATAAACATTTTAACACTATATTTAACACGCTCATTAATTTTGATTGCTTTTTTTTTTTGTGTTTGTCTCTCTCTCTCCATCGAAGATTATCAAAAGGAATTTATGTTCGTTAAAATTACTAGCTATATCTCATTACAATCAAATTAACAGTGTGAAAGGACATCATATTAAGTATTATTAATATTGATATTTCTTTATTTTTCCTGTTATATATAGCAGTAAAAATTTCCCTTCAGGGGTAAAAGAAAATATATTTACTTTTCTATATTCTGTGACGTTGTGGATGTCCAAGAAAAAATTGAAGTAGCTAAAAGAATTTGATTAAGTATACAATTTTTCGAAATTTTAAATTTTGAATTTTTTCTTAAGGATATTTAAAAATGTCCAGTAAATTAATAAAAAAAAATAAGAACAAATTGCAAGGATGAGTTGTTTTTTTTATTTCTACACGATTAGTTTTTTTTTATTTACAAAAATTGAATTTTTTTGGTCTCAACTGAATTTCGAAAACAAAAAGTTATCAAAATTTAATAGAAAAAAAACATCTTCGTCCTTTTTAAAACAAAAAAAAAGAGAAGAAAAAAAAAACTGTGTAAGGGGTGAAATTTTTTTATTCTTCATCTTCTTCTATAGAATTTAACTTTCTCCCTTTCTTATTTCCTTTTTTATTTGTTTTAATCATCGCAGGACTATTTGATACGGTAATATCCGATTGATTTGTCTAACAAGAATTAAATAAGACAAAAAAAAAAAAAGGAAAACAAAAAATAAAGAAACTTTCTTGTTGTTGTTGTAAATTCCCAAAGGACTATTTATAAGAGGTCAAATTTTGTGGTTACACAGGATTTGGGTTTGTGTTTTCTTCTTTGACTTAATATATTTTAGACTTAAAGATAAATTGATGATTTGTTTTATTAATAGAGGACACTATCGATAAAGGCATAAATAAATTATAGATTTTCTTTGGAAATTAAATGAAAGAATGGAAAAAAAAACTAGGTGAAAAAAAGTGATTTAAAGAAGTTTAAGTTAAACTAAAATAAATCAAATCCTTTTACATTCTGTAGCTATTTCGTTCGATAGAAATCATACCAGAATCTTACATTGGAAATGAAACTAAACAAATTTCATATTTGAATTTTAACATTTTTGTATATACATGAATACTCTAATACATGAAAAGTCATTTCCTTGCGGATTTATAATTTAATATTATTTCAATCATAAATTTGTATAAGGAAACTTGAATTGTACGCCGCATACCCATCACATTTACCTTATATATTAACCAACTTGATGAATGTATTAACCGTAAAGGTAAATATAGGTAAATTTGGTTTTCTATGGACGGGGAATTTTAATTGTAATGAAAATATCCAAACCAATACCAAATATCTTTAAATTTGCCCAAGTCATCGTCCTTCGAGTTATTAAACAGATTTTACTATATGAAAAATTAATTGTATATTGAACGGATATATAAGAAAGGATCTATTTTACACTTTTAAAAATATATAATTTGAACACTTTGTCAAGACGACAAAAGGTGAATTCAATGATTTTAATTGACAACGAAAAAAATTATGTATGAAATTTGTAATTTTTATAGAAAATATAATGAAAAAAAACATATGAGTAAAGTTTATCCCTTAAATAATAAAGGATCTCTATACAAATCTTCTTCAATTTATTCAATTTTTTATGTTTTTGTTATTCAACATTAAAAACGTACCATAATAAATATATATGTACATATATGTATGTAGTATGTACATATATAAAATATAAATAAAAAAATATTGTCGTTTTTTTTTCGCACTGTCCATAAATATTTTTGCAATAAATTTTTTAATCTCGCCCCTTAATCGCAAATGGTGTTTTTTATGATCATCTGCATCAGTTTTGTTTTTTTTTTTTATTCTATCTTTTACTTTCTCTTCTATATATTTTGTAGTTAGCCTAAACTTCTATTCATCCAAAAAATTTACAGCCAAACAAGGATAATAATATTATATATATATATATATATAAAAATAACAAGGGGTGATTTCTTGGACTCATAAATACTAAAAAAAAAAAAAAATTTTTTGGACATATTCTCGATTTTCTTTTTTTTTTTGGCAAAACATTTTTCTTCTTCATTTTGATTGTGTTTGATCCTGGTTTTGGCCATATAAAATTTATATATATATATAAAAAAAATATCAACCCATCCTTCTAAGGGTAAATAACCTAAATAACACAGAAAGATAGAAAAAAAACAACAACAAATAATAATAATATAACCAAAGGATAACAATGACAAGAAAATATGTTGCAGTATTTAGGACATAAGGATAAAAAAAAACAAATGAAATAACAAACTTACAAAAAAAATTCAATATAGTAAAAAAAAAAATAGAATCGGAAGTTTATTTTTTTATTTATTTATATACCATAAATTAAATGTTATCCTTTTTAGGATTTTAATTCTAACATACATATATATATGTATTATATTATATTACAGGAAATCAATGAATTTATAGATCAATCCATTTAAGATTTTGGACATTAATTTCATTTTATAAATTTTTACAGAAAAAAAAAATAGTTTTCATTTCTGGGTATTTCGAAATTCCTGGGGAAAAGGATTATGAAATTTTTCAAATACTTTACAACCACCACGAGATCGTATATCCAATCTCTTTACCTTTATTTAGTTATGCAAATTATTTCACAAATATTTTAATTTTGATTTATTGTACAGGACCCCACACATAATTTTTGGATAAACCATAAAAACAGACGACGACCACTACAATATCTGTGTGTTTGGTTAGAAAAAAAAAACATATACAATTTTTTTTGGGGGGTGAATTTTCGTGTTTGTCCATTCTGTAAGGATCTCTATAAAAATGTTATATTATTATATGATTTTTGTTCTATATTTCATTTTTTTTTTTTCTACTTCTTATTTGTTGTTTTGCATATTATAATCATAAAATGAAGATGGTGTCCGGCCTGGATATTCTTTATTATTTTGTATTTATTGAGTATGGTTTTAAGTTATTATTTTTTTGTATAAATGCTTATAATATCAAGTATATAGCTAAAGATATTTTATGGTATGATGTGCGGAAAAGACAGATCGTAAAATTCAAAATATCTAAAAAGTTAGATTAGATTTTTTGGTTTTGGGTGAACTTTTGCATATGTTTACACACCCAATATTTTAATATACATATACATCATATATATATTTTGCGGTCAAAATGTTATTGACAATAATATCGAACAAAATTATTTTATTATTAAAAAAAAAAAAAGGAAAATTGTATTTCGATATAAGAAAATGTTTTTTTTTTTGTATTATTTTTCGTGTTGTTTTTCCACCATGTGGAAATAATTGCTTGTTGAGGAATTTATTTATATATTTTTTTTAATAAATATTAAAAAAAATATATAAATTTTTATTATTTTTGATTTCGGTTTCAAATAAATTGAAATATGAGAAGTTTTTTTTTTTTACATTTAAAATGGCACACAAAAATGTAAATTGCTTGTACACTGAGAGAGTAAATTAAAATTGTCCAATAAATTTAAATAGAAATATAAAATATAAAATAATATACGAAAAAATGAATATTTGAAAGGAATTTTTCTTATAATGAAATCAAACAAAAGTAAATTTTTATATTGATAAAGAATAAGAATTGCATATCTTTAGGTGTATTCAATTTATCTTAACGAGTGGTGAATTTATATAAATTTTTTTTTATAAAATAATGGTAAAATTGATAATGTTAATAAAAATTAAATTAATAAAAAATTTCACTTACCCTTATGACGTTTTGTGACTTATTTGCATCAAGTTTTATCAACATTTTGCTGTTCCGAGCATTCAAGGCACAAATCCCAAAATTCACTAGATTGCACAATAACAATAAAATTTTCTCTAAATCAATCTTTCATTAATAAATTACTATTGCAAACCGATTAAATTACTTTTTACACTTACAAAATCACTTTAAACCGCAAAAATAACCACGAATTTAATTAATTTAATTGGAAAAACTACTTTTATATCGGAACATTTCTGAGAACCTCTTAATTCATGTATTACTTTATGTCAAATATCAAATTGTCATTAAAATTTTCATTGTATTGGAAATTTTCGCTTAAATTTTGTTATTGTATTGGAAAATTTCGCGCCAAAAATAACCAAAACATAAAATTGTCAAGTAATATAAAGAAATGAAATGACAGTTTGTCAGTTCGTTAGGAAAAATTCGTATAGATTTTTGTGTCCTCCGGGTTTTTTTTTAAATAAATTAATTAAATTACTGGAAATACATAAATTTAAATTAATGAAATTTGTGTTTAATAAATAAGAAAAATTAAAATATTTATGAAAATTATAATTTCTTTTAAAAATAATAAGCGAAAAGTGTCAATAAATTTGTTTAAAATTAAATATCCAGTGTTAAGTGTATTATTTATGGATACATTCTGAAATTACTAATTAGCAGTAGTTAATAAGTTTTGTAATAAATATAAGAAATCAAAGGTTAGTACAAATTTTCATTACTTTATTCAGATTCCTAATAAACACACATTTACTTAATATTGAAATTTATACAATTTTCAGATAAGGTTTTAGTAGTTTCTCAATTGAATTATTCATTTTTTCAATAAATTTGAATCAATTTAGCAAATTAAATTAATAATTTTCCAAGCTAAATTAATCATTAAACAACCTGACAGTTCTAAAAGGTTTTAAATAGGAAATATTGATTTTATTTACCATATTTACATCATATTACTCCATATCATTTCTATCAATTCATTTTCTCCGTAACATTAATTAAGCAATAATAATATCGCACACACAAAATCAAATATCAATGCAAAACATTTGCAATTGAATATGTACATAGAAATATTATATACCGAATTAATTGAAAATATTTCATAAATAATTATTATTTATTTAAAATTTAACCTTTCGTATAATTTTAAACCACAAAATAGAAAATATTTATTATTTATACATAAATATTTATTTAACCCTTTAACAAATGTTAAATAATTTCAATTAAATGGTAAATATTTACAAATAACCAATTAGTGTTTTGATTATTATATAGAAAATGTTTAAAATATTTTAATTCCCAATAATATAATAATTTCTCATTTAAAATTAAAATTTTAAATCCTTTGGTATATATAAAATGGATATTATAATGATTATATCTATTCTACCGAACAATAATTATAATTATGATATAATTTCAATCATTTTTCCCATTTAACCATTATCATTATTTTTTTTTTCAATTTTGAATTTCATTTTTTAATACATTATTATGTAAATCCGAAATAAAATATTCTACTATTAAAATATCATTTTTATATGTTGAAATTATGTGCAATAAGAAATATGTGAACAACAAAGTAAATATATAAAATACTTGATTGTTGTTCATTTCTTTTTTTTTTATAATGTCATACATTATTTGTATATACCAGAGTCCTTTTTTAAGTGAATCATTTTATATTAATGCAGACAGACATCCCTCATTCTATAGTGTGTTGTGTATCTCTGGTGAACTAAATGTCGTTGTATATTTCGAAATTGAAGTTTTTTTTTGAATATATGTATATAAATTTTTGAAGAACAATTGTCTCTATAAAAAATTCGTGATTTATCTCAAATGGTTTTATAGAGAGTGATATTCCTGGGGTGTACAAAAATTGTACATATATTAAATCAAAATAATTGAGGAAGTAAATTATATCTAATATATTGATCTATTTTTGAAATTACAAATAAATCGATTTTAAAATTTTGTTAATATTCAAGAAAAATTTTCATATACAAAAATGGAAACTTTATCCTTACAAAATAACGTAATCTGTTTAACTTAATACAGACAAGATAAATTCTTATACCGATCTCTGTAGAGTAGACCACCTAAACCTAAAGGGAACATCACATATATTACAGATTTCGAACTTTCAGATTTTACTAAATTACCACAGATATACTTAGAACATTTTCTACTATAGTATCTCGGATTGTATACTAAATATCTATAGTATAAATTATGTCAATAAACTTTCGAAAACAAACAGAATTTAATTTAAAATATTCTCATAAATAATTTAAGTTGTTATAAACATTTTAGTAAAAAAATATTACAAATTCATAAAAAAAATTCTTAAGTACCAACTCTGGGTCTGGGTTATAATATTTTATGTCTAAGCTCTTAGTAAAATTTCATAATATTTTTTATATTTGATAAAAGATTATTGTTTATTTTGTTGGTTGCTCATATACTTAATATTATATTATTTTATTAATATTTGAACGTTTTTTTTTTCAAAACCACCACAAGTGATATTAACAACTTTGCAGAACACTTGAATTTTTAAATCCCATGTGACATTAAACATTATTACAAAAAAAAAAATAATCAAATCGAGATTCTGAATATATTAAAAAAAATCTAATAGCATAACAAAACAATCAACTTTCTCAGTTTCTTATATTTACAGAAATTTGAAGAATAGGACGAGGACGAGTGAGTATACATTAATATTTTCAAAATTAAAAAAATTCATTTGTAAATTGTCAGTTTTGAAATATTAATTTATATTCCAATTGTAAATCATCTAAAAAAAAATCGAATTTTTTAGATTTAAAATGTTGTCAAATTTTTTTCTAGAAGAAAAATCAACAATTTAGCAAGAATTAAATCAACAATTTGCCTTTAGCTATATATTCTATTAAAATTGTCAAACCCTTAAAATTTTTAATGGAGAAATATGATATTTACAGACAGTGGCAATTTTAATATCAAAAAATTTTTACTTCTATAGTTATTTTAAAATTTACACTTTTCCACCCACAATTAATTTTATTTTTTCCTTATCTTATATACAGTATCTAGTTTTAGTTACAATTTTAAAGTCATTTTACATTTATAATTGGATTTTATGCTATTTTATGTAACAAAATAAATTCTAAAGGTTAAGTTTTTTTCATATTATAACACGATTAACCTAATTAATAAATAAGAGGCTTCATATCATATCGAAAATATTTTTCATTAGATAAATTTTTATATATAGTTTTGGTGAAATTAAAGTGTATTTGAAATTTCTCACGATTATTTTTATATATAGTATCATTTTATAATAAAATTTAATAATTATAATTTTTAACCGGATATCCGAAATTTTTTGATATATGAGAATAGGAATTTTTTTTAAAGTGAACTAAAAAATTTAAAATATTTGAAATTTAAATTAATAATTTAGATATATAAATTTTTTTTTGTATACCATTTCAATTTCCAGATTAAATTAGTCGTTTTTTAAAATATATTTAAAACGTTTTCCAATATTAATTTACCGAATATTGTTCAATTTTTTTTAAAAAGAATTAAATGTTTTTAAAAAAATTATATTAAACATTAATTAAATTTTCTATGAAATACTTTTTATTCTAAAATGAATTTTGTAAATTAATTAAGACTATTTTTCTCTGAAATTGCTTTCAGTCTAAATTAGTATTTTTTTAGGTCAAATTTTGAGGAATGTAATTTATAGTTTTATTATTCGTATTTATACTCGTATAATTTATGATTGTCCTGTCAGTTGGTCAAATTCATTTCATAATTACATCAAATTCACACATAATTTCGATATGAAATAATTTTTATAATTTTCAATGGAAATTTATGAATTCAGAAATAATGTCATTAAACTTACACCACCACATTTTTATAATTTCATTCTTTCTCTTTTGAAGTTCATATTTATATAAATGATCCTTATTGGATTTAGGTCGTGTATTATATTACTTTAAAAGGAAAAATTATTAAAAAAAAAACCCCAAGATTTTAAGTCTACTCTATACGTATTAAATTTTTTAGGTAAATTTACGCAAAATATACTATTTTTTTTTCCTGATGAAAATCGCGTAACAAATGATGCATCTAATCACGTACAATGAATAAAAAAACGTCTATAAATATGAGGGAGCATAAAAGGATGCATTATGCTTCATTTAATTCAGCATGTGGGCTGATATAGTAAAGAATTTTGATTTACTCCTCTATGTATATATATTCTTTTTCGTGTATGATTTGATTATAGATAAATTATTTATAATAAAAAAAATAATCCTTGTCTCGTATACCAAACAGATATACCAACTCATACATATCCTCACAGTAAGGAAGAAAATTTCCAAATCGATTTTTATTTATGAAAAAACTACTTGTAACTTTTAAATGTCGTGCATATAATATTTTATGTATGTAAAACATTTTTTTATATGCAGAAAATCTTCAAAAAAAAAAAAGTTGTTAATATTATTTTTATTTATATAAAATTATTAATTTAATAAAATTTAAATAATTTAAAATATAATTTATTTGTTGAAAACATTCTAATAGAGATAAAATAATACAAAAAAAAAGGATATATAAGTGAAAATTTTACTATTTATATGCGGTGATATAAATACAATACGAAAAATTGTAAACCATTATTACCCATTGGTCAAATTTTATGGTCTGGAATCATATTTTGTGTTATCACAAATTATTAATACAAAAATTTATGAGATAAATTTGAAAGATGACCGTTATATATCACTAAAATCATAAAAATTGTACATTTATATTTTGTATATACTAAAATGAGACTAAAAATATTAAGGGTTGATTGTATTATGTACTTTATTTTATTAAGAATTTCTTTTTCATTTGCATTTTTTTACTAATGTTAATTTATAATAATTTGGTACGAAATAATTTTAACAAATAATTATTAAATTCTTAAAACTATGAGGGACATTGCAATTTTTGTAATTGGGTGATAGAAAGAAAAATATTTAAGAAAAATTATATGGCATTTTAAAAACAGACTAAAGTAAGAGTCAATGATGATTGCCATAACCATAGAAGTATTAGGAATATTAAGACAATATTGGTAAGATATCTCTAACCACCTAGTCAACTGCAATACTGAGACCCTTGAATATATTTTAATTTAAGTTTTAATTTAAAAAAATCAATATAATAATTATTATAAAAATCAGTCTTACATCTTTTACATCTTATGGTTATAATTGAATTTTAATTTTAAATATTTCCCATAAAATCAATTTATATTATAAATTTCTACAAAAAAAAACCATTTCTTAATTAATACTTTATTTATATCACAAGCTAATAAATCTCTCACAATAATATTATACCTTTCCTTTAAAAAAAATAATAATCAATGATATATTTCGTCCATTCAAAAAAAAAGTATATATATAAAATCCTTGGAAAAATCATCGACCGGCGTCGAAAATTGTCTTCTAAAAACATATTCAATTCTGTTCAAAAAAATAAAGAAAGAAAAAAAAATTGTAAAAAGGGATTCAAAACAGTGAAATATAATATTTAGATATATGTATATACAGATATTTCTTCCTTACACATATATATAATACTGATAATAATAATAATAAGATAAATGTCCTATAAATTTTATGTCCATTATTGGTGGACTTACTTTAAAGAAACACAATTGTTATGATAATATTATTCTCCCCAAATATAATAATAATCTTTATAGAATATAGAATAGTTAGATATATTATGATATTGAATATAATCTAGTATACCAGAAGTTATAAATTGCGACTAATAATTTAATGGGCAGTTATGGATTCCCTGATCGATTATGGGCGGATATGATAAAAGAAATAAATAAATTTATTTATTTCCTTTATTTAATTTCATATATAAAAATAAAAATAAAATTATTGAAATTAATATTTATTTTAAAAGTAATATTAATTAATTAAATAAAATTATATATACATACATATAAACCATTATATTAGTTACTAAACATATAGTCAAAATATTATTTAGTTTAGGATAAAATCAATTTACATTTGAGTCATCTTTTAGATGAAAACAAATAAGTTAAAAAATTCTACGTACTACGAACTAATATATCTAATCATGGGGATAAGTACTGGTGATGACATAAACATGAATATTTAATTATAATGGATATAAAAGTCTCTTTTATCAAGCAAGCATCTGGCAATCGGGGGAGATACTATTATAATAGTAGAAGTAGCAGTTTCGATATCTCCTCATCATTCGATCATAATTATGGCCACTGAATTTGTTAAAATTATGTACTTACTTATTTTGTTTATTATCAAACATGGATTATTGCCTAATATAGAAGGTCAACTCAGACAAGTTGCTTTATATGTGAATTCAGTGCTAATGCATAGGCTCCATATTTGCAAACTTTTTTTCAAGTTATATATAGCAAAAAAACCAATAAATAAATTTCGTTTTTATTTTCACAAGGACTCGTTTTTCAAGTTGGTTAAAAATATAGAAATCTTTGTCTGATATTTATGTTTTATATATACGAAATTAAAAATTGAAATCTCTATTAAATTATTGATTAATAAGAAACTCTAAAATGTTAATCATCTTGGGACCGAAATTTATTTACCACCTTATTCAATAATATTGACATTAAAAAAATATTAATGAAAATTTCAAAATAAATTTAGAAAATATTTCACTTCAATGAAAATTTCATTGACTTTTGATCATTCCAAATATTTTTAAATTACAATAAAAAATATAATTAATTATTTTTTTTTTAAATAATAAAATTTTATTTTATTATTAATAAATATATACCAAGAATAAAACAGAAATTTTCAAATTTTCAATTTTCATAATTATTAAAATTATATAAAATAAATATATGGCTAGCAAAAAAAATCAAATTGTTGAAAGTAGTAGTGAAAATGAATCAGATGAAGGCAGTAGTGAAAAGAACAATATAATAGAAAATGAACCAACACGTTATTTTGAAAAGGATTATTCAACATTATCATCATGTAATTTAACATTACGTACAACATATTCACCACATTCAATATCAACAACCGAATTTAATGATTCATCAGTTAGTATAATTACAAAACGTGGTGATAATAATGGTTATAATAGTAGAAATCAGTCAATTGTACGTGAATTTTCACGTGAATTTCCAAAATTTTCTAAACAACAAATGGTTGATAATGCAGTATCATCAAAATTAATATTTAAACAAGTTGAATGTTCTGATTGTTCATTATTAAAACGTAAAACATATCATGCTGAAAAATTAACAAAACAATTAAAAAAATTAAATTTAAGAAAAGAAAATTTATTTCGTAATACATTAATATTAAAATATTTTTATGATATATTTGATATACCAATATCAGATAAATATATTAAAAAAATATGTTTTAATGAAAATTTAGTAATTAGTTTTGATCCTGGTTGTGAACAAATTCATAATTTTGGTGCTAGTGATTTAAATATAAATAATAATAATAATGATAAACAATTATTATCTGATTTTAGTATACCAGTTGGTTCATTTTCATTAAGAATTGAAGAAAGTAATCAACAATTTATAATATATTGTAAAAGTCAATTAGAAATAAATGATACTATTGCTAGTACAAATTTAATATCAATGATATCAGATGATATTGGTTTAATTGAAGAAAAGAAATCAGAATGGTATTTTGAAAATAAGAAAAAAATTGTTAGTATATAATATATACATAAAAATATGAATTTTAATTTATGATAAATTTGTTATAATTTCCAAAAAATTTCCAGGAAAAAAATCTTCATATTGTAATGGAAAATTATCAATTTGTTGCATATCTAGATCATAAAGATTCTCTACATTCTAAATCTACTAATCGACGTGGTGAATTAAATTTACAAAATAAAGGTGAATTTGTACAAGATGGTGGAATTTATGTTTTAATGCGTTATTTAATTGTTAAAGAATTTGTTGGTCATATACAATTTTGGACTATGGATATTAATGGTATATATTTCAAAAAGTACTTCAATTTTTTAATTTATTTTTCTTTAAATATGTATAGGTAAACTTGGTTTATGTAAAATGGATATTGGTGTAAAACGTAATATTATTATAAATGGTACTACATATAAAACAGTACTTATTAAAAAAGAATTATTTCGTTCAAATGTTAAAAAAGAAATATCTAAAACATATTTTTTAAATAGTGGTTATATGGTATTACATAAATGGAAAGGTTGTTCATATTATATACATTTAGATAATACATTACCAATACCAAATAAATATGAATATAATTTAGCAAATAATTGGATGAATGATATTATATTATCATCACAATTTCATGATGAAAAATCACAATCAATAACTAAAATTCAAACATATTTAAATGATCATCCACAAATTAAAAATTTATTACATGATTATTTATTATTTTTATTATTATTAAAACCAGATAATATTTTAGAATACACTATAAATTTTTTTTTAAATATGTTTCGAGATTATGAAAAAAAATAAAAAAAAAAATAAATATATTATAATTTTAAAAATTTTACATTAAAATTTATTTTCTATGTTTTTATTTTTAATTTGGTTTATTTTCTTAGGAAGTAAATTAAATTTTTGTAAATTTTTTTCACTATTTTTTATCTGTACCAAAATTTCTCAATAATTCATGGAAAATTCATCAAATTTACTTACAAATATAAATAGATTTTTTAAAGTAAATTGTTTTAGCCACTAACTATAGTAAGAATTACCTTACCAAAATAATATATAAGACATTTTGTTTACATTAATGAACACTAAGGGAAAGGCATATTTCAGATCTTAATTCTTATTAATTATATACAATTCTTAAATAATATTTTAGTATTTTTGTCAAATTAATTAATCGTTTTTAAGAATATTCTAATCATATTTGAAATTAAATTGATCCTTTAACAAATTAAATTACACTGAGTCTTTTAAGTTTCTATCAAATGGGTCTCAGTCTCAGTGTTACAAATTTTATTTCAATGATTGTCTATCGTCTATGAAAAATATAAATTAGAATTTACTATGTTAAATAATTGTTTAAAAATTTATAAATAGTTGTTATGTTGGACTAAAAGACTGTCATGTAGAAAAGCATTAACAAATAATTGGATTTCTTCCTTTAAAAAGTCCAAAAAAAAAAAAATCAATTCATGTTTATAGTATACCAAATAACTTTACATATTAATTTATATTATTTTTATGATATTTCCAATATTTTTCTATAGCAACCTCAGGTTTATTTATTCCAGATATACAAAAAAAATAATATTAAATTTATTTTCAATTTTACATAAAAAGAAATTTATACATTTTTATTTTCTACCATTCTTGTGTTCAAAACAAAATCAAAAAATCATTTATATTGTAATTAATTAAATTATTATAATTAAATTACTAAATTTCAAATAATGCCTACTAAGAAAGTAGAAGAAGAATGTTCAGATCCTTGTAAATTTATTGGTCATTTTGGTCCGGTAAGTATTTCAATAATATACTTTACAATTATACAATTTTTGTTCAAATTTCTTTCGGTGTACCCAAAAGTTCCTTATTTATAAATCCATCTCGATTTAATATTTTTAATGTAAAGGAAAACAATAAATGAATCACATTAAGAAAAATATCGAAATTATTATTTTCAAATCAATTAATTAACGATTAACCTGTGTTGTCGGCCAGGAATTTTTTATTCAACCAGGAAACACTGTAACAGTTACAGTATAACATCTTATTTCTTAAACCAATTAATCTTATTTCAGATTTTAAAAAATCTTAGTCAATTTACGGATTTAAATTTAAATAATAATTTGATTAAAATGCATTTTATAAAAAATATTATTTAAAGCCAAATGCCGATCCAAATGCTTGTGGTAACGCACCTGTAGTTGATAATGGTGATAAATGTGATGAAGTAATACAATCAAGACCAAAAGTAAAATTTACATTAGCATCTGAAGGTGGTGGTGATCATCATCATGATAGATCAGAAGATGATCATAATGTAATTAAATTTATTTTCTATAATAAATTAATCAAATAAAATATATTTCTATATACTAAAATAAAAAAAGGCTGCTGGTGAAATGGGTCATGGGCAACCACCAAAAGAAGTAAAACCAGAATTATTAAATCAATTAAATTCAGAAAATTTTCAAGTAAAATACTTTAAAAAAAAAAACAATATTTAATTTTTATTATTTAATTATGAAAAAAAAAATCATTTTAAAAGGTATTGGAATATAAAAGAGCTGATGAAAGTGGTAATCCACCATGTTATATGCCACAACCTGGTGATGATTTACCAGTAACTGATCATTTAAAACCAATGGGACCAGTTGGACCATGGGCAACTGGTAAAGTTGATTGGAGTCCATTAGCTGGTTTAACTGGTACTAGACCAGTTGTTGATCGTTATTCAATAACACGATTTAGTACAAATGAATGGCGTCAACGTAATAAAGATTTATTAAATAAAACATTTGATGTTTTTGAACAGGGTTTTAAGTATGAACATAAATTAATTTATAAAATTAAAATTAATTTAAATTATACTATACCTATATATTTTTTTTTGTAAAAAAAAAGAAATGCTAATCATAGTAAAAATACTATTCTTCAAACGTATGCATCAATTGATAAAACTCAAGCTGAAAGTACAAAACGTGTTAGGGAAAGTGCACAATTGGTAAACAAATGGAAATTAACATTGGAACGTGCTATTAAAGCTATGGCTGATGAAATAACAACATTAGAAGAACAACGGTTACGTTTAAAATCATCATCGACCATTTTAAAAACACCTCAAGCTATTGGTAATCTCTTAAACTTTTTAATTATTTTAATATATTTTTCTAAAAAAAACGTATAGCAAGTGAATGCCTTGAGCTTCGTGGATGTAGACCTGAAACTGAACTTGTACGAGATAAACCAGAAGAAGAACTTGTTAATGAGCTTGCCTTAATTGGTGAAATACAAATGGTTTTGGATAAAACATTAGCTGAAATTGAACAACAACAAATTGAAAATCGTTCAGCACGTAATCGTTTAGAATATGATTGGAGTGATAAAAAAGATGCTTATGAAATAGAAACAATTAATTGTGCTTTAAATAATTTATCAACAACAATAATGTTTCGACCCGGAGCAACTCGATTTCCAGATGAGTAAAAAAAAATATTTAATATTAAAAAAATGATATTTATTAAATTATTAATATTTTTCAATATAACAGACAATCTTCAGAAGAATATTGGATGCATTTTTCTCAATCCACTTTAGAGGAATGCGAGAACTGTAGACAAAAATCTGTATGTGTATAATATAAATTTTATGTAAATTATTGTAATATGTATATTATTTATCCGCAAAAGTTGGCATTACGAGGTACATTAGATGCTATTTTATTGAATGCTGCCAGAGATTTACGAACTCAAGCTGATACTATTGAAAAAGCATTTACTGTACGAATTGGTTGTATGGTAGAAACTTTAAATAGATTGGAAAATGAATTGAAAGCTGTTAGTAAATTAATTTTATTTTTAATTCTTTTCAAACATTTAACAATGTTATCAATTAATAATTTCTATTTATTGGATTTAGTGTTTACGAAATTTAGCAGATACTGAAATTCGTATAGAAAAAATTCAACGTGGTATGAAAGGATTAGATAATGTTATGAAGGTAGCACAAACACGATTGGACAATCGAAATCGTCGCCCACATGTTGAAAATTGTCGGGATAGAACACAAATGTCACTTGTGGATGAAGTTAAACAAGTCCAGGATTGTGTTGGTTCATCTGCATTACAACAGACTGAAAATATTAAAAATCTTTTAATGCAAACACGATCAAACTTGGAACGTGAAATTATGTTCAAACGTAGATGTCTTAAAATTGATCGTGAACGTTGTATGCTCTTACGTTCACATTTCCCATCTGCTAATCAATTAAGTGGAAATTAAAATTGTATTTCAATTTGTTTATATATTTTTATAATAAACTTTTGCTACAAATAAAAATTAATACAAATAATGATATTATTATTTAAATATAGATGTTTCCCTTTCTAATGTTTCATAAGGGATTGTTTTCCTTTTTTTAATATATTTTCAATTTCCAATACGAATGATGAGCGAGCAGGAAAACTTATCTATAAATTTTTTCAATATGTTTGAGCACCCAGCAGATCCTCTAATTGTTAACATACAATTCCCATCCCATCCATTGAATAAGTTTAAAAGCTAAATATACCGGTAGAAGAGTTGCAGTTCCAGTCAAATAAAAAGTTAAATTTTCAATAAATTTATCGTCTGATTCCATTTAAAAGAATTTTTTATTTAGACAATGCAACTCAACACAACAACAAAACTATAACAAATATTTGACATTTCGTTTCGACCCATGAAGCTAAAACCACTTACTTTGTATAAGTGGAATTCGGAATCGGAACTAAATACAAATTATTTAATTAGAATAAGAGGAATTTCAATATATGCATTAATCGAAATAATATTTAATTTGTGAATATATGTCAATACATAAATTCAAATTTTTAGTAATAAAGTTGTCAACGAAAAATGTTTTCAGTTTCTGAATTTGCTAAAACAAAAATATATTGGAAATTAAAAAAAAATCTTAATAAACTCTACTCAGGAGTGTTTCTCAATTCAACTAAATGTTTGAAAACCTATGAGTATATATTTAAAATATTAATCAAAATTAAATATCTAAATTTCGGAATTAAGAACCGAAATACCCATAACCCAGTGTTATCTGTATTAATAATTCCTTCTTACCTATCACAGCGCTTATTCATACATTCAAACAAATAACCAAAAAACTGAACCTAGTTTGACATTGACATATTTCCTCGAATTTATTCGCTCTTGTTTTATTTGACGTTTATAGTTTGTATATGAATTTTGTGCACTAAAAATAAGAAAAAAAAAACTTTTTTTATTTTAAATTATTTCCTAGTCTACAATAAAAATGATTGTAAGTTATTCATCAGTTCATTTTTTATCATTTAATTAATTTTTTAAATTATAATCCGTATATCGCCGGATTGTTGTATAATTAAAGTTTTTTTTTCTTTGTAATTTTTTTGACACGTTGAATTTTCTTTTTTTGTTTGATTTTTTAAAACTTTAAATTTAAAAAATTATTTAATAATATTACTATAATATAATATTATTACATATTAAAATTTTTAGAAATTATTGCTGGCATGTATTCTACTAAAAATAGCCAGTGGATTTTATGTGCCTGGTGTAGCACCAGTAGAATTTATCAAGGGACAAAAAATTGATGTTAAAGCAGTTAAAATGACAAGCAGTAGAACACAATTACCATATGAATATTATTCTTTACAATTTTGTTTACCAAAAAATGGAACATTAATTTATAAAACTGAAAATTTGGGAGAAGGTAAATTATTATTATTTTTTAATTAATGAAAATTATTATGAATCAAAATTTATTTACCATTTGTTTAGTTCTAAGAGGAGATCGAATTGTTAATACACCATATGAAGTAAGAATGGCTGAGAATGTTAATTGTAAATTACTATGTAATAAACGTGATCAACCAATGAATTGGGATCGAGAACAATCAGCAAAAGTAGCTGAACGTATTAAACATGAATATTTTGTACATTTGTAAGACAAATAATAATTAATATTTGCTATTTTAAAATACACATATATTATTTTAGATTAGTAGATAATCTTCCTGTTGCTACTAGAATAATTAATACAGATTCAATGGATGTACATTTTGAACATGGTTATCGTTTAGGTGTAATTGATGGAAATTATGCTTATATAAATAATCATCTTAAATTTATACTTAATTATCATGTTCATGCAACAACGTAAGCAATAAAAATTTAATTATATTAACACGTTTAAAGATTAATTTTATATGTATTATTTTTAGTGGAAAATATCGTGTTGTTGGTTTTGAAGTTGAAACAATGTCAGTTAACTTAAATGAAATTAAATTTGAAGGTGATTCTTGTAATTTTCCAGATAATCCACGTCCACAACAAGTACATTTTCTTTTTTTATTTTTTTAAAAATTTATAAATATTGAATTTAAATTTTGTATTATATGGTCCTGTCCTTAGGTTAGTTCGAATTCAAATACACAACTTTATTTTACATATTCAGTTGAATGGAAGCAATCGGAAGTTAGTTGGGCATCAAGATGGGATATTTATTTAGGAATGAGTGATGTTGAGATACATTGGTTTAGTATAATAAATTCGCTTGTAGTTGTCTTTTTCTTATCAGGTAAAAACAACAACAATTTTTTTTATATAATTTTTATTAATTATTATTTAAAAAAAAAGGAATTTTAACTATGATTATGATAAGAACATTAAGACGTGATATAGCTAGATATAATACAGATGATAATTTTGAGGATACATTAGAGGAAACTGGATGGAAATTAGTACATGGTGATGTATTTCGTCCACCTAGAAATCCAAGATTTTTTGCAGCTGTTATTGGTAGCGGCATTCAAATATTTTTTATGGCATTGATTACAATATGTAAGTAATATTCCATTTTTGTTTTGTAGATATTAATTTAAATTTAAAATAGTTTTTGCAATGCTTGGTATGTTATCACCATCATCACGTGGTGCTCTTATGACATCTGGTATATTTATGTATGTTGTAATGGGTTTAATAGCTGGTTATTTCTCAGCACGTTTATATAAAACAATGAAAGGTCGTGAATGGAAAAAAGCAGCTTTTTTAACAGCAACCCTTTATCCTGGTGTTGTATTTGGGTTTGAATTAATTTATGCTATAATTTGCAAGATAAATTTTTTTCTATATATAATATTTTTTGTTTTTCTCAGAACTGGATTCTTTTTAAATTTTTTCATTTGGGATAAACATTCAAGTGGTGCTGTACCATTTAGTACTATGATATCATTATTATTACTTTGGTTTGGTATATCATTACCATTAGTTTATTTAGGTTATTATTTTGGATATCGTAAACAAGCATATCAACATCCAGTTCGTACAAATATGATACCAAGACAAATACCAACACAACAATGGTATATGAATGTATTTTTAAGGTAAGAAAAAATTATATTTATATAAATTTAAATATACCTACATAATTTTTTTTTAGCACATTAATGGCTGGAATTTTACCATTTGGTGCTGTATTTATAGAATTATTTTTCGTCTTCACAGCTATTTGGCAAAATCAATTTTATTATCTATTTGGATTTTTATTTTTAGTATTTTGTATTCTAGTCGTTAGCTGTGGACAAATATCAATTGTAATGACATATTTTCAATTATGCGGAGAAGTACATATACAAAAATTTTCTATTAAATTTTTGAACAAAAAAAAAATTAATATATTGATAATTTTTAAAGGATTATAGATGGTGGTGGAGAAGTTTTATTGTATCTGGTGGTTCAGCATTATATGTTTTGTTATATAGCATATTTTATTTTTTTACTAAACTTGAAATAACTGAATTTATACCAACACTTTTGTATCTTGGTTATACCGGTAAGAAAAATAGTAAACATATAATTTGAATTTTATTTACATAATTTTTCGTTTTTTTTTTTTAGGTTTAATGGTGATAACATTTTGGTTATTAACTGGATCAATTGGTTTCTTTGCCGCGTACAGTTTTATACGTAAGATTTATGGAGCTGTTAAAATTGATTAAATTTTGTATGTTTAAAAAAAAAAAAAAACAAATAAGACAGTTAATTTTCTGTTTTGCTCACTAAATTTTCCCCAACAAATATTCATTGAGGATTTTAGTCTTCTGTAAATTAAAACTAAAAAAAGAAAAACAACAATTTTAGAGAAAATGATAAGAAAAAAAAACATAGACTAATCAAATTACTATTGTGTTAATGTAACTATTAAGTAAAATTTAAATTTTAAGTAATTTTATATTATTATTATTTCAAAAAGAAACAAACAATTATTTAAAGCTGAAATATAGCATTAGAATTTTTATTATGATTTAAAGAAAAAAATTAAAAATTTATTATGTAATGTGCTATAAGAAATCATCTCAAATGCTTAACCATTATTTAATTTACAAGAATTAATGTATAATCTTATTTTATATTAAATTAATTTTTCAAAAAAAATTGTATGATTTCTTTTTCTTATAAAATTATGCAAAATTTATTTTTCACAATAGAAGCGAAATGTTGTAAGTGTTAATAAAGAAAATTAGGAAGTGATATAAAATAAAGAATTTAAACCTATATGAAAATAATTCTATCCGAGACCCACACTCTTTAAAGAAGCATGATACATGACACCTATTGACGAATGGTGATGTTACACCTATGGACGAATGGAAGCATGATGAATAGAAGTGTGACACCTATTGACGAATAGAAGAACGACACCTAGCGGAACTTTTGAAAACCATATAAGTATCGTAATCGCATATGCTATGCGAATTGTTGCAATACTCAAAACTACCAATACCAACATCTTTACCCAAAAAAATTAACTAATGGATTTGCGCCGCATAATTTTTTATTATTCAATATTTTGACATTTTAAATTTCAAATTGATTTTTATTCTGGCTGAAAAATAAACAAATACAAATTTAAAGTTTATTATTATTAAATTAAAAAATAATACCATGTAATGCCAAAATTTTCATTATTATACACTATTGCCAGAAAATTCAGTACAAAATCATCAGCAATGAAATATTTAAATGTAGCTGAAAAGCATGATGCCGCCAAAACAATTTCTGGTTTACTTTCTAATGGAACAGCTCGTAGAGTAAGGAATTCAAAATCAATTTTATTAAAATAATATTCAATATAAAAAATCTATTAAATAGCGCGAAGGACTATCGGTCTATAATAAAATATTTGAGTTTGAAGCAACTGTTCGTGGGAAAAAATGTAAAATGATAATGACATCAGTTTCTGGTCATATGCTAAATTATGAATTTTTACAATCATATAAAGGTTGGACAAATTGTGATCCACAACAATTGTTTGATGCACCAATTAGAAAAAATGTTACTGAAAATGGTGCAAATGTTAAAAAAACAATTGAACGTGAAATAAAGTCATGTCAAGGACTTATAGTTTGGACAGATTGTGATCGTGAAGGTGAAAATATTGGTTATGAAATTATAGAAGTATGTCAAGCAATACGACCAAATATTACAATATATAGAGCAAAATTTTCTGAAATTACTAGTACAGCTATAAAACGGGCATTATCTAATTTAATACAACCAGATCCAAGGCAAAATTGTGCAGTTGATGTACGACAAGAAATGGATTTACGCACAGGTGCAGCATTTACTCGATATCAAACTTTACGATTGCAACGATTATTTCCAGTTAGTGTAGCTGATAATCTAATTTCATATGGTAGCTGTCAAATACCAACATTAGGTTTTGTTGCCGAACGTTATAAAGAAGCTGATGAATTTGTTTCAGAAGCTTTTTGGAAAATAAAAGGTGCCAACATTAATATATATTTAAAATTTTTATAATTTTTAACATGAAAAAGTTTTTAGTTACCCATACAATTGATGATTTGACTGTAGAATTTAATTGGGATAGGAATAGATTATTTGATAAAGAAGCATGTGAAGATTATTTATTGCTCTGTTTAGCTGAACCAAAAGCAACTGTTGAAAATGTTACTGTAAAACCAAAAAATAAATGGCGACCAGTTCCAATGGATACTGTAGAAATGGAAAAATTAGGTTCAAGAAAATTAAAAATAAATGCAAAAGATACAATGGCTATTGCTGAAAAACTATATACTCAAGGTTTAATTAGTTATCCAAGAACAGAAACAAATTCATTTTCAAAAGATGTTAATTTAAGGTTTTGATATAATTATTAATTTATGTCATTCACCAAAATTAATTACAAATTTTGTTTTAGATCACTTGTGGAACAGCATACATCACATCCAGATTGGGGTGGATTTGCTAATAGGGTATTAGAATGGGGACCAAATCCACGAAATGGTAATAAATCTGATCAAGCCCATCCACCGATTCATCCAACAAAATTTACTACAAGTATTTAAATATATGTGAAATTATTGGTAATTATATAATTTTAATCGATTATATATGATTTCTCAAGGTTTAAATGGAAATGAAGCACGAGTTTATGAATTAATTGTACGACATTTTCTTGCTTGCGTTAGTAAAGATGCAACCGGTTCTGAAACAATTGTAAATATAAATATTGCTGGTGAAAAATTTCATGCAAATGGTTTAGTTATATATGAAAGAAATTATTTAGATGTTTATCCATATGAAAAATGGAATGCTAAACAAATACATCATTATGTAAGAGGTAAAAAAAAAGAAAGATTATAAAAATATTATAAGGAGCATAAATATTTTTTCCTTCAAAAGATCAAATTTTCGATCCTACGGAAATTTCAATGCAAGAAGGTGCAACAACAGCTCCTCCTTTACTAACAGAAGCTGATTTAATTGCATTAATGGAAAAGCATGGAATAGGAACGGATGCAACACATGCAGAACATATTCATAAAATTAAAGAAAGAGGTTCATTTATTTATCAATATAAAAATTAATTTAAAATTACAAAATTTTTGGTTTTTGTTTTAGGATACATTGGGGAAATTGATCGAGGTTTTTTAATACCTGGAGTAATTGGTATGGGATTGTATGAGGGTTATGGTGCTATGGATTTAGCATTAGCTAAACCAATGCTTAGGGCTGAATTTGAAGCGGATTTGAAGAAAATTTGTAATGGTGAGAAAGATCCAAAAGTTGTATTACGGGAACAAATAATTAAATATAAAGAAGCTTATAAAATAATAACGGAAAGAATTACAGCAATGGATGAGAAATTTGGCCAAAGGTTTGTAATACTTTGTAGCATTTTTCCTGTTATATTTTAAATAAGCTTTTTCGTTTTAGAGTTAATGAAACACCTAGAATGACAGCACCTAATGAAAATGACACTACTTCATCAACAAATACAAATAATCAACAAAGAATTCAAGAAGTTTTCAAATGTCCCAAATGTAAAATATGTCAGATGGCATTAAAGACGAAAAAAAATAATACTGGATATTTCATCGGCTGTTTAAATTATCCAGATTGTAAAAATGTAGTTTGGTTATCAGATGCTATAAAAGAAGCAAAATTAACAAATGATTTTTGTAGCAATTGTGGAAATGATTCACGAAAAATTGAATTCAAATTTAAACAAAATTCATATTTAGGATTATTAAATGCAACGACCAACACCTATACAACTTGTTTGCGCTGTGATTCAAATTTTCGTACTATTTTTGACATCAATACTGATCAAGTGAAACATACTGGACCCATTGTAGATGATGTATATGTTCCAACCGGAGGACCATCAAGAATTAATCAAAATGCTGCTGTCCCAAATGAAAATACTGCTTCATCAATATTTCTAAATAGAAATAATTCGACAGGATCGGGTGCCCGACCTACAAATAGAAATAACAAAAGCAAAAAACCTCCGACAAATTCACGATCACATAGTACAATAACAACAACAACTCACAGGGAAGAATCAACTACTGATAGTGTTGAACACTTAAATCTAATGGACGATGAATGGGACTCGGAACTAAATTTAAATGGAATTGTTACGGAAAATGATATGTTCGGTGAAGATGATGGTTTTGATGAATTACTAGGAAGTTCGGATCTTAATTTAGATAACGATTATCAAACCAATTCTAATAATACAAATTTACGAAATACTTATCATAGCACTAATATTTCAAATAGAATCACAACAAACAATGCTAATCAAAATGATTCAAACAACCGATATAACAATATTACCTGGGGTTCGCGACAAAATTCTAGTAATTTAAGTTGGGGAACATCAAGAAATTCCAATACATCAAGTAGGGAGAATCAATATCCAAATCGAAACGAAAATACTCATAATCAAAATGGTTGGGGAACATCTAACAGCACAATTTCAAATTCGAGGACGCAAACAGTGAATATAAATGAATCCAATAATTTGAATTCGGGTATATCTCGAATGGAAGAAGAAAGGGATAATAACGAATTAGTAAATAGTTCAAATTTATCTAATAATGAAGGCTTTTATACCTGGGGTTCATCTGGTCGAACTTACCCTATCAGAAGTCTTGACGAATATGAAACAACAACAAATCAAAATATGGCAATAAATCGAAATAGTTATGATAATAATAGAGAAACTACAAACAATTCGAATACAAATACATTTTCTTCCAATAATAGCGAAAATAATAACTCAATTATTGATAATGTTAATTGTACAGTGTGCAATCAACCAGCTGTTCAGTAAGTAATTTTCATTTTATAATAAAATTATTAACTTTCCATTGCTTTATTTCAGATTAACTGTAAGAAAAGAAGGACCAAATAAAGGTCGACAATTTTATTCATGTCCAAATCGATGTTCATTTTTCCAATGGTCAGATGAACCAGATAGAAATTCAACAAATCCTCCAACTCATCCATCAAGATCATTACAAAATCAGAACGTTGCAAGACCTACTGAAGATGATATTGGTACAGATATAATCAAATGTAATGCATGCAATGCACCAGCTAAAAGGTTTTAAATTACACATAATAAATAAATTAAATAAAAATTTAAAAATTTCTTATCCATTCACTAAGTCTTACAGTTCGAAAAGAAGGACCAAATCAAGGTAGACCATTTTATGTATGCTCGAGTAATAATCAATCATGTGGATTTTTTAAATGGGCTGATGAAAATGTAAATCCAAATCAAGGTAATTAGACAGAACATAATTAAAATTATTTTTAAATTGAACAGAAACTTTTTAATAATTCAGAACCTTCAACATCTTGGGGCTCAAGAAATCAATCATGGGGTAGTGGAACATCTTCGAGAGGCGCATCAACATCTGCTCGTGGTTCTAGAGGTGGATCGACGTCAGCTCGTGGTTCTAGAGGCGCATCAACGTCTGCTCGTAATCAAAACAATAATGAATCAAAAAAACGAAAATGTGGATTATGTAGGAATGAAGGACATACGAAACTAAAGTGTCCAAGAAAAGATGAATTCAATTGAAATAGTTTTTTCTTTCTTTTTGCATTTTGTATTTTAATTAGGTTTTAAAATGTTTATAGATTTAGAATAAGAAGAATTCAATTATTATTTTTTTACAAATAAAATATTTAATAATTATTGTTTTTTTTAAATTGCAAATATTCCCTCCGTTCTGAAAAAATTAAATCATGAAAAACATCAATTCATTTTTGTTTTAAAACCTCTAAGAAAATATTTTTTTTTATTATTTATTTATTTATTTATTTTTTTACTATTTTCTTTGACATGATAAAAATAATTTAATTTTACATTTTCTAATTTAATTTTAAATTAGCTACTCTTTTTTCATTATTTTATTTATTGCATAACATAAAAACATGATTAAAATTAAATATTTAATAATATTTAATTTTATACTATATATATATATATATATATATATGTTTATTATATTATTTATTTGAAATATTTATTTCACAGCCATTTTACAAAAAATTATCTAATAAATTTATTATAAATATTTTTTTTTTTAAATTAAATAATTTGAAAAATAAAAATCGGTGTATTTAAATATTATATGAAAGCATTATTAATTAAATTAAGCAGAGAACACAATTTTTATAAATAAATTTCTTCAATTTAACTAAAACAAAAAAAAAAAACATTTTAAATTAATAGAAATTATTTTTAAAGCAAGGCATCATTAATAAGTTTGTGAAAAAAAAAATTAATTCATTTATAGTATAAATATAACTTTGTATTATTTTATTTATATATTTTCCGGTTAATATTTAAATTGTAAAACTTATAAGGCCACCAGTTAATTAATTTTTTTTGCAATTCTTTTTTTTTTTAAGTTATATATAGTTTTTGAATATTGTTCTGGGGAAAATTAAAATAGTTTTGGTTTTTCATTTATATTTTTTGTTTGTTTTTTTTTTTTTTTTAATCTAATATTACTAAAAAAAAAATTCAAATTCGGAATTAAACATTTAATAAAAATTCAAATATTAAAAATGATCAACTCTCTACTCTCTACTATGGGCTTATTCGTCAATATAAATGGACTGCATTTACTACTGTGGTGTTTATATTCATTTTTGTGATATTTTTATCAGCATTACAACAAGTCGGAAATACAAGATTAATGATGATCTTCGTTGTTTTTATGACTGTAAATGCCACAAAAACGTATTCATATATATTGCAGTATACTACACACTGACATTAACGAATATATATTTCGATAATAATTCGCGTGATACTTTTATTTAAAAAAAAATATATATGAAAAAAAATGATATTCTTGATTAGTTTTTTTTTTTTACATTTACATGATTAAAAAATATTTAGGTATATAATTTTATTTTTTTCTCTTAAATTTAATTTAGTTTTTTTTTTTTAAATATTTTCTTCATTTTGTTGTTGTTGTTGTTATAATTAAAATTTACATATAAAATTAATTTTAAATTTTTTTTTTTTATAAATTTTATATTAGATATTATTTATACTTGAAATGATAATTATTTACAGTATACACATTATAATTAATAAATTAAGCGTTCTTTTTTTTTTCCTAATCATTTTTACACACAAAAATTATTCACACAACGAACACAAATTTTGATTCTAAAATGAATCAGGATAAAAAAAAAAAAGAGGGGAAGAAAAGAAAATGAAGAAAAATATTTGCTACGTTTTTTTTTGTGGTTGTTGTTGTTATTGTGTGGTAGATAAAAATTATAATCAATCATCAGGCAATTGTTGTTATAGTCTGATTCTTAAACCCAGGATCGGTGATTCTAGAAATAAATTATTTAAATTTTGCTAATAGTTTCTATAAAAAAATATACAAAAAAAAAAAATTAAAGAAAATAATATTGTAATTAAATACTGAACGATTTTAAAATTTAATTAATATCATTCTGTTGAATAAATCATAATATTAACAAATAAAGCACACAACTCAAATATAAAATAAATACAAAAATTAATGATTCATTTTCATTATGAAACTCTTCGGTACTGGATGAATAGTAAATATATGAAAAATAATATCATCACATATTCAATATCCTTTCGATCAGCAAATTATCAAATAGTTATTTTTTATAATGAATCATTTTTTATAATTGAAATAAATAATTTAAATAATCATTTTTTTTTTGCAAACAAAATTTGACAAAAACAAACATCATGCAAAAATATGGAATTGAATAATTTAAGCACAAAAAAAAAAACAAAAAAACTTAAATTTCAAAATTTATCTTTAATGATGTGCAAGAGTAATTTGTGTTGTGTTGCTTTACCTGTAAATAGATGATGCTGATGTTGATCGTGACCAAGTAACTAATAAATCCTCACCTCTTTTTTTAGCTTTTTTAGAATCTAAAATAACATTTGTACTATCATCAGGACACCATGTTGTTTGTAATGTACGAAATAATAATCTAAAAAAAAATTATTTATTTTCCAATTATAAATTTTATATTGGTAATTTTATATTGGTATACCTTGGTAAAACACTAATAACTGCTGTTACAAATATTATTAACCAATGAATTGCTGTACCCATACATCGAAATATTACCCAATAACTTGATGGTAAACCAAAACAATTTACACATAATGAATTATAAACAAATGAAAATAGATAAAATGATGCTAAACTACAAATTATTGATAATACATGAAGAATTGTCTACGAAATTGAAAAAAAAATATATATATGTAATAATTAATTTTGCCAGCTGATAAAAATTAATATAATTATTTATTACCCATGATCGAATTTCAATAGCACCATGAATTAACATTGTTATTAAACAAGATGTTGTTATTGTTGTACCAAATTCCCATATACCAACATCACTTTCCCAATATGCACATTGGGCAATAAAAAATATAACTAAACTTTGATATAGGGCATCCAACATTATTATCCAAAATGTATGTGGTTTATATGAAAGTCCTAATCGTCCCTATAAAAAAATTATAACAAATTATAAAATTTTAAAATTTAATTTAATATTTTATTTTTACTTTACATTTCTATATAAATATGGATTTGCTAATAATAAATCTTCTGGAACACTTTTATCATAAACACCAATTGCTAATGGTGGTAATGATGTAAATACTAAATTATATAACATCAAATACATTTGATCAATCATTACTGAACCAGAAAATCCACAATATAATTGATACCAAAATATTAAAAAGACGAAAGCCTACAAAAAAAAAAAAAATAATAATTCATCATTAAATTAATTTATATTTAATTCGAGATTCTTTAATTTTTAATTTAATTTAACACTTACGGCATTTTTATAAAAAAAATATAAAATCATTCGTGCTAATCTATCATAATTCCAATAACCATGTGATAGTAATAAACGTTCAAGATATTTAAATTTAGCTAATGTAAAATCAGCAGCCATTACAGCTTGCATACCTTCTTGACCTGATATACCAACACCAACATCAGCCATTTGTATCATAGATACATCATTAGCACCATCACCAATAGCTAATGTACTTAAATTTAATTCTTCTTTAACAACTTTTACTAAATATGCTTTTTGTAATGGTGTTGATCGGCAGCATAAAACTGATGCACAATATTTAGTTAATTTTAAAAATGGTCTAGTTAAATTCGATCTATATATGAAATAAATTTTAATGAAAATTTAAAATTATTAATTTTTGAATTCATTAATTTTGACCTACCGTAAATCTAAAATAAATGTTAATGTTTTACCATCAACGACTAGAGCACGTGGTTTTAAACGATTTGTTGTATAATTTTGATTTGCTTCTGATATTTGTTTTTCAATTTCTGATAAATAAAACATTATTGATGATTCAGCAGAATCTCTTGATCTAGCTGTTAGTCTATTTTAAGAATATAAATAAATAATTAATTTTTTATAAATTTATACAATTTATTTACCTTAATAGTTCCATTTGTGAAGTAAATAATTTAGCTGAATATGCAACATTAATTGCAGTTTCTGGTTTATCACCAGTTAATACCCATATTGCAATTCCTAACAAAAATATTCAAATTTATTTCAAACGAAACTCTTAATTTTTTTGTTTTAAATTAATTTACCAGCTGATAATAATGAAGCTATTGATTCGGGTACACCATCTTGTAAACGATCTTCAATACCAGTTGCACCTAATAATATTAAATTACTTTCTAATTTACCAAATGATTCTCTAAGTCTTTTATCTCGATTTTCTAATGACATTTCAATATCCTGATGTCGTGCCCACCATTCAGTATATTCAGATGGATTTAATATTTTTTTAGCCATGACTAGAATTCGTAAACCTTCACGAGCATACATATCTAATTGTTGTTGGGTTTTTTCACGAAATAAACCTATTTAAGTATATAGAAAATATTTACACATTATATAATTTTTTTCAATTCAATTTTCACCAAATTCACCACCCACCACCTATTGAAGTTGAAGAATGTAAAACATCGACATTCTCCAATATAGGGGATATATCGACGGGGAATTTTATTAATATCGAAACTATCCAAACAGAATTGAAAAATCTATTAATTTGCCAAAGTTATAGTGAAAAAACCAAACATAAATTTTTTATTTAATTTCACAAGGACTCTTTTTCACGTTGGTTAAAAATATAGAAATCTTTGTCCGATATTTATGTACAATATACAAAATGAAAGATTGAAATCTCTATTTTCATAGTCTATATGGTTTTTTATTTTATTATACTCAGAAGGTGGCTCCCTAATTACAGACTTTTTTCAAGTTTTTTTGCTATAAATTGAGCAAATATTTGGAATTGGTTTGGATATTCTTATTATAATTAAAATTCCCCGTTGATAGATCTCAAATGGTTTCCTATTTTAATTTAATACCTTCTTGTGAATCTGGTGGACATGGTATTAATACTGGCATTATTGATGTATCGGCACCTTTTGTATATAAAATAATTTCTTGTGTACCAGTTTGTCTAACAACTATTGACATACATTTACGACTTGAATCAAATGGTAAAATTTTTAATACTTCATATTCCATAATACCATTTCCTGGTATATTTACTAATATATGATTTGGACTACGATTAATTAAACAACATTCATATGTATATGCAGCATTGACTAGAGCTAATTCATCTGGACTTTCAGCTTCATACATTGGTCGGCCATCGGTTAATTTATAATCTCTTTGGCTTATTGTATTCCTAAAAAACAAATAAAGTAATATTGGTTGTATATAAATTTATTAAGTATTTATATTAATTTTTTTTAAACTCACTTCAATTTATTAGCTAAACGTTTTGCATGACTTTTTGCATTTAAAAATGTTGTTAATGTATTTAATTTTGAATTAATTATTGTTTTAGCACGACCAGTTGGTGATGAACTATTTGATGATGATATTGTTTTAATTTTCATTGGTGGACTATTTGAATTTGGTGATGATGATTCATCTGAACTACTAATTGGTGATAATGATGGAATGTGATTTTGTGTTGGTAATGTAAATGTTAATGTTGGTGGTGGTGATGGTGTTACAGAACGTGATTCTGTTAAACGTGTATAACGATCACCTATAATTGATGATGTTGCTGTTGCTGTTGTTACTGGTATACCAGCACTATTAACAATACCACCATTACCAATTAAATTTAAATTTGTTTTTGTTATAACATTACCACTATTATTACCAACAATTGTTCGTGTACCATTAAATTTTGGTGATGATGTTGTTGTTGATATTAATTTATTATTATCTTTACCAAGTACATCTGGTTGTTGATATTCAATTATACCACTAGCATTCATTATATCACGATGTGGTCCAGCACTAACAACAACTGTATTACAAATAGCTAATACTAATAAAAATTCTTGTAAACGTTGTGAATTTTGTGTTAAATATTGTCCTTGTATAATTAATTGATTTAAATCATCTATTAATTTTGGATTTACTTGTAATGGTGGTGCTGGTGAACCAGGTTTTGAATATTTTTTTTCTAATTCAGATGGTAAATGATTATAATCATAACCATTTATTGTACATCGTCTAAATATCATTTTATTTTCAGTTAATGTACCAGTTTTATCCGAAAATATATGTTGTACTTGGCCTAATTCTTCCGTTATATTCATTGCTCTACATTCAGTCTTTTTATTTGTATCATAATCAAATAAATCTGTATTATTATGTATATGATATACTTGTAATATTTTACATACTTCAATTGTAACATATAATGATAATGGTATCATTACTTGTAATATTATAATATATGTCCAAAATGTTAATAAACCTTCATAACTAGGATCAACATCAAAAGGCAAATATGGTACAGGAAATTTATCAAATGTACTAAGCCACATTTTACAACCAACAGCACCAATTATACATAATAATAATAATAGTATCACACACCATATCACATCAATATTCATTTGTTGCTCTAATTGTGACCGTTTATATCTTGGACCACTATTATTAAGCATTGCTTTTGTTTCGTGGCCAGCATAAACAACAAGACCTTCAATAAAATCTGTATTCTATATAAATTTGGGTGGGAAAAGGAATGGATATAAAATTTTCAATTATCATTTAGATTTAGATATAGTGATAAGAACCTTAAGACGACTTTCTCGCAATAATAAACTTTCTGTTGATAATGGTACACGTTCTCCAGATGGATGTATTAATGCTCCATGAAAACGATAAATTTTTGTTGTTGGTGCATCAGCTTCAACACGACTAATAAATTTACTAGGTGTAAAGATATTTTGTTTTTCCATAAAACCTCTAACAACCTAAAGAAAATTATGCAATGTTAATAAAATTATAAAATTTAAATTTGTAATTTCTTATATAAATAAAAAATTAAGTAATGATTAATTTCCCTTTTTAATTTTTTGATAGTTTTTGTGGTTTCTGTATAATTATTTTAAATATTCTTTGGAAATAAGTGATATGGGTTTGTCAAAAGTGCAGTTTTACTAGACTTACATCGAACCAATAATCGAATAATGTGGAAATATTTGACCAATGAACCATTTTTTGACACAAATTAGATTTTACTTTTAATGGAACATTATATAATTTCTTTAATTTTAAATTTAAATTATGAAATTGAAATTTGAAAGCGCCTAAAAATATGCAACATAAAAACTTTCTTAATTTCAGAATAGAAAATGTATGGTCTTCTTAATTGAGTAATATATATTCCTACTATTACTATACTATGGACGTGTAATAGTTTTTGTAAACAGTCGAGTAGACAGACTGCTACGACAGACAGAAATATGTAAAAAGTAATTGCACATTTCATATTATATAAAATTTCTTTCTTAACCAATTTACATATTAAAAATGTGGTAAGAAATTATTATAATAAATTACCTATAACCTATAACACCTATATAACAAATCAAAATAAATTTTCTTAATTAAATTTTTGTTTTTTTCCCAATCTCTAAAATTTCTAAATTATCAAAATATTTTTCGAATTATAATTATTATTTTGTTACGAAATCAAATAAAAAAAAAAACTAATTAAAATTTATAACTTACTTCACGTCTTTTCAAATTTGTTTCACCATCTAAATCACATGTATCAATATAACAAACACCATGAGGATCACTAGTTCTTAATAATAATATATCAGCTGGAACTGTTTCATTATTTGATAAATGTATTAAATCACCAACACGTACATCTTGCCATGAAACTTTTTTATATCTTTCAGATTCTCTGCAAAGAAATAAATAAATAAAATGATTATTAGTTTATTTAACTTTCATAATTTTATATTCTAAAAATAAAAATGTAGAGCAAAAGGAATTATAAAAAAAAAAATTATTTATAGAATTTTACATTTCCTGAATTCTAAATTTATATAAACATTATAATAAACGATTAATTATTTTTGTTGTTTTTTTGGGGGGGATTACATTTATATATTCATACATTAAATTTATGCTAAAGCTTCATCCGGTCAGAGAAAAAATAAAGTTAACTAAAGTATTAATTATATATAAGTCCAAAAATCAAATGTAGAAATGTGTCAGCTAAAATAATATTGTAATATTGTGAAATATTAAATGGCAATCACCAAAAAAAAAACTAAAAAATATTTTACTATTAAAACAGTTGGTGGCTTACAATCAAGTAATAATCCAAATCCTAAAAGTTTTACTATATATAACAAACTTTGATTTTGTTTTGTTGTAGATGTAGTTTAGCAAATAAGTAATCGGATAAAGTTAATTTATATGGGATGTGCGTGCGAAATTATGGAAATTAAGTCAATATTCTGTGTGGCATTTTAAACAATTTGGGTTTAAGGCAAAATATCGCAAGGTATACTAGCTAACAATTTAATCGGAAATATATTTGGTGGAAAATTGACGATAGACTATGTTTCTGAGCACCCTGATCTGTTTTCCTTAATCTAAAACCAAAAACTAGTCAAGCATTAAGAGAATTGTACGAAACTGACACCGGATGTGACATTTATGCAACAACAAGAAATAAAGAAATGTGGAAACAAACTGTCGAAAAATTAAAGCGATAAAAACAGACCAAGGTGTAATTATTGTACATGATGTGAAAAAATGACAAGCCAATGCCGATCCGCTCTTTAAAATTTAAAATTTCCAATTAAATTTCTAAAATTAAGTATATCAAGATTTTTCGAATATTTTGTTAATTTGTAATCGGGAAAATAACCTTCATACCCAACATCATATACTTAATGCCGGTCATTTACATTCAGTCAACAGAACTAATATTATTAAACTGACAGGGTGGGGGGCTGTAATATGATAATATATCGATTCTCGTATATAACTGGGACATATTGTAAGTTTTATACAACCAACAACAAAAATATTTAAGGTTTGCAAAAAAAAAATAATAATATAAAATTTTGCAGGTGATTGACATCAATTAAATATTTTTTAGTCGCTGGTAACAAGTCTAGAATATTAAAATATTTATATATAGGGAAACAATAAAAAAATGGCATTGTTTTCAAATTATATTTACTTATTTTCTTTTTGACATTTGTTCAGTTGTGTTTTCTTTAAAAGAAAGCATTAAATTTCATTTTTATTTGATTATTAAAATCGGAATTTATTACTTAAATAATTAGTGAAATAAATGAAATATTAAATATTTGGATTTCATTTAATATATTTTGAAATATATACAAACAATTTTGTTTTGAATATTTCTCATTTTCAAGTTAATAATAATTATTTCGTGTTGAATTAATTAAAATTCAAATTTAATTAATTAACTTATAATAATTTTGAGATGCTATACAAACTTTAGCTACGGATAAACGCCACCTGTTGGTATACACAAATTATTTAGTTTTTTAATTATTATGTTTATAAAGAGGCGTAAATTTAATTAACACTTTTTAAAATTTTTAAACAATTTCTACAAGAGAGAAAAAAGAAGCTAATTGAAAGTATAAATTAACTTGTAGTTTAAATTATACCAAAAATAAAATTGATTTTAAAGTTTTGTTGTAGGGAGGATATTTGTGCGATTTTGTAGTAATGCGATGAAGAAATAGTGAGAACTATTACTCGTATAAGTAGCAATTCGGTGTTTAAATGACTGAAACATATTCCTCAGCTCAGATATAGTGATAATGTCCTTATAAGCTTCGTGTAGGCATAATTATTAATCAGAATTCAAAAAGGTTGGGCATATAATGAACCCAAAAAAATTACTACGGCCATAAAACCTATTATCTCACTCATAGCAATACACTTAATTGAAAAAAAAAATTATTAATTAACAAATATTTCCTCTTAAGTAAATTTTTTAATATATATTTTACCATTTATATATTTAATACAAAATCAATCAATTAGAACGAAATATAAATAACAAATAACCATTAAAAATCAATAAAAAATAATGAAATTTAAATATTAATTAAAAATCAATCCAACAAAAATCCACATTTTGTTTTTGCAAAAAATCCACATTTTGTTTTTTTTTTTGCCCTTAGAATGTGCAACATTACGTGAATTAAATAAAGTTCATATACTATCGATATTGGCCTGCATGTAGGTTAGGTACACTTATAATTCCTCAAACTCTAAAATTCACTCATATAATACCAAAAACTATTAACTAGTAGCCAAATAAACAAACATTGTAAATTAAAGGACACTACATACAACAAACTCGTTCGTCAGATAGTTCAAACTTTTCGTGTCAACAAAATTTATTATTATTATTATTATTATTATTAAAAAAAAGGGAAGTTTTTTTTTCATTTATAATTCGAATCATATTTTAATGGGGGGATGAAAAATTAGATATACATATAATATACAGAAAATTCCATTAAATCAAATTCAACAACCTTGACACTCAAAACTATATAACCATGAATTTTAAATACATAAGGAAAAATTGGGTTACATTTAAATAGACATTAATGAAAAAAAAATGAAAAATTACATGAAAATTAAACACGTGCCACGTGAAATATTATAAATTTTTGTCTATTGGAATAAAAATTACTATAAGTATATCCAGAGATTTTTCATGCTGCAATATTTATTCAAAAAAAAAAATTAGATCAGATTATAAAAATATTATCAATTTAGCAAATATTTGTAGCATTAATTTCCCCGACTATTAAAAAAAAAACGCACTATAACAGAGTAAATATTTCTTCTCTCAAAATATTTGCACATATATAAAAATGAAATAATTGCATTAACGAATAATGCAGAAACATAATGCAGAAACAGGTGAACAGAGTTCTTCAAAATAATGAAATTTTTGTAACTTATTTCGAATTGAATTACATTGCTATATTACTATACATTACTCTTGTAATATCATGTAATCAATTACTTACTGATACTTTTTAAATGCATTATCAAATAATGCATTACATTATTAAATTTCTACTGTAGTATTTGCCAACTTTGAACTACCGAACGAAACCAACGCTAAGTAGTATGTTAACGAGTTAGAATTATATAAATGTATATACTTATAGTATTTAATTTATCAAATTTTATGTAAATAAAATTCATGAATAACGAACTTTTGTCAATCAATAAAGGATATTATACAAAATATCTGAACTTTTGTCAATCAATAAAGGAGATTATATACAAAATATCTGTGGTTCTTAAAATACCAAATATTTTAAACCACTCTAGATAAATAGTAGCTAGTATTGGGGAATTCCATTTTGTATATTTCATGTCTATATATTATACAAGTTACTACATATATAATAAGGTGCTGCAAATTAACTAATAAAATATTTATACATATATAAAATGCACAAAATTGAATGCAATTTTATTATTACTTTTATTTCATTGTCATGTTTTTTAATTGAAAATAAAATTGAATTATTATTAATGTACAAATAGATACTATATATGTATATGTACAACATATATATATATATATATGGTAGATAAATCAGGAAATTATTGAAAGGACATATACAATATTTTATGTATACTGTAGGTACATCTATTATTTTATATATCAAGGACAATATAAATAAAAGAATAAGTATATGTATAAAAAAACATATTCTCTAGAAATTTCACTTGCACCCAACAAATACGAAAAAAAAATTAAATTAAATTATTAATAAATTTTAAAATTGGATGACCATATGCCACACTAAAAACAACTAAAAGGTGAAATAAGAAGTAAAGACACGTAAAAGAAAAATATACTATAAAAATTTTTTTTGATTTATTTTTATAATCGATAAAATAAATATCCTTTCGTTGTACATATAGGAAGGATGATTTATTGATCCTTAATACAATAAAAATTTATTTCCAACAAAAAAAAAAAATTATAAAATATTAAAAGGAAATTAAATTATACTATTTCGTAGTAGGATTCATTCAAATTTCCATTAATTTTGGCAATTCATTTAATAAAATCTCCGTAAAAAAAAATTCCTACCACCCCCAAAAAAAATAAGGACAAAAAAAAGGGATATACCTAAAATATTTGTAAATCTATCAATCAAAATTATATTTTATGGAAATTAATATTTAATATTGTTTTTGTCTGTTAAACGAAACTACGTAGTTGGGTGGACTTTTGACAAGATACATAAACTATATTTTTTTTTTGTCCTTGAAATGATAAATATACAAACATTTTCTGTTGTTGTTAAAAACATAAAAATGGAAATACAATATTTCAACACACTAAACATTAAAACATTGTATCCACAATGTATAATATTGTACATTAAATGATAATGAATATTGAATTATGGTGTTTAATCATAAATTGGTAAACATATTTTTTTTTTTTCATGTAAATAGTTCTTCCTCCTTATTTTTTGTTTTTATTTTTACATATTTTAGTTAGTTGACTAAGTAAATTATTTAGGTATTTCATGAATAATTAATTAATAATGTAGGAATGGTTTTTATTCAGGTTTGAAAGTATTATAAGTAGAGGAATTCTAACTTAAAAGTTTATGGAAAATGAATTATTAAATTTTTGAAAAAATGATATCATCAAAAAAATATGGTTTTTAACATATGACAAACAACGAAACAACTAACAAAAACAAAAATTGATAACCAAAAAATACTTAAATTTTAAATATTTGTACAACCTAAAAACTTAATGGATAAATTCGAAAATTAATGGTTGGTTATCTTTCAATAATTCAATAATTATAATTCTTGTGATTCAAAAAAATTACTTAGATAGTGTAAACAAATATCGAATTACTAATGAATCAAATATTATAATAAAATGGTTAAAATTGAAACCTTTAACCGTCGGATATTATAATTTTTGATTGTGACATTTGAAATTTGTAATTTTCGAAAAAGCTTTTTAAAAGTAATTATAAATACTGAATGGGAAAAGAATGTTTCAGAACATTTCAAAAATGGTTTATATCATGGGGACAATTACTGTCCTTATTATGGGCTTCAATTTAATACCTTATTTCGTTCGATTCAAATTAACTTTAGGATAATAATTCATAAATTGATTCAATAGCAAAAAATTCCAAATAAAAATTTAACTATTCACTATTTAGAATTTAGAAATGAGTAAATTACCGACTAAAACTGACCTCTATTAGTAGGAGAATGTGTACCTAGATCTATCTATTATATAATTGATTCCTCGTCAATCAGTTTCAATTAGAGACTCGTTTTTTAAATAACTATTAATTGTAACTTGTAACCAGAGCTATTGGCTTTACATAGTGCATTAATTGTTGTCAGCAACTTTTGCCAATGCTCCCGACAAGGAGTGAAAAATAAAAAGAACTATTCTAGTAGTAATAGAAGTAGTAGTAGTAGTAGTAAGATAAGAGTATAGTAATATAATATGTGGTTTGATCTGTGACTGTATACAACCGCAACATATGATTTTTACGGGCATGAATGGGGTACGGGCTTAATTTTCTATTGATATTAAATTTAAATTAATTGAAATTAGTAGAAATTATTCTTTTGTTGGAAATAACTTAAGTATATAAAAATTATACCTTGGTAACATAACACACAATAATGTGAATTTTTGATTGCGTGTGGCAAGTAAATTACATGGGAAATATAAATTTTTTTTTTCTAATTTTAATTGACCACTTTAATATAACTAACTAGCTAACAATGTTTGTATTTATATTTTTATAATATCTTTCTTATTATTTAAATACACAAATGAATTTATTATATTCCCATATCGAAAAGATTCAATTGTACTGAAAAAATCACAAAATTAACTTTAAATTTTCAGAAAAATTTAACAAAAAAACAAAATCAAATCAAATTTATTGTCAAATTTTGAGCTATTTTTGTCTGTGAAACTCGGCAACTAAAAAAAAGGTGGTTAATAATTTATTAATATTTCCGATTAGCGTGTTTAAAAATTCGTTACACCTTATTTATAGTGTGCAACATTTAATTTGGAAATTAAATTGTTTTACTTTTATCCAATCATAAAAGAAAATTTATAAATTTCAAATTTTAAACTCGAAAATTAAAAAGAGAACATTTATTAGCACATATTTTGTTTTATTTAGTTATATGAACTAGTTTCCAGGGTTCTGAACTGGTTTATATTAGCATAATTTCAATTTCAATGATAATGGAAATTACAATTTTTTTTCAGAGAAGGTGGGAAAAAACTTGAATACCATGGGGTTATTTATTTATTGAGATCTAAAATTATAGATAAGTAATTGTTGAATATTGTGAGTAAATTAGTTTCTCAATAAAGTATATTAGGATCAGTTAAACTAGAATTTGTATTTCTAAATTGAGGTTATCATATAAGTCATTACTTTGTTGTAACTAAAATGCCATTTAATTCGTTACAAATACAAAAAAATTTGAAGCTTATTCTGCTGAATTTAATGTTTAGTTCAGTTTAAAAAATTAATTTGTCTCCCTCCACGCATTATTTACATAAAAATGTAAAGACTTTCATTACAAGTCGCCGAAAGACAATCGAAATTTGTCAAAAAAGTCTGATTATATGTCAAAAAAAAAATTCGTCTTTCCTTCTACCTCGAAAAATTTGTAAGCATTTCATAACTAACTATAGTTAATTTAGGACCTACACTATCTTAGTGATACATTGATTGTTCTTAAAACGAAATTCATCATTTTTCAAACATCAAGATTTGAGCTCCAAGAATTTCCGAAGACAATGTGAAACGAATTGCTCAAAATTCACACGATTTTTCTATTTCGACAAATTGTGGTTATCGATAAATTGTCATGCAAACCAATATTACATGTATATAAATAAAATATTAATTTAAATTAATATACATAATTTTTGCACACATTTTTCACCTTGAATTTTTTTGTATTACCACATATAAAAATTTTTGAAAAAATATATTTTTAAAAATGAATTTTTAAAATTTTTAATAATTAATTTTGTTTAAAACCAAAAATGATATTAAAAATAATAAATAAAAATAAAATATTTATAGACCTTGAAAATTATAGAATTATTGGCTACACGGTCATTATCAAGTTTATGTTTTTTTATGTTTTTATTTTATAGATAGAAAAAAAAAATATGTTCATATATAAATGTAAACCTGAATATCATTTATATCTAAATATAATTTTTATTTATTTATATATATTTTATTTTGTTCTCAATGTTTATTAGTTTTTTAAGAGATTGCGTTGCTGGTTTTTTTTTTGAAATTTATGTTAAAGGAGGAGAGGAGGTTAAAAAAAACTCAAAAAAGAAATAAAGATTTTTCTTTTTTGAAAATTTACATTTTATATAAAACAAAATCAGATGTTTATTTTATTTATTTATTTATTTTTGTAAAATATCTTTGGTTTTTTTTATCAAAATAAATAAAAAAAAAAAAATCGAAAAAATAAGATTAGTTTTTTTATTTGTTATCTTCTCTAGAGTTTTTTATATTCAGATTTGGAACATTATTTTCTTGTTCAAAGAATTTATGTATTTATATGAAAAAATCATATCTTTTTGATATTTATTTCGTAGAAAACACCAACATTGCACGTAGAAAATAAAATAGTTTAAATGAAAATTCAAAAATATTTAATAATTTGGCCAAAATTATAATATTTCCAATATTACAACAAATATTAATTGAAAAATCACTAATTGTGGTCAGTTTTTAGACTGTATTCTATATATAGAATTTTAATTTTATTCTAAATTGTAAATTTTTTTAACATTTCTCTATAAAAAATCATATATTTTTCATATATTTTTCAATTGACCTATTTTGGCATAGAATTTTTAAAGGTGTCTTTTACATTATGAGACTTATCATAAGACTACATAGTCGTCATCAGAAGACTAGTCGTATGAAAAATCGTATGACAAATCTTATAAAAATGCATATATACCATCAGATTATTCATAAAACAACGCAGCATGAGACCAGATATTTTTACGTTCACATTGTACGATTTTTGATCACGACAAAAAATCGCATGAAATGTTTTTTAATGAAAAATCTAATAATGTAAATTGAACTTTAAATATTCTCATATAATTTTATTGAAAATTAAATAATTTTTCCGAAAATTTAGCATTAGAATTTTATGCGAATTAATTTTTATATCAAATTTACAAATATGTAAATCCAATTAAAATTGAATCAAATATTGATAGAAATAAAGTAAAAGTAAATTATATATTACCTATACTTAATTTAAAATTTAAATCTGGTAAATTCTAGTATTTATTGCTTTATAATTTCTATGGTGATTAATAAACGAAATATTATTTATAATAAAGATATTTATCTAATATTTAATCGAATATTATATCTATATTATGTATTATCATAGAATTATAATAATGTTATTAGCATATCAACTTAAATTTGACACTTACTTATTTTTTTTTTTTTGTGAATATTTTGTATTGTTGTGTGAAAATTAAATATTTGGTTTCAAAAATCAATTACAAATAAACAGACAAAAAAAAAATATGATTTTGAATAATTTTTATCATATATATTTTTGCTAATTTTTATTATGTATATACTTAAATTATTTATATTCTCAAATAACACGCAATCCAAAATTATAATTTAGACATAATAGTTTAATAAAAATTAATAGAAATATTCAGAATTTGAATGAATTTATTATTACATAAATAATGTGACACATTAAAAATGGTTTTGTAGACACAAATTAAGATTTTGGTAGTAATAATATTTATGTTATCCTTATTATACCCTCTACCCTAAACTATGAATATCATCACCATAACAAAATCAAATTTATTCTATAACAATTTAAATAATAAATATTATTTCATAAAAAATTTATGGTTAAGATCTCCACCATAAACAGAAATTAAATTATGAAATATTATTGGATATTAAATGAAAAACTTGTTGATTGATATTCTAATTTTCACTTTACAAAAAAGTTTTATATCAAATTATTATTTATAAACGATTATTTAATGATATTTTTACGTTCGTACCTACCTATAATACCTATAAAAAACAAGGGTATAGAAAAAATTATTTAAGGGTCGAAAAAATTATTAAATATTTATATAAAAATAATTTAAAATTGATTTTTTGTAAATTTTTAATGTATAATCAAAGTTGAAAATTTCATTTAATAAATAATAAATTTTAATATGGAAATTATTTATTAAATCTTTATATATAGTCAAAAAAAAGGGTCAAAGGGTGGGAATTATAGTAAAAAAAGGAAGGAAATTAGTGTTTACCTAATTATAAAATTTCACCACAATGACTACACTGTAAAAGTTTCTTTGTTGTGTTCTTTTGAGCTTGCTCTAAATTATTCTAGGTTCGGTTTAGTTTAGAGAACAATTTTTAGAGCACAAGTCTATACTTTTCTAGAAAAAGTAGATCAGACAGAGAAACCTTTAATATTTTGACATAATCCTTAATACTAGCAGCGTGTAATAGCAACAAAACTGCAACACGAATACTAAAGCCTTGTCGAACTTTTTACTACTGAAAATACCACAAAAAAAATAAATGCAAATTATGCAGCACTGAAATCAATTGACCATTTACGAAAACGCTCTGTCAAATTAGTGAAATTAAATTTCTATTATGTACAAATAAATAAATGTCAAATATAATTTTCAAAAATTTTACATTGTGTCTACTCATTTTCCAGAAAAGTAAACTTACAAATTACAATACGATATTCTACATCTACTTCTACTATACTCTGCTCTACTCTCTACTTGATTCTTAATTCATTACTCATTGAACAAAACATTAAAAAATCAATAAAATTTCATTGATTTATTAGGTTAAAAATTAAGATTGGAAATTGTGTAAAATTGAAAAATTAACAATAAATTAAATAATTGAAAAAATATTTCAATTTTAATTTATTATTTATAATTTGAATAAATTTTTTTATATGAATAAACAAAAAAATTATTGGCTCTGACTATAAACATTTGCCAAAGAAAGATTTATGTTTACAAATTATAATTTTTTGAAAAATATTCTCAAGTGCTAAAAGGCATAATTTAAATATGTTGTATAATTTATATAAATTATAATTAATTAACTAATTTAAATATAGTTTTTTTTTTGATGTGTTGAGATTTTTAAAGCTTAGTCATCAGAGTTAAAATTTATTCAATAATTATACATAAAATTAAATATTTCCTGTTAATAAATTAATTATATACAAATAAAAATGTCAATCACCTCAAAAAAAAAATAAAAAGCAGCAAAAAACAAGAAAAAATCCAAGGTCTAAATTAAATAAACTTGTTTCAGTTACTAAGTGAAATCTTAAGAATTACATCATGATTTTTTTTTTAAGTGATCATTAAGAATGAAAAACAATTAAGTACTTAAAATTATTTGAACCAGCACTTAAATAATTTTGAAGTTAGTTATTAATTATTAAACCAGATATTCTAACAACAGATTTTGGCAGTTAATAGTGTGGCCAAAAAGTATTATTTGAAAATTTCAATGTATGAATCGGTTACAATTTTTGTATGTTAACGTTTATTGAAAATATTTTCAAAACAATTAAATTTTTGATAGATCATTCGTTGAAAAGATTGAAACATTTAGAGAACCATGCGGATATGACAGACTTAAAAATCACGTGAAATGATTACGAAATAAAATTCTTTATCCTAAACCAGTTTTTGTTTTTGTTGTTGCTAAATTGTACCACAATTTCGTTAAGGTTCATCAAAAATGAAAGTATAAATGAGAGTGAAAAAAAATATTTGAAAATGTTTATATTTCAAATGTCAGCCAGTCGAGGCTCTGCTTCAACAAATGTATTTGCTTTTAATATTAATTAAAATGCTATTATATTTTATCTACTACCGAGAAACTTATGCTTCGGAAGCAATGTAAATTGAGTTGGTCCTTAAATTGCAATAGTAACATCATTGAAGCATCTAAAATTAAGATTATTTTCCTATACATGGAGACAAAATAATTGAATTATAACAAAATTTAGAATAAAAATCCATTTACACACAACAAAATCTTACTATTAATGAATGAAACTGTACAGTAATTTCGCCTTCACAAATACAACTTCCAAAAATTGAATTTATTTTTACTACAATTCATAAATTTAACTATAAAAGTAATTATATAATTTCTTGCTCCAATTTCCTTATAACCAAGTACCACCAAGCCTCAAGTAAACACAATAACCTACATTTTAACCCCAAAAACAATTGAACTGTTACACGCCCCAATTATGAAAATTTATAACATTTTGTAATCAACAAAAAATTTTTTCTATAAATAATAAATGATTTAAAGTTCATCAGCTTTCGGTAAGTAACACACTACACACCCCTTAATAGCCCATGATTTAATGTGATTCATCACCATAAATAAATAATTATAATATAAAACATAAAAAGAAAAAAATTAAAAATATACGAACTTTTGCCCCGTTTTCGACTTTTTTTTTTAATTTTTAAATTAAAATTAAATAATTTTCTTATAATTTTTCTTCATATCTTCTTCTGATTCAAGGGGGAAACCCCACAGAAGAATTGTGAGAGAAAAATCCGAATCAACAATAACAAAAAGAAGAAGTATAAAATTGTGGTCTTTGATACCGGAAATTTTAGTTTTATGTTTTTGTGATATGTTTGTATGATCTCATAAGTTAATCACTCGGAAATAATTATATAAGTTTTTTCTTTCTTTGACTATTTTTATGTAGATAAGAGACAGAGCAGATTGAAAATATGACTAATTAATTATTATTATGTTTCTATATTATGTTTGTGGTCACAATAATAATGATAAGAAAAAATTATGATATTGGCATATGGCAGGAATTTATTTGTTAAAAAATGTGTAATAGAATTTTTTTATGAATTTTTAAATATTTTCAATTTATATTTTTCCCCATTAATTTTTATTTTTTTAATATAAAATGAAACAAAAATCTGTTACCATTTTTTTACAAAAAAAAGAGATATCAAAACATTCATTAGGTGACTGACTATAAATGTCTTATGAATTTCTGATGTTGTTAGCCTTGGGATTTGTGAGGGTGTGTCCAAATGTTAGATAAAAATTTGTAATTTTACTTAATAATTTGGTATAATTTTTTTTTAAAATGAAATCAATTAAGAATTTTTTGGTCTGCATGTGTAAATATTTTTGTGATAATTCGTAATGGTGATAAGAATAATTGGAAATTTTAATTCTAGAAAAATACTGAATATTTTCTTCTTCAATTCCTTTATAATTCTCGCAGAGGAATTAGGGTGTCGTTATAATGATAGACATTTCAATGACATTTCTATTATATTTTAGGGACCTACTAATTTTATATGAATTACGATGCATATATTCCTAAACACATACATAAACACATAAATTTCTAATAGCAGAATGTACATATACATATTACCTTATGCATTACAGTATAGTACACTCCTAAGTCACCGATACTCAACAGTTCTTTTAACCTATCGATAATTAACAGATTAACAGATATAATAACAGATATAGTATTTTTGTTACTTGGTAAATTTATCTCGAAACATTATGGAATCTTAATTAAAAAAATGCTAATTAAAAATGTAAATTTAAGCAAATGAAAATATTTAAAACTAATTATTAACGGTTAATTTACACTGGTTAAAAAATTATATATAATTGATTTGAAATAGAAAAATGTTGCTGTATAAACAATATAATATAATTGATTTGAAATAGAAAAATGTTGCTGTATAATTATCAATAATTAATTTTCAATGGGACAATAATTTTTTTATAAAGCATGTCCCAATGTTCAAATAATTTATTATTAAATTAAATTTCTGATTTGTATAGGAAACATTTTCTAATTAATTTTTAAATGACTTAGAAAAATTGTATTTGGAAATATTTCAACAGATTTTCTCTATTATTAGATTTGGGCACAATTTTCAAATATGTAATGTAAAACCACACAAATGATTAATTTTTTCATTTTAATCTGTAAATTTAATTGTGACTGTACAAATTTCTACATTTACATTAAATTTATGTTACACTTTTTGAGTTTCTTGCTTTAAAAATAAATTTAAAAATGATTTTTTTTTTAGATTGTTACTCTTTCTCTCTTAGTTTGTCTGTAGTCATGTAATATTTTCCTTTAGTAAGAAAATTATAGTAAAATTTGTTATTTCATCGCCCTTTTAAAAGACTGACCAAAATTTTAAGTAAAAATTGTAATTTAATATATAAGTATATATGATAGGATAGTGAAAATGTTAAAATTTGTAATAAATTTTTACATTGAAAATGAAGGGAAAATCAAATAATTTTCTCTACAGTCTACAAATTCGGATCTACAGTCTACACTAACAAAAAAAATTCCCAAAAACCATTAAAACTAAGACTACACTGTACTTTGGCACGAGTTGGTCTCTAAATTTACAATGAAATCAAAAACCGAAATAAATTTTAAATAAACTTTTTTAAAGAATTTAAAATTTAAAATATTTTTGTTGGAAAATTACTGAAATTTTCTTTACTATAATGAATATAAAATATAAAATTTATGAAATTTTTCATACTTGAAAAATACATAAAAATTAATACATTAATTTTTTATTTTTTGGAAATTATTTTTTCAAACTTATAAACATTTTTTTTTAAATAGGCCAAAAAATATTTAAAAAAAACTTCGTGCTGATGTGTAAAAAAATATCATAAATTTACTAAAACAACAAAAACAAAGAACCTATTACTAAATATACTATAATTAATATATTCAATATTACTCTTTTATCGTATTATCGTGTTAAAAATTTTCGTCATGAATTTTGGTGTAACGACAAATTAGCCACAAGTTTCTGTTTTTCTAATCGGAAAATTGTGTACATTGATTTTTTCTGCTTTTTAGATGAAAAACATTAAAAAAAGTAATGTGAAAGAAATTTAGTATAGTTTATCGTCACTGTATAAATATTGAATTTTTCTGTTGTTGTACATTTCGATCCATGAAATTTCATTAATGAATTTTAGCTATGACGTATTTTTCTGGTTTAATTTTAAAAGAGTCCAAAATAAAAACTAAAAAAAAATTATGTTTAGCAACATATTTTTTTTTCAAGGCTGTCCAGTTTTGATTTTTTAACATTTCATAAAATATTATATTACTTTTTGATTAAATTCACTTCATAAGTTTTAAATAAAATAACAATTTAATATTTTTTGAAAAGTTTACTGGGTGAGCAAAAATATATAATTTGGATTTTTTCGATAAATTTACAAATTTTTGGTGTATACTTTGTTAGACCACCACCCCATCATGATAAATTTTATGTTATCAAATTTTAAATTGATTAAATTTTCATGTAAAGTAACTAAAACTTCAGAATATAAGTTAATAATTTGTTATAGTATCTGACTACAGTATTGAAACTAATTTTCGACATAAGTAAATACTTATTTATTCACACATCACTGAATATTAAATATTATAAAATTCTGTACGTCACCCTCTTTGACACCTTGTTTTCGTTTTTTGTAAATTAATTTACTGTCTGTCATCGTCTTTTAAGAGCATTTACTTTTTATTTAGAGCTTTTACTTTTGTTTTTTTTTGTAATTGTCTCTGAACTAAATTTATTTTTGATTTGTTTGTTACTGTGTTTCTTGTATTGAAATGTTGTCCAAAAAAAACTATTAAAAAACTTAATAAAAATCTGACAAATTTGTATATTTAATCAAAACAGATCCGCAGGCATAAATAAATATCATTTTTTTATGTTTGAAATTTGATTGTGTCAGAGAAGCGAATGGTTGCAAATACAAAAAATTACATTTCCACATAGTTTTTCTCATTTTCAAATTACCACTGCTATAGTTACAACAGTTTTGTATTTGTAGATGACAAATATTGTACAGGATATTCACAGGTCACTATAGCAGGTCTTAATTCGAGGTTTTAATGGTCTATTTTCGGTCAAACATTCGCCTGATCTTCCTGGAAACACTATTTTTCGCTTACAAACCCAATTTTTATCTAAAAGATATTTCTAACACTTACAACATTTTGGTTTTCAAATGATGATTTTTAGTTTCAACTCCTACAATAAAAATGAAAATATATACGAAAATTAATCACAATTAAAATCGATTTCAGATTTATCATTTTTATTGTCAATTTTTATTGAAAATTCGTTATTTGTCCACTTGGTTTGTTTTTTTTTTTATTGTCGAAAAAGTGAAGAATAAGAAATTGAAAGCGTATCTCTTATAAATTTGTTTCATTGCTATTTTTATTCAATTAATATTATTTTTATAAGCTCAATTAAATTTTTTGTTTGTTGAAAAATCTCAAATTTTTGTGTAAGTATATAAAAATAAAATCTCTTGAAAATTTCATTTTGTCATTGTGAATAAAAACTAAAAATAAATTTATATAAAAAAATAATTAAATATAGAAGAAAACATGAAAATTTTCCTAAGATATTTATGTAAGGAGAAAGAAAAGTTGAAGAAAAATTTTTAAGTTGGAAAATAACTTGACAGTTTTTTTGTTTTTTTAAATAAAAGACGTAAATTTAATTTCAATTTTAATCGATTAAATTAAAGAATTCAAATGTAAATAATATTGCTAAAAAGAAAAATGAATTTAATGCGCAATTGATCTTAATAATTTCATAATTATAGGCTCATTTTTTGTTCTACTACAAAATTATGACGTAGTTTTTAGACGCGTACCCAAAATTTTACAAAAGTACTGACAGTAACGAATGTTTAAAGGGAACCAGCCATACACGTTCCGATAGATATCAAAGAGGAATGCATGTACAGGCCACCAAATTGATTTTCTTCACTTCTCCGGTCGTTAAATTGGGCAGATTTATTCACACAGTATTGTCTGCACAGGCTTACCTCTGAGACCAACCGGAACGTGTGCAGCTAGCTTTAATATTCGATCTTGAAGTACTGAACTGATTGATCTATTCATTATTAATCAATATTTCATACTGTCAATATTAATTGATCGTGCAAAGGGAATTTTTATTTACATATTCTTCAGTATAATCGGAATTATTCGAAAGGTTTATTTTATGCGCAAAAATAATTTCTATTACTTAGTCATTTATTTTTAATATATTAAAGCGTTTGCATATATATTTCTAAAATAGATAAAAATATTGATAATTCGTATAAGGTAAAAAATATTATGTTCAATATTTATGTACATCAATAAAAAAACACTGTCATTATTATTGACCTTGTGATAGCCATTTTGAATGTACTTCATTTACAAAAAATTATTTATAGTAAAAACTAAGTTTTTTTCCATACTATCTTTATTAGCTTGCCAAGCAAACACACACCTAAAAAGTATTTTGATAATGATTTATTTACCATATTAAATTAGTTTGAAAATAGAAGCGCCTCTAGTGTCGAAGACTTTAAATCTAGATAACTTATTTCCAATTTAATGTTTTTTTTGTACATTTGCATAAATAATCACAGTCACAGCATGAAAAGACAACTTCAAAAAAAAGGCATTTAAAAAATTGCATCAGATTTTCTATAAATTAATGAAATTTTTCATAATGAGCTTAAATATTTTTGTATTGTCACTTTCTTTTGTGGAACTTTTTCCGATACTATGATTTCGTATTGATTTTTACAATCGAAAATGGCACGAAATGCTGTTTAACTATAAATGCAAGTGTTCAATAATACTTACTTTATATATAAAATCCTTGAAACAAAGATTATAATTTATTGGAAAAGTGTTTATCGATTTATATTTATTTAATTTCATATCAAATAGATTTAACTATACAAAAGTCATTCTGATTTTGAAATTTATGTTGTGTAGTGTAACATTATTGCAATAATACATATTTTTTTTTTCAAGTTCAAAATAATATAGAAATGATACTTTATTTTAGTTACATACTATAATTAAAACAATCTGAGGTCAATTTATTTAATCCGAAATTGAAAAAATAAAATGTTAACAAAAAAAATTTTTGGATTGGAAAAAAAAAATCAGTTTACAGATTTATAATACACAATCAAAGCGTTTAGGCTTGAAAAGATGACGTTGTCGGTCAATGATGTTGGAAATTAAGAAGTCTAAAGACGGTCACACACACGTTTCAGTGGAGTGACTGAAGAGGAACTCGTGTACATGTGACCGGAGAATTATAGAAAATCGATTTGTTGTACGTGTGCCAGTGCCAGCGCTCTACTCGTGTATACTGGAGTGTCAGAGGGTTCTTTGGGTTTTCTGTGTCTAGTCTATTTGCACTGGTGTACCTATTAGATCCACCGCTGAAACATGTATGGACAAGATAAAAATATTTCGTAAATCTTCAACATTTACAGACGTCATTAATCCAACAGAAAAATTAAATTAATGTGAAATATGAAAACTAGGTACCATTGTAATATAATTTTTCTTAGTTATATTATACCATTGCCAAAGATTGAATTGTTTCACGCATTCGTTTCGTTCATTGATGAATTTGTCTTGTCGTAGCCCGACACGACAATTTTTATTTCAATTTTATTTTATAAATTCGATATCATTGTCAATAACTAACTGAAAAATAAGGATCGTTATAAACTACTTATTTATAAATATAATATTTCTAAAATAACTTGTGTAACCTAATTCTAAATTTTATTATTTAAAATTTGAAATAAATATAATATTTCAATAATTTTCTTCCTATTAAGGAAAAAAAATATCAAAACTATTCACTATCAAAAGTAAACATTTAGGTCTCATCAAATGAAGGAGCACATCTGGAAATAATTTAATTTGATATTTATTTAACTATTTATATTTCAAAATAAATATTTTATATTGTAAAAAAATAAAATATTTTAAATTGGAAAATTTTTACAAGTTCAGGAAAAAAATTGAAATTATTGTTGACAACCGGAAGATTATACGCGGATTAACCTGGAAATTTAATGTATTTCTATAATTTTTTTTTCTAAGTGGATTAGCAAATACAAATATTGAAAGGCTTGTCTTTAATAAATGCACCGGAGCTAATCACTTTAATCATAATGGAAATAGTATTTTGTATACTTAAACATATCAGGGTCATTAGGTATTAGGATTAAGAAATTAAATGCCCTAAATTGTCCTATGTCATAATAGTCTACAAATTAAGTATTAGGATTTACGCCTGATTAAATATTTTTGTTTATTCAATTATAGTATTAAGGGTTTTAAGCAAGAAAAAAGCCTTTTTAACAAACTTTCATAAAATCAATTGTGGAAAAAAACAACTGTGATGAAAATAGGAAAATTCTATGTATATAAATTTATGTAATTAAATCATATTAGTGTTATTAAATTAGTGTAGAAAGAGAAATTTTGTTATTTCAAAAAAATTAAAATAGAATTGAAAATTTGATTCCTTAAAGGCAGCCATACACGTTCGAGCCGTACAGTCGGCCTGGTACTTGCAGCCAGGCCAGAGAAGAATAGAAAAAATCGATTTGGGGAATTTTTTAATTCTCTAAATTAATGGAAATATTTTTATAAGGAGCTGTAATGCAATCATTAAGCCCGAATTTATGCCCGAGACACCAACATCGAGATATTTTAATTGTAATTTTTTTTTTCAGAACTTATAGTGAATCATCGCCACAAAAAAGAAATTTTGTAAATTGTTAAACTTAAAAAACTTGTTTAATTTTCACCTACCACACTGGTTTTTAGTTATAATATCATTTTTCACAACACGAAAATATGTTAATTGAATGAATTTTTAGTTGTTAATTTCATGATTCAGACATTATTAAATTTTTTTTAACTAATTTTGCATCTTTTTATCGCCAAAATCAAATAATATTCATACCTGTTAGAGGCAAATTCATTAAATTCACCAAATAAATAAATAACAAAAAAAAAGTGAAGATGACCCCTAGAAAAAGTGAAAACTGGTTGAACTTGATGTATAAAAATATTAAAGCTTAAATGAATTTTGTCGCATAATTAAAACATGTTTTATTTATTTTTTTATATATTTAAAAATAATTAAATTCATGGGGAAAATTTTTATTCATTATAAGATTTAATTTAATTTTATTTTTCTCAATTCTAATAGCAATGAAAAACAATTAATCTTAATACATAAATTAAAATTTATAATTTCGAATTTAAATACTTTTTACAATACGAATTTAAAAAATTTACTATGCTCTGAGTCAAAACGATGGTAGGATAGGAGTATTTAAACGCCCCTAAGTAATACTAATTATTTCGAACACAAAAGATGAAAAAAAAAGTAATAATGATTCGCACTTAGGTCAGAATAAATGAATAATAATGATTTGCAATCTACGAAACTAAATGATGACTACTTTTATTAAGAGTAATTATAGACGGTCATCATTGTTGGAAAAGTATATCAAGATTTGGGTCACGTTTTGAGGGAATAAATAATAAAAATGCAAAAAAAAAATTAAGAAAAAAAAACGTTAAAAATTAAAAGATTTTAAATTTAAATTCTTTCGACAAGAAAATTTAATATCAAGGAGTGTCGAAGTGAGTTCCCAGTTCTTTTGTTACGTTACCTAACTTTTTGCTATATATGAAAAATGTTGTAATCAATTTGTGTTCATGTTGTCAAGCTTAAATCAGTTTTGTCGTCAACCTACCTACCCAGAATTTCCAACTTTTATATAAATTAATCAAACAAAATTCTTAATTAAAAGTAAATGAAAATGTTTGTCGGATAATTCTAAAAAAAAAAAATTAATAATCATTAAACAACTTCTCGAGAATTATATAATCTCAAACAAACATGAAAATATTAGCGTGGGTTTTTGTTAGTTTTTCTAATCAATTTTGGTTCTTCTCTACTGAAATATTTTTTGAATTTATCGATAAAATTTCAATTTAATTAATAATTAATTACATAAACACAAAAAATATTTTAATTATAATATTTTATACGTAATCTTATCTATATTCATATTTTATATATAATCAAATTTAATTTGTTATCCGTTTAATCTATATACAAATTTTGGTATCATTGATGGCTGCTAATCATAAAAAAAATATCTCAGCAATGACAAAATATATTTTACCACCTGGGTATATTTAAGTTTTAAAAAGCTATTTACGATATTACAACATAAATTATTATGCAATTTTCCAACAATAAAGATTGTTATACTATATTTACATATTTTATGAAACGAAAATTTTCAATTTTATTATTTTTGCTTATAAGTCAAAAATTTAAAACTTTATGTCACGTTAAAAAATGAAATATATACTTTCAATAGTACAAATAATTATAATTCATTGATGCTGAAATATTTTGTAATGAGTACCAACGAAAAAAAAACTGCGAAATTTTATAATCAAAAGATATTTCTTATGGGATTGAATGTTTATTTATGTATACAAGCAGGCATAGTTACAAAAATTTTCTGAAAATGTAAAATAAATAAAGGAAACCTTTGTCGAATACAAACAAAAATATCAAAAGAATTTTCAAATTTTTTTTTTTTTTTTGTATCTTTTGAAGGTGTTCAATGTCAACAACAGCAACAAAAAAAATTTCTATGCGTCCGAGGTTCATGTTTACTTAAAATTTGTGTTTGGACATAGATGATTTTTTTGAAATTATATTTTTAATTTTTTTTTTTTACTTTATTCTCTTGTGCCAAGGTCAACCCTCTACTAAAAAATAGTATAAATTTTTCGTGAGTTCAAAATCTTTAGATTTGGATTAAAAAATTTATAAAGTTATTGTCGAAATTTTTAAGATTAAGCGAAAATAATTTGGATTAACCTTGGCCACCGACACAGTTTCAATATATAAAATCCAAAATAAAACTTTAAAAATATAATTTAATTTTAATTATATTGTAATAATGTAGAAGCAAAGTTTGCAATAATAATTAAAATTTAAGTGCAGACTGTCAGTTCTCATCATTTCGAATAGTATTACAAATTCATACAAATGATGAATTTTTTTTTTGAAGGGCACTGACAACAAAAGCGATTATTAAAGAGCTAAATATTGATTTTAGTTAATAAATTTATTATTTGTAAATTTGTTATCAGTTTGAAAAAATGATGGATTATTCTAGATTATCTAATAATGCTATAATATTATAATATCATTAAATAAAGTGGGGGTTTAGATAGTGTAAATTGTTCAAATTTGTTAATCAAATTTATAATATATTGATTAATATTACATATATTTTGAAGAATCGATAAAAGTTATTGATTTAATAAGAATTTGATAATACAAGTTAAATAGCGTTGACAAATTGTTAATACACTCAATATTTTTTCGATGAAAAAGGCTGTAAAATATCCCAATAGCTAAAAATATCGATTGTAGCGCAATTTTCAACTGGGCCCTTACTTAATTAAAGATTAAAAGAGATGATGTGTAAGGGTAGAGCTAGACCAATATCAGACTGTATGTTCAGCCCAGAGATTCAACCCAGAGATAGAGAGAGATGTATTAGAGTATTGCAATGCAATAGGACAATTGGACCTCAAGTAAATTTCAACAAACTCATTTATATACTTGACTTTACATGAAAAAGTCGTCAATATTTCTCAAAAATCTACATAATTCAATTTCCTTCTAAGAATTTGAATGAATTTTAGTCTAATCAGAAAAAAAACTTTATAGGTTTCTTCAATATTATTTCTTTGTAACAAAAAGCAAACAATTTTTTAAAGAAATCTTATATAATAGAATTTACATTCGGTTACCAGTAGAAAAAACTAAGTTTTATAATTATTATTCCCCCTTTAAAAATTATTGTGTAATTAAAACTATAAATAAAATAGAAAACCTAACCACACATTTTTTTTATAAATAACGGTAGCATAAAGAGAAAATTTTCCAATTTCTACAAAAGAAATGAAAGAAAAGAAAGGAAATTTTAATTTACTATCTACAAGAAATTTATATAGCTAGGTATTTCCATTTTTCCGTTTGTTGATCTTTTTGTTTTGTAAACAATCATAAAAAGTTAACAACAGCAAAAGAAAAAACGATCTAATTAATCTGAGAATACGAAGATGACATCATTTAACCTAAAAACCTGAAAATTTAATTTATTATTTTGAAATTTTTTACACTTTTCTATAATAAAACTTAAATTACATTTTACAATATTTTGTATAACTATATAAAAGATTATTTAAATAAAATGAAATGAATGAAAACGGTTAGTTAATTTCTTTAGGAAACGGTATTACAACATCAGAGCATCGTTTATCCAAAATTTAAAGAAATTAGAATTAAAAAATCTATAAAATTTATATGATTGTGTGATTGTGGCAGATATATAAAAGTTACTGTTGCCTGCCTATTTATAGAAAACATTAGGATTTGTGTGAAATAAAAATGAAGCAACATATGAAGCAACATTTTTGATATGAAGCAACATTTTTAAGAATTATACTTATTGGCTATCCCTGTTCCCTAGTGGAGCATTTAATGCAAATTATATCTTATCAAACTTACAATTTAGTAGCATATGTTCATGAATTTTTATGTTACCAGACAAATTACAGCCTGTAGGATAGTATAAATAACAGCCTGTAGGATAGTATAAATAACAGCCTGTAGGATAGTATTTCATTATTGAAAATGTAAATAATGCTAACTTTCTGGCAGATAAGGATTTATTTTATGGCAACTTTAGAGTTCAGTTTAGATTTAGAAAATACTGTAGAAGCAATATTATTAAAAGCTATATATATTACAATATATATTGGTTAATCGTTTCATTATATAAGCACATTATTTACCTCATGGAATTATTGACAGACAAAAGCAAGACATAGGTACTGGTGATGTTTGCTAGGCTATTTATAAAGTCTGTTTTCGGTTTGAAAGTTCCCAAAAAATAAAGAACACTTCTATTTATGCATCAATGCATTCTATTATATAAATATAAGATACATTCAAAAGAACAACAATTTTGTGACGCAGACAAGAAGTGGGTAGGCCAAAAGAAATTGTTATAATTTTTCATTACATTCTGGATATATTAATATTATATAAGTTACTACGAGTATAGTTATTAAGGGTACATAATACTATGGGATCATTAAAATTCACACGCTATTTTTTACAGGAAAAAAGGTAAATATTGTTGTGTCCGTGTAATAATAATATTTATTTTTTTTTATTATGTTATTCATTTTTAATATAAAATTTTAATTTTAATATTTATTATTTAAAAAGTTGATTTTTGTTAATTTATATAATATTTAAAAACGTTAACTGAACAGAAAAAAAAAATGCCCACAGTCCGCATTCATTCTTTTAAAATATATATTATTCATATCATGAAATTAGTTCAACAACTCCGTGAAACCATGTCAAAAAAGAAATTTTAGTATTATTAAATAAACAAAACGAACGAAGTTACGAATATTTTGCTGTTTTCGTGTTTCTTGTTTACTTTTACACATCAAACTTAAAATATTAATGAAGAATGAAATTGTGTTGGAAAAATGAACGGGTTGGAGGTGGAGGAGTAGTATCTAGTTATAGTAAATGTATAACTAAAAATTTATTTTATGTAATTTTTGTGTGAGTGTAGAAAATTTTATAATATATGTTTTAGTTGTTGTTCGACTAATAAAGAAATAATTAAAAAATATAGTAAATTGATTAAAATTCTTTTAAAAAAAGGACCTTGACTTAATCCATTTAATTAAATATTTAATATGTCGACACGTTTACCAGATTCCTTTAGTTACTTTTTCAAAATGTGCAGTTGTGTTGGCTCATATCAGCACAAAAGTACGTCACGCTGACATATGGGTATTTTCAACTTTTAACATCTGTCTGCCTGTTACAAAAACCTTCCAAACGGTGGACAGTAGAGGCGTGATTGAAATTGAAAGTCCTTAACATTTTCATAACCCATTTCCTTTCTTAAATAATCGATTTACTCAAAAACTTACATTTTATAAGTTAAATGCTTTCTGTTTGCAAAATTATGATATAAAAGTTCATTAATTAATTCACATATCTTTTATATTATATAAAGCTTTTTATCATGTTGCAAAGAGTTTACGGAAATAATGTAGTTAGCACGAGCGTGTCAAATTAAATCCGGTTTTCTTACCTATTACCGGTTAAACTAAAACACCATGTTTTTTTTTCATTAAACAATTTTACAATAATAAACAAACAAAAATTTGACTTTCATAATAAGAAATTTTTGGTTTACCAAAAGAAGAATAAATTTTTAATATTATAATTTCAATTTTCATTACTGTAAAAAAAAATATAATGTAGACGTGTAGTATAAAGTCTAGGGGAAAATATTATGTTAACTGCAATTGTAATTTTTTAGTTACCTGTTGATTTGATATAAGATAATAATAGCGATGATTGTAACCTATAATTTCAAGTAGTCTTTATATATATAAAATTTCCAGTGCAAAATTTTTTGACTTCAAAAGAAAATTTTAGACGAAAATACAATAATTAATTATTCAAAAATATTTTCAACATGCTATCATGCTGGTATTTTTAATTTATATACAATTTTGTGTATACAATAATCATCGTCTACGTCTACGTAATCCGGAACATAGACTATTTTTATCAATGATTATCAATGACTTCTTATAGCCAGATGATTTTTATTAGACCTTCTTCAGTTGATCTAAAATTTGAGACTTAAAATTAGCGAATCAAAGACCCTAGAATGAAACTCAGTCATTATTGGTTGAGTTTTAAAAATTTCTGCCACATTGGAAACAGCAAAGTACGATTCATTACAGAAAACAACATCCTATTCATTATATCATTATGGTAGTCTCCTAAATTTTCCTCTGTTGGCAATAAAGCATGAATAATCCTTGTGTCGTAAAATATTCGGTGAAAAAGCTATTACTTGAAATAAGTTCTACAATTTGACTACAAACGTAACTGATACAACATTAGTCCAGAATTCGATATGAAAATTCTTTTAGCTGCTAGTCTCTGAACAAATTTCAATCAAATTTGATTTTACGACAAATAAATACAAGAAAATTCTTACCATTTAATAATTTCATAAAAAAATATCTAAATTATTAAAACTGTTAAAAACATACTTATTAAATCTTAAAGATTATTAATGAGAAAAATTACAACAAGTATTTAATACCAAATGAAGCAATAGATTCTTCTTTTAAATATTTGTAAGTTTATCCGAAACCAACAAATTTAAAAGTCGATAAAGAAAGAAGAATTCCCTGACTAAAATAAAATAATTCAATTTGACAGAATAAAAAACCATATAGACTGAAAGGAACAGGTTTTTTTAACTCTTAACAGAATCAAGCCATGGATCAGGTTTTTCTACTATAACTTTTTTTTTTTTGTTAATTTCCATGAAGTTCTTTGGGAAGAATATTTGTATGAAGAAGAAGAAAAAATTTGGTTTAGAATTTTCCAGAAAGATCTTGAAAGATAAATGCAAAAGAAAACAAGTAATAAGTAATTTCATCGTATTGAAAATGCCCATAATACACTTGTATTTAAGTTTATTTATGATTCGTATAGTCAACTCAGTTCTGAAATGTTCGACTTCTGAATGTTATTTAAACTAATAACAAAACTTAGGCCTGTCCACGTCCACAACAATAAAATTAAGTCTGACCACGACAGACCTTTGTCGAGGATGTTAGAATATTGGTATGACCGAGCTACTGTCCTACTGTCTGTAGAAGGTTTAAGATTCTGGCTATGGGACTTTAGTTGATGACCTGTACTAGCTGGATGACGGTTAATGGATCTACTAAATGATGCTGGTTTATGGATTTACTAAAACTCATTAAGGAGACCAGTGGGAAATATTGTTGATGTACAAAGCGTAACCGATGGGCCTTTCAGTGATCTGCCTTAGTGTAGGTGTGACATGAATATGGAGCAAGCATGCAGTACTTAAGTTTTATAAAAACAACTGTAGATCCATCTAATTCTTCTGGTAATATCGCCAGTTCTTTGTTTTGAGATTTTGTCCATTTAAGAATTAACTTGTGTGATATTTAAGTACTCCAGCGACGATTTTCAATAATAAAATACATTTTTTAAATACTATAATAATATTTCTTACCAACAACAATCAAAAATTGAAAATAAAATTAAAGAATCTTTAAAAGGCATAACAGCATTAAATAAATATATAAATGATTATTATACAGTTAAATAAGCAGTTTTATTAAATGCAGAAATTCAAGTTTGATTTTTTTTTGTTAAGTATATACTTATTTAATGAATTATTATTGAATCCCTAGTCCCCAGACGATATAAATTAAATCTTGTTATAAATAAAAAATTTCAAATTCAAGTTAGTAACTAACAAAATAAAAAAAATGAAGAACATATGTTACGCTGCTGCTTACGTAAAAATATGATTAAAAGTTTCTAGAAATTTATATAGAAAATTTGTAATTAGAAATTATATTTTTGATTTAATTTTCTGATTAGAAATTACTAAACATAGAAATAATAAATCGCATAATATAATTGAAGAATAAATTTAAATATAAAAAATTATTTTCGTTTTTTGGTTAAATTAATTTGACCTGTTGGCTTTCTGTTAGCCTTAAACATGTGTTTTAATCTGCATAATAAAAAAGCAAAAACATTTATTTATTTTTTTTTGAAATTTGATTTTGAACACGTAATTATTTTTGTGATTAAAATGATTTTTATATTAATCAACGAGTGAGTACTCCCATTTCCTTGTAAAATATATAAATAGTAAAACGATTTCAGCTGAAAAAAATAAATTTCAATTGAACAGAGAATTATTTTCAGAAGATGAAATTAATATATTTGCATTAATTCCAAAAAATAATTCGGAATATTTTCAATGTTAATTTTATTTTATAAGAAAATTAATTTTCCTAAGTAAAATAATTAAATTAAATTAAACTGATTTCCACAAAAATTGGCCATTTACTGGCCAATTTTTGTGGAAATCAGCTTTTTGGCCATATAGAAAATTTTAGATTTCAATAAAGTTAAAGGATAATAAATCGGATTTCGTTGGATGAAAGAAATTTCTAATGGAAAATAATCAAACATTTTGAATTATATTCTGAACTTGAGTAACTATTACATTAATTACCAAAACGACTAATATACTTTAATAAAGCTTTCAATTTCTAGAAGATGATTTGGTGAGTCAAAGGGCCATGATTTTTTTTTCAATAAAAAGAATTTATATCTGCAATTTAAATAAAAAAAAAATAAATATAAAAAGTAAAACCTGGTAATAATAATAATGCAAATGATTGGAAAATAAATAATTATTTCTACATTTGCACAGCTGGCATTGATTGATAATTTTGTTCCGTGGATGCGAGAATTTTTTATTTTCTGTTATTATACGTGTTTAAAATTTGTGCGTTTTAGTCGTGTATTAGCCATAAAGTTATATATTTTTTTAATAATAATTTTAGTTATATATAAGTACTTATAAGGTTTTTCTTTAATAATTTATAATGAAAATTATTCCATATGTCGATTTTCAATAATTAAAAATGGCAAATTTATTATATGAAGAATATTTATCATATTTTACTTTCCCATATTAATTTATAATAAGTAATATCATAAATATATAAAATAAAAATTGTAATTCTAACATTAAACTTAACATTTTGCAAATAATATAAATGTAAATTATTTTTATAAAAAAAAAATTATATAGTAAAATATTTTTATAAAATAAAATTTCAATAAAAATGAATGTCGTAATTGTAGCGTTTTAATATAACAAATGTTTTTTTTTTTAAATAAATTTGTGTATCTAAGTACAAGTGTTCAATTTTTATTCATATTCTTATTAACGTTGACGTGTTATATATATGGTGATGGTGAATATTATTTTTCAAAACACTATTTTGTACTTGGAAATAAATTTGATTTAAAAAAATAGAATTATCCGCATTGGTTAGAGAGTCTTTTTTATCAAACGATCATTGGTATAATTGGTAATTTCTATCACACATCCCAAAGGGAAATTTGAGAAGCCTTCGTGGGGAAGCGACCTAGAAGCAATAGAAAAAATTGCATTGCTTCGGTGCAAGAGATAAATCAGCAATACCGAAGCGCTTCTTCGGAAGGCCCTTCTGTATTGCTGAATTGAAAGGCATATAATATGCCTTCTAATTCAGGTAACGAAGTAAAATACGAAGCTATTGCTTGGGTGTACCGTCAACAGTACTTTCCTGCCTTGAGCTTTTCGATTGATAGACGATAGTATTATCATCAATAATTTATCCATGCTTCGAGACAGGCGTAATTTATAGGTCATTTTTCGAGGATAGTACCGCGAATTAAATGAAAGAGAGATTCCCGATATAATTTAATTAAAAAATATTATATAATTAAGTAAATATATATAAATAAATAAGAAAACTCACCCATGATATACACGACATGTTGTATTATTTATCCTTTTATCAGATGCACGTCGTCTTCTATCCTCAAATAAATCTTTAATACCTGTAACACCTAACACAAATAATACCGGTATCATAGCAACTTCTTTACCAAATGCATTTATTGCCGGAAACCAATTTAATAAAACAATAAATATAAAATATAAATTTGCAACACGATGAAATTGTTCTAATAAATTTTTCGGTATAAATGATAATAATGTATATTTTGTAGTTCGTATTTTATTAGCAACATAACAACCATTTGGATGTTCACTTTTTGGTGTTTTTGGTGGCACTGTATGATTTGGCACGACAATACGATAACCGCGCTCTTCAAATTTATCCCTACCACATGTTATATAACGTTTCCACCATGGTGGTATTTCTGAACGTCTTAATGTATATATAGATTCAGAACGTGATGCTTGACGTGAATGACCACCACCAATACCACCACAACCACGTCCTATTGCCGATGATACAGCTGATGGTCCAAATTCACGATTTTCAATAACATCTTTATGTCCTGGTGGTAATATAAAATCAGTTTTTGAACCAACACGTGAATGTCCTCCGGGTCGTGATGGATGTTGTACAACTGTAGATGATGTATCTGTTATTTGGCCATGTGAAAATGCACGTTGATGACCTTTTATTGCTGATTTTAATGGTCTACCACCAATACCACCAGCACCACCACCACTACCAGGTGTAACTATTTGACCACCACCATGACTAACTGAACGTGAATGTCCACGTCCAACAATAATACCATCACCATTTAATGTTGTTACTGTTAATCCATCACCAGGTGCAACTCTACTACCGATACCAGTTATTGTTGTTTGTGTTTGTTGTTGTGTTGTATTGCCCGGAAATATATATGTTCGTTCTGGTTCGCTTAATGTTGATGTTATTGGACGATGTGATAATTGTATTAATGTTGTTGGTGGATATTGATGTTTTAATGGCAAATGTTGTTGCTGTTCCTGTTGTTGTCGCTGTTGTATGTCCTGTTGCTGTTGTTGTTGATTTGGAGTTGTTGCTACAAATTTCTTTCGCAAATCTTCGAGATTTGACATTTTGCCAAGACACCATTTAGTAAAGAAAGTTATTTATTTAAACTTTCCTTAATTTTTATTATTATATTAATAAATTTTATTTGAAATATTTTTTTTTTTTTCTAAAATTCTGAATGCAATTTTTTTTTTATGTTTATGTCACAGTTCACTTAATAATTTCTCTAACACAATTTCGTTGATTTTTTCAATTTAGTTATTATTATTTTTCATTAGTTAATAATTATTATTTAAAATTAATTTTATATAAAAAATATATTTATTTAACCTCCAAAAATGTGTAACATTTCTTCAAATTTTCTTGTCTGTTAAAATAAATCTGCAAAAGAGAAAATAATAATAATGTTTAGTCATATGAAATATGGTAAATAATCAGGGTTAAAATTTAATAAACAAAATAAATATAATAATAATAATAATAAATAAAGATTATGATAAGGTAAAAATGTTTGTTTAATATAATTTAAATTTAATCTATTAATAGAAGTTTTTAAAAAAAATGTTTTTTGTTAGATATAATAAATATGACCTTTAATCCTAAATATAAATATTTTATTATAGTATACAAAAATAATAAAAAAAAACCTAATCCAAGGTTTTTTAGTTCAAATTATGAAGAAAAAAAAATGTGAATCAGTTGTTGAGATAACAAAAACCGCGCGATGATCTCTAAAGTGATAAGCATAACTAAGCTAAGCTGTTTAAATAAGTACCTATTTATTAAAATTGCCGCGTAAGCAAACTATTTTTCGTAGTTACTATAATAGTCATGAGCTTTCCAGTACGAGTATAAGTAAGAACTATAAAAATATTCGAACGAAAATCACACCGTCAGAGGTGGCGATAATCAGAGGTGCGATTTATAAATCGAAATAGATTGATCTTTTATGAATCTAAGTTAAGAAAACTGAAAAGAAATTTAACACAAAGAACCTTTTGCTCACTAGCCTTTTTGCAAGACTTTTTTTCAAGCCTCTTTCCTGATTCTGACATCTTCTTGACACTAGAAGTTCTGAAACTGACACTAAAAGTCCTGAAAATTTCAAAAATTATAAATTTTCAGGAGTTTTTCAAATCATATGTCAAAAAGAGTTGTGAAAATCATGAAAGAGGCTTGTAAAAATGTTCGTGTAAAAAGGCACGTGAAAAAAGGGCATAAGAGTTGAGTTAACTTATTAGCAAAAATTTTGAATTATCAAAAAGGTTCAATTATTAACTGCAAACTGATAAACTTAATCGAATTATAAATCGATATCTAAGTATTTAACCAGTCAACTTCGTTCTCTAGACTGGCAGAAGAATTTTAAATAAATAGATATAATTTAGGGATGCCAGTACTGCCTTTACAATTAATTTCAAATCATATAAGAAGGCAAATAGTTAACTTAAAGGATCCCAATCAAAATGATCCACAAATTTATTATAAGTCATGTAAAAAATTGTACTATTATTTATAGGTTATATAAGTAAGTAAAATATATTTTACCTTATCTTTTATAACAAAATAAAAATTATATTTGAAAAAAATATATATTTAAGAATTTCTTCAACCAGAACCAACATTTTAAAATAAGACACGATTGCGGAAATCAAAACTTACAACATCATTTTAGTAATTTAATTAAATTCTACATAAAAATTTGTTGTATTTTAAATATTTTTTTTAAAAAAAATTTGAAAATAATTAATTAAAAAAAAAAAACAGAATCAAAATAAATTGCAGCTGTTTATGTTTTTTTAATGATTAAATCAAAATGACCTTACTTACTTATCTTAAACTAAAAACAAAAAAAAAACGTTTTAGAAAACTTTTATTCGAATATAGTTTGCACATGCAGAGGTAAAAATATTTTTTTTAAACAGATTTTTTATTCGTTGATAATTTATGGATTTGGGTCAACGATTTTGTAAATTTTTACCAAAAAATCTCAATAAATTAGGTCACAGAGCACATTGCTATTTTTGTAGAAAAATCATGTTTTAATAATGTTGTAGAGAAATGTAATATCAAATTAGTATTATAATTATTAATAGGAAATTTATATTTCAATTCTAAATTATAAATGGATTATTTCACAGTAGGAAACAGAAATCTGAAAGAAATTTATTGAGTTATATTTTTAAAAAAAAAAAACTTAATTGCCGGCAACTGCATATATTTGAAAAATACTGTTTTTAATTTATTCAAATAAGAAAATTAATATTTTGGAATTATACTTATATAATATGAATTAATATAAATTTTCTGAATTATATTTTGTAACATTAAATTATCATGTTGGAATTTTGTTCGTTGCAGGTTTGCAGTCTTCAAAATTCGCCTTTTTGCCTTATATATAAATGAACAATGATCGAAATGAATGGGGTGAGGAAAAATATATAAGTTAGTACTTATGTATATTGATGTAAAGACGATTAATTTTTTATATTTTTTGGATTAAGGATATCCTGTGTCAGTCTAGGATTTTTGCAGTTACACCATATCGTTTTTTTGAAATTCTTGAACGCAATCAACCAAAAATTTAGTTCGAAGATCCTTAACTTCACACGGTTTGAAAAATCATAATATGAAAGCGCAAAGTATATAAAAAACACTTACTTCATCGTCGTATTGAATTCAAGCGATTTATCTCATAAGATTCTGATCGTATCCGGTAAATAATTGTCTTATAAACATCAATAAAATCAATATTTAAAATAAAAACTTTCACTTTTCTTTATATCAAAGAAAACAGGTAAACATAAATAAAATTATTCTCTTACAATTTGATTTGAAATTTTTATAGAATATAATGCTCTCCTACACACATAATTCCGAAACAGATCAGCAGGCAGAGTATATAATGGATTAATAAAAATATCTTTCTTCAATTTTCTAAAGAAACAACAAATATTAAGGCATTTTGCTTTTTTGGAAACTGCTATAATATTTTAATGACCTTAGATATTTTTAAAAGTATAGTAAAAACGAAATATTGTTCTGTTTCTTTTTGAAAATGAAGAGAAGACCTACTTAATTTTATTAATTCGCTAGTCTTTTTTATTTTACTGTTTACAACAAAAAACGTGAAAGTGTATTTCTTTTCCTTCTGTTAGTTTGGTGTTAAATGAAATACTTAAAAGGTAAAAAATTATAAAAATATGGTAACAAATTTTTAATAGTTTTCTACCAAAAACTTTTGATTTTGACCTGATTTTAGAATCGTATTAAAAATTCTTTTTACATTACACTTTAATTATTTAATTAATGTAATTACCTAATAAGAAAAAAAAATTAATTATGATTTGTAATTAATCAAATTGTCGGTCTTCAAGGAAAGAGAATTAAGTTTAATTTAATTAAATTTTCTGATTTTTTTGAATATAAATTGAAGTAATTTCTATTTTTTACTGACAAAACACCAAGGTCCGGATTCACTAACATCCGAAATGTTCGAATTTACGAGTAATTTTACTACACGCAACAAAATTGTTATATGGATAGTTTGTCGGAAATTTCGTTATTTGAACATTTCGGATGATAGAAAATCCGGACCCAAATTTAAATTCAATTGAAATACACTAAAAATTCTTGTATACACTCAAAATTCTTGTATGACACTTACTTTTTTAAATAATCTATTTTACTGAAACTTAACTTTTTCTGACTTAATGCTGTCTACTTGCAATTCAAAATGATTGTACCTATCCGAAAAAAAATTTGAAAATCATTTTACACATTAAACTTAATTAATAATTAGAAAGAAAAACTTCGATTACTATAGTCGAATGGAAAATACTTAATTATATCGCGTGTTGGAATGATAATTGAAAATCAATTTTATACTTAAAAAGCCAATAACCAATATATCCTTAAATATTGACAATAAAAGAAGCTAATTTACGATTTTTATAAGAATTGATTTTTGCAATTAATGAAAAAAATAAATACATTCTATAAATGGTTTAATCATTTTATTTATCTATACATAGAAGTCTAAAATTGAAAAATTGTACAACTATATTTTCGAAGAATTGATAAATTTAATTGAAATTTTCCAAAAAATATTCAATCATCAATTTAATTATAGTAAATAAATATTTAAAAGATAAGAATTTATGTCAATGAGGGTAAAACACAGAATAAATTAATTTAAGAAAAAATATGCTGACTTGTAAATAATCAAAACTGAATATATAATCTTACAAAAAAATTATCATTTTCAAAGTCAAAATTTTTTAAAATTTATAGAAACTGACCATACACAATTCAAAATAACACATTTCATATATGGTAATATAATACTTAATCAGTAATTAACCATTTTAACATTAAGTACAAAACGAAAAATAATTGAATTTATGAATTATTAAAATTTAAGTCTACTTAGTTAAAAAAAAAATACTAACATTGTAACTACAATCTCCTATAGAACTTAACATACATATATATATAAATATAATAATCCTTCTTTTAATTAAACTTTGTTGAATGTATAATATTCTTAAAAGCAATGACAACATTTACATTAAATTATTTTGAGGTCAAGTTTACATTTAATTTTGAACGAACAAGAAAATTGTGTTCCTGTAAAACTTAAGGTAAATAATAATGTATGTTGGTTATTTTTTTATACAAATAATTGTCGCTCAAATTATTTAGTCAGGTAATGATTGATTTACATTACATTATATAGTTTTTTTTATATATGTACTTATACATATTAATATGTATTTATGTTTTTTTAATTTTTGAGTAATTTCAGTCACGACGACGACTCGCAGCATTTATATGCAATGTTAAGTTTTTAGAATAAAGTTTTTAACACGATATTTAATAGTAAAAGGAAAAAGAAGTTCATGTAGGTATATTAATATACGTTCATATTAAATTTGTTCATGTTTTTTTTTCTATACTAAGTAATATAAATATTAAAATTACTTTAGTTTAAATAGAAAATTAATGTAAATTAATATTTTATATTTAAAAGAATGTTATTATATATATACTTATAATTGAAATTGTAAGTTTCAGTTAAAATTTCTAGATTATAAATATTTCCCCATATTTGGGGTAATAAAATTTTAAAACGTATAAGTAAGTTAAGTCATATACTTCCTTCCAATTTCCTTGCTGGAAAGTTGACCTAATAGAAATTTCTACATTGAGTTGATGAAAATATAATTTTTTAATTTTTACTATATGATTTCGAAAATTTTGAATCAATTTTATATGACTTTTAATAGTGAGATGGTGCAATATGTATATGGTCAATAGTTAGATGGTGCAATATGTCTACTTATTGAGTGTGGTTAATTCTAAAAATTAAATTAAATTGTTGATGATGACCGTAACGAATAATGACTAGTAGAAGAATAAGAATAGTGAGGTTAAATTATTGCCAAACTGGGAAGCTGTTTCTCTTGACTTAAAAGTTATAAATTACTGTTTATGTTACTAGTTACTATTCCTACTAAATACTTATTTATCTCTAAATTTAACTTAGAACTTGAATTATAAGCTAAATGCAAAGTAGATGAGTTACACTACCATTACAATTAGACAAATATAAATATAATGTTTGATAATTTTAATTTGAAGCAATATATTTTTGTAAATAATATAATTTTGCACATTGAAGCAAAAAAAATTCTAAATGTTAAATACTTACTTATATTAAAAATAATTAAATGAAATTTTATGGAATGGTATCAAAATTTCAAATACATGTTATAATTCATTCAGGAACGTATAATCTATTTCCTGTGACATGACTTTGCGTATAGGTTAGGTTAGGTACGAGTAGGTATATAAATTTTAAAATAACTAAAAACCTGTTTTAGGTTGTTGTAAAAAAATTATACATCCCAATCCCAAAGATCCAAAATAATACATTACATTCCTATATCTACTTATATATGTATATAGCCGAAAAAAATATTACGTTCTAATATAACCTCAAACAACAACAACAACAACAACAAAAGGACGTCTTTATCTTTATAAATTATTTTCCTAATTATCGTCGTCATAAATAGAAGAAGCTCTTTGTTTGTGAAAAATCGCTTTTGGGTTAGCAAAATAATAAAATAAATTAATTGTGATGGCGATGATGGAAGATGCTACACAAATTCCAAAAAAAAGAGGGAAAACCCTAAAAAGATGCAAGTTAATTTTTTCATCATTATCATCAACACGTAGTACCCTAACAAGAACAGTGAATTATTACCAAGGTAATAAAAGCTTTTCTTTTGCTGATTCTGCATTTAAATTGCGAAGTTTATTGTCTTGTCATCAATGGAAAAAACCATTTTTTTAATACCCAAAAATTATATTTTTTTTTAAATTTCGAAAAACTTACTTGAATTTTGTTGCAGGATAAAAACTTTTGTATAGGTATATCCTGTTGTCTGTTTTGTTGTGAAGGTTTATAATTTTTTATGTATTTTTTTTTCTTCCTATTTAATTAATCACTTATTGAATTAGCTGTATCAAAAGTTTATATTAATTTTAATTTAATTTGTTTGTTATGCACACTATTTTTCTTTTATTTATTTATTATAATTTAATTTAATTGTTTTTAACTCAAAAGAATTTTTTTCATTTGGATACGTCGACAAAAAACCCCAGGTGTAAGAGATAAAAATAATAATAATAATAAAAAAAAATAAAATAAAAATAACTCTTTTTTTTCCCGTTGGCAAAAAACAAAACTTCGTTCTCCTACATTTAAATTGCGACCTCACCGATTCAATTCTGACGGATTACTGAGCTGACGTTTTGCATTTTGCGAAAGTTTCAAAATTATGACAGATTTTTGTGTTTACAATTCAGAAATATTCAATCCGCTAGATTTTCTGGAATTCAATATTTATCTTATTTCCATGAAGAGTTCAACTCGAGTTCAACCCGAATTAGCGTGCATGGAATATGGAAACAGGGGTTGAGTTGGAATGGAGCGAATAATGAATAATTCCATTTCAACCCCAATTCAAATCAACTCCAACTCAACTGGGTACTCAATCAACTCGAGTTGAACTCGTCATGGAAACAAGGTATATATGTATCTTTGAAATTGTGGAACTTTCAACTTTTATTTCCATAATTTCTAAAATTGATCATCATTTATTAATTACCTTGTTTCCATGTAGCGAGTTGAGTTGGGATTGAAATGGAACGATCAATTATTAGTTCCATTTCAACTCAATTGCTGTTTCCATGCACACTAATACGGATTGAACTCGAGTTGAATCAGCCATGGAAATTCCATATATGATGGAGCCACCAGTCACTTTTCACTATCACCAGCCACTATTCACCAGTCACTATTTCACTTTTATTTTTATAAATATATTAAATCAGTTTCTTTGGTCAAAAAAATGATTCAATATACCATTTTCAATTTTCCAAGGTTGTCAACATACAAACTTAAAAAAACAACATTTCAACATTGAAACATGAAAAAAACCCAGCAAACATGTCTTCAATGACATACCCATGAATCATCAAAGACATGTCTTTAAGACAGACCCAAGACAGACTGCTGACATCGTCATACATATGTCACAAGTCGTCATGCATGACATGTCTTGGGTTTGTCTTGCATGACATGTCTTGGGTGTGTATTGCATGACATGTCTTGGGTCTGTCTTGCATGACGTGTCTTGGGTTTGTCTGGCTAGACGTGTATTATGTTTGTCCTTGTGGAAAAGAAATTCATATTATATATGAAAATTACTATTTTTTATTTAAAAACTAATAAAATACATTTAAAACTAATCAATAAAAACTTTTAACAAGAATTATATAAGTCAAAATATGACTGAAAAAAATGTAATTAAAGAAATTCACGATTTTTTTCCGCAAGACAAATACAATACATTACTGTCTGACACTGAATAAAAAAGATATACAAAAAATATAAGTTTTTTTTAGTTTTTGTAATAGTCACCAGAGTCCTAACCATCGCATAGAATGAAATATTTTATTTCGAAAAATATTGTATACCTATCTCTTTCTTTCTAATACATTTTAAATTACCCAAGACAAACTACCCAGCAAACATGTCTTCAATGACATACCCATGAATCACCCAAGACATGTCTTTAAGACAGACCCAAGACAGACTGCTGACATCGCCATACAAATGTCACAAGTCGTCATGCATGACATGTCTTGGGTTTGTCTTGCATGACATGTCTTGGGTGTGTCTTGCATGACATGTCTTGGGTCTGTCTTGCATGACGTGTCTTGGGTTTGTCTGGCAAGACGTGTATTATGTTTGTCCTTGTGAAAAAAAAAATCATATTATATATGAAAATCACTATTTTTTATTTAAAAACTAATAAAATACATTTCAAACTAATCAATAAAAACTTTTAACAATAATTATAAGTCAAAATATGACTGAAAAAAATGTAATTAAAGAAATTCACAATTTTTTTTCCGCAAGCCAAATACAATACATTACTGTCTGACACTGAATAAAAAAGATATACAAAAAATAGAATTTTTTTTTAGTTTTTGTAATAGTCACCAGAGGCCTTACCATCGCATATAATGAAATATTTTATTTCGAAAAATATTGTATACCTATCTCTTTCTTTCTAACATATTTTAAATTACCCAAGACATACTAGTGACATGTCTTGGGTCGGTCATGCAAGACAGAATTTTTGTTGGGTACTGACATGTCTTGGGTCTGTCATGCAAGACAGAATTTTTGTTGGGAAACCACAAAAAGAAAAAAATAATAATGCTTTCCAATTCACTACGAAAAAATTTTTAGGAAAAAAAGAAGTTGGTTTTCTCATTACTTCATTGTTAAACATTTTTTTTCATAAATTTTGCAACTTGTTCCAGTGGTGCAATAAACAATTAAATTATATTAAAATTTAGTGAAAATTATAAAAGTAAAATCTCAACATGGATGCTGAATATGATGCAATTGTATTGGGTACCGGTCTTAAAGAATGTATTTTAAGTGGAATGCTATCGGTTTCCGGTAAAAAAGTTCTTCACATTGATCGAAATAAGTATTATGGTGGTGAATCTGCATCAATTACACCCCTTGAAGAATTATTTGAACGTTTTAAATCAGATGGTAAATGTTCTGATATTTATGGACGTGGTCGTGATTGGAATGTTGATTTAATACCAAAATTTTTAATGGCTAATGGACAACTTGTAAAGCTTCTAATTCATACGGGCGTTACCCGATATTTAGAGTTCAAGTCAATTGAGGGTAGTTACGTTTATAAAGGTGGTAAAATCTCAAAAGTACCAGTTGATCAAAAAGAAGCATTAGCTTCAGATCTTATGGGTAATGTATATTAATTATATTTATATAAATATCATTTTCACAAAAAAAAAATTCGATTGAACCAAAAAAAAAAAATTTTTTTTTTGTATAGAAAGTCATGAAAGTTTTTCGCTCTGTCAAATTGAATGACACGTCGTTCTTATGATGCGCATTGATATGGAAAAAAAACTATATATGAGGAGAAAGGCTTTTAAAATATATTTCGGATAATTTAAAAGAAAATTGAATTAAAATTATTGTTCAAAATAATTTTTTTTATATAATTATTTATTATTGAAAATTATATGAACCTACAAAACTAAATTATATTAAAAAATGACTCATTTCAGTACCAATTTTCCGTTTGATTTTTTCTCTTTTTATGCTTTGTTCTTTTATTTATCTACAAACGAAATGAATTTATCTTCTATTCTACATTTTTAAAACAAAAAAAAAATAGTAATTGGGAAAATTAATTTAATTTTAAATTAAAAAATTCCTCGTTTTTATTTCTTCTCTTATTCCAAATTACTTCTTCTTTTTTATATGTTTAATCATTATACCATGCAAATATTGATTAAACCATTATAACAACAACAAAAAAATTTTACTAGGTAAAATTCAATAAGAATTTTATTACGTGGACAGAGAAATATTAAAAAAGTCAGTATTTATAGTTTATTTTATATGTACAAAATAAAAATGATGAAATTTATTGATTTTTTTTATGCAGAAAAATCGATTATATTTATTTTTAAAAAACAATTTGTATTCTAGAAAAAATATTCATCATATTCATCAGTCTTAAGTTTAAGTTTCGTTTATAAATTCGGGCCTTAAGCTTTTAAGCGATCACTTAAATTGAATTTCTCTTAAATCCTATTTGTTTTAAATTCTATTCATAAGATTGTTAATATTTTATTTCAATTTTTTAATTTAAAAAATAAAATTATCAATTTTTATATTAATTTTTGAATATTTTTCTTAATTGTTAAATTGAAATTGATGTATAAATTATAAAAGCTTATCAGTAACATTAGGAACATTAAAGATAAGAAAATAAAAATTAAAACAAAATATCTAGTAAACAAAATTGTTAGAATTATATTTAAATTTTGTTTCTCTACATTCATAATCGAAATATATTTTTTACGATTATGTTGGTACATATATATAGTAAAATCTCTAGAGTATAATCTGTTAAAAATTTTCAGAAAATAATTACGAAAACAAAATTTATAATCAAAATAATATTTTATACAGAAATTTTTTTTGCTAGCAATTATTTATAAAATTAGAATTTATCGATTTTATTTTAAAAAAAACTAATCTAATATGTATAAGTAAATTTAATTTTTTGTTACAGGAATGTTTGAGAAACGTCGTTTTCGTAATTTCTTAATTTATGTACAAGATTTTAAAGAAGATGATACAAAAACATGGAAAGATTTTGATCCAGTTAAAACTAATATGCAAGGATTATATGATAAATTTGGTTTGGATAAAAATACTCAAGATTTTACTGGTCATGCATTAGCATTATTCCGTGATGATGAATATTTAAATGAACCAGCTGTCAATACAATTCGTCGTATTAAATTATATTCAGATTCATTGGCACGTTATGGTAAATCACCATATTTATATCCAATGTATGGTTTGGGTGAATTACCACAAGGTTTTGCTAGATTATCAGCAATATATGGTGGTACTTATATGTTGGATAAACCAATTGATGAAATTGTTATAGGTGAAGGTGGTAAAGTTATAGGTGTACGTTCTGGTGATGAAATTGCTAAATGTAAACAAGTTTATTGTGATCCTAGCTATGTTCCAGATAAAGTAAATTTACATTATATTTTTGAAATTATTAAAAAAATTAATTTCAATGTTGTCTGTTTCGTTTTTTTTAGGTTCGTAAAAAGGGACAAGTTGTACGTTGCATTTGTTTAATGAACCATCCAATTGGTAATACTAAAGATGCATTATCAACTCAAATAATAATACCACAAAAACAAGTTGGTCGTAAATCTGATATTTATGTATCATTAGTAAGTTACACTCATCAAGTAGCATCGAAAGGTTGGTTTGTTGGTATGGTATCAACAACTGTTGAAACTGATCATCCAGAAAATGAAATAAAACCTGGTTTAGATTTATTAGGACCAATACAAGAAAAATTTATTTGTGTTTCTGATTATTATGAACCAATTGATAAAGGTTTAGAATCACAAGTATTCATATCAGAATCATATGATGCAACAACTCATTTTGAGACAACTTGTTTGGATGTATTGGATATATTTAAACGTGGCACTGGTGAAGAATTTGATTTTACTAAAATCAAACATGAATTGGGTGATGAAGAACAGTAAAATGAATTAATGAAAAAAAAATAATTTAAAACCATTTTTAAGAAAATCAATTATTTTGCGAAAAAAAAAATAAATAAAAAAATATACACACAGAAAAAAATAATAATTATGAAATATTAAATTATAAAAAAATTACAAAAAAAAACGTTTCCTTAAATAAAATCATTTTAATTGATTCTTTGTTGGTAAAATTATAAAAAAAAAATAATTTTGAAAAAAGAGAAACTACAATTAATTCTTGATGTAATATTTTCCATTATTTTTTTTTTTTAACTTTAAGTAAATTGAAGTAATTTTCATAATATTTTATATTAAATATTTAAATATATATATATATACATAAATGTGGTATTAAAGATTAAAAAAAATAAAAACCAGAAAGTTTTATAAATTTTATTTTGAAAGTTACACACAAAATATGTAAAAAAGCATTATGATACCAGTATCCTTAAGGGAATACAATTTTTTTTTATGATTATTTAGAACAAGAATTAAATATTTGATGATATTTTAATTTTTTTTTTAAACTATAATATTATATTCTGCTGCATGAATAAATTATTGTTTTATTAAATGAAATTTTTTAAAGTTGATTAAAAAAAATTTTTATAAGCTTTTTTGCTAAAATAAATTGCACATTAATTCCAAGATTTTATCAAGTTGTTTTTTGGTTAATTGAATTATTGATAATAGCCCCAATAAAATTATTTAAATTTTTCAATTGAAAGACTTAAAAAATGAAATAACTTTTATTAATTTAATTAATAAAATTATTATAACAAGAGCTTTCAATTAACTAAAGTATTGTGTTTAAATATGTGTTTATTTTTCTTTTAAAAAAAAACCTTATTCAATATACTATTTTACTTTACTACCCAGATTACTTTATAATTAAGCATATATATATATATATATACCAGTTTCTTCATCAAATGTAAGAAATATTTTAAAAACAATAAAAATTGATATTGATTCTTTATATAAAATACCATAATAAAAATATATACATATATAATGCGATAAAAATATTTTGTAGTGTTTCGGGCTGTTTACGCACTAGATATAAGATAATTTTTTTTTTGGTATACTACATACATATTTGCTATAAATTCATATAAAATATATTTAAAAACAAAAATAAATATTCATATTTTCATCATTTTTTAATTTGCTTAAAATGAGAAAAAATATATTATAACTCAATGAATATATATATAAAAAAAATACTACTACACATTCAAAAATATAAATAATTATTATTATTGGTAACAGAAAAAATAAATAAATTTAAAATTTTCTAATTTAAAATAATACAATAATCCAATTTAAATATAAAAGAAGAAAAAAAACTGATTAATTATTTAAATGTGCACATTTTTTATGTTGAGTATATAAAAAAAATAATAAGCAAAAACAATATTTAAGAATAGTAACATATAAATATAATATTGTTCAATTTATTTCTTGGAAATAAAGGATTATATTATTTAAAAATGCCTTTTGAAATGATTTCCTAAATAATAGTATGTGTGTTTATTCTTTAATTGCGAAATGGATTCAAATTCTGCAATTTGAGAAAATGAAGATTTTTCCAAAAACACCAAATAATTTTAATAATCATTTGGTGAATGATGATGATCCATGCATGATACAAAAAAATACATAATTTTAGTAAGAAATTTCGTAAAACAAAAAAATATTTCAATTTCATGGTAATTTTTATTTATTATTCTATCTAAAAATCGTAATTACTTTCTCGAATATCATCGTATCACGTAACCAAAATATTAGATGTTGATTGATTGTCTGATGATTTTTCTTTACCAACTCCTGTTTGTGATAAATGTTTAACAATATCAACCCAATTCCAACCACGTTCACGTTCACCTTTATGATCAGTACGTTCCCATTGACGACGTTTTTGTGATTTCGTTAATTGTTCTTTTTTAGGGGCTTTTGTTTGTGGTTCGTCAATAGTTGAAATTGAAATACCCTTAACATTAGATGCCAATTCAGTTAAAGGTTCTGGTTTTTCTGGTTGATCACAAGTTAATTCTTCAATATGATCTTTTATATATTCGAAAAGTGTATATGTCATACCACATCCCAACCATTGTTTAGCTTCTTCATTTAAACCAGTTATAATTTTTTCTTTTACAGAAGAAATTCTGAAATTTTAAATTGGTTATATAAATAATCTTTTTGGTATATTAATTTAATTTACAAATTTCTATTAAAAAAAGTATCCATATTTATATTTGGTAAATCGTTTGGATAATTTTTACCCCAATTTAATTCAACTAGAAATGATTTATTATTATCATCTTCACCATACTAAAAATATTTAAAAAAAAATTAGTTTTCTAAAATATAAAATCAAGAAATTTTGGCAATTTACCTTGTATTGATATGATGTGGGACTTAATTGAATAAAATTTCCATCACCTTCATATATGGAAATTAAGGCTTCTTTTTCATCTTCTTGCATTTCTTTTGCTTCTGACATTTTAAAATATAAATAATCTTTTATTTCTTACACTAAATTTATTGTCCAAAATATTTTTGTAATTATTTATAATAATGAAATTTTAGAATATAAGTATTTTTGTATAAAATTTCTGTTCTAAATAATTTGACATCCATATGTTTATTTTTTGTTGTACTGACAATTTGACATTTTATACGGCGTTAAATTGTAGCCAACTTAAACATGCAGTGTTACCATGCTACTTTTGTCAGTCACAATAATATTCATTCACAATTGTCAATTAAAATTAAAAGTATAATTGGCTTGGTGGGAAAATAGTTGCGTCTGTTGTTTAGTTGTTTTTCAGAATATTTATTAACGGTTTAAAATTTATTTAAATTATGTAAAATCGGCTTACTTTTAATTTGTGTTGTGTATTGTGTATAATATTTTGGTTTCCCGGATTCTGAGCTTTTGATTTTTAGAAGTTCCACTTCCAGTTCATCTACATATATGTAAGTACCATATTAACCATTTATCACAAAAATAAAATCCGAATATTTTATTTGAAAAAAAAAAAAGGAAATAATTTATTTCAGCTTGTATAATTTATAAATAAATCATGCAAAAAAATAAATGTTTAATAATATCACAAAATAATTATAAATTTAACTTAAATTTAAAAAAAAAAAACACAATTATTTTTTCTTTTCAATCATTTTAGATTTTTTGTAAATTTCTGTTGCTGTTTTCTTATTTTGTTGCATTTCTTTAATAGTTTTTTCCTTTTGAGGTATAATTATTTTAGTTTCAGGTATTCGTACGGTTTTCTTTGGAATTTTAGCTGTCAAAGAAATATTTTTATTTTCTTCAGTAGAACTTCCTGCAGAGGTTGATGGTATTGCTTCAACAATTTCTGATTTATTTGTTCTCTTGTTTGAACGTTTATTCTTACCAACACCACATTGTTCTTCGTCTTCGTTCACATCAGTTTCTACAATTTTTTTAGCTTTTCTTGAAATAGTTTTTGATTTTTTAGTTTTTGGTTCATCATCATCCGATTTATAATCTGCAGACATTTTATTTATAGCCTTTTGTACTCTTTTACTTACTTTTAATTCTTGTCGTATTAAAGAATTTTTAATATTAAAAAATTGTTTTATTGATTTTTGGGTTTTCTTTTCTTCAATTTTTTTAATAACAGGACCAAGAATTTCATCTGTTTTTGTTCGTGTCCATCCTAATCGTTTTTTAGCAAATTCTCTTAGACTTTCTGGATCTGGAGTACCCCATGTAAAATTTTCACGATTATCATCGATTTTTGGACGTAGATATGCCTCAGCCACCTTTTTTTGGGGAAAAGACGAATATAAAATTTTAATATTAATTTATTTAAATTAAAAATAACAATAAATACCGCAATATTTGGGAATCCTTCTGTCAATTCAATATTTTTTAATTTATTTTTTAAAGTTGTTTTACCTCCAGGACCAATTGTTTTACCATTTTTCCACCAATCACGAAATCTTCTTAATGATGATACTATTGACATTACATCAGTGGTTTCGTTTTCTTTTATTGGTGTTTGGGTAAATGTTGCCAAAATTTCAAGTGCTGTTACAGCACCAATTCCATTAATACCAGTTGTATAATCACTGCCAACTAACAAAGCTAATTGTATCAATTTATAACGATCAACATTATATAATTTTTCAATATTATCAAATTTATATTCCAATACATGTTTCTTTTGATTGAAAAAGTTTTTATATACTGTTCGACCACCAAATAACCAAATATCACTATCATCTGTAATTGTACCATCTGTTAATTCAATAGCATTTAAAAATGCACATTGAGCTTCGGCTTCCATTGGTGCAATAATATATGGAATACCAAAAAGTTGTAACAATTCCATACAATCACGATTCATTTTCTCGGTTATTGATAATCCCATTCGATCTTGACGATTTCTTTCTTGTTCCAAGACACGTTTTTCTTGGGCCAAATCAGTTGCCATATTTTCTAGCTCATCAATAGTTTTATTATCCTTTAATGTTTTAACAGCCAATTCAACTGGATTCAATTTTTCTGTATTTTCTTCACCAAATAACATTTTTGAAACTTTGTAATTCCTTTTACCACCGGGAATTTCTTCATCACTTTCATCATCGCTGTTCTTATTTAACATTTTTCTCTTCTTATGGCTACTTGAACCGGGTGTTTTCTTAATAAAAAATGGTGATTTTACTTTTTCGACAAATTCAATTTCTTTATCTGGTGTTCGTTTAACAGTAAACTTTGTCTCAAAGAAATTATTAATTTGTCCATCCTTTTTTGATGGAGTTTTTTCTTCGTGATTTAAGATTTTATTTTTTGCATCATCACTATCAGGTATTTCAATAATTTCATTTAATTTTTTTGTAGAATTCTTAATGTGAACTTCAGAGTCATCGGAATCATAAATCATAATTGTGGATGTATCCAATTTAATATCATCTAATTTTATTTTTGTTATTTTCGAAACTTCATTCTTTAGATTTTGTAGAATATTTGCAGCATTACATTTTTCTGTTTGTATACTAGCGGTGCCTTCAATTAAATTCTTAGCTACTTGCGAATCTTTTTCTTGTAATTTTGAAATTATATCTTCATCTTCATTTAAAATTACTGTTTCAGTTTTCGATTCCACAGCACTTATATCTTTTTTGACTTTATTTTCTGTTATTTCTATATTTTGTGACGTAATTGCATTTGAGGTGAATTCATCTTTTTTATTATATTCATTTAAATTATTTAGTTGTTTTGAATTTAAATTATTTTCATTATTTTGACTATCTTTAATTTCACTTGCAGATTCACTACAACTTGATAATGTTATAGGCTTTGAATCGACCTCAAATATATCAGCAAAAATATCATCTTCCTGACTAATTGACTTAGTTAAATCAATATGTATTTGAATTTTTTGATCTGCAGGCATTTTATTTATTGTATTGTCTTTTACTTCTTCGAAATCAGAATCATTATCAGATTCTGAATTTATTGTAATTAAACTTTCAGTTAATTGTTTTAGATTCTCATTGTCATTATCAGTTTCCTTTATTTGTGTTTGATCGGATCCGAGTACTGACTTATCATTATACATAAAACTAAAACAAACAAACAAAAAAATGAATTTGATATTTAAAATAATGATTTTTTTGTTTTAATTTTTATTTACCTTAATGTCTTATCAAAAGTTTCATTAGCTTGCGTTAATTGTGTTTGTTCTAATAAATCTTGTACATCATCATCATTCATACCACCATATTCAATCATGTAATTTCTAGCTAATGATAATGCAGAATTTTTGAAATTTTTACGTTGCTGACGATTTAATTTCACATTGCCCTCACAATTATAATCTTCATCTTTATAAACACCATCAGATTCATTTAAAGACATTTGTATAGCTAATTCTAAATCTTCATCATATTCATCTCCTAATGCTTCTATAATTTCATTTTTACTATTATTATTCGATGCTAAATTCTTTTCTTCTTTAGATGTTGTACTAAGTACTTTTAATTTATCTTTTTCAAGTTTTTCAATTTTTTTTGTTAAATCTCTAACTAATAAAAATCTAGTATTTTCATCTGAAGCAACATATTTATTAGCTGATTCATGTGCTGCCTCTACGATACCTTCTTCAGATAAAAATGTTCGTAGTTCATTTAGAGTTAATGTTTTACCACCCATTTCTTTTTCAGCCTCATCCAAACTGACTTGTACTTGACGACGTTTAAGCAAACGTTTCATTTGAAATGAACTAAATTGATTACTTTCAGCTGGTAATTCATGTAATTTACCCCATGACGATTGTTTACGTGTTTCACGAATATCTGTTAGAATTTCATGTCGTACATCAGGTGGTAAATTTTTAAATTCAGCACTTTTAACATCAATTGATTGTATATTATTGTGGTATGCATGCCTTAAATTATTGTCATCAAATGATGATTCGGATGTAGTAGAATCACAGTCTGTCCATGAAACTGAACTACATGATTTATTATTAGGATCTTCTTCGACAATTGCTGGCAAATCAGGTAATTTAAATATATCTTCCTTTTCCGGTTTTTCAATTGAATTAGATTTTTTTTGTGGTGATATAAGAGCAACTACATTAGCTCCCAGAGCTTGTTGAACAATTTTTTCTTTTGCCAATGATTGTAATAATAATGCTTGTAATCTATCTGCTTCATTAATTATTTGATTTCTGCCTTGTTGCCTTTTTGCCTGAAATTATTTACAATATGTTGTGAAATTTAAAAAAAATATATATATACTATAAAAATATTTAACGTACAATAGTTTCACGTTTTAAAATTGGCGTTGATCCATCAAATACAAAAACTGGTTTAATTTTGTAATATAAAAGTTTACAAAGTCGATGAAAAAGACCTAATAAATGTGCCTGAGCTAAAGCATTGCCTTTATTATCTTGAAATCCTTTAACCACTTGATGTAGCCAAATTGAAATATCTAAAATTAATAATGTAAATGGTAGTATTACATTATTATTGTCGTAATTAAAAGTATAATTGATAGGAATACAAACCAACTGCAAGAACTTTATTTTCTAGAGTTTCTAATGGTACTGGTTTTCCTGAAGATTCAAGTAATTTCCATAATCCTGTAACACCCATTTATATGTAGTTTTATTCTAGTTAATGTGTTTTAATTTATAATCACTTTTTTTTAAAACATTTAAATTAGAAACTTCTATAGTTCAAATACAGTGGTTTTAAGGTTTTAATTTTTGACAGCACATCACAATGGCCATATGATTTTTCTTTGTTAGACAGAGCCATCTAGGTGTTAAATTATGTACAAATTTCTTAATTTGGTCGAAAGGGATCAAAAATTAATTATATTTCAAAATAGGAATTAAAAAATTCAGTTTAAATTTCAATTATGAATAAATAAATAAATGAACCTCAGTTGCGTACTTTAATTTTTCTATTTACTATAGACAAAACTTTAACGTGCTTATTTTACCTGCACTTCATTTAAGATTTTATTTTCCCAAAATGAAAATTCTTATAACCAATTATGTATTTTACAGTGAAGCAGCAATATATTTCTGTTTAAATAATCGAATTTTAAGCACAAACTTGCTAGACCATCCAAATTAATTATATATGTAAATACTGAAATAACAGAATAAAATTTTACTATTATATTTTAGTTAATATTATAATTTTATAAATTACAATATACTTTCATTTATTTACCACAAAAGGAGTGGATTATAGAATTTACTTGTTAGTTTTTATAGTTTATTTTGTTTAATATAGTATTATAATTCATCACATTTTTACTATATAATAATTTCGTAATTTGTTTAATGTGTAATTAAATATTTGTTTACAAATATTTGAAATAGTATAAATTTAAAATTACTACAGTTTTTTTTTTTAGATATACACAGAGAACGAGAAGTTCTTTAAATTAGAACTATAAAATTAACTAATTTTACTTATATATGTTTTGCAAAGCTTTTTAGTAGAGACCCTGATGGTTTTTTTACCAACCTTATTTAATTTCAAATTGTTATAAAAAAAATACTAACAACATTTCTGTCCAATTATAGATTTTGGTCCAACAGCAAATAGTAAAAATAAAACACATTTGTTTTTATTCAAATATATAAATAATTTTTCTTTTTACTTTATTTTTAAATGTTAAAAATGATTTTTTTTTATATATATTTAAATTTTCCCAAAATTCAAATTCTATATATTTATGTACTACATAAATATGTGCATAAATTTAAATTTTTCTTAACAAATTTTTTTCGCATCTAAAAGTTTTACTTCATCACTTAATTTTGTATATTCTTTTTGCATAATATTTTGACAATTTTTTATTAAATCTTCAATATTTTCATAATTATCTATTTGTATTTCTGGTAAGATATGTATTATAGCATGACCATTATTAAATATTTTACTTTTACCATTTAAAAAATAATAATTTGATATAACAACGGGTTGAATTGGACATTGATTTTGTACAGCTATATGGAATGAACCTTTTTTAAATGGTAATAAATTTTTAGTGGAATTTCTTGTACCTTCTGGAAATAATAATAATTTACAATTACGTTCTTTAATTGCTCTAGATTCATTATTTAATTGATTTATTGAATCGGTACGTTTTGAACGATTTATAAATAATGTACCCCATAACCAAGCACCAATACCAAAAAATGGTATATAAAGTATTTCTTTTTTTGAAACAACTGTTGCTGTACCAATTACTGGCCATAAATATGCTAAAACTATAAAAAAGAATTTTTAATAATATATATAAGAATAATTAGGTATATATATACTAACCAGCTAAATCAATTCCACTTTGATGATTCATTAATACTACACTACCATGTTCAGTACGAACATTTTCTATACCACGAACTTCCATTGTTACACCAATTATACGTCCAAGATATCGACATATCTTTGCAGGCATTCTATGTAAATAAAATTTATTATTAATTAAATATTTTTTGAGATATGTATTATCAAAAATTTAATTTTTAAATTTACAATGCATTTCTGTAATCTTTTGGTCGAAATATCATAAATGGTAAACAAATTAGAACAGCTATTCCACTTCCAACAAAAAATATAATCATTTTTAGTTGATATGGTGCTTTTGATGAGAAACTAAGAATTAATGTGACAAAACATGCCAAACCAATTAATTCGCATAAACAAACCATTTCTAAAAAAATAAACAATTTTTTTTTTTAAATATTATATACGGTAGTAAAAAATTTTTTGAATATTGAGATATAAAATATATAGTAATTATAAGAAGTATTTAATATGAGAATCTATCCTGTTGTAAATATGATTATCCTCTAGTCTAGTTATTACTAGGATGAATTTGTGTTTTGTACTTATTTAATTTGATCTAAAATGGCCATAGTAAGGCTCAGTCTAAAAAAAATCCTAAGAGATTTCTTCGTGTCATCATAAATGAGGAACATCATTATGTATGTATATCAATTTTTTAATGAATTTTAATTTTGTTTTGTTTGTTGTGTGGTATAATAAATAAATTACAAAAAGCTCTATAATTGCTTTCAATATTAAATTTCACTATAATTTTATTAATAAATATAAATTTTCAAATTTTTTCTTAAATTTAAAATTTATATATTTAATTTAGTTTAATACTTATATAATCACGTATTCATTTAACTTGATAAATATTCGTTAAAATATAGTAAATAATATTTTTGGAAAATAAAAATGCTTCAAAAACTCACTTGTTTATGTTTCTCTAAATCACATAAATTATAAATAATTTTTATTTAAAATTATTTAAATATTAATTCTAATAGTATTTATTAAATTACTATTATTAACTATATTTTAATATTTATAGAATTTTAAATATAATTTTTTTATATTATGTACACAAATCTTAAAATTCGACACTATAATCGCCTGACTTTCAAAATTAACAGAAATAAAGAAGTTAATTATTTTTTTTTTAAATGCTTGACAATAAATTTCACTTCTTGATTATAATTTTTTTTTTTGCAAAATTATATTATATTATATTTAATTAAATTGAGTGGGAGTCAGAGGTCGAGAGAGCTTTAAATTTTGAATATATTGAAACTTTATTAATTTATTTTTGATAAGAAAAGAAAAAAAGGGTAAGTAAGTACAAAAAAAAACGAAATTTTTTTTTAGTTTTAGTTCAACGTTCTCTTTTCTATGAACGCTTAAAATGATTTTAAAAAAAAAACTTAAATCAATTATGGTTTTATATTTATATAGAATTAATTTATTATCATTTTTAATTTTTCAAACTTTGTACTTTCTTATATAAACTAAATTTTAAGAACACCATATTTGTGTGTAAGCAACTTTATCTTTAGAGTAAACAAACCAATATTTTGGTTCTTAATCAAAAAATAAACTATTCGTAATTTGTTGTATACATTGTATCAGATAAATATTTTTAATTAAATTATTTAATAATCAATATAAAAATGGATTTAAAGACAAATTAGAAGAATTTATACTTTACACATCTTTTACATTGTCGACATTTTCACTCGACATTTTACTCTTAGGAAAAAGTTACGTATAGTATTATAATATACTATAAAATAGGTTGGAAATGGTCAGAATGACCATACTCAAACTGGAATAGATTATCAGTAGGTATGTCCTTCGGACTTGTACCCCACTAGTGCGTATTATACGTAAAAATTAAAAGATTATAGTGAATTTATAAAGTAGTCAAGTAGATTTCTATTTTCGAATTAATCGTAAATATAATCTCCTATATAGTATATTATGAACTTTAAACTTGCACCATAATTTTTGTTACGTAAATTTTTTCCAAAGGTGATAAAATTAATGTGAACATTTTTGGCCAGACACATAAAATTGCGATAATTTTTTGCACTTCAAAGATGATTGAAATGAACTTTTTGACCATTATATAGTATTTAATCATGAAAATAGAAATATTAATCGGTTCCATAATTGGCATTATTTTTGATTGACTAATAAGCTTGTATAAATTATAAATTCATTTGTTTAGTTATTGACACAGTAAAGTAATATATGACATAATATTTATTACTACTATATAATGCGTCAAATATTTATTCAAAATAATTGGCAAAACAATAAATTAAATATACTCGTGAAATATAACAAAAATTGAAAAATGGTTTTGTATTGATACCATATTAAATATTTAAATTAAAATCAACTCATTATAGTCAAGAGTAATAATTGTATTAAAAATTATAATTAATTCAAAATAACAATTTTAATTATAATTATTATAATTAGAGATAATGATATAAACTTGATTTGTAAACACTTTTATATTGTATTATTGTATTTATACTCGTTCGTTTGTATACCATCACTTTTATTTTTTTGTTCGTGAATTTACACACAAATTAAAAATTTAAACACACATGCGATAATAACATTATTGTGTTCAATTTCTACAAACTTATAGTTTAAATTATTAAACAGTAAAGCAAAATATTACAGAAGGAATAATAGAAAATTTCAATTATCCATCATTTGAAATTTAATAAGAATTTTCATTCGACATTTCTATCAATATTAAATTTTAATCCAGGAAATTAAACTTACAAAAAAAAAAGCTTTTATGATTCTTTGCACTCTTGTTAAAAATATGGTTGAGTAGAAAATTGATCTCTAGATTACTTTAAAGTAGGTTCAATGAACGTGTTAGAAAAAAGACTAATTTAGATCGAATAAAAATATATGTATGTTAATGACCATTACATTGATTTTACTTTATATAGAGACTATTCTAGAGTATAAGTTAAGTCATTGAATAAAAGCTATATTATAAAATAATTTATAGTATAATTTCTTTTACGTGCCTTTTTGATTGTAAAATTATACAATAAATATTTAATGGGCAATGAAATTCAATATTAATAATAATTTTGTATATATGTAATTGAAATGAAAATTGTGATCAATTTATTTTTCATTGACAAAACGTAAATTATATAAAATTAACAAAAAATGTATACATATTTAAATTTTCTTATTTACTTAATTGAAAATCAAATTAATTTAATAAAATAATTTAAAATTAATCGGCTGTGTTATGAAATGCTTTCAATGCTATTAGTAAATACTTATTTGAAATTTTATATTTAATTTTCAAACATCATCTTGTTATACAAATTCCAAATATTCATTAACATGTCTAAGAATTATCTGGGAGAAACATCATCAATTAAAAGAATTTAAGAAATATAGTATGTCAAGGAAATTGATCAGTCAAATCAGTCATATCACCAAAAAAATGATATAATAGAAGAGTGGAATCCTTTAAGTAACATATGGAGACGATCTTTAGTCCTAGAACTAGGACGAAACAGTCTCACATAAGTTAAAGACAGTAGTACAGTAGTACTTAGTATATTAAAATTAATTATTATGTAAATAGTACCTAGGATTAATATTAAGTTCAATTTTTAAATATTGCATTGATCAAGGACGAATAAGATAAGTATGTCTGACTGTAATAAACTTACTCTATTATTATATTAATAAGCTAACTCTATTGTATTACGGTCTACTTTTTGACCGGACATACTTATTTTATTCGTCCTTGATCAATGCAATATTTAAAAATTGAACTTAATATTAATCCTAGGTACTATTTACATAATAATTAATTTTAATATACTAAGTATTATTTGCATAATGCGTTTAATTTACATAATTGTCTATTGAAACGTAGAATTTTTATACTGATTGCAAAGAATTGTTTGACAAAAAATTTAAGATAGTTTTTTTGTTTTTTTGCGAATATTTTTTTTTTTTAGCTTTTTTAAATATTTTTTTTTATGAAATCGAATCCTTGTATTTGTGAGAGAAAAATCATTGCTTGAAAAAAGCGAAATTCGTCCATATTAACCCACTAAATACAAAAATGAAAATATTTTTCCTCATTTTTTCAATATTGCAAACAATTTCTTGACAAACTGTATATATTCCAACCTTATACGAAAATCTACAAAATAGTAATTTACATAATAATTTTATTATTTATGTAACTGAAATTAGAATGTAAAACTTAAATCGTTATAATTGTGTTGTTATAATATGAAAAATAAAACGAAAAACTAAAATATTCAAAATAGTGAAAATTTTAATAATGAACCTTATTATTATCCACTAATTATGATAGAACAACCTCATAATTTGTCTTCTTCTTTTTTGTTTCATTAAATTATATACCTTTATGTTAAAAATACAAATTGCGTTCCTAAAACTTTATACTCCGATGTTATATCCACATTAAAGTTTAAGATGGTAAGAAAAAAGTCAAAAAATAAAAATGATTGATTTACTATTAATAATTGTTACCCTAAAAAATAATCTATAATATAAAAGTTGTTTTAATAAACGAAAATAGGTTTGAGTTAATACATATTAAAAAAAATATATATATATTCATGCTATAAATTACTATTTCATTTCCCAAATAAAATAATATAAAGGAATAAAATATACGTTATAAAATTTTAGTTATATCCTTGATAATTTAGAAGAGTATACTATTTAGAAGCATAAATATCCTAAATATTAAATTAGTCTAATACATGTATTTCTAGTGATAATATTATATAAATAATTAAAAGGTCAAATAAATATGAACTCTTTTTTTTTTGTCCCAAAGGACCTTGATTTTTTTTTTGGTATAATATATTTAGTTTTTTTTTTCTGTATTTATTTTTCTAATTTCTATAGTAACAATAATAACAAAAATTCAATTTCCGTGTTTTTGCATAATGTTATATGTATACCAAAAATTAAATTGTATACATATATGTATAGTAAAGAAAAAAACGTAAGTGCCAAAAATATACATAATAGCATACATGGGGGTATTTGTACCTACAATCTATTTATTTATATCGAAAAAAAAAATTCTTTTGGCATTAAAAGTTACAACTTATTATTATTTACAGCCAAAAAACTTTGAATTTGGGTATAGATAAATGAATATATAGCTTATATATAAATTTTTTATTTAATATTCACGTGATTTTTTTGTTGTTGTAATTGAAAATTTTAATAAATTTAAAAACGTGCCAAGTTTATATTATTTTCATTTATTTTTTTCGCGCTATAGTAAAATTTTTGTAATAATAAGTATTATGAGAATATTTTATTAATATGAAATAATTTATAGAGCTTTTTATGATACATAAAGATATGCATGTATACATAAATATGATTATGTATTTCATCTTTTGAAACATCCTCTGAACAAATTTATTAATTAAGAAAAAAAAAACATTTCAAAGAAAAATTTGATTTTATATACGCGTATAGTCAGGTATACCAAAATTTAAAAGTCGATATTTCTACTCGTATATAAACTTCAAAAAGAGAAATTATTACATAAGAAGAAAATGTATTTTTGAAAGTTTAGTTAACCTACTGTATATAGTAGGTACTACATATATAAACCAAAAATAGTTAGTTAGGATAACCTCATCTATTCTGGTACATATTACAATTAAAATTAAGTTGATCTTAATACAATGTCACGGTCAGTAGTGCTAGTGCAGTGCAAACTAAGCTCATTTATCTAATAATAGCTACATATATTATAGTATCGATAATGATAAAATACTATATTACAATTTACATATAGTTTCTTTAGTGAAACTATTAATTTATTATTTGGCAAATAGCCTTAAAGTGATACAATTTTCTATAAAAGCACAATTAAAACAAGTAAATTTGTAATATAGTAAAGTCCATTATATTATACGAGTACTACACCAATTTCCTATATAGTAACACAATATTATATTTCCTGGAAAATTTAATTAAGTATAATTACTTTTAATTTCATACATATATGTATTTTCCTGTCTTGTCATTATGTTTGTTTACACAAAAAGTTCAAGCAACAAATTATTTTTCTATTTCAAAAATTAATGAACTTTAATTTATTATATGATCATTTAATAAAATTAATTATAACTAATAAATTGCATCAATAAAATTATTTAAAATGATGATAAATTTTTTATCTTAACAAAATATTTATTATTGTATAGTAAGTATATACTTGGTATAAATTATGAGAGGTGTTTGTGCTACTAATAAATATGAAATAATATTTAATTTATCAAATTGTTATGCAATTTTATTCAATTAAATTTAATTTAATTTTTATAAAGAAATTTTCAAATTTTTAAATAGAAATTATATATATATTTTTAGTTCTCTAAATTTTATTGTAATTTTAAATTTATTTTATTTAAATAATAAAAAATTATAATCAAATTATAAATTACCTGATTATATAAAAAATCTTTTTAATCTACAAAAATTTATTGTTGTTTACTTTAGTTGATCGAAAATATGTATATAAAATTAATAAAAATTTTATAATATAAAATAAAAAATTCTTTGATATTTAATTTTTGTTGTTGATCACATTTGTTAAATTATTGAGGTAAAAATTGTTCCTTATTATATTTATTATCTGATACTCATTGAATTTTTATAATAGAAAATTTTATTTTAACAAAAATGAATCATAACTTTTGTACATTTTTCAATAAATAATTATGAAATTATAAATAAAATTACGCGAATTTCATTTCACACAACAAAATCATAAATTAATTTCTTTTAAATATAAATTAAAATTTTCCCACCAATTTAAAAGATTATTTTCCGAGAAAAAGTTCAATTTTTAATTTTTCATCTTCAACTGTTTACAGTACATATTATAAATTTATGCAATATTTATGTATAAATATTCTGTTTAAAAAAAAAAATACTTGGTGGTTCAATTTTGTTTTTTTAATTTAAAAAAAAATATTAAAAAAAATTTTCGTTCATATTATAAATTGTTGGTGTTCTTAAAGCACTAAGTTGACTGAAAAACTTTTTTTGTTTTTGTAGGAATATCAAATTCAATATTCTCGACTTACATACATATATGTTTTGATTTTGATTATCTGTTGAACGAGGCTTTTTTTGTTTATTTTATTGAATGAATTCATCCAGAAAAAAAAAGCTTAAATAAAAGTTTTTGTAAGATACATATATGTTGCTTATGGTAGCTAGCTACATTTGTAGTCATACATGATACATTATTTAGTAGTAAGAAACATTTTTACTATATACTTAATAGATAAATATATAACTAAATATAAACTTAGAATTTTCATATAAATCTTGAGATAAAGAAAATATAAAATTGTGAAATTTAAATCTTTTTGTTTTTAATAGAATCTTCGATACAATTCCAATTTTTGATAAAATTATTTAATAAAATTATTGAATTATTCGATACATATTACATTATCGATTTTGTTAATTTATGTAGCTAAAATATTTAAATTTAAAATTGTATTTTTGTAGGATGGATTAGAGTTTTGATTAGTTGGCAAAAGTACTAGCATTTGTAATCTATTTGAATTAAAAGCAATTATTTACATTTTATTAAATCGTTGCCTATCAATTTCAATTTTTAAATTTCTAATTTGTAACAGTCGTGTCGACAAATAATTTGTATTTAAATTTTTCGTCTTATTATAAGGTAACGACTACAATTATTAGCATTCTCCCATAATTTTGGACGAACAATATATTGACATTTATATATTTGTTGATGTACTAAATTTTTACTAAAGAGTAATATAAATTGCATTTAAATTTTCACAGAGAAAATAATGAAATTAGTAAAGAAAAGTGAACATTCCACTAATTTCATTATTTTTGCAATATTATTGGCAACTATATACTAACATTATTAGTTTTTTCATCTTGTTGATCATTTCAAACCAAACTAATATAATTATTGTAGATTGTAAAATTGTAAGATGCTAATATAATTACATATATGTACTCGCTAATCGACCAAAAATTTAGTTATATGTATTCCATTTCCATGCGAATTTACAGGGAGATGCATTCTATTATCATGTCACATGAAATTGTGGAATAATAGTGTCACTATCGCCAAGTAATATTACTCACTTTTAAATGTAGTTTCCTATTTTTCTTTGATTATTTCACAAAAATAAAGAAAATGTTAAAATTGAAAATTTTATTAGAATCTGCTTATTGACGTACAGCCACAGATTCTTATTATAAACCAAAGCTTTTGAAAAATCTGTGTCTTATGAGCTGAGCCTTAAAAGCCCCTATACTAATCCAAAGTGGAGTAATTAGAAATAAATTTGTCTAATAGATTTAAATATGAATTTTTTACTTACATATGAATTATGCCAAAACCAATTAAAGAAAATCCATTTACCAAACTGTTCATATTTTTAATTTTTTTATTATGATAATTATTTTTGAAAAAAATATTTTTTATAGATTAATTTTAAAATAGCATATCCGTTATACAGATGGAAATGCATGTACAATTGCACATTTATTTCTGGTGCAATAAATAACTAAATATATAAAAATTTATTAAAAACAGATTTAAAAAATTTTCTGTAATCATTTTTTTTTTATTTGATCTAAAATTTTAACAATTTTTGTATATCTAAAAAAAAAATATGTACTAAAAAGTATTAAAAAAAAAATTTGTAATAAAATCTTAAGATTCTTTAAAATTCATTAATATTATTTATTTATTATTTATTAATTATATCAATTTCTTTATTTAATTTATCATATTCATTTTGCATAATATTTTGACATAAATTAACTAATTCATTTATATTATTTTTATTATAATTATTTGTTATAATTTCTGGTAATATATTTATAATAGCATGATTTATTTTATATTTATTATTATATAAAAAATTATAATGTGATGTTATAACTGGTTGTATTGGACATTTACATTGTATAGCAATATGAAATGAACCTTTTTTAAATGGTAATAATATGTTTGTTAAATTTCTAGTACCTTCTGGAAATACTAATAATTTATAATTATTATATTTAATTGTTTTTAATTCATTATTTAATTGATTTATTGAATCATTACGTTTTGAACGATCAATAAATATAAAACCAGATAACCATAAACCAATACCAAAAAATGGTATATATAATAATTCTTTTTTAGCTACTGTTGTTATTTTATTAAATAAATACCAAATATGTGCAATAGCTATTAAATCATATGCACTTTGATGATTCATAATTATAACACTACCATGATTTATATTAATATTTTCAAGGCCTCTTACTTCCATTGTTATACCTAATGCTTTACCAAAATATTTACATAACCATGTTGGACCACTGCAAAAATACAAATATGTTAAAACATTTTTGAAAATCCAAAAGAAAATTCAAGTTTGTAAATGAATATTTTTTAAACTTACTTGCAATTTCTCGAATCTCTTGGACGAAATATCATAAATGGTAAAAAAATTAATGCTATAACACCAACACCAAATATAAATATTATCATTTTTAATTGATTTGGTAATTTTGGTAATAGCTTAAAAATAACAATAATTATAAATGAAATACCAATTAATTTCCACATTAAAATCATTTTCCTGAAAATAAAATATAATATCTATATATACAAAATTTTTAATAATAATAAATTTTTAATAAATTGACTCTACTACAATAAAAATTAACTCTAATTGGCTCTTACAATAAACTAAATTATTTTTTATTCAAAATACTTTCGAAGAAAACGTTTGAAAAATAATTAAAATACTTTAAGGAAAAAAAACTTTTTTATAAATACTATTTATAAATACGGTACTATATTTATAAATACTAATAAAATATTTAATTAAAAATTACTTGAGAGAATTAACATGTGTTTTTTTTCCAGTTTAACGATTAAAATTATTGGACAAAATTTAATGTTTTTATTAGAAAATTTCATATCGGATTTATTTAACCCCTTCTACGGTGTTTAATTAAAGCTACATCAAAGATGTTCGGGACAAAAATATCCCAAATAAAAACTCTTTTTAATTTGATCCCTCATTTTGAATATCTTACCAGTAAAATTTGAAATATATATTTTATATAGAAACTAAAAGGAAACTGATATTGGAACAGAAGCTAAATAAACGTATAGAGTCAACTGTGGTATAATTAATTTGAATTCGTATTTTTATTAAATTTTGAGGAATTATCGGGAAATCACTCATTATTGCAGTCATTTTTGTAGAATTTTTTTTGCAGACTTTTTGGTTACATTGTTTTTTTTTTAAAGAGTTTTTACGAACGATTGAAATACGATTTACGTACTTATAAAGTGTATGGGGACAATTTTGTCCCGAACAACCTCTGCGTTACTTTTGTTATCATGGTCAAACTATAACAAATTTAATACACATGAAAATGTGTTAAATAAAATATCTACCAAATAGGGAAAATTTAAACATCTGCAATAATTCAAATTGTACAAAAATGTGCCAAATATCTTAGAAGGGTTAAATAATTAAAATTTCATTTATATTTTTCAAATCAATTACAAAATAAAGAAAAATTATTATGTATAAATTTTCATAAATAAAATATATATATATGTATAATAATTTTTTCGAATAAAAATATAATATTTATAGTAAACAAACTAAAACTTTTACAGAAATGAAAGTATGTATAATAATTCTTTATATACCAAAATTAATACATACTATAAATTTTTTTTCTATATATGTTGCAGGTAGTAGTAGTTGTTGTGCTTTAATGTATCAAAATATATAACTATAGATATATACAATATGAATTCTTTATCCTTTTTTTTTAATAATATTATTTGATTTTTTGCGCAATGCGCTTTTTAATATCACAATATTTTTATTACATTTAAATCTTTTATATAATTTTAAAAATATAAAAAATTATTATATTCACAATATATAAATATAATTGAAATTATTTCTGTTTATTAAAAGTGATATATAATTAATAATTTATCAATTTTTATTAATAAAAATTAAAATACTTTAAAACAAAAATTACTACTTGTAAATCCTTTAAATTTTGTCATTTAACTAAAAAAAAATTGTATAAGTAGAAATTTACATACACACAAAAAACAAAGTTATACTTACACATATTTTCTAAAAGGAAAAAGCTCAAAATTTTGACAGAAAAAATATGCTTTTAATAATTTATCCTTTGGTATATAAATACTATAATATTGTCGGGTAAGAGAAGGACAATTTCGTATAGTTAAAAAATTTTAATTTCGTAGAAATTTGGAGTTAAAATTTTCGTTATTTTACTTTGTAAATTTTTATTAATCGAATAATTTTACTTTAGTGGAGTGCTAAAAGCTTTTCTTACTTAATTAATATAAAAGAAATATAAGACTTTAAACATTTTTAATTTCAATATATATTTTTTATTGATATTATTAATAATTTTAATTATATAACTATAATTAATTCTGTTCTATGAACTAATTACCTATATTTAATAAAAAAAAATTTAATATGTAATTAAGATATATTTAAGTTTCCTTGTTGTTGGATGTAACTATTATTCTGGACGAATCTCACTATAAAAATTAAGTTGTGGTGTTACACCTTCTTGAAGGCTTTCAAGAAAATTTGGTATTTTTTGTATTTCATGTGATGATGGTGTATTTAATTTATTTAAATCATGTACTTTAATATGCATATCTAAAGCTTCTTGTTTCGAAAATACCAATTTACATTGATTACATGGATATTTCTCTTCGGTATGTGTATGTTCATGTCGTGTTACTTTATCTTTATGATTAAATCGTTTATTACAAAAACGACATCCAAATGGTTTTTGGCCAGAATGTATAGCATCATGACGTTGTAATTCACGTTTACGTGTAAAAGATTTATCACATACTGTACAAATATGCAGACGACTTCGTTTTTGTTGTTGTGGTTTTGTAGGTTTCATTATATCAACTGTTGAACTGGCATTTAATTGCTGTTTATTATCACCGTTTATTATATTTTGTTCAATTATTGTATCTTTTGTTTTTCCAATTAAATCTAATTGTTGATTTTGAATTTGTGGATGTAAAATATTTTGTTGACGTTGGTATATATTTTTTTGTTCTAAATTTTCACCTTGATTTATATCTGAATATGGATCTAATGATATTACCATATTTTCTGGATCGAAATTTAAACGATCACGATTATTAATAGTTAAATTTTCTTGACCAATATTATTATTTATCAATGCCGTTGGATTATTTGTTGCAGCTACTAATTTTGTTTCTTTCTTCAAATGAATACGTTCATGATGAAGTAATTTATCTTTTCGTGTAAACGATGATTCACATTTACTACATTTAAATGCTTTAAAATCATTATGACTTTTTTGATGTCGCATTAAATCACCAGGTGTCACAAATGATCTCGGACATTTTGGGCATATATGTGATTTTACTCCACTATGTATACGCATATGTTTTGTTAAATTTGTATTTCTGGAGAAGTTTTTACCACAAACTGGACATGCAAATGGCCGTACACCAGTATGTACAATTGTATGTTTTTTCAAATCGGATCGTCGTACAAAACCTTTATTACAAAGTACACAGATATATGGTCGTTCTGGATCATGAATTTCTTTGATATGATTAATAAGTGATTGTCGAGCTGTTGATCGAAATGGACAATAGCTACAATTAAATGGATATCCTAAATCATGATGTGTTTCATGTTCAGCACATTCATTTTTTAATTTAAAAGCTTTGTCACAATATTGACATAAAAATACATTTCGCGTAGTTAATTCTGTATCTAGTATAGATTCATTACTATTATTAATTGTAGTATTATTATTAATATTTTGTGTAGATGATGTTGGTATATCAGGACTAAAATCAAAATTTGTTGATTGTTTTGAATCATTTTCAGATGTTGATTTTTTTATTGGCGAAGGATAATCAGGATTATCAGAATCAATTGAAAAACTATCATTAGAACTTTCATATTCTTGATTTGGATCTACAATAGTTACATTTAAATTATCTTCAGAATCTGGTAAAATTTCACTATAATCTTGATTTTTATTTAAATTATAATATGGATTTTCTTTTTGTTGTATTTTAATCAAATCTAACTTTTCTGATCCCATAATACCAACAGATACCAAATGTTTCTGTAATTGTGCTTCACATTTTCGAACATTATCACGAAATTCTGTAAAGTTATCTGTAAAATATAAGCAACGTTGACAAATATTAGTTGGTAGTCCATCTTCCTTGGATACCTAAAATACAAAAAAAAGAATCATGATAATTTGTAATCCATATTTTAAATACAAATTCATGAATTTTTACTACTACTACATTTACTACTACAAATTGGCTTTCTAATTTTTTTCTATTAAAATTCCTTTTGAAATAAGAATAAGAAAAACCTAGGACTGAAATTCCAAATATTTTTTGGATCATTTTACTTTCACCGTTATCCCTTGAGAATTTAATTTATATAATGGCGGCAAATGTAACTGATACACTTTGAAATTTGATATATAGGTGGCGGTAGAAAGTGGATGTTAATTTTAGTGTAGGCGTCGAGTGGCATATAAATTTTATTAATTTTAAATATACAAATGTACATACTACATATAAATATATTAATATTGAGGATTTTCTGACGAATGTTTTTAGGGTTTTGACATTATGTTACGCTGTAGAATGAACCCAAAAAGTTTCGTTTCCAAATATGTACATGTCGCCAATTTAAATTTTATAATAAAACAATTGTTTATTAATTTCGTTTTATTATGGACTCAAACCAAAATACCAACTATCTAACATAAAAAACTTTATGTCGTCCTAGTAAAATTCTAGTTTGGCGCTGTGAATTCAAAATCCAACCCTCTGTGCAGCGTTCATTTAATGACGTATTTTCACAACGTAATGGCAGCACTAACCAAACGCAGATGTAAACGTTACGATTGTCTGTGGAAATTACGAACTTTAAAATCTAATAAAAAATGCAGGTTTTTTCGATAATCACATGGAGTCGGTCAGCACTAATTTGCCTTGGACAGTTTAGTAGTAATACAGTAAAGAGGTTTATAGGAAGGTTTTCTATTCCGTTTCATGAGATACAGCTTATGTTACTCAGATTTTTTGTTATTATGTAATAAAATATAAAATATGTGTCTGACGCGCACATAGTCAGTCCGACGCAGGTCTGACTCATGATAATGAACAGAAAATCAGCCATGGTTTTCTTGGTTTTAAGGCTCTATATTTCGCTAAATTATGCAATAGAATATATATTCGTGTACAAAACGAAAACATTAATGTTGCTGTACCGCAATATTCTATTTTAAGTAGGTGATTCTCGAAGTATAAATTTCAAAATCTACATAGAATTAATTATTAAATTAAAATCGGTAACCAAAAATATATCAAATTTATAAATTTTTATCTATATATATAAAAAATACTCTTGACACTTATGACGTTTTGAAACGTCACTTTTTCTCTCCCATTCTACTTAACCAGTAACAAACTAAAAGAATGCAAGACATTTTTAATTTAAACATAATAAGAAAACTTACCTTTATTTGATAAAAATCATATAATCTATCGGCTAATGATATTTGATTTGATTTTGTGCTATTAAATATATCAACAATAAAATCATCAACTTTAAGACAAAGTCGGCATAAATTTTGTAAATTATTATCTGTCAATAAGTTCGGAATTTCCACCATCTTGGAACTTTTATTGATATGATTTTTTTTTTACAAAAATGTTTCTAAATTACCGCGATTTCTATTTATATCATATACAAATTTAATCACTTCACAATCAAAAAGTTTTCTTTTCCGAAATATTTCTTAAATATTTTGGAATTTATTTAAAAATAATAGAAAAAACAAAATTGTTTTTATTTCTGATTTATGGGAGAGCTGCTATTTTTACACTTTCGTTTATGGTGAATGATTCAATACTGTGTACTCTGTTCTGTACTACTATGACTGACTGACAGAACTGGGGCTTCATATGGTAGCTTTGTGTATTTTACATTTTTTTGTTCTCATTGCATATATATACTTATATATTTTTTTACATTTACCTGCCGCGCAATGGATTTAATATTACTCCACAATATTAAAGTTTATATATTAAATTTTGTTTTGGTTTTTTTTTTCTTGTAGGTAAGAAAAATTAAAATTTCGGTAAATATATTATTAATAATTATAAAAAGGTAAAATTTTAAATAAAAACTAAAAAAAAAGTTATGTTCTCAAATGTTGTATATTACAGAGTGAGAAAAATAAAAGGAGCAAATAAAATAAATAATATATGAAACACTTTATTCGAGTCATACATAAAATAATCTATTAAATATGTAGATGCATAAATTAAAATGTATTCCATAAGAAAGAAAAAAAGTTGGACGAATAAATTTTGGTTAATTTTTTTTTTAAATTTTCTATGCAGAGAAAAATCCATAATCTAATTTTGTAATCAGGTGATAATATTGCAATTTCTGTCCTAATAGATACAACACTTTCAATTCAAATAAGATAATAATACAAAGCATATACATATTATATCAGTTCACGTTTATGTGCTAATTAAATGCAGTGGTTGGAGCACCTGCCTTCAAAGTTCCGGATTCGAATCCAGTTGAATATGAAAAACTTGTATCTGGTTTTCAAATACCTGGTTTAGCTACCATTCGCAATTGGCATACAATTAATGACATTGGTGTATAAAGTTTGAAATATACCGAAATTTATCATATCCCAATATTTCATTAAATTTTTTTCCTTTCGTTTAGTTTAGGTTCCGAAGTAACCAATCTTACTCAAAACTAAAAGGGTCGTCTCCTAAGTTTAGGCTGTGATTAAAAAAAAATTATATTTTGTGGTCAAATCAAATTTATATTTTTTCAAAGGTTCTTCTTAACTTTGGAAAGAAACTCATTTTTCTCAAAAAATATAATACATAATTAGCTATAGAAATAATATTGAATAACTACTATGGTTGAATAATTAAATAATTTCCATTCATTGAAATAAAATAGGAGAAAAACCCTAAAAGTTTAACTGCAATCTTAAAAACTAAAACTTAAAACTTTCTATTAAAGGAAATTTAAATTTGAATTAAAACAATTATTTTTTATTTTATAAAAAAATTATATTTTCCAACATTCTATTTATACATTTTATTAAACGTTTTTCTATTATGGAAACATTCAATCAAAATAAGAGCCATCATAAATATAATTACAATAGTATTTCTTACTTTTTCAATCACCAAACTTTATAAAAAAAATGTACAATTTAATTTTATATATAATAATAATTAAAATTTTAAAAGAATTGGCAAAATAAAAATCGGCCTGCCAAAGCTATTTATTCTTTTTTAATACAATTTAAGAGAAGAAAAAAAATGAAATGTTAAGCTTTTTTTTATATATATACTCGTATATATATTTAAATAAATGTATATATACAATATCACAATATAAATGATTTTACTGTCCCTTTTTTTGCTTGTCCAAAGAGATTTTTGTTTTAGTTTTAACTTTTAAGTTCACGTATCACCATTAAATTTATTACATAATTAATTATATATATATGTTTTTAAAACTATATTTAAGTATATTACTTTTTATTGTAACCATAAGAATTAATTGCTTCAAATTCATTATTACATTTTGATAAAATTTCATACCATTGAGGACCAGTTACTCGTTCTATAAAAATTATACATTAAAAAATAATATTAATTATATTTAAATAATTGGTTTTTTTTTCTTCTTATTTTATTTACCTGTTTCTAAAATTCCAGCATATTCAGCTGGTAAACATTTTGGTGCTAAATGTTGATGTAATGAATCCCGATCAGTACCATGAAAATATATTCTTGATCTAAGTTTTTCTCTTAAAAATGGTTTGAATAATGCAAAAACAATATTAAAAATTTTCGGTTGATTTACTATATGAATTCCTTTTACACGTAATGGTACAGAATCCTTAAAATGAAAAATAAGACAATAGTTTTTTTTATTTTATATATTGTATTTACTTGTAACCAATCTACTATACGTTTAGCAAATGGTGGTGTAAATTGCCATGTTTGTGATAATGATAATCCATCCATATCAAATATTACAACAGCACCATGTATTTGTGTTTCACTTTCTAACATTGCTGTTTCTAAAAATAATACACATCCTTTAAATACTTCATCTAAACTAACTTCCTTATGTTTCCATTTTTCTATTAACAAAATAAAAACAAATATATTAAAATTAATTTAATAATAAAGAAATGGAATTTAAAAAACCATACTTACTTCCTAATTCAATAACTAAAATACGTCTACCTAGTTGATCACGAGTACCTAAAACTGTTAAAATATTAGCCTGAAATATATTTGTTTCATTTTTTGGTAATAGATCATTGTACATATCCTTATGTTTAACTTTAAATGCATAATATCTTTTCACCTATTTATAAATTGTAAATAATTTTTATTAATTTAATAAAATAATGTAATAGAAAATATTAAATAAATTTATTTTTACCAATTCTTTTGCACTTTCTGGATAAAATTTACACGGACGTAGAAATCGTACCAACCAATCTTCATTATGTAATGGAAGGGCTAACTCTTTTTCATCTGCAAATTAAAATTTAATTAAACCTTAATAAATATATACTAAATAAATTAATAGAATTATTTATTTGGAGGAATGCTTGTATATTATGGTGCTTTCTAAATTTTATTATATTTGATTTATAAATTATTAAATGACCTATGTCCACCTATCTTGTAATATAAATTAGAATAATTACATTACGACAGAGTTGTTTTACTACAAAATGTTTACTTAACATGAGGTCAGAAACGAGGGCAAATCATAATAAAGCTTAATAATTACTTAATCGACTTAATTTATTCATTTTAATTTTTTAAATCATAATTTTAATAATGACATTCAAGCTGATTGTACTAGTCACATATATATCAGCTTTTAGGATAAAATTCTTTTTTGTATAGTTTATAACCGTTAAAGTGATTACGTTACCATACAAAATTTAAGCTAATTGTCTTTCCAACAAATTAGATTATAATCTTATATTACTTATTTCAGTCATGTTATAAATGAAGAATACAAATTTTATGGTTTTGTGAAGATAATCAAATCATAAATTTTCAAAAAAAAATTTATATTTACTTTACTTATGACGTCAGTTAATTATATAAAATTATGTTAATTGTTTATTATACTGCGGTAATATATAAAATATAATTTTTTTGTTTTACACAAAAATCAATTAGCTATTATTATTTTTGTTAATGATTATCTTCAATTGCATATACATACTTTAAAAATTAAATATTACAAAGTACAATTTGTCAGTTGGGAAAATTAATTTCAATTTTGTTTGCAAACACATTAAAAATGTTTATTGTATGTAAAAATTATTTTTCTACAACAAAAAGTGATAAAATTATGAAAGCTTTTCATAAATTTCTTACCTTCAAGTAAACGTTTTAATTCTTGTATTGCTTTGCTTTTAATTTCCGGATTTTCACGTAATTCACGTTCTGCAACTTGTTTACCAAATTCTGTGGGTCCATCTAATTCCAAGGTTAATTTATAATTTCCCACTTGTACATATGGCACTTCATCAATTTCAGTTAACATTGTTGGTGGTTCTAATATGAAATATAAGGAAAATAATATATAATAAGTAATTTATTTTATTTTTATTTTTTCATAATAAATAAATGCAGTTTTATATTTATAAAATGCAAAAATAATATATAATTTCCTCTTAATATTACCATGGTTTTTAGAGTTAATTTAAATGCGGAAAATATTATAGTAAAAATAAATTGCAATGTAATTATCGATGCCGTAAGAAAATTACATTTTGGTTGGCTTGGCCATAACCTTTTTTTTTACATATAAAATATCTGAAGGTAATTGATTTTGCGGTTTAATTTTTTACACTTTATATGGTAAGACTTGGGTCTCTAGTCTTTGTTAATACAAGTTTTTTTTGTAAGCTAAAATTGTTTACTTTTTAATTATTCATAATATAAAAATGAAATATATTATTAAATTTTAGTAATTGTAAGAGTATAAGTGAAACACTGAAAAATATATAGTTATGAATTAACCGAATTAATCTAAAATCTAAATACTTTTACATTGTCCCAAAGTTGGTAAAGTAAAGTAAAGTAGAACAAATGTAATATTCTTAAACCTCTGGATAAGATTTGCGATTACGAAACAATACTACTTTTTTTTAATCAAAAATTTTGAACCTATATTTTATTTGAAAGTTATTTAATTTAATTTCAAAATGATTCATAAATATTCAAGTGCACTAGGTCGGTAGGTGTACTATTATTTTTGGTTGAAAAATGCTACAAAATTACATTAAATATACAAAGTAATTGTATGCAATGTAATTTTGTAGCAAACTATCAATTTTAATTATTATTATTAATCAATTAAAATATTCAATTTCACGATATTGATTACATATTATATCGATATTATATTTATTTACTCAAATTAAATTATAATTTGTATAGCTAAAATATTTTAAACTTCAAAATTAAAACTATGAATCATCATTACTACAAGAGATTAATCAATTTTCAAAATATACACCCACATAAATAAATAAAATTAAATAAATTTATCCTCACCATATATAAATATATCGTAAATGACTAGTTAAATTTTTAACCTTAACCTGATCCCAAAACTAAGTGAAATTTTTATTGACAAAAAATTATTTTAAATAACCAAAAAAAAAGAAGGTATATATATCTTCATTATTATTACGTATATTAATCTTCTGGATATAAAATAAATGGCCTTGTTCAAAAATTAAATAATGTTAAAGGTATATTTTTTTTCAAATTAAATTTTTTAAAATATGCAAAATAAAAATATGGTATTTTTTTTAAGATAAAATTTATCAATATTTGACCTAAATTTCTATTTCTCTTATTTTTTATGATTTCATAAATTAATTGGAATTATAAAAACTTGACAAATTTTTATTAAAATATATTTTACAATTATAATAATTAGAAATAATTAAGAGTAGAAATATATTTAAAAATATCCTAAAAATTAATTTTTATTAATTTATATAAATATACTAAAAATAAATTCATTGTGATTTATTAATTTACTCTCTGTTTGCAAGACCAAAAATACGAATTTATATCCTGGGTTTTCCTTATACACAAAAATTATTAAGTTGAGGATAAAAATTCGAAAAAATATTTAAATGGTGATAACAAGAGTTTTATAAATATTTCAAAAATCACTCCATGATTATTGTTTTGAAATCTTATTTTTTCTTTACCAAATAAAATTTTGTTTATATACCATTTTAAAATCAAAATGATGTTAAGTGTAAACAAAAAAAAAAACCAAGAACTATGTAAAAAAAAATTAAACTAAACAATTAAATACATAGACATAGCCAAAATTAAAATAATTTACTTGAAATTCTAATGAAATCAGTAAGACAAATCTATAATATAGCAACAAACAAATTTTTTGGGGAAAATTTAGAAAATTTGATATCTTCAATTGATGTATTACTACAAAATTAATATATATATATGTTTCATACCTGAACCTGACCACATACTAAATATCATAAATTTATCGTTACAAACAATATATTTTACTTATTTTTATATAGTATTTAATTAATTTAAATGACTTTCAATTTTTTTTTGGTAATAAAATTTATACATTTAAATGTTAAATTTAGGTTTTTTTTAGGCAGAATATTTAATTACTATTTAATTTAATATATTTAATTACTGATTTAAATAAACAACATGCGTGAATATTAAAAATAATGTGATTCTCTTTTTTTTGTTTTTTATGGATTTCACAAAAATAATTTAATTTTTTACTTATTTAAAAAAAAAAGGGTCTGATCACTTTTGATTTTAAAAATTAATTTATATTATATTTTTAATTAAAATGTTGTTTCTTTAATCAAAAATTTTTTATATAATGTAATAAATTTTAAATAAGTAGCACCTATTTTTTTTCGTATATTATTAGTTAATTTACATTACAAAATAATATTTACATTTTCAATTATTAACTTAAGTTAACATTTATTCACTATCTACTATAAGTGTTAATAATTAATTACTCGCAAATTAAATTTCAAATTTACCATTTAAATATAATAACTAAATATATATATAATTTTCTTTATTATTGTAATGAAATTTACTTACTCATTTTGAAATTATTTAATTTTTAAAATTTTTAATATACCACACAAAAAATTTTGAAGTCCTTTAAATTTTTTCAAAAAAAAAAAAAACAAAAAAACTAAATTAATTAAAATAAAAAAAATTATATTTGACAATTTTGTTATAAATAAAAGGACCTGATAAATTTCGAGTATTCAATAAAATTATTAAGAGTCCTTTTTTAAAAAAAGGTTATAGTAAAAATATTCAAAAAAATTTTGTATAAAAAAAAATTCGTTAAATTTCTTTTAGTATTGAAAAAGAAAATTAAGTAATAATCTTTAACCAAAGCTTACAACTTGCTTTGCTTTTAAACATTCACTTAATTCACAATAAAATTTTGTAAGTAGATTGAATTTATTTTAAATCAATTAATAATTATAAGAATTTTGTGATATTTTGTAATAATTTTTTATTAGTTAAAAAATTTGAATAATTTTGTAACCAAAAAAAAAAAGAGCTATATCTCGAAATAAAGTCAAGGCCCATTTATAAACACTTTCATTTTGGCAAAACTTTGAAATTTTGTTGGTTTTTTTTTATTATTCAAAATTTTTTAAAATTTTTTTTTTTTGTAGTTTCACCGAATCAAATTTTTTTGTTTCTAAAAAAACTAAACTTTTTTTTATGTTTTGCCAAAATCAAGTACAAAAAAAATTTAATGTTTATTATTTATTTACTATTTTCCGATTTATTTTGATCCGATATATTTACTGGTGAACGATTGGAATAACACTAATAGTAAATATTTGAGAGTCAATGAATTTATTGTATTATTTTGTTGTTCACACACATGTTCAAAAAAAAATTATATACCTTCTTTTTTTATTATTATATATATAAAATAAATATTATACAAAAATTTAAATTCAGTAAAAAAATGTTTTTATGTCTGATGATGAGACTTTTATATCTACTTCTACTATATATACTTATGTATATATACAATGTACATTTTTATGTATTTTATATAAGTGCTCTCCAATTTTTTTGATATTAAAACAATATAAAGTTTGTTTACACGATATGATTTGAAAAATTCGATTGCACTTTTGGTATTAAATGGGTTAGAATCTCTTATGGGTGAGATAACCGAACTCTAAGAAGACTATAAGGAAATATTGAATATGTGTAAATCTACTGCTAGGATTACTCACAGGTCAAACATTACTAAGGAAATATATGCAACAGGATTGACTGAAACAAGTATAGACCACCTCCTCTGCCACTGTTCGTCCATCTGTAATAGTAGATTTACATATTTAGATGATTTAATGGAAGTATGTGGCTTATATCCGCTAGAGTAGACTGATCTCGTTCGAAATGGTGTATGATAGACCTGTTTTGGTCTACATGCGAGAGGGAACCTTATTGCTCCCCCCAATACGAAACAAACCATCATTTTGGTAGGGTACAAACTTTGGATCAATTTCAAAATTTTGTCCAATGTTTAACTTGGAGATTAGATTATAACGGACACTAAGCATTGTAATGATCTAAATTAGACCTAAAATCGACTTAATACATGCCACATCTAACCTTTCCATATTTAATAAGTTAATCCATTCATACTTATACGTACTACAAACTTTAAACATGTTAATAAAGTATAATGATTGGAGCATTTACCTTCCAACTGGTAGCTATCTAGTTTAATTTAATTTTATATTCGAATACTGGGTTAGTCATTCCGGGATCAAATTAATTAATATTACATAGCACGCCCCCATGGCTCACTCAATCTCAATAAATTAACGACAAATAATTGTTATTGTGTACTGGGCATAGCTCGATAATACAATAAATTTCATCATTCTACACAAAACAAGAACATATTTAAATTTTAACCATAAATTGAGAAGAAAAATAAAACAGGTTTTCAATTATAAAATATAATATAAAATTACATCTCATTATTAAATAAAAAGATGAATAAATTAATTTTGCAAAATTAAATGCTAATTACATTCATATTGGAATCTTATACATATATAAGCTTGCAAGGAAATATTTCAAAAATTCTTAATTAATTATAAAGTAGAAATAATAAATATTATATTGCATTTAATTAAAATTTGAAAATAATTTTACATAAAATTAATTATATATTTACATATATAGAAAAAAAAAATGATTTTATTATATTTCCAACCATGTAAATTCACCATTAATCAAAACATGAATAAATTTTATACAAATTTAAAAAAGTGTCTCACTATACTAACTTAACTACTCGTATACCTTTCTTAATTAAGTATACAAAATTTCCATTTGTGATTTGTTTTTTTTTATTTCAAATAATTTCTTGACTGTTATGCTATTAAAAATATTATGTATAAGTAACAAAAACATATAAATTTTTATTTTGCCCAGAATCCAAAAAAGAAATTAAATAACATATATAAATAAATAAAAAGCTTATACAATATTAATAATAAAAAATGTCAGCAATAATAATCATAATCTGGTTTTTTTCTTTTACTATCTTTTTTTTTCAAACAAGTTTTTTGGAAATTTTTTTTTTATTTATTTAACATTCACTATTGCCATTGTGCCGGTCAACGATTTTTGAAGGGAGGAAGGTCATCAATATATATATACAATGTACATTATATATATATATATATATATTTTTATTACCTTTTTTTCCATAGAAAGAAATATACCAAAAAAAAAATTGTTGTTTCTTTGTACTTCGTTTTTTAAAAATTTATGCATTTAAACATTTAAAGTAGTAAAGTTATGACTTGATGCATAATACAACATTATACACAAAATTATTATATATACGATTGGTATAGGTATGAGGAAATGCAGAGATTATAAATATATTATAGTAAATAACCCAAGTGATGCCTTTAGGATAAACGAATATAAAAAGATAAAAAAAGAAATACTTATTTAAATTTAAATATTTAAATTTTATTTTAGTTAAATTGCATGATACTTTTAGTATCATTAAAAATATTATTATTTAGTTTTATTTTATTTATTCAAAATTTGTAAAGTATATCTTTTAAAATGCAATAATTTCAGAAATATATTTTTTTTTCCATTGCAGTGTGACGACATAACATTTATAAATACCAAGTAACAAGTAAGTAACTAGAATTCTGTGAAATATATACTTATTTCTCTCCTATATTCCTATATACCATTTCCTTAAATATATAATTATGTATAATTGAAATTATCTGAATTATTGGAAATTAAATTCTATTAAAAAAAAAAAAATTTATAATTACACTGAAATTTTCACTGAAAAATTATAATTACACTGAAATAAACTTTAAAATAATGAAGTTATTATATATATAATTTTTTTTTTGTTTTGTATCTACAAATAATAATTTGAAGTGTAAATTTAAGATGTAAACATTAAATTATATAGGAATTAATTAATTTTTTTTAATAAATAAAAACTGGTTTTAAAATTAACTTTAAATTTTAGGAATTTTTAATTCTAGCTTTTTTGTTTTATAATAAGAATTCGTGTAGTAATTCGTTTTGGGTGACAAAACTATATTATTTATCTATCTTTAAAAGACTTAAAGTGGGTACATAGTTTAATTTAATTACTGAATTACCAATTAATTGGCGGATTATTTGAATAACATTTTTGAGTATAAAATTTGGAATAAATTATTTTAAAATTAAAAATATAAAATATTTTTCGAATGGTTTATGATGTGTTCTGAATGGCAGTGAAATATTCTAGAATATTTGATATACATTATATATAATTATAGATAGAAATTGTGGAATTAATAAATATTTTTCTATATATGGATATTATCGACTGATACTTATATATGGATATCTAGTTTAGTAAAAATATTTTCAATTTAGTAAAACAAAAGTATAGTCTGACGAATAGTAGAAAATAGCAGATAAGTAAGAATTTTCATTATTTCGAAAATAGTTTTATTAATATAAGAAATACAATTTAAATATAAATTATTTCCAGATTTATTTTTACATAAAATTATCATTTTTAGATCCGTAATATTAAATTTATTATTTATTTTATTTACATTTTAATTATAATATTTAATATTCATTTTTAGTTTGTCAAATTGAATTATTAGTTAGTTCAAAAATCAAGTGATTTTTAAATAAAGTAGATAATAATTTCACAAAATTAAAAAGTTTAATGATCGAATTGGATGGAATAATTGACTATTGACTACACACAAAATATACAAAATTAGTTGAGAGTATAATTATTATTGAACTTATATACCATCTATCTGTTATGTAATATTATTTATGTACTAAGTTTAATAACAAGTTATATATTACGTATTATTGTTGTACCTATACGTTTTATATTCAGTGAAAGGACAAATTTTGAAATTTTTTATGGTTGATTTTTATCATTACATTATATTTGAAATCATAAGAATGAAATATATTTAAAAATGAAGTGTAATATTGCGTCAGTATAAAAATGAAAAAGGAAACAAGTTTTTAAATTTTGAATTTACTTTTAGTGAAATTATTCACACATATCACATAAATATTACGAAATATATTGTAGAATTTATTATTTTTTTAAATATATTAATTTTAATTTGTATATTAAATAAATTCTAGAATTCTCCAAATAAATATAACCGAAAATCTTATGAAAAAAAAAATAAACTTCGTACAATTCGCATAACACAAAAACAAGAAACTAAATTTAAATTGTACAAATAAATTTTTAAAAATAAATAAAAGAAAGAATCAAAATGAAAACTATTTAATTAGACATTTTTTAACTATAAATAAAACTATTGTATATTTATATTATATACTAAATCAATCAGCTGATTATTTAGATCCGAATAATAATTAGATAAATTAAATAAACAAACATTAAAACTTAACTACATAAATAATAGAATATGCAACTAAAAAGTCTAATATAATTATTAATAAATTGTTAGTTAAATAGTGACACATCATTTTTTTTTTAAATAAATAATAAGTGTATTAAGATTTTCAATCATTGAAATTTATTAATAAACATATTAACTCTTTAATTTATATAGTAGCAAAATTTGTTTGATTAATAAAATATTATTAACAAAAATTATTTTAATTATAATTTATAAACTCACGTGTTTTATATATTTTATAAATTATAGATTTTCTTTTAATGTTACGCTATTTAACCACACGCAATTTCACTATATAGAAATTATTATTTTTTTTTTTAGATAGAGTATATAGAAACAGTCGTCCAACGGATGAGAAGAAATTTTTATAACTAAACTAAAAAAATGACTGTTTGTGAATAGTTTCATTTTAAATATAAATACTATATTTATACATTATTTTTCAGATATGCGCAAACAAAACTATTTTAACTATTTCCACAGATTATTTTAGAGAGAATTTTCATACGGGAAATAAAGTAAACATAAGAAAAATAAATTTTGTATACAAAAAAAAATTAATGGGGTCCATGTAAATGGTTTTAATTCCATTTTTTTTTAATTATTATAATATAAATTTCTCAGTAATGATATAATTTACAGTCCAAATAAACTTTATTATTCTGAGTGTAAATTGACAACAAAATAATATGCAATTTTTTTTAGCATTAAAATAAATTTAACTAATATCATTTTTTGCTCCTGAAATGCCATTTCTAATAATTTAAGTCAATATTTATCATATTTTATATTAAATATAATTTGTAAAGGTAAGAAACTAACGAAATGCTCAGAATAATTGGTGTTTAGTCACATTCACATAATTCATAAGCTTAATTTAAGCGAAAGAATGTAATTAAGTTAATATAATGATAATGAATAATAATGTCAAAGGCCGGCATTATTAAATTATTAAATGTTTTTTTTTTTAAATCTTAAGCAAACAAATTAATTTAATTTAATTTGAATAACTGTCTCAAATTAAATCTATAATTTACTTCTAATTAAAAAATGTTACATAGTATTGTAATTAAATTAGGAGGAGTGATTGATAGATTACTCATTTAATTATGTAAATCACCAAATTGAATGAAAAAATGCAGGTTTAAATTAACTTAATTAAATTTATAATCTAATATAATCGGCGGTAATAGTTTTTCCTATTTTAAACTATATTAATTTAACTGAAATTTTGAAAATTTTCATTTCAAAATGTTGATGTAATCATTAAGTAAAGTTTTTATGAAATAAAAGAAAGAAATTTTAAACATTTATGAAAAATTACAGAAAATTCTATGTACTATATTTTTTTATATAAAAAAATTGTTTTTTTTTTTACATTATTTACACTTTTAAAACTTATTTAACAGATAATAATACAAAAAAAAAAGATTCAATCCAATTTAATTAAATCCATACATTTTAAAATTTTACTTTGGTCGAACTTTTTCATACATAAAACTTTGAAATTTATTTTTATCTGGTATCATTAATTTTTTACGATTAAATTCAAATTGTTTTACAGCAAATTCATATAATTCATTTTCCATTTTCCATATTTTTGATTCCATTATAATATTTATAGTATCTTTATTAGGTGCAATTTTTGATGTTGTTTGTCTCAAATGAGATTTATTTGAATTTAAATAATGCTCTTTGAAACCTTTAAATATTCTATAATTGAGAAAATATAATTGGGATCAAGAAGTTTAACTTAATTACAATTACCTTGGTAATGATAATTCAAGTAATTCTATAAAATTTTCCATTTCCTCAGTTAATCCAACTAGAAAATATTCATTAACAAGATTTCGTTTTGCTTGTTTTAAAGCCCATTCACTTCCAGGTTGCCTAGACAAAAATAATTAAAAAAAATAGAGAAATTATTATTTTTATTATAAAAAAAGATTTATATAAATTTATATTGAAATGTATACCAGCATTCAGCTGCATGGCCACAGAAAAATGGAATTTGTAACCACATATTTCTAGGATCACAGTCAGGTTGTTTAAGTTTAACACATTCATCAAATGTCTAAATGATGATTTTTTTCTTATTAGTTTTTTTTTGTTTGTTAAATGTAATTTATATTAAATATTTATAAATTATATACTTACAATTTTATTACCAGCTTTTTTCCGAATTAAGTTTGGACGATAATTATCACCATATCGTAAGAAATAATAATATGATACAAGTCTATCTAATGGCTTACGAACTAAATTAATATAAATTGGTTTCACCGGCATTTGAAATCTTAAATTTACATAAAATTAATTATATAAGTAGTATATTTAATTATATTTCAGTTTTCTGTAATGATTTACTTTGAAAAGTCAAGAAATGCCATGTGGCCATGATACAGTGCCGGCTTCATAATATTCCATGATGTAATATTTCGTACAAAACTTATCTGTTCAAATAGATAATGAAAAACAAACATTTTTTTTAGCTTTTACATTGTAAGTGATAAATGTATTATACATATATTAGCTTTGTTCCATAACTAAAGAATTTGATGAAGTAGCATTTCAAATTTGAAGAAATGTAGAAAATATTAATGATTACCTTTTAGAATTTATATTTGAATAATTTTCAATTAATAGGTACCTATCAGGTAAAAATTTAATTTTACCTTTCCATAAAATTAGATTTGATAAAATTTAAATGGTAGTCATTCTAATCTACTGTCGAGTCCAGAAAGGTCGCTTCTGGAGAGTGAATGAGCCAGAGGAAATATGTCAATAAGGGCTAATTAATGTTCCTTTTTCCTTACGATGGAGTACTTTTTTTTGGTGGAAACTCATCGTTTTTATTTTGTTGATAAGCGAAATTTTGAAATCCATCGATATAAAAATGGGAATAATAATTGTTTTAAAACAGTAACCAAAAAATCTATTCTGTAAAAATGTTAAAGGCAAGAGAATTATATAGATATTCTGAAACATTTTCGACAAAATACATAATTACAGAAGATTTTGATTTAAAAGTCAATAACTTCAGAATATCATATTATCTCATATTCATTTATATTATTATATTAATTTAAAAGTTATTAGATAAAACCGTGGTTCAAGTATAAGAAAATGTTTAGTCATAGAATTATAAAATAAATTATTAGATTACATACCTGATTAGGCAATGAAAGCACATGCATATTTGCTGTAACATTTATGTGAAGTACATGAAACTTATTCTTCTTGCATAAATCATATGCAATATTTACAAAACTTGTTGAACCAGTCTTTGGTACACGATTATAACAAATGACTAAATTTTCATTAAAGTTATCATCGTGAATATATTGATTTTGTGGTATTGATAAATTATTAACTAAAAAGTATAATTAAAAAATTTTATGTATAAAAATATTATCAAAATTAATATTGATATCAAAATTTTACCTTCATGCGATTGATATTTGAGGCCAGAATATAAAAGAATATACCAAAGTAATGTAATCAATAAAATAAGTAATATAATATAATAAGAAAATCGTGTTTGTAAAAACATTTTACACCGTCGCAATACCATTTAATATAATATTAGATTTCATTTTCTTTTTCATATAAACTCTTACTAATTTATTAATGATTATTTAAATGTAAATTATAATTAAATTAAAATTCGGCACTTTTTGTTGATAAATAAAATTGTTAACTTTTATATGGAATTTGAGAAATGAAATGAAATACACAATCCTTTAAATTCACTTCGAAAAGTAAATTTCGAAGAAAAATAATGTAATTGTCATAATGACAGCTGTTGCTTTCAAAAAAATCAAAAATGTTCGTGTAAAATTTTAATCACGTTGGTTGGTAGCCCAATTCTATTTTGGTGTTCAAACAGGAGTGGACAATCCGAATCCATTAAATTTTGTTGAATTTCCAAGCGAAATACTAAATAAAAATAATATTGAAATTTTCTAACAGTGAATTTTCATGTATATATTTTAAATGCACAATAATAATCGGTTGACTTTTATTTACATGTTTCAACTTTATTGTTGAAAAAATGGTTTCAACAATACTACAGAAGTTTTTAAATTGACCAACTAAAATTGAATAATTAAATAAGCCGTCTGTCATCCGCTTAAATTTTCTGTGACAAGTGACATAACCCACAAAAATGACAGATCCAATTGAAATTTCAATTTCTCTAATTGTTTTTAATTTAGTTAAATTAAAGTTAATTTAAGTTAAACTGATATTAAATTCAAAAATTTATTAGATATAAAATATTGAACAATGAAATAAAAGCATAAAATAAATTCGTGATATAACAATTTCTTCGCTATTATTTTATAAATTCAAAAAAATTTGTTAAAAATTTTATTGTTTGTAAAAGTATTTGGTTTTTTTCTTTAATTTTGATTTTGGTATTTAAATTCAAGTCGCTGCCTTAATAAATAAATCTAATATTAACTATAAATAAAACTATAATATAGAATAAGAAGAAAAAAGTTTAATTTTTTATATAGTAAGTCACAATTCTCAAAGTACAAAGTTCAAATATTTTGGTTTTGTTCTTTCGTAACTTTTTTTTTCTATAGCTTTCACTTAATATAAATGATTGATCAAGTTCATATTAATTTATTTTATTTCATTTTTTTTATATAACATAGTTAAAATATAAATATATTCCAACTCACCAAAAAAAAAAAAAATGGCAGATCAAGTAACAAGTCCAGTTAAATATTTTATTTGTGGAGGATTTGGAGGAGTATGTACTGTTATTACAGGTCACCCTTTAGATACTATCAAGGTATATATTTATTATAACATTTTATTTACTTCAAAAGTTGTTGGGTTCAAATAAAATTAAAATTTAATATGAAATTGTTTTAATTATTATAATTTATATTAACACCTGTTAAAGCTCATTTGAATTCAAAATATTTATATGTGAATTACAATCTATTATTATCAATTTTAATAATTTATGTTTACATTATATAGTATAGATAACAATTATAAATTTTATTTAGGTTATATCTCATCTGTAATATTATATAAGTAATATTATTCAAATTCTATTAATATTAATATATAATTATTTTTAGGTACGTTTACAAACAATGCCAAAACCAGAACCAGGACAAAAATTAATGTATACTGGTACATTTGATTGTGCTAAAAAAACTGTACAACGTGAAGGATTTAAAGGATTATATAAAGGAATGGCTGCACCATTAATTGGTGTAGCACCAATGTTTGCAATTAGTTTTTTTGGTTTTGGTTTAGGTAAACGATTACAACAAACTGAATTAAATCCACAATTAACATATGGTCAAATGTATTTGGCTGGTTCATTTTCTGGTATATGGACAACTGTTATTGCAGCACCAGGTGAACGTGTTAAATGTTTATTACAAATACAACAAGGTACAGTTGGTGTAGCTCAAAAATATAATGGACCAAGTGATTGTTTTAAACAATTATGGAGAGAGGGTGGTTTACGGCATGTATATAAAGGAACATGTGCCACTTTATTGCGAGGTAAATTAATTAATTAATGCAAATACCAAATATATTCTTCTAGTTCTTTTATTGATTTTTTTAACATATTATTATATTACATTTAATCTTAATAGCAAAAAAGAAAACTATTTTTAAAAAACATATTTCAGTCATTAAAAACTAAATAATTAGAGAATATAGAACACAATTTTCTCTCATATATTATTGTTAATAGAATCATTCCCTGTTGAAATTTCATCTCCATATTCAATATTTTCGGCATTATTATGTCTTACCATAAATTTTAAACTATTTATATGTTCCTTAGTTTTTTCAATTTTATCTAATCTTCTTTGTTGCAATTTATTACGGTGATCTTTATGTGATTGTTCTTGATTTGAATTCAAATAATTACGATTTTCTAATTTTTGTCTATGTCTTTCCTTTCGTTCAGCTAAATTTCTTAATTTTGGTTTACGATTGCCATCGGCATTAATTCCGATACGTTTCAATTTTGAATGTTTCTCTAATTCTTTACGGAAATTGCATTGTAAATCTTTACGTAATGCATAATAAACACTTCGTCCTTTAATATTATCACAACGTGGTGATAATTTATTATCAAATTTATAATTATCAATTTTTCGACATGATATAATTTTACCAGAATGAAAATCTCTTATACAACGTTCTTGTTTTAAACCACGTAATTGATTTGTTAATTTTGGTTTCCATATTGCGGCCATATCACATGTACATTTCCATGGATTTTCAGTTAAACGTATTAATTTTAATGAAATACTATTAAAAAAACCAGATGGTAAAAATTTTAAATAATTTGAATTTAAATAAATTTCAGTTAGTTGTTGTTGATCATCAAATAAACCAGGTGGTATATATTTTAATTGATTATATGATAAATCAATTATTTCTAAACTTTTACAACCAATAAATGAATCCATTGAAATTTCACGTATTTTACAATTACTTAAATTTAATTCACGTAATTCTTGCATATCAACAAATGCATCAAATTCAATACGATCAATTTCACCATTTAAATTTAAAAATTCTAAACTTTTTAAACCACGAAATATATTTTGATCTAATGTTGTTATTGTTAAATTATCAATTATTAAATATTTTAATAATTCTAATGATTCAAATGGTTGATTACTAGATAATTCTAATTGAATATATTTTGAACCAAATAATATTGAACGTGTATTATTCATAATACCAAATGTAGCTGGAAATATATAATGTATTGGATTATTACGAAAATCAATAAATTCTAATTTTGGAAATGGAGGAAATGTTAATTCGGATAATCGTGTTATATTATTTGAACTTAAATCAAGTATTTCTAATTCTAAGAGACCAGCTAATGCACGATAATTTAAATCATAAATTTGATTATATGCTAATGATAATGTTTTAATATGCATAGCACCATATAAAGCAAATGCTGGTATATATTTTATATAATTATGTTCAAGTGATAAATGTTGTAATCTTTCTAAACCATCAAACATTTCCCAATGTAATTCATCTAATTTACAATTCATTATACGTAATACTTCTAAATGTTCCCAACCATAAAATGTTGCCATACGATTTTTTTTTATTTCCATTATATAAATATCATATGGTAATATTTCAATTTCATCTTCTATTTCTAATGATATATTATTATTTATATCATTTTCTAATGAAATATTATATGCAATTTTTTCACTATATGGTACATAATCAAAACTTTCTCTTGGATGTATTGGATTTTTTGGACGTTTTAAATTTTCACTACCTAATAATTTTATTGATTCAAAATTAGCATGTTGTAAGAAACTTAATGGTTCATCGATTAATAATTTAAAACTTTGATCAGTTGGACCACGAATTTCTAAAGTTGTTAATTGATTCAGTGGTTTAAATTCACTTGTTGGAACTATTATATATAATTTCCACAGAGATTAAAAAAAAAAACAAAATTTAAAATAATTTTCTTTGATTATATAAAAAAAGTTTCAAAAAAATATTATCACCAGTTATATTTTGTCCTTGTCCTCCGTTGTATAGTATCACAAGTGATTGTACATCATGTGGTAATTGATTAAATAATTCTTTTGGATTTGTTTCAATTTGTAAAATACATGTAGCTTGTTTGATTAATGGATTTGTTAAATAGCTTTCATCATTATCAAATAATGCCTTAAAAAAAATTAAAATTATTTGTAAAATTTTGAATATAAAAAAATGTTGAAATGGTTTTATAAGAAAATGTATGAACTTACTTCATTATCATTAATCAAATCATCATTTGATTCTTTATCAATTTTATCATTACGATTTAATTGTACAAAATTAATCCAACGTGCTATTGATAAATCCATAAAATGTGAATACTGGCAAACACATTGATGCGGGCAAATAATATTATCATTTTGCCAATTTTCAGAAATTCCACTTTTCTAAATATATAAAAATTAATATTATTGATTGTATAAATGGTCCGGTATTTCGTTTAATTTTAAGAAAACTCACAAATAGAGTAATAATAATAAAAAAAATCAAAAACTCCATAGTTTTATTTAAATTAAATACACAAAATTTTATCTTGAATTTTTGTGGAGTTTAATTCATTATACGATCTTATTTCAACTGGAAATTATAAAATAGAATTTATTTTTAAAGCAATTTTAATGTATATTTATGATTTTAAAATAGGAAGTGACGATAGCATAACAGCAACAATAACAACAATATTATGTGCTATCATAATTTTTTTGCGATTACTAAAAAGGATGTTGCTTATCAATAAAAATTCTGTTATAAATTTTTTTTGTTATACTCTTTTTTTTTTTAGTTTGTAGAAAAAAAAATACTATTTTTGTATATTGTAAGTTTAATATCACACAATTGAAAAATGTAAAAAAAGGCATTTATAATATTATGTATTATTTTTTATCATTTTGCCTCTGTTGTTTTTAGATTCCCATAATGTTTTTTTTATTATTGTTATTTTTGATTTGTCAATAAATTTGGAAATTACAGAAAAGTCGTTAATAATGTAAAATAGTTAAATTAATTACCTGCAACAATTCTTTTAAGCTTCTCTAGGTCTAAAGAATCATTATGTCAATCTTATAAATGGATTTAGTAGGTCATAGTAATAATTGCTAACTGAACAGAAAATATATACAAATCGAACTTAATTAGTCCAATTATAAATGAGAAATATTATTGAGTTAGTTAATAAACTTATTAATGTCAGTGAACTCTTTACCATATATATTAAGATTATGGATGACTGATAGTAATTCTTTGCTAAATTAAAGATTTAACATTTATTCTTGATAATCATATAGTAAATTTCATATTTTTGTGCATAGCACAAAAATTATATGCACAATGTCTAACTATTGAGCATAGATTGGACCTTTTCTGATTCGTTATTTTTCTAATAAAAATACAAAACAAACCTCACCACACCCGTAAATACACAAAATATTTCTTATCAATTTATATTTTCTTTAGATACGTAAAAAATTTTTATGCAATTATTTCAAGTTGCCAAAAAAATTTTACTTACATAATATACTTATTTCCAGTACAACGCCAGACATAATAATAATAATATGTTTAATCTTTTGCTTTTGCTTTTTTGTAGTTTTCTCATTAAAATTTCCGAATTGTTGACAGAAATTTGTATCTCAATTCTTCAGACAATGAACTTTTAATATAAATAGTTTTTTTTTGTTATCGGAATAGGAATAATAATAATTAAAATGTCTTGTATTTCCGCATGCAAGTTTTATAAATTCTGCAAATATTGTAATACATAAATAATTAAATTTATGTTAAAAATTATTTTCTTATGTTAGATATACCCGCTAGTGGTATGTACTTTTATGTATATGAAGTTATACAAGATTTAATAAGGAAAAGAACGGGTAGCCAAGAATTAAATTTAATGGCAACAATATTTGCTGGTGGTATGGCTGGTGTATCATTTTGGATATTAGGAATGCCAGCAGATGTTCTTAAAAGTCGTTTACAAACTGGTAAATATATCAAAAATTTGATTTTTTTTTTAAATAAATATTTAACAACAATTTTATTTTCATTATTTACAGCTCCTAGTGGAACTTATCCTAATGGAATTCGTGATGTTTTCAGGGAATTAATGATTAAAGATGGTCCTCTTGCTTTATATAGAGGTGTATCGCCAGTAATGCTTAGGGCATTCCCAGCAAATGCAGCATGTTTCTTTGGTTTTGAATTATGTATGAATTTTTTAAATAAATTTTCATGGCTGTAGTAATAAATTATTTTTGTATATATATATATATGATATTGTTATTTTGATTATTATTTTATAACATCCGAAGAAAAACGATTTTTTTTTCGTACGAGTATAAATATTTTTTTAAATTATAAAACTATTTCTATTTTAATTCGAATTTTTTATGATATTGATAAAGAAAATAGTAGCAAAATATATAAATATGAACAATGTATTCAATAATAAGTGTTAATGATTGAGATTGTTAATAAATACAGGTTTTTTTTTTACTTCATAGAAAATAAAATTTGTTTTTATTTATAATTTTGTTTTTAGTTTTTTATATTCTTATTTGCAAAAGTTTACTACAAACTGAGTAAGTAAGTACTTGGAAGTATGAGGAAGATCAAGTTTTTTCGCTATAACTTGAACAAATTAAAAGTTTTTTGGATTCTGTTTGCATAATTTTGTTATAAATCAAATTCCCCGTCGATAGATAACCAAATTTACCAATGTTGGAGAAACTCGATATTTTACCTTGTTTTTGGTGTCTATGGACGGGGAATTTCAATCATTATAACAATATCCAAACCAATTCCAAAAATCTTTAAATTTGCCCAATTTATAGCAAAAAAAACTTGAAAAAAAGGATGCAATTAGGGAGCCAGCTTCTGAGTACGTTAATGTACTATAATACAATAAAAAACCAAATTGAATCGGAAAATAGAGATTTCAATCTTTAATTTTGTATATTGTACATAAATATCGGACAAACATTTCTATATTTTCAACGGGAAATGAACTGAAAAATGCCGGTGAAATTAAGTATTAACATATTTTAGATATATAAATCGAAAATAGTAATTGAAAATTAAATAAAATCAATTATATAAATTTTACATAATATTTATTTCATAATTATAATACATATACATAGACTTTCAATTCTTAATTTTTATATTTTTCAATAATTTCATCTATAAATCTCTTAAAAACCATTAAACAAAATATGAGAATATATGAGAATATATATTTTTTTTTTCATTAATTCTCTAAATGGAAGAAAAAGTGTTTTAAATATTTTACAAAAAGTTTAAAATTTATTTAAAACAAAACAAAAAAACGTACACATATGCAAATAAATTAAGTATAAAAATTTAAATATTTCTTTTTTTTTTATTATTTTTACTATATTATATTTTTCTGTCTATAAAACACAACCGAAAACAGAAAAATTAAAAAAGCTTAAAATAAATTAATTAATTTATGATTTCCTATAATTATTATATTTATATTTGCTTTATATGCACAATCACAGTACAAAAATAACAGAAATATTTGTATACAATAATTTTGGATAAATAAAATTTTAATTAATATAAAAATCTTTAATTTTTCATTTAATTCAAATTAAAATTAACAATTTTCAAAAAAAATTAACAATATACATGGCTTAGAAAAAACAATGAATATAATGTACATAATAATAATATTACACAAAAATTAATTAATGACGCGACACTTGAATCTTACTGAGCTTACATAAATCTAATATTTGGGAAAAATAAAAAAAAATAATATTTTATGTATTTATTTTTATTTTTAATCATGGCTTAAAAATTTAAATGTTTGGAACTTATATTTTACTTAAAATTTTAAACCTCACAGAGGTTAAAATTAGGAAAAAAAAATTAATTTTCTTATTTTATATTAAAGTAACAAAATTAAAAATTAAATTTGGAATGTTTCATTTTTGTCGATTCTTTTTTTTTTTTTTTGAGTATTTTATAGCATAAATTGCAACATATAAATTAATTTTTTACTTTAACATTTAATTATATTAAAGTTGGATCACAAATAATTTTAATGTTTAAATTCTTTTGAGGATATGCTTTAAAAAAAAATGAATACTTTTTTTTTTTTGGAGTTTACCCAAATGAAATAAATTTTAATTAATATTTTGATCTATTTTAGTAAAATATATTAATATAATCTTTGTAATTTATCTGCTTATACAATATTTTATATTATCAGACAATATTTCGTCGTTCTTTTTTAATTGCACCTGATGCATGTTGGCGAGGATTTACTGTTGATGGTTGTTCTACTTCTTCTTCTTCTTCTTGTGATTCAGTAATTGGTTCTTTAAATTCAGCAATTTTTATTTCATCTAAAAATTTATCATTACCAATATCATCAATTAAAGATGATGTTTGACCTAACATCCATTCACTATTATCAATACTTTTTGGATTACGTTCAATACCAAATCCACTTGCTGTTCCTGTATTATTATCATTTTGTGAAAATGATAAATTATCAGTTCCTTGTAAACTATCCTGTTAAAACAAATAACAAATATAAATTATTATAGTTTTTTTTATTGATTTAAAATATTCTTCATAAAATTATATTCAAATTTTACAAATAAATCTAGTCACGGTATTAATATCCTCAATATTTAAACAATATTTATTAATTTATTTATTTAAGGACAAACAGAATTTTTTTAAGTGATTATGATTATATAATTAATAAAAATTAAAAACATCTCATTAATGTATGTTTTTAACGCCAATAATTAATTTGGGAAAAAAAGTTTCTCGCCATAAAAAAATGAAAGAGCTGGTTTTTTAAAATTCGTCAATATTGAAATAGATTTTTGAGTAGAATAAATTTAAATATTAAATAAATATTTTAATCATTATGATGTTAATTGTTTAGATTGCAACAAAAAAAAAATTCCCAAAAGAAATAGTTAAAAAAAACATATGTCATCAACGAAAAAATTCATTAAAATTTATGAGTTCTTCCATCTTTATGGGTTCTTAAATTTGTTTTTATTTATTTAAATAATCATTAGTATATGTATATTTGCTTAAAAAATATTGTGGTTTGGGAATTTTTTTTTAAAGATAATATATTCATTTTGAAAATAAAGTTTGTGGCTTAACACTTTTGTTTTCATATAGGTTTTTCTTATAATAAAGTACAAAAAAAAAATTATTTAGTCATCATTACGTATTTCAAAAACCGAAAAATAGATATATATTATTTTATTTTATCTTGGTTTTTTACGTATTTCCTGTTTTATTAGAAATTAATTGAAAACTTGATGTAAGTAAAATTTGATTATTAATATTATTATTTATGAGTTCAAAAGAATTGAAACTGAAATTTTCAATATGAAAAATAATTGTTAAGAATTAATCATTATTTATCATTATTTAATCAATATATTTTGTTTCTAACTGGTATAGTTTGAATATTTTTTTTTTAAATTGTCTGAACCATAAAATTAATTTTACTACTTGTTATTTTTTTTGTTACTGTTCCAGCGAGACTAGTCAAACGACAAAATTTTAAATATGTGAAGACAGCGATAAATGAAATATTTCAACTAAAATCTTTATTTTTAGTTTTTAAATATTTGATCGTATTTAGCTGCTAATAATTTAAAAAAATATTTTAAGAATTTTGGAAGTACATATTTTTTCAGAATTTAGGAAATATAGTTTTACATAATTGATTAAAACTAAATAATGCTTTAAACTAGGACCATTTTCGGTGATATAAGAGGTTGAGAAAGGGGTAAGTTATGCAATTCCGAGATATATACAGCTAGTAAGTGGATCATTTTTGAAATTTACGTTAATTACACTACAAAAAGTTGAAATTTCAAATGAAATACAAATTCTTCTAATTAAACTATAATATATATACAATGTAAAATTAATCGAATCTTAAATTTTGTTAAATCGTAAAAAAATCTGTATAAATTAAATATTAATCTCGACTCTGTACTTTATAAAATGTGCTAGTACTTCAACACTTAATACTTATAATTAGCAAAACAAATTTTTAAATTCTATTAAAAAAAATACACAAAAAAATTCTTGAATATTTTAATTATTTAAATATTTACATAAAAATTATTCTGTCTAAAAATAAATAAAAATAATCAAAATTCTTGTTCTTATTTCATAAAAAAATTCTAAATACTTCATCAAAAAAAAAAACTGGATTTTTTTGCGATTAATTTTATTATAATTAGAAAAAAAATTCTAAATTTTTATTTTTAAAATTTTTATAGTTAAAATTTCAATATTTTGTCTGCTAGATTAGATAATATAAAAAAAACTCACCTTTCTTCTTTCCTCATCAATAATAATAATATCTAATTTACGTTCATCACTATCACTAGATCCATTATCTGTTTCAATTGTTGATAAACGACTAGATTTACTATCACCACTATCTGATTCATTATCTGATAATGCTGGTTCATTTTCTAATAAAAATTTACTTTCTCTTCGTGTACCAGTATATGGTGTAGATGATTTTTGATCCATTTCACATATATCATCTTCACTACTACCACCACTATTTAAATTTATTATTTGAAATTGTTTTTTATTTTTTTCATCAGTACCAATTAATTTTTCTTGTTGATTATCATTAATTTTTTTTTCATTTAATTCAAATAATTTTACTTCACATGCATTATAAACACCAGATCGTAAATTTGCTTTTGTATATTTACCACCTGATTTTAATAATGATTTTTCTGATTTTTTATGTGATTTTTGTTGTTGTTTATCTGATGATGATGATGTTGTTGATGAACTAAATTGTGGTATTTTTAATGTAGCACGTATTATACCAATTAATAAACAAAAAATACCACAAATTAATGGTAACCAAAAACCAATAATATCAATACTTGGTAATATATTTAAATATAAATAAAAACGATTTACAAGTGGTTCAGGAAGACCATCTAAACTCTGTTAATGAAATAATTGAATTTACAAAAAAAAAAAGAAAATGATTTAATCATTATTGATTGTGTAAGAGTTTTTAATGATTATTATGTAATTGTTTTTAACTTACAATTTCGAACCACAGCATTGGTATTGTTGTATGACTAAATTTTTCTACATTTGCAATTGTTTTAAGGTCCCTAAAAAACATATTTATTTGCATTTTTGCTGAAATTTGTAATGGCAAACCAGAATCCTGTAAATGATATAATTAAATCAATTATAATTTAAGATTCAATTTTGTAATGTATTACGGAATTTGTTATTCAAGTAAAAATTTAATTAACTTGTTTATAAAATTAATTAATTATATGTTAGTTAGACTATCAAAAAAATTAATTACTTATAATTACTTATAATTTTTTATAAATCATAATTTAAATTGAATCATTTTCGCACAAAAAAAAATTGTGAAATTATAAAAGAATTCTTTGTAATTAATTAAAAAAAATATGATCATTTTTCCAATTTTAATTGAAAATTTAACACATTACGACTTTTATAGTTTTTAATGTTAGTTTTTTAATAAACTTTGGACGTAAATATTAAAATTTACTTTGACATTGATATAAAAATTTAATAATGAAAGAAATAAATCAAAGAAAAATTTACGAAAAAAAGGTGCAGTAAATCAAAATGAATAATGTCAAGTTAAATGTAAATGTAATTTGCACTTAATTTTCAAAAAAATTATAAATTAAATAAATCAGTTATCAAATCATAGATTATTTTTGTATATAAAATCGAAAATATTTCAGCATTATAGATTTCCACTTACAGGCTGAATCATAAAGTAACTGCTATGTTTTGCTGGATCTGGATTTAAACCTTCAACATAATCCAATAATTTTGGATCACTATTTAAATAATGTGGATAACTTAGAGATATTGGAAAACCATAATAACAATCGGTAACATCAACTAATCCTTGTGGCTGACAATATCCTGTAAAAATAATAATTAATAATTTGTTTATATAAATTTGTTCGGAAATCGAAATTAATTAAAAAAAAAATTATGCTAACTTAATGTCAATCGATCACAAACAGATCTGTTAAAAAAACATTTTCTGATTTCTGATGAATTTTTAATATATCCATAACGTAATGATTAATTTAAAGTTTCAATTTTGAATTATTTATATGTACAAATATTAATTTATACATAAAAAAGTTAAATAACTTATTTATCTATTGAATTTATTTATTTAATAACGGGACGGGAAGTAATAAATCCAATAAAATGTTTAGCTAAGAGATTCATTGATTATTTCATTATATTACATGTATATTTAAATACTTGTTATTTATATATAAGTTTAAAATGCAATTAATTTAGTGCACTATAAATTTATGAAGGTTAAAAATATTTCAAGTATGTTTAATTAAATAATTATGTTATTTATTAAATAATAATTAAAAGAACAGTGCCTTTATTAGACAAAACTGTGAAAAATTTAATTTATGTTGTGTATTAGATGTGAAGTGATAATTTTACTTAAATGATGTGGTAATACTGAAGTTAAATTTGTATAATTTGTATGACTTACCTCTACGACAATAACATTTATTCCTTTGATCAACTATACCATTATCCATAGCATTATTTTCAAAAACATATTTAACAGCATTAAATTTTGATACTGTAGTTACATCACCTTCACGTTGCTATTGAAAATATAAAAATAATTTTTCCAAAATTAATAAAATTAATATGTTGTTATTAATTTTGAAAATAAAGTTTGTGCCTTAACACTTTTGTTTTCATATGAATTTTTCTTATTTTATTAAAAGAAAAGAAAAATTTAGTAATCATTATCGAAAAGTAGAATTATAATATCACTATAATAAATATATGCGAAAAATTCAATTAATTGCTTACCAAAAACATTGGTCGACACATACTTTTTCGGAAAAATTTCAATGTTTCATTTGGTTTTAAGAAACTTTTAAATTTCGTACCATCCGATGCCATATCAATATTACTACAATGATCATGATTCCATTGTGGTAAATGTTTTGAACCCATATATGTTGAATATAAACCAGATTTACTAACATCATCCTCACCAGTATAAAATGTTTCATAGTCCTTATCAAAATCATACATCTGAAAAACCAAAAAAAAAAACATTATTATTATTTAGTAGGAAAATGTTGAATATGCAATTATGTAACAACATGTTGCGATGTGGAAAATGTTATCGCATCATGTTGCATATGGTAGTATAAAGAGATTCTTTAAATTTGCAGACACATGTTGGGAAACAAATATTACTTCAATTTAGTCAAAATTTATTGCTATAGAAATTAGTGACACATAAGAGTTTGTCACTATAATTTAAATATTCTAAATAACAGCCTAAGTTTATATATCAGCAATATGACAAAATTTAAAATATTCTTCATTTAATTATTAATTACATAATAATTGTTTAATACTTACTCTATCAATTAGTCCAACTTTATCGAAATATATCCAATCTGATAAAAATGTATTCCCTAATGTTGTTATTGATGATGGATAACCAAACATAAATTCTTTTGCTGTCATTTTAACAATTGGTTGACTTTTTGTTTGACGAATTAAAATATTTATTGGTAATCGAAAAAAATATGATTTCTCAGCAGCAACTTGAGCAATACTCTGTAATTTAATTGAAACAAGAATAAAAAAAATCAATTGAATATAATTAAAAATAAGTTTTTTTTTTCCCAGTTATATTTGAAAAAGGAAATAGCAAATCATCATTTTCTTTTCATAAAATTAATAAAATTTAATTCTTAGAATTGAATAAATTTATAAAATCATTTTATATTATTTAAAATTCAATTTAATAAAAAATATTATTTTATGGATTTTCAAAAATATCGTAAATTAACTTTACAAATTAATTCTTTATATAGTTTTGCCAATATTTGAAAATTGTTTATGTTCTTGTAAAGTAATAAAAAATTTAATTAATTATTATATTAATTTATAATATGAAATTATAATTGGAAAAATCAAAGTTCATAAATTAATATTCGGATAAATTATAATTGCATTTATTTGCGATTAAATAAATTAATAAAAATAAATAAAAAAAATTCTATAAAAATGGTAATTTTTTTTTTATTTTATTTCCGTAAATTCCTTGCACAATCTTTGAATGACGTCATTTCGTGATATAAATAGTAATATATAGTGTCCTTATTGACGTCAATGGAATATCCCAAAAAAGGAATAAATACATAAATTGAGTTTCTTAATCTTTTAATGTTCTCTGTCATAAAGGAATTCGAATAAAATTTAATTATGTATTTCTATTATTAGGGTTATAAAATTTTTGAATTATTTATTGGACTTTTTACACATTGAACATTTTTACAAAATATTTCTTTTTCATTATTTTCAAATTCAAAAGTGAAAGACAAACAGAATAATATTTTTTAAATCTTTTTTTGGTCTCAATGTTTATTTTGGGATAAAAACGGACAGAGAATAATGTTGAAGGAAAATTATATGGATGTGTAAAATTCAGCTTTAACCTTGACTTTTATTATGTCAGCTTAAGAAGTTAAGTGATGATACTAAAATCGGGAATTTTTTTATAGATTAACTAAATATAATATTTCGAGGGATTTTTTTGAAAATAATTAATTGAAAATAACACAAAAATTAAAATTTATAGTAGAATTAATATTCTTCTAGAATATACATACACAATATTCTCAATCTTAATATAAACAAGTATAGTAGAAATTATGTAATCTCCAATTAAAAAAAAGAAAATTATTTAATAAAAAAAATATCAATTATCTAATGTCACTTCCACTTATGAAACTATAAGTTAATTATATACCAGAAAAAAATACATTGTATATTTAATTAGAGAGGTTATTTAACTTTTATAGTTCATAGTTCTATTATAAAAATTTTTATTAATTATTATTATGTAATATTCTAGAAAATCTAATTAAATTTAATTATATAAATAAATATTAGTTTAGACATCACTATAAACTTAACTGGAATATAATTTATATTAATTTTTTTTATATAATTAATTTGTCATTTAAATTGGCTACTATACCAAACAATTTCGAAAATAATATTCTATTTGGTAAATATTGGTAAATCTCCTAAAAAATGTAATCTTGGAGCTAAAAATTTCAAATTTCATTACTTTTTTTTTAAAACAATTGTGCAATTAAATTCCATTAACACCATAATTTCTAAAACATCGTGTTATAAATTACATTTTATCAACAAAAAAATTTTATATACATAAAATAATCATCATTATTTTCATTTTCAATTGCAATTTGAAATATGTATGAAATATCAATCATTTTTGTTAAATGTAATTAGAAACCTAGTAACTCGCTTTCAATATTTTTTTTTTCACTTTACTAAATAGTAAATCACAAAAAAAAACAAGTTTGTAATTTTCCTATAATATAATATTAAGTATATTAATAATATTTTTGTTGGCTAGATTTTTATGGAATCCCCATAAATTGAATAGAAAGAAGAGAAAAAAAAACTAGACCTTTTTTTAGTCTACTATAAATGTTTATAAGGAGGAATGTAATAGCAAGTTCACCGGTTATAAAGTTGTTTTCCTTGTTTCTTTTAGTTGTCTATCAGATGATTACGTTTTCCATTAGATATTTTTTTTATTATTTACACTTTTAATATGTAATTTAAATAGTAGAGACAAAAAAACTTGTATTATGAAATTGCAAACCAATATATTTATGCGAATATGTGTTTTTTTTTTTTGTAAATGATTTGGCTTTTGATATGGGACTCTAAATATTTTTGTATACATAAGAAATGAAAGAGAAAATTACATAATTTTCTAGAAATTACTCTAAAAACAGTGCAGTCTGCAGTAAATTTTGTAATAAATTTTTAGTTGTAACAATTTGTAAGAATTTTGATACAATGAAAAACATTTGCTAAATTTGGCTTTGATTTAATTAATTTTAGTTTATGGTATATTTATTTCGATAGTGTAGATTGGTTTCGTGATTAATTTTTTTCTAAGGTTCAATACATTCCAATTAAGTGTCTATTATTTTGATTTAATGGTAAGTTTTCAAAGCAACATCATATTTTGTATTAATCGGTTGATAGTATGATTCCTTTTCTATAAATTTTTAGATCTAATTAGGATGATAAAGAAATTTGAAATTTTGAAAATCTCAAATATTAAATGTCATGTGTAGCTCATATATCTGCTACAAAAATTTTTACAAACTAAATATGTTAAATTTAACTATTTGATATGCTGCCATATAACCTATAACACTCCTTTAAAAATTTATATTTACTATAAAAAAAAAATGATCATTAAAAATCATAAAGAAAGCCAAAGATTATTAACTACATTTATAGTTTTATAAGATATATATATATATAATTTTATGATATTGGATACTGCGTTAACTATTAATTTACATGACATCCTAAGACAATATTTAAATATATTTATTTATGTACTATATGAAATTTACAAAAAATTACATAATTTCATAAAATGAAAATTTACTCTTTTACTAAAAATTTTTGATTCAATTTTTTTATAATTCAATCATGTAAAAGGAATAACGATGGTAATTGTTTAATAATTTATCGAAATATTAAATAAGTAGTCGGACAGAATGTGTGGTAGTAGTCACACATTCTGTCCGAGTTCGACAGGTGTGGTACTGTAAGTGAAATGTCCAATAAAAATGTTAAATATTCATATCATTTAATTGACATCAAGAAGATGTTTCCGAATCTCTATTCGTTGTCACTGTTATAGATGTTATATATATTTGATATGTGAGCTTATTGCAGCTTTTGTGCTACAAAATAATAATTATATTGCCAGGATTAGTTAAATTTATACTATAATTAAGTGGATAAGGATTAGGAAATAAATAATTAAAGATATTTCATTCAAAAATTCAATTTCCTTATGTAGAATGACCAGTCGTTTAATCAACAAAATGCTACAATAATCGATTACAAAACATATTCTGTTCGATGATTTAATTCATTAAAATTGAATTACATATTTAATAGAAAGTTCTTTTAACAAACAAATTTTTTTAACATTTCTTAATTTGTAAATAATATTAAATTTTATGGAAATTTTTTTATATAAAATACCATTTATAATTAAATTTCAAAACATTATAATGAACTCTAAGATACAATTGCAATAAAAATTAGATAATTATTATTATTACATGCATTCAGCATTCTTAGATAACACTTTTAAAGCATTTAATAGTCTTAAATATTTATTTGTATATGCTTTTTTGTACATAAAAAGAAAAATTACAATTTGATAGAAAAACAAAATTCATGAAAATTATTATATAGAAAGTCAGCATAAAGATTGATACTTTTCTTGTTGTTGTTTAATAAAATTGATGATTGTAAAATTTTGTGATACAAGAGTTAAGCTATATGTATGTGCACTATATGGGGCGGTATAAAATGAATATACGAGACATTTTTTTAAGATTCAATGAAGAAATCTATTTATATACATATATACTTTTTTCTTCATTTCAAAAATTTCATAAATTACATAATGAATTCTTAACAGAGAGAGAGAGAGAGTCTCTTTTGAAAGGATTACATAAAAAAATATAAAATGAAAATTATTTATTTTTCTATTCAACTGTTATTAAAGTGTTGATTATTATTATTTTTATGGTGATTTTATATTTTTGTAATTAGATGAATTAATAATGTTGGGAAATATTTTTTTTTGATTAAAATTTTGTTTGTTTTTTTTTTTTCACGAAATTTTTTTAGTGAAATTAAGTTACATACAGAAAAATTAAGTTTTTAATTGGATAAAGAAAAGAAGTGTTGTTTTTTTTTCTTAAAAAAAAAAATTAATTTTGTGTAAATTGTAAATATTATTATAATCATGTAAAAAAGTGAAATTGAAAAAAATTTATATATAGTTACATATATTATGATTTTTTGGTAATCAATAATTATGTAATTGAAGATAGTTAATAAAAATATTGTCATATTTCTTTTTTACTTTCCAATTTTTTGAATATTTTTCCCAGTAATGTTTTTTTTGTTAAGTCAATATTCAAAACTATTAGCGGTAAGCGATCAAAATAAGTCAATGTGTAACCGAAAAATATTATTTCAATTTTACTTTACTGTCGTAAATTTTAGTATTTTTTTTATATTGAAAAATATTTTGATCACTTAATAGAACTTTTAGCTTTTAAGTATAAATATTCCTGATTTTGTATAGTTAGTATTCCTCCTGTATGATTCTGTTGATTTCTGTAGCTTATAATAATAAAAATAAATAAATTCTGAACTTGTTCTTGCCATTTTATTGTCCAAAATTAAGTATAAGTTCTATTCTATTTGATTGCAGTTGTCAGACAAGTTTTAAACAACTACTTATGTATATAATTTATAGTTCATTATGATTATTTATATGAAAAATATAATTTTATTGGTACCAAAAGGCACAAAATTTTATATAATTTTAAGATTTTAAGTCAATTAAATAAATAATTTAACCATTTATATAATTTTTTTATTGGGTTCTATAAATATTTTGATGTTTATATGAAAATTTATGATAATTCTCCAATTACAAGGTTAAACATTTATTGTAGTAACGCGAAATATGGAATTAATAATAAACAATCGTTTACTTTAAGATCCTGAATATTTTTTAAGGATCTTAAAGTAAATTTATCGTCTATTTTACACAAAAACAGTACTAATTTAACTAATTAAATATAAAATTTAAGAAAATCGTTGAAGGACTAATAGTATAGTTAAATATTCTACATATAGTTTGCTATCAATTTCAAGGTAAATTGGTCTTTTATCAACCTAAATTTGTCATTTCTTCGTATATTTTTTTGAAAAAGTCAATTTTCAATTATAAAAGGATCAATTTGAATTATAAAAAAACTAAAATTCACGTATAAATAGACCTGAAGAATGGGGTAAGTATAAGTAAGTCAAGATGAAAGTTATTTTTCAATCAATTTTTTATATAATGTGGAAAATTTCTATATGTGATATTGTCGCACAATTCAAGATATTTTAAATATGAATTAAAATAATTGAAAAATCAGAATTTAATGTCATTACTTTTCAATATATTTTAAATTTAAACGAATTAGCATATTTTACGATTTACCATCCCCCACACAGTTTAAACATTTTTATCTGTTAATTAAATATAATATTTTATCGTTCACAAAATTTAAATTTGTAATCATTTTTTTATGTTTCCTATATTGCAAATTGCAATTAATTTATAATGTAAACAAGACAAGAATATTTAAATATATACAAAGAAATAAATTTTTTTTGAGAGATAAATTTCATTATGAATATGATGGAAACTTACCAATAGTGCAATATTTAGCATTACTACAGTATCATTTTCTTTACGTCCTCCAGACAAATGTTCTTGCCATTCAAGTGGATGTCTTGGTCGTGATGATAAAGTATTATTATCATTAAATATAACCTCTTCATGTGTCATTATTTCCCTAAGGAATAAAAAAATAATATTTTATTAATTTTTATCTAATAGACAGAAAATTTGTTGATATTTTGTTATTTGTCATATGGTATCATCAATATAAAAATTTTCGGTATAAAATTATGTTTCAAGTATTAATAAATTCAAGTATTAATTTAGAATACGATTATTATTAAAAATTTGGGGAATTTTAAATTTTGTGACTAAGAAATGATTTACTAATTATAACTTAGTATGTATATGATAATTTACTGAAAAAATTTCCTATTCGTACTTACTTGTATACATAAGGTCCAATTTCCTCAATATTCATTTTTTCTCTACCAGCCATATATTCATCAGCATTTGTAATATTAAATAAATAAATTTTTATATAAAGATCAACTGGTGGTTTTTCCCATATATTAAATATTTCACCACCTTCACTGAATTGTAGTTTCTATATTTAAAAAATGAAATACTTAACACATTAAAAACTTATTTGAAATTTGAAATTTGAAATTTCTTACCCATTTAAAAATGAGATCATATGGTTGAAAAATTTTAACTAAAATACCAGTTACAATGGCAAGTAAACCTCCGGCAAGAAGTATAAATGCAACTAAAATGAATACAACAAAAAAATTTTAATATTAATTAGAAAATTTATTAAATAATATAGAAATAAAGATAAATTACATAATTAAGTGTATTACAGAATTGTCTAATCTAATAGTATACCACAATTAATTACAGAATGTGGTACTCTTTGGTTGATGATAAATTATACAAAATGAGTTTTAAAATTTTTGCAATTTTTGCAAAAGTTATAACTAATTATTAGATTAACTACTTTTAATTATCATCAAAAGATTTATTTACAATTTACAATACATAATTAAAATAATTGTAATTTTTATTATGCTCTTATCATAAACTTTTACTGTAATATTGTATAATCAATAATCATTAAAAGCTTTACATCTCAGCCGTTATTATTATATTATTATTTGTAAGCGTTATTAGATAAATTTATGCAGACACAAACAGTTTGAAGAAAAAAATGTGCGTGTTTTTGTAACTTTATTAGTGAATTTATTAATTTTCGAATCTAATCAAAAGTTTCTCGAACTTTTCTTGCATTTAATTATATTTATGATTACATAAAATTACATAAACCATTTTCCCAAGTTCAATAACAACAGCAAATTAACATTATGTGAAGGAGAACAAGTGAACAAATTTTTGATGATTATCATTTTTTCTGTTTTTTCGATTATGCAGATTTTATCTGTTATTGATATTTAATTTTTAGCGATTTGTGCTTTATTAATAAATATTTGATTTAGTTGTAAAAATAACAAAAAAAAAATATTGTGTTTTTTTATTCAAAAAATTTATAAATAAGATTTTTGTTAATTTTATGTCATAAATTTGCATATATAAACATTTCACTTATGTGTTTCTGTTTTTTTTTTTTTCAATAATATTTAAATTTTGAAAGAAAAATTTATATTTTGGGTTTTTTTTCGAAAAATAAAAAAGGTCACGAGTACAAAAAACAAAATATTATTTCATAATTTTTGTATAAATAATTCTTAAAATATAAGTGAAAAATAGACGAAAATAATTTATGAAATTATTAAAAAAAAAAATTACTAAAATAACATTTTAACTTGAACTTGATTTATATTTTTTAATGATTTTTGGTTAGCATGTTTTTTTTTGGTTAGCAGTGCATAAGTATATTAAAATTATCATAAGTATCATATTTCAATTTTTAAGAGATAAAATTTAAGTCATAAAAATTGTTACTAAATTACTAATGTACATATGTATGTATATATAAAAAATCTATTCTACGAAAATTTCATAAAATAATTTTAACAATTTATTTCAATATTCAAAAATTCTGACAAATTCTAATATAGTTTTACACTAATCAGAGTCTGGTATCAATTCAGTTCGGTTTAGCTCTGAGCCATCCCAATTAATATTATTATTAGTTGAGTACATCAGGAATGTCGGTTTGTCATTCAATAAAAAGTACATAGTTTTGAATTGTATAAATTTACATACTATAGGATTATATTCAGTCATAGCGTTTCATTTATCGTCAATATTTCTCTTTCCATCAGTAGTTGCCAACAATTCTCTGAAAGTCATATATCGTTCAACAGAGTTAGACGATCATGACTAGTTCAGGCAAGAAAAATAGTAAATAAATCACACTATTCGACACTAATCTGGTTGAGGGATTTGAAATTATATGCAGTGCTTAACATTTGCTTAACAATAATTTAATTTACATAGAAAATAATAACAAAACAATGTTTCTTGGCAGATACTGTATGAAAATTTTAAGTTTTCTGTTACTTTTTTATGTTAGTATATTTACATTTGAAAATAGTCTTTTAATAATCATTAAATCTGTCTTTTTTTAATAGCATATTTTATAGTTTTTAAATTATTTCTTAATAAAAAGGAGAATAATTAGTATTTTTTATTGAATTTTAAATTAATTTAACAAAAAGCAAATATTCCTTAATTTGCTAAAACCTAATTTAATTTAATGTGTAAAAAGACTAATTTTCACGTGCAAGTGAAGTAAATATCTAAAATTAATACGTATATGTAATTTACTAATTAAGTAATTATTATTTCCGAATAAATAAATATAATTTTTAATTTACAATTTAATATAAAAATCATAAATTGTGCTAATTTAGTTTAGTTCCTCTATTGATTCCGAAATAATTTTATTCTGACAACAAAATTTCTAAGCATTGTCAAAGATTTCGAAGTGAATCAGAATTTTCCAATTATAATTATTGTTATTATGGTTTTAATTTCCCATGAATTATTTATTAAAAATAAAATTAATATGAAAATAAATATACGATTATTTATTGTAAAATAAATAATAATAAAATAAATTTACGTGGGTTCACTGAATAATACATAAATATTAGAATTAGATTTATTTTATTGCAAAAAAATTAAACATAAATTTAATGTAATTTAACAGAATTGTTGAATGTGATTTTCAAGGACAAGAAAATATTTAATTCTAGTGTTAAATATCATTTTTTTTATATTCCATTTGTAAATTTTTGTATTAATAAGGAAATAAGATCAGAAAATTTGCTTTTGTACAATTAATTTGATATGAAGATTTGACGGAAGAAGATTTCAATGTTTGGATCAAAGATTTTCTTTATATTTTTGAATATTGGAAAAAAAATATTAATTAAATTATTTATTATCTATTATTTTAGTAACTATTGAAATTTTGATATTACCTATTAATTGGTAAAAAGGACAAATTTGAATTGTAGAGATACCTGACAATGCTGTATAAGTAATGTTATTCTGCTATTATCTAACATGTTTGATACATATTAAATAATAAGGAAATAAATTTACCCCAAAATTTTAACTTTTTTCATTAATAATTTCTGCTATAATTTAATTTTTAGTAAATCATATTTCCTTAGGAGAAGTAAGTAATCAGTTGAAAATCATCCTGATTACCAAAAAGTCGAACATAATATATTTTAATTTATACCAGTTTGATGTATTCGTGGCAGTTGCTACTATACTTTAAGTTAAATCATTAACACTGGGAACCTAAATTTAGAATGTTCAGAATACTGACTTCTAGTTTTTAGATAAAATCAAAATTTCAAATCCATTTTATTTATAATAATAATTGAACTTAAATACTTTAATAATTTTCCTATGAAAATAGAAATAGTTTTCAGATTCTATTCCACAAGCTAAATTCATTCTAAAACTATTGCAACATTGTTTTATTTATTTTATATTCAAATTTTATTCAATAAATTTATGTTGTTTTTTTTTATGATATTTGAAACGATATTATAAATATTTAAATTGTAAATAATTAATTAAATGTTAAAACAAATGTTAAATGTGATAATAATACGAATTAAATAAAATATTAATTACAGATGTCACAATTTTTAATCGATTTATAATAATTTTATTAATCTAATCTAGACTAACAGAGACAAGTCCTACCTATTTTATTTATTTTTTCTTCTACTTGTAATGTAATCCTTCCTACTATAAAAATTTAAATTATTTATGAATTTAATATCTTTTAAATGTATGTTTTTATATTTTATTTAGGAAATAATTTTATTCAAAATTATTGGTAACAAATTAATTTATTAATTAATCCTATCCGTAATAAGATACTGGTCACATTAATCAATCTTTATACTTTACATAAGATTTACATATATGTATAACAATTTTGTAAATGATTATCTAAATTACATGAAAAAAATTGTATTTAAAAGTGAAAGTTTATAGAATAATTTTATATAAATAAAATATTTTAATTTCTTTTTAATTAATTTTAAAATTTATTTATTACCAATTTGATAAAAAATTAATTTTAATATTTAAATATTCTATAACTTCTGGGGAATTTAATAAATATATGTAATAAATTACATGTATTTAATAAATGTTTTGTAATTGTAAAACCAATTGATTATTTTGTAAAAGAATTTAAATTTATTTATTATTAGTTTAATTAAATGAATAATACATATTAATATTAGGTTTGACAACTGTGAAAAGTTGGACAAGTTTTAACTTTAAACATAATCATTATGATTAATATATCATTTATCTAAAATGTAAAGTTTTATTAAAATCGTAATAAATATTTATTAGATATTCTAAATAAATTTGTACAGATTTACATATCAGGAATTGCATAAATTTTAAATTGTGAGTTGGTTCATTTAGAATAGTCATTATTTATGATAGGAAAAAATATAATTTATTTTATAAGATGATCTAAAAATCTAATAATTATTAATTTAAATATTTTAAACGAAAATTTGATCTAGAATATGGATAAAATTATATTTGAAATATTTTGCACATGTGTAAAATTTTTTATAAATAATTTTTACTTAGATTATTTTACATCTTATTTAAAAATTTTCTATACCAACATAATATTAAATTTATCAATTATATATAATACTATAAATTGCGGCATTTAAACACCTAAAAATTATGTTAATAAAATTCAAAAATGATTAAAAATAATAACGAAAAATATCTGCACCATAATTTTTAAATTAAATTTAAATTACATCATAAAATATATATATGGTCCACTGAGACTGAATCAACCTGTTTTCTTTTTACATACATAATATATTACAAAAATTGTCTTAAGGTCAATTTTTTTATTTTTGATAACTGGTCCCATCACCCGCACTGCGCTATACAATCATCAAAATATTACATTGACTTTGTATTATTATTTATATTTTATTTTTGCCGGTTCACAAGTTAACGTTGAAAAAAAAGAATGTCACTGACCAAAAATTGGATAGTGGTATATGTTAATATGTTTATTTATGTACATATATTTAAAAATTCAGTTTTTACTTTCACAAAAATTTAAATATATTTAAATAACAGAGATAGGAGTACAAATTGTGTTGACATTTGAATTTCTTCCAGATTATTCCAAATCGGAAGAGAATTGACATTGAATTTTTAAAAATGTCTTCTTTGAAATTTTAATTGTTAAAAAAATCGAATTTGTTTATATAGTCGTAACTTCTGGATCAGTTTTACTGTTAAAATTTGATCAGGAAATCATAAAATTATATTAATTTTAAAATAATAAACTTTTTAATTCCGTCTTTTTATTTACAGAAAAAAAACGATTAATAAAAATAAAGGAGTTTTTAGTTTCGTTTTAAATTTCAATTTCAATTCCAATTTTTTGATTATTCTTGTTTTTGGGAAATTTTTAGAATTTCCGGGGCAAAATATATAGGTATACAAGTTTTTTATTTCTATTCCTAACAGAAATTCGATTTTGACATTACTATTTAGTATAATTAATTTAATTTATTTTTTACAATAAATTTAATCCAATTTTTATCATGATAATAAAAATGATTTATATTTCTATATAATATTAAAAAGTAAACAAAAAATTTTTCAAGTAATGAAAACTCATGTTAGTTGATTACCTTCTAGAAAAATTATATCTAAAAAAAAAATAATAATAACATATTACACTAACGATAGAAAATTATTGAATAAAAACTTTGAAAATAATTGCATAAAAAAAAAAATTATAGCTAATATATTAAATTTCATTGAGATGAACAAAAAATTTTTTCTGTAATATACATTTTTTTTTATGTTGCCTTGTAAATGTTTCAATCAGTTGAAAAATTTTGAAAATTTTCCACAAAAATTTAAATAAGGAAAAAAATTCGTTATTAAAATTCCCAATAAAATTCTATTAAATTAAAAATTAATTGAAAAAATTGTAGCAAAAATAATTTTCAAATACAAATTAAAAGGTCAAATCATCCAAAATAAATATTTAAAGTATTAAAATCTATTAAAGTTTTTGATGAAAACTTTCTTTTTGACAAATTTTTTTTTTTTTGAAATGTTATGCAATTAAACATAAATTTATGTTTTCCTTGAAATGTAAATATATATTTAAACTGCAAATATAAGAAATATTGGAATAAAAAAGTGCCGAAAAAAAAAATTACTTTTGGTTGCAATTTTTGTTTGTGTTTGATTATCAAATATTTGAAAAATTTTAGTAAGTAAATTAATTTTGCTTAATATGTATAAATATTTAAATCTGTCATCAAATTTTGGAAAAAAAATAATTATAAAATAATTTTAATTTCTATAAAATTATTTTCAATTAAAAAATTATTATTCATAATTATAATAATTTTTAATTACAATTTTAATATTAAAAATATTCTCACATTAGAGTTTTTGTAATTTTCTATTAATAAGATTTTTTAGATTGTCTGAATTTTTTAGATTTTAAATATTTAAATTATTCAAAGTTTTGTTTTTAACTATTTTTATTTAAAATCATTTTAATTTATGGAACTTTTAAAATCCGGTTATTAAATTTAAACTAATTTAAATTTTTAAATTTTTGAAAAATATAAAAAATATTTTGATTTTATTTTTAATCAATGATGTAATTAAAAATTTCTTAAAACTAAGATTTAAAATGAAAATTAATTTTAATATAATTTTCTTATCAAAATTTAAAATTGATTGACAATCCAAAACGTAAATAAAACTAATTTTTTTCTATAAGAAATTTTCCCAATTCTACTTAAAACTTACATTTTGGTGATCTTGTATGTTTTTCAGTATTTCTTTTATTAAAAAACGTATCAAGAATATTAAAACCAGGATTTAATGATCGTGTTGGTTTTAAACTTTTTCTACGTTGATGTAAATTTAATTCTGGTCCACTTAATTCATCTTTAGTACTAACAGCACTATAACGTCGTGAAAAAAATTTCTTAAAATCTTTCATTTTTTTTTTTTTTTTGTTTCTGGTATTTAAATAAAAATTAATTTTAAATATCTTTTTAATATTTTTATTATATATTTTTTTTTAACTTTAATTATTTTTAATTAATAAATTAATATTTATAAAAAAATATTTAACATTATAAATTTTAATTTCACTTTATTTACAATAACTTTAACAATCACTTTATACACGATTCATAAATACATAATTATCCCGTTTTAATTAAATATCCTTTTTGAAAATATTATTAAATTTTTTTTACACTTTTTAATTACACAATTTTTTTAAAAACTTTTTCACAAATATTTTCAATTTTGATTTTTAATTAAAATTGTTTAATGGCTAATTTAAAATCGGTATTGTATATAAAGGAGCGATGTTCAGTTATATAGGAGTAAATTCTCAATTGAACTTTTTAGTTACAAGTAAGAATCGCGAATGACCACTGGACCATTCAATCGGTAAGCTTTAAACAAACTTTTTTTTTGTGTTTTTCATTATTCAATAAAGTTTTAAAAAAAAAAAAAAAACCCTGGATTCAGTTTTGTTGTATCTGTGTGTAGAGCATAAAAGCAATATTATTTATATCTAGTAAGTAGATACACTTTTTAATTTTTAGATTAAAATTGTGTATCGACTATCACAGTATTACCTGTTTTTTTTTTTTTGATATTTAAATTTTTCTCTTTAATATTTTGTAAATTTTATCATTTAAATAACAAATTATATTCACCAACCAATTTTTTTTTATATTATTAAATATGTATTTGTGTAGTGGTGAATATATTTTCCATTCATAATTTTTATACGGTAAAATGTTTTCATGATAACATATATGATGCTGTTGTATGTCATTTAGCAAAAGATAAGCGGCACAAAATAAAGTGGACAGATGATAGCATATAAATTTTAATGGTGGGAATTTCAATAATATATATTTAAAAGTGTATATACTTACAATAAAGTGTAAATTTGATGTTTACTATAAAATATGATTAATATAAATGTTAAAAGCTTGTTGTTATTTTAAAGAGTTGAAGCAAATGCTAGAGAGAGCATTAAGATTTATTATAGTTATAATTATTTATGATAAATTTTTATTTATTTATGTTTAAGCATATAATTACAAGGAAAAATATGAAAATGTAAATTTTTTTTAATAAATTTAATCATTATTTATTTGTTAATTTAATAAATTAATGTAAGCATTTCGAATTTTTCTTAAGTATTGATTAGAGTAAAAATTCGGGTTACTGCCTTAACACTTTCGTTTGACATTTTCTATTTCGTTAAAATGGTTCTATGATAGTAAATTTCTTAAGTATTGATTAGAGTAAAAATTCGGGTTACTGCCTTAACATTTTCGTTTGACATTTTCTATTTCGTTAAAATGGTTCCATGAAAGTAAATTTAATTATGAATTTTTTTTATTTTAAATTTTTAATGTTTTAATTTATTATTGTTAAATTATTCATTTTGATTATTTCATTAATTTGATCCCATAATGACGCATAGCATCTAAATCAGTATTTCCAAACTTGATACAAGTTTTTATGCTTCAAATTGGACTACAACCCCGGAACTTTCTGGTTGGAAAGCAGATGCTAAGAAACCACTGCACCGCTTATATATTTAAATTATATATTTATTTCTAAACTTCTTCTATGCATTAAAATTAAAATAATTTCTTATTTATTTGTATTCCAGATCATAATTTCTAATAAACCTTGAAAAAGGAGAATTTTGAACTTTTTTTTTCTTGAATAATTTAAAAAAAAAATCAAACTATTAATCAGAAAAATTCTTGCTAATAAATTTATTTTCAAATGTGGTTTTTTTTAATAAATACTTTTTGAATATACAATTTAGTTAATTAACATTTTTGCTAAATTTTAATTTATAGTTATAGAAAAAAAAGGAATAGTTCTCAATGTAAATTGATTAAAAAAATATTATTATATTATTAATAAGCACATATAACTGATGAAGGGTTAAGTGCCATAGGTGCCTAAGCCATAAAAAATTTCGTTCAGATAAATTGACATTATATGAATGCCTTTTTATGAAATGTGGTGGCTAGCAACAAAATAAAATTTTTTACTAACTTACTATAAAATTTTACAAACTTAAAATGTTTAATATGGAGGGGTGACATAACGCCCATGGACATATGTCCTCCGTTTAAGGAGATACTAAATATTTCCATAGGGTTTTAAATTGTGGTACAAGCATATTTGCGGAACCAAAATAAATCGTAAGTAAAACATTTCACATTTTGTGGCTTAGGTAACTATGGCACTCAACCCTTCAACTATGAATCCGTGAATAATTTACAATTGTTATACAATTAAAAAAATTTATTAAAAAATTATGGAAAAAAAATTATTTTATTATTGATTCTAGAATTTATTTTTAGAATAATTTTTTTTTAATTACGAAATTATTAATATTAAAAATTATTAATTTTATATGAAATTATTGTTACCAAAATAACTAATTGTGCCACAATGAAAAATAATATTCCAAATGTTATCATTATTATAATTGAAATAATACCAGAAATTTTGCAAACCTCTTTGGTAAGAATCAAAATTTATTTCAATAATCATTATTATTGATTATTTAATTACATAATTTCGGTAATTATGTAAATAAGAAAGTAAAAGTGACTGGTATCTGATATTAGGTTATTAAATTTTCTGAAATTCTTAATCCAGTTTTCTGTTTTATTTTCGTTTGCATATAAATATGAAAACATCTATTAAAGCTTTGACGACAATGGGTCAATAAATTTATGATATTTTATTGAAAAAATATTGTTAAAAATTGAAATTTTCTTGGAACTACTACAAGGTTGATTTAAGTTTTATGTAATACAAATTACAAATTTGACCTTTATTTTTTATGTAAACAGTTCCTTTCAGATGTAAAAGGAAATATAGTGCAATTTATCATGATTGTCGTCATGGAATTGTTTTATTTTGCCATAACTGGAACAATTTTAAAAATTTTGCGAGGTTTAATTATGAATCGTAATATGTACCAAAAATAAAGAAAATTTCTCAAATTAATTTATCAAAGTTTAACAAGTGTTTAACGTATTTTCTTGAGAACATTATAATACTAGATTAATTAAAATCTATATTTCTATAGAAATGAACTCAACTATGACTTCAAATTAATTATTTAATCGTAGGTTTAGGATATATGTTTAGGATATAATTATACATATAATGTGCGTCACTAAAAATCACTTTTGTATATAGTCCAATTAATATTGTTCTTTTGTATAATAGTTTTTTTTTTAATTAAATTTATGATATAACATAAAAAAAATATTTAATTTATTTATTATTCATTTTAAAATGCAACCCACAATTAAAATTAATTTTATATAATAAAAAAAATTTTTCTTTAATCCTTTTCGATTGAAATTTAATTGCTAGTTAATAAGTTTAACTAAATTAAAACTTTGTTTATCTAATTTAATTTATTTTAATATCAATTCAGTTACATGAAGAAAAATATGATACATAAAATGTTTAATTATTAATCAGTATTAATTTCATTTAATATTATTGAATTAATTGTGTAATTTGATTAATTTTTTAATTAAAAACATTAAACGAAATTCCTTTAAATATAATTATTTTTTCATTACAGAACTATAATTGCTCTGCTTGAGGTCAAAATGGTATAATTTTACAATTTGACATAGGTCTTATCCCAAAATTAAGATGAAATTTTGGAAAATGAAGAATTTGATTTAAAAAAGGACATAATTTGATGTTATATACACAAATTGCAAAAAGTAAGTAGAAAATACTAAATAATAATAAATTTAAATTTATAATTTTCAATTAAACCAAACATTGTTCATGTAAAATCGTAATAATAACAAGTTTAATAGCTCGCCACGTTTAATATTTTAATTTTAGTGAAAAGTGTTGTAAAAATAAAATTTAAATATTTAATGATACAGTGTAAAATTCTAGTTCTCAAGTTCATTACTGGGGTAATTAATATTCAATAAAAGGGTAACCGTTTTTAAATTATAATAGAAGCTTACTAGTATGGATATTAATAATAACATATTTAATTGACATGTGCAAAAGTATTACACAATTTTACTATAAAACAGCACACGAGCTTTTACTTTTAAATATCAATTCACGATGTGATTTAATTAATAATAATCAAAAATATAAATATTATAATTTTATAAAAAAAATTTCGCCGATAAATATTAATTCAATAACAAATTTTGCAGAAATGATCGGTTAATTCAAATTAATTGTACTATCTTAATATATACTATGTACTATCTCTTGTATGTACTATGTGTATAGTGTATGTACTATATTTTTTTTTAATATTGTTAGTATTTTTCTGAACCAAATTCAATTATTTTTGGTATTTATTCATTTGATATGCAAATATTTATATTATAAATGTTTCAAATGCAAATCAATTAATCTATCATTTTCTTGAAAAACTCCCATATTGTCAGTATACAAATTACATTACAAATATAAATATATATTTAAATTAATTTGTTAATAAACTAATAAGTATAATAAATTTATTAATAAAAATTAATCATAAATTTACAATTGCTAACTATACATAAATTTATTGAATTTGAATTTTTCTAACTTCACAGATGAATTTATGGTCAAGTTATAAATTAAAATTAATTATTTATGAAAATTTATATGTAATTATACATAAATAAAAAGTTTTAATCCGTTCTTTTGATATTTATTTTTAATAATATAATTTGCAAGTCATAATTTATATTTTATAACTACAAAATATAATATGATATTATCTCTAAGAGATCAAAAATTAATCATTATTTTTAAAATTAATTTTTTATCCTTTTTATCTTCACTTAACTTTTTAATAAGTTTGTTAAAATTTTCAGACTTTTAAATATATTAATTTGATTATTATATAGGAAATGAACTAACCTAAGTTACAGATTAACTAAAAAAGTAGTCGTAATAATAAATATTATTTGTAATTTACTTATATAATCTATTAAAATTGAAATTAGCTAAATTATAATCTAAATAAATTTTCAAATTTAATTTGTAATATGTCATTCAAAAAATATATTGATTTCTTTAACATGTAATTTTAATTATTTGTAATGTAATAATTACATGTTATTTCGATATTCCCATAACAATATTTACATAATTTAACAAAACATTGAATTTGAACTTTAAAGCTTTTTTTTTTTTTGTTTTATCCATGAATTTTCAATTATTATTCTTTTTCTTAATTGACAGTTAATGACGTCAGTCCTTTAGTATTTTCTCTTTCTGTATAGCAAAAATATGTTTTGACATATCCTTGAGAATTAAATAATTTTATATAAGATATTTTCCTGCTAATTTTTTTTTTTTGTCGAATTCAAACAATTAAAAAACTTGCACTTTAATTCATAATATACATTACAATCCAAAGTTTACATCTTATAAACATATAAGCGCTTGAAATTTTCTTGTGAGAAACGAAATGTTGTATGTGTTAGATAGGAATATAATTTAAAAAAAAAAATGAATGATACTTGAAGGAAGATAAATTACAGGTCTAAATTGTTTTGAATTTAGGATATCCTTTATAATCAAAATTCAAATTTAAAATTATTGTTTATTGTAATATCGTTTATCTCAGAACACAAAATATTAAATGTTGTGGCTAGAAGCCAACTGGGTATGGAATTCTGTTGGAATTAAAAAATTTTTTGCAATTACAACATTTTGCTTATTATTAAATGAAATTGTCGTAGGTCTGTTAAATTATATATATATTATTTTTTAATCTGATAACATTGTCATTTACGTCATAATAAATTTTGCCACAATAATCATATAAGATAAGTAATTATAATATTTTTACATATATAATTTATTAATAAACAAAAACATAATATGTATTAAATTGATTAATTAACATGACATTGTGATAATTTTTATATGATTTAAATTTTAAACTAATCCATATAGAATATATTTATGTGCAATAACCCAGACATTAACATACAAACTTGTTTTGAATGTTGATGAATTCTTATCGATTTTATCAGATAATAAAAAAAATTTGTTAGGAAAATTTATAATTAAATTTTATTTGCCAGGCGGTTACGAAGTATTTAAATTGTTTTTTTTTTTTCATTTATACCCGAAATGCCTTTAAAATTGACTCCTCTTTAAACAATAAAATATGTGTAAGTTATTGATATTTTCTCATCAATATTATTTCTTTATTATAATAAAATCTTATGTATGGTATATTGAAACTGAAAGTTAATCAGTTTTTTAAGATATCTGCAAAAATGTATAATTTTAAATTGATTTCATGGACGAATAAATTGGAAAATTTCTTATGATTGAGGACATTATTTAAAAGAAAAACTTTATATATTCAACTTTATTGTAGTTTTATAAATCATTCTGAAATGAATTCCATAAACATAATATGTTGATCAGTTTGATAATAAATGAAAAGTCTAGACATCGAATCAAAATATTGAATCAACAAAAAGACTCTTCAACTTTTGAACATAACAAATAAAAACATAACCTTCCAATGAATTTAATTGTCGTATATAAGTTGAATTATTGTTACATAATATACGAGAATAGTATAGAAAATTTATAAAAAGTTTGGACATTTATAATTAGTATAAATTATAATATTATTAGTTGAGTATGGCAATACTAACTACCATCTATATGTATACTACATCAAAATGTAGGTATTTTAATTACCTTTAATTTAAGACAGTATACGTGACTATGCGACAACCCACAACATTAATATAAATATAGTATTTTTCTATTAATGCTAAAAGTAAATATGAGTTGAGTATGGCAATACTTATTACCATCTATATGTATTCACAATGAAACTTCTTTATTTGTAACAAACTTCGTAATATCTTAATTAAAATGAAACTCTACACCACAAAATGAATCATTTTTACCTATAGTAATTAATCTTCATCAAAGACAAATTTTAGATGAAAAATTAAATTAAAATCAATTAAACTTTATAGAGCAACAATATAGTTTTAAATTATCTGCATTTCTTTCAACATTATAAATCACTTTAAAATTATATGCTCATTAAACTTTTTTGTTTGTTTGTTGTTGCTGATTTAACAGATTAACATAATTTTGCACGCAAAAAAATTTCTAGTTCACGGTCAAAATTTTTGCAATTTCATTGCATAATCTTTGGTGGTTTTTACAATTTACTTTCATATAAAAAAAAAGAAATCATGAATCACGAACATTGATAAATTATTATTAATTTTATATACAACATATATGTATATTAAATAGCATGCTTGATAATGACCATAAACATAAAACATTAATATACTCTATTATTGATTGATTAATACACAAATTCAAAAATTTTACAATAAAGTTAAACATTTTTTACCATAAAACATTTTTTTTTTTATCAATTTTTGATTATTTTTTTGCATAAGTGTGACAACATTTTTTTGCTAAAGTTTTCACATAATAAATTAACACCTCTAAGGTGTATTTTATATAAAAAAAATCTGTGCAAAATTATTTTCTTTTTCTTTTGGTTATGTTATTAATGTCAAGGTTAGATTTTTTGAGTTTTTTTTATCTATATTAAATTTCAAAATATAATAATATAATTTATTAATAATTTCCATTTATTGTGTAAATTTTATATTAAATTAATTTTTCTGATTTAGTTTGGCTACCAAAAATCTTTTATTTAGTTAGAAAAAGAGTTAATTTGCAATAACAATTATTAATTATAATTAAATTAAAATTTATTTATCATTATTTAGGAATATTAGTTTTTTTTTTTAAAGTTTTGTAATTTTTTATTTAAATAATTAATTTTCTTCTAATTTTTGCATTTTCAAAATTTGATTTACTTTTTTTTTTAATTTTCAATTTTGCAATATTGCAGCAATATACAAATGCAAAATATTTATTATTAATTATAAAGTATATTGTGAAAAAATATGTGTTTATGGTTTTTCCACCAAAATAAAAGAAAATCATAATTTAAAAAAAATCTAAATAAAATATTTTAGATATCATTAAAATTATGTATATAATAATTTGATCATAGAATTTCCTGAATTGCAGCAATAAATAACAGAGAAATATTTTTTGTATAGTTGTGTATTTTTTTTCTTCTGTTTTTCTACTTTGTTTCTTTCACTATTTTCTATTTGGAAAATTATGAAAATAAAATTAAATTGATCAAAAATAAATGCAATCAAAATTACATAAAAACAGTATACAATAATAAATATGATAATTTCAGCATAAAGTTTAAATATTTTAATAGATATAAATTTATGATTTCAAATAGAAAATAAGAAATAGTAACATGGAATTTTGTGAATTTAAATTCATTATACAATATATATGTAAATGATACCAGGAGAATTGCTGCTGTAGCCAGTTAAACATTATTTTTTTGATAGTTAATGGACTGTAATTGTATACTAATAAAACTGACTGATAAATAATTACAAAATAGTAAAAAAAAAAATTTGAATAGAGTTAAGATAATTAAATTATAATTATTATTTTTATAAAAAAGTTAGATTAGACTGGGACATAAACATATGACTTTAAGAAATCAAACTGTCGAAAGATAAATAATAATGTTTAATCCAAAAATACTTTAATAACTTTTCATTTGACTTGACTATTTGATAGACAATTTTAGTAAAATACGTTTTTACGATTAGAAAAGATCCATTTTCTATTTATTAATTTAATTATAGTCTACCAAAATATCAAAAATTATGTAAAGAAGAAATAGTATCATGACTGTAAAGCAACTGCTCCTTGACTGTTGCATAAATTTTTTTCATAGAAAACAATGTTTTGATTGTAAAATATAACAATTCTTGTCCCCTTATTTTTCACTTATAAAGATTTTTTATTCAATTATTAAAAATTTTCCATAAAGTAACGACTTTTCTAGAAAAATTAAATATATTTTTTAATTAATTTAAATTAAAATCACAGCAGTGCTTAAAGGTGATTGATAGTTTATAGTTAATAGCCATTAGAATTGTATAGTAATTTATACACGATATTTCAGCTTTAATATTCATTTATACTGATGAAATTTTGAATTTTTTAAAGACTATTTTAATTGGAAAATAATTTCTTAATATATTTTTTAAATATAAGAAAGGAAACTAATAAATGCGAAATCCTTAATTGTTCTAAATTGTAATCAATCCTGAAATTTTCCAAATTATTTTAGAAACTATATTATTGTCAATTCCAATGATCTTAATTGCTTATATAACTAACATTAATTAATGGTTACAATAATCATAATAATATTTCCTATTTTATTATGTGAATTATTTCCTGTTTATTGATTCGAAAAAAAAAATAGAAATATCATTGACATAATATTATTAACCATATATTGCTGGTTAGTAATTAGTCTCGAAGTTTTGAGAAAAATATATATAATTATAGTTCTAGAAAAAGGTGATTTCTTGAATTATCTGTTAAATTAAATATGTAAAATATACGAATGGTGATTTAATTATAAATATATGTATGTAAATCTTTTAATTTGTATCTGTAGAGAACTTTTGAACTTAACTAGACGTCATTAAATTAAATTACTTGTTTACAAACAATTATTATATTTGTAATTCAATTTTAATTACATTAAGTAATGTCTTTGAACTATTTTATTAATTAATCTTTGATGTTAAGGAGAAAATAATATATAACTTTTTTAATATTGCTTTAATATGATTTCCGGGAAGTTTAATTTATCATAATGTTTAGGAAAATTGCCTAAATTTTTTTTCAAAAATTGAAACAAGATAAACACTTTTTGGTGAATATATAGTTGAATGATCTTTTTGTATAATACAATATTAAGATAATTTAAATTTAGGTCATTTCCTAGAATTTTTATTTTTGGCAATTTTTAGAATAGATAAGAAAATAATTTTATATTAGGCTAAAAAGTTTTCATTAGATATAAACATCAACAAAAGTTATTTGACGTGCAACATAAATAAAATTAAAATTAAATGTTTTTACATGAAAGTTTTTATCGAACTGTAATGGAATACAAAATATTTTTTGTGGTATATAAAAGCATAAATACATTTTAATCCTTTTTTATAGAATATATTTTCAAAAAAAAAGTCAAGTTTAAGGAAGCTGTAGAAATATCAAACTTTAGAATGATAATATTGAGTCCCACTATTTCATATTATAGTCTGCTAGGTCAAACTCATTTAAGCTTGAACTTTCGGTTAAGCTGTAAAACAATTAATTTAAGAGATAATTTAAAGTATTATTGATAATTTAAGTTGAGCCATAAATCGATTATCAGCTAAGGACTTTTTTTGTATATGCTTAACTAACGAATAACTAACTTTTCAACAGTTCATGTTTATTAAATTCATTGTAAAGGGACTTTCTGTTAATAAATTTGTCTGTCTTTAATCTTTCAATTGAAGAAGTGCAGTGCAATAAATTTTATATATTACTTAGAATCTAGACATTTAATAGGAAAAATATATTTGTTACTTAATTTAGATTTGCCAACAAATTTCAAATTAAATTTGCCTAAGACTGGCTCAACAAACTTTTCCAATTTTTAGTAATTTATAATAGTATTATTTGGGTCAATATTAAGTAAAATATCTGAATTATTTTTCAAAAAAATATACTCTGGATATACTCACAATTAAATGGTAAAAACATTTTCAAATTAATAATTTCACATTCAATTAAATTAAATATACAAATTTTATTTCAAAATATAAATTTATGTTTATTAATTTACAAATATTATTCACTTTTATTAATTGATCACTTAGTAGATTATAATAGTATATAAAAAATTCACAAAAAATAAAACAATATATACAAAATTAAATACAAATTTGAATTTCTTAGTATTTTAGCAGCATTAAAACTATACGATAGTTCTAATTAGACTGATGATATTTTATTTGTTTTTAATATCATTAATATTTTAATTAATAATTTCTTTATCAGCTATGTAGAGAATTTAATTTTCTGTCGAGTTCCTTCATTTTTTTTGGTATAGTAAATAAGTAAATCAGAAAAGTTTATTTCATAATCAGCCAGTAGATAATTTCGTTTTTGTATATACTAAATAGCTAAAAGAGTAAAAGCTAAAAAGAAAAATATTAATTTTACATAAACAAAACAAAAAAAAAATTGTCGCTATTGATAAAAAAAAAATAATTGAAGTGAAAGAAGATTGTTAACGAGTGAAAAATAAACCAAAAGATAGAAAATTTATCTTACTATCCCTATAGACAAAGATGTGGTCTTACATTTCATATATATACAGTAAAATACTTTATAAATTTTTAAAAATTTCTGATAAATTTAAATAATTTTACTAAATTTAATTGTAATGTTTTTAATTATTTTGTAAATAAACAAATTTATTGTAAATATTTGATTATCAAAATTAACCGAATTAATTAAATTTTAAATTAATTGCGATCGAATTGAAAATTTATTTTAAAGTAAACACTTTTTGATACGCAAAATATAAATTGAAGATAACTTAAATATCAGCAGAATTTAATAAATTTTAATATAGTTTTTATTCATAAGATAGATAAAGCATAGTTTTTCAATTTCTTAAATTATATTATCTCCTATATATTGTATGTCTGTCTAAAAACCATTTAAATTATTCATACCTAATCAGCCCGATTATGATTGTCATATCACTTTGAGTATCGTCTCACTTTACTTGGTCGTGTGTCGATTTTATTTTGGTATTATATAAGCTATATACGACACGACAAGTCGATTTAAATTATTGTTATTCAAATTTTGCGTTTCAAATATTTTTAAAATGAAATTTATAGTAGCCGCCACACATACTAAAACACTTTTCACAAATTTTACGTAGTAATATCATAAATTTAGTAGATCTTACGTCATGAATAATCATTATGATAAATATATTTACAATTTACATGAATTCCAAATTTAGCATATACAATAAAATAAATGATTGGCGTTATTTCAAAATATTTGAAGCTGTAATTTCTTATATACATAGACAATTATCGTTCAATAATTTTCCTTCTTTCTGGAAAAATTTTATATACACTTATTATAGTTGCCTTTATTGCTTTAGAGTTTTACAAGTTTTTCTATAATTAAAACAAAATAAAACTTAAGAAATTTCATTTGAAGAATTTTTATTCAGAATATGAACTATTAAACCTTATTTAATTATGTTTAATGTTTATGAACAGTAAAAATTATTTATGTATATAACTCATATACAGAAAAAGATATTCAAAGACTAGAAATACATTTTTTATCTATTTTTTTTTAATTATCCCTTAATTCTTGCAGTTTGCATCACTGGTGGGGTGTTTATTGATTGTATATTTATTATTGATTATACATACAGTAACCATTTGGTCCGCAAAGACTATTTGTTGGACCGCATGGACCACACGAACCAAAAGAACCAAAAGGACCAAATGGCTGACATGGAAATGGTCCACCATATGGTCCACATGGACCACATGGTCCAACTGATACTGGTGCAGGACCATAAGGTCCACATCCTCCAGCACATCCATATGGAATACAACAATGGCAACCAAAACACATATTTGTGTTTATTTATGCAATTAAAATTCTACAAAAAAAAAAAAAAAAAAAGTAAAATTTTCATATTTTTTTTATTTCAAATAATTTTTTTTCTTCTTACTTTTTCTTATTTTATATTTTCGAGCGTTTTCAAAAAAATATTTTTTAATTGTAATACTTTTAAAATTATATTTAATTTTAAAATTTAAATTTTAATTTAATTTTTTTATATTATTATTATTATATTTTAATTTAATTTTTAAAATTTTGTGATAATTTTTCCTATTTTTAATAACTGAAATATATACTTTTTTTTTTATTATTATATGAAATTGATGAAAATTTAGAAAATTAAATTTTGTATATTTATGAGTTGTGCAAATCCGAACCAAATTTTTATAACTAATTTATGTATGAAAAAATTAATTTTAATTTTTGATACATAGAAACATTGATTAGTTTTTTCTATCATTATTTAAAATTGTTGTACAGTAAAGGTTGTCGGTTTTCGAGCATTTATTATACTATATTTGATTTTTGTTTCACATTTCAGTGGTAATATATGCTAGAAGTTAATTTTTATAGTATACTAGTGAGTCTATGCCTAAATCTCTATCTTTTTTTCACTGAAAGAGAAGTTCTTTTATTACTTATAGAAGTAGTTCTACGTTTGCTGGGTATTTGTTTCTTGCAAGTAGTCGTTCCTCCAATAAAGTGGCCATTTACAATTCGCAATTCATATAAAGTTCATTTAGATATTATTAATAATAACCTCTAAACTCTGTTATCCTGTTTATATTTTTTTAATGATCTTTAAACTCAATTAATGAGTAACTCATTAAAAATTCAATTTATTGACGAAAGCTCCATTATCTATGAAGAGTATAAAACGAATATATGTATGTTTATTTTAGAAGGAGTTTATCTAAATGGTTTGCCATCCTTGATTAAATTTAAATTTCATTACAATAATTGAATAGAAAATTTTAAATTTCTTTGATTATTACCAGTCGCACACAGAGAGTAATTTTTTTGCTATCATACAATGGATAATATTTACTAATTAAGTCATTAAGTCACATACTAATAAATAGATCAGCAGAAGTTAATTGAAGATACCCGAGAAACCAGAAATTGTCATGACAAACTTTTGTCAGCATTTTGTCATAAAATTGTGTACACATTTTGTAATCAAAATTACACCGACAAATTGTCGACAAATATTTGTTGAATAATTGTCATGACAAATTTTGTCTATATTTTGTCATAAAATTGTGTACACATTTTGTCATCAAAATTACACCGACAAATTATCGACAAATATTTGTTGAATAATTGTCATGACAAATTTTGTCTATATTTTGTCATAAAATTGTACAATAAATTTACATTTACAGGTAAAGAATTAATTGCTTAAATGCATAAAATCATGGTAAACAATGTAAAGAATTTAAACATTTTTACTTTCCCTTTTATGAACTCACACTTAAAGTATATGTATATATACAAACCCCCTTTTGATTTGATTTCAATATAAACTCTACTCAAAACGAAGCGTTTAAATATATTTATTCTTTTGAATACTTTCTCAATATGCTGAAGAAATTATGCATTTGTAATGTTACTATTCATTTGAAAAAAATATACTTTTTGTCTCTCAAATTAATTTATATTTTTTTAAAAATTTAGTTAAATTAAACAAAGGAAATTATATGGTTATTAAAGCAAACGAAAATCAAAAATCATGTAAATGAATGTCTCAAAATTTATAAAAATTTATATACATATATATATAATTATATATATAAAAATATGAAAATATATCAATATCAGAAATATATCAGAATTTTGTCAGGTATGTATAACTCTTAAACGGCATAAAAAAATCATAAAAAATGTCGTGAAGTGTTGCGTAGTCCGTGTGTCATATGGGTTTTTAAAGTTTTTCAAATTTAATAATGTTACCGCGGTAAATTGCTTTGAAATAAATTATCGGTGAAATAAAATAAAAAAGTATGAAATAAAAAATATAAATAAAAATAAGTTTTTTAAAAATACTTTTCCTTAAAGTAATACTCCTATTATTCAATTAAAAATCAAAGTAATCTTTCTATCGAATAGAAATTAAAAATCATAATAATTTTTAATTTGATTTTTAATTTGATTAAAAATTAAATTTAAAATAAAGAACGAAAAAACAAAAAAGCAAAATTTAAAAAAAAATAAAAAGTTCAGTTACAAAATTATTATTTTATTGACTTTATTGACAAAAAGTTCACAAAATTGTTCCCATATTTATTGACAAAAAGTTCACAAAATTGTTCCCATATTTATTGACAAAAAGTTCACAAAATTGCTCCCCTATTTGTTGACAAAAAGTTCACAAAATTGTTCCCATATTTTTGACAAAAAGTTCACAAAATTGTTCCCATATTTATTGACAAAAAGTTCACAAAATTGTTCCCCTATTTGTTGACAAAAAGTTCACAAAATTCTTCCCATATTTTTGACAAAAAGTTCACAAAATTGTTCCCATATTTATTGACAAAAAGTTCTCAAAAAGTTCACCAAATTGTTCCCCTATTTGTTGACAAAAAGTTATGAAAAAGTTCACCAAATTGTTGACATATTTGTTGACAAAAAGTTCTCAAAACTTTCACAAAATTGTTCCACTATTTGTTGACAAAAAGTTCTCAAAAAGTTCACCAAATTGTTGACATATTTGTTGACAAAAATTTATGAAAAATTTCACAAAATTGTTCCCCTATTTGTTGACAAAAAGTTCACCAAATCGTCGCCAAATTGTTGACATATTTGTCGACAAAAATGTCGCCTGAGATGTGACAAATGAGGTAAACCCCATTGACATTTTTTCAACAAATTTTGTCACAAATTTCTGTCGACAATACACAATTTTTTGTCAACAATTTGTGACAAAATTTTGACATCTGGTTACTCGGGTATGTATAGTTTTTTGTTTAATTCTACTTGAGAGTTGCCCTGTTTACAGCCGAATCGTTGCAGTCGTAGTCATTCAGCTAATTATAACTTCTTTGTATATATTATTCATTGATTCCATTTGCAAATTACATGAGTCCTATGGAGATATATAATATACTAATAGAGTTACATTTCTATGTAAATGACAGAGTCTTTTTTATAATATTTCCAAATCAAAAAAATTTATTTATTTTAAAATATTATATCACTTTGCAAGTAACACTGATGGTATTTTTATATGTACATTAATTTATATAATATAATATATATTATGGATTATATTTCCAATAATTTTAAAACTTTCATTAGATTAATTTGACTCAAAAAAAAAATTTTTTTTTTTTTCAACTTGTAAACATTTACATATTTTTCTTAAATATTAATTAAATTATAATTACATAAGATTTGAACAATGAATACATAAAATTTAAAAAACAATAATTTTAACCTCACACCATCACAAAATGTTAATAATTATTTTAATATTATAGATACATATATACATATATACACAAAACACATAAGGATTATTATACAAATATATAAAAATTATCGACCAAATGTACCATATGGTCTTCTTTGTTGATATAATGACGCATATAATCTACTTGGTTGATAATTTCCATATACTGTAGAACCATTTATTCTATTTTGATAATATGGTGTATTATATATTGTTCTACATTGCATTGGACCACATGGATCATTTTGTGATATAAAATTTGGTGGACACATCACTTCTGGTCTACATTTTGTTGGACCAGTTGTATAACAACAATACTCTGGTGGTGGTGGTATATCAATAACTTGTGGTTTTGGTTGACAAAATACCATTTGACAAACTTCACGTGGTTCAACTACTGAACGTGGACAACATACAATATAAGGATCTGGTACAAATGATGGATAATAAATAATTCTTGGTTCTTTAATTAATTGTGTTATCCATGTTAATTGTGGTACTTTAACAACTTTTGTTGTTTGAACAATTCTTGGTATTGTTATAGTTTTACAACGGTTCACAATCATTGGTTCAGTTGTTGTTTTATTTAAATATAAAACACGTTTTTTACATATCATACGTGGTGGCTGTTGTATTGTTATACATTTTGGCCCTACTGGTGGACTACGTGGTGCACATTGTGGCATAGTATCTAAATCAGCACCAGAACGACATTGTAATGCTGGCTAAAATATAAAAGTAATAATAATAATAATATTATAATAGTAATAAATAATTTTATACTTACTTCATTATATGGTCCACCACAAGAAGTATCACATGGTTGAATGTTAGTTGTACAAAATGGTATTCGTATTAGATCGCACATTATAAGTTCTAGAATTTTAAGAAGAAGGAAAACATAATATGAGAAACTCTTAAAAAATAGATTTTTTTTACATTTTGTATGAGTAAAAACCAAAAATTATAAAATTTTCAAATATTTTTGTGTATTGTTGTATTCCTTCAAAAAAAAATTTTCCAAATACGAAAACAGTTTAATTTTTTATATAATTTGGAACTTAAATTTTGTAAATTATGTACGAACTTTAAATTTTAAATTTTTTATAATTTTTGTCAAAAGAAAATATTGAAATACTCTGAAGTTTCATATTTAAAAAAAAAAATAATAAATTGGATGAATAGATTTTTAAATATTTGAACTTTTGAAAATTATATAATTATATTTGTCAATTTCAATTTTCATTTTGAAAATTTTGAAATGGCTGGGAAAATGTGTAGACATTTCAAATTTGTTTTCCCCCAAAATTATATTATTATTTCATCCTATTACTACATTAATCCTTTGGTTTGATAATTTTGTGAAATTAAATCATATAAATGTAGTTTCTTATTATGCTACAAAATCATTAACCATATTCATTAAGAAAGGATAAAAACGATATTAGATTGTATTATATCGATATGTCGTTATATTTATATCGTAATCTATTTATCGTAATTTTTCTAGTATCTTGTGTATAATCAGAGTTTATGGATAAAATATATTTTCAATTATTTTCGGATCATAAATAAATCTATGTGTGATTCGAACATACCTCAGTCACCGTTTATGCCAGAATATTACGCTGGTCAATTAAAACTTTGAAATGGCAAATGATTTTGTATAACTCTTTTGTTAGATGAACGCATAGAAAACGAATAAGAACTTAGAAATGAAGCTTGGAGATTACTTTCCAACTTATTATTTTGAGTTAAACCAATACACGAGGTCAAAAACACTTAGTAGGTAGATTAGTACACTATACAGAAAGTGATCTTATCAAATTCTCATATATGTATGGTTATATATGGATCAATACCATCTACAATTACGATGGGCATACTTATAGGTAGACGTTTTTTGATGAGGCGCAAAAAAGTTAGAACCACTCTTCCATGGAGAGAAAATTTGATAGTCAATGATCGTAATATTGACTGAACTTTCCAGGAAGTTGAAGCCAAATGTGGAGAAGAGTTTTGTGGAGAAGAGTGTCGGTAAACTACTGAATTAAGTAAACACAATTTAGCAATGCATTAAGAAAATTATCACTTGGTTAGGATAATATATAAATCACTTATGTATCTTCGATATTGAAAGGATTTGGAATAAATAAAATCAATTTTATTTAGATAGATCATGCGACATGCATAAAATATTATTTGTATTTTTTTTTAAATTATTTTTTAAACATGCAAAATTTTGTTTTTTAAATACATTTTTTTTTTTATAAATAATTTTTTTAATTTTATAAAATTATTTTAACTTTTTTTTTTTTGTAAATATGAATTTTAAATTTTTTCTTTTACACTTTTTCGATCAACAAAAATGATAAATTTTTCTTTTATTAAATTGTTTACAAAAATTAAATTTTTAATTAATTAATAAATTGTTTTAAAAAATTATATAAACATTTTTTTTTTTTTCAAATTAAAAATTAATAATACAAAAAATAATAATTATTTAATTTAAAATCACTTAACTACAAAAAAAAATTATTAATTATTTATTATTTTCTTTTTGCATAATTATAATTATAGAAATTAATAAATTAATATTACAAATAATATGTATATAATTTTTTGTTTTGCAAATTTTCTTGTTTACATAAATTTTCATATTAAAAAATATTTAATTAAAAATTTTCAAATTTAGTCGAGATTTTTTAGATATTTTTTACATGTTTCATAAATTTTTTTTTTGGTTTTGAATTACAATTTTTTTTTTATTTTTGTGATTAGAAGAAATTTTGAATTTTAAAATTATTTAAATTTTATGATATTTTCTTGTCTGGACTTTCAAATGAAAATAAATTATTATTAATATTATCAGATTTAAGTAATTGATGTGGTGACATTAACATTGGTAAAATTGTAAATGTTTTTAATTCTGGCATTTTAATATTAAGCTAAAAATATAAATAATATTTTTAATTCAATTTTTGGAAATCAAATTTAAATTCATTTAGTAAAAAATTAATGAAATTACCAAAAAAAAAAAATCTGATATCATCACAAATTTATTTATTTTATATAAAAAAATTAATTTATCATATTGTAGAAAGAATAATTACCGAATCAGTTTTATCCAATTTTTCATCATTATCAATACTAGTCCATACTGGATCACTCCAAAATGGTATAACCTAAAAAATTAGTTTGACAAAAAAAAAATGGAAATTTAAGTAAATGTTTAAGCGTGAATTGTTAGGGGCCCCACACATTATACAACAATTTGGTGAAACAAATTTATCAAGCTGAATGATGCTTTGTTTTGCGACAGACTTGTGCAACATGGTGTACAAAATTATATCAATCTGTATAACAAACATTTTTCTATTAAACATTTTTATTAAGTTTTTATAGAAAAATTAACAGCTGTCGTATGATTTAACTCATTGGTCCATCAATAAAAATCAAATTATTTTGATTTTATAATAACATTTTCATCAATCTGAAAACAAGTTTATCAACTGGTTCATACACACTATGCAACGAACCATTGTTGGATAATGTGTGAGTCTGTAAGGACTGTAAGAAGTCCTGTACTTAAATGTTTGCTACCATAATGATAAGAATTAATGTTCTATCTAAAAAAGGCCTAACAATTTAAATTTAATGAATACTCCATTGAATAATTAAAGTAAATTAAATTTTATATACTTACATCAGTTGGTGGTGTATCTGGTTTTGGTGGTTCATAAACTGGACAAATTGATGGTGTTTTTAATAAATCAAATATATCATCATTTTCACTATATTTAATATTATCCATAAAATAATTTATATCATTATTATCCCATATTTTTGATACATCAATTGTTGAATTACAAAAATTATTTGATTTACCAATAATACGACAATTTTTTATACCATTACCAATAACACCATTATTACCACCACAATTATAACCATCATCATTTTCATTAATACCAATTAAACTATTATTAAATGATGTATTACCATTTAAATTATTTGTTATATTACCAAAACTTCCATTCATATCAATTGATGATGCTATTGATGAATCAAATGATATATTTTGATAAGAATTTTCCTTATTACATGATAATATTTGATGTGGTTGTTGTTGTTGTTGTTGATGATTACCAATTAAATTTATTGGTAAACTTTTTCTTTGTAAACCAGGTGGTACACTAGTGTTTGTTATTGTATTTGATAAATATAATGATGAATTTGTTGATTGATTAGGAAATTGAATATTAATATCATTATTATTATTAGTATTATTATTACAATTATAAATTGGTAATGATCGTCTATTAAATGATGTTAATGGTTGACGTATATTAATTTGATTATTATTTATTAAATCTTTTCCATCTGTTTCTAATTTTGTATTATTAATAATTACAGATTGTTGTGATTGTTGAACTCTATCTGGTTCATTATTTTTAATTAAATATGAAACCACTTAAAAAATTGTTAAAAATTGTAATTTTTTTAACTATTTTTGCTAAGAAAAATCATGTTTACTTACATTCGCTTTGGGTTATAAGTCCAATTTCACTTTGTTCTTGTGTTTGACCTAATTCACAAGTGAATATATCTGAATATGCATTTATAAGGGTATATAAATTTGGATATCCTATAATGGAAGTATTTAAAAAATTATATTTTATATTTTAATTAATTATAAAAATGTATACCAAATTCAAAACAATCTCCAAGATTTATATGTAATATATTTTTAATATCTGATAAAAGCATTGATTTTGGTTCTAATAATTTTATAATACTAATTATGAATTTCATTAAACGTGTTAAACCAATATATTTTATACCAGTTTCATCAATTTTAAACTATATTATGTATAAAGGAAGAAAAGGATAATGAAAATTTAAATTTTTTATTTATATACTATAGTATGTTTGTCATACCTCAATAGCATGTTTCATAATTGAAATATTATTCTCATTAATTGTTTCATTATAATTAATTGAAAATGTATTTATAAGATCTGTTATTGGTAACCAATCTTTACCATTTTCTAATATAATTTTACAAATTTTATATGATCGATTACGAAAAATTGGATCCTCTTTATGACAAATAATCCAAAGTAAATCATCTGTTTCAATAATCTATATATGTATATGAAATTTTTAAAATTAATTAATATAATTAATATAATTTTCCTATCAATTAAATATCCTTACCTCTACAAATGGTAAATTTTTAATAGCTTCAATAATATTTGGATATCCTAAAATATGACTTTGTATTTGATAACCAAATTTCTTTTTATGTAAATTTAATACATCTTCTAATTTAATACATGTTTTAGATGATGTTGTTACATTACGTATTAAATCCTCAATTTGTTCAGCAAATATACGTTGGGCAATTATTGGTGTTAAATATATTTTTTTATCTTCATCATTTGTAAATTCAATTTCAACAATACCTTGTATTGATTCCATTAAATCAGCTAATTTTAAAAAACCATAATCACTTAAACGACATTGATAACCAAAATGATAATGATATGAACGTACAAATTTTTGAAATAATATTGAATAATTTGGTGCATTACGAAATAATTCAACAACTTCACCAGCAAATACACATGTTTTATCAACTTCAATTGAAGTTTGTTTACGTTTTGGTATTGATATTAATATATCTTTACCATTTTGTATTGTTGTCATTACAACAATATTTGAATTTGCTAAACCATCAAGTATATCAACTAATGAACAAACACCATAATCGGTAACATCAAAATGACGATTTTGTGTTTGTGCAAATATTTGTGGTAATTGTGATAATAATATTGATTTATTACCTTGTGTACGTAATATACGTAATAAATCTGTAGTAAAACGACGAATTTGTGTACGATGTGTTAATGTTATTTGACGATTTTCACCATCACCCATAATCTAAAAATTTAAATAATTTATGATAGCATCAAAAAATTTAATATTAAACATATATAAATAACCTGAACAACAGTTGATAATGCTTCAAATAATTCTATTAATTTTGTATAACCATAATCAGCAACACGACATTGTTTACCAAAATGATTATGATATGCTGGTATAAAACGATTAAATTTCATTGTTGATTTTGGTGACATTTTAACTAATTCAATAACTTCTCTAGATATTTGATATAATGGATCAGAACTTGTACCACATTTAGAATATAAACGATTATTAGCTGTAGTTGTACCATTATTATTATTAATAATATTTTGATTATTATTATTATTATTATTATCTGGTCCAATAATATCATTACCTAAACATATTTCTTTACCAATTATAGCCATTTCTGGTTCTAACCATGTTAATATTTTAATACCATAATTATTTGTTGTTATTTGTAAACCATTAACACAACAAATTAAATGTTCTAAATTAACACCATTTTCATTTGATAATATTGTTATACCTAATTCACCAGATATACAATGTACTAAACTTGTTATTGGTATATCACCATTATGATTTTTTAATAATGGATATGCTATTTGTCTTATATCATTTATTGTCATAAATACATTTGGTAATGGTTCAATATCTTGTTCAGCCCAACCTTTATGTTGTTCACGTTGAAAATGTATTGTACAATATGGTACACTTTCTTGTAAACATTCTGGATTATTTTCAATTGAATTTATAAAATATGGATTTAAACTTATAAATTTTTCTTCAGTTTTATCTGGTGTTATTGTACATATATCTTGCATTTTATATAAATCAAGTACACTAATTGATGTTTTAAAACGTGATTGAAATAATTCACGAAATTTATACATTGGTAATGTGCAATATGGTACATCCTAAATATTATTAAGAAATATAATTAAAAATATTATAAAATTTAAATTCAAATAAGTTATTTCAAAAAAAAAATATATTAAAAATTGATTAATTACATTTAATTATTTGTTCTGTTAAATCTTTCACCCAGGAAATTGTAATAATTTTCTTGTTGAACAACAAAATGTTATTAGTCCTTGAAAAAACCTTGGGAAATTTTCTTTAGGTCATAATAATTTTTATATAATACATAAAAATTCAATGACTTAATTTAAATCGGAACTTTTAAATTGATATAAGAAAATGAATTTATTGTAATTAATAACCAGTTATTATGATTAAAATGTTGTCCTACAAAACAAAAAATTATTGACAATTTTTACCATGTAAAGTTTATTCAACTTTTCATAAACAAGAATTTTTGAATTATAACATTAAAAATGTTGTAATATCAATCAAGATGCAACGTAAACTATTATGATATAAAAATATTTAAATTATATGGACATATAATGAACAAATGAGGATTCTCCATAAATTATATTAATTTTTGATGCAGATGCAGGACGTTTTTATTTTTTTTTTGCAGTTTTATTTATTGATCAATCAATCAAATTTATTTAAATTTTTATGCTATCGAATAAATGTCCTTCTCTCAATATATTTTTTATATTTTCTAGACTAAATCGGACGCAGAGGATGATTATTAATACTTTTAGTGGATGAGTGAAATTCCAGTGCTCAAGGCTGGGAACTAATTATAAAATTAGTTCGGAAAAACAAAAGTTTCTTTATCATTAGGAAATTACGGCCAGGGAAAGTACAATGGGAATACGTTAGCCGGATTGGGCCAATCCTTCGTAGATTTCTCCCCCTTGACGATGAAGATTCCTTCAAATTACATTAGTAAATAACTAATGTGATTTGCAGGAAGTAAGGAAGTAAGTATAATAAATGTAAGATCAATTGAAAATTACAACAATATTTTGCTAATTTTGTCATGGATAATTAATCATTTTATGACAAAATAAAATAAGGACATAAATGAATTTGGTAAAATTTAGATTGAAATCATTTCAAATGAAAATTATTTCTAAATAATGATTTCCAAATCTAGTAGTTAAAAACAAAGCTAACAATAATCTTAATAACTATATATATTTCAATCTAAATCGAGTTTTGAATCAACTTTTTTTTTACCTTTAGTAGCCCAGCTACTTGACAACGCAACGTATTTATTTCTGTTAATGATGAATCTCTTGTATATGATACAACCATTCTTTTATGACCAATTTTTTTACGATGTAAATTAGCAACAACTTGTTTAGCAAACTATAATTAAATAATAATTAATTAAATATCAAATTTTATTTAAATTAATTTCAAATAAACTTACATATAAATCGGGTACTGTAACTTTAGCATAAGAGCTTCCTTCAAATATCAATGATATAACTGGTGTTATTGGTTTTAATTGATTTAATAAATAACTTCTTAAATTTGCCTCTTCCCATGAATAATCCAAATTATTTATTTGTAATGTAATTGGTTGATTTGTTGAATCTAAATTTTTACATATTTCATTGTTAATGGTATTATTAGTAGTAGTACCAATAACATTAATACTATTAGAATTATTTGTTGAATTAATACCACCAGCAGAACAATAAAATGGTGATGCTGATGATGATAATATTTTAGTAGATGATGATTGCGGTGGTGATGGACCATTAGTTAAACTAGAATTTAATGATGTATTACTACTCGATGAACTATTACTATTATTACTATAACTTGTAATATTATTATTATTATTATTATTATTATTCATTGGTGCAATTATTGATGGTTCTGAATTATCATAAATTCCTTGTGATGGAAAACTATTTATTGTTGGTTGTGGATTTTGATAAATTGTTGGATATTGATGTTGTTGTGATGGTAAAATTCTTGGTTGGAGTTGTTGCTGCTGTTGCTGATAATTTTGAATAGCAATATTATCATTATTAGTATTGAGATTTAATGGTACTACAAATGGTCGATTTTGATATGGTGTATAACGATTACGATTAAAATTTGTACTGATACTACCATTATTACCACAAACATAATTATTATTTAATGTTTGTTGATAAATTTGTTGATGATTTTGTAATTGCTTTTGATTATATTGATTATTATATACACCAATATTTATATTTGATGTAATTCTACCATTATTATTATTATTATTATTATTAGTTATACCCATATAATTATTATTATTATGTTGTAATTGTTGTGCGGTATTATATTTACCAATTGATTCTGAATTATTACTTTTTATATTCATATTATATGATTGTGTACCAAAATAACGTAATGATGATGATCCACGAATATTTATTAATGATGATTCATTTAATTGTGTTGGCATACAAATTAAATCATTTGATGTTGATAATAATGATGATGTATTTATTAAATTATCATTATATTTTTTAATTGAATTTAAATTATTACCATATAAAGGGTAATTATTTAAAAATGTTATATGCTCATCAAAATGGGGGCTAGTAAAAATTTTTTTTAAAGAAAATTCTTTTATTGAATTGAATTGAAATTACTATATATCTCTTACCTATAAAAATTATCTGCCATTTGATGGTTTTTATTTAGTTTTATATTTGTCAAAGAATAATCTATAAGGGAAAAATAGATTATTCAATTAATTGATCATAATTTATATTTCGGACATTTAATAAAAAAAGATTTATATTAATTTTAAAGGGTCTTTTTCCAAAATCAAAAATAATCTTTCTGGAATAAAATTAGTAGCTTTATCGAAACGTTTTTTATTTTATAATAAAGACCGATTTGAATTTTAAAAAGACCAGTTTGATCCACATTTTTATTGATTTGTATGAAAGGCGGTTTACTGAAGGTGTCATATTTAGAAAGCTTCTATAATGCCTTTTAACGGTCAATCACCTATGCTCATACATTATGATAAATTTTAATTCTACAATATGCTTTTCGTCATATTAATTAATTGCTTCAAAATTTATTAAAATATTTAAGTAGATTTATATACATGCCTTCATAATTAGAAAAATATTTCTCTGATTTTACTAAAATATTAAATCAACCTAATTACATATTACTTTTCATATATTTTTCGATTCACTTTAAAAATCAATAAAATTGGAAATAAATTTTAATGAAAATTAGAAACAATATTTTTTTAAATATTATTTTAATGAAAGTATCATAATGAGATTATTTATTTAATTGCTAATAAAATGCTTAAACTTAAAATTAACTGTTACATATATATTAATTATATTTTGTTGCTAACAGTGATTTTTCTTACCTTTTATAATATATATGTATGTATAAAAAAAAAAATCGAGAATATTATATTTAAAACGTCCAAAAAAAAAGTTACAATATTTAAAATAGTCTTAATTAAACAATAATTATTTATTTTAAAAACAAAAATTTTCGCTTTTTCTTTTATAAATTAACAAAATAATTTATTTTGCTTATATAAATTGGAAAATTAATTTTTTTTTCAATTAATTTTCGTTGCAAAAAAAAAAAAAGTTTAATTTTTTATATTTTTAAATTCTATGAGAACACTTTAAAATTTATATTCAATAATTTAATTGAAATTATAATTTATAAATTTAAAAAATAATAAATGTAAGTTTTTTATGTAGTTTTTATTACGTCGAATTTAAATTGTTTTAATTAAAATATTTAATTTTATTTTTATATGTTTTATTTAAAATAATTATAAAAAGTAACCAAAAAAAATTTAAAATTTTCATTTGTTTGAATTTTAATTTAAAATTGCACCAACATACCGCACCAATCAAGTATAACTAATTTATGATAGCAAGAGATTTTTTGTAATTAGATTTTATATAATAATTAAAAATTTTATTTGTTTAAAAATATTTTCCCGCCAATGATTTTTTTTTCTGGAATTCAAAAATCCGAAACAAAAAATATAAATATAAAAAGAATATTTTATTTTTTTATGACATTGCAGAGGTCAACAATAAAAATTGTTCTCAGTTTAAGTTCTCAGTCAAGAAAAACTTGATATACGTTAATTTCTCAATTTGATTGCAATATTTCGGAGTACAGAAATTAAATGGTTTAATGAAACATTGCAATTTCTGTTAAAAGGGAAAATTAATATAATTACTAAATATCATAAAAAAATTACATCAAACAAAAACTGATATTTTATTAAATTATGAATTTTATTAATTTAAATTAAAAATAATAATTATAAAGAAATAGAAAAATATTAATGAAAATATTTAAAATATAATAATACACAAAATGGTTTTATAAAAATTGAAGAATGAAAAAAGAAAATAATTGAATTGTACTCAAAAAAAAAAAATTAATTTACTTTAGCTATAAAATTATTCATTGATGAATTATTCTCATTATTTTCACCATTACCAAAATCTTTTTGTAAATTTTTCAAATTATAATCATCAAAACTATTAATTAATGGATGTATTTTATTATTTTTATGAATATTTTCAAATGATTTTGAGCTTAAATTTGATTTATTAGCAACACAACCAAGTGGTGTTCTTTTCAAATTATTATCGCCTGTTGTAATTAATTTCTTTGGTGTTGATATAAATTGTATATCACGATCCTTATAAATTGACATTTTATTAGATGCAGCTGCTGCAATACGTGCACTAGATCTTGTTTTACGTCTAGGTGGATTCTTAATACGTTCCAATTGTTTATTTTGTGGTTTTTGTATTTCATTTAATTTTAGTGTTTCTAATACAGATTCAATCATTTGATTTTCATCTGGTATATCATCAGTAAATATAATTGGTGTTCTATCTACACCAATAGTTGGTGATCGTGGATCACATTTATTGTCATCTTCAATTGGTAATTCAATTGGTACTGTATCTTCTAATGTTTCTTCAATTCTTGTTGATTCTTTAGATATTACATTATTTTTATCTGATAAATCAATGAATAAATCTGAAAATGTATCATTTAAATTAAGACTCTTATCGGCTGGATTATATTCATCGTTAGTAGTAGCATTTTCACTGAAAACAATTGGTGTACGATTTATAAATGTACTTGGCGACCGAGGATCAAAAATATTACTACTACATTTTAAACCCTTAAGTAATTTCTTTTTAAAACTATTAGATTTTTGTGGTTGAATTGGTGTAATTGGTTCATCAGTAGTAGTAGTAGTCAATTCATCAAAACTATCTGCTGTACAATATGAATATTCATTTAAACTTAATTCCTAGAAAATAAAAGATAATTTTAGTATATTGAGAACGAATGCTAGATATATATTGTAATAATAATATACATTTAATGGTGTTCTACAAATATTCGGTGATCTTGGATCTAAATTATTAATATCGTCAGCATAATAATCTGTTGTCACAGTAATTGCTGCTGTTATATTTTTAGCTGGTGTAACTGGCAATTTTTCACCTTCATTTTTACTTTGCTTGGATCCCATTTGTTAAATATTTAACTATTTCAATTAATAAAATTTTACTATATATCTAAATTTATTTAATTAAATATATTTTATTTAGTAGTGTCAAATTTAAATTATGAACGGCGGGTGTAAGATTTTTTTTAAATTGTTTGTTATGAAGTTGGCTGCGCTACGCTAGATTAGGAGATAGATAGGCGTCGATGAAACAATGTCAAAATTGACGTCTGCAAGATTTTATGACAGGTTTTCTACCGGAAATTTTTCGGAGTCAATTTCAAAACTGATTCGAAAGCTATTTTTTCAATTTTAACGCTAATTTGACAAAAACATACAAATTCCCAATATTTTTGTGTTCTTTGATTACGAAGTTAAAGAAATAGTGTAAAATAAATTGAATTTTATATATAACAAACAAAAGTCATTCTGTTTATTTCATTTTAAATTTCTAAAGGGCTGATTTTCGAATGCCATGTTTCAAATTCGAATCTGGCAACAATCAATGACCTTACGTTCCACATAAAAAAAAAGAAACAGAGAAATTTCGTGCGTCTTGTTTTATTTCTCGATGTGATTTTTCTTAAATTTTAACAATTAAAAAACCACTTTAAAAAATATCTTATTAAAAATTATTTAAATCAATGTATAATGTATCGATTTCATATAAAAATCAAATATTTAAAATGGTGAAAAGTGTTTTAATTCTGTGCTAAAAGAAAACTATAGCACAGTGAGAACTAAAAGAAATTTTTTTTTTGTTAAGAAAAATGGCGTCCGATAAAAAAATTATAACTTGTGCAAATGATCCAAACTTTGCTATTATTTGTACATTTTTTCATAAATTTTCAAAACCATTAAATCTTGGACATCCAAATATAAAATTACTACAAGAATGGCTAGAAAATTCAGAAGAAGGTAATCGAAAAAATTGTGTGTGTTTCTTTTATTTTGGGAAGAATTGGGGTGTCATTTTGTTATATTTTTTTTGCCATATATTCTACAAATTATTGTTGTGTTCCAACTTTTTGTACTCTATTAAAAGTCAAGGCAATTATTGTTGTGTTTTGGTATTTTTTTCCGGAAAATTATAAATAAAAGCAAAAAATATTATATGTCAGTTGCTGTCAAAATGTCTATTTTGTTGTTGACATTTTCACTTACATCTCTGGGAATGATTCCGGTTAATATATTTCGTTAAATTTGGTTAATTAAAATAGAATGATTCTGAAAAAATTAATAGTGTATTTTAAATAATAGTAAATAATGTAATTTATAAACTATCTAATAAATATATACTTTAAGGGTAATTTATTGATAAAATTGTAAATGTAGTAAAGCAATTAATTTTAATTGGATATTGAAAGGAAAACTTTGGAATAATTATATAATTGGAAACTTTTTATAATTTTACAAATATACACATATATTAATTTTTTTCTATAACATCATAATTGGATTGGAATTGGAATATAAATTTAAATTAATATTTTCTTCGAAAATGTTATATAAATAAATTGCCTAAATTTAGGCAATATTAATTTATATAATATTGTAAAGTATTGCATACTTTCAGGGTAATTTATTTATAATTTGATATACATACATAATAATTTAAAATCGCTTAACTTCCCCAATAAAATCAATATTTTTAAGAGTTTAAATTTGAAATAATCGTTAAATCTATTTTAAATTATTTATCTGCCATTTTTTGACCAAAACTTTTTATGTGGAAGGATGATAATTATTTTCAAACCTTTTTTTTTCAAATTAGGAATTATATATATGCATATAATATTTTTATTTAATATTTGAATTTCTATTTTTTTCAACAGTATCAGCAGGTCTAAAACAATTGCATATAAAATTATTACGAAAATTGCGAAAAACTGTTCATGAAACAGCATGGGAAACAGCCTTAAGTAAATTTTGTTGGTTCTATTCAGCTCAAGATGCCTGGGAAATTGAACGTTTTGGTTACAAGAAAGCAAGTTTGAGAGTAAAATTGAGAGTATTACGAGTAAATTTTGATATTTTTTTAAAACATGAATATTTAATAGTTTTTTTTATGTGTAATATTCTAGGAACTTGTTGAAAGCCAATTTGAACGTAATGGTAAATTTCGAACAATAACACAAACAATGAGTGCTGATGAATTACGTACTGAACCAATTGGTCGTGATAAACTTGGTCATTCATATTGGGTAGCACAAGATCCTGATTGTAATTTACGTGTATTCCAAGAGCATTTAGATGAAGAAATTTGGCAAATTGTTGCAACAAATCGTGATGAATTAGTAACATTAATAAATCGATTACGTGGAAATGAAGTTGTTTTGCCATCATTAGTTGGTGCAATTGATGAAGATAGTAGTAGTAATAGTTGTTCTGGTAATATAATAAAACCACCACCACCTGAAGAACGTGACGAAAGCCAAGATGATGATACAACAGTAATAACAAATAATAAAAGTGATACAAATATTGTTGTACCAGATGATAATGAAGAAAAAATTAATGAAAAAATTCCAAATATTAAAATAAAATTTGATAAGATTGTTGAAAATAAAGATAGTGGAAATATTAATATTGTAAATTCGGCAGCTAAAGTAGAAGACAAATATAATGAGAGTGATGGAGAAGAAGCATGTGAAGAAGAGTGTGAAGAAGAGGAGGAATGTGAAGAAGAAGAAGAAGAATGTGTTAGTGAAGACGATATTAGTGAAGAAGATAATAAAGTTGAGGACGAAAAATGTAAAATAACAGAAAAAAAGAGTATTCCGAAAAATCTTATAAAGGAACCAAATAAAAAATTTGTTAGTAAAAATTATGACAATGATAAAAAAGTTAAAGTAAGTATATGAATAAAAATTTCGAATTAAATGTTTTTTCTATATCTGCAAATTATTTATTTTAGCCTTTGATAATCAGTCAATCAAAAATTACATCATCTACAACATTATCCGACGATAAATCCGCAAATAATTCAATAACATTATCTAAAAAACGAACGTTAGCTGATCTTGAATCAGAAAGTGAAGATATAACAGTGGTGAAGAAAGCTCGTCCAACACTTTTAGATGCTAAACGTCAAAAAAATATCAGTAAATATGAAAAATTTAAAGATGATTCTGAAGATGAAGATGATGAAGAAGGTGATGGCGATGATGAAGAAGAGGAGGGCGAAGAAGAAGAAGAAGGCGGAGATGATGAAGGCGAAGAAGAAGAAGATGATACTGAAGATGATGATGATGTTGGGGAATCAATTGAAGAAAAAGTTTTAATTATTAAAGGTTCGGGTAGCGGAAAAGATTGTAAAAGTAGTTATCAGGACTTTTTAATTAATGAAAAATCTGCACAATTGGATAAAGAAAATATGGTTGGCGAAGCAATAGAAGAAGATACATATTATGTATATGGAGAAGGGTCTGGTGTGGATTGTTTAGTTGGAAATCCAAATAAAGATAGTGAATCTAAATCACCACCAAAAGCAACATTTTATTTTGGCCAACCAGGTTGTTTAAAATTAAGTCCAGTTAAAAAGAAACCATCTTCAGTTATTGATGAGACAATTACTGAAAAAAATAATGATGAAAAATTATCATCGGTAGTTGCTGAAACGCTTAAAGATGAATCAACTAGTAGTAATAAAAATGAAATAGCTTGTAGTAAAGAGGCAATTTTGGAAAGTAATAATTTAACAAATGGTGAAAATGAGGACCAAATAGAAACCAAAGTTCAAACAACATGTGAAGGAAATAATGAGAATCATATACATAACAAAACTATACAAATTCCAACAAATTCTTCGAAAATAAAAGAAGAAGATGAAATAAATGAAACATCAATTAAATCCCCAAGTAATCTTCAATGTAATTTAATATCCGAAAAAAATGAAAATGTTTCTTTAGAAAACATGGAAAATAAAATAAATAAAACAGAAGACAAAACAATTGTAGAAACAAAAACAAATATTGATAATAGGGCAGAACAAAATATATCACCATTAGAAAATTCGACTAAGTTAAATAAAATTGAAATTAATACGGATATTTCCACTAAGTCTACAGATAAAGTAAAAATAATTCCTGAAATTTTAGTCACTGATAATGAACAAACAGATTTAATAAAATCAGTTGAAGAACTTGGAGAAATTAATCCGAAAGATAATAGTAAATTAAATTCACCATTGAATTTAGTTGAAAGTATATCAACTGATCACATTAAAGAGTCTCCTAAGGAAGTGGAAAATGCTAATAAAAATATTAACATGGAATATACTATTAAAGATATGAACTTTGTTGAAAGTTCAATTGATAAAACTGTAGAGTCTCAGGAGAAGGTGGAAAATTCTATTAAAGATATGAACAATCCTATTTCAGTAAAATCTCCTCATATAAATGAATTTTCCCAAAATATCGAAAAAACCAACGAAATTTGTGATGAAAATACTCAAAAATCAGGTAATTTAATAGATAAATCTGAAGTTGTAAAAGTATTAACTAAACCTGATGAAACAAAAGAAACGGAGGTAACAGATTGTTTAGCAGTAGAAGTGAAACCAGAAAGATGCACCGATGTTACGTTATTACCTGAAAAACTTACACAAGATATTCTTAAATTCTCATTACATTCTCAAGAATCTGAACCAACATCAAACGTTTCTTCGAAAGTAGTAGATTCAACTGTTGCAAAAGTTACACCTTGTTTACAAAATGAAAAAACTATAGAATGTATTAAAAAATCTTCAGAATGCCTGCAAAAAGACAAATCCGAGGAGTTGGTGAAAGAATCCACAGGATATTTATCAAACGAGAAATGTGCTGAATCCTGTATGAAATCTATTCAACATTCATTAAGTCTCGAAAAGCCTGTGGAAGATTCAATAAAAATGATAAAACCGAACGAAGCCGAACAAATCATACAAAGTTCCAAAGAAATTGAATATAATTCAGATAGTGCCCCTGTACAAAATTTAGAAGACAATAATACAATAAAAATAAAGAGCTTGGAAGAAAAATCGAAAATTATCGGAAATACAGAAAAAGAATGGCCTTTAAAAATAGTTCCTCAATCACCTACAATGCCTAAAGAAATACTGTCTACCGCAATATCACATACTGTAACACCTAAAGAGATTGTAATACACCAAATAAATCCGTCTCCATTAATATCAAATCGTAAAAGACGTTTAAGTCCAGCTTCTGATTATAATTCAAGTCATTTACCTCCGGTCGAAAAGCCTCGTAGATTTTCTGAAAGTTCTGAAACAGATTTAAATTCCGAAAATGTCGACGGGGAATTGATTGAAGAAGATGATAATGAAAATATGGATGATGATGTTGGTGGTAAGCGTGCACGATTTCGATTAAAAATTGTCAATACAGATCTGAGGAAAAAAATCGAGGCTCAGCGTAAAATTGGAAGCAAAGATACTGGTAGTAGTAGCAGCGGAGAAGAAGAAAGACCCCGAAAGAAACTGAGTCCACGAAAACCATTTGCAAAAAATCAAATTGGCGAGACAAATAAAATTATAGAAAAAGTTGACAATGAAATTGAATTAGATAAAAAATTGCAAATAGATGTTATAAAAAATAAAACACCAGATAAATTACATACTGTTAGTGTGATAAAATCAAGTATTCTAACAACTGATACTCTAGACAAACCTGCAGACGATACTACACAAAATGAAAAGAAAGTTGATGAAAAAGTAGAATCTCGGTTAACAAATGAAAAGATTACAGCAATCGAGCTACCAGAAAAATCACAGCCTACGAAAATATTTAATAAGAAAACTAATCCAAGTAAATTAGCTGATAAAATAGAATTCTTAAAGCAATCAAAAGAGAAAAGTTTAGAAAAAATTACGCCTTCTACCACTAGTAGTAAGATAATACTTCCAACTTCATCAAGTGAAAACAAAGAAATGGTTTCACAAATGCAGCAAGAAGTAATGACAATCAAAAAACGTATTAGTCCAAAGAAAATTGAAGATAAGATTGAAATACTCAAACAAAATATCGAAAAAACAGTTGCTGCACAAAAATCTGAAAATATAGAAGTACATGAATTAGGTCGAACACGGAAACGATCCAGTCCTCCAAAAAAAATTGATGAAGTTCCAAAAGATATAAAATCATCCGAATTAACTCAGACAAATATGAAATCTGAAATATTAGATACCTGTAAACATCGACTTGATGAAAAATGTGGTGAAAGTGATGAAGAAATTCCTCGTAAAAGAACAATAAGTGAAGAATCAAGTGATATAAAATCAATTATTGTTAATTTAAGCGAAAATAAGAAGAAATCATTTGAAACGCAGTCTTCGACTGATGAAGACCGATCTAGAAAACGTACAATATGTGAAAACCAATCACCCGAGCAAATAACTCAGCAGCCTGCAGAAAAAAGTAGCAAAACTGAGGAATTAAATGATGTTAAACCAGAAAATTTGGAATTTAATACGAAAAAACGTGAAGCAGCTCGAAAAAATGCTGAAGAAAAATTGAAATTAGAAATTCGTAATTCAGAAGATGATGATCGCCCGAAAAAACGCACAATTACAAGTGAAGGCATAGGTCAATCTGAAGTAAAGAGATCTGAGAAATATAGCAAAATAGATAAAGCAATATCTGTATGTCCATCAACATCACATAAAGAAAAAATGTTGTCGACAAATATATTTTCAAAATCACATATTGCCCAGGAACAAACTTTGCCCGAAGATTTGTCGAAAAAAAGTTCAGTACAATTCCCAGTAAACAAAAAGAAAACCATATCAGGATCTGTTGAAGAAAGAGTTAAAATGAAATTTCCACAAAAAGACTATATAGAAACTAGTGATAAAAAGTTAAAATTGAGTTCTGTTGTGTCTTCATTACCCGAAAATTTAATTGAAACAGAAAAAGATATAATTGAACCAGAAAAAACCGATGTACAAGGATTAAGTGAAATAAAGGTATCGAATTCCGATGAAGTCGCAAATTCAAAAGTAGTGTCTTCACTTGTTTTAAACTCTGTAGAGTCAGAAGAAGAGAGACCACGAAAAAGAACAATTAATACCGATAAATCTTCACCAGAAGATCGACCACTAAATGAAATAAAAAAGGATAAAATTGAGGATTCACAGTCGATGAAAAATTCTCCACCAGAAAATATGAAAATTATTGAACGAAATGAGGAGAAAATAAAAATTGTTGTTAAAACTTGTTCTATACCAGAGTCTACTCCGAGTTTACCAATTTTATTTGAAAGAATAGTTTCCGAGAGAGTGAGCCCAGAAATAACAAAACCAACTTCGAATATAAAGAGTTCTCTCAAAAAACTTACAGAAACCACTAAGAAATCTCCTACAACAGCTGTTAGAAAATCATCCCTTGAGCAAGTTAAGTTATCGGAAAACTCATTAGATGTTATTAAAAAAGAAACTGAATCAGTAAAAACACGTCACACCCGTCGTGCTGCTGATACTGAACCTCTTCTAGAACTCACATTAGCGCAAACTAAACGAAAAAGCAGGCAAAGTGTCAGTCAAACACCAAAAAAGTTGACACCTCCGACAGCATCTACAATATGTCCTCCTACAGGTAAAAAGGCTAAGAAAGACGACGAGGGAACAGATGATAAGCTGGAATTTGTTGATTGTAAAATTGAACCTAAAGAAGAAAAATTGGATGAACCCAATTATGATGAAAATAAATTGAACCAAAATCCACTTGAAAAAGGAAATGATATTTCGAAGAAAATCGATGAAAAAGCTATAAATAATTCAAAGAAAATTCCGGCCGTAGTAACAAGTCCTGAAGAAGAAAAAACGTCAAAACCGATCGGTCGACAACAACGTCGGAAACGTGAAATTGATACAAGCAATATTATTGATACAGAATCTGATGCAACGCCAATGCGACAATCACGACGAATTGCTCAATTAAAAATCCGAGAGGAAGCGGAAAGACGAAAACTGGAAGAAATTGCTTTGAAGAAAATGAAAGAAGATTTGAAACGTAAGAAAAAAGAAGAGAAAAAACAACTTCATGAAGATCCGACAGTTGTGACAGAAGCATCTGAATCTGATTCAGATTATAAAGATGACAGTGATATTGAATTAAAGAAAAAGTTTGATAAAAAGAAAAAAGGAAAAAAATCTGGTTGGAGTTCAGGATCAAATGAAGAAGATGAACACGATGTGGACGACGATGATCTTTTCAAATATCCAGCATCTGATCATGGCTCTCCATTATTTAAGTCCGATCATGAGTTTTCGCCTGAGTCTGATATTGAAGATGAATCTCAAGTGGTGCCTTTAAAACGAGCCCGTACAGCTCGAAAAGAAGGGGAAACCGTTGATCAAAGAAGTGGATCGACCTACCATGATATAGATGAATCATGTCAAAAATGTGGTAAAAGTGATCATCCAGAATGGATTTTACTCTGTGATAAATGTGATAAAGGTTACCATTGTTCATGTCTATCACCAGTGTTATTTATAATACCTGAAGGAGATTGGTTCTGCCCACCCTGCCAGCAAGAACAATTAATTGCCGCATTAGAGGCACATTTAAAAGAATTTGACAACTTAATTATAAGTAAAAAATTGGAAGAGGAGGAGAGAATTAAAACACTTGAATTGGAAGCTGCAGAACTAGAAAAACAAAAGCAACAAGAAGCATTAGAGGAAGCCGAAAATAAATTAGAAAATAAAAACGGACATAAGAAAAAATCTGGTGATGGAACCGGAAAAAACCGAAGACGTAAAGCAACTGATGATACTGCCAATGATAAATCTGCAGCTTCAGAAGACGGTACAGAATCTAGTGACGTTAGTAGTGATGAAAATAGTAACTCAAGAAAAAATCGTAGTGAAAGAAGGAAACAACGAAAAAAAGATCGTAAAAACATAAATCGTAAAAAAGAGGGTAATGATTTAGCGTCGAAAAGCTCAGCAACGAGTAGTAGTAGCAGTGGACATGATAGATGTAGTAAAAGTTCTGCTACAGACAGTGATGACGAGCCAATTTATAAATTACGTAAACGGCGACAAACGAACATCAGTTATCGTTTTAATGATTACGATGAACTTATAAATAGAGCTATTAAAAAAGATGAAAATCAAGGTGTAATATATTCTGATGATGCCGGCGAGGATGAAGAAGGGGCTGGAAATCTGGGACGTGGTAAAGATATTTCAACAATTATAGAAGCTGATAAAGAAGAAAAAGCAAGACAGAAACAAAAAGATGATGAAGAAAAAGGTATTAAAACTGAGGATCCGAATGGGAAAGAAGAAAATTCGAAAACGAAGACTGATGATGATTCGGGCAGTGATTTTGAGCCGCTGAAACCGAAGCAGAAAATATTGGGTAATAAAAAGCAACGAAAAAAGAAAAATCGTAAACTGAATTGTTTGGATATAAGTTCTGAAGATGATGGATCTGATGAAGATTTTCGTACTAGTTCAGAAGAAGATGACGATGATGAATCTTTTTCCGTTTCGAGTGGCAGTGATAGTAGCCTAGAAATGTATCGAAGACGTTCAAAGAAAGGGAAAAATTCACGAAAATCTACTAGGCGGGCAGCACGAGAACGGAAAAAAATTCGTGATTTTGTTGTTGAAGGTTCCGATGATGAAACTGAAGAGGAGGAAGAGAAACGGAAAGTTGTAAAGAAAAAACGTAAACAAGTAGAAAGTGATTTTACCGAATCAGATTTAGATGATGATGACGAAGATGAATTATCTGAAGAGTTGGATAGTGATGAAATATGTGATGACGATAGCACAGATAGTGATCAAAGTGGGTGGCGACCAAGTAAACGCAAGAAGCAAAAAACCGTATCAGCGCAAAAGAAAAAACAAAGTGGAAAATCTGGAAGTACAGTTAATATAACAAGCAGTGGTAAGTCACCGCGCCAAACAATTGGCAAAGAGATACCGAAAATTTTAGCAGCCAAAAAGAAACCAAAACGAATAGATGACGACGAAAAACCTTTCAAAGCAAGTGGAATCGTTATGAAAAATAGTCAACGAATAAGCGATACTGGTTCATCATCATCTTCATCTGACGGTGCTGGCGGTAGAAAAACTCGCGGAAGGCGTTTATTTTACTTGGATGATTACGATGACGAAGAAAGCTCTGATGGTGGTATTAAACCAGGTGTTAAACGTCCGGATACGCCACCAGAAGAACGTGAAAAATTCATTAAGCGGCAGGAAGAAATTAAAAGGATGTTAGCAGAGAAAAATATTGCTAATAAAGATACAAAGGAAGGTACAGTTAAATCTGCTCCGACAACAGTAATTACACAGTCAACAAAAGGTACAGAAAAAACTGGTGCTGGTGATTCATTATCTGCTGTTCCACTATCAGTAATTAGAGCTGCTAAAGCTTTAGATATTGATTACTTACAGCGTAAAGGTGAAATCGATGAAGAACAATCAGAAAATGAAGAAGACGATGAAGCGGCTGGTGCATCAGCATTTGGTGATGATTTACCGGATGATTTTAATCCAGATGATATGGACGAAGAGGCTATTGCAAAAATGATGGAAGAAGAAGATTTTCCCCAACATCAACAAGTTAAAGTATTGCCATCTCCTGGTGATGTATTAAAATATCAACATAAAAAACTAAGTACACCGCCTAAAGTACCACTACAGCCTCCATCGCAACAACATACTTCAGTTATTCAAGATCCAATGATGCGAAAACGTTTACCAATGCCAACATTTCATCCACTTATGCGGCCATCAAATCCGTTAAGTGGACCTGGACTATCACATCTTCCCTTATTACAAAGTGCTCTGACGAATCCAGTTGGAATGTCACAACTGCCACAGCAATTGACACCTGGCGTACCCATGTCACATCATAGGCCGCCGCAACAACATCTCCTAATACAACCACCACAAGCCCAAATAACACCACCGACAAGTAAACCTCGTGGTCGTAGGAAAAAAATCACACCATTACGTGATCCTGTTGAGAAAGCTGCTGCAGTTGCGGCAGCGACAACAACAACAACGACAACACATCAAAATACCATACCTCCAAATCCATCATTACCAACGAATTTGAGTGGTAAGGAAGCTCCACCTGCTGGTGGAGTATCATCGCTGCCAACATCTGCAATTCAACCACCAATTCCCAGTGTAAATTTAACTGTTGCACAGCCACCTCAACTTTATAAACCGCCATCAAATTCGCCACAGCCATCGGTTATAACCAGAATGCCACAGATATCGCCCAGACAAAGATTCCCAGATCAAGGTAAATTTCAAAATTCTTATTTTCGTGTATATCTTAATTATATGAAATTATTTTTTAGGTTCACGTTATTATACATCTCCTGGAGCAACTGGCATACCACCAAATCAATTATTACCTCCAAATCATAGATCTGCGTCTGGATCGCTTCGTCACGGCCTTATACCCCCAATGCATCATCAACCTCCTCCGTCTCATCATACCTTAAGACCCTCTTATGCAGGTGGCCCACCGCCTTTACGCCCAGGTGGTCCACCATTAAGGCCAGGTGCAGCATCAATATCTCTGCGTCATTCAGTTTCGGCAGGTCCACGCGGCCTCCTTCCTACATCTTCAACAACACCAATAAATATTGGCAATGGTATTGGGCGTGATCAATCTTTAACTAGACAACCTGGACCACCACAATTTGCGTCAGAACAATTTGCAGGAACGCATCGAGCCAGACATCCTTCCCCACTTAATCCTTACAGGTATTTTTTTACTTAAAAAATATATTTATTTTCATTTAACAAAAATATATACAAATAATTCCAGACCACCCTTGTATGGAAGTCCTGGTTATCCGCCAGCTCCTCCTCCACAACATGCTGGTAAGATAAAAAGTATATACATAACAAATAAATTAAAATTAATTGCTCAGTTATAATTTATAATTTTAATTATTCTTAGTTGGTTCCTATCCACCTGGACCACCTTATGGCAACTATTATCCACCACCGTCATTAGGTCCACCAGCACATTCCAATACACCATCAAATTCAGTTATTGTTGCGGCTGCTGCTGCTGTATCTGCAGCTGCAGCATCAACTGTTGTTGTAACACCAACAAGATTAGCAATACCAACATCAGTTGTACATCATCCACCAAATCAACAACCGCCACCAAGATCATCATCAGGTCTTCCAAGTTTACCACCCCCTCCACATCGTCCAACAAAAGTAACAACATTAGAAACATATGATGCTAAACGGACACCACCACCATTAGATCTGCAACAACAAAATCAACCATCCGTATTAATACATACACGAGAAAATCCTAATGATGATGATGATGATGATGGAACAAATCCAGTCACAGGTACAACATCAACATCAGGTGTTAGTGAATTTAGTGGTTTAGTGAGTTATTTTAGTTCACAACATGATGAATTTTAACATAGTAAAGATTTAATGGTTTATTAAAAAAATTTATTATGGTTAGTTTTATGGGTAATATCATTGTTTTGAATTATAAAATTATTTACTGTCCATTTCAGTAATTTTGAACTGTCATTGAAAATCAAAATATAAAAAAAAATTTTTATTTATATTTAACAATAAAAATTTATCAATCAAATAATTTTGATTAATCAAAATCAATTTAATCTTAGTATTAAATCAGTATAATAGTTCTGAATTTAAAAGTAATAACAAATAAATAACAAAAAATAATAATTTAATGTAAATATTTAAATATATAAATAAAAGAAAAGAAAAAACAACTTAAAAATTTTATATAAATGAATTGTAAATTTGTTAGTTATATAGATTTAGGTGAAATAAATAGAATCATTAGAAATAATAGTAAAAAAAAAATCAGAACAACTAACAAAAATATTCAAAAAGAATATTTAAAATAAATATTTTATTTACATAATTATTTTTATTTTAAATTTTAAATAAATTAATTTTATTTACATAATATGCACATCAAATCACAATATAATTAAATAACAAAAATATTTATTTCATTATTTATATATTAAGGATTTTATATAATTAAAATAAATATATATATATATGTATATATATATTTTATTAATATTATAAATTTAATTTTTAATTAAATCCTAACAAATTAAATTTTAATTTCAATTAATTTAATTCAAATTTTACTAATTTTAGTTATTTAATTTGAAAACAGGTATTCGTTTTTTTTACTATAAGGTTAATTCAATTTTTGTTACATTTTGTTCTTATTCTCTCTCTGTTTCCATTTGATTTAATTATGTAATTAATATTTAAATATATATTAAAAAAATTTTTTTATTGAAATGAAATTACAGAACAAAGTAAGTAAGAAGAGAACTTTATATGAAACATTGAATATTCTGTACAATTTAAAATATTATGTATAGAATGAAATAAAACAATAAGAAAATCAAAAACAAATAAAAAATATAATAAATATATATTATAAAGAAAACAGCTAAAAAAAATCTATAAATTGTTTATATTGAAAATAATATTGTATTAATAAAAATATATAAGATTGAACAATTATACATAAATATATATAGAAATAATTTTTTTTTTATTTTCCCAAGAATAACTCTTTTTTTTTATGTTGCTTAAAAATATAGAAATCTTTAGCCGGTATTTGTTTTATATACAAAACTAAAGATTGAAATCTCTATTTCCAGAATCTGTATGATTTTTTATGGTATTGAGTAAATTAGAGTATTCTAGAAGATGGAAAAAATTTGAAAAAAAAAGCTACAATTAGGTAGGTAAATTGTAGCTTTTTTTTCAAATTTTTTTGGTGTGCAAATTTAAAGATATTTGGAATTGGTTTGGATCTTCGATAAATGAATCTTCGAAAATGTATATAGAAGTTATTTAAGATGATACAAAGTTTACTGATTTTTTTATATCTAATAAATGCATAATAAAGTATAGAAGATATTTATTTCGAATAGGAGATAGAATATTATTACCAGATATTTTTTCTATTAATTAATATCTTCTTTTGGTACAACAGCTCGATGTGGACTAGCCGCTACCTCTTGAAAGTTTTCCTGAAATTTTTATTGTAATTTAATTATTTAATAGCTAACCAATTGAATAAAAAAATTCACTTTTATTTTTTTTAAGTTCATTAATATTTATTAAAAAATACAAAAACATAAAATTACATATTTCACAGTTCATAAAAAACAAATATCATAGAAAAAATGGTACAAGAAAATAATTTAACATAAAAAATATATAATATGGACATATCATTCAAATCACAAAACGAAAGCACAATATTTTATTCAAATTATTGCACCAAATAAAAATCCTTCTGAATTACTTAAGTAATTGAAACAAATGTTGTTTCATTTAAAAATATATGTTTAAAAAAATAAATTATTAAATTCTTTCTTAATAAACTAAAAAATGCACTATAATTTTTTGTTTTTAATTCATATTTTTGGTGCCAAATAATAATTTTTTTTATTTTATCAAACAACTTTGTTATGAGAAGTATATTTAATTTTATGAGATCTATATTTAATTGTTGAATTCAATTCTATTTCTTATATTTGTATTCATTTTCCAATTCAAATACGGTATCCACAATATGTTTAGGTATTTCATCATTATAATTAAATTTTTCAGCATTTTCTTGATTATAATTATTTCCCACTGAAGGATAAAAATTATTAGTACCGGAATAAAATTGCTCAAAATTTATATTTTGTTGTGGAAAAATTGAATCAGATTTATTAAATTCAATATTATTTTGTGGTGTCATATAATTGTATTTTAATGTATCAAATTCATTAGAAAAATTACCATAAAATTGGAATTGAGGAAGTGATTTTGGAGAATTGATTGAAGATTTTTCCTGCGCAGACGGTTTATAATATTCTATTAAATATTGGTTTTGAATATGTTTTAATTGATCATTTATTAGATGACTATTATTATAATATTCATTAGAAGATTCTAACATGCTATTGCCAACTGGTTTTATGGCTTTTGGTCGGATGGGTAAAATTTTGGTTGTCGATGCAATAGATAATATATTATTAGATTCATTGTTACAACCAAATTTATCAAAACTAATATTATATTGGTTAGAATTTTGAATATTTTTAGGTAATTCTTTTCGTAAATCATTTAATTTTGTAACATTTTGTAAAATTTCTCCAAATTCATTAATTTCATTTTGTAAATTAAAATCACCTAAATGAATATTTCTCTGATTTCTATCATATATTTTATTTAAATTATCTTTCACATTATTAATTTTATTTATATTTTCATTTAAACTTTCAGTTTTTCCGAAATTTAAATTATTAATTTGATTCTGACTAGACGATATTTTTGTAAATTCATTTTCTATTAAATTTGTTGTTGTAGTTTGTGGAAAATATTCAACAGATTCTTTAATTTCATTATTAAAAACTTTTTGTGTTTCTGTAGTTCTATCTAACAAATTTTTATTTGAAAATGTAACACTAATGTCTTTTAATTGTTGAATCTTAATATTAGAGCTATCATTATATTTCGAAGTTATACATTTATTATCAACTTCTTTATTATTAGGCAAATTTTGAAAATCTAAATTATGTCTTGAACTTAGATATTCCAAATTGGATGGAGTAACTGATGTAATGGTTGTTGTTGTTGTTGTTGTATTCGCTTTTGAAGTTATTTCAGGCAATTTATATTGTATAATATTTTGTTGAATTGTTCTTGATATACATTTATTCTTATTTTTAATAGTTTTTGATAATTTCAATTCAGGTTTATTCCGAATTTCAAGAATTTTTTCAGATGCATTACTTTTTACATATTTATCATTTGAATTGTTTTTATTTGAAGTATTAAATTTATATTTATTATCTAGAGAATTTATTTCGGTTCTACAGATTTTTACATTACTTAAAGTATTCTCCTGTTTATTTAATTTTTGTGTTTTATCAGGTAAAGATTTTATAGGTCCATTTACGGGTGTAAATATAGTTATATGATTAGAATTTGCAAAACTTTTTCCTAAACTTGCGAATGGTTTAATATTATTTTCGGTAGAAGCTGAATCACAATCATTTATGAAGTAGCTATCAGTTTTTAGTGATGACATATTTTTTTTTGACGAATTGATAATTATTCGTAGTGCTTTGCTATTTGGTGGCAACGGTTCATTTCCATTTAATAATTGATTTCCTTGTTGCTCATAATACTTTTTCAACATTAATGCTAAACATTTCGAACTAAGTAAATGTTTTGCTATCATGATTTTTTCATAATTTGATAAATTGAATTCTTTTTCTAATGTAATAAATTCAATAAAATTGTTCATTTTTTTTATATTAAACTGTTGTGCGGTGTCTGTTGAAGTTTTCCATACTTTTATAAAACTTTCAATTGAATTTGGTGGATAAATAATTAAATTATATTGATTTATAATACTATCTCTGTTAATTTTCGAAATGATATCAGATAATTCATTAATTGGCGTAATTTTCGATATTTCTGTTTTTGAAACATAAACAATTAATTTTGTTCTGTTTTTTGAAATATAAGAGCGTGTTGTGAGTAATGATTGTTTATTTTGCTCAACTGATTCTGATAATTTAAATGTTTCTTTAATCTTTTTTTTAGGTAATTTAGAATTTTTTAAATTAGAAAATTTTGAAGGTGATAAATGTAAACAACTATCATTGGTTTTTAATACTACAGCATTTGAATTAGTTTTATTATCACTGATATTTGTTTTTGCTTCAAATTTAGGAATAATTTTTATATATGTTCTGCCATCATTTACAACAACAACTTCAGCATATCTCGGCATAATTTCAGCTAAACCAAACGATTTGGATGAATCTAAGTTCTTATTTGTTTTATAAGTAATTAACTTTGTATCATTTTGTATAGGTAAATCTACCTTTTCGAAAGAAGCTGAGTCTGTTAAATCATTTGTTTTGGATGCTGATAATTTAATGTTTGTTTTAATTAAATTTTTATCATTAATTTTGAACGAATTTTGAATTTTGAATTCATTGAGAGATATATTCGCCTTTTCCGACATTCGAATAGGTTGTTTTCGTTTACAAATGTCATCACCAATTATTGAGTCGTCTTCCGTTAGTGAATGGGCTTCATCATTAACATTATAATCATTGTAATTCATAAGTTTTGAACGTTTATTACGTCTTTCGAGTGTATTATAGTTATCATCAAGACCTACTAATATTTCAGAATTTTTCTGTACCTTATCCTTTATATTTTCATCTTTTCTCTTACATATATCTATATTTTCACCATCAATAGTTTCCAGACTATTTTCAATTTTTATTTCGTTATTATTTTTAACTTTCATAGTATCCAGACTATTTACAACATTACTTTTATTATTATTTTCAGTATTTTTTGCAACTTTATTATCTTTGTTGAAATTAACTGGATATTCCGGTAAGATATATAAATTTTCTAAATTAATTTGACTGTTTTCTTCACCAATTATTTGATTATTAATATTGGTTACTGTTAACTGTTTGTCATTTGCAGTATCATTATCGAATTTTAATAATTCAGATTCCATAGACTGAAATTAAGAAAAAAAAGCAATTAAAAATAGTTCAAGTTAAATATAAAATATATAGAAATTTACATTTTCACAGTTTTTCTCAATATTCAAATTGTTTCCAGATTCTTTATTGAAATCATAAATTTCTTTAACGACTTCTAGAGAAGTTACATTATTTTCTTGTTGTTCTTTTTCACATCTATTCATAATATATAATTTTTCTGTTGTTGTATTATTTTCATCTTTTTTGGTAATATTTTCTTCTGAATGTGCAATTTTTGAAGTAATTTTCAATTTTTTAAAAGCGGATTTACTCAACTTAGTATATTTTCTATTTGAACGCAATTCCAAATAGTCTGTTGAATTGTTTTTTGTTGTTGTTGTTGTTGAGCTTAGTATTAAATTGGAAATAGAATTTCTCTATGTAAATTAATTAAAATCAATTAATAATAATAAAATAAAATATTGCAAAAAAATATTAACAAAATTATGCAAATCAATTTTTTCTTTATTTTCCCAAGAACTCTTTTTTCATGTTGCTTAAAAATATAGAAATCTTTGTCCGATATTTATGTTCTATTACGACATTAAAGATTGAAATCTCTATTTTCAGAATCAGGATATAGTTTTTTATTGTATCCTAAAAATTGACTACATTGGAGCATACAGAAGGTAGCTTACATTTTTTTTGAAATTTAATTGCATATTATGTATAGGTATACTTATACAATATAGAGAAAGGAATGTTGAGAATAAAGTATCAAATATATGATGAAGCCTGAGGATAAAAATTGTCGCGGTACACCAAGAAAAGTGGGAAAAAAATATTATAGTAATGGTAAATGCCATAGACGCGCGGCAAGATGATAAATTATACTTTTGACGACTATAACTAGAAAATTGCAGCCTATAAAACGAGGAAGCCAAAAACTTACAGCTTACATTGACTGACAGGACAGTTGCATCGCAGCAGAGACAAGACGAAGACCCATTGATTAAATAAATATAGTATATAAGTAAGGTATATCGTATATGGTATATATAGGTAAGGTATGATCGTATAATGTAATTATTTATATACAATTGAAAATATTACCTTATTTGATTTCGTTTTCAACATTTTCTTTTTTAGAATTTTGATTTTCGTCAATTAATTGTTTATATTTAACACATTTATTAATATATAAAATTTTCTTTTTAATTATTGGCAAGCACTGTAATTGCCTACATATAAAACTGCACATTAGTAACTTTGTTCTTTTTATTTAATTTTTTTATTAAATTTTTGTTTTTTTTAATATGAAAACAAATAATTTTGTAAAAAAAGTTCCGTTGTGAACATTTTTCAATTTAATACCACAATAGATTTACTTACCACCAATCACCAAAATAAAATAAACACGAGCTTCTCGCGCCGATAAAAATATGAACATGAAATGAAGTACAAATACAAAATTGTAAATATTATTTTATTATTATTTCTCTTTTCTTCTAACACTTTTAAATTTTGTATGGATATCTCTGTCTATAAACCGTTAAATATATTTTTTAATATTGGGTATAGTTCAGAATTTAAAGAATCTGTATAATCTACCCAGCAAATCATGCATGCATGCATGGCTTCCTCATTGGTCTTGCCAGACACACCAAAAAGCACCCACACTATCATGAATATAAATAAATGAAACAGCTGAGCTGGTTAAATTTCCGCATCCCTTAAAAAACCATATTTTTGAGGTTATATAAATATTATAAATTATTTTTAATGTGAATGTAAACATAAACACAACAAGAGAATAACTTAAAGAAATAGATATTGTAAATTAAGAAAATGACTGATTCTAGAGTTATTTTAGATAAAAGTAATATAAATAATGAATTAGTTTTAGTGGAATATCCAGGATTAGTAAAAGATGACGAAAAAATGATAAAAACATTAGGTGGAACGACGAAATTATCAGAAGTAAACAATTTACTATACAAAATGTTTTGTAATATATATTTCCCCAGCTAATTATTATTAAATCTTTATATAGATATTTTGTAACGAAAAACGTCGACTAGAATTAAGATTTCATCCAGATAATATTTATAATAAACCAACATCTGGTGATTATCATGAAACAGCTGGTTTATTATTAAAAGTTAAAATTCGCCGACCAAAATCTAATACTATTAAATTAGAACATTCGTTAACACATCATATTGAAATTTTAGGAAAATGCAAAAAAACCTATAAATTTGATTGTAATATATTTTTATTATATTATTTTAAAATTGTGAAAAAAAAAAACAAAACAAAATTAATTTAATTTAATTATTTTTTTAAAGCACTATGTGATTATCAATATTTACCATTACACAAAAATACTGAAACAAATGAAATGGAAAATATTTATAGCAAAGTTGTACCATCAGGTATTCTTGATCATGAAATATTTTCGTAAGTTATTTTTTGATACTCCCTCTGTTCCAAATTATGATATACATTTCTAGTATAAAGTTTGTTCCAAATTATGATATACAAAACTCAAAGTGTTTTTATTTATTTTGAAATTTTAAAATATATACAAAATTAATTTAAATTAAGTAAATTATAACGAAAAGTAATGTATTCTAAAAGATTGTTTATTGCACGCATTCAATGAAATAGAAATCTTTAAGATCTTGTTTTCTTAAGGATTTTGGCGACCTGTAATACTTTACTGTAATACCTGTTTTTGATCTGTTGTAGCAAAAGCTGCAATATACCATTTCGCTGATCAATAGTCAATTGCTTCGATTTGATTATTCTTCTTTCTAAACAGCTATTTTCCCGATCCATATTTAATATATTTTAAGCGCTACGGGTGTGATTAAATTTTCAATGCTTTTTGATGATTTTCTATTTAATAAAAAAACAATACAACGGAAAATTATACGTAATGCCACCTGTTAATGAGTACGGGCACATCATTTTTATTGATATTACAGTAAAAAAATCCTTTAATTGTATAAACTAATAAACCATCTATAATCGGAATGTTTTTATAGAAATGTATATCATAATTTGGAACAGAGGGAGTATTATTTAATATTTAATAAAAAAATTTTAATATATTTTATTTAAATAGTAAAAATGACACACCATTATTTTGTCCACCACAAACATTTTCTCGATCTGATAATGTATATCATAAAATTCATCGTGGTGAAAAAGATAATAAAACAAATTTAACAAATGAAGTATTGGGTATTGTTCGTGGTAAATCAGATAGTACAGAATTTCAAATATTTAATTTAAATGATCCATTCCCAATGAAACCAAATCCTTTAGTTGCTAAAAAAATGATGATTAAATATATATCTGATAAACAATTAGATAAAGTTAAAAAAGTAAGTATAGTATAATATAAAATTTTATTTCTAATTATAATTTGTATTTTGTATTTGTAGCTTTTTGATGAATGTCCAATATGGAATCGTGTCGCATTAATATATGAATCTGGTGTATCTCATGATAAAATGAAATGTATTATACCATCTGTAGCATATTATTTTACAACTGGACCATGGCGTACAATGTATGTACGTTATGGTTATGATCCACGTAAAGATTTTCAAAGTAGATTTTATCAAACATTTGATTATCGATTACGTTATGCAACTGGAATTGCTGAATATGTGAAATATTTTTAAATTTATTTATTTAAATATATCATTTAAATTATAAATAATTTTCTAATTACATAAGGTCAAAAGTAAAAGTTTGAAAAGAAAAGATATGAAAGATGAACCATCTACATCAAAAGAAAATCAAAGTCTTGTTCAAGATTTGAAATATCCATATTTTGAGGAGGGTACACTACCACGTGGTAGACAATGTAACTTCAGAGTAAATTTAAAAAAAAAAAGTTAAATATTTGAAAATAAATGAATTAGAAAAGCTTTTTTATTTAGTATTGTGATTTGCGTATACCAAAAATTCAAGAAATGTTAAAGAAAATTTCAGCTCCATTACCTGGTGTTAAATGTAACGAAAAATCTGGATGGTTACCAATTGGTTTTGACGATCAATGTCGGCAAATTGTTGCTAATATAATAAAAGACCATATGAAAATTATTCATCAACAGGAAAAAGTTAAAAGTACTGTAGATGATGAAGAAGTATGTTTTAGAATATGATAATTTAGTCAAAAACTAAAAAAAAATATTATCTTATAGGATATATTTGAAGAAGAAATGGAAGTTGATATGGATGAAAATGAAAACTTTAATGAACAAATCGATGATGATGAATTAGCAGTTGATGATATTGATTAAGAAATAAATTATTGTTATTTTTGTAAACTATATTTCGATTTTATTCTTTTTCTATAATATAAAATTGTGATTACAAAATTTGACTCATATAAATTTCACAAAAATCATTTTGTAATCACTTACAAATATTATTAATAATGGAACGATTTTATAGAAAGTGAAAAACAATTAAATATTCACTAAATTGTTCAATAACAACAAATTTTAGAAAAAATTATAAATGCGAAAAGATGTTATTTTCATACTTTATACAAAAAGAATATTTATATATTTCGAAACAACAAAAACCAATTATTTATAAATGCTAGAAAACAAAGTAGAAAAATTTAAAGAAAATTAATTTCTAGGCGAATTTAATAATTATATCTTTATGAATCTGTTACATTTTTCAGCAAAATTTTATTGTGCCAAATTTGTTGGAAGATTCATTAATAAATTTTGTCCACCTGGAATATAAGCAACACCTCTAGATCTAGATAATTGATAGGCAATATCTTCAGCTGCTTCAATTCTACGTAATTCTACTAAACCATCACCAGCTTCAGCAAATGATTTAGCTAATAATTCTGCAGCTTGAGCATCACCTTCAGCTGATATAATAGCAGCTTTCTTTTGTTGTTCAGCTTTTTCAACAACAAATCTGGCCTTTTCAGCTTCTTGTTGAGCAACTTGTTTCATTTCAACAGCTAATGTAAATTCTCGGCCAAATGTTAAATGTGTAATTGAGATGTCATCTAATATGAAACCAAATTGACTAGCACGTTCTGTTAAATCTTCGTTAACTTTTTGTGATACAATCTTAAATAAAATTAATAAAAAAATATTATAATAACGATAATAAATTTTTTAATAATATTATTTCATACTTCTCTCTGAGTAATCAATTCACCGGCATCAAATTGTGCAACTACAGCTTTTAGAACTTCTGTTGTAATAGATGGTAATACTCTTTCATCATAATCCTGACCAAGTATTGTATAAATTTTGGGTAATTGATCAGGAATTGGTCGATATAAAATACGTAATGTGATATTAACATTTTGTAAATCTTTACTACCAGTTACAACTGGTACATTTCTTGGCTGTGATCTTATATCGTAAATAATTGGTCGTTGAACCCATGGTACGAAAAAATGTGTACCTTCACCAGATACTTCTTGTTTGACACCAGAAAAACGATCAAAGATTACAGCTCTATGACCCCCATCAACATTATATAATGCTGAATTAACAACACCACCTAAAACTGCAACACCCAAACCTAGTTGACCAATTCGATTAAAAAATTGTTGTGCCATTATGAATTTTATCTGGAAAAGAATAAAAATGGTAATGAATTCCACCAAAATTTTAAATTAAATCTAAAATTAAATTATTTACAAACGCGAAACTCATTAAATTTATATCACATTTAATTTTTAGGGTTAGAAAATTTTGTTTGTAAATTTTCAATGTATTTTTCTCTCTTTTTATATATTATAATTATGAATCTTGAAACTTACATGATATTTAGATTAAAATAAATTGAAAAATTATAAAAAATCGGTGAAGAAATTGCCGGTTTCGAGGTAAAAAATATGTAAAACTATTTATTTTAGTTATTTCACTCAGCAAAATACAAGATAAAAATTCCGTATTGGTAAAATGAAGTTTAAAAATGAAGTGTTGCCCACCTTTGTGAATTAAATTTCCCATGTATTTGCTATTGTTAGACAGACGCCATCCAATCCACACAGATTATTACGAAAAAACGGAACGCCAAAACGAGTGGATTTCGTATCGCTGAATGAATCGTTCTATTGGAATCGATTCTTATTTTGCCAGCAATTAAAATTTTGAACGAAACTCGATTTTTTTAATTAGCTATTGGATTGGAATCGATTCTTATTTTGCCAGCTTAAAATTTTGAACGAAACTCGATTTTTTTAATTAGTGAAAATAGAAATATACATACATAATTTTATGAATGAGGAATTTAATTTCACCTCTTTTAAATAGAAAAGAAAAGTAAGTTAATTTAAATTAATTAAAATAAAATGATATTAAATAATATTAAAATACATACAATGATATTAACTCAGTCTCAGTGGCCGGAACGAAATATATATATATATATATAAGTATAGTATCCTAACCTTACAATTTTGAATTTAGCTCACGGTATTACTTCCTGAATGTTAATGCTGAGATTTTGTACAAAAATGCTATTCTTTAAAGAAGCATAAATTGTGTGAACCTTTTAGACATTTGACGCAATTGGAAGGTGTATTCCCTTTTTTTTTACCAGCTAAATAAAAGGCATGGATAGGGACTTCGATAACCATGTAAGACATAATGCTCGACATTGGTTTTCGAACTTGTATATGATCTAAAAAGAGTGGTAATGTCATATGGACATTAAATATGGAAGTTTCTTACTGTCCAACTACATAAATTTATAAGAAATGGACACATGTAAAATTTTCATACTTTGAAAACAGTCTTTCGGTTAACCGTTAACGTTGTATTGGTTTACCTTGGTATTAATATGACAGATTTTAGGATTAACATTAATATGGAGGACAATATCTATCGTTTTTTTAAGATTGTATCTTACAACTGATATAAAATTTCAGATAAAAGGTATCTGATGAGTTCCGTGGCTGGAACGAAATCTTGAAAGCCTTTATTTTTAAATATGATGAGCAAAATTAATTTATGTGTGTAGAAACGTTTTAATGAAAATATATATGAGATAAAAAAAAGTTAATGCTCTCAATGAAATAAAAACAAAAATTCTAAGTTTGAACAATTAGTTTAGAAGCTGGCCTAGTAGTCAACTCCAAACCCATAAATAATCTCAAAAAAAAAAATTATAAAAATTGTATAACAAAATTTAAATTTTATTTTTTAATCACGAATTTATGATTAAAAAACTGAAGGCATATTTTTATTTCACAAATAATTTTTATTTTAAGCTATTTATAATATATTTCATTTTTGTTTGTGCTATTATTTTTAATATTTACGCAAATTATTTAAATATTTTAAATACGTTTCATAATTATCTTTGTTTTTTTAGTAAGTAATTAAATTGTTTTAAGTCTTTCATTGTGCAATAATAATTATTTTATAAACTTTTTTTAATTCTTTTATTTGTGCTAAAATTTATAATTAATAATTCTATTTTTTTTATGGTTTACAATTCGGTTTATTTTTATTTTATTGATTTAAACAATATTTTTAAAAAATCCACTCAGTGGTTTTACAGATAAATTTGAGTAAGATGTTTTTTTGAAGCAATAAACTTTCTAAACTTGTAAAAGTTTTCTATATGGAACTATTATACGACCTGTTAATTTTGTGAATACCATTTTGTAATGCAACTATTTAATTTACCATTATCATGCTATACGTAATACAAAGTACTCCACCTAAAAATTCAAGGTGTTTTTCGGGTTCTCTACAGTCATTCAGATTCAGGTCCTTTTAACATACGTCATAGACATACATTTTTTTGTTGGCCGATTAAATAGTTAATTATATATAAAAATAATTATTATTATCATATGTATTTGATATTAAAAATTGGAAAATTACTGAATTTTTGTATTAAATTAAAATTTAACATTATAAATTTTTAATGTTTTATTAATTATTTATTTATATTATTAAATTTATTTAATAATATAGTAAATACTATCAACATTTTATTTTTGCTTATTATAATTAATTATTCTAAAATATTTTTGATATTATAATTTACAATAAATATTTATATTTTTGTTATTAACATTTTTCAATACCCAATACCAACAAAAAAAAAAAAAAAGGAAAACGGAATTATTAAAATTTAAGATTTTATTTTTAATATATTTTTATTTTGTGTAGTATTCCTTTTTTTTTAAATATAATTTATAAGCGTTTTATTTTTTTGAAATTCATGATTTTTATATATGTATATATTTTTAAAAATATTTTTCCTCTCAGCATTGAACAGCAAAGCTTTACAATGTGAATTTTTTTTCTATTAATAAATTTAATAATTTTCATTTTATTATATTTAAAAAATGAGTTAAATACAAATTTTCATCATGTAGTGTAAGTTAGTTTAATATGATTTTAAATGTTGCCTTTAATTTTTTGATTTCACTGATAATTTTACTTATTCATTTATTATATATATTTAAAAGAAGAAAATAAAATTATATATCACTATCAATATGTATTGTAATTTTCTAAAAAAAAAAAAAATATTTACATTTAAAACAAGAAATTTATAAATTTTGGAAGAAAAATCATTCATTAATATTATAATCATTGCTACAATCTACAAAATAATATATAAATCTCAAATAATAATTTTTCATGTATCTCTTTATTATATACCCTGTTGAACATTTATTTTAACTATATTTACATAATTATCTAATTATCTCTTAATTATTGAACTAAACTAATTATTAGATAACTGTGTTAATTTATACAATTATGTCAAATACACATAACACATCCTTATCATTGAACTCGACTCGCCATTCGAATTATACTCTCGACTCGATGAAACGAAATTTTTAGTGAATATTTATTTAACACCATCAATCAACACGTCTTTTTTGTTTCCAAATAAGTAGTAACTCAGATAATTGTGTGCATGATTTTCCACGTTCAAATAAGTAGTAACTCAGATAATTGTGTGCATGATTTTCCACGTTTAATTATTGTTTAACTACTTTTATGAACGTCTGATACTTTATTAATCATCGAATAAATCATATACAAAACTGTTAATATTGATGCGAATCAAGTTCGGATCTCAAGGAACTATATATAAGTATTGTAAATCAATTGGTAAGATTTGGTGTCAAGTTTATTTTCCTAGTTCAAATATAAGGAAAATTAATATAGTACTTATTCAGCAAAATGATGGTAATAATATATCGGTCATTGAGATTGAATTAATATAATATGTAATTCAAAGTTTGTTTTAAGTAATAAAATCAAGTCTATTATAATTTTAGTTCTGTAATCATATTTAAGGAAAATTAATAATATTTACCAAAATGTTGTTTAATTAATACATAATAATGTTCAAATAATTAAATGAATTTATTTTTTAAAATTAATAATTAAGTAAATCTTTGAATTTTTGTTTTCATATATAAATAAAATCTATAATATTTTTTTTATCGTCATTAATTGAAATTAAGTAAATTTTATTATTATTAATTAATTAATAATTATTTAAGTAAATATTTCATATATATATAAAAAAAAATAATTTTCATTATAAAATTTTTTTTTTATCAATTTTTTTTTTACACAATTTAACCATTAAAAATTATTTATAAGAAATTTAATATTATATATTACAACATAAAATTTTGCAAAACAAACATTTGAAATTTTTTTATTTAATTTAATTTAATTTTTGAATTTTTTTTTATCTAATTTTATAAGACAAAAATTAAATTAAAATTTGAGAAAAGAAAAAAAAACTTAACTGAAAATAATAACAACTTATTTTAAAACAAAATATTATAAAAATCTGTATTTTTTACAATTGAACTTGAAATGATTGCGCAGGTGGTTTTGGTGGTGATATAAATGGATTTGTATTATGATTTTTTTCTGTATTTACATCTGTTGTTTTACCAGCAACATCACTAACCCATTCAGCATCAAATGGATCACTAGTAACTGGTGCTGCACTCATTGATTTAGCACGACCTTGTATACCAATAATTGGTGGTGGACATCTTGATGGTGCAGGTGATGTATTTTTAACAATTTGTCCTAACCATTGATCAGCATTTGGTAATGGTGCAACAATTTCAACTGGTATAACACGATGTTCAGTAGATGATGAAGTTGAACTTATTGTTACTGAATTTGTAATCGTTTTAGAATCAATTGTTGGTGAAATTGTTGTTATTGGTGTTATACTAACGATTCTAGCACGTGGTGATACTTGGGCTGTTGGTGGTGTTGTTATCATTTTATCATTATTATTACTATTCATAATACCATAAACATTACTTAATATACCATTTGGTGATGATGGTGTTATTGGTGTATATGCATTTTTATCAATTGGTGAATAAATATTTGAATTTTGTTGTTGTTGATTAATATTTTTATTAATACTTATTGCATTATTAAAATTTAAATCATCAATATCATCATTTTGACTTAATAATGATAAACCTTGACTTAATTCCTGGCACAATTGACTAACTGTATCGATATGTTGATTATTTTTTAATGGCGATATTTCTGGTATTGGTGATACACTACGTAATGGTGTTGTTAATGTACCACCACCAGCATCTAAAAATGCTTTTTGTCGATCAGAATTGGACGGAAGCTCATTAATACGTAATGACATTTGTCGTTTAAATGGAGATTGACTACCAATTGTACCTAATGCCCTAAATGATCCCTGACGTTCTAACATTGATGGTGTTGCATGTGGTCGTTCAATTGCAAATGGATTAAATGCTTTTGGTTGTTGTTGTTGTGGTTGAATAGTTGCTAATGGTGTTTGTGCATCAAAACTACCAACACTACCACCATTATTTGCTAAACGTTCCGTCATCGTATGTTGCCTGAATGAACCTTGTCGTGTAAATGTTGAATTTTTCATATCAAATGTCATTGTAACACCACATTCTTTATCACGTCGTTGTTTACGTTCTAAACAAACAGCAAATGCACAGCCAACAGCATGTGATAAACGTTCACCGGAATCTTTAGCAGCTAAGAAACCATGACACATCCAACGACGTGTTGTACCATCACGACAAATATAACTAAATCCACGTTCATGATTACGATCTGGTGCACAAAAACTAACTTTTTCAATTGTTTGATCAACAATTAAACCTTTTGTATCATCATCAACAACACGTAAACCATCACCACTAACATGGAGTAATCCCCGAACCGGACGACGTCTGGAATTCTGAAATCAAAATTTTTTTATTGATTAAATATTTAAATAAAACATTGAAAGCTGTGAGACTATTAAAACGAATTATAAGATAAAAAAAACTAGTACACAAATCAATAATTTTAAACTTACCCTTAATACTTTTAATGCTTCTTCACATACTTGCATACCCCTTGATTCAAATACCTCAACACATCCTAAATATTTAACTGGAAATGAGCATGTTGCTGATCTAACAGATTGTTCATCTGATTGCCATTGATGTGGTTTTGATGATTCCGGAACACGATCCTTTCTCCGACGAAATGAATCACGAAAGGATCGTCTTAAACGATCCATTTTTTTTGGTGACGATCGTTTACTAAAACGAAATGATGCTGATTTCTATTTATGATAGAAAATTCAACGTAAAAAAAAAATTAAATTAAATTGGGGATTTTTTTTAAAAAAAAATTATTTAAAATAATTTATTAAAAAATTATATTAAAAAATTATTTAATATTCTTTTAAAGAAATACTAAATTACAAGTTGTTCATACATTTTTAATCCCCAACATTAACATACAAAACAATTTTAATAATTTTCAAGATTTCTGTACTTAAATGGAGTAGCCCCCTTATATTATAATGTAAAATGATTAAGAGATATATTCACTCTTCATTGTATGAATAGATGATGATAACTCAAGGTCAGGAGTAACACAACAATTGTAAAAAAAGTGTCACTAATTGGCAAAACGATGATAATTTTGTATTTTAATTACAATTTGCAATCATAAGTACCGAAAATTAAGAGACTATGAGAAAAATATTGACACTCGAGAAAAGCCCAATATTTCAGCAACTCCATTTGAAATATTTTATTTAAATATATTAGAATTTAAAAATATATAAAATTTTTGACTTAAAAACCATGAATACCTACCGAATTTTTAACTTCACCAAATTGTCTTCCTACTGTAAATCCCCTTTCGAGGGGTTCATGTGTATGGGATGATGAATTACCCATAATAAAATATTTAAAATAAATTCTTTTCTATAATTTATTTAAAATATTATCTAATCGAGTACGAGTATGTGTATATCTTTTTATTTTTACGTTTTTACAGTAAAAAATAGAAAGGATGTCAATTTAAATTGTGAATAATTTCTACCTTTCGTTTAATTTAGTTTGATCTAAATAAATTAACCAAGATACACAGAAAAAATGTATAACTTAAGTTAAAACAGTGTAGAAGAAAATTTAAAAAAGATATTTTCTTTCTTTAAATCTTTTACTTTTGTGTCAGCTACTTAACATTTCATTAAAAAAAAACATAGAATTTTCATCAAAAAGGAAAATTGTATTAGGTTGTAAAATTCGTAAATTTATTTAAAAAATCTTAAGAAATTTTTTTAAGGAAACACTGCCAATTTATATCTGAAATTAAATTTTATTAGTTACATTCTTTTGACGGTAATTTTATGTATATATTAATTTGCATTCAAATATCAAGGATTTGTCTATTTTATCATCAAAATTCGTTGGAATTTTTATTGTCACATAAATTACCTAAATGAATTTTAAATTTTATAATTTTCGATCAACTCAATACTTTATCATGAGAACTTAAAATTTATATATTGAAAAATTAAAAAATTAATTATTATTACAAATTCAAAAATTTCCGTACGACATTTTTTTCTTCTGTATTATAAATTTTAATTTTTTTAATATCCCTTCTATACTTCTATTCTTTCCACAATAAAATAAAAATTTTAACCCTAATTTTTAAAAAAGGACGCAAAATTTTATATAGATTCTTTGTATACAAAAAAATATGAAAAAGATTATAATACGTAAAGGTTTACATATAATCTTAAATTATGTGAAAAGGTCGACTCGGGGATAAAATGAAAGAATTAATTAGGAAAAAATTAATTTTGTGAGAGAAAATATATCGACACTATTATGGCAAATTAAATTACATATTTAATGTAATGATTATATGGCCCAATACACATAATATAAATGAGATAAATTAAATTGTATATTGACTCATACAATATAATAAATTAACACCCCATATGATTGACATCATATTTTTTTAAATCAATTTCGAATTTTTACAATAAAAATTTTCTATAGTGGGAATTTATGTTTGTATTTACAATTTACACCAAAGAAATGTTTGATTTACGCATAAAATTTGTTTGTCTTAATGCAAACAAAGTATATGCAGTGAAATTTATAGTGAATTTATTTGGAAATTTTATTGATTTTATAATATTTAAATTTAAAATCAACGAATCTCAAGGTTTGCGAAGCAAACCCCAACACCAACAATTATTTTTAACTTCCAACAATCTTTGGGTCTCCATAATAAAGAAATTATTCAAATTTAAAGAAAATATATTATTGGTCAATGATTATTCCTTTTTTTCTTTCTCCCTTAAGCTGCAACATTAAATTTTCACATGAAAATGAAAATTTTAATATCTGTGCCAGCTTTAAGGGAGAAAAATAAATATATTTACCAAGTAATAAAGAAAATTATTCCCCCACGACGTGAAAAAAAGTAAAAACATTCAGAATGCACTAAACAGAAATACCTTAAGTATAATACTTACATATATGTATGTATTATGAAATTATTTTAAATATCCTTATTTTAGGAGTCCCTAAAATTTACCTATGAGAAAATATTTAAAATGTGTTTGTGTATACCTTCTTTTTTTTTGTTATGTATAAGAATTTATTCACCTTATTTTATTAAATGACCATAAAAATGTATGGTGCGATAATAGGAAAAAATATTTAAAAATTTAGGGATATAATTTGTTTAAAAAACTCATCCCTAAATGCAAAAAAGGATCGGAAAATATACCTTACTAGGAAGTAGACAATAATAATTTCAATATAATTATTTTTTCTCTTTTAAACATTAAAAATGATTTTTAAAAAATATATTTAGTTCCTTCCGTGTGAAATATTTATTTATTTTTGTTGTAAATTTTTTTTTTGTGAGAAATTTCTATGCAAAAAGGACGAAAATACTTTCCCCTTGTTTATGAAATTAAATTTAAAATACTTCTTATATGTTCGGTCCACTATTGTCATGACTTACAAAATCTTTTTAAGATGCATTTCAATTGTTAATTGATTCCCTTTATTTTTTTATGGTTTCTGGAAGAAATTCACATAGAGGGGGAAATAAGGTATACAGAAGGTAAAATGAATTTTAAAAACAGATTACAGTTATTTGGGAGAATTTATGTTTTAAGATGTAAGAAATTATTAAGATTATTTAAGTAAAAAGAATCCTTAAATTTTGAAAATGCAAAAAAAAAAAAACTAAATGCAAAATTCTGAATGCAAAATTCTAGAATTAAAATTATTTACCCTTTTTTTTTGGAATTCTCTTCATACAAAGAATTGTTTATTATCTAAAGGTCTTAACAGAGACGTAAAGCAATGGAAACAACTAAAACACGATAGAAAATGAATATATGTAGTTGATTTTTTCCATTTCCAATAATATACCTACATAATATATCCTTTTTTTTACTTGCAAAATTTTGCTATTTCTTCTTCTTTTGGCTCAATAGCCCGATGTGGGCTCAATATCCCGATGTTGTTAGAGGTTTAACAATGTTGAAAATGACATATATAATGAAGCCAGAAAAAATCTGTGGAAAAAAGTCATATTCCGAAATTTACAAGTGACAAAATTCCTTGTCATTGTCAAAAAATTATCACAATTATCCAATCTTTATATATATTAAATAAAGTGAACTGTACATCCGATTTCCGATTTTCTACATTAATATAAAAGCTATATATTTATCTTGACATCTTTAGGTCTAAGGACATTCCATATTTCTACAAAATAACCCATCAAACATTCCTTCTATATCAATCACACAAAAATTACAGAGCCATGACTCTCCATAGAATTCCCATACGTTAGTAAATTTATAGCATAACATGTAATATCCTTTAAATTTGTATACACATTAAATATGGTAGGGAGGAAATAAATATTAAAAACATTATACATATATATTAAAAGGTCTACCATTAAAACACACCTTTGGCGGGACGCTATACATATTTTTCTAAAGAAACATCTGCCACTATTACTGAATTTATATCTGTTTATTTTTTGTTGTAATAAGAATAGCATGTGGATAACATAGTAATAAAATAAAGAAATTTTTTATAAAAAAAATACGACGAGGTCGTTGTTTCGTAGCAAAATAATCAATGAAAAATTTGGTTAGACAATAATCAAAGGTCTAAGAAGTAATTTATAAATATTTAAGAAATTGCAATTATACTTGTATGTAGAGTAAAATATTTATGTTAATTAGTTCTTTTTACTTATCAATAATAATAATTTAAAAAATATATAAATATATAAATTATAATTTAAAATCAAACAAATGGACAAAATGAGGACGAAAAAAAAATTCTTTGAGATTTTTCAAATAAATCAAACGCTCATTAAGTAAATTTACATTATGGGAATTTTAGTTGATGTAGAGATAATTAAAAAATATGATTCCGAATAAAAAAAAAATTAACTATTATGAAGTATTTTTGAATTTTCTTAGTATGAAGGTCTTTTGGTTGTAGACAAAGCTCGTATTTATGAATAATAAAATAATTAACCTTAATTCATTTTAGACGACAACACAATGTGAAAAAACTCCATCAAGATTTATTATAATTTTTCCAAATTGAACTTATAAATTTAATTGACTTACGTAGAACATCTTTTCTTTTGTGATATAAAATTCCAAGCATGCACATCCTTTATATAAAATAAACACGCGCTAACCAAAATAAGGAAAATAAATTTCATGAAGGAAATAATTCTCTGAAATTACACATTTTTGCTTCACAATAATATGCAACAAACTTTTCAGAAAGACAACATATAAAATCTATTGCATCTTATCCTTTATTCAAAGGATAAGTAAAATATAATTTTCATAAATATCATGTTTTTATACATACAATTTTAATATACATACAAATAAATCATAATTTTATCTAATAAATTAAAGATGATATCTTATAAAAGTCTGATTATGTCAATTCTTTCAGATGCTGCACCAATTTGGTACAACGTAAACTCATCAAATGGAAAAACTTCGAATTATATGTTAAATTATGATTAACATGTTTAGAAACATAAATTTAGGTGAATAAAGGTGTTATTTTTAATTTTTCTTTATAAAAATTAAGAATTTTTTTAAAAATTTGCATAAAAAAGTCAACTAAATTATGTTTTTTTGTTAAATATATGTTGAAATATATGTTCTTTATAAAAATTAAGAAAAAACCTAGATGAATAAGAACATGAAAAAATCAGAAAACCTAAAAGAGGCAGGCACAGGCTACATTGAATATTAATCGAAACAAATTACTTTTTATGAATATGCTAATATATAAATAGAATTGATAATTTTTTAATTAACTTGGTGAGGAAACATTACAATAGATGCTATCCAATCCAAAATAATTACATAAGTCAACTAATAAAGTAAGTAGAATAATGAAAAATTTTATACTTCTATTATATTTAGTTTAGTCTTGTAATTATTAGTATTAATTAGATTTAAGTGTTACAAAAAAAACCATATATAATAAGGATATAAGGATTGAAGCTTGCACCCTTTTACAATTAAATTAAACATAATAATTAAAGATCCAAGGATAATTAGAGTGAATTTAAGGAATCAAAAAAAATTAATAGTTCAATAAAAAATTGTAACTAAATTAAAAATCAAGATTTAATTGAATTAAATTAAATTTCTATTACAAAACAAAGAAATAAATATGCATAACTACACAATACTACAAGAGAAAGTCGAAAAAAATATGACGCACTACTGAAGAATGTTTATAATATACTGTGGTGTTTACACTTTGTGATTAAAAGAAGAAAAAACATAAGACATGTGATTAGACAACCAAAAAATAATTTTTATTTCAAAAACTGAAATGGTTCTGTTCTAGATGAACACATATAGATGTGAGCCCTTGATACTTGCCTCAAAGATTGAAAAAGAAAATTTTTTACCGTGTGGTCTCTGTTTATATAATTCGAGGGTGACTAATAGTCTTGAGATAGATATTCCCAAATCGTTGGATTCACCTGAGTACTTTCAGTTTTCTTGGAGAGTTAGAGGAGTAAAAACTCGAAAGGTTTATAATTTTTTTCCTTTTCATTAGAAGTTGAGTCGTAACGAATTAATTGACATATTAAGAAATGTAGTATGTATATTCAAGAACAAAGATGACAATTACAGGGCACATATAAAGAAGAGAACTAATTTCTCAACAGTTAAAGATAGCTGAAAATCAATCGAATTTATTATCAAAATTTGAGGGAAGGATGGAAAATTGAAATGCCGCATTGAAAACTTAATACTAGAAGTGTGGAATAGTATAACAAATGCATTTGCTTCAGTTAAAATATTGGCAATCGCATTGTTAAGCATTGTCTCTTCCACTACTATTGTGAAAGTCAATTTTCTGTACTAAATCATGTGTACTTGAAAGACTAGGAACAGGTTGACAGAACAAGATTCAGCATCATGAAACTTACTGTTATCGGCTTTCCCACACGGTATAAATCTCGTGTATGGATTCATGTAGATGACCCAACTCCAACAACCGCCAAAAAAACAAAGATCGATGAAAAAAGTCATGCATGCACTATTCTTCAGAAGTTCGAGTCTAGTTAAAGCAATTATCCACCTTATTCTCTTGATTTAACTATGGGCGATATTTGGCTACGAATTAAAAAAGAGCCTTCCTGGTCGTAGCTTTTATCAGAACAAGAGATTGATGACGCAATCATGGAATTTTTCTTAAAAGAAAATGATTGGCGTATCGCTTTTGAGTTATGTAAAGTCAGATGAAACAAGTGTATTATTGCTGAAAGCGATTACTTCGAACATACAAATATTAATAAAACAAATTCTTGTAATCAAATTCAAAATTTATTATATTTTTAATGACTGACTTTGCTCACGTACAATTTTAGATATCTTTGTACATATTTATCTGTTTGTATATTTGACGTATAAAATATATGGATAAAATAACAAAAATATATTTTGCAGAAAAAAAATTAAAATGGTTGTTAATAAAAATATTTTGTTCAGTTCTTCTTTTAATCCGCGTTCGATAATGAAGAAACAACGATTTTAAAATGTGGTGAGAAAGGGAAAGCAATTTTACGAAGATTCTACTTCTTTTTTTTATATATAAATTCCAAGGAACTGACTTTCCATTGATTAAATAACTAGAATATTAAATACTGTACGTCTCCGCTCACCGATACAATTATCTTTAATGAACATACCATGAATCCATAAAAATATCAAAATATTAGTTAAAAAATGAATGCATCAAAAAACTAGTTAGTACACGAGTTTTCAAATAAAGGAACAAGTTTTATGAATACGAAACAAAACTTTAAGAATTCAAAAGAATTATTATATATAGTTAAAAGTTTATATGTATAAACTTTTACTAAAGAAGTAAAGAACCTGAAGTAAAACTTAAAATAGAAAAAAGTAAAACTTGTTTTAATATACATAAGAAAATTAGGTATATGCAATTCAATACATATGCAATTCAAAAAATTTAGCAAATTGGTAACGTAGACGGTAGCATATTTGATTATACAAAACAAAAAGACTATCATGTGCCTACCTCTAAAATAAATTTACATTATAAATTCATTACTATCATTTTTTTTTTGGATGGTGTAGATTAGATTTCAGATTCAGTCAGATAACGAAAATATTTTGATGTTATGTAAGTTATTAATACAGGTTGTAACATGAGACATTAAAAAAATGAGATAAAATTGTTGAAAAAGTTAATTAAAGCTATTTGAGGATATATGCAGTGGCGACATACATGGAAGTTTTAATTTGTAATATACTTTTGGAAAGGTTATAAAATTAAATTCTTAAACCGGCAAAATGTACGGCTTTCTGAATTAAGGTCACGTGAAAAGATCTCATCCCCGTTTTACCGAAAAAAGTCTAACAATTTTTTGCCGAAGACTCCTTTTCTATTTTCTATGTGCCTGGCGGATGCCTTGTGGAGATTTTATCTCCGTTTTGCTGAAAAAAGCTTATATAGAAATGACCTTAAACCGCGATCAAAACTGATTTTAGACCGTGTGGCCTACAGTTTCTTTGGAAAATGACTTTTGACTGCGATTAATCTCACGTGTAAAATAAGAAACAGTCAGGGTTTTAGATAAAAAAAATGGTACAATGTTGCCGGGTAGAATAAAAATGTTGGTCTGCAACTCTGGGATTCTCAAATTGATTGATCTGAGCGAAAATAAGACAGTTTCAGATCATAAATACGAAACACACCATTAATTTCACATATTACATCGATAGCACTATCAAGTAGACCTTGTATTATTAGATCAATATTTATTATGTGAAATTATTATTTAATAGTAAATACTAAGTAAATCAAAATTAATTCATTATACTGTTTTCTTTTGATGATTAATTAAAAAAAATTATGAACCTATCGCATATAACGATATTACAGGGAAAATTCTTATTTAGTGTTTTTGTGTTTAAGTTTTTGAAAAAAACAAATTCTAATATTAAATAATTTCAAATATGTAAATTAATTTTAAGTCACTTCCATGAAAATATACGCCCATTAATTTCTATGAACCCATTAGTATACTTGTAATTGTTTTCGAAATTTATGACAAATTTACATTTAATCTTTTCAACAATAATTTTGTTCGGTTAAAAGAATCTATGAAAAATTTCAATAATTTATTTCCCAATTTTGTCAAACAAAATTATACTATCTTTGTTTTGCGAAAACTATATCTATCTCTCTTATTTGCGGCTAAGGCTTTCTCGTTAAAAAAAAACTAGCTTGAGAAAAACCAAGTATTATAACACCATGACTAAACTAAGAAGGCAGTTTACTAATTATAGATTAATAAACGTCATGTAGAGGAAGGTGACTAATAATATTAATAATTTGTCTGCTGTAACACCCAAACAATCACAAATATTGCAATTATTCTATATAAATGTGATATACACAAATAAACTGCGATTAATAGCACGGTAGTATTTATCAATTTCATTACGATATAAGTTTCAGTAAATATAAATTTATAATCGATTACAAATTTGATTAAATTAATATAAACAACAGAAAAATTAATACTAGCAAGAAATAATAATATTTTAATTCAAATTTACTCGTTTACTGATAATTCAGTCTGAGCAAATTTTAATTAAATTATTATTTTTTGCTAGGTAATTAGGTATATGTCATTAAAGTTTATTATTTACTTTTTTTTTTAATAATCACTTAACCTAATTTGTTTGGAAATAATAAATAGGTAAAAAAAATACGATTTCTGTCCTTTTAAAACATACATAAATGCATGTATTTATATACACAAATATGTAAATATGTTAATGCTTCTACACAACACAAAAATATTTTTCATCTTTTTATAGAGAAATAGCCTTGATCGTCGAATGCAAATTAATGGTGGAAATTAATGTAAATTAATTTTATGTTTTCTGTTATATACTCGTAGTATTATTTACTTAAGTTTGTATATTAAAAAATTAGTTTTATTTTTCTGCTTATGCCTACTAATATATATATATGTAAATATAAAATTCCTAAATAATTTTTTTCTTTAGCAAACACAACCAAAAAGCGTTGAATTTTTTGTATAATTTTATAATTTCATTTTTTCTGTATTAAATGCAAATTATTTCCAGCAACATATTACATATATATAGCTATAATTTTTTTATAAATCCAACATAATGATATTTTGTTTTAGTATATCCACAACAAAGGTATATATTCAAAATGAAACTATGGAAAAATAATTATCAATTCTAATACAGGTAAGTAGGTGTGAACACAAAAATTATAGACATTCACAATTCAATTTTTTTTCATTTTTTTTTTTGCTGCTGACACAATTTTTTTACTTTACACTGTGAAATCTATTTTTAGTTAGATTTTTTTTTTCATTAAATTTAACACCAAAAATTAATTCCAATTTAAATTGATTTTCACTTTATAGAGATATATTTTTTTTTTTTGAAGAAAAAATAATATCTTGAAAACGAGAAATAACCGAGATTTCAAATTTGTATAAATTTAACTGCGCACGAACTACCGAAACTTTTTTTGCTTACGAGAAAAACACGTTTGCGATTTTTATAATTTCTTGAAAATATATAAATTCAAATGAAAATTAATTATGGAAAACCGAGATATTTGTTATTGTTAATTTTATAATTAGGAAAAACCAAAAAAAATCCTGAAAAAAACAACCGACGATTAAAGACCGATAACGGGACGCGTATACAAAAAACGGAATTTCGAGGATTTTAACAGAATTTGAGAAAATACCCCCGTCCTACATTAACAATTGAAGAGTTCAAACTACTCTAAAGGTTTTACACGACACGACAAAAAAAAAATTAACAAAGCATATAAAAATTTATATCTTATAGATACATGAATAAAACATATACTAATCCAACATTATATTCTTTTAGTATGTGTATATGGCTAACTTACTGTTTTGTCTTCATGTTTTTTTCGTTCTTCTTGTTTATTGTATTTAATTTAAAGAGAACAAACTGAATAAAAAAATAAAAATTATGGCTTCCACCAGTAAGATTGTTTTTTTTAGACCATACACAGGATAAGTGGGGTCAGGACAGAAGATCGATTGTTCAAATTATATAATAATTTAGAAATATTTTTAAGAATTTCGTATTTACGAGTTCAATTGTATTATTTACTTTCATAATGATAAGTCAGAAGCTATTCTGGATGCTAAACTTTTATGATATGCCTGAAATATATTTACATATCTCTTCTTTTGCACAACAGTCCAAATGTGGACGTACGCCTAGCCCTACCTCTTTAGAGGATTTCCTGACATTCTCTTGCAATTATATGAATTCCGAACCATAAATTCCACTGTGAGAAACTATTTATTGCAACAAGCTAATGGCTTTGTAGTGAGTCAATTGTTGCCAGACATTGAACTCAACATTGCTGTATATTTTATTACCGATACTAATTTAAAGCTGAATCAACTTAGAACGATATCAATGCTGCGGCGGGGAACACAACTCACGACCTCATGCATCGTGGCATAGTACACTACACTACAAACAGGAGTCTATACTTACATACATAAACGGAGGCTGGTAAAATTAAGCCAGCAAGAATCATAGCGTTCATGAAAGACGTATGATGGGTCGACGAGCTTTAGGGAAGAAGTTAGCGTACGTGGAGTACTTTAATCCTCCCTCCTTTCAAACCAACCAACCAATATTAAAATTTTAAAACTATAGCCTCTGTAGTGTTACTACACGATCGTGTACGATAGTGTAGCTTACTATCTATTATATTATAGTATTATAATATAATAGATAGTATTATACTATATGATATATAGTATAATATATAATAGTTTATTATTTTATAGTATAATTTACTTTTTTTATTGCACGTTTACGATAAACCAAGCGTAGTTTACGGCACGATAGGTACCGTACAACGAGAACATCGTCGCTTTTACAATGTTCCAACGCTTCCTTACATCAATGTCCTATTAATTATAGTTGATTGTTGATAGATATGTTTGTTCATATTTTAGACACACGACAAAATGAATTCATAAATATTACAGTGACAACATTTTAAACTTGTAAATTTTGTTCAAATAATTACAAATATAGTTAAAACAAAAGGTTGAATTTCACTAATGAATTTTTGGAAAATTCGATTATAGAAAGTTCGGCGTTTTGTTACTCATCCAACCATTTACAAATTTCAAAGAATAAAAAAATAAACATAAAAATAATAAAAAAAAAATGAGTAGTGTAACCGTCATGTAAATAAAAAAAAAAGATACTCATCACACATTCTCATATATATTGAAATCATCTACATGTGTGTTGGAAATATTTAATATATATATATATGGAATTGTTAATTAAATATGAAAGTGTGTAATAAATTTTCATAATCAAGAAATAAGGTAAAAAATTAGTAACTTTTAAAATATTTCGTGATTTTCGTAACCTTTTTTTACAAAGAAAATCTAATAATGTAATTAATGTATTTCTTTTAAAACAATTACCAATTTTAGTATAAAAATTAAATTAATTTATGTATTCTTTTTAAAAATGCGCAATCATATTCTTAAATGTTTGATATCACATTTTTTTTCCAGTTTATGTTTACATATGTAGATTTTTTATGACATATCAGGGGTTTGTTACTGCTAAAAATATATATAAATAAATATATATGATATTATATATTTTTTCTCGGTTTGATTGATATATAATAATTATTTAGATATTTAGATAAGATAACATTAAAAAAATATATATATACAAATATTATTTAACACACAGTAATTACTTAAATTCTGTTAAAGTAGTTAACGAATTAAAATTTAGTGAATGGGCTTAACAGAAAATTCTGTACTAAACATTTTTCTTCAATTTCGGCCTCCAATAATTATATATAGTTAAAATCTAAATATTTTCAATAGAACGAGAACCTATAATTAATTCGATACTTACCGACTACCCGAAATCAACGCGTATGGAGCACTATTTCTGTCAAAAATTTGACATTCCCATAACATTCCCATATAAGCGTACTACAAAATATATGGGCATGACAGAAATCGTACGCCATACGCGTTGATATTTAGGGAGTGCCCTTAAGTTTAAGAAGTGCCTACAATCACTGGGAACATCACAATTCAAAGCGACATCTATGACAATTTAACTTATTTGACAAAATAAAATGCAATTTCTATCTCTACAGAATCTACAAAAAAAAGGTTTCATCGTATTATGCTTAAGTTTTTTTTTTAACTACAATAATAATTATTTAATATTTAAATTTTAGTGGTACTACAAGCCCCTATTACCCTTACTAAATTTATAAAATAACCGGTAAAATATGTATATGTATTGCATACAGGTATTTTTTTTTTAAATTTGAAGAGAGAAAAATATGTATACCTATATAAGAGATATTATTGTGAAATAAAATCAAAATTTAAATATTTTTTGAAAAATGTATAAAAAATATACAAAACAAATATAATACCATATTTTATTTTACAAATATGTATAAGCTGTGCTTATGTATATGTACCAAAGGTATGGAATGTAAAATGTTAGCAACATTGATAATTTCTACCAACTGTCTTAAACTGAGATAATTGATAGAAGAAACACATACATAGATAGAGAGAGTTTTGTGAAATAACAAAACTATAATTTTTTGTTAAAGTATAGAAGCTAAGCGTCATGATCACATCATATAATGCCATTATTTTATCAGTGTTGACAATGTTAATTAAAATTTACTTATAAATAATTTCCGAGCCACGAATAGTCTATACTAGTCATTTTAATTTTTGTAGCACCTTCCATTTATGGATTTCAAAACAAACAAAAAACTTTCTATGGCTTGGCTTGAAATATCATTTCTACCTAGCTATAATATTAACCAACTAGCTATAATAATTACTTTTCAAAACAAAAATCACTTCGAAAACATTAGACAACCAAATCACTTTTCCAAACATAAACGAACTTTGTGTTCTAACTGCTGAGCATTTTTTGCCATCTTTTTTTTAAGATCGCCATTCCATTTTCATATCCATTTATAGCCGGTTATTTTCTTATCCATTTATGGACAGTTATCGCGTTTTCCATAAATGGAAAACATTTGTTTGTCTCCACTACCCATGCTGCTTTCCTTGTCCATTTACGGTTAAGGATCGATATCTCGATGACTCTACAAACTGTTGTACATGCACAGTCTACTATTAATAATAAAAAAAAATTTTACTCACCTACAAATTGTACAATAATTTCTTTACTGCATTGTAACATGTATCCGAGGTCTGAAAATAAATAAATAATGCTTTGATTACTAAACAATCATAGTTTGAATCTTGATAAAATGAGGAAGACTAAAGTGAAAAACAAATAGCCACTGTAAACTCTCTTTATCCAAGCAGGATTAAATTCTTCATTACACTCTGGCAATGATATATATGTATCCATTCACAAATACATCTGTTTTTAACATATGTTTACAAAATTTCAAAAAATTTCAAATATACTGGCCGTTATTTATTTATAAAAATCGCACCCAACTTATAATCAACATCACACTGTCTGCTACAATTGTATACAAAAATACTCTGCTCTCCGCCTGAGCGGCCTGATCGGAGAGTAGAGTATTTAGTAACCGTAATTCCCACAGTCTTTGCATGTGAACTTTTACACACCATAATGGTTGTTTTTATTAGATTTATCAGCATTCAGGATGAAGGCAAAAGAACACATAGAAAGACAACATCAGGAACGTATTCATTTTTTTTTTTTCAAATTGCTATTAAAAAAATCATCATGTATACTTATTTGTGGAAAAATATGTTCAGTCGACCGCGAAATCCTCAGAAAAATCGGGATATTTATTTAATATAAACTAACAGGAGGTGTTTTTAATACTACAAAAATAAGTTTTATTATTATAAATAAAATTGTCATAAACCGCAGACAAATATCTACAATAATTACTTTAGAGGTAATCAATAATTTCTTCTATAATTGAATAGCAAAATTCACCCAACAAATTATTTTTATCATTAAATTTTAATTGTACCATCACTACCAAGTATGAAAATTCATTACTTTACTTTTACATTTTCTATGATCCTAGAATGAAAATATGCATATAATTTGCCTTTCTTATATGACGATGAGTTTTTTTTACGAACGACTTAATAGTGTGATATAAATAGTAAATGAATGAAATTATAAAAAAAGCAGGAGAAAAATGTATTTAATATTTATAAAAACCATTAGCATACTCGTAAAGTAAATTTTAAATTTAATAATAAGGCGGTGTGCGTGTATCAATTAAAAACATCTAATAACTTAAATAATATGAATTAAAATGCAATTGACTTTTAATCACCTCTAAAAAAGAATGTGAATCATATTTCCTAATTCTCATCACGGATTTATTTACTCATTCTGCACAACTTATTGTAACAATTAAATAATTGTTACAATTGCCTCCAGATTAGCTTTATTACCTGGTAGGTAGTTGAAAGGTGAAAATAACACAGTTAACCTTGAAATGGCAGCCAGAATAACATTTGAAAATATCATTTCGCTACTATTCAGCGTTTGGGAGTTTTTGCGACAGCAGACAGAAGTATTTTATGTTTTATATACAGAATGGACGCGTAATAGTAATAGGTCATCAACGGTATACTACGCTATTTGGGGAAATATTTGAAGAAAAAAAATGTACAGGTAAGTTCCCTAGATTCGGCCCTTAAACAGATCATTTTCAGTTTCGACCTCTAAAAAAACAAACATCATGTTTGGGTCTATAACTTATCAAGAACTCAACGGATGGAACTGATTTAGGTCTTGTTGGATTGGTATTAGACAAGCCTTTAAATCAAGCTATTAAGAGTCTTAGTAGCTTTACGGGTTTGGAACCTACATACACATATTTCGTTTTCTACAGTTCATAGCTAAACTTAACAGGTGTGGGTGGTTACCATCAACTAAAGCCAAATAAAATTATGTGTTACATATTATTATTCAACGATTATATTAATGAAACTTATGAAAAATTAAAATTCCCACATTAAATTCTTCTAAATTGCATAGTTCTTCTTGAATTGTTATTATTAAGGGAATTTTAGAGAGTATGCTTTCTTAAATGCAATGCAAGATTACTCGACCATAAAATAAAAAAAAATATATTGTCATTAGATACGTAAGGCACTAAGTGACCAATTTATGCACTTTTGTCTCTAAAGGGATGGGTGCGTTATGGTATTTGGTGTCCAGCCATGTGGAATAATATTTGTTGTTTTCTTTAAAAGAAAAAAACACATACGAAATTCCTCAAAAGGGGAAAAAATCACACAACACACATTACGATTGATTTTCAGTGTAGTTTAAAAGAAAATTCCAAGTTTGTGAATTATGGAAAAAACTAGAGATACTTTAAATGTTATATTTATGTAATCAAAAAAAAAGTCAAAGAATTATTTAATTTGTTTAGGTACATGACCTCGACGAGTAAGTATTATTATACTTTATGTATATAAAAAAATCAAGATTTTTCTTATTACAAAAAGGAAACCTACGACACTAAAAATTCTTTTCTGCAAGATAAAGTATATAAGTAAAGTAGTTTATGAGAGTGAAATTGAAATGATCGAAGGTTACTAAATATTATTGTTAGTAAATGTTCTTGAACTTTAATGATGTTTTTCTATGAAAAGATTTTAATTTTAATATGTTTTTATGCTGTCATCTTAAAGGAAATTTGCAAAACTTTACTTGATATAAAATTAATTAAGTAATTTTAAAGAATGGATACTAGAATTTTAAGCATTAATTTATACTTAATAAACAGTAGTAAATTTTTATTTTAATAATTTAAGCATTTGAACTCTCATCACGTTTGTTCTTCAGTTTTCAATAGCTTTAATTTTTGTGTAATCTGGTAAAAAGCATATTAGTATAATCACATGAAATACTTAATGTTGTTTTTTTGTATAGATAAGTATATAATATTAAAGAAAGAAAATCGATTTTTCCTCTTAAGACACTTAGAGTACTAATATTTTAATATACTTAATACATATTTCATATATTTCTTTTCGAATTAAGTAACAAAAAAAACTAAACTTTGGCTATTTTTCTTATTTTTATATGACAAAATTTACAAATTAACTTTTGTTTTATAAATATATACTTTACTTTTGGTTATCAGAAATTTAATATGTACGATTAAATCCTTCCACTATGTGATAAGCTGTCAAAAATTATATTTTTTTCTCGTATTAATCTATTTCCAGCAAATTTTCTCCGCTGCTGCTTTATTTCCTCATATAATCCATATTTGAAATAATAAAAATTTGTAATTTTTTTTTTTTTAATTATTTACACTTTACACAGCCACAGATGATACTACACGGAAAATCACTCAATTTATAAAGTCTTGTTTAATATCAACATTTTACATTATAATATTTTTAAAGCTTTCCTTTAGAAATTGTTACTGTTATTTTCTTTTCTTCGTATTTTGGTTGCGTATGATATGATAAATGGTTCCCGCGTTTACTAACACTGCGCAACCACAAAAATTATAGAGTGAAAATGAGCAAAAGGAAAAAAAAATTGAATTTGGAAAGAAAATAAAGATTATTAAAAATTTAATACAAAATTTGCCACAAAAATAATTTTTCTTTCTTATTAGATTCAAACTTGATTCACAATTTTTCTAGATTTTCTTTTAATTAAACTTTAATTTAGCACCGTCAAAGGTCAAACACTACATAATACAAACGTCTTGAATTGAAATTCAGAAAGAAAGAATAAGGAAATTGAATTGGCTGACCAGTGACCATAATATCATTATATTCAAATTAAATATTATAGTATTATCGAAGAAATTTTGAAATTATAGGTACTTAGTAAACTTTTTTAAACCACGAAAAAACTACTTAAATATTAATTGGTCAATAATCGGAACAATTGAGAATTCTGATGTGGATAAAAGCTTTTATATTTTAAATAAGTATTTTTGATAAATGATTATCCATTATTTACTTTATCATATCATATATCCCAGACAGCAGAATTTCGTATTGTTATATATTTACTCTCTCTGTTATATAACTTAACTTAACTGCAACAATTTTTGTGAACTTTTTTCAAAAGTTTATTATACCTACTAAAATACACTGTACCGAGGTGGCTTGAACTTGCTGCAATTTGTATTTGCTGTTATGTTAACGCTTTCCTGTCCGTCTATCCATCCATCCGATGTAAACAATAAAAACCAGTTATTTCACATAGTTAATATACACCTAAATTTATGATAGACCCACCGATGGAAAGCTTAAATTATTGAGAACCAGATGTAATCAATAGAAATTTAAAATTCTTCCGGTAGGCGGCGCTATTCGCATTTTGCGAAAACATGTTTTTCCGAATAAAATTGTAATTTCATATATAGTAAATGGCAATCAAAAATGTGAATGTGACTACTCGTTGGAAAGGAGATTACGAGTACAATACGGTACCAGTAAACATTTTTGAAATTTCTGCCACTAGAGGCGATGAAGACCAAAATATCTTAAATTTTCTTATCTTAAATCAAAAAAGCCGTGCAATATAATTTAATTTTTTTACTTCTAGAAATATTTCATGACATCCACAAATACTTATTTTCTGATTATAGTATTAATAATGCCCAGGATTTATTCAATTGCATTTCAAGTGCGCGTACAAACAAAATCAAATCTATTTACTATAATTATTAGAGTTAAGTATATAACTAGTTATAATTATTAGAGTTAAGTATATAACTAGAATTGTTATTAATTACTAGTACTAATACATACTTAATATTTGTCTTCTAAAATATTGGTGAAATAAAAAAGGATATTTTACTAAATCACCATAGAAACAATATAAACAACTAACAGAAGAAAAGGGTGTACCTACATTATATTTACCAACCAGTACAGTTTTAAAAAGGAAGAAAGTTAATTCATTACAAAAAAGTATTAATTTTTCTACAAAATCGTATTTTTATAAACCGAAGAAAAATATTATAATAGTATTAAAAGATAGTTCAAAATATATAAAACAAATTACGTTAAAAATTATGTTTGAATCTTTAGAAAAATCAGATCGTCCTGAAACAATACAAGATATTGCAATAAAATTAGTTGCAGAACAATTACGAATATTACAATTAGAAAATGGTCCAAAAGAACGAACAATTTTTATTTTGGGTAGTAAAGGAGTTGTAAGTATTTTACAATATTAATTTTAGTATACAGTACGAATAAAAAAATTTAATAACCATATAAACTAATCAAATTAAAGGGAAAATCTGGAGTGATAAATAAATTTTTTGATCGTGAAGAAAATTCTAGACCAACTCTTGCATTAGAATATTCATTTGGTCGACGATCTAGCCAACCACAAAGTGTACATAAGCAAATTCTAAATGTATGGGAATTGGGTTGTTTAGAAAATTCAAATCAATTAATTGAAGTACCATTACGGTCACATGGTTTAAATAATTTATCAATAATATTAATATTGGATTTATCACAACCAAATCGTTTATGGTCAGATTTAGAGAATGCCTTACAAGGAATACGTGAAGCATATTTAAAAATTGTTAATGGTTCAGAAATGTTAATACATCGTGAAAAATCAGCTGAAAGAATAAATCAAAATCATCCAGATTTAAATTCATTAGATTTATTTCCATTTCCATTAATAATTGTTGGCGGAAAATATGATATATTTGAGGATTTTGGTAAGATATATATACTATATATAAATATACATTATATTAATAGCATTATCTCTTAGATAACGATATTAAAATACATGTATGCCGTTTTCTTCGCTCAATATCACATTCTCTAGGAGCTGGTCTACTTTTTTATTCCCAAAAAATATCAAAATTATCAAAAACATTACGCGATACTATTAGTCATTTAGGATTTGGTAGTCCAACAAATCCATTTCGATCTTTAAATTTTGATTATAATGTTCCAATTATGATATGGTTTGGTCAAGATAGTTGGGAACAAATTGGTAGAAGTTCAGATAATATTAATAATATTGGAATTACATATAAATCAAATATACCTCAAATAAAAAATATATCTAAAGAAAATTCAAAAACAGTACCTGGTGATGATCCCTCCAATGATCCTGGTTTTCGTGAAAGTGCTATTGATGAAATGAGAGCACAAAAGAATAAAGAATTGTTATCATTGATTCGTGATACTGAAATTCGAGGAAAATTTGAAACTATAGTTACTTAAAACGTTGTTTTCATTTTTTTTTATATATTAAGAATTATATATGTTAAATGTGTAAAAAAATACGATTTTTTTATAGCACTGGTTTTCACTTTTTACTCACTTAAAAAAAATCTTCCTGAATTTGTTTAGTAAGAAAAGTACATAATTTTTATAACCTACAATTTGTTTTTGTATTAAAAATATTCAACATATTAAAATAAAATAAAATAATTAAATATTTTTTAGTTGTTTTGTTATATTAATTTGAAAAATACTGTATGGTATAGTATAGTAATCTAAACACTAATTAATTACTGTGCAAGTGCATTAAATTAAAGTGTTAAGAATAGGAAAAATAGTATTGAATTCTCTTTTCTTTTCAATTCTGCTGAGCAAATAAATTTTTTTTATTTAATATAAACAAATAAAATGTTATTTTGACATTGGAATCTACTACTACTATTTTTAATTCAGTTCAGCTACTATTCAATAGGTGGACATCCATATTAAAATCGGTCTATTAATTCCCAGCAAAAGGTCTTGCAGGATATGAATTAAGGACATTTCTTGTCAGACCCAAGACCAACTGCAGAGCAGACATAGCCATATAAATGGGACAAGTGGTCTTGCATGACATACATAATTTTGGTATCTTGAGTATGTCTTATTACATGACATGTCTTGAGTTTATCTTACATGACATGTCTTTAGATTGCTGTCTGAAACTGAATAAAAAAGATACAACATAGGTTTTTTTTCAGTTATTGTAATAGTCACCAGAGTCTATACTATATCTTCGCATAATAGGAAATATTTAAAATAATATTTTATACCTATCTCTTTCTTTTTAATGCATTTTAATTATCCCAGACGAACATGCCTTGGGTCTGTCTGGTATGACACAAAATTTGCTGGGAAACTTTTCCCACTGAAAAAAACACACACGTTGACTGTCAACGTCACAAGAATTTTTGTTTTGTTGACATTTGCTTTTGACACAACATAAGAAAATATATATATTTTTTATTTTATATGTAAATGGATTAAAAAAAGAGCCACTTTATTAAAAATATGAAATATTTTCATTTAAAAATCTATGTTAATTAAATTAATAATTCAAGTTTTAAAGAAAAATGTGATGGCAATTTTTTTTGGAGATATACCAAAAACATTAGAAAGTCAAATTTGGGAATGTTATTATTGCCCAATTAATTCATTTAAATCAAGTTCGGATTTTGTGAAGTATGAAAAAATCTTAAAAAAATATAAAATTATTTAGTTTTTCTTATCTAATAAATTTTTAATCTCGTAATTTTTTATAGGCATTTAAGAGATCGTCATTGTACAAAAGAAGGTGGTTCATATGTTTGTCGATATGGTTATAATGGTGTTTGTCCTTCATTACCATTAGATGGTGTAAATGATCGTGATTATGAGACACATGTTAAAAAATATCATGTTAATCAAATATCACGTCAACCAGAATGGTCAATATTTTCAGCATCACAAAATTTAGCAGCTGTTTTAAATGATCCACAACGTGGTAAACAAGGAAATTTATTTACAAAAAAATGGGGTGATTCATTTATAGAAAAGCAAAATCTTAATCAAATAATAAAATTACCACAAATTAATTGGAATGATTTTGATTTGTATCTAAAACGTATTGGTAAACGTTATCGACGTCATATACGTATAGTAAATAATGGTTTTCAGCAACCTGATATTGCAACATCATCACCAATACGTCAATTAATACCAGCAACAACAATAACAAATTCAGAAAAAACTAATAATTCTAGTCGTAATAACAGTATAATAATATCATCAATAATACATGAAAATATTAATAATTATAATAATATTAATGGAAATTTAAGTGATATACCACAAATATTTATGAAATCATCACTTGAATTAAATAATCCAATAACATTTGCATCAGTATTTCCAGGTATTGATGAAACAAATGAACAAAGTAAACAATCTGGTCGTTTATTACAAGAAAAGTTAAGTCATTATTTAGATATAGTTGAGGTACATATTGCTAAACAAGTATCACAAAAATCATCTGCATTTTTTCATGCAATGACATCACAAGATGCAATTATGTCTGAAATGAATTTAGCTACAAAAAATGTTAAAGATTTACGCCAACGTATAAAAAATATTGATAATAGCGTTGTTAAAGATTCATTAAAAATTATGTTATTGGCTAGAACACGTGAAAATTATAATCAAACATTAGAAAAATTAAAATTAATGGCAACAGTACAACAAACCCAACCAATGATACAATTATTATTACGAACACAAGATTATGTCGCCGCTTTAGATTTAATTGGTACAACACAAGAAATATGTTCACAAGAATTAATTGGTATACATTGTTTTCGTCATTTACCAATGCAATTAAATGAAATGGAAAAATTAATTGATAAAATGTTATCAACAGAATTTGAACGTTATACAACAGCTGATTTAAATCGTCCATTATCTAATAATAATGATATTGAAGATTTATTAGATGAAGATAAATTAGTTTGTATTATAATGGGTTTATTACGTGAAAAAAATTTCACATTTATTGATACATATAAAGAAGAAGCAATTGTTGCAATTAAAGCAATTATTAAACAAATGCTTATTGATTTAATTGCAACATCAGATTATGAATTATGTTTAACTGGTGCTGGTGAAGAAGCACAAAATTTAACAATACCAGAATGGATTGAATTATTAGAACGTTCAACAATAACATTAATGAAATTATTAAGACGATGTCAAAAAGTACATGATGTTATATATTTAATGGTTGAAGTTAGTGCTGGTAAAATAACAGAAAATTTAAATTTTATTGATTCAGAAACATTTTTTTCTGATGAAGATTATCAAATTGTTGTTGATAAATTAAATGATTTAATTGTTAGTGTTTGTAATTATTGTCATGAACGTTGTGCTAATTTAGTATCGAATCAAAGTTTAGAAAAATGTGTAGCTACAGCTGATGAAATTGAACGTTTAACACGTATTATATATGAATTTTCAGATGGTTCAGAAGAAATATCTGGTGTACAAAGTTTTCCATTAAAATCAGCATTAAAAGTACAAGCACAACGTTTTGCAAATAAATTTCATTCAGAACGTAAATCAAAAATGGCATTATTATTAGATTCAGAATGTTGGAAACAAGTTGATATACCAAATGAATTTCAAAAAATTATTGATAGAATATCACAAAATGATTATAAATTCAATACAAATAATAATAATAATCCTAATAATAAATCAAAAGAAATAACAAATTCTACAATTGATTTAACAACAATAAATACTAATAATAATACAGCTGCAAGTCCAGTTTTATTAGTTGATGGACAACCATATTCATTAGTTGGTGCTGCCTTAATTTTAGTACAAATTCTAACTGAATATTGTAAATGTGCTGAATATTTACCAATTTGCTCAAATTATTTATCACGTCATGTTATTGATTTATTACGTACATTTAATTCACGTTCATGTCAGTTAATATTAGGTGCTGGTGCATTACATACAGCTGGTTTAAAAACAATAACAAGTGGTAATTTAGCTTTAGTATCACGTGCATTACAACTTGTATTATGGTTATTACCAAAAATTAAATTACATTTTCAAAATTATGATAATGGTATAATAATAAGTGGTTATGATATTGTTGAAAAAGATTATTATAGTCATATTAAAGAAATTGAAGAAAAAGTATTAACAATTGTTAGTACATTAATTATAAATCAATTAGAATTATGGGATGCTAGACCACCAGTACCATCACAATCATTTCGTAATATATCACGACATTTTGTTAAATTACATGAAGCAATTGCAACAATATTACCCGATACACAAATTCATCAAATTTATCGTATTGTACATAATAATTTTAAAGATAAACTTAGAAAACAATTATTAAAATATAATATTATAAATAATGGTGGTCCACAACATGGTACTGTTATATCAGAACTGACTTTTTATATGGAAACATTAAGAACATTAAAGGCATTACCAAATGATGAACTTGATGATAAAACAATTGAAGATATTTGGTTAAAATAAATTTTATATATATATATATATATATTTTACGGTTGAAGAAATATATATATATATTTATAAGTATTTTTAATTTCAGAGATATTTTTAAAAAATATTATTTTTTTTTCTGCTTTTGCATTTAGTTTTTTTTTGTGATAGTTTTAAAAATTAATTTATATGTACAATATTTTTTAAAAGAAGTTTTTATATCAAACAAAACAAAATATTTATTCTACATTACAAAATATTAGCTATACAAAATAATTTTTATTTCATTTCTGTTTCAAAAAATCATTAAAAAAAAAGTAATAAAACATTAGAAAAAATATTAAATAAAAGTTTTATTTTTTCTAAGATAATTCCCTGTTAAGTAAAATAAGAAATTTTGATTAGTTAATGAGTGGATTAGGACAGATACCCACAGTGTTAGGCGGAGTTACAGTCGGCCTGAACAACGTTCTAACAAAATATAAATTTTAAAATGGCAAACACATACTTGTATCATTAATTACAGTGCTTTATTTTTAAAACATTTATATAAATATTATTAATTATACATATATATTTTTAATTTACTATTTTAATTCATAATTATATATAGTTTAGATCCCCGTATGTCCTTTCTAATGATAATCTTGTTATCATTTTTTTTTTATTAATTATATAATTCAAACATTTTTTTTTTTTAATATTCTAAATCATCTGGTCCTGGTCCAGCTAAAGCTAATACTTTAACTGCTGATTTATCATCACGTACATTATTTGGTGCTTCACAACTTGTATCTGTTGATGTACATGTATGACAATGACAACTAACTGCTTCTAAATATTCATAACGTTTTGTATCGGGATCAGCATCTGGATGACAATGCCGAAGCATAGCAACAGCTTTTGAACGTGACGCATGTACACAAACTGGATGAAATGAACGTTTATATGGAAATTTCCAATCCGATATTTCACTACTATCACAACGACCCCAACACGACATAACACTTACATGATCCCAACATTCATGTCCATTAATATCAGTTTGGGTAACACGATACGTATATAAACGACGATGACAACCTAATGGTGCACGTGTTGGACCCTCTTCAACAACATTTGGTATATCAACATTTAATACAGTTGATGCATATGATATTAATGATATTAACGATATAAATATTGTTGTACTATATTTTAAATAATTCAAAAAAAATTTATGAAATATTTAATAATAATTTTAAGATAAAATATAATTAATTTTTTTTTTACCTTTCACTAGTCATTATATAATTAATTAATATATTTTTCAAATCTAACTTATTTTACCAACTATTACAATCTGTGCTCTCTTTGTTATTAGAGAATGTAATGCAACAAGTTGAAATTTCAAACTTTAAATGATTATATTCAATAATAGAATATAAAATTTATAGGAAATTTTTTTTTAAAATTATAAAAAATTTTGTAATTGAGTTTGCGCATAATATTAAAATTTAATTCTTCAAGAATTATGAAATAAGTATTTAAAAAAAATTTTTGTCTACATAAGTATACGTATAACATTATATTTGGTCATTTTATTTTTGTAGGATTGAATTGGAAAGACTAAGAAAGCGGAAAATATAATTAATTTTTAATTTCTCAATCATTTATATCTTTCGAGGAAGAGGTGGGAGTAAGGTTGTTCTCTGTTGGTTATATTGAGGAAAAAAAAACGTTTGTATTTAACTGGAAAGGATTTGTCAATAAAGGCTTTCAAGTAGAACAAACACAAATTTAATATAAAATGAACTAGATTTATAATTTTATTGGTAGTATAGAAAATATTGAGTGACTTGTTGGGCTAGGCCAATGATTATTAATACTCAAATGAGAATTTATAATAATATACTCAAATTCATGTATTATAAGATTATCCGTAAAATTCGTATTTAAAGCAATTTTAGATATAATTATAATTATAATTATAGCCTGCAGAGAAACTGCAACATTGGACCGCAATTATTGAATTAGTGAATTTGTTCAGGGGAATTTCCTGTAATGATGTACTCCTAGGTTATAGATTAGATTAGATTTAAGTTCGGGTCGGCAATATACTGCCTGGTCACTGCAGCCTTAGGCTTATTGTAACTTCCCTCATTGAATACTCATTTGACCAGTACTGACAATGAAGCTGTACAGTCTCATCAAAGACAGTTTCCATGAGTCCGATGGGGAGATGGTATTGCTGCCGAAATGTATTAGGCTCTCATATAGTAGAGCTTCACATTCGTACAGTATATATTCTGCATTCTGCTGTTTCATCCTCATATTCGCAGAATTAGTCCTAATGTCTGTCGATGTTTTTGAGTCCACAGTGTCCAGTAAGGAAGCGCCCACCAGTGTTCTGGTTCTTCTTCTACTGTACCTTAGCAGCTGCAAGTAAGATCGTAAATCAGGTCATATTAAAACCTTCAAAAAAATGATTTTTAATAAAAAATAAACATAAATAATTAAAATTTTAAATTTTTCTTCTTTTTTTTATCTTTTTAATTCCGAAATGGCTTTCAAAAAACAAATCAAAAATATATTTATACTAATATATATATATAAATGTATATATGTATATGTAAATATTATAGTTTTAAAAATTCATTAAAAAAATGCTTCCCATTTTACACATTTTCCCTAAAATATTTTTTGAATTTACAAAAAGGAAGAAAAAAAAAACAAAATAAATTCAAAACAAAAAAATTAAAAATGTGAAAGTTTTCTTATGAAATTTTGTTATTCAATACACTTATTTTAACCTAGTATAGTTTTTTTTTTCATTATTTCCAATTTTCAATTTCTTCTACGAATACCACCTCTTGCCGGATGTATATTTATTTGTCGACTAATATTATTACGTTGATTACTACCAACTGGATTATGTCTACCATTATTATTATTATTATTTTGTATTAAATTAAAATTATTATTGTTGTTATTATTATTATCATGCTGAATACCATCATTATCATTATCTTGTTGCATTGGTATTGGACCAGGATTTTGTTGTTCATGTCCTACAACAACAATATCATTATCATCATTTTCAACATTACGTATATCAACATCAGTTGGAAACATTCTTTGACGTCTTTCTTCCATTAAACGTTCACGATCTTGATGTATATAATCACGTACATTGGGTAATCCTTTAACAACATTTACAGATAATGCTGATCTAACCATACCCATATCTGTTGCCTCTAACCATTCATCAGATTCAACAACATAACATTCAGCATGTGATATTGTTGCAACACCATTAAAACCACCAATTGCAAATATCATATCATCAATTATTTCTAAACCAAAATTACTTCTTGGATGATACATTTCACGTATTGATGACCATGTTTGTGTTTCGGGATCAAAACGTTCACCAGTATTCATACGTGATAAACCATTAAAACCACCAATTACATATATATAACCTCTATGGGCAACACATGATACACCAGAACGTCTTGATATCATATTTGGTATTGGTGACCATGTACTTGTTGTTGGATCATATGATTCAGCTGTATTCATACATTCAGAACCATTAAATCCACCTTTAATACATAATTTTGAATTTTGTAAGTAAATAATATATGAAATATTGTTTTTTTTTAAACCTGTTATAAAAATTTTTCCATTCAATGTACAAGCACTAGCATCTGATCTTTGTACACTCATCGATGCAATCATTGTCCATTGATTTGTTTTTGGATCATAACGTTCAGCTGTACTTTGTCTTGTTTGGCCATCATATCCACCCATTGCATAAACAAAACCATTTAATTCAGCAACACTAACGTAACAACGTCTACTGTGCATTGGAGCAATCTTTTTTTTTTTTAAGTATACAAAATTAAGAAGCAATTTATATGCAAAGACAAAATAATAAAAAGTTTAAACGAAATAGAAAAATTCTTAAAATAGAAATTTTCAAATTATACATAAAAGTATAATAAAAAGAAAATCGAAATAAACGTAAGAAACAAAAAGATTGACCGAACCTCTTTCCATGTTTTTTTAACAGCATCAAATACTCTACAAGTATTAAAATAGTCCATACCATCAAATCCACCAATACAATAGATTTTATGTCCAATAACAGCTGTACCATGATAAGCTCTTGGACTTGCCGAATCTTCAGCTAAACTTCGTACCCATCTATCAGCTCTTGTATCATATGTTTCAATACAACGTTGTGGTAATCCTTCGCTCCATCCACCAATAGCAAAAAGTACTTCATGTGGTAAACGTGGCAATGCTAATGCTGGTGTTCTAATCTTAAAAGTAACAATATATTATTATTGAAATACAAAAAAAAAAAAATCGCACCAGCTGAACTACTACTTCGCAATAGTTTCATAGTCATGCAATTTTTTTCTTAGTCACACTATATTTTTCATGGGCATTTACTAATATGTGAAATTACAATTTTATTCGGGAAAAACATTGTTTTGGCGAAATGTGAATAGCGCCGCCTATCGGAAGTATTTTAAATTTCTATTAATTACACCTGGTTCTCAATAATTCAATCTTTCCATCGGGTGGATCGATCATAAATTTATGTGTACATTAACTATGTGAGAAATAACTGGTTTTTATTGTTTGCATCGTACAGACGGACGAAAAGACAGACAGAAAAGCGTTAACAAACCCCTAATAAACATTAATTATAAAAATCTATAATTTGACATAAAATATTGTAATGAAAATTAATATTGTGAAATTCTTATGATGAAGAAATATCTTGTCCATGTATAGAGAATAATGTTTAAATTTAATTTGTAAAATTTAAAAAAAAATTTTGTGATAACGACAATTGTATTTAAATTTTATAATTACCTCTCCATCTCTTGATGCTATCATATCTAAATCATATAAAAATGTTAATGTTTCTATAATTAATGGTTTAGCAGCATCACAATTCACTACAAATGGATGATCCTTAACTTGTTCCATAAAATACTATAATTATATTTTTATATATACATAGTAAAAGTGGATTAAAAAAATTTTCCTTTCTACTTTTTTAAATTATATTTTTACCCTTGTACTAATTAATCCCAATCGTACACCTCTCATTAATTGTGTTACATGCTGCATTCTATTTGTTGGATCATGTTCAATCCATCGTATACAACAATCCCATACTGGTTCTTCATGTTGTGTATTTAACATATCATCACTAATAATATCATAAAAATCATTTAATCCGATTTGTAATATTTCCTGACTACGTATAGATATTTCAACAAAATTTTTTAATATATATTCACGAGCTTTTGTTGCTAAATCTGTACAAGATTTCGTTCTATATATAATGTGGAGATATATATGAGAAATTTTATTGATTATTATGATCATTTTTTTAATCCGATTTAAAATTAAAAATTATGACGAAGAAAAAAAATTGTAGTGGTTTTATTTTAAAAATTAATTACCTTGCAAAAAACATTATACCAATACAATTATCTGGTCGTAAAATATTATTTAAATATTTAACACATTGTCGTACTAAACCCATCATACCAACATAATCAGCAATTGTTAATAATTCAAATACATTTGCCTCATTTATATTACATTTTCTTAGATATGCATAATCAATAATTTTTTCCATTATTTCACTACGAATTCCATGTATTTGGACATTATTCTTTTCACCAGTTAATGATGTTGTGAAAAGTGCTCTATATTTATGTATAAAATGATAAAAATTAAAATTATACAACATAAATTTTGTGGGTACAAGGAAATTATGGCAACATATAAGGCCGCGTCCATATATAACCAAAAGGATCGTTCTTTCGGTAAGAATTCGAATGGTAAGCAAATATGACAAGCGAACGTACGTTCGTTTATTCTACTTGCGATTGTTTCGTTTGTACAAATTTGTAAGGTTTGTACGTACAGCGAATCTATAGCGAACAAACAACCGAACGAACGTTCGTTCGCTGGGCTTAGATAATAGAATAATGGATGGAAGCGCTGCGCTATCCTACAAATTTTTTGAAGTACTTCTGCATACATTTTTCTCTTTTACTCTCATAGTCAACCATATTTCTATTTAGGGGAGTTCAGATAGACGTATCCAGGGGAGTTGTAAGTGCGAAAGAGCAAAAAGATACTTGAACTGAAAATGCATTTTATAGTGTAAAATCTCTACCATAGCCTATCCTTATATTCTATTATCGAAGATCGCTGGGCGATCCAGAAAAAAATGGAAATAATTCTTCCTTCGTTCGGCGTCCTTATGTAACGAACCGTATCTTGGTAGAAGGTTCGGTCGGTTGTTCGTTCGTTTCGGTTATGATGATATCAACATTTGAATCAAGGTAAAATTCATGTTGAAAAGTAAATTCTTACCTAAAATAATTACTACATGAGCACATAATTGCTCTATGTACATTAAATAATCCATCTTGTACTTTAATAGCTGCATCACATAACATATTATTTGATCTCATTTCATATAATGTATTCATTGCCTGTTGACTCATACATGTTTTTGGATTATGTTGTTCTTGTTCTTCATCAGGATCAGATGGCACCAACATAACTATATATATATGTATATGTATTTTACGATTTCAATCAAAAAACTTTTTGGTTATAGGAATTTTGAAATTACTTTACGCGCCTCCCTGAGAATTTTTATTAAAAAAAAATTTTCTTTTTCACTTAACTAAGATTCATCGGAATTGAAATTTAAAAATTAGGGAAAAAAATTATAGTTGGTTTTTTACTATATTTTTGTATACACAAATTTTTGTTTTGTTTCTCTTTTTTGAAAATTTTGTAGATAAAAAAAAAATTAAAAAAAATATTGTTACAGCAATTAAAAAAAAAATTATTATTATAAAATACGCAAAATGAAGAAACAACAATGTAAAATTTTCGATGTGCACTTAGTAACGAAATAAAAATGTCCCTGGGTATTATATGCCTTCTTCTTGAGTATGTTTTTTCTGCGTTTAGATTTTTTCTTCTTTTTCAAAATCCAGGAAAAAAAAATTAGAAAAAAAATCTTTTTTTTACATTTAAAAAAAAAAAATTCGGAGTTTTGTTTCGTTACATTAATTTTTTTTTATTTTTTTTTTTTTATATTTTTTATATTTTTTTAATAAATTATTTAATTTTTTTTTTTAAATGGTTATTAGAAAAATTATTTTGTGGCGCTTAGTAAAAAAATAAATAAATAAAGTTTAATTAATTCTAAAGCGGTTTCTGTGATGACAAGATAACCAACAACTATTTTTTTTATAAAAAAAAAAACTAAAAAAAAAACTATAATATAATTTTTTTTTTTGAATTTAATTTTTTGATTGAATTTTAAAAAGACTTTTGAAACTTTGAAAATTTCAAAACGTTTTTTTTTTTTTTTTTGAATAAATTCATTTTAATAAAGTAGATATTTTATTTTAGTTGTTTGTATGGTTGGTTGGTTGGTTAAATAGTTAACTAACTGATATTACTCCAATTAACACAATATCGTAGTTTTAATATCGTTCTCACTACAGACCTCCGTCGTGGCTTAAGGCCCATACACGATACAACATGTTGATCAACATATTTATCAACTTGGTTGATGCTTTGCTGGTTTACTTGAAAATAAGTTTATCAACTGGCCCCCCACACGATTAAACTTTAAAAAGTAATTAAAAAAATTGTCTCTATAAATAAGATTCCCTTATTTTAAATCTCAATTCCGATGAATCTTATTTTTAGTTAGGTAACCAATGTTCACCAACGTTCCAGTGTCCAGTGTACAAAGGACACAGTTCTGGATATATTTACGCGGGTACCACTTCAGTGCTCCATTGTTTTGGTTTTGTTATAGAATCAGAAACAAGTAAGGGCTGGGCAAGTGACCCAGAGACAACTGCAGCCTGAAGTAGACCAATTGTGGCGCCTTTGGGTTCTTAGAGCTCACTAGATTAGCACAGACTATTGAATTTTTTTGACTATATCGACTATACTGCCAGATGTTGGGACCGAAAGTCTAAACTTTTGTATAGTTCGTTGGTTTACATTATTATCATATATGTATGGGGGTTGGTTATATTAAGTTATCTTTGAAAAATTTCACAACAAAAAATCAAACGTAAAATATTCTTTAATGATATCAAAATTCAGTACAACAAATTTAAATGCGTCATTTGTAAAAAAATATATAAAGGATCTAAAAATATATCAGGATATAAAAATTTGAATAATTTTTGAAAAATTATCAATAAAAAGAAATAACTAAAAAAGAAAAAGAAAGAAGGAATTAAATTCATTTCCAAATGGAGAGATAAAATTTAAAATATTTTGAGCGCATGGCATATATTTTTTTTAGCAAGGATATATTAAATCCTTTTTTTGTTGTAAACATTATAAAATTCCGAATTGTCATCAAAAGATCTTTAGTCTATTGTTTCGACTCGTCAAGATAGTATATATAAATACATTAAACATGATTTGGTTACGTTTAACAATTTTCTTATTATTTTCAATATATTATGATGTGTATGGTATGGATTCATGGCAAAAACCAGGTTGTCATAAAGTTGGTAATACACGTAAAATAAATATACCAGATTGTGTTGAATTTTATATAACAACAAATGCATGTCGTGGTTTTTGTGAATCATATGCAGTACCATCAATACCGTGGGGTTTAAACTCAATTAGTGCATTAAAGGGTAAACCAGCTAAACCATTAGTATCAATTGGTCAATGTTGTAATATGATGGAATCGGAACAAGTAATTTAATATATTTTGAATTAAAATATAAGTAAAATAATTTTAATTTTTTTTTGTGTATAGATTGAGAAACGTGTACTTTGTTTAGATGGAATGAGAGCATTTACATTTAAATCAGCTGTTAGTTGCAGTTGTTATCATTGCAAAAAGGAATAACAATCAATTTTAGAGAGAAAAAATGAACAAATAATTTAAATAAAATATATGAGCCGCCGTTTTTTTTTTTAAAGTATATCCAATTAATAAATTATTTCATGTTTGGAAATATCATAAAAATTATGTTATGGAATCATAAATTAATATATTTTTGTCATAAATATAATAATTTAACTTATAATTTATATAATAAATCATATAAGAAACCAAAATAAATTGAAAAATATAAATTATTGCATACTTTTTGGAGTTTTATAAAAATGATATGAATTTGAATCTTTGGTTACAAAATTTTTTAGTGGTAAAATTTTATTTCTTTACTAAAATGCAAATTTATATTGATAAATATAAATTATTGCATACTTTTTGGAGTTTTTTTTTAAAATGATACGAATTTATATTTTTGGTTACAAAATTTTTTTACTGGAAAATTTCTTTGACTTTGGAAATTCAAAAAATTTTTAACGAAATTTCATGATATTTTGATTTAATAAATATTAATTTTCTTGAATAATTCAAGAAATTTTATGGTAAATAAAATAATTTAGTATTAAATTTAAACTAACCTTAAAATCTGATATGTAAGGAAAATTATAGATGGAATTATATAGATATAGATGATTGCCAAAATCTTTCGTGGTTGCAATGAAACACATAAAAATAAACAAATACACTTTATAATTAAACACATTTAAATGCTTTTTAACACTAAAATATTTTTAATTTATTTACACAAATATTCCTTAATCAAATTTCAATTCACTATAAAAAATTGAATCCAATAACATAATGGAGTAATTATGTTATATTTTAAAAGATTTTTTATATATATTTTTTTGAAGCACTTATATTTTTAATTCACATAGAAGCTCATTTTTTTTAAAATAATTTCACTTTGATTTTATAATTTAATTGATTTCATTCTCTAAGGAAAATTCGCGGAACTTTTGGAAGACTATCAACAACAATAAAATTCTATGAAAATTTACAAACTTCAAAAAAAGCTATTTATTCATTATCCCCCGATTAATAAAAGTACCGAATCAGTTGAAACAATAATTAAATAAAGTTTTAAAACACTTTTCACAATAATTTTAACATTTTTTTTAAATATTTTAACGAAAAAAACTTCTCACCGATTTACTACAAGAAATATTTCCTCCTTTAATACTGAAACGTCACACATTTTGGCGGTTAAATTATATAACGTGGAATTAGCAAATTTATTTGATTTTTTATAAACGTAAAACCAGCAAATTTACTTTTAATAACTCTTAACGATTTCGGTGCCATCTATATTTATATAGTTAATTTTGGAATAATGAAAATTCAAATATGAAATTATTAAATTTGCAAAAAATGAATTTTGAAGATTGGAAAAATGCTACTGAGGTCGAATACAATAACTAACAGCAACTGACTTACTAGTAAAAGATTAAAATGTTGCAGTTAAAAGTTGCTCCACTATATATACTACATAGGAACATATAAAATTACTAGGACTACTCTGTAAAAGTGACCGAATTTCGGAGAAACCTGTAAGAGATACGGCTGACATCATACAGAACTGTTGTTCCAAGAAATCTAACATTTTAATTAAATATTTACTAAAAATATCTTCACCGTTATAAATAATAATCTATATCATTTCTCAACTGTCGTCATAAATAAAAATTAATCGTCATTTCAATTTTCAACAATCATTATATCCTAATAAAATTGTATCTAGTAACATCTAGATGGCGCAAAAAGCATAAATTGTATACAATAAGATTGCATCTAATAAAATCTAGATGGCGCAAAAAACATTAATTGTATATGATAAGATTGCATCTAATAGAATCTAGATGGCGCAAAAAGCATAAATTGTATGATAAGATTGCATCTAATAAAATCTAGATGGCGCAAAAAGCATAAATTGTATATGATAAGATTGTATCTAATAAAATCTAGATGACGCACAAAGCATAAATTGCATATTATAAGATTGTGTCTAATAAAATTTAGATGGCGCAAAATGCATAAATTGTACATGATAAAATTATATTTATTTTACACATTTTATAAAACTCCAAGAAGTATGCAATAATTTATACTTATGAATATAAATTTCCATTATACTGAATGTGAAAAGTTCGTGAAAATATATTATTAAAAATTTGTATGTACATTTAAAACCTATAGTGAAAATTTTGACTGCAATTTGAAATTGACAAAATAAAAAAGAAAAGCCAAATTTAAGTCAAATTTATTTATTGCAATAATAAATAAATATCATTAATAGAAAAATACTTACTTTTATCATTAATGTTATTCATTGGGTATGTACTACGAGTACATACCGTAGTATAATAGTAATTATGTAAATTGTTTTTTTTATAATTCTATACAAAACTAAACATTTTTTTAATCATTATATTTTTTTCATTTTTCATTTATAGAATTTAAAATTACGTAACAAACGAAAAAAAAAAATTATAATTTAAATTTATATAATTAATAATTATTTATATTTTTTTTATTTTTAAAATTAAGAATAAATTATATTAGCTATTTTTTTTTTATATTTAAAAAAAAGTTGAAAATAATTATAAATTTAATGGCCTTAAAAGAGCACGCAATCAACATCGTACATAAATTGGCAAAATTGGTACAGAGAAACTATAAAAAGAACATAAAACGAAAAAGCTTAAAATGAACTAAAAATTATTAAATGTAGAAAGTAAATATAGAAAGAAGAGATAACTAGAAAATACATATAGTTTTTTTTTTTAATATTATAGCAGTCCATTAAGAGCATGAATAACACCATTTGTTGCTGGTATATTTGATGTTATCATACTAGCTTCATTTACTTTTATTTGACCAGCACTTGTTTTTTGTAATGTTATCGTTTTACCATCTAATAATGAATCTTTAACTTGATAAAATCTCATACCAGCTGAAAATAATGTACCAGATACAACATGTTTCATAGCAAATGCTTCAGCTAATTCTTTTTCAGTTAATAATTTTTGTAATGCTTCTGAATCAAGTTCATTAAATGCTTTATCAGTTGGTGCAAATACCGTAAATGTATTTGATCCTTTGAGAGAAAATTTAACATTATAGTTTTAAAAGTTTTACAAGTATTTTTTTAAAAAATTTGGCTAACCTTTATTTTGTAACATTTCTGTTAATCCTGATGTTGATAAAATTTTCAAGAATTTTGTAAAACGATTTTCTCTATCGGATTGTAATGTTTGTAATAAATCACCAACTGGTAATGGAAACATTACTCTATCAACACCATGTGCTATTCCTTGTGGTATTTTAATATCCTTTTTATCATTAACAATCATTGCACCATTTATAGTTGTAATCTGTTTACAGAAAATATAATTAAGAATAATAACAAAAAAAATCTTTAAAGATAACTTTTTCTCTTGCTAAAAATAAACTTACAAGTACATCATTCCATTCTTGATCGTGCATTGTGTATTGATTAACTCGTAATTGTGTACCAGCCAATGAAACACCAGTCATTTCATCTTGTAGAGTTGATACTTCAAAAGATCCAGGAATGACATGATGTAATAAAAGCTACAAGAAAATTATGATTAGTAACAAAACAAAAATAGTGAACTAATAATAACTTACACCACTTAAAAGTCTTGGATTTGCTTTAAATTTCTCTTCAGCACGCTCTGGACCACCTAATTGAATTAATAAATTCTTAAATGCTTTATCAGTTGGTACAAATATTGTATATGGACCAGTTTCATTTAAAATATTATCTAATCCAGATTGTTTTAAATATTTTGACATGGCATATAAACCAGTATGTCGTAAAATTTGTATTAAATCATCACCAGGATTTGATCGTTTTTGTGGTTGCTCAAATTCTGTTGTAGCAACTAGGCGTTCTGTAACTGGTATATGTGTTGAACTAGAAAATACTTGTTGACGAGTTGGTGAATATGTTGGTTTTGATGTTGATGGATGATATAATGTTGATGTCGATGCTAGCTGTCCGGTACTTGAACGTTGTATTAATGGTACAATTGTTGAATATTGTGATGATGTGCTTGGATATGATGTAACCCGAATAGGTGCTGGAGTAGTAGTTGTGGTGGTAGTAGTGGTAGTTGTTTTCGTTGTAGGTGGTGGTGGTGGTGGTGGATTCACAGTTTCAACTTGCTGTTCTTCAGATGGCAAATGAAGTTTTTTAACTGTAGGTGGTAATTTAATATCACCAGTTCTGATTCTCTCTAAAATACTATCCACCTCACTACCACTTGTTTTGGCATCTTTCTCGCCGTTCGCTTTGACACCTTGAATTTTGAAACTGCCATCTGATTGTTCTTCTAGATAAACATAAGTAGCTTTCTTTTTTGGTGGTGGAGGAGGTGGTGATGTGGTAGCTTTTGATTGAGGTCCTGGAAGTCCTTGAATTTCATAACCCTCGGGAATTAAACCACGTTTAGCTAATTCTTCAAATGATGGTGGTTCATCTGAATCAGACGTCACAACTGCTGAACTAGCAAGATTATTGCCATCATCTAAACTACTGGATGCAGCACCACCGCCATATAGGCTAGCTAAACTGGATAAATCAACACCACTTGGTGCTGATTGTAATCCAGAACCAGAATTTGGATTTGGTGATCGAACAATTTCAACTTTATTACCATTTGGTAAGATTAAATCTTTTGAATGTTTTGGAGCTACAGATTGAAGGCCAGCTGGGAAAGCATATTTTTCTTCTTGGGAACTATTTTCATCAATTTGTTTTTGTTGATTCTGTGTGGCCTGAATTAATTGTTGCAGTTGAAGTTGTTGTTGCTGACGTTGTTGTTGTTTTAGTTGTTGTTGTCGGACAACATTTGGATCACTAGTACGAATAACTTGAACTCTTTCACCATTAGGTAAAACAATATCTGTAGAGTCAAATGTTTTATTACCTAAATCTGGCTGTGGGGACTCAGCTAAAGCTTGTTTTAATTGTCTTAATAGTTCATCACGACCCAATGGTTTACCAGTTTTACCAGTTTTTGATAATTTTGCACGATCCGATTCTAGTTTCAATGAACTATAAATATCTTTTCGTTGGGCTTGTAATAAAAGTTCATAACGGTCATCAATTTTAGATTTCGGTGCTTCAGATGTAGTAGTTGTAGTTGTAGTGGTAGTAGGATGTTCTTGATGATATTTTTGAACTGCTAAATTAAATAGTTCAGATTCAGATGGATGAATTATTGGTCGACCACGTGACGTTGGTGTTGTTTGATCAAAGAGTGGTCCTTTTGTTAGGCCAATATTTTTTATAACCTGTTGTTTTTGAACGAATTTCTCATGTAACTGTTTCACTTTATTTTGTTGTTTTTCATATTGTTCTTGTACAAATTGTTCATGTTTTTGAATCAATTTCTGTTTAACATTATTATCAACTTGTTGTTTTGGAATTGGGCTAATAATTGTTTGAAATTGTGGAGCCAAAGCTGCTTGTGACCCAGTAAATAGAATATTTGGGTTTTGTTGTTGAGGCAATTGTAATTCAGTTTGTTGTTGTTGTTCAAGTAATGATTGGAGTTGTTGTTGACGGAATTGATTATTTTGATGAATTAGTGGAAGTCCTTGTTGTTGCTGTTGTTGTTGTAACGTTGGAATTTGTGGTGAAGTTGAAAATTGTTGTATTGGTTGCTGTTGCTGTAAAAACTGGTTCTGTTGTATAAATTGTTGATTTTGTTGATGAGGTTGTATGAATTGTTGTTGTTGTTGTTGTTTTTGAATTTGTTGCAGTTTTTGTTGTTGCTGGAGAAGAGGTTGTTGTGATACAAATTGTTGTTTCTGTTGGATAATTTGCTGTTGTTGTTGTTGATTAGGCGATTGAAATTGCGGCAATTGGAATGTTGGTGGTGATTGAAATTGTGGAATTATTGATGCAAATTGTTGAGAACCTGTTTGTTGGATTTGTTGTTGTGGCTGATGTTGTTTCTGTTGTATATTTCCTTGTTGAATAAATTGTATATTTTGTACACGTTCTGGAAGAGCTTGTTGTGGTCCAATTTGTTGAGAATATTGATCACGTTGTGATAAGAAATTTTGTGAATTAAGATCAATTTGTTTCAATTGTGATTGTTGTTGCAATAATAGTTGTTGTTGTGTTGGAAATGGTGATTGTGGTATTTGTAATTGATTTTGCAAAGACCTTTGATGTTGTACATTTTGTTGTTGTTGTTGTTGTGAATTATGAAGATTTTGTTGTCCATTTTGTATAAAATTTGGTATAAAATTTGTTTGTGTATGATGTTGTTGCGGTTGTATTGAATTTTGTATAAAATTATTACCAGAATTTTGTGGAAATGCTATTGGATGTTGTTCTTGAAATGTTGTTGATCTTTGACTATGTATTTTTTGTTGTTGATTTATTGGTATCTCAATACTAGGACTTTGTTGAATAATAAATTTTTGTTGTTTATTATTTTGCTGTTGCTGCTGTTGCTGTTGTTGTGAAAATGGTGCATTAAATCTATGTTGAATATCTGATAATATATGTGATTGTTGTGGCACTGTCAATTGTCGACGAAATGAATTTTTCTGTGATACCTGTAAAATTGAAAAATATTAAAAAAATTATTAACTTATTAAATTTTGCATAGCTTCATTTAATTTCTTTAATATTTGTTAGATCTTATTTAATACTATAAAATATTATATAGTTAGTTGAAAAGAAGTTGTATATATGTAAAATATTTGTTAAGTTGATAGATATAATCGCCTTTACGAAAAGTGAAAATAAATTTCACAATAATCAATAATTTTACATGATGGTATATACATACTGAAAATTTTCAAATTGAAAACCATAAAATTTTATATTTAATAATATAATAATTTGTAGAATTTTATTGCAACAAGGCGAATTTTTATAATACCATTTACAATTTATCTTTTATCTTGCCCTTTTCTGTTTTTTTTTACTTGTGGTCATATGACACCGTAATTACATAATAAAAAGTGAAAAGCTACAATACAACTTTTAATATTATTTATAGATATATTGTATGTTTCATCTCATTATGGATTTATGAAAGAAAATTATAATTTGTTTCTCTATAGAAAATGAAAAAATTATTTAACATTAATTAGCAAACATTCGTATTTGTATATTTATAAATAAAAGTTATGGGAAATTTAAAAAATCTCAATGTGTAATGTAATTATTATTATTTTCATATTTGGAAAGTTGACATCGATGAGTATATGAAGAAGATTTGGTCGGTTTTTGATTAGTATATTAATATAGGTACATTTTGTATACATACAAAATGTTTCCATTTGAAATTGGGAAAATAATTTTGGAAAATTAAACTGTTGTAAGACCTGAAGTCATTTACAAAACATGTCGAGTAAATTATTAATAAAATCTGCTAATAGTTTGACAAAACCAAACTTAATTAGTAGTACATTAAATTCAATTTCAAAGTATAGACTGGAAAAATCTAATAACTTTACCACGAAATATTTAAAATTGTAGATTTCCTAAAATTTAATTTATAAAGTAAACTATTCCGGGGAAGTGGAGGAAACTGTAGAACACCTCCTCTGTAAATGTCCCGCTGTACGATACAGGAGACCTAAACACCTGTAGAATCACTTCTTGACAAACGGAGGCGGTCAAAATAAGCCCGTCTAGGCTGATCGCATTCATGAAAGAGGTAGGGTGGAACGATCTGCTATAGGGTGAATCAAGTCATCGTGTGGGGTGTACAACGGATCCAAGTGGTCTCAGTGCGTGGAGGGCTAGCTCCTCCCCCCTTTCGAACCAACTATCCAACCAAACTATTTATTCCAAATATTCCACAGATTTAAATATTATTACAATTATAAAATATAAATTGCCAGAGCAAATTGCCCGCAAATCATTGTTTGATTCATTCATTAATGATGAATTTTGTATATAAAAAAAAGACTATAGATCTACCATCGGGCATAATAATATTAAAATTAAAGGTAAGATTAAAATTATTTTAACTTTTATTTTTCCTTTTTTTATATAAATAAAAGTATTACTTTCAAATATATAAAATCAATGTAAATTCATGTATCATGTCTCTAATTAATTTTAATTAATTTTAAGTATCTATTGTTGACATAAGCCCTTGGGAAGATCATTTCATCATATAATATTTTTGAGTTGCACTTGAATTATAAATAACTCTATTCATTAAAAAATTATAACGTGGTTTGAAAATGAATTTTCTATATTTTTATGGTATATTCATGGTATTGTAATGCAACTCTGTTCTCATACTCTTCCCAAAATGCATGTAACCTTTAATCTCTCTATCTTGGTTTATTTACATTGCGATGTGCATTATGCTGTAAATTAATCCCACATAATTTATTTGGTAATATCTACAGGGTGTCTTATAATGTACCATTGGAAAAAAAATGTATACAAATTATTTTGTCTGATATTTGTTCGGTAATTTTAACTTGTTTGAAAATTTTGGTTTTAAGAGCAGTAGTTCTACAATATAATTTAACTTGAATGGTTCATTTTAAGCAAAAAGAAATTTTGTATAAAATTTCAACCTTATATAGTTTTAAGCACGATTTAAGCACAAACCTAAAGAAAAATTTTTTTTTTAAGTAAAATACTAAGTATATATCTTTCAGATGGTTTCCAATTGAAATGAAAACACCAACGAAAAATTACATTAATATATTTTTCAAATTATAATTTCCTTCAAATAATTGTAAAGTTTGTATATATTTAATTGTAAAATGCACATCATGCACTTAAAAAATAGGAAATATATAAAAAAATTCACTTTTTTATATTATTTAAATTTTTCATTTTTATAATTTTCAAATTTTCCATTATACAAAAAAAAACCAATAAAGCAATGAAACCTGTTTTAAGTAAGTGATGCAAAGAAATAATCAACATTTACAGATCCTTCTTTGGACTTTGGATTTCAATCAATAAAAAAAAATAAGGAATTCACCATAAATAACGATTATAATATTTATTTATATTTTTTTTCTAAATGTTTTTGTTTTTCTAAAAAAAGTTGAAGAAGAAGAAGACATCTGCAATAATAAAAAAATTACCTTATATAAAAGATAACATTGCATAAATACAAAAAAAAATTAACAATATTGTGAATTTAGTTATAGTAATATTTTTTTTTCATTTTGATGGGAAACTTTCTCTTGTATATAGCAACAGAGGTTGGAAATTTTTTTTTTCTCTATGTTGGTATATACAAAAATTTCGGTTATAGGTTTTCTGCCTCACACCAATAAAATGTTTTTTTTTTTTTTGCAGAAAATATTTAATTTAACCTGTCTTTTAGTTTTTGTTTAGTAAGGAATGTATTATATGCTGATGTAGATTTACTTAAAATATACCTGGGTAAGAAAAATTCGAAAAACAAGTCTTATGCGATGATGTTAATTGCACGAACAGAAATCAAGATGCTTTCTTTATATATATTTGAAGATGGTAAAAAAGGGTAAAGTTTTTTTTATTTTTGCTGTTGAAGACGTCTCTAATGTTGAACAGAGGATAATAAACTTTGAATTTGTAATTATAGTTTGTTTTAGTCAGATTGTAATTGTATATATTTGGAAATTATTCAAGAAAATCTCTAGAACTTCATTGTTTGCATATTTTACTTACTCTGATGTTACATCATGTCGTCGTCAATCTATCAAAATATTATTTTTTCTACAAAATCAAAAATAGCGTTTCTTGTGAATAAACATTTTATGTAAAACATTAAGTACATTTTTTTCTAAATTAATCATATTTCAATTAAGTACTTTATTGGCATACAAAAAATAAATGAAAATTTTACTTAGCAAATTTGACTATGAAAATAAATCATATTACATCCAAAATATTCGAATTACAAGTATGATTGCCCAAAATTTCGACAAATGTTAATTCTGTAAGGAATTAAGGATATTTTTTTACTCCGAATTTACAAGTAGTTTTACTCGAAACAAAAAATGGTTACTATAACAGGTTGTCGAAATTTCGGACAATCATATTATACTCGTAAGTCGAACATTTCAGATGTTAGAGAATGTGAACCATTATCTTTCGAGCTGACAAAATAAATTTTTGTATTAAACAACATTAAATTTGATAAAATTTTGTGATCAAGTGCATAAAACATTTCAATTATGATTTAATTCATAAATGATTTTAAATACAAAAATAAATTATTCAATATAATTATAGATAAATTATGTAAAAATAATACATTTAAATTTAAAGATGTATAAATAAAATTAATTTTACTACTATAATTTGAATAATATATTTATGATATAAAAAATATGATTAATTGATGAAATAATATATAGTTAACAAGTTTTGCATAATGTGGTGACCCAGAAACTTGAAAAATTATGATTATAGAGAGGAGTAAATACGATCAAGAAAGAAAAACGAAATATAAATAAAAAAAAGTTAGAAAGAAAAAATTAAATTATTTTACAAATATATGCAAACTGTTTTTTGACTAGCTTGAGTCTAACAAACAACAAATTTAGCTTAACCAATGATCCTAGTGTCGACTGGGTTGCTGTCTCGCTAATCAAACTATCATAAAAACGAATGAAAACATTGCAGTGCAGTACTGCATTATAGTACAGATGATCCCCCAGTGTTCAATTTGAAACTATTCAATCACATTTTTTAATTAAAAATATTTTGGTTTTATGAATTTTATGTATATGATTATTGGAAATCAATAAAATGATCCAATTAATTAGGATAATAACAAAACAAAGAAAGTGAAAGGCATAACAAAATTAGTAATATTTGACGCTTATAATAAAATAAAATTATCATTTTATTAAATTTTTTTTTTTTTTTTTAAATATTAATTACAGCCCAGAAATTATGTAAACATTTAAGATACACAGCCAGAGAGAGATTATGTGCATTTTTATGATTAGGAGGGAGTTTTTATATTTATATATACAAAAGTATAAAATTATAAATTTTGCAATAACAGAAAACTTTTTTAAATCAATGAAATGTAATATTAATATTATGTATGGTTAGTTGGTAAAGTTAATGATGAACATAACTGACATAAGATATTTAATTAATTGATTATGAAATGGTCATTGAATTGTGTATATGGATGAAATGTTGTAGCTTTATTTAATACAACATGTTGCTGGTAGCCGACAACAGTTTATGTGAAATTGTATTATTAATAGTTGGACAAATGATATACGGATAACTAAATGACTTTAAATATATGTAATTTTATTGTAGTCGCCAAAATTTTATTATCAATAATTATTGTCTTCAAATTATGAAATTTGGAAAATATTTACTGGCATGGTATTTTACACTATTAATTGCCATTCGAACGAGTGATCAATTTTAATTTTCAGAGCTTATTTACTATTTGAAATTAGAGTTTAATGATTAAAATTTAAGATTAATTTAGTATTCAGCGACTCTAGTGGCAGAAATTTGAAAAATGATCATTTGCATTGTATTTTACTCTTAATTAACTTTCCGATGAGTAGTCACACTTTTCATGGACATTTTACTCTATGAAATTACAATTTTATTCGGAATAACATGTTTTGGCAAAATTCGAATAGCGCCACCTACCGGAAGATTTTAAAATTTATATTAATTACATTTCATTCTTAAACATTCAATCTTTCCATCGGCGGGTCTATCATAAATTTATGTGTACAAAATTTTGAAATATTTTAATGCTAGATAGAAATGTAGTTAAACATAAATTTTATCTATTTTTAATTAATTCACAATTTTTAATTTATAAATCAAAATAATAATTTTTTTAAAACGATTTATCCAATAGATAAGATTTACATAAAATTTACTATATACAATCATAAAATAAGGTCAAGGTAAATTATTATCTTTTCTGCATTTCATAAATATCTAAATTGTTTATATTTTCGTTTTACTTGAATTTCGATTTGATTTTTTTTTTGTTGCATTATTAAAATTAATGCAATTCAAAAGCTTTACCCATCTTTGGGCAATAATAAAATCGATAAAAAAGTTTTTTGATTGATTTTCAAAAAAAATAGTTTTTTTTCCTTTACTGGCGCATAATTTGTTTGGGCAATTAGTAAAGTTTGGTAATATACAAATTAAGTTTTGGTTTTTTTTTTTGTTATATTTTTGTTAGACAATGAAAATTGAACATAATTGAAGTTCAAAAAGATCAATGTTAAATTTATTATTTATTATATTAGTTTGTCATGATTATATAAATTTTTAATGTTTGATTTAAATTTCAATTAATTTTTTGATTTTAAATTTTATGGTAAATAAATTTATTTTTTTAATGATATGGCACAAAAATTTTTGATGTGAGAAAATTAATTTTTTGTTTGTGAAATTTTGAAATTATATGCTTTTTTTTTTTGCTGGAATATTTAGACCAAAAAATTTAAAAATGTAGATCAAAAATTTTTGATGAACAAAATATATGATGGGGTGTTTACGTATGTTATGTAAAGAAAATTACTTATATTGAAAGAAATTAAATTAAAATTATAAATAAATTAAATGATTTTATTTTTATTTTAAAAAAAATTGCCTTGTATTAGATAATTTTTTAAGATATTAAAAATTTCTTTCATAAATTTCGAAATCTTTGTTCACAATTTTTCCTAAAATGAAAATTTATTTGAAAAAAAATTTCTTTTTGGTACAACATAAAAGTATTTTATGAGTGGTGCATTGACGGATTATACGTGCTATAATCGTGTGAATATAAACTTTTTTTAATTTTACATATTTTTTCACATTACATTTTGTTTGGCTTCAAATCTTATGAATTTATTGGAAGATTTTTGAATATAATAGAAAAGTTTTTTTAAAAAAAATAAATGTTGTGCTACAAAGTCATTATTATTATTATAAGCTTTTATTTACGTTAGTAATTAAGTAAACATGTTTTTATAAATGTAGTTTTTTTCTCTCTTCTTCAATTGTGGTAATAATTTAATTCAGTATTTTACTTTACTATAATATTTTTACTATTTGTTTTATGTTTGAACTAAATTTGAATTACAAAACTTAGTTCATATACATAAAACATGTATAGAATTCATTTAAAAAATTTAAAGATTAAAAGTTGTGAAAAGATTGGGTATAAACGTTCCCCAATATTCTCCATTCCTATGACGAGTATTTTGTACCCTGCTATATCTCCAGTTTGATAGATGATTTTGAATGTCATCTCGCCACCTGGTTTGTCACACTTTTATATTAGCATCGTATGGTGTCCAATTTGTTGCTTGCATTGTGCATCATTTGTCCTTTAATCATATTATAATGCCCTGCCCCAACTCCAATTCAAATTCCTAGCTTTTTCAATAACATCTGTCCACTTTGTCTGTATTTCGTAACCTGTGATTTTTCAATGTTGCTCGTTTCCATTGATCTTTAGGTTATTACTTGATCGTTTTTTGCTTCCAACTATTCGTAATCCTTTTGTGTCTATTTCCTTATTTATTTTATTGGAAAGTTGACCTAAATATGCACAATTTTTCTACATTTTATTCTAGCTTTTCGTTGTGAATTTATTATTTGTTTTTCAGCATTTGTCATCTTCTAACATTTTTGCTTTAACTTGTCATATGATGATACTATCTTAGTGTTATATCATCTGTGAATTTTAGATAACAATCTAAAATTCGCATAACAAACAAACAAAGACACAACAACATTTAACTTATCAATTAGATTGAATAATATAAATGCTACTTTTTTTAAGATTTTGTAACAAAATACAAAATACCTATACTACTGTAAACTGTAATATAATTGTCAGTTACAAATAACAAATTATTTATGTAAAATACTGTTGAATAATATCCGGAAATCATAAAATTGTTTTTATTTATTTTTTCTAAATTGTGAGTTATATTTAAATGATTGTAGTAATAATAGAAAAAAAAATACTATTTTGGCCAATAAAAGAAACTATCTAATTTCATCCGAAAACTTAACAAAATATTATGAAGAAATTTATGAATAAACTCTAAGCCCCAAATTAATTTTGATTTGATTTAAAAGTATGAATATATTTCTGACCAAAAAGTGATCTAAATCTACTGAAATATTAATAATTATTTTACAATTACAATTTCTATGATTACATTGTGCTAGATAAATGAACAAATTTACAAAATAATTCTATATAAAAAATCTTTGGTAAACTTTTGGTAAGTTGTTGCAAAAGCTAAATAATTATTATTGTTTAGTCATTCTTATTGTGATAAGCAATTTAACTAGTTGAAGAGAATTACATAAATTTTTGATATAATCGTTGCACAGTTTGATTTTTTTTTTATTATTTTTTTTTCATTTTCATTTTTTTGATGCTGATTTTTATGTTTTCGAAAAATCATAATCAAAAATTTTCTACAAAAAATATCAAAATTAATTTAAATATTTATGGCAATTTAATTGTTAATTCAAAATTCAAGTAAAATTATATAAGAATGGAAATCAAATTTAAATATGTTGTGCAGTTGAACCACTTCGTAGTAGTTTTATAGTCATGAGCTTTATTTCTTAGTTACTAATTTAAGATATGAAAATTTATGATATTTTGGTTTTAAGCGCCTCTAGTGGCAGAAATTCGAACAATATTAACTTGCATCTTATTGAACTCGTAATTGCCTTTCCAACGAGTAGTCACACTTCATTTTACATGGACAATTTACTATATGAAATTACAATTTTATTCGGAAAAACATGTTTTGGATAAATGCGAATAGCGCCGTCTACCGGAAGAATTTTAAATTTCTATTATTTACATCTGGTTCTAATTAATTCAAGTTTTCCATTGGTGAGTCTATCATAAATTTATGTGTACATTAACAGTGTGAAATAACTGGTTTTTAGTGTTTACATTGGATGGGGACGGATGGACTGACAGAAGGACAGAAAAGCGTTAACATAAGTGTTTATATAAGTACAAAATGTATTGTAAAATGGTTTAAATTTTAAATTTTATTTATTTTAAAGAACCAGTAGATACTTTTTTCGGAAATTTGAAACAATGAATTCGTTATTTCGATTTATATTTTTATATTTTAGGTAATGAAGGTTACCTAAAAGTTAAAATAATGTAAAGTGACCATATAAAGTGATAGAAATATAATAAGATATAGCATTGTATTTAATGCAATCCATAAATATGCTTATTGTACATATATTTTTGTAATCTTTCATAAAAATTATAATGTATAATTAATTATAAACCAGGAATGGGAAATATAATAAGAAAATTTTGTAATGAAATATTTCGATTTGTTTGTTATATAAAGATATGATGATTTGTTGATAATTTATATTTTATGCTGGTAATGCAATATTTATGAATATAAGAGAAATATTTCACTTAATTATACTATCAATTTTCTATTTTTAAAAGATTTAAAATCTTATAGTTTACTGGAAGTCAACCGAAAGGCAAAGCTATAATTTGTCAAAACTCCAATTATAGATAAAGCAATTAACAAATGCAAGAACTATATTCACAAATAATATATTTATTTAAATTTATTATTAAATTCCGAATTTGTTATTACAATTTATTGATAATTTACAAATGTGTGACAGTAAATAAAATACTTTCTCATAATGAAATCATCATAAAATCAAAGTATGTACCAAATTTTGAAGAAAAAAAATCAATTTATGATTTCTATGCACCCGTAAAATCACCACTCCCCATAATTACAATTCAATTTTATCTTAAAAATGAACTTTAAAAAATTTCTGTGTCACCTCAGAGTAAAAACTAAAAAAAAACTAACTAGCTAAAAAATTTCTTTTTTGTTGCTGTTTGTGGTAATTACGTTTGTAGTGTTTTTAGTAGGGTGCAGTGTAAAATGGTATAAAGAAAATGCTAAAATACCAAAATACCAAAGAGTATACTAAAACATTCTTTTTTTTTAACAGATATTTAACAGAGCACGAAGAAAGTGATAACAAAAAAATATTGATGACAAGTGGAAAAATATTAAATTATTTGTGACACTTCTATACTATACTAGCTAAGTGTTACACACGAGGTTTTGGAAATTTACTGATAAAAAATTGAATTTATCATATAAAATAAATATATAAATAATCTTATATAAATATTCATTAAAGCTCTGACATACATTCAGCTCCTAAAGCTGACAAGTTTTAATCATCCAAGAAGTAAAATTTATGAGAAATTATTTAAATGAATTTACATTTTGATGGTATATGATTTACAATTGTAATTAGCGTAAATAAAAATAGCTATAAACTTAATAATAATTAAATAAATTTTCAATTTAAAATGATTATAATTAATTTCACAATATATTTAGCAGCTAAAACTGATCCTTTTAGAATTAAATTATGAAACATTTATAATTCCAATAATTCGTGCCACTTATCGACTTAATGATTTTCTTTTTCCCCTATCTACATCATTTTCCAATTATCCATAATCAGACAAAATAAAATCTATTATCAGTTTTCCCATCATTTAATTATTGATTGTTTAGTCATCATCATCAAAAATCATGGTGAAAATAAAACCAACCAACAAAATTTCTTTCTAATTTCAGATTTCACAATAAATTCCACAAACAAAAATCACATTAAATTATATAGTAGGGGTGGGGATGGATAAAAAAATATCAATGCTTATTGATTTATCTCCTTAACATCGCTGTTAAAATTTATACATATAATCAATAGAAATGATATTTTTTATGTTGTAGCTTTTTTTGAAAATCATTTAAGATTTAAATTTAAGTAGTTTTTTTTTGCTGGCCAATATAAAATTTATTTTCACATTTGTCTTTTTTCCATGTATTTTCACTTTGATTGATTCATAATTTAAATTATAATTTTTATTTTTTTTATGTTTAATTTACCTGTAAGCTTAGTTAATTTTTATTTTCAAACTTATAATAATTTCATTTTATTATGATAAGTAAAATTATCGACATTAAATTTATATTAACCAAATGGTTACATTTCCATTAAATTTGATCCTTTGCTTATTCGGATTAAGAGTTTTTATTAGTAATAAGTATATAACAAATATATTTTTATGGATGATTTTTTTTCCTAAAAAAATCCTTATGTTACCGCTTTTCTGTCCGTCTGTCAGGTTGTCTGTCGTCTGTCCGATATAAACAATAAAAATCAGTTATTTCACATAGTTAATGTACACATACATTTATGATAGACCCACCGATGGAAAGCTTGAATTATTGAGAGCCAAATGTAATCAATAGAAATTTGAAATTCGTCCAGTAGGTGGCACTATTCACATATTCCCAAAACATCTTCTTCCGAATAAAATTGAAATTTCATATAGTAAATGTGCACCAAAATTGAAGTGTGACTACTATCTGGAAAGGTAATTAAGAGTACAATACGATGTCAGTAAAGATTTTTCAAATTTGTGCTACTAGAGGCGCTGAATAGACCAAATAATCTTGAATTACAATCTTTAAAATATAATTTCGAATAGTAAATATGTTTCGAAAATTAATTTTGACCACTCGTTCGAAACGCAATTAATTAAGAAAGGCAAATTACTTTTTTTTTATATACCTATGGTTCCTAAGAAAATAATTATAATATTTTTATTATCTTAACCATAATATGTGCAACAGTTCGACTGAGATAGGTTGAATATATACATTAATGTTATCATCATAAAATCATTTATAGGGCTACGAAAAATAAAGATCAATTTTATGATTAATTATTTTATATCTTGCAATATTAAAGCGTTTTTTTTTTACTCGCAAAACATTTTAAAATACTTTCTCTAATATAAGTAATAAAAAATATCAATTATAATTTTATATCTTCTTCATCCAATATCAATTAATATAGTCTTCGAATTCGGCTTAGACCAACCCTATAATTTTTGAACCCAAAATTTGGTATTAAACCCAAAATAATTAAGATAAAACTATCAATCAATAAAGATTTTAAAAATATAATCAAAAATAATTTGAAGTTATCTAAACGAAAAAACCACGAAAAATAAAATACGAATATGAAGTTCAAGATTTACCTGCAAATTCAATTGATTTAATGCAAAGAATTAAATATGCAAAGACCTGCAAACTGAATTTCTTGGGTTAATGATACTTTCCAGATATTTGAATGGTTAATCATAAATTCCTAGATACAAAACATTGACCCACCCGAGTTCACAAAAACAATTATTTCATTTCATATATAAAATTATTTTCTGTCTCAAGTATACCACAAATTTGACCCCATCACTGAAACAGCGATCACCATTCAATTATATCGTAAAAGAATTGGTAATTTTATTTTCTTATTTGATGGGACAATAATTCATCTATAAAAAAAGTTTTCTTTAAACAATTTCATCGTTGTTTCTTCAAATAATTAGCCACAAAATATGAAAGTGAAATTGAAAAATAAATTTTAATTTCTATATATAAAAAAACCATAAATTTTATGGTTTTATGTTTAAAAATTTATGTTAAAAAAAATTTGTTTATCTACCACAAAAGATTATCCATAATGTGGAGACAGCGATAATAGTACATGAATTTTATCATTATTTAATATTAATAAAGATTTAAAGGGCAATTGAACCATAATTACTTGTATATATAATTTCAGAATTTATTATTGCTGATGGAAGAATTTTAAATTTCGATTGATTACATCTGGTTCTCAATAATTTAAGCTTTCCATCGGTGGGTCTATCATAAATTTACATGTACATTAACTATATGAAATAACTATGGTTTAGAAAAAAATCGTTAAAAGGATATAGTACTCAAAGGAAAATAATTTATATTTATTATTTTGTTGAATACATCAAGAATTTTGTGAAATTAGCAATAACGAGATTGAAATTTTCAATAAAAAATGTTTCGGAAATGGTAATCTGAAAATTCATTGCATGTATAATTAATTACCAATAGATCATTGTAGTAAAAAGTAAAGTAAAGTAGTCATCTTTAATTTTACTTTTGAATTACATAAATGAAAAATTATCAATTATTTACTTATTTTATATTTTTCTAACTTGCGTCATTTGTTTCTATGACAATGTTATGAAATGATTTTATAACTAATCGAAATTATGATTTTCAATTAAACTGATAAAATCGTAAAATAAATTTAATTTTTCCTTTAGTGTAGAATTTGTATATATCTTCTGCAATAACTTTAAAACTGAAAAAATCTAAAAATAAAGTCTATATATAATATATAGTAATTATATTTTTATTTGTAACTATTTTTCTCGTGATTGCATGACCAATAATATTGCTACCATAATACAACAACAAAAACTGCACTAAAATGACATGTTTTTGGATTTTAATTTGATAAACATAAATAATAATCCCATATTTCAGAAATATTTACATAGTTTAATACTTTACTATATAATTATTATTATTTTCTTGAAACATTTTCATTTTTACAAAATATTTTTTAGATTAACATACAACAAAATAATATGAAAATGCAATCTGCAATGTAATATCCAACATTTTTCCTATGGGAAGGAAATATTATTTTCCATGGGTATGAAAAATATAATAATTTTATAATTGGCTGAGTAATTAAATTAATGTATTTAAAAAATATGTGGTCATGAATGAAGAAAAATAAATAATAATGAAATATTTTAATTAATTAAGGAAAATGTAATTTGTAATTCAAAAATATTGATTGTCATTTTGAGTAAGGAAATAAAGGGAAAAGCACAATTAAGGAAATAGATATGCATGAATATCCTGGTGGAAATTCACTGAACGATAGTATTTTTTCACCCTAAACCTACCTCAAAAAATGTGGAGTATAATTTAGTTTTTCCATAATTTAGAATTTATTTTAGTTCATTTATGGTTTTAGGAGTAATTTAACTAAACTTTCAACTTTAATTACGTTCAACTTCAACAAAAATTTGTTAAAGTTGAATACAATTAATTTACAAACAAATCATTAATGTTAAGATTTGTGAAATTATATTTAGTTAACAAATATATTATAAACAAATCATTCAATTCAAAATTTCTAAACTCTACCAATAAAAAATTTATTAATTTTAATAAATTTATCACGAATTTGGATAATCTGCTAATTTTCAACATAAAAACGGATGTAAAATTGCAATTTCCATTTGAAATAGTTTATCTCAGTTCATCAAAACTTTATATTTCTCATAATTATTATAATTTCGTTGGAGAAATATAAATAATTTTATATGATAAAAAGCTTCTAAATATAAGTAATTACATTTTTGGATTGTTTTCATAGGAAAATTTTATAATTTTTCTCATCTATAAATTTTCTTTTTTTTTTAAATTTTTATGTGTAAAACAAAAGAAAAAAGATTTTACATTATTTAAGTAGTTAATCACGACAAATGTTCAATTAGCCACATTATCAAAGAAAATTAGTGTAATTTCAGGCTTCTACATAATTTCAATGTTAAAGCATAAATTCAATTTTCATGAAAATGAGAGATGATAATACAAAAATTTATTTATTTTTAAATGGTAATTTTTTAGTTTGTTTTTTTGAAATTTTCATAAATTTATTGGAATTTTTTGATAATTTTGAGAATATCGTGTATAATTATAATAAAAAAGGAAACGTTTAATCATTAATAATTTTAATTAATCATTAAAATATTTGTTTAAACAAACACCTTTATCTAATCTCCTTGTTACATGATAATCGAAATGGTAACATTTAATAAATTAAATTTTTAAATTCCTGGCATTTCATTTTAAATATCGAAATAATTATCATTATTTCTCATATTTTCAATTCCCACGAATGTAAATTTCTTATAAGTAAATTTTGTTTGTCATTATCAAGGACTAAGAAGTATTTCAATTTGTTATTATCAAGGATTATCACACTCAACAATGATAACATTTTAATCTATTAATTGATATACAATAAAAAAAATTAACATTTAATTATTTTTTGTCCCTGATTCAAAAATAATTTACAAGTATCTTTAAAAAAAAAAATTGATTCACCTATAGAATTATTTGGCATCGACAAAAAATATAGCCACCAGGTAAACTTAACTAAAAAAATGATATAAAATATTAAATTATGATTTTTTTTCAACTGTACAGAAAAGAAGAAATCGAATTTTACCCACTAATATAATAGATACAATTCAGGTAGCTTTTCAAAGCCAAGGTAAAAAACCAATTACTTAGTTATTATCTATATATATATATGTATATATATTTTGGATTTTCTCTTCACATTAACATTGAATTGTATCATGTTAAAATCTTCCCAGCAAACATCAAATTTGTTAATAATTTTTAGGCATATAAAAGCAATAAACGAAATGTGAAAACGCCTTATTAGCTATATGTCATTATTATGTTATATATTTTCCAAATGATTTTTGGTTGTTTAAAGAATTGTATGAATTTATAAATTTATAGAGAAAATGATTTTATATAATGAAAGATATAGATTTTTTTTTTTATGTTTAATTAAAAGCTTCAAGCAATTATCTAGATTATTTTATTAAATTGATGATCATCAATTGAATAGATTTTCGATTAATTTATTTAGAGAAATTTTATATATAACATAATATGAATCTAAAAATTTGTTTCAAAGATATATGTATAATCATAAGAAACAAATTAGTTCAATTCTTGTTTTATATATAGATAGGTGTTCATAATTCCATTAATTTCGTAATTAATAAAGCATTATTTATTTTTTTTTGCTTTAAAAAAGAATGTCAGTAAAATCTTTACGAAAAATAGAGAAATTTAATATTAGACTAATCCATCTTTCATAGTCATTATAGGTATATCAAAAATAGTTACACTATCATCATCATTAATACTATATATATAGTGTATACCATAAATTGTAATTAATATATAAATTCGCTATAGGAATTTAATGGTACATATATACATACTTATTAAAATTTATTAATTTAAAATTTAAGGCGTAAATATTAAATTTCAATATTCTATCGTCTCAAATCAATATTAATTATCGTCTAAAATTATTCTGTCAGAAATAGCAGCGCGTATACAATCTCATCATAATCAAAAACTTTATATGTTCCTTTGCGTATAATTAGATTTTTTTTAGTAAAACATTTTTCTTTTGCCATTAATTAATTGAGTTTTTGGTTTACCATTAAATATCAAACATTTTAAATTTTAAGTAATAATAAATCAAAATCATTTGATATGCTTTTTAACATTTTAACATTCTTCTTCTTATATATTTTTTGTATATTAAAACTAATTACACTTTTTTAAATATATTTTTTTTAATGCCAATTAATCATTTCTTTAATTAAACACGTTACTGTTTCACCCAATTTTTATGGTTTTTACAAATTAAAATGATACAAGAGGTAAAAAAAGAAACATTCTATATATAAATTTTTTTCATGGTCATTTTCAATTTCAAAATTGCTTGGAATAACAATTCAATATTGAAGAAGAATTCTCATCGTATGGTATAATATAATAATTTTCATAATATAGTAAAAATAATTGTGTTTTACTAAACAATCAATTTCCATATAACTATTACATACCAAAATCAAATATGGTAATGATAGTGCATAGTTTTTCTATATTCTACATCGCTGAATGCGGTTTCAAGAAATTCCATTGCAGAGGGAAAACTGTGCTTAAATACTATTATTTATTTTCATTGAAGACACGGTTTTGCGTTTAATGCGTTTCTCCAAACCTAATTGATGGTTTTTCATTGATAAAAATTTGTTTTTATATTGTCAATATTTTGATTAATTTAGTAAATAAATAAATTGAAAAATTTTGTCTGTCATTTTAAATGAATTTCGCGACTATGACAAAGAGAGAGACTTGGGAAAATGTCCAAATATAATTATTTTAATTGAACACCATATTTAAATGTTGTTTAAGTATTTTTAAAAATCAATTTATTATTTACAAGATATTCCTACTAATTTAATTGTCTGTCAGATATAAAAAAAACATTTTGATAGACATATGAAAATTTAAATTATTAGTTTTTATTGTGGGAATATTTGAATATTAGGTTAATTTAATCGATAAATTTATGAAAAGTCTTACGAGAAAAATTAATAATAATTTATTACCAAGAAATATTTAATTTCGATGGCAAATTTAGGACAATTTTAATTTTTTTTTACTGAACCAATTATTAATTTATTATTAATCTTATTTTAAACTCATTTTAATTGTGACAATTTTTTGTGACACGATTAAGTAATTTTAGTAAATTTTCTATTTTAAATAATACTTAAATTAATTAAATAATACTTAAATTACGTATATAATAATCTAACCCATTTAACATACAAGTAATTTACAGCATCACAAATTGTGGTATCAAAAAAGTTTTCTGTAAGAATTTCATAATTAAAAACTTTCCCAAAAACTTACACCAACAAAAAATATTGTTAACATATTTTTTTTGTTTTTAAGAAAGACTCTTTTTAAATGCTAATTTTGGCAATCAATTCACAAAGTATACGAATATATGAAACAATTCCGTATTTGATAACAAACATGTAAAATGTAAATAATCATTTAATATTCTGAAAATGGTTGAAACTCTTTTTTTATTTTTTTTTTGGTTGAAATTCAAACTGGTCGGTGTTTTAATTTTATGTAAAACTTTCTTTTCTGGTTTTTTTTTCAAATAATTTGTTGAAACACATATGTAAAAAAAAAATGTTTTTGAAAGAATTCTTTTTTCCATAATTTTTTTACGAGAATTTCAACTGTGGATTATTAAAAATATTGGTGTTAAGAATTTCAGGAATTTTTTTTTTTGAAGATAACTTTCTAAAAATGAATATTAAATTATTATTACATATAAACATTTAAGTAGTTTAGTAAAGTAGTTTTTAGTTAGTTACTACTGTAATTATTTTAATATGCTGCACACATTTTTTGCTACACAATTTAATTAAATATGTTACAAAATCTAGAAATATAATTTATGTATACCATTCAAAAATTACATTTATGTACATATTTGAGATATACTTTTAAATGGCAATAATTAAAATGATAAAAAAATATAGTTTATAAATTATTTATCCACGGTATACTTAAAATTACTATTAATTTTTTTTTATTTGAAATGTTAGAAAAGAATTTACTGAATTTATAAATTCAAAATTTTTTTAATGGACGGACAGCAACGAGGTAAATTTTATTCCTCTTACAAAAAAATGTGTAAATGCATTTTGGATAGTTGATATTTAATAAAAAATGAAGCACACAAATGTGTTTTTAAAACAACATCAAAAAAATTATATATCAAGTTTTACATCAATGTTGCAATATTTATGCCCCCCAACATTGTCCCAATTTTTTTTTTCCAATTTCTGTATAATATTTTTGTTTTTGTGTGTGCATATTTGGGCATACAATCAAATTGGCATTCCTCGGAAATATTTATGTTGTTATGTGTTTGTGTATATATAGTTTTTCTATAGCTTTCGTTTTTTTTTTTTGTTTAAATTTCCTTTCGTTTTTAATATTCTTAGTGATTGGTATGCTATATGTATATAGCGCCAATATGTGAAGCACGAAATGCATTCCATTAAAGTACTAAGTAATCAGAAAGAAATTTCATATTTAGAAATATAAAATTTAGCTTTTTAATAAAAAAAATTGACGCTTGAAAATATTCTTCACGATATATAATTTGTATTAAAACCGAAAACCTAAGCTGGTTACTTTTAATTTTAATATGTAATTGTATTATACTATAAAATTGAAAAAGCTAATCTCTATTAAATTTTTAATGTATTTATTTGTTTATACTTTATAGTATATAAACTATTCAATATTTATGTATTTGAAAAAGTTTTTTTTTGCATATTAAATAATTAAATTAATCATAATAATCTCAACGACTAAAATTTTAAAAGATTTTTTATGATTATTTGGTAATATGATGATTGATTGATAACGAGTAAATATACGAAAAATTTTCTTGGATGATATATAAAAAATAGTTTTAGAATATTAATTAATAATTAAATTTTTTAAAGTTATGAAATTATTTTGCGTTTAGGTTTTCATTAAATGTGTAGTAAAGATTTTAAGTGAAAAATATTTTTTTTTTTGGGTAAAATTATTTGAAATATTGTTGAGATGTTGATGAATTTTGAAATATATAAACACTTTTTGTATTTATGTTTTATGTAATTGTTTTTAGTGGGAAAATATAGAAATATAATTTATTTTTAATGCACATATGGGAACTGTGAAATTATGACATTAGTAATTTTGTGAAATTGAATACATTTTTTATTGTAATTTTGTATACTATTATAGTATCTTTACTTAAATATATTAAAAAAAACGAAAATTAAGATTATTATTATCCAAAAAGTTAATTAAAATTGGGTTAACCAAAATGTGGTTGGGAAAGAAGAGTTATTTAAAGGTATATATTTTTGGAAAATGGCTCATATTTTTGGTAAATCCTACACCGATGTCATTAATTTTATCACAATGACAACTGGCAACTCATCCAGTATTTGAAATCCTTTTTCTTCAATATGGATTCGAATTTGGAACCTTATTCGTTTGGAAGGCAGGTGCCCTAACAACTGGACAATTACTAAATTATATAATTTATAGTAAAATTAGAACTAGTACATAAAAATCTCTGTAATATGTAAAATTTTGTTCACAATTTTAGAAGTTTTCCATTTCAGTTTTGAAAAAAATTACACTTTCATTTCATTTTCATGTGAAAATTTTCTTAAATTTTTGCTGGTAAAATATAAATGTCAACAAAATTTCTCCTAAGAAAATATATTTTAGATTATAGTAGAAAAGTTTTAACGATTTTAAGTATGCTTCAATTTATTTTACTTGCATGTTAGTTTTTTTTTTTGTATAGTAAATTATTAAATAACCATAACAATAATAATTAATTTTAATATTTTTTTTTTGTTGTAGTTAAACATGATGATGATTAAAATTATACATTTAATAGCATGATGATAAACAGAAATATTTTTATATATTATAAAAGAAAAACTTTTAATTTTTCTATAAATTTTTCACTATTATATTTTTTGTAATTTTCAAATTTTCTTGCATGCAATTTTCGCTCTAATATATTTTTATTTACAATATATGGATAAAAATTATTATTCATAATTTAATTAATGTAATTAAAAAAAAATTTTTTTTTTTATTATTTGAATTATTGAAATATTGAAAACAATAATAGAATTTCTTTTCGTAATGATTTCGAAACATTTATTTTATGTATAAAATTAAATTTTGCATAAATTATTCAACATAAAAAGGATTCAAATTTGATATAAATAATAATAATTTATGAATAAAACATAAAAGTTCCTGGAAAAATTTGATAGTAATTCAATGAAAGAAATATTTCACTTGTGGTATAGCTTCGTAAAATTCCCAAAAATTTTATAAAAGTGAAAATGAAAATTTAATTAGTTTTTTGTTTTTTAGTTACTTTTTAAAAGTCAATAAAATTAAAAAGTGTTAATTGAAACTTTAAAATTTTTTCTTAAAAATTTCAATTTTTTAATTTATTTATAAATTATGCTAATTTACATAAAATTGTAATATACATTGAATGAAATTTTCGTGTCAGTAGCTCAAAATATTATCATAAATTTCTATAGCAAAAAAAAAAAAAATAATATACTATTTATTTATTTTTTGGGGTTAAATAAATAAAAATTTAAATAAAGAAATTTGTCATCTTAATATTTAATCTGCTGGGGCTCACCACCTAACACAGTAACTGAGACTCTGACAAAATTGTATATATTGCTTATACCTGCAACTAAAATTGTTGGCAAATTAAAAATAATTTTAATATTTTTAATTTAACTTTTCTACTCAATTCTTATTACTATTTTTTAGTTAGTATTTAATATTATACAACACAAATTTAGTATATATCAACATTTTGACCTAATATTATTTTTAAATAAATTTTATCAAATATTTTTATTGCCAAAAACAAAAAGCATAGAAACATTTTATTGGTAATATATATAAAAAAAAATATGATCTCTTTTCTTTAATCAACATTTTACCATAAATAAAATATTCAAAATATATATTCAAAATTTTTAAATATATAAAAAAATTAAATTTACATATCAAAAACATCGACTTTTGGAAATAGTTTTATGTCGGCAGCGAAAGTTTGTTTCTGTTAAGAAGGTAAGCAAAAATATTTGAACACAACATGTGAATTTGATGGTTTTATAACATCAATTTTCTCTACCCAAAAAAATATTGTCAGTGTGCAAAAAAAAATTCTTAACATTACTTGAATTTCGAATATCGAATTATCATTTATAAAATTGCCAATCCTCTCGACACCAGCTCAACGAATACTAACAACAACAGAAAATCAAAATCGTTAAACGAAAACAGTAAAAGAAAACGACAGTAAACAAAAAAAAAAAAAACGACAAGAATTTAAATTATAAGAAGAAGAAAACTGAACAGAGAGTAGGTCAAGTCGAAAGTATCTTTTAAATCCCATGATAATTTATTATTAATGATTTTTTTATATATGCTTAAATGTTTACAAATACCACCGCTAGTGGCACTCTCTGATCGGCCAAAAAAAATAAAAGAAAGTGGAAAAGAATATGAATGATTTTTTTTTTTTTTTTTGAAACAAGCTGAAAAATATTTTGATGCTATAGCATAACTGGACATAAAGTTTTCTGTTGATTCGATTATTATTGGTTAAAAAATTATATATGGGCAATTAATGTTTCTATATAGAAGTTCATCAATGTTTGACTTCTTACTGCATCCGTCATCCGTCTGTGTCATGTAACGCCGCACCAAGTATACCACACAAATCTGATGGTTGAACTATCCAAGTTTAGGTTTCAAATAAGAAAAAAAATTGATTTTATTGAACCGCAACGTGTTTTGCTTTTTGTTGTCCGTCGAATAAAACAAGTGAAATTTTTCGAAAATTTTAAAAGTACTTAATGGTTTTTTTTTTTTGCTGTCGTCGTCGTCGGTTACAAAAAGCTTTTGGCAAAAAAAAAAAACGATTATTTTTTTAAATCAAAACTGGTTTTCATTTAAATTTTCTAATAAAAGTAATTTTGGTTTTTTTTTTTGGTATATAAAATGAAATTTTTAAGATTCTCATATTTTCTTTATTTTCACGGATTTTTTATTATTAATCTTAGAGATGAAATTTATTTATGAAATATTATTTTTTTTTTTTGTATAAATAAATACTAAAGTTTATGGTTTTGTAGAGAGATATTGGAAATAAATAGATAAAATAATTGGAAATTATAAGTAATTATTAATGAGACAAATATCTAATAATATGATAAAATTTTGAACTTACACGTAGATAATTTTAATTTTATAAATGATGGCTAATAAATACGATGATGGAAAAATATATATTTATAGTATATAAAATAATTTATGTTTTGTCGCACTAGGTCAAATTTTTGGTTGAAGATATACATAAATGTGCCATTGATACTAAAATATCATTGATTTTTCTAAAAAAAATTTATTTAAGAAATTTGAATAAATTTTAATTTAATTTTTAAAAAATGGTAATTTAAATTTCAAAATTGGATACAGAGAATACACACTATGATTATTTAAATTCATATTCAATTTGGACGATGTTTAAGTTCCATTAAATCTTTTTCCCCAATTATAAATTTGATCTACAAAAATTTCATGATTTACAATTTTATACAATTTTTTGTGTTAAAATATTTTTATGTCATTTTATTATAAAAAAATACAAAAATGTTGATTGGGAAAAATAATATAATTTTTAAAGACAAAAACAAAATTATATAAAGAAAATGCTAAAGGAAGTGCTCATGTGATTAAACGTGATTATTATATTTCTAACATCAAATTTTTTTTTTTTAAAAAAAAATATTCCCATAAGATAAATTTATTAAAGGAATTTTTTAGTTTTATTGTTTTTGAAAAGAAAAGTTTAATATTTTTTTTGTATGGAAAAAGAAAGATGGTATTCAAATTTTGAGAAAATCTGGGAGTGTCATTTTTGTATGCAGATTTTTTTTTATGTTGTTGGTTTTTGGGGTTTTTTTTAAATAGAAATATTATTTATTTTAAATGGTTAATTATATATTTATATAGTATTGTTAATTTTATGTTAATATTGGAATTTTAGTTAAGATTTGATAGTTAATGGTATACAAACATATATGATAGAAATTGGCATAACTCTAAAGAAAGTTAATTAAAATCACAAACTAAATAAACTGTAAATAGACGATTATATTAGAATAACATTTTTGTATACAATTTTCTGGCTCCACAAAGAGAAAAAATGATATATTCTAGAAAAATGTAGAAAATGTAGAATAAAATGTAAAGAGAAAAACTAATTTCTTTACTTTTTATTCTTAATTTTCCAGAATTATCTCATTTTTTCTCTTTGTGGAGCCAGAAAATTGTAGACAAAAATATTATTCTAATATAATCGTCTGTTTACAGTTGATTAGTTTGTGGTAAAATGAAGAATATTTATTTAAATAATTAATTAAATTTCAACTGAAATTACTTAACATTCTGATTATGCTCAGGAATTTTAAATTCCATCTAAAATATTATACATCGATTAGAAAGATTATAAAATTTAATTAATATTTCTTTATAACATCCATGAAAAATTACTAAAATTTCTAATTCATCGTAATCACATTTATTAATTATTATTATTTTTTTTTTTAAAAGCAATCTTTAGTTCGATTAAATTATAACCAATTACACCCATCAATGGTTCATTAAACTTTTTTTCCCTCCACAATTTTTTTTTGCATAAGACAAAACACTTCCTCAAAAATTTTTGAAATCACTTAAAATTTCTCATATTTTTCATATAGTTATAGGTACACAAGAAAACCAAAATCTTACGCAGATTTAATATAAGTATGAGATCAAAAAGTTCATCTATGATTATTACAAATCAAAAAATCAAACAAACAACATAAACTTTTTTGTTGTATGTAATAAGGTAAAACGCAAATTACAAAATTTTTATATACGTATACTATACTATCCTGCCAAAAGTTTATTGGGAAGTAAAAATTATTAATGACGTTTTGAAAATCAAAATTTCAAATATAACTAAATTTGAAACCTTCACCACATAAAAAATAAAATTGGTTAAACCATTAAAAATTGTCTATAAATTTCTTGGCCTCCAGAATTTATAATTGAAATGGAAAGTTTTCTTTTTTGTGTATTTGTTATTATTATTATTATTATTTTAAATTAAATATTAGACAAACAAAAATGTTATTATTATTATTAACAAATAGAAATTTTTTTTATGCTTTTTGTAAGACTTGGGGTTTTATTGTTAAAAACATTTTTTGTTTGTTGAAAGTTCGATTTTTTTAATCATAAATTTTTTTGTATATTAACTGATTTTTTTTATAATTCAAATCAGTGAAGGAATTATTTTAATAATTTACTTTGCGGAAAATTAAATATATAAAAGAAAACACAAATTTAAATAAGAAAATGAGGTTAAAAGGGTCTCTGACTGATTAAATTTTAATTAAAGTTTTTATTGCTAAAAACGAGATGAATTTTTTAATAAATTTTAAAATCAATTAATTTTATTATTTTTTTTTATATTTGTTAATTTTGATTTTTTACTTTAAGCTATGTTGATTTTACCTAAAATTGTGTATAATTACTATATGCAAATTATTATGAAATTAGTATCAATTGGTATACATTGTAATTTAATTGTAATTATTTTAGAGCATAGAGTCGCTGAAGATATACTAAAATATATTATTATTTAAATATCCCTTTTTATGCTTCTCACATCCTTCCCACATAACCGAAAAGAGTATCAAAGCTTTTAACAGTCATTTAACTATACGTTTACGGTTGAAATCAGTCATTCACTATGTTTAAGGTAGAAAATAGTGTTTATTTGATTAACTAATAGTAAATCTTATTCTGAATATTGTAAAATTAAGTATTAAGCGATGATTTACTGTCATTAAATCAATAATTCTTCTTACAAACTTTAAGCAAAAACATTTCTGAATAAATAATCTCAAAAACAAAAATTAATAGAGAAAGTTTAGAGTGAAAAGATTGATTAAAATATTCCAATTTTGCTCCAATAAAAGTTTAAGAACTTACCACATTATTATGTGAATTAATAAATCCTTGGGCTTGTGTTTGTCTTATAATAATGCACAATGTGCTAAAAAGCACTAACATTAATTTCATTTTTTTTTTTACTTTTTTCTTTGAATTTTAAATATAAAAAAAATTCTTGTCTTATAAATAAAATAAATTAATTTTATTATTTATTATAAATATAAATCACTTTAATCCAAATTCGTATTTTCTGATAAATTCACTATTTTTTTTTTTAAATTATTCTTTTTTTTTTTCAAAATTATTTCCACAGATTTTTAACGAAAAAAAAAACGTACAAAAAAAATAAATAAAATATTAACGAAAAATCAAAAATATTAAGCGACGAACTTTATTTTATTTTTGATTTTTTATTTTGGTGCTATACAAAAAAAAAAGGTGAAATCTTTTACCACGGTTAAAAAAGAGATGCGGTGTGGTGATACCAATCGTAAGTTCACAACAGAATTGAATTAAGATTTCAAATGAATTTTTATTTTGTTGTGTTCAAAAAAGATGGGATCTTCTCCTTATTTGCTTCAATATTTTTATCTTCTTTTTGAAATTTCTTTCGCAGTATATAGTTTTTTTTTTGTTGGGGTTATGGTTTGTAAATATGATTGGAGTGTAAATATATACATAAAATATGCTATGCAGAAATTGCAATAAGCTTTTTTGTACTTGGAAATTTATTTCTCCTCCGTTTTCTGCAGCATATAAATTTTATTTAGAGCTTTTATTATGAGCTACAAAAGCTTTTGTTGGGCAAATGAAGATGGCAAATTCTTTGAATTATTTATAGGCTATAGATAGGGGGATATTTATTAACCGGTTTTTCTTAAAGTATTTAAAACCATAAAACAGCATAATAGATACTGAAAAAATTATAAATATTTTACTAAAAAAAAAAATATATATATATATAGTAATAGTAGCGCTACAAGGAAGTTTTCTAGACGATGGGGTGTATAAATTATTACTTTTTGTATTTAACAATGTGGTACATACATATATATACATATAATATGTTGCTGGTTGCGAAAAAACTTTAAAACAACACAAAAAAAATAATAGTTTCAGTTACATAAACGATAAACTTTGTATTATTATTTTGGAACATTTTTTAAGTAATAAGAAGAAAAAAACGGGCATTTAATATTGCATAACTTTGTCAAAAAATAAAAAGTGGATTAGTTTTTGCTTCCATTTTCAATTTTTTTTTTTGTAATTTAATATAGGTAAACTGTGTGTTGTTGAGAATTTTTGTTTTTTTTAATTTATAAAAGAAGTTAATTGTATAAATTTAATGAAATTTAACAATTTAGATTAATTTTAATAGATAATTTGTTTTTATTTTTCTTTAATTTAAAATTTTTAATTATGATTAATATAATATTTGAAACAATTCTTCTTCTTCTTTTAGTATTCATCATAATTTATGTAAATTTAAAGTGAAAATTTGTGGACAGGTTGACATAATTTTATATAAATTAAATTTGTATGTTTCAACATAAGAAAAGATATATTAAGCAATATTTGAAATTAAATTACAAATTTTTTTTGTAAGATTAAACTAATATAATATATAAAATATTTTGTAATATTTAAATTTCAAACTTAAATTAATTGAATTTAATTTTACGAAATATCCTAGAATATTAAATAACATTTTGGAATTATATTTAAGGAATAATAGGATATAGGAAAATTGATATTATGTTTAATCAAAAATTTATAACATTTTTCAAGCTTAGCCAGATAGCATTTAAATCTACTATAATTACACAAATAAATTTGTGAAGCTAAATATAACTACACACACATTACTGTTTATACCATCAAAATTTAGGAATTTCCATTAATACTCGCGCACTCGTAAATATTATATTTTTAATTACAAATCTTTGAAATCTTATAAGTAATCAATATAAAAGTCAAAAATGCATGATAATTTGTATAAAGGATATATCAATTCAACTATGAAATTTAAAATATACTTTTCGTGAAATTAAAAAATTTAAGTTGGAAAATTTATGATACTTGAATGTTTACTCAAATTTGTAATTTAATTTTTATTTTTTTAACAAAATACATTTTTCAATTTCTGCACATAATTTTCTTTAAATTTGCGTAATTAACATTTATATACACTATGTATATAATATTATGATGGTGTGGTTAATAATGTAAGCTCTATACTAGAAATTATTGTTGTTTAATCATAGTTTCACATATTATAGATTTTATAACAATTTTCAAAAGAAATGCAATATTGCAAATTGTTGTTTTACATAAAAATTCATTCATGCTTAGAAATATTTCGTTAATATAATAAATTTTTCAAATATTTTATACAAAAACATATATTGATAAATATATAATAAATTAATGATATAGGAAAATGAGTTGTATAATTAAATGTACAATTAATTTCTTTTAATTTATATTTTACATAAATTTAAATTACTTTTTTATTTGTTTATAATAATTAATTAAATTACTGACAGCATTTATAATATGTATATGATATATGAAATATAAATAAAATTGACTAATTTCTACTGTCGAAAATGTTAAATTAAAAATCTGTCATATTTAATTTTTTTTTTATCAATAATATTTGAATTATTATTAATTTATTTAATTCAGTAAAATTTCTCTATAATTTGATGCCTCTATGATTCTAATTATAATTAATTTTAATTGAGTTAGCTTAAAAAATTTCCATGTTGTATAATTTTAAACTATATAGTCTATAGTCGCATTTAATTTAACAATTTTATGCTCTGAGGGGATTTAGTTAGAAAAATTACTGTCTGAATCTTATGACTAATTTAATTTGAAATAATTTGAATTTATATTAATTATATTTCCAGATATTTTAAATTTTAAATTTTACATTAACTCATAAGTAGAATTACACATCTTACTTAACTATAGTAGTTTGGGTTTAGGCCAATTAATTAACAATCAAATTGATTTATGTGAATAAGAATAATTGATGTTTCTAGATTATGTAAATATCGTATTTCGAATCGTATTTTTACTTTATTTTATGTAATTTTTTCCCATTTAGCAAATTGATATTGATTTATTCAAATTTGTCATCAATTTGTTGTGCATTTGGTTTTAATTTTACTATAATAATTAATTTGTATTTAATCATTTTAATTTAAATAAAATAGATTTTAAAATTTATTTCATAATAAAAGATTTGATTGATAAGCAAAGTTATCTTTAATTTTATAATATATAATTACGTTTTCTTGATTTATACACTAAATTACATAAAATGGGCGCATACCCGGAGCCATAAATTGATTAGTAAAAGCGAAGCATAAACAATCTCCAACATATGTGAATTTGGTGTCTATGGACGGGGAATCTTAATTATAATAAAAATATCCAAACTAATTCCAAATATCTTTAAATTTGCGAAAAATTACAGAGATGGAAATCTGATTTATCATTATAAATGGTCCTTTATTTGTGCTGACCTTAAATACTTGACAATTATTTATATATTTCATATAAAATTACCAAACTTTTTTACAATTAATAGGAAATAATAATACACACCTTTTTTTCTACCATTTTTTATTTTTTACGAAAATCTCAATTTACAAAAAAAAAAAAATTAAATTTTGTATTTAATTACATTTCAAAAATATTATTTTAAATTAATTAATTTAACTATAAACATTTAATAATTAAATTCAAAAAAATTTATGTATAGTAAAATTAATGGAAAATCTCTAAAACGGATACGGAAGAAAAAAAAATTTCATATATATATATATACATAAAAAACTATGTAAAAATCATTAAATATTTTGATCTGTCATAACTATATATTACAAAAAAAATTATTGCTTAAATCTCTTTAAGTTTCTTTTCGATTCGGTTAGTTTTTAGACTATTAAAATCATCTTCCTCTTTTATTGTTGTAAAAATACGTGATTAGATAAACTTATTACTGGTTAAGTAAAAAAAAAAATATATTAAATATCTGTAAATAAACATTAATAAATGATAAACAAATTTATATACATAATGTAAAGAAAACAACAACATTGAGCATATAATAAGTAGATTCATGCACAGGTGAAAGTCTTTTTATGCGCAAATATATTTTACGTTAATCATCATAAAATCGTTAAAAAAAATAAAAAAAATTGGTGTGCTCTGCCGTCTTTTTACTTAAATACCTAAAAAAAAAAAAAACCCCACCCATTTAATTTTGTTGGTAAATTTTATATGCTCAATGTAAAAATGTTCGATTATTTTAATAGTTTACAATCGTGTCTATATTTATTTATAATTGGAAAATGCCTAAGACAAATTATCAGATATTAAGTATATTTTTTTTTAAAGTTTTAATTTGACCAAATAAGTTTACATAATTCTTTTAATTAAATGTAAAATTATGATGTTTTGGGAATATTAACACTAAGAAATGTAAATTATTTTATTTTTAATTAAATTAAATTATTTGTTAAATGTTTTCCTGACCTGATATATGCTAAACCAGAAAATAGAAAATTTTACCAAATCATTTATAGAGTTCTGTAGATATTTTTAATCTTAAGGTAAGTTAAATATTGGAACGACTAAAAAGAAAGGAAAAATAGTAAAATGACATAATATAAATTACAAGAAAATTTTAATAAAAACAACGAAGGTGAATATTTAGGAAAAGCTTTCCTGAATTTTTATATATGTAGCTATATTTTCCAATAAAAGTTTTGTTGATATTATTTACACATAAAATACACGTATGTTTGGAATGTAATCCTTTACCAGATATAGTAAATTCTTACCCAGATATTTGAATGGGACGGAATTTTATATAGTTATGGAATATAGGTATATTTAATTATTTTAGGAAATATCTCAGTAGTTTAATGGGTTAATGCCTAGAATTACAACTGTGATGTCTCGGTTTCGATTTTCACCCTTACTTAATTGGAAAATCTAACGATCAGGGGGCAAAATTCTTAAAAAATATAATGCATTTAGGCAAATCTGATTGGTGAGCCTTTCTAATAAATATAATTGTGACTTCATATATAGATAATTATCGTAATTAAGGTATTTTCTGCCTTATATTACCTTAAATTAGTATGACAATGCTTCTTACAATATATTCGTATACTATAGTATAAAATGTAGGTATTTTAATAACCTTTAATTCAAGCCAGTATACATGTAGTCTATGTGACACTCGTGCAATAGGACTAAAAAATTTGGGTTTTTTTCTAAAAGATTCTAAAATTAAGATTTAATAATTATAAATTTTACTTTTTAGTTAAAATATTATTTAAATTTTTAAAATTATTGTTTTCCAGATTGATGAGAACCCAGAATTTTCGATCTAAAAAAAAATTTCTTTTCTATATTATGAAATTAAATGGTAAGTTCTTCTAGTTATGTAAATCTACGAATACAATCATTTCATCTTAAAAATCTATTAATCTACAGAACGTTTACAGAAGGTCTACAGAATGGATTTATAACACTGTACCCAGTAGAATTTATTCAAGTGTTGGCAAGATTATAAATTGGGAGATAAATTCACTTTTTAAATAAAATATAATTTTTGTTTTTTGATATTAATTAATTATTTTATTTTATTTTTTTTTTTTATTTAAAATATTTTTTTGTTAAATTTCACTAGGTTTCTTCTATTTTTGTTCACAATGTCAAATATATATAATGATTATTTGAATATAATTAATTAAATATATTAATTTTAATTATAATATGTACGTATAATAATTAATTAAAAGTTAAATGGGAAATATTTAAATTTTTGGAGTGTTTTTTTAAATAATTTTTTTAAGTATATTTTAATTTATATTTTTTTGTATTTAAATGAACTTTTTAAATTAATAAGTTATTGGCGTTTTCGTTAACGTCAAATGATTATAGTACCAGCAATGGTTTTTATTCGTTTTTTATGGTAGTTTAATGAGCGAAGCAGTAACCCGGTCGGCAATAAGGGCATTACTTAAGCTAAATTTGTCAATTTGTTACTATTACGTTAGTCAAAATACCATCAGAAAAATTAATTAAAATAATTGCATTACTATACGATCATTTTGTCCGTTAACGAAAACACGTTATATTATAATAAGAGTGAACTTTTCAAGTTGAAATTTTTTTGATTTCTATTATGATTGTTGGAATTTTTAAAATATTTTTTGCTGTTATTTAAAATCATATTTTTTTTAAAAAAAACTAACACCGCTCCCTAAATCAAAGCGTATGGCGTATATCGTTTGTCACAAGCGGTTCATGCACGCATACATTTTGTATGTGAGCTCCCGAATACGCAACGTATACAAACTCGAATTTCCGTTTTCGACGGGCATATACATTTTTTTTGTAATCTGACGTTTAATTTTTGTATTGGTGTACTGACGTATATACGCCATACGCTAACGTCCTGAATTTGGGGAGAGGTGTAAAAGAAAAAAAACTATTAAACTATTACATTTCATTTTTTTTTTTTTTTAAAGAATTTTTCGTTATTTTTCTATTTTTTAGCAGAAAAATTCACAAATACGTTTTTTTTTGATTAACTATATTTTCTTATTAAATATTTTGGTTTATATATTTTTTATCTGTATTTTATTTTTTTTTAAATAATTTTGTTATCAAAAAATCGGTTTTATAAAAAAGCAAAAAAAAAAAAACAGAATTTTTATTTACTACAATCTATTTTTCTTTTTTGTATTTATTTATTTTAATTAATATTCAAATTTTTCCTTCTTAAATTAAAAACCAAAAAAAAAAAAACTAAATATAAATAAATTATTAATTTTAAATTTTGAATTACAATTAACGAACAATTAACAAAAAATTGGAAAATGAAAAAACAAACCAAAAATTTTCATAAAATTTTTTGAATTTTTGAAATTTTGAAACCATTTTTTCATTTTTTTTACTGTAAGTAATTTTGGTTTTTTTTTTACTATATTTTATAGTAAAATAATTACGATTATAAATTACTACTAAAAAAAAATACATAATTAATTAATTATGAAATAATTTCTACAAAATTTTTTAAAATTTGATATTAATTATTAATAATATTTAATTAATGGTCGGTTGTTTCTTAATATTTTATATAACATTTTTTTTTATGTTACATTTTTAAATCAGATTATTTTATATAATAATAATAATAATAATAATAATAATATTTTCTTAATTTATATAATTTGAATTGATTGATTATATATTTTTTTTATATTTATTATCCGGTCACCCCATCAACAAAAAATTCCCATTAATATTTTTTTGCCTGCTCTGATTTTCTATTTTAGCTCCAAAAATCGACTATATTGACTAGTTTACATTTTTTTAAATCTAGTTCTTTTGGTCGGACACGTCATGCTCTACCAAATATTGCTGATGTTGATACATCACCAGTACTTTGTGAATGTGACATATGAGAATTATGATGATTACCAATGATACCACTACCACTACCACTAACACCACCACCAATATTATTATTACTATTATTTATTGAGCTACCATATTTCGATGTATTTATAGATGAATTTGTAGCTGACATTTTTCTAGCTGTTGTTAATGATGTTGTCATTAATGATGTTGGTTGATGCTGTTGTTGTTGTTGTTGTTGATGATGTTGTTGCTGTTGGCCATTACCATGATGATACATACGATGTATTAAATATTGTTGAGCTGATTCTAAATCAGATGCTGATGATGTTAGACCAGTATTTGTTATTTTTGATCGTACAACTTTTTGCATACTACCATATTTATTATTTATTAATGATGATGTTTGTTTTAAATCTGGTAATATTGTATTTGGTGTGATATGATGTTGATGTAATCTTTGGCTAGTTGTTGATGATGTTTTATGTATATTATTATGATGATGATGACCATTTATATTTGAGCTATTTATATTATGATTATTATTATTATTTATAATTTTCGGTGAATTATGATGATGGTGATAATTATTTTGAGTATTTTCATTATTTTCAGCACGTTCGCGTGCTTTGGATAAATTATATGAAGATGATGATGATGATGTTGAGCTTAATTGTAACCAATCATGATGTGCAGCTTCATCGGGTGTCATACGTTTCGCTGGATCCCATTCTAAACAACGACTAATAAAATTTATAAATAATGTATCCGAACAGCGTAATGCTGCTGCTAATGTTTTACTACCCGGTTTACGTTTACGACCTTTTGTATTTGTTATACAACGTGGACTACCACGTGAATCGAAAAATAATCGTCGACGTGTTGCTGTACTTATTAAATCATCACCTGGTAAACCGATTACTTCCATAATGCATGCCAATTGTTCAACTTCATTTTCACCGGGAAATATTGGAAAACCAGTATAAAGTTCAGCAAGAATGCAACCTGTAAAATTTTTTTTTTAAATATTTATTGTATTTTGATTTGATTTTATTAACAAAATTTGAAATATAGTAACAAAAATTAAGCTTTATAATTGTTCATTGCATAAATTAAGGCGTTAAACATGAACATGGGTTTATTTTGGATAGTCCAACCATATACTTATTTTTATTTACATACCTAAACTCCACATATCAATTGCTGTTCCATATGGTAAACCAAGTATAACCTCTGGCGATCGATAAAATCTTGATTGTATATATGTATAAATTTTTCTATTAACATAACATGAACTGCCAAAATCAATTACTTTTATTGAGCTGCTGCCACGTTGCTTGAGTAATATATTTTCCTAGAAAAAAAACAACATAAGATATTTTTATTGTCAAAAGTCCTTAAAGGCTTTAAAAGCGCATAATTATAATAAGTGTATAACTTACTGGTTTGAGATCGCAATGTATAATATTTTCTTTGTAAAGAAGTCGAAGACATTTAACTATTGAATTACAAAATCTTCGGATTAAACTTAAACTGAAACCCTGATAATTATTCTTCTTAATTAGTTCATATAAATTAAGGCTGGAAAAAAATAAAATAGAAATTTTCATTATTAATTTGTTTTAATGATAATTTAATTATATTCTTCAAATTCATAAAATTTTATTAAGAATTTTTCTTGGTTAAACTTAAATAAATCGATCAATTTTTGCAAAACTCTTATCCAAAAATTCATTATTTATCCTTAACCTTCAAAGAGTATTATAATACCATTAATTGATCAAATACGACAAAACATGCAGGTAAATACATATAGTACGTGTTAAAAATTTGATATAATGTTGTAGTAAAGTAAAAGGTTCCAATTAGTTTTTATGATTAATTCATCAACTATAGAAAAAAGATAAATTAATTGCGTATATATAATCTTGATTTTGATTAACAAACTTTTAATGCTTCGGGGTAAATTATTCGTCATTTATTATATTAATTAGAACTTTGTTCATTAAAATGGATAATATACGTTTTTCTATTTATATATAAAATCTACTACGGAAATTTATTCCCTGAATGATCCCTTCGCTGAATCATATCCCTTTTCCATGAATGATTGAAAATTATTGGTTTTAGATTTATTCGCGTATATATATTTTTAAATAGAAAATTTCGTTACAAGAAAATTTTCTAATATTTTATATATATTTAGGATCATTGATTAAATTAAATTTAGAATAGTATTTAGATATAGATTTTATTTTGGTACATAAGTGAAGAATGATGAAAATATAATTTAAATGACGAAATGACTAAATCTTTTTACGTAATCCATCAATTTCCTATGAATCAGTTGGAAAACTTAATAATAGAAATTTTTAAAAATAAAGTTTATTAATTTTTTTTTTATTAAATTCAAAAATTTAGTAATTCCCTTCAACGAAAAATAGCAAAATGATGAGATGCCGATATTGTGATTAATTTTTAGTAAAAAAATTAATAGTTAAACTATTCAAGCATTTATGTAATTTATTGATATTCAAGTAATATCTAATTTCGTGTTTTAATTATTAATTACTTTTAAAACTTTAAATTAAAAGATAATTTTTTTTATATTTTCAAAAACTTTCTTTATCCTCTTTTCCATATTTACAAATCTTTAAAAAAGTTTTTTGCTGTAATTGTTGACAAGAAATTATATTAACGATGTAATACAAACTCAATTTCAAGCTCATTTATATGTATATAATATATATCAATTAGTTTCATAACTATCTTCAGCATAAACTTGAATATCGTCCCTTCTACTCTATTTATAGAAAGTAGATTTTATTAAAATTAAATTTTACTCGTAGATTTTTTTATTAAAAAAGATTTCTCGTACTTTATATACTAAACTAAAATATTAAAATAATATTACAAAAATTTATTTTTAATAAAAAAACAAATAAGCAAGCAAATAGAATTACATATTTAATTCTATTTGCAAAATAATAAAGAAAACATGAAAACGTTCGTGTTGTGTACCTTTTTTTTTTTATTTCAAGTAAATAAAATCATAATTTCTTTTCTAATTCGATTCGACAAAAAAAAAAATTGTCATTTGACATGCAAAAAGAAGTAAATAGGGAAACTTCCTTGCTGAAAGCGAAATAGAACCACAAACAGAAAAAAAATACTTATATGTTATACAAAAAATTATGAATGAAAATGGGGTGTTTATAGGAAAAGGAAATAATGTACAATATCTTATGTAATTTCTATACTTTAATAGTTAGTCGTTTCCGTGTTTATACATATATGAAAAAAACAACAAACGGAAAACTTAAGTCACTAATCAATTATGGATTTTATTTTTTCCATAAAAAGGTTTACTTGGCAAAATGGGGGAGTTTTGAAAATTAAATCAATATACCTACCTATATAACTTAATATTGCATGATAACTAAATAGATATGTACTAATATGTTGGAATCAGATTTAACTTTGACTGGAAATATTTTTAAAAAAATATTTAAAGAATATTTTTTAAACTACTATTTGGATGAAAATTTAGTGTCATTAGTAAATGGTATACTCAGAAAATTTAATTATATATAACAAATGTAATTAAAAAGATAATGTGTTTAAGAAGAATTTGACTTTCACATATAAATTTGAATCATTGAACCAAAAAATGGAAACATTTGCTATCAAGAAATGAAATCTATATTACTAAGACAACATAAATAAATTTGTCACAAAATTTTGGAATTTTCCTATATTATTTTTTTTTATGTATAAAGTTTTCCATTTGATATTTTACATGTTTTGTTCATTTTATTGGATAAAATTGTAATATACTTTTTTTTTGTTATCCTTTTTCATGGCAATAAATTTAATTTTATTACTCTGCTATGTATAATAATGAACTGAAATCAATGAAGACAAAAATCAGTATATACATATATACCTCCCCTACCATTAACAATAATAATAATAATAATATATACTTATTTAACTGACTAAATTTATTGTGGGATGGTTACGATTGATTTTCTGCACTATTATGTACACTTATTTAACATACCAGTATTATCTTATGCATACGATAAGGATACAGTAGATTTAATTTAAGTATGTTAAACATTATAGTATATATACATTATTGTTCATATATATGTGTTGTTCAGTTGTTTCGTGCTTTAATGTGTTACAAAATGCTTTCAATATGTGTTTTTTTTGCTTCCTGCTTTATGGAAAATTAAATTATATATACGTACATATATACGTTATTTTGTCGTTATTTTGGAATTCATTTAAGTAGCGTGAACGTTTCAAATACGATTAGTTTACACGCATAATAATGTTATCAGATACTATATAAAGATATATAATTTATTGAAGTGTAATGCAATAAATCACAAAAAGTTTGATATTTATGTTCAAGTATAGACGAATTCATAAATTACATGTCTATGTTAAAAAAGTGGGACACAAAAATTTGAATGTCGCCAATTTTTACAAAAAATTAATAGAAATAAAATGACAGTCTAATAGACATTAATTATAAATAGTAAAATTTTCGCCCATCTGAACTACTACGAAGTATAGCTTCATAGGAATGTACTTATTTTGTTAATTACTATATAGTACTAAGCATAATTGAATTTCCTCGGATTTGCTACGGATTTCAGCGCCATTTTTTTAGCGTAATTTTGTGGGGAATTTTAATTATAATTAGAATATCCAAACCAATTCCAAATATCTTTAAATTAGCCCAATTTGTGGCAAAAAAACTTGAAAAAAAAGTCTGCAATTAGGGAGCCACGATCTATCCTCGAATTTACACAATTTTTAAAATACAATAAAAAAAAAACCAAATAGATTCTGAAAAACGAGATTTCAGTCCTTAATTTCGTTATAGAACATAAATATATCAGACAAAAGATATTACCAAAATTATATGTAAGAAAATATATTATGTCTATAAATTATATTTATAATTCTAATATTAATTTTTATTAGATTATATAATGTGCAAAAAATAAATTCGAATTTTTCCATCAACAAGTTTTCCAATTAAGACAAAACCAAAAATTGATCAATTTTCTTCGTTTTGTTGTTTTTATAAAAATAAAATTAGAGCAAAAAAAAAAAAAAGAATATAAATTACCAAAACGTTTTTCCCTGTTTATATATGTATACATTTTTGCAACATATATTTATATATAATAAAATTTCGCGTGTGTTACTGAATCAACTGGTTGTTCGCCATTCAAGGATATATGGAAAATGTTATTTTCTATACTTTTTTTTTTCTGATTAAATTATAAGTAAATATATTTTCTCATATATGAAAGTTAATATATTAAAAATTTACATAATATGATATATCCTTTATAAATTTTGATAAATTTTATTATCATAATTATATTATTTTGTCTCTAGATTTGAAATGAAAATTAAGTTGCTTTTGCATTATTAAAAATAGCGCAACATTTTGATGACATGCAATAATGTCAAATTATATAATGGTATTAATTATATATTTTGAAGTTCGATTTATTTAAATTTAAATAGTTTTGAATATACAGAAATTTACCACACTGAAATTGTAGAATTATATTTGTTTTGAATTTATGTCATTTTGAAGAAGTTTCGAATGTACTATATACAATTATTTTTTACCCCAAAAAAAATTTCTACATGAATTTATTTTATATCCTCCCCCATCACTCTTTTGCTTTGCCAAAAATTGATTTTTTTTTTTTGAATATGCAGAGAATATTTTAATTAAATTAAATAAAAAAAATATTTTTATATATAATTTTGTCTTTCATTTTAATTAAATCGTAATTGCACAATATTCCAAGGTTAAATAAATTGTGGAATTATATTTAAACAAATTTTTATAAGGATTATATTACATTATTTTATTTTGTTACGGTACCAACTTGTGCTACCTAAATTATTATTTATTTAGAGAATATATTCAAAAGTTTTACATAGAAATTGTTAATATAGTTAGTTTTTTTTTTTTTTGGTTGACATCATTCAGAAGGACATATTTTAATTGTATACATAATGAGAATATCTGCCATAAAATATGAAAATTTTAAATTATATAATGATTTAATTTAAAGGATTTTCTCAGATTAATTATTTCTAATAGAAATTTGTTGAAATAAAATTAAGTTTTATTTAAATTGAACTTTTTATAAAAAATGTAGAGAATTTCAATGATTGTGATATCCTTAAGAGGCCTTGAAAGTATAAGGTTTTTATAGCTGGTGGGTGATAATTAAAGCTATAATCATCGGATTTTGGTCTGGTTTTATTTGCAAATGGTTGGAAATGGAAATTGAGTATTGTATTTTACCCCCATATCTACTTTTTTTCATTTACATATATGAATAATATTAATTATATATAATTTTACTCACCTCATTAATTCAAATGTTATACATAAATGTTTACGAAAATATATATAATCTAACATATGTATAACATTATATAAACCATCTGAATCTTTTTCCCTTAATTCATCCAATATATTTAATTCAACAACAGCCTGATTTAAAAAACGTTTCTTATTTCTTATTATTTTAATAGCTACATGTGTATTAGTCTTATGATCCAATGCTCTAATTACTTGTCCAAAACTACCTTTACCAATTACTTCAATTACTTCATATCGAAATGCAATATGATCATGTTCAATCTGGAAATATATGTTAAAATATTATATTTATATTATTAAAATTAATATATTATGTATTATAACTAACAATTTTATAATTTCCATTTTCATCATCATAACCACAATTCATATTTGATCCAATTTTAGAATTAATTTTATTTGCTGATTGTCCAAAATACCAAACTTCATTATATAATTTTAATTCATCAAATTCATTTTCTCGTAAATGATTACTATATTTTTTTATTAATTCTGTAAATAGAAAATTAATATTAGTTAATTAATTAGTTAAAAATTATGTAAAATCATGTGAAGATTATAATATAGAAAAATTCTTCAATGTGGACTTTCATTATGAAAAAGGATGCCCCGGTAAGTTTGACGAAAATGAGTTAAATCGAAGGCGAGTTCATTTGAAATATTACAAAGTTATAAATTAATTTTTATATACTATTTTCATCAGAAAATTAAATATGTTACATAGTATGTGTATATTATGTAACACATATTATTGGGTTTTCCGATTTTGTTGATACTCCTTTCTAATTTTATTGATACTTCTTGCCAATTTTAAATGTAAAAACCTAATTTAAAAAGTAAAAAGACTATATTTATGTGAACAAAGACTAATTTGACCGGAAAATGCTATTGTCTAAAAATATATAGACAAAAGCTCATGATTTAAAATTTTATTTTAATATTAAAATTTTCCGATTTTATTTAGGTAACAACATTTTCGATAGATTCTGTTTACCCAGAACAGAAATTAATTATAAATTATTTATTACTTAATCTAATAATAATTTCTATTTTTATAGTGTAAATAATAGTGATTTTTCATTTTTAATATCCCAACATATAACATAAAAATTTCAACATTAAAAATTCCAGTTTAACATATTTGCTGCTAAAAAGCAATTGAATAATAAATAATATTTTAAGAAAACCAAAAAAAAAAAAATATATACTTCAGAAATTGGAAAAGTTCCAACATAAATTGTAAAAAAATATTATAATATTGATTTTATGGAATGTGAGAAGAATTTATTTTTATATTTTTTTTTTTATGATTCTGATATCCTTTTTTCTATATAAACTGCAGGATTTACCATCTGCATTATTTATATTATAATTTTTCGATATATGCTTTTCTGTTGATGAAAAATATGTTATAGAAGAGCAATTTAGATAATGTTTTATTAAAAAGGATATTTATGTATTTATTTTGATGCTTCAGAAAAAAATGTAAATTTAGTTTCCAATTTTAATTATTTAAGGATGAAATTTTGAATAAATTTATTTTTTTAATTGAAAGACAGAAAATTGCATTTAGTTATTTCATTTATTTCAAATTAAAATTTTTATTTTCATTTCATATCAAAAAGTCCTATATATAAATTTAAAATGGTCGCTTGAATTGAAATGTAAGAGAAAAAAAAACTTTAAACACATCTTTTTTTTTTTAAAATGGCTTCCGGAATTCAATTTTCTCTAAGAATATTTTACAATAATAACAACAACAACAAATTAATGATGTCCGCTAATATTCATATTGAATGCAAAAAAAATTATAACTCCACCCACTTTTCTATTATGATCATATAAAAAAATATAAGTTAAATTGTCAGTCGCAGTGCGGATGTTGAATACGTAGGACGTGTATGTGAATTTTTTTTGGAAATTTTTTTTTTGTAATTATTTTGTATTAAAAGTGACAAGGACGAGTACAAAATGATAAAAGGATACAAATGTAAGTGCAAATTAAAATTAAATTTCATAATTTTGTTTATTATTAAAAGAATATATAAATAAATTTTCTTACCTGATGGTGTTAATGGATTATTATCACAATTTCCTGTTTGTTGATTATTTTTATTACTAGCTGATGTAGTCACATTTGATTTAGATGTTGAACTAGTTGGTGGTGTATCATTAGATGATGTACCTGATGTTGGTGATCCAATATTATTATTATTATTATTATTGCTTATATTATTATTGTTATTCGACAATGGTGTTTGTGGGCTTAGCATTGTTCGATGTCCTGATGCTCCTGTCATTTTTGTTGCTGTTGTTGTTGTTGTTGTTGTTGTTGTTACAGATGAATTATTATCTGAATCAATATTATTAAAACGATTTGCGTTTGTTTGTGTTATACGTGCTGCTGCTGTATTTATACATAAATTTGATGTATCTAAACGTGTTACATTAATACGATTTTCTACTCGTTCTCGACGACATTTGTCGTTATCGATTTGTACCTGAAAAAATATAATAATATTAAATTTTATTACTTTTGTATATATAAAAAATTTTTATCTTTTATAATTTTGCATACTTTTAGGTGTAATTTTAATATTTAAATTATTTACTTTAAATTCTCAGATTGTCGCAAAAGCGTAATGAAAATTCCAATTTAAAGAAAACTTTGGCAATAATAATTAAATTAAATTTAATTATATGTTATTTTGTCTCTAAAGTGAATTTCATTATTTTTTTTTTATGAAAACGAATATTTTTTTAATTATGAATTTTATTATTTATTATTAAAATCGATTTTATAATAAAAAAAAAAATATTTTTTGCTAGATTTATTAATTACAAAATATAGAAATAGAATACTTGATTCTGTGTTTTAATGTATGTAATAAATTTTTTTTTTACTAAACAAGAAAATCAATTAGAAATTTTAATTTTTATTTATCAAATGCATTAAGCGATTAACGAGCACCAAATTAGGTTAACAATGTAAAATGAAATATTCAATTGGATTATTGATTAAATCAAATTATATTATTGTTTTTTTTGCGATTTAAAAATATATATTAATTATTATTTATGAAATTATTATAGAAATATAGAAAAATTTATAAATAATAATTTATTAATTATATTAAATTTAAAAGGGAATACAAATTTATGAACATTTTAGTAATGATTAAATGCTCTTAAATATAGTCATTACTTTTCCAACATTTTGATATAATATATAATAGCATCGGCATCAAGAATATTTTGTCTTTCCATCTATCGAACAAAATCTGAACAGACAATTTAACATTATACACTATAACTATATAGTATTTGAATAAATAATACATTATATTATTAAATTGTCAGAAATTTTATTTAATTAAAACTCCCAATGCCATTTCCTCATATAAAAAATTTAAATCACATTCTAGAGCAGAAAACAATTAAATCATTAAAGTTGATTTTTGCTGTTTTCTGTATGCTTTAAAATCACCAATCATTCAACAAACAGTAGCACATCACAGTCTTTATTTCAACATTATAACTTAAAAAAAATATTATCAATCTTAGTCAGAGAAAATATATACAAATTCATTTCTGACATATTAGATTTATATATAAATTCAATTTTGACGAATCATGTTACAAGGGAAATTATGTATATATTTAAATTGTAATCAATTTCTATGTAATTAATTCTACAGCTACGATTATATATATTTACAGTTTTTTTTTAATTAATCTCTTAATTTATGATAAAACTTTCATCATTTTACATTAAGTGATAATTAATTTTGAAAGAAATATAGTAGCACAGACAATTTTTATATATTTTGAAAATATTTTGTTATAACATTTTGTTTTTGTTATTGTAAACTTACAAAAAAAAAAAAAAAAACAATCGCCATGTTTATTATAATTAAAAGCTTTATACAATAATTTATTGCAAGAATTACTTTAATGACATTTTGTTGTCGCCAAGGAGGGTCAAATTTTAAATATAGGAAGTAAATTTTTCGAATGGGTACGTCATTGTATAAATAGTACTATATTACATAAATATTAATTTATATCATACTTTTTATAACGAAAATTTTTGACTTTCAATTAACAAAATACATTTTTCATCCTCTGATTACTATCATCAAATTTGTATTAAATTAATAATCAATAAATTAATTGAAATTGATGATTGATTGAAAATGAAAATAGATCTATGAATATCGAAATGAACTAAAATAGTCCAATTCTCTATGTGTCATATTTTTTCATACAATTATTTTGAAAAACTATTTCAAGTTCGTTAACACTTCACATTTCTCTTTGATATAAATATTATTTCCATTTTCTTCTCACCAAAAAAGTCATATATTTCATTATTCTATTAGCAAAAAAAAAAAAAGAGGAAAAGACTATAAAATAAAGTAATAACATGCGACTTTTTTTTTGGCTACAGACCAGACAAACATTAGCCCCAATCTTCTATCCATATATAAAATGTAAATCGGAACTTATATATTACAAAATATCACACCATTGAAATCCAAAAACCAAAATAGTGTTAAATAATATTATGTGTTTGTTCGCGCCGCGCGAACGATAATTGAATTTTACACTAGTTTGATTTTTGAAGACACACTTAGGAAAATTTGTATTTCTATTTTTATTATATTTTGCTAAATTGCCACACATTATTTTCGTAACATATTTGACTTATCGAGTTCACTTATAACAAATAAACATTCTAATTCAAATTAAATGAAAAATTGGCAAAAGAATGAAATCTTTTTTGCATTTTCATATAAATACCAGAAATGTTTTCTTTTATTCTAAAAATAGGAATACTTCCAAAGAGCAGCAACAACAAAAATCATATATGACGACATAATGGAGAATATCTGATACATAATTTTAACCTTACATAAAAAAATTATTAGCATAATTAGCAGACAAGCTAACTAAATCGGAAATTATAATCTAAAATCGAAAAGAAAACAAAAATTTGTAGAAAAATTCTTATAAGGATTCTATAGTCTCGGTTTCAATTTACGTTTGGTAAAATTTAATTAACATATTGGATTTGTTTTGAAAATGTTTATTTGGATATAATTGATTTTACAGAAAAAATGTCGCATAGCTGAATTACTTCGCACTAGTATCATAATCATGGGCAAATTTTATTTCATCTCATTGCTACATATGATTTAAGATAAGAAAATTTAAGATATTTTCGTTTTCAGCATCTCTAGTGGCAGAAATTTGAAAAATTGTAACTTGCAGCGTATTGTATACTCGTAATTACCTTTCCACACTTCATTTTTCATGGACATTTTACTGTATGAAATTACAATTTTCTTCGGAAAAACATGTTTTCGTAAAATGTGAATAGCGCCACCTATCGAATGAACTGTACATTTCTATCAATTACATCTGATTCTCAATAATTCTAGCTTTCCATCGGGTGGTCTATCATAATGTGTACATTAACTATATGAAATAACTGGAAAAGCGTTAACATAAGAGATTTTGTTTAGAAAAAGTCCCTAATTATGATTTACCTTTTGTCATCTTCACTAATATAATTTCCGGTTTGAAAGAACTATACAAGATTTTATCAGTTTTCATGAATTACTTTTATTTAATTGATTATTTCTTTTCTTTTTTTAGAAATTATTAATTTAATTTTACTCTTTAAAAAATCATTGAAACAGAGTAACAAAGAAATTTCGAAAAACAAAACTCTAATTGACTGTATACAAACACACTTTGCAATTTTTTTTTTATAAATATTAAAAAAAAAAAGAATTAAAAAAAAAAACAAAATCAAAAAGTTTGAAAAGCGGAAAAACTTTCAATTAAAAGTAAATCTCTATTTTTTGTATATAAATACACAATATTTTTGAATTTCATTTTCACCAAAAGTAGTGAAAGCGTATAGAAAACTCTTCTTTCTGTCTGCAAAAATTTTGTATAAAAGACAACAAACAACATTAAAATCTGGTCACAAAAATTGTTAATATTTTTTATCATTTTATATTTAAAAAACTAAAAATTATTGTGATTAGTTTTTATTTTTTTTTGCTACTTGATTTTTTAAAGTTCAAGATTGCTTTTATATGATGATTTATATACATAGATTATGTTGCATATTTAATATTATGTATAGTTGTACGTTATTTTGTAGTTTTGTTTTTTTAATAATTATAAGATTAGCTCGCTGCTATTAATAGAAAGCTTGAAAATAGCACATTTGACCTAGAAATGGCAGCCAGATTGATTATGTGCAAATGTCACGTTCATCGTTTTAGTGGAGATCTTATTACCAGGCGCAGAAAGGCAAACACAAGTATTTTCTGTTTTATCTAATAATAAAAACATAGATTGAAATTAATGGGACCGAAAATTTAGCCTACTTTTTTTTGGGTTCTATAAAATAATTGAGTTATGTCAATAATTTGAAGTTTATAAGATCCCTGAAAAATATACTGAAATTGGTCATGTCTCCGCCCAAGCAATATCAATTTCAAATTAAGTTGTTGCGAATTACTAATGAACGAAATCGTAGTAATGTCGTCAATAGTACATAAAGAAATATTCTCCTCAAGAAAACAATCCACACAAAAAATAGTAAATTCTAATTTAGAATCCAACCGATAAGAATTTTAAATCCTAATTTAATTATCATCAGTAAAAATTTATACTTTTTTATTATAAATAAATTCCAGATTTCAGATATTAATAAAAAATGGTCTACTTTTTGTTATAATTAAAATAGAGAAAACAAAAAATAGTAAATTCTTTTTTCGTAAAATTTTTTTTTTTGTTTGAAACTATTTTCATCAAATTTATTAGCATATTTCCTGTTTCCTCAAATATAAAATTTTCATTAGCCCAGAAAAATTTTAAGTTTTATAATTGTAATCGAAACAAAAATTAAAATTCCCATAAACTCTGTCGGTTATTAACATTAAAATTATATTTTTGTATACAACACAAACAAATATGTATACTAGAAAACTAGATACTAAATTTAAAAGTCAGAATTTTGTTTATAAATTCATTTATACTTTTTTTTTACCACTTTTGATTAATTTTCATTTGATATAATAATTTTGTTGGTTGAGTATAACTCATAGGTAGTAAAGGGAAAAGATAATTTCATAATATTGATTGTTAAATGTGAAATTAAATGTATAGAACATTTCGAATTTATTGTATCCAATATGATCACTTCACGTTAAATCCAAAATAAAATAGATTTTAAAATAAAGTTTCTTTGAATTTGCAATTTACCAGATTTCACAACATATATCAAACATAGATTAAACATGTGCGGTCGCCTGTCTATACCCTAAAAATTTAATGCATAAATATTATGTCTGCAGTTTTTTGCTTAAATAGAATTTATATTTTTCAATAATTATAAATTGTGACCACACGAAACAATGTTCTTATTTCAATTTTTATTTATAATATAGTTTTTAATTATGAGAGCTAAACGTACCAATTACTTTTGCTAAAAAATATAGATTATGATACGAGTCTTATTTACTATACATATAGTATTAAAGAGGAACATATATCGTAGAAAAATCAATTGATTTTATACATTGTTGTAATGGAATGAAATAATAAATTGCGAAAATTATATTAAATAAATTGCGAAAATTATATTCGTTATCACAATTTTTTGTATAATCTTATTTTCTTTCTAAATTTTGCACTTAAATTAAAGTGTGATGAGGATGACCAATATAGTATCAATCAATTAATTATAAAATTGTAAATGACTAATTTTCAGTTTACTAAATTTAACTATAACTAAAAAATTTAAATATATGACTAATTTTTGATTAGTTTTATTAATTAAGTAAAATGAATAATATTAATCTCTGAATCATAAATTCATAGTAAAAATTACTAAATTTTCCGCATACCGGCATATACTTCTGTTTATCACAAATTGAGTCTGAGGTTTAGGACTCACAATCTTCTATAGTATGTATATCCCCCATGAGTAATGTGGTGTGAAAGATTGAAATTAATAAGAAATATTCGATATATTTTATATAAGTCACAGCATTATCACTTTTTGGAGGTATGCTTGCTTTTTGTATAGTTTTACATAAATTTACATAAATTTTAAAGTTATCATCTTTCTGCATTATTACATTGTGTAAAGTATTATATGATTATTTAAATAAATGTAAAATTTTAATTGAAATTTTAAGAAGTTTTTAGTAAATGCTTTTTATGTCTACTATACAATTTTTTGTTTCGATATATAATTTATATACTTAATGTATCAGCAATAAAATTAGATTTCAATGGTTTTTTTTATGATGATGAAATTGCATATTCATAACTTCCTCAAAAAAAGATATGAAATTTTTAATAAGAATTTTGCTTAATTATCGTTTTTTTTTGTTGTTGCATATATAAAACGTAGTTTCGTTAATCAAATCAAATGTTATAAAAAAAAAGCTATTTTTAGATTTCTAGTTTAATGATATCGGGGTTTGATAACGTAAACAATTCTTTTCTTCACTGTATGAGAGTTTTTGTGTATTGACTTAATTTTAATAAGAAAACGATTAAAATTCTTATCTACAGACAAATTCTTTTTCTTACTCGTGATTCGTAATTCTGAAATTATGTATTTTTCCTGCATTCAAAATAGATCGAAACTTGTCTAGCTTGACTATAATAGCTAATTAAAATCATTTCTTGTCACAATAAATTAAAAATTGAATCAACCAAAAACAAACGAAAAAAACTAAATTATTGAAATTATTTCCTTATCATCAAAAAAAAAAAAAACAAAATGAAAATAAAATAATTGCTGGTATAAAACAATTTTTTTTGTATATTTCCCTACTCATTGCCCATGATGGGTGGTAAAATACAGGTGTACAGTAATAAATATTGACAAATAATTTCAAAGTTATTTTGTCCCCTCTAAAAATATTTTTGTCGAACCGGGAAAATTCTTTTCAACAAACCGAAAAACAGTGAAAAAAAATGTCATGTATACATAATGACAGAGCTTTTACCTATAACAAATGCCACACAGTCTTCTATCTAGTATCTATATACTGATTCTAGACAATTGATATGCTCTATAAAAAATTTATGTTATATTGTATTTATACATTTATTTTTCTTTATTGCTCATTTTCAGTGCATTTTCCCCAAAACAACGACCAGAAATTTGAATGTTCTTTTTTTTGTTTTGGTTTATAAAAATATTCTGACTGGCAATAAATATCATTTCTTTAGTTATAATTTTCTATAAGGAGGGTTGGAATTTAACGATAAAAAAAAGAACCAACTTTTGGCCTACAAATAAATATTTTTTCGGGTAAAAAAATTGAATTTATTGCATTAAAAACAACAAATTTTGGGTATACAGACAAAGTTTCATTATATTTACAAAACTTATAGGGTACTTGGAAAAGTTTAATTTAATTAAGAAAATTATGAACAAAAATATTCTCTATTTTATGCAGATTTATTTATATACTAATTTTAGAATTGATTATACTTTGGAAACTATATAATAATAGTCTGCGAATTATATTAAAAAGTAAAATTGGTAATAAATAATGATTAATTTTTCATTACCCCTTTTTACATATTTTTCCTTACAACATTTTTTTCCATTTTATGAAGAAAAAAAAATGAAATTTAACAACTTTGTAAGTTTTCTGTTTATGTTATTGGGAAAATGTTTTCTATAAATAAGAAAATATGTATTGGGAAAATAAATAATGTTTCCCAAACCCTTTTTACCAATAATAACCAGAAAACTTACAAAAGTTTTGGCTAATTAGTTTAATAAATTTTCCTTTACCAGTCAGACAAATCAATTATTGGAGTAAATAATTAAATTTAAAATTCTTTTAAATGAAAAATTATATAGTAAATTTCGATCAATAAATTTATTTATAGATTTTAAAAATTCCCTTACAATAAAAAAATATGTTATATTTGCATATATATATATAGAATTTCATCTAGAAGTTTAAGGTCACTGACAATAAGCAACATCATCATCACTTAAATGTTCATGAAAAAACTCTAAATTTATACCATGTAATTAAGTATGAGATATATATATGTTATTTTATGTTGTTGAAAATTTTTTTGGTTATTTTTAGAATTCAAAATTTTAGATTTTCTCATATTTCTAAATTTAGTTTTATAGTTTATTTTATATTAAAATATAGTGAAATAAAAATGATTTTGTCTAAATTAATTTTTCAAATTTATATACTTTACTATATAAATGATGTGAAATAGTGAAATATAAAATGTCTAATTTGTCTATATTACAAGTGAATTATTGTCGTACAATTTATTAATAAATTAATAAACAAATAAAGTTCATTGTACTATGTTGCAAAATATAAAAAATAAAATATAATAACATAAAATATATTATCATATTATCATCATTCACCCCTAAATTAGAGTATTAAATAAGATTATGTGAACAAAATTGTTTGTTATACCATAATTTAAATTTTTCGTATAGTATCAATTGCAGAAAAATGCAATTCATCCAATCTCTAATATAAATTTATGACAACTAGACTATTTATGTACATGCATATTATGAAATGAACTATATTATAGTTCATATCATAAACTATAATTTCAGATAATAGTTAAATTATAATACTTGTATGCATATAGAGAATATGATTTAGTTTATATTACTGAGAATATCATAGTAATTGACTGCAAATTTGTGCACATATCTAAATGTAGCTGAACAAGAGTAGTAAATTGATTTATAAATATTATAAGTAATGGGAAGGAAATTCGTCAATTTGAAATCAATTATACTATGCTTAAATTTCGAAAATAGATTTATATCATATTTCCATTATATCATTTCAAAAATACTGATCTGATAACAAAGTTTTAATTTGCCACTATAAAATAAATTAGCAAATACACGCAATTTTTAATACTTGTCTGTGTACAATAATTTACACATTGAGATTGAATGCATTACGAGTAGTACATATAGTATACATAATGCTTTATTTTATAAAATTGTATTTGAGAAACGTTGAACTGAACGTTACTTAAAGTTGAACGAAGCGTTTTACCAACAAAAATCTAATAAAATTTTCATGTTTTAAATATTTAATTTAACAATACTTATATACATTTTTTACATATTTTATTTTATGTAACATAATTCTTAGAATTTATGATTGAATTTTAGTAATTTTTATAATTAAATATTTTTTGAAAAATGTTGTAATTTTTCGTTTTTAATTATCCCAGCAGAAAATAGCAAAAAAAAAAAAACAAATAATTACATGAAATTATTTTTCAATATTTTTCTCAATTTTTTCAATTGCTTTTCTTTCTGTACTTAAATCTGTTAAAAATTAAAATTTTAAGTGTTTTAAAGAGTATAGCCTAGTATTCAATTTCGTAATCTTTGCGTTTTTATTTTGGGATTATTATTGTTGTTTTTCTGTGTCTCTCAAGAATGGATAAATTTTTAATATTCAAAAATGTTTATATTGTAAACAAACTTACAAAAACATATGGAACATATTTTGCATAATTAGTACACTAGGCCGATTTTATGCTAATATTTATATTATAAAATAAAGAATAATATTTTTTTCTTATGCGTGGATTGGTTTTTTTAATATTTTGAGGAATTTTCAGGGACAAATTTTTTATATTATGGTTTTTTTTTTTTATAGATTTATTTAAATAATTTGGATTCTCCATGTCATAAATGATTTTGTGTTATTTTTATATATTACATTATTAAATTTTAAAAAATTGTATAAACATTGAAGACTAAAAATTCGTAAATAAATAATCACTTTATATTTTACATGTTATTTTAATTTAAAAATTTTCATTTGATGAAAGTTTAATGGAAATTGTAATGTGTATCAAATTATTTGTCGGACTATCAGAATTTCCAGTAGTCTAATTCGTCAAATTGTATGAAGTAAGCAAAGTAGTATTGAAATATTGAATGAACAGTTTTATACAAAGAAAATTTACTATAACTTTTAGGCTCATATTACAAGTTTCCAGTGTGTGATACAAAACATTCTTCTAATATAATTTTGTACATTTATGAAAGCACGGAAATAATTATAATAGTTATTTTAATGATCATAAAATATAAAATTTAGCTTTATTGAATGTAATAAAAAACCATTTTAACGACGATTATTATGACGTCAAAACATGAAGTGTTTTAAAATCATAAATTTTATTAAACGAAAAATTAAATTTTTGGTAAATTAATTTTATATTCTTGTATAAAAGATTAAATTCTTAATATGATTATGTAAGTTAAATTATTAAATCAAGTTATATCATTCCCTATAATTAATCCAATTTATAATTTATGTACTTAATGTATATATTTCTTTTGTAATACTATTAAAAATATTAGTGTTAAGCTACCCTATATGGATGCCAATTCATTTTTACCAAGCAACATGTGTTATAATAGTATCATTAAAAAAAGTTCCCTAATAAATTTATTAATTCCTTCAAAATTAGATTCAAGGCCCTTTTTTTTTATTATATTCATCTTTGCTCTTCTTAGCCCTAATAAATTATTTAACACAATCTTTTAATATTTCATCAAAATGTTTTGTGCTTCAATTTAGATCGTAAATTGATATACAAACACGAGTATATTAAGCAGAAATTGCTTCACTGTGTCATATATAAGTAATGAAATAAGTCATACATGTTGTTTTCCCTTTCATATGTATACAAAAATTAACAAATGGTCAGAGAGATAACAAACAAACAAAAAATCAACAAATTTTATTACAAAACCAAAAAAAAAAAAAATTTTTAATTACCCAAAATAAAGAACATTTTTTTTGCCACTTGAAATTATTTTTTTGTGTGTTGTTATCAATATATAATTGTTGACATACTTGTAAAATTACGTGATATTTATGTCTCAGAATTGGAAAAGATAAATACAAAACAATAATTAAGTGTTCTAATTTATGATATGCACGAAATTTTTATTAGAACGTCAAATCTACTTGATAAATGATAAAGCAATTTATCGATTAGATAGAGATTAGAATAAATATTTTCATTCGTTACAATAGGCCACAATATGAATGTTCAATTAAAAACAAATCCTAAATTGTTTTGGAAATTTTTCAATTCCAAATGAAAATCGTATCAAATTTCCTATTTTATGACTTTCAATGGACAAACTCTTCTAATGATCCATTTATTGATTGCTAACCACTTTAAAGACTGCTTTGCTAGCTCTTACTCGGCTATATACCTCTTTCAAAAATTAGAGGAAACAAAATTTCACCATATGCACAGATTGGCTCGGAGTTGCCTTTAAATTCAATTAGTTTTACCAGATTTACAGGTAAAACACTATCTGGTTGGACTACAACATGATACATCTCCTGGGCTGGATAAAGTTCCCTGAAATTATTCTTAAAAAATTGTACAGAATCGCTAGCTGCTCCTTTGAATAAATCTTTAATTAGTGGACGCGCGGATTTCAATTGTAATAAATTTTCTATAATAAATTTTCTTTCCATTTTTGATTAAACTTTACTCGCATGAAATTAAAATTAGCATTTTTGGAATTTGAAATAATTTAAAACTTGTTCTTCAATTCCATGATTATATTCACAATTTTAATTATATTTCTAATTTTTTTCCAATTTTATTGGTTTTTCTCAAATCCATATATATAAATAAAGTTGAAAGCAGTTGCAGCTTTTATTTATAGAGAAATCGAAACAAAACGGTGTAACTTTTGCAAAATATAATATTGTTCTAGAAAATTTTTTACTTAATTTTTCTTAAGAGTAAAGTTAGCATAATAGAAAAATAATTATTTTTAAAATTGGCTTGGCTGATTGAATTGTTTTTATAGATTAATGGAGCAAATAGAGAAAATTGAATTAATATATAAAAAAAAATATTTAATTAACTTCGGTTATAATGAATTAAATTCTAAATATAATTCAATTCAATTCAATTTATTAACTTGAATATAATGAAAATTTATATATACTTAAATAAGTAAATATTAATTTTGTAAATAAATCTGAAAATGTGTACTTAAATTTTCTGAAGTTTAAAATGTTTGGTAAATATACAAGAAATTGTATATAAAATTACATTGTCATATTTTTTACAAAAAAAAAACCTTCACTTCAAATGTTAAATAAATTAGTTAGTAATTATTTCCGAAAATTTAATTAATTAGTTATTAATTTTAAATAAAATTATCGATATTTTTTTCTTCGAAGTCAATCATTTTTTCATCACTTATATTCCTATAACGAACATATTAAATTTCTATAAATAATAGTTTTGAAGATAATTTATACATATAACTTAGGCAAATTCTATTAATATAATTTCTTAAGCTTTATTTGTCAAGAATAAAAGGAGTGTGGCTGTAATAAATAAAAAAGTTTCGCAAAAATTGTTATTAAAATATTTATACTTAAATGCGGAATTAATTAAATTATATTTATTATTGCAGAATAATTTTTATTGTATAATATTTAATGCTGTTGAAGATAATAAGAATTTTAATTTATAATATATTTACATATATTAAGTATTTTAAATTATTGAAATTTGGTAATAAACTTTATAAAGTTTGGTACGAATTATATAGTAGTATATTGTCTCATACTTTGTATGCATAGAGGTTCGTAGACGCAGACTGCTCTGTTCTCAAACTACATATATTGGAAACATTAAATATAAATAGAAAATAGATGAGAAAACGAGTAACAACCACTCTTTAGCCAAAAATGGAAATATATACAAAGAACACAAGGATTGATTCTTTCAGGAATAGTGTTATAGTGTAAGGCTCTTAACAGGTATCGTAACAGGTCCTTGTTTTCTAGGTAAGATCGCAAAATGACTGGGACTGATTAAGACAGATGTGTGTCGAGGATGTGGGGATATAGACAAGTGGATTAATTAATGGATTAGTGTTGTTAATTAATGGACTCATACAAATGGATTAATTAATGGTTTAGTGTTGTTAAGCATGTCGCGAGCATGGATATCTCCCTTTTTAAAACAACCAACTATAGTTCATATATATTTTGCCCTTTTTGATTACAAAATAAAACACTAAATTCCCCCCTCAGAGCTGTAAAAATATTCAATATTTTTGTGTAGTTTATATATTCAAATCTCTTCAATGTCATTATGATAGACAAAAACATATTTAAGTTTAATTAGCTTCTCGCATTACTTCGCTATTCGTCAAACTATCAATTAATACCCACCACCCAGGTATAAATAAGAATATTGCTGATTGTCTAATTAAGAAGACTTCATGATCAAAAATATTCAAAACAATATAATAAAATTTCTAGGTAAGCCAAGCAAAAATCATTTATAATAAAATTGATTTACATTTTTTTTTTTGCTTTCCAAGTGGTTAATAAAATTTTAAAGATTGAATTTTTGCTATATGATAAAAACAAAGAAATTATAAGTTTTTTGTAGGTGTTATGGCTTTTAATGCGAAACATTAATGGATTAAAATTTTTTTACCTTTATTTGGCATATTTAGCGAAAGAGTAGGCAACAAGAATTACAAAATGGATTTAAAGATTGAAAAATATATGTTAAAAGACAATAAACTAAGTATAAAATTTTCTGAGCATAGATCTTTGCAGTATTCAAGTATACTGTAATTTGTAATATGTTCTTTTGAAAATTTCAATTATATTTTAAATTTCCACTTAAATATTCTCCCAACGAAATAATTACAAAGTCAAAGTGTATCTTAACATATTCAAAACAAAGAATATTATAAAATTTTACATAAAAAGTATAATAAGAAAAATTACAAAGCCCAAAACTTCATTTACAGTCAATATTATAAATTACATAGTTTTAATGTAATATAAAAAATGTTATAAATTCTAATTAAATATAACCAGTTTTTTGTTAGCATTCTACTTTATTCTTATGATTATGAAAATTATGATTTTCATTAATTAATTTTATGTGAATTTAATTACAAAATTATTTCTTTGTTATATACATAACAAAATTTTTTGTTGTATAAATGTTTTATGTAATATTAAAAATCCCAACTGCAGTATTTTTCTGGGTTTAATTTGAAATTGCCAAAGAATTTGTGTGTGAGAATTTTTAGCTATTTTTAAAAATTTATATATGTTAATTTAATTCAATTTACATTTAGTTTTTCAATAAATTATTTAAATTTTCATTAAAATCAAAGAAAAACAAGGAATTTTAAATATTCTAAAAGAAACTACATAAATTACATTGTCACGATTGGTTCGTAAATTAATCAAATGGGAAAAATGGAAGTATTTTTTTCCCAAGTTTCCTGGGCGTAAATATCAAAAACACATTCTATTTTAAGAAAAAATCAATAATCGATCTAAGAATTTCCTAAAAATATTAGATAATCTGATTTTATCTTCATATTTTTTTAATCCAAAAAAGATTGTTTTTTTTTTACAACAAATTGACAATCTTTTTTGTCGTACGAAATCATTTAAGAAATGTTTTACATTTTACGCTATTAGGTTTTAGGTTAGGTTTAGGTACAGGGCCGACCCATAAGCGCCTCGTCACTGCAGCCATCCGGGCTTATTGTAACAACCCTCTTAATTACTCATCATCTGCCAGACCAATACTGCTGATAAAGCCATATTAGGTCTGACAGAGATATGTTCCATCTTCCATGACTCTGATGAATGTATAACGTCTACATGTGTTTTCGCGGCTTGGTAGTTGAGTTGAGGGCCATGCAATAACATAGTAAGTGTTCTCCTGTTTCATCTTCATCTTGGCAGAATTTATATATGTATTTGAAAAGGTAAAATGTGAAATTTATGTTATTATCCAATTTCTAAATGAAGGATAATAAAAGACAAATGACTAATTTTTTACAGTTTTAAATTATTATAAATAATATTTAAGATTAATCAAAATTAAAATGATAAAGAGTCGAGGTGATACATACTTTATTTCAAAGTAATTTAAATTGAGAAACTTCCAATGAATTTTTTTACTTCCAATGAATTTTAGATTACGATGTTTATCAAAATTCAAAATCGTCCACTAAAAAAAAAATTCTATGATAAATCCTTTTTGTTTTCAAAATAAATACGGTATATGTAAATTAAAACTTTTACTATCTTCTTGGGTGAATAATAATAAATTTTTTTATGAAAATTTGAGTAAATTTTTTTTTTGTCTGATAATAAATTTTTCATATTAATTTCGCGATAAAATTAATTTACGTTGGCGCAATAATAAAAAAAACCCATAAATATTTAAAAAAAAAATTTGTTTAGATTATATTAGTAATAAAAAAAACATACTTATAAATATTTAAATTTTATCAGTTAGATATTTTTTTTTTTATAGATAATACAAATTTAAATACTAAACATTCAAAATTGTTTAATCAAGAAATTTTTTGTTTATATTTTGTTTTAAAAATTAGCAACTTTTCTGTTTTGATTTTATTTTGTATATAAATATTAATCCAAGGTAATTTAAATAGAAATATGTTAATGTGTCCCACTGAATTGAACCTACTCAGAAAATTTCAATATTAATAAAATAAACAGAAATTAATATATTATCAATTTACATTTTTATGCTCTATCGGTAAAATATTTGTAGCTTGTAGCTATAATAGTGGAACAGAGTTAAACTTAATCTGAGGAGAATATGTTTTAATAACTTGGGCGGTTAGTTTTATAGAGTATACTAGAGTTATTACCCGGCTTCGTTCGTGACAGATTCAAACTTCTGCGTATTGCGAGTGAAAGGAAGCACGTACGGCCACATAGTTTTGTAAATGACAGGTTAGAACTCAATTTTTAATGTACCACAATGGACGCAATTGGGCTAAAAGGACCACCATAGTCAATCAACACACACCACAACCACACTTTGGAAAGGGGAGACCATGGGATTCTTATTATGTTATGTATGGTATCAATAATCCAAGGACATATAGAGAGGAACTTCAAAAAACAAAATTTCAGAAAGCAGTACAAATTTTTATTGATTTGTGCGAGTAGATAATTTTCTCTGTTCAATATGGAACATCGAAATATTATTATTATGAAATAATTTTATACCACGTCATTAATTTTATTTTGACACACTATCAATTTCAATTATTAAAAATATAGCAAAACAAAGTCTTAATTATTAAATATTTAATTCGCTTTTTCATTTTAAATATAAAATTAATTTTTGATATTAATTTTTAAAAGCTTAAATTTAATTTTCCTCCTTTTTTTTATGTGTTTTGTCTTTTATCATTATTTTATTTGTTTGCGCGTTTCATTCATTTTATACATAAATTGTGAACACCTTTTAAATAATATAATTATTTTTCTTATCAGTTTTGTCAGCTGCTTTATGTATTTTACATTATATATACATAATTTAAATATAACACAATGAAAAAAATTTATGTAAATAAATAAATGACGAAAATTAGACAAATTTATTTAACAAATAATATTTGATAATTATTTATTATGATTGTTGTGTATAATGTATGAAAATATTTATATTTGTGGAGCAGTTTGAAACTTGTCGGAAACATAAAAATATATAATAAAATTTGTTTTAGTAATGTAAAAGAATATCATACATTTTAGAATATATAAGCAAAATATAAGGAAAGACTTTTAGGATTTTAATTTGTTTAAAATTCTTGAAAAGTTTTAGATTTTTTTTTAAAGAAAATTTATGTAAATTTACTGAGCAAAGTTTTCTTATTATGTTCTACCATTGATTTAAGATCAAAGTTATTTAAAATCAAAATGGTTCTACCATACTACCAAAGTCTTCGGTTCTACTCTCTGCAAAATTATAAAAAAAATCTTTGAAACAAAAAAAGGATGAAAAATTATATAAAGAGAAATTATGAAAAAATTTTTTTTTGTTGAAAAATGAAATTACAAAAATCATAAAAAAAACTTTCATTGTAACTTCTATTTGCATAACAATAATTACGTTAATTATCGTTTGTTTAAATAAAACAAACTTTCTTTATCTTATTTCGTTCAATCACAATGAATCTTAATTAATTATGTATATTATGTGTATAAAAGTTAATTGTACAATTTTGTATAATAATAATCGCTTTTCAGAGCATTTTAGCATCATAAAATGTTTCCGAGTTTGGTATATAAATTCTAGAAGTTATCGCAAAGTAAGAGAGTGCAATAATGACTAAAGTTTAAGTAAGTATACACAAATTTGTATAGACATAATATGTATATATAAATATGTAATTAATATGTATATTTATTCTTAAAACAAAAACTGACACTAAACTTTGCACTGACGACAATTTTAATTTTTCTTTTATAAATTGAAATTTTTCAAACAAAACTACAGTAAGAGCCTTTTAATTCGGAATGGTTGTGAGGGAAGGTCTTTTGGAATTATTGAATTTTCCCAATTAAAGGGCTTTTACTGTATTTTAATATTTTTATAATTTTAATTACAATTTTAATTACAATAAATTATGCTTACACCAAATAACATTACAGTTGTCTAAAGATGTAGTATATAATCCTTCTAGTAGTAGTCCTTTTGTATAAAAATAAAATTTTCTTCATTTAAATTTCTCCAATTTTAATAATAAATTTAATTACTTATTATTATTATTTTTTAGAAATCGCACTTTTTTTAAACCGAAGAAAATTATCCTTTTTTTTTTCTACTTTTAACTCGTTATTATTTTTATTGTATATTTATCTGGTTTTTTGTTTGTTTGTTGTAAAAACGTCTATCTATTATTTTGTTATATCTCTGCAGTCTTTTTATTTTCCCAACATAAATTTATGTTGCACAAAAAAAAAAACATAAAAATACAAGTTAAACTGGTTAAATAATTATAAAGTAAAGTAGTTTTTTTTTATAATACGTAATATACGAACACACACATTAATTTTTTTTTAAAGAACATATAAAAGCATAAACACTGAAACTGGGGATGTTGTTGGTTTGGTTTTGGTTTTGGTTGTTGACTCGCTTGGTTGGTTTTTTTTTGGTTTTTTCTCTCAAAAATTTGGATTTTTTTTTCTATACAATAAAATTTTATGCTGCTAAAATGATGATGGCGGCGGCCATTGCAATTATTATGTATATTGTATAAATGTATATATATTATAAACAATAAATTGGTACAGGGATAATTAATAATATTATATAAAAAATTTCCCTAATAAAATTATATTTTGCAAATATACTTAAAAAAAAAAAATAATAAAATAAAATGTCTTTGTTGTTTAATTTTATTTATGCTATATATTTAAATTATGTATTGAAATTCTCTCTCTTGACAATTAATTTATCTTTGTTTCATCCCAAAAAGGATATTCAATGTGTATATGTATACAAACAATTTTTTTTTTTGAATACATAAAATGATTCACAACATTTTCATTTTTTTCCTTTTGGTATTTCTTTCTTTTTTTTTTTTTTTTTTTTGATATTTTTCGTTAATTTATTAAAACAGAGAAAATTATTTTTATAATATGATAAATTTTTTATTAAATGACTGAATCATTTCATTGTTTCCTTTATGTTGTACACGCATATATATAATAATTTATGTAGGAAGAAGAAAATTGAGATGTGTGTGATGTGAAACTGCTGCACTACTCCTTTTTCTGCATCAAAGAAAAAACAAACAAATAAACCAAAAAAAAAGGTGACAATAACACAAAAAGAAAAAAAATCAAGTTTTTCTTTGTTGTTTTGTTTTATTTATTTATTTATTTATGTTTTTTTTAATATTACATACACGTACATACAAATATATGTACATACAAATATGTACATACAAATATTTTGAAATTTTATATGTAAAACTATTATAGATTAGATTATTTTGTATAATTTATTAATAATCTCAACACTTTTCACATTATTTTTTTTTTTTTTTGAAATTTAAATATTTTTAAATAAAACAATCGATTTTTTTTTTTCAAAAATATCGAATAATTTATTTATTTTTTTATTTTTATATTAAATATTATATATAAATAATTATACAATATATTTTTCTCGCCGACACACAAAGAAGAAGAAGTGTTTTTTTCTTGACACAAATTTATATAAAAAAAAATTATTAAAAAAAAAAATTATTAATTAAAACAAAAAAAAAAATTCGTTTTTCCAAATTTTATAAATTTTCTTTTTTTTTTTTTTTCTAAATTAATTTTTAAAACAAAAAATATATAGTAACTTTTTTTTATTTTGGTGTTGTTGATATTTTAACAAAATTATTTATATATAAAAAATATATTAACTAAAAAACACTTCTCAACAGTCGAATATATCTTCCGGAACTGAAGAGAAGTATAAAAGCTGAAATAAAATTAACTTAAAAAAAAAATTTTTTTTGAAACAAAAACTGACAGATAAAAAAAATTGTGTTTTTTGATTAAAAAAAAAAAAAAATGTGTGTGTACAAATTTCAAGTTTTTTTTTTATATATTTTTATTATTATTATTGTAATATTTAAGGTTATCTCTAAAATTTAAATTTTGTTTGGTTTCATTGTTTGTTTGTGTATGAACGTCATTCCCCCAATTTATTTATTTTTGCTTGTAAAATTCAAAATTTAAATAAGAAAAAATTGACAGATCCATACTCAGTCAGTATCAGTACTCACTAATATCGTGGATCTACTCTCTCTGTAGTAGCAAAGCACGAAAACTGGTTTCTTTTATTTGATATAAAAAAGTTTGGAATAATAAAAAAACTTTTGATAATGCGATTTTTTTGATTATATTTAAGTTCGCTCTATCTGAGAGAAATGAATCATTTGAGTAGTGATAGTGAGTATGGCTATTCCCAATTCCCCTACTTATTATACCAAAAATTTTTGTTTTTTAATATCACGATTATGAATGCACTATAAGGTAGAACAAAAGCTACAGTGTACGACACTATACTGCTCATGTGCACTCTATTATGTGTAGTGCAGTATGATTGCAAGTTCAAAGTCTGTAGTTCAAAAAAAAAATTTCTTATATTATACCCAACAAATTGCGTTTATATACCAACAAAAAGTGATAATATTTTTATTAAAATTGAGTAAATTGGTATTGCACAAGCCATTTAATAATTTTATATAGTATAGGTGAGAGAGCTTTGAATTTAGTTGGGAGATTTTGTGATTTTATTATCATACCATTTGTGACGTCTGCGCACTTAAAGCTATAGATATAGATATAGATATTGAAGCTATAGCTATACGAGAAAGAGTTTATTGCTTTAATATAGATATTTACATAAGTATACTCATATATATAAATTTTAGCAAATGCGAAAAATTTATGAAATAGTATGTAAAAGAAGGGTTTGCTAAATTCACAACATTTGAAGATTAATCAAAGTTTTAATTCGTGCTAAGGAAATGTTAATTCTTTTCAGTTACTTACAGTCATTTGCTACGGAAACTGAAAAATTAAATGTTTCTGTAGTTAGTATATAGTACATTAAACGATCGGAAATATTAATTAACTAATTCTATAATTTTCATTTGAAAAATGATGGATGAGATTGTATACCTGCGTAAGGTAGAATTACTTGTAACGTGTAATACGGTTGATTTTTATTGTACGTACATATCTAATGTTCTTAGATGAACCATTTATCCTTCAACTTTCTAGAATGTTATTCGTAATTACATATAATATTTACTTAATTAGATTACAAGTTGAATTTTAAATCATTTTTTTTTTTTGCTGCACGTTTGTTTTGTTATGTCCAAGTACAAATCTAATTTTATGCTATTATATAGTGTATGGTTCTAAAAATATATTATATTTAATCCTATTAATACAATGGTTCATTTCGAAATTGATAAATGAAACCTTTTAACTTTCAAAAATGTATACAAGTTTTTCTCTAAACAAAAATCAATTTATGAATCAATGTTTAATTATTTTGTTGGATTCGTGTAAAATCCATATCATTGGGTCTGACACAAGTTTCTTATTTCTGCAATCGGATCAGAATATGTTATGACAATGTACAAAGGACTATTTGACATAAGTGAATATGTAAATCCAAAATCTATAAGAATAAAAATAAAAAAGTTCACTAAACTTTTATGTTTATACTATAAAATAAAATTCATCATCTAAAATATTTAATAAAAATTAACTAAATGACAACATTTGAAATGTTCATTCAACATAATTTAATTACCACATAATATCCTTTTTAATAACAATTTAATATATAAGAAATTTATCCATTGGGTATACTAAATAATTCAAAACTACATTATGTAAATGAAATCCATTTCATCATATCGAAAGGATTAAATCAAAGTCATGAGTTTTTCTTAAATAAATCAATAGTGTTGACGGTAGAATAATATCTTTTTAGGTGAGTTTGTTTCCCTGGATAGTAAACATTTCAAATGAAGAAATTTTATTATGTTTATTTGGAAAGGATTTGACATAGAAGCAGACAATAATATCGATCGATGAATTTCATCTTATTATTCTGGAAACATTTTAATTTGAAATTTTATTACGGAAGACTACCAGTTCACTTGTAAATATAGTAGAATTGTTGATTTTGGCTATAATCTTTATTAGTTTTGAAAAATTTAAGTAAACTATTAAATAAATTATTAAATTACATATACAAGAATCCATAATGTAACCTAACCTAACCTAACCTGAAACAGATTTAAATTGTGTCATCATGCGTTAGTTTATTTTGAAATATAATAAACAAATTATCGCGTGTCCTAATTAGATAAAAGTTTCAACAAGAAAACAAAAAATCACCCATAAATTATGTTCATGTTAATAAACTGATCTAAAGTTTCTTGACCGCAACATTATTATTGTCTGTTATTTTCTCTACAAATATGAAAAAGCACTCATATAGATTTGAAAATTTTGATGAAAATACACATACGAGTATATAATTTTATAAAGACAAATGAACTAATAACATGCAAAGTTATCGCTGGAAACGGAAAGAAAGCATCGAATCATTCATTCATTCTTTAGTTTGATTTTAGAATTGACCATAGACAATAAATTTTTAACTATTTAATTTTCTCTGTAACACTAAATTGGCGAATTTATTTACCAAAAAAAAAAAATTAATGTTCATTAATTAAGAATATCAAATTTCAAATGGAATTAATAACAGAGAAATTTAATTTACTCTTTTTATTTAATCGTTTAAACTAATTTACGAGATGTTCACTTTTTGAAAATTTTCTTGCAAATAAAATTTTTAAAGAGGTTACAAAAGTGTCATCTCTAAATCAATTTGGATTTCAATTTTAGTTATCGTTAATAAAGTCAATAAGCATTCATAATAAATAATTATAAAAATAATTGGAGCGAAAGTTAATTAATTACTTATATCAATTTTTCTGGAAAAATAACTGAAACTTATACATTAGCAATTTAATAATACAACAAATAAGTGGTAGAAAATGTAAAATGTAAAATTTTATATAAAAATTAATAAAATCGCGTATTAATCCCTCATCCATTCAATTCATACACGCGGAAATTTCCTTTTTGTATACATATATTATAACTCACTAAATTTTAATTTGATTAAAAAGTTTTGCCATTTCCAGAAACTTAAATATGTAATTATAAAATCATTTTTATTTACATTTTTCGAAAAAGTAAAATTATGATTTTTTCTATCACATGTTTTCTACAACAATATTTTCTACCACAAGATAAGCACCTCTACTGGTTTTGTTAGTTTTATTATTGACTCATAAATTATTATGTCTTTATGGGATCAATTGAGGTTGGATGTTGGACTCTACTTAGTGACATATCCCTTAAAACTTTGTCGTAAAAATATTTTCAACATTAATTACAGAAGATTTTCATTCAGAGCTATTATAAAATCTATGTACGCTCCTTAGATCTTTTATGTATGATTTTCTCTAGTTAAATTTATTATTATAGTATTGAAAATACTACAAAAATAAACAAAAACATTAAACAGAATGCAACAGGCCAACATTTTACCGGACCATATAAATTTTTTCCAATTTTTTATTAAATTTATAATGTAAACAAGAAGAAAAGTGAAAGTGTCCAAATGTTTTCAAGTAAAAATTTTCCTTTTTTACATTTTACTTTTTGTTGTAAAACAGCCGTTCGTACCACAGAGTATCAGAGAGTATATAGTAAAACCGATCATTAATATTGCCATCGCCATGTGTCATGTAAAACAAGAAAGTTTACAAAGTAATAAATACACAAAGAAATTATAATATCAACAACTCTGGTCATGTACAACTTGTTTATTTTCATTTTTCATATGCATTCAATATCGACTTTAGTTATAATTTCCTCAGAAACATCTGTAATCTCAACATGTGCTCATCATCGAATTGGATAGAAAAATAATTTTATATAAAAAAAATTGTTTAATTCTATTTTTATTATTCAGAATTATCGAATGTAAACATAGTTTGTTTATACATAAATATTATTTACCTATATATTTCCATAATTTTTGTATTTAATTTGAGATTCGTGATTTGTGAATGGTTTTACTTTCAGACTAGACACAAAAATTGTTCTTAAATATATAATAAAAATCAAATCAAAGTCTGATTAAATTGAACCCACAATAATAATTGGATATAAATATAGACCACCAGCAATTAAAAAGCTATTATACTACTATGACATAATTTACTAAGTATATAAAAAAAATCTGCGATCAACGACACCCAGCAGACACTATGACGATCCATATAATACACCATAAGCGAATTTATTATGACAGCTGGTAATTTTGTAGAAAACAAGATAGATTTATTTCTAAAAAAAAATAATTAATAATGATGAATAATACTATATAGTAATTTCATTACTCAGTGTAATTGAAATATAGTTTCGAGGGTACATTGCCCCAATTTTTCTACTTGTATATATAGAAATGCGGAATTAACTATTTAAAAATTATAATGAATACGAAAATAGTTTAACACTTTTTTGTATAATTTTGAACGTTTCAATAATTTCAGAAAAAAAAATTATGTTTTTTTAAAGCAGAAGTTACCGAATTTTAAAATTTGTTATTAAACAATTAAGTTTTAACAATATATAAAATTGAAAAAAAGCAAAAACACATATGTATGTACAAATTTAATCCCCAATAGTGTAATTTGGGTGGGACATGAGAGATAACCAAAATAAATTTAAATTAATATAGCAATTATTTAAGAACTTTTTGGATCATTTTATATGAAACTTGTAAGATTATTGTCCCCAGGGAAGAAATAATTTCAATTAAATTTAAATAAAACTCTAAATTAATTGAGCAATTAAATTAAATGTTGGAATTAAGACATAAAATATATTCTAATTGGTTTGTTTGTCTGTCCACTCTGTGAACTCCTTCTTCCAAACAATGAACACCAAGCGATGTGACATTTTCACATGTTAATTTAGCTGCCATTTCTATTCTAAGTCAAATACCGAGCGAATCCGGACAATTAAGTTAGTTTTGTATAAAAATTAAATTAATTTGACTAATAAATTTTCATTAATAATATAAATTTGATTATGTTCATTATATTAATTACGAAAATTTAATAATATTTGGACACTTTCACTCATGAAAGAATCTATGTATGGTACCTAAAATTGTTAAATTATCAATCAATGATGAAACTATTTGATTTGTTCCAACTTCTTTGTATATTTCTAAAATGCAAGTTAGTTGAAAATTGAAAACTTTTTAATATTATAATTAAATTTGCCATGAATTAATATAAAATAAAAATTTTCCGCGTGTTTGAATTGAATGGATGACGGATTAATGAAATTTAATTTATTTATTTATATTTAAAAGTTTTAATTTATAAAGAAATAATAAAAAAATTCATACATTTTTCTTGTTTTAAATTATTATTTTTTTAATTAATTTCAGTTATTTACGGAATTTGTTAAATTTATGAAGTTCATATGTGAACAATCAACATATAAATGTTCGTTCAACATAATTTGTTGTGATGTAAAATTTGGGAAGAAAAAATATTGTCTATGGTCAAATAAATGAATTAAATTTTAATGTTTTCGTTTAAAATTTCTTCCTTTTCAGTCATAATTTTGTATGCTTATTAATTTATTTGGCTATAATTGTAAATTTCCCTCAATTTTTAAAATTAAATTCATATTTATAGTGCTTTTCCACATATGCAAAGAATTAACAGTCATAATGTTGCGGTCAAAAAACTTTGATTAGTTTATTAACATGAACATAATTTATTTAAAAAACAAAAAAATCTTGATTATTAACTGATTTTGACATGCGATACTCGTTTATTTTCTAACAAACTAACGTGATGACACAATTTAAAGCTATTTCCGCGAATTGGCATATGGTAAAATAATCACCGAATAAGTTTAAGCATTGTTTATGTTTTATTTCTATCTTCGAGTTGTCCAATCAAATAATTTTTTATGTTGTAGGACCGAAATTTAACATAGAAATTGACATCAGCATCGTTTAGTATTGAGTTAAAAACTTTACTATGGATTTAACACCATGTCCTTTCAAATCAAATATATTTTAGAAGAGTTTTTGTAAAACAATATAAGCAAAATCGACAATAATTTTCACGAATTTGATTTAAATACCAAATTAAAATATATTCTTTCTCGTTTCATAATCAATAAACTTTTGTTGTAGCTTAAAAATTAAGGATTTTACGTTATATCGTTGGAAAATGTCAAATATACAAAATTAATTACAAGATTTTTGTGTATTTTTCATTATTGACATTCATGCTTATATGTAATAATTTAAGTAAAGCAAATTTACATTATTTTTCATAGTTGTATAAATTCAGAAAGATATATTGAAGAAAGTGCGTAGTCCTGACGTTGATAAACTATAATATAAAATTGTCCTTTTTTTCTGGGGAAATAATAAAAAAAATTTGCTAGGCTATAAAAGAGCCATAAATATTTAATTTTTACGTAAACAATTTGATTGTTTCGCCTAAAACAAACTTTATCATCTATAGAAAACTGATATAATTAACTAACAACAAATCCTCTTTGTAAAAAAACTGAAAATTCCTCTACTTGTTTTATATTTTTATGTATTTATGAACTTATAACCTTTTATCATGCCATATAACAATCTAATAAAAATGTGTTCGGCTTCACTGATTTCCAATTGTATCATAAAAATATGCAAAATAAAAATTGTTAATAAAAAAAAATAATACTCCTATTAAATTAAAAGGAATCTGAGGGCGAGAGGAATTAATAAGAAATTTCGAAAATAAAAATATAGGATAAATTCCTAGTACAGGTTTCCTATAATCGTCGCCAAGTCTTGAATTTCGTACAAATTCAAAACTTTTCAAACATAATTGAATTACAACTTTAATTTATTTAAGAAAGGAGTATAATTGTAAAATAACAAGGTAAACAAATATCATTCAAAAAAACTCTTAATCTAAACTGGAAAATTTGTCTAAATTACTTTTTACTCTATTCACCGCACACATAGCTGCACCGAAAAGAAGAATTTTCAATAGAATAACATAAATTGCTGGTCAACAAAAAAAAAAATTCATAAATTATTTATTAGATAAAAAAAATAGGTAAAATTTAATATATTCACCTGAAAAATAAAAAAAAAAAACAAAAGGGAAATGCTTTGTAATTTGATTTCTGACAGTTACACTAATGTCAGAGAAATTTTTCCCCCTAAAAAAATTAAGTTAATGACCTTTTAAATCATTGGCATTATTATTTATCAACAAAAAAAATATTTATACAAATTTTTTTGGTAGACCAATGGAAATTTTGAGGAAATAGGAAATCGTTTATTTTGCTTGAAGTTAGTCCACTGATTTTCCAGTGTACTAAAAATATACACCTAAAATTATGCAATAAAAATCAGTTTCTCCATTTCATATTTTCAATGATTATCTTTTTGATTTAATTCAAAAAATATTCATTGATATTTTTTGAATTAAATCAAAAAGTTACCTGGTAATTGGAAATAAGGGATAATAGATAGAGAAATATACTAGCTAAAATGATGATTTATCATTGATTATGTTTTTATTTTATCTTTAATTTGATTTGTTTTTTCTACTATCATAATTTTCATTATCAAATAATTAAAAATGATATACTAAAAGAAATTACAAAAATTTCTATATAAATAATATTAAATTTATATAAATTGTGGAAAAACGCATTTATAATTTTCGAAAAATTAATTTACTACCCATAAAATAAATTATTTTGAACTTGAACTTTACATTACAAACTTTACATTAAATCTATATAATTATGTTAAATTGTAAAACATTTCGAAAAATTTCTATATTAAAAAAATTAAATTTACATGAATTTCATATAATTTGTATAGAAATAAATTCATAGACAAATTAAATTACATATTTATAATTTTTACGATAATCTTAATAATGTCAACATCAAATTAAAAGCTTTTTTCTTTTTTAAATGAAGTTGTACAAACTGGTACAATTTTTCCACTAAAATTTCTATATACAGAAAAGTTTAAAAGGACGATTTTTTTTTTATAACAATTTCAACCTTGAATTATTATCCAATAAGTTTTAATTAAAAAATATGAAAGAAGAAAGTTTTACGATAATAATTTTTAAATTATTTTCTTATGATTATTATAGTTTATGTAAATTTAATAACAATCAATGAATGCAGTATTTTTTTTTATCAAAATTACATTTTTTTTCGAATTACCTTGAAATATTTAATCTTTTTTTTAACAAGTTTTAATAATTTTACAGGATATCAGATCTAAAAGGTACAATTAAGAAAAATCGAATTTTTAAAGTAATAATTTACTTATAATTAATATTAATGTCCTTTAAAGCCCTTTTAAATTATGATTAATGTTAAAGTAATTTAAAATATTAATATTAAAGTCCTTTAGGGAAAATTTGTTATAATTAAATTATTTAAAGTATAAATTTAATTTTGTTACACATAAATAGTCCTTCGTTAAGTTTCTACAAAATTAATTCTACAAAGTGATTCTTTTCTAATTAAAGTTTATAGGAGGAGATTTATGTAATTTTGGTAGAAAATTAATCCTTTATAAATACTTCTCTGATTTAACTATAAACATTATTATCAAATACATTAAAGATTATAAAGAATTTCAAGGATTTTTTTCAGATTTTTCGGAATATATTTAGATTACAATTTGTTCTGAAAAATTTAACCTAGCAAAAAATTCTTCAAATATGCGGTGAAAACAGTCGAAAATATAAAAAATCATAAATAAGTACACCACACTTTTGTCTTATGTTCTTCTTATAAGTTTATTAGATATTAAATTGATTTATGTTATTTCACTATCCAAAAACGAGAATATATTGTAAGCGTGTTAACTTGGCATATTTAATACGTTTTCTTGTTATGATAATGTCAAATAAAATATTTCCCTATAAGATTTTTTTTTGAATTTTTATTGCCAAAGGAGAAAAGTTAAAACACGCTTCACATCTAAATTTCAAACAATAAATCATTAACTCACGACACTTCTGGTTAGATATATGAACATGACTATAAATTAATCCATCTTTGAAATATGGATCATTATATAAAACTATATAAAAAATTGTTGTATGGGCAAAATTTGTACGCAAAATCGTCATAATTTAAATGGTAAATTCTAATCTTTAGTTAGATAGTATAGAGAAAATGGCGACTGAAATGGAGGAAAACATGTTCTGACACACAAATGAGATAATGTTGATGCGGTTAGTAGAAGGATAATCTGCCCTGCCAACTGCCATAGAAGAGATAATATGCGCTACTACTAATCCTTATACTGTAGTCATAAAAAATCACATATAAAATATGAACAATTTTCAATATAGCGTGTAATATTGATTTACATAGTTTCAGTTTTTTTTTTACTGCATCATCGTCACAACATTTTTACATGTCATAAAAGAATTTAAACATTAATTAGTGACGTAAAAATGTTGTTCTAATGTTCAGCTATTTTATTTATTTTTTATTTTAGTAAAGGACTAAGTGAAGAGGTTTTTTCCATATATTTCCCATTCCTTTGGTATTAACGAACCCCATTTTCATTCATAAGTTTTTATATTTTTGTTTGTAAAATATTTTTTACTGGATATACTTAAAAAAACTGATGGAAATTTGCTGCTGTTATATTTTTATTTGCATGTCAAGTAATAATTTTCTTGTTGTTGTCGGAATCGAATTGAAACACAAAAAAAAATATTATTTTTTATTTATTTGTTTTAAAAAAAAAACACGAACATCTTAAAACTTTTTCCAATAGAATTAAATATTAGTATATTTAGTACATATGTATATAGTATATTAGTCTCTTATTAAAATTTCATTATTTTCTTCTATAATCAAGTAGGGAAATCAAAAAAGTTTTTCTACTTTTGTTTTAGTTGAGAGATGTCAATAAAATATTACAGTATTATTACTAAGTTAGCTAATTTATTAAGTATAAGATTAATTAATTCTATAATGTAGTTTCTAAAAGACTACTTATTTTAGGCTAGACAAATATGAACTTAATTTTGTGCGTGTTTTTTTTTTCAGCATAGAAGCAAAAGTCTAGATTCGTAAATTCGTAAAAAATGGAAAGTGCAATTTATTTGAAGAATGATAAATCACTTTAATAACTTTAAATTCATATTTGAAATTTTTAGTAATCTTATTATAACTACAATACAATTTGTATGGTCCTTAAAGGATCATCTACTTCATTTTGTGATGTATTTTTATAACTTCATTTGAAAGTTTCCAATAAAAATTTTCAAATAACTTTCTGTCTTATAAGGATTTCAGTAAAAATATATACAGTAATGTTTTATAAAAAAATATCCTGTGGTAAATATGGTAATTGTCCCATCATATATATTTTTTAATTATGTTACTCTAAAATCTTGAATTTCCCGGAAAATGTAGTATTATGATTTATGAGATTTAATTAATTATTCAATAAAAATTAGTACACTTACTTATTTCTGTCCAGTCTTGAAATATTAATAATTCTAAACAAATAAATTAAGAAAGATTATTTTATTAAATTCAAATTTACATTACATAATTAGCTTTTTATATCAAGGTTGAAATATCAGATAAATTTTCATTAGGAAAAATGAGAAAATTTATATATACAAATTTAAAGAAAATTAGTATTAAAATTGTCTAAAGAAAAAACTTATGAAAAACTTCATTTATTTTCGAATTTTCAGCAACTTTATCATCCATATTTTTGATAAACAAGACCAATTTATTTTCTATTTGTATTAATATAGCTACTATGATATAGAGGGCACTATAATTTCCAACCATAATAAACGAAATAGTTGGTAGCAAATTAATTCGTGTGATTCGTACTACATCTTGATCCAATTTTAAAATCTTTTAACCGATTATAAAACTAAACGAATTTTATCTAATTTAAGCAAACTATTCAATTTGCAAATTTAAAAAAAAAAAACTTTATTTAATTATACAAAATTTAACAATTTAGTAAAATTACAATAAATCTCTTCAAATACACCAAAAATTATTTAATTTGTTGTATCATTTCGGATATCAACACTTTTTTCATCAATTTGAATTATTTTCGAATTAGGCAACCATCCACATATCATAACAATATAACATATTAATAATATACAAAATAGTAAAGTGTCAATAAATTTAACTGTTGAAAACCAAACATCTTTTTCAGCTAATCTATCTGAACCACTAACAGTAACTTGTTCTTGATTTTGTCCTTCAACTAAATTAGCTGCATCATCATCATTTCCATTTAAAGTACTCTATAAAATATATTTATGATATTTCATATATTATTTTTTAAAAGTTATTTGGGAATTTAATAAAAGCATATAAAAAATGAAAAACCTTATTAATTATATAAGGATTTTCAAAAACAATTTGTCCAACTCTATTTCCACGTAATGATTGTGCCACTGATTTCACCCAAACTGGTGATGATTTTTGGCAATGTATTAATCCTCGCATTAATAATGTTTGTAATAAAAGTACAGCTGCAAATACTAATGAATCTTTAAAATAAATTACTACAAGAAAATAAAAAAATTAAATTAATTATATTTTATAATTTTTGAAATTTCAGAAGACACTAACAAGCTAATGGTACAATTGCACCATTCTTTGGTATTAGCCAAGTTAATTGCTGAATAAATAGAAAATGTGATATCAATGATAAAACTATAAGTAACAATCTTTCAGTACAATTTGGATTAAGCCAAAGCGTTGATAAATTTAAGAAAGCTAAAACTGTAAGTATATAAGTATAATAATTATTTGTTCTATTTTGACGACAAATTTCCGCAAATATTAAAATTTAAATTACTTATTGCTGGTGCACCAATATAACATGTAACTGCACCTGAATAACGTTCAACAAATATATTATATTTAACTGATGGAAATGTATCATTTGGACAACATGAATAATTTCCAAGAATATTTTTTGATGTTATTTTAATTATATTAAATTCATTATGTTTTAATTTTGATCGATCAATAACAGTTCGTTGTTCAATAAATGATATTTCATTACCTTTGTTCATCCATGAACCAAAATGTAATGTACAATTTTGTATATCATATGGCCAATTTGAAAAATCTGTTTCACATTCAGCTGAATGGGAACATGGTGGTATACAACCAACATTACCATTACTTGCAATTGTACAATGTGCTGATGAACATGTTTCATCAAATTGTGTTGTATCACTAAATTACATAAAATCAAATATATATTTTAATTTATAGAAATATTGAATATAATTATAATAAATTTAACTTACGAATTATATATAGATAATGGTGGCATCCAAATATCATCACTTTTTACTATCAATTCATTTAAATTATCATAATCTTTTGAAATCCATTTTAAACGATCATCATGCCATTTCTATATATATATAAAATATGAAATATTTAATTTAAAAAATTCATTTTTATATAAATGAAATTTTAATTTACCATCGAAAGCCAAGAGTTTATTGTAATTTCACGACTATAATCTGACTGAAAAAATTAATTTATATATTTATTATGTATATAAATATTAAATAAAATAAATATAATATATGAAAAAAAAAAACTTCTTTGTAACTTTTCAAATAAATATAAATGCAATTTCATATTTTTTTTTTTTTATGAAAATATTTATTTATTTAATTTAAAATAAATTTTTTTTTTTTTTTTTTATTATAAATTTAAATTATTTATTTTTCAGTATGAATTTCAATATTTTTTTCATCAATTGATTGAATTTTTGTATTTGGTAACCAGCCACAAATCATAATTAAATATGTAATTAATAATATTAAAAATAATAATGTATCTATAATTTTAACAGCTGAAAACCAAACTTGTTTCTCAGTTGATGAGTTTTTAATATTTTCATTAGTTTGTCCTTCTATTAAATCAGCTGTATCATTTACTACAGCAAATGATTCATTATCAAGAGGTGTCTAAAAAAAATATATTATAGAAAATTAATTAATCTTTAATCTTAAAAAAAATTGGTTTTTTTTTTTTTTTTTCATACTCTATTAATAATATATGGATTTTCAAACATTAATTGTCCAACTTTATGTGATCGTAATGATTGAGCTGTTAATTTTATCCATTTTGGTGAAGTTTGTTGACATTTTATTAAGCATCGCATTATTAATGTTTCAAATAAAATGAAACTTGAAATTACTAAAGAATCTCTAAAGAATATAGCTGCAAAAAAAAAAAATGAGAAAAACTTTTATAACACTATAATATTTGGTTAAGTAAAAATATTTACTAGCTACTGGTACTGTTGAGCCATTCTCTGGTACTACCCAACTCATATGTTGAATGTAATAAAAATGTGAAAATATTGAGACTGCTATTAATATAAATCGTTCCGGACAAGTTGGACTTAACCATAATATTGCGAGATTAATGAAACATAAAACTACAATACAAAATTATAAATATTGTTAACAAAAAATGTTTGAAATTTAATTTAAAATTTATTAACTTACTAATTGATGGTGGTATAATTACTGTTCTATAAATATCAGAATGTCTTTGAATACTAATTTTATATGATACTGATGGATATGTATCATTTGGACAACATTGATATACACCAACATTATTTTTATATGTTACATTTATTATTTTCCATTCATTATGTGTAATATCCTCTATATCAATTAATGTTTGTACTTCTTTAAATTGTAATTCATTACCTTTATGTAACCACGAACCAAGATGTAATGAACACATTTGATCATCATATGGCCAATTTATATAATTTGTATTACATTCAGCTCTATGTGTACATGGTGGCATACATGTTACAAGACCTTCATGATTAACATGACATGGTGCTTTTTTACATGTTTCATGAAATTGTGTTGTATCACTATTCGTCGACAATTGAACCACGAAAAAATAAAAATGAGTTCATTTAAAATATTTAATTTTGAATTTTTTTGTTTTTTTTTTTTGGTAAATTATAAATTTTTTCACTTACGAATTATAATTAGCTAAATCTGGCATCCAGATGCTATCACCTTCGGTTACAACATCATCAAGATTATTATATTGTGATGGATTCCATTTAAGTCGATCATCAATCCATATCTTATTTAAATATTTATAAAATATTAAAATTTAAATTATATATTTCAATAAATTTAAGTATTAAGTATAAATATTTACCATTCCCATCCATGACTGTAGTACAATTGGTCCATTATGTTCATGCTAGAAAAACCATAATATATTTCAATTTTTATACTTGACACTTTTGATTATTATTTTTTTATGGATATATTATTATAAATGTAAATTTACGTATTCACAATTAGATTTTCCACCTGATATTATCATATTTTCAAATACTTATATAATTTCACACAAAAACAAAAATAAATTAACTTTCAATAATTACCGGAAAACTAATTTAAAGGCAAAACTCCGAAAACAATTTAAATTTTTTTTTTTAATATTTCGTATTAGACACTTTCTTCAACGAGCCTTTTTGCAACCCACTTTCGTGATTTTGACAATCCTTTTTGATACTAAAAGTCTTGGAAATTTTTAATTATTCAAATTCTCAGGACTTATAGTGTCAATTTCAGGACTTTTAGTCTCAAAAAGATGTGAAAATCGTGAAAATCACGAAAGAGACTTGAAAAAAGTCTTGCAAAAAGGATCGTTGAAAAAGTGTCTTATTTAATAAATCGAATCCTGTAAAAAAAATTATTCAAGTATTATTATCGGAATAACACTGATAACATCAGGTTGAATACCTTTTGTGATTCGTAGCTTGAATATTTTAAAAAAAAAATATATAATGTTGAAGTTTTCCCAAGGAAAAAATTAGCAAGGGAAAATATTTCATGGGAAGGTCATAAATTCGTTTAGAATTTATCAATCAAGTTCTTTAAATATTCCTTGCAGTAGAGCAATTCGTATATAATCGTATAATTGTTCAATTAGTCGTAAAAATATGGACAAATATTTCATTTGGAAAAGGATTAATTAAAATTAAGAAAAAAAAAGGATTTTTTTGAAGAAATTCTATATCTATACGCAAATATCTACAAAAATTTTGAAATAGTAAATAGAAATATTGCATATATCATATTTAACATAATTTTAACTATATCTTTCGAATATAATTTTAATTTAAATTAGAAAATCATTTTGGAAACTTACTATAATTTTGACACAAATTTTCTACTAAAATTATGAAAATTATCAAGAAAATACGCCCTCAAAATTAATTTTAAATATTCAATTAAGTTTGTCGCCAGTTTTCGAAAAACAATAAAAAGATATTTGGGGGAAAAAAATTAATCTATTTTTTTTTTTATTTAACTTACATAATCAAATTTTTTTATAAATAATCGAATTTTAACTTGAGTACCATTTTTTGAATTTGGTCGTTCTGCAGCATCATATTCACATAATAAATCATGTTTTAAACGTAATTCAGTTGTTTTATGATCCTTAATTGAACAATCAATTGATTCTATATATATTAAATAATTTATAGAGAAAATTAAATTTTATAATTTGAATTTTAAATATAATAATTATTACCAGAAAAATGAATATATCCAATAAAAAATATTCCAAAATATAAATATAATTTAAATTCCATTTTTTTTTTTTTTTTTTATTTATATTATTTTAAAAATCTTTTGAACATAATTTATTAATGATTTTTTGCTTATAAATTTTAGTACAAATAACTATAAACCAATTTATTTAATTGTCACGAACTAACTAAAAGAAATAATATTGAAAATAATTGAAATTTTTTAAATAATAATTTTTTAATAATATATAAAAAAACGCCTCTTTGAAATTTGATACAGAGATGATATGATAAATTTTAATTAATCATAAATCTTTTAATTTTTAATTTTCAGAGTTGAGAAGAATAGTGCAGTTAATATGTTACATTTTACATTATATAGTATTACTATATATACGAATCCATAACCAGGAAGTAGAATGATATACTTCTGCCATATTCGTTTTCTGTCCACAATTTTATATTGTTGCCAAAATTTACCTCGAAACATAATTATTATTGATTAAATTACAAATAATAAAACATATAAGATTTATTTATATGCGAAAATTAATATATTATAATAAAATGTATACATATTTTCCATATAATAATATTAATCCTCCTATATATATTTTATCCACAAAAACCTGGTCCAAGTAATGGTTGGGCATCTATACCACGTAATACCATACGACATATATGTTCCTCTAATCTTTGTTGTGCATCTGTTATATTTCTAACACTCTCATGTGACCATAATCTTTCAGCTATTTTACTTATTTTTGGAAATATTGCTGGTATAATATTACGATCAGTAACATATTTATTCCACATAATTGCTTCACCACCAATTATAATTTTTTTCTCATCTCTAGTTCCCTCAAAGTAATCATATGGTTCACAAATATAACTATCCCAATTATCTTGATAGTGTTCAAAATGCCAACATGTACTAAATATAACACGATAACCAGCTTTAACAACAGTATATAATGTATATTGCCAATCACCAGATTTAACTTGAACAACAGTTTCATTTGGTAAATCAAGATTAAACCATTGAGCCTATATGAAAAAAAATAAATAAATTAATAAATTTTAAAAGACTAACAACTAAATGATGAGTTTCACTAACTTCTTCCCAAACAATCACATTAAATGATTTTTGTGATACTAAATCTGCAATACGATTCATAAATTTATTATAAATATCAATAAACTTTAACTGATGTAATCTTGAGTATTCTAAAATTTTATTATTATTTTCCCAGCATTCAACATTTGCATCATTTCCACCAATATGGATAAATTTATCCTTAAATAAATCAAGAACTTCACTGTGAAAAATGATTTAAAAATTTGATTATATAAAAAAAATCACTATTTTTGAAATTTATGATACCAACTTAAATAAAACGACAAGAAAAATGAATGCTGTTTCACTAATTGGATTTATTGCATCACCATATTTATGTTTGCCAGACGGTTTATAAGAAGCACCACATTCTGTTAATAATTCGGGATGAGAATATCCCCAAGATTTGGTATGTGCTGATTTTTTTTTTTTTTTTTGTTGACAAATTAGATTTCTAAATAATAAATATAATAAATAATAATAAAATCAGTTTATACCAGGTACATTCAATTCGACTATAACACGAATTCCTCTCAATCTAGCATATTCAATAACCTTTGATATATTATGTTGTGTATATACCATTGATGGTATATGTGCTCCTTTTTCAGATAATTCAGGGAATTTAATACTTTGATATGGAAATGATTGATCATCAACAATATGCCAATGAAATACATTTAATTTATTATATGACATTCCATCTAAAATTTTTAATATTGTATTAATGTTAATAAAATGCCTGGCGGTGTCAATCATTAAACCACGATGTGAAAAACGTGGTGAATCAGTTATACGTATATTTGGTATTTGCAACTATAGAAGAATACTATATAAAAATATATTTATTAGAGAAATTAAAATTTTACCAGTCCATTTGATCCAGTTGACCTAACTAATTGAGAGTAAGTTTCTAATGCTCGAAGAATTCCCCAAATTGAATTTGCATATATTTTACCAGTTCCTTCCAAACTATCTATATATATTAGAGAATATAGTAATTCAAATGTAAAAAATAAAATGACTAAAAACTTATACTTATTATATACTTACACCATTCGTCCATATATAATTCAGGATATTTTTCACATGGTTTTGTCAGATTAATTTTAATTTGAGTTATTAACTTTGTTTTATCAAATATTTGTTCTTCATCTTGAATAAAACTATTAACAGATAATGATATAATTTTCTTATATCGGTCAATAGCTTGTACCAAAATATCACAAGATTTTCCTACTATCTAAAATCCGGAAATAAAATACATATATATTTTCTAGCTGAAATTGATCAATGAAAATACTCATATATACTCACAACAAATTTTAAATTATTGGGATCAATAAAATGTATAATTTTGCATCCTCTTTCATATTTCGGTTTTGGCCATACTTTTCCTTAAAATTTTACAAAATAATAAAATAAATTTTATGCTATTATATTTATTCAATAAATTTACCAATGCTTGGTTGAAATTCTGGACCAGAATTTTGAATATCTTGTTGATGTCCTTTTATTAAAAATTGTATTACAAAAACTATTAATATTTTCATAATTTCCAGTATTGAGAATACAAGAAATATATACTTGGCGATATTATTTATTAATGCTTTTACTATTCTTTATAGTTTTGTTATTCAAATATAGAATTATTGAAAATGTTTTTATATATTTATATGATTATTGTTTATATTTAAATAAAATTTACATAAATTTATTTGGGTAGGGACGATATATAATAAATAAAAATGTTCTCATATTTATTGGAAATTTAAGAATTTACTAATAATAAAAATGTAAGAAAAATGAAATTCAATATCATTTTACAAGAAAAACTCTTCACAGTTTTATTAATGTGTATTTTCTTAAAAATAATTAATTGAAAAAATATGATATAGCATAAAAATAATGTTTATATTGTTTGTTTTTCAATTATATTTTTTATATGTTTTACTTTGAAAAATCATTTTTTAATAATTTAATATTAATTAACTATATATTTCTTATTAAATAATAAAATTTCGAAAATCTGTTTTTGGTTTTAATTATTTTAGCTATGGTCAATCATTTGATTATATATTTTAAATATTATTTGACCAGAATTTGTATTTTTCTCTTACGTATAGTTAATGTAGGATTATTGTATAGCATATGATTAAATAATCGATTACTAAAATAATTTGTAATTGCAAATTACACCTTGTACCTATAATAACGAGACCCATATGCCATTAACTCTCAATCAAAAAGGATATATCTTTTATTTTTATGTAATGGAAAAATAAAATAAAACAACATAAAAAATATAAACGCATTATTTAAATTTAAATATTTTTAGTTTTTTTTTTTTTTTATTAATTTCTAATAACTTAAACAAATCTTTACATCACCATATTCCGCGTGATATCATTCTATATTTATGCTCTTCTAATCGTGTCCTCGCATCTTCTATATCTATAATATATAATGGTGACCACAATCTTTCAGCTATTGCCGATATACGTGGAAAAATTATTTGTATAACATTTGAATCATCTGCATTTTCACTCCACATACATGCTTCACCACCAATTACAAGTTTCATTGCCTTTGAATTTCCGCGAAAATTATGTGGATCACATGAATAATAATTATCCCAAGTTTTATCTAGTTTATCTAAATACCAACATTGACTATATATAATACGATACCCAGAACTTGTTAAATTATATAATACATCACGTGCACCTTTTTCACTCCAATATTGTATAATGGTATCACTGGGCATTTTAAAATTATCAATCAGAGCCTAAAAAAAACAACATTACATCATATATTTTTTTTGTTTTTTATAAATTCAGCAAAATTAAATTCATCATTTATATACCACTTCTTGCCAAACAATTGGTATACGAGATTTATTTATTAGAAATCTTCCAATTCGATTCATAAAAATATTTAATAAACGTTTCATTGAAATTTTATTTGATATAACATAATTCGTTATTAGGATATTAGTTTTCCAACAATCAAAATCAACTTCATCACCACCAAGATGCATATATTTGTCTGGGAATATACGCGAAACTTCTCTGTTCAAAATTGAAAAAAAAAAAAAACGTAATAAAATAAAAAAAAAATGGAAATTTTATTAATATATAAAAAAAACCTGAGAAACTTGTAAAGAAACCTATATGTTCTTTTATTGATTGGATTCATTCCAGTTCCAATGCTATGTGATGGACACTCCTGGATGAATAGTTCCGGATGTGATAATGACCATGATTCACTATGATCTGGCAATTAAAAATCAATATCAAAAATCTTTCAATTATTTGTTTTTTTTTATAATATAAAATAAAATATTGGATCATACGAATTTTGGTTCATATTTTGGTTCAAAAAAAAAAAAATGTTATTTCATAAAGATTCTTACATGGTACATCAAATTCGGCTACAACACGAATACCTCTTACTCTAGCATATTCAATAATATTTGAAATATTTTCTTGTGTATAAACCATTGATGGCATATATGCTCCTTTTTCCGATAATTCAGGGAATTTAATACTTTGATATGGAAATGATTGATCATCAACAATATGCCAATGAAATACATTTAATTTATTACATGCCATGCCATCTAAAATTGTAAAAATTGTATTTAAACTTAAGTAATGTCTGGCAGTGTCGAGCAATAAACCGCGATGTGAAAAACGTGGTGAATCAGTTATACGAATATTTGATATTTTTAACTATTTATATAGAAAGTTTAATATTGCTATGAGAAAAATTCTTTAAAATATATGTAAATTCAAAAATAAGTTTACCATTGTCGTTGAGATTGGTATTAATAATTGAGTGTATGTTTCCAATGCTCGAAGAATTCCCCAAATTGAGTTTGCAAATATTTTACCTTTTCCTTCCAAGGTATCTGTAATATAACAATTCATGTAAACAAAAAAAATAAACAGTAGAAAATTTTAAATTTCTTACACCATTCGTCCATATATAATTGAGGATATTCTTCACATCGTTCTGTTAGATTAATTTTAATTTCGGTTATTAACTTTGTTTTATCAAATATTTGTTCTTCATCTTGAATAAAACCAGTAACAGATAATGATATAATTTCCTTATATCGTTCAATTGCTTGTTGCAATGTATCACAAGTTTTGCCTACTACCTAAAATCGCGGCAACAAAATGTACTTTCTATAAACAAATTGATCAATGGACAATATATACTCACAACAAATTTAAAATTATTGGAATCAATAAAATGATTAACTTTGCATCCTCTTTCATATTTCGGTTTTGGCCATACTTTTCCTTAAAATTTCACACAATAATAAAATAAATTTTATGCTATTATATTTATTCAATAAATTTACCAATGCTCGGTTTAATTTCTGGACGATATATGCTACTACATTGATATTCTTTTATTAAAAATAGTATTGCGAAAATTATTAATATTTTCATTATAGGCATAATATAACTTATTGGTCTATAATTTATTATTAATTATAGTTTTGATAGTCAAATCCAATTTTATTCTATTTTTATATATACATATACTATTTGTGTATATTATCATTGTCAACATTAAAATATAATAATTATTTAGTAATATTATTGTAGTAGGGACTATATATATAATTTCGTACAATAAACAAAATTGTTCTCAAATTTAAGTTTTAAAATAAATAAAGACTGAAATATAAAAGTTTCTATATTTGTTTTGCATATTTTAGGAAAATTGTAAATTGCATATTATATATTATATTCTTAAACATTGTAAATTAAGATTTATGGTAGATGGAAAAAAAAAATATTGAAATTTAATAGCATTTACACGAAAATGATGATCACATCTTTGTAATTATTGTTCTAAAAAATAATTAATTTCTATCAATATTGATTATTTTTTCCAATTAAATTCAGTTAATTAAAATTTAAAAGAAAAAATATGGTATAGTCATACAGAATATTTATGTTTTTATCTTTATGTTTTACATATTAATAATTAATTAAATTCGTTTTGTTTTTCATAAAAAGTATAATTAAATATTTGAAATAAACACAGAATTCTTGTAAAATTTAAATAATTCCTTTATTTATTGACTATAAATCTTCTGAAATTTAATTAATAATTATTAATTTTACTTAAATAATATTTAAATAGAATTTAATATCTAAAAAAAAAGGAATTTAATTACAATTTAATGCATTGTTGGATACACTCTGTACTGTTTATATTATTTATTTTATAATTGTAATTTAATTGGAAATTTAATTAATTGTAAAAAGTGGAAATTTATTTATAATGAACCAATTTTCGATTCAGATATATTCCTGGACTAGATACTTTTTGTAATATTTGCTTTGAATTTAATTTCACTTAAATCTGTTAGATAAATTATATTATGAATGTTGTTTTTTGCACAGTCTACACATATTTTTTCAGCTTTTACACTCCTGGAAAGATTTTCTTTTTAAAACAATATACTAACTTCTATTATATTGTGTACATATTTCGCAACCAAATAATTATAAGCTTTAAGGAATTAATTTTTCGAATAAATTAAAAAATGTAAATCAACATCCACACTCCATATCTTCATTAACCACCCCATGAATAACTTTATCGTGGAAAATATTAGTGAATTAATTAAAATCAATTTTATCTGAATCTGACATTTAAAATATATGAGATTTATTAGGAACTGAACTACCAACAATTTATTGAAAAATTTACTTTTCGATGATTTATTAAATATAACAAATACCTTATTCTCGAGAGGAATATCAAACCAAGTATATAAACATAAGATTTTAAAAAAAAAAGTATTCCCTTAAAAAATATTTGAATTAAGAATTTTGAAAATTAAAAAAATATATTATATATATTTTTTTTTGTATAAATTTTGTTTTTGTATTTTATTGAATATTTTTTTATAAATTTCTATAATACATTTTACAAATCAATTTCAATATGTTCACAAATTGCTAATCCAGATGGTGAATCAGCTTTTATACCACGTAATATCATTCGACATGTATGTTCTTCAATTCTTTGTGATGCATCTGTGATATTTCTTATTATTTGTTTTGACCATAATCTTTCAGCTGCTGCACATATTCTTGGGAATATTTTTTGTATAACATTATTATTACCAACAATATTACTCCATATAATTGCTTCACCACCAATAACAAGTTGTTTTTGTTCATCATTACCATCAAAATCATATGGATCACAATTATAATCAAATTTCCAATTAGTTGGTGAATCTTGTGGTAATTTATTTAATGACCAACATTCACTTAATATAACACGATATCCTAAATTTGTTAATATCTTAAAATTATTTTTCCAATTTGTTAATTGTACTTGAACAATTGTATCATTTGGCATATCGAAATTACTCAACACTGCCTTTTTTTTTGTGGAATATAATATATTAAAGATCGGATAAGTAAAAGAAAAATATTTGATACTAAATTGTATATGTATATAATTATAATGCTATATAGTAGAGCTTACTAATATGAAACATACCTCTTGCCAAACAATTGGTGTTACTAATTTTTCTTTAACAAATTTTGCAACTGTACTCATAAGAAATGAAAATAAATATTCTATTGTTAAATGATTTGCTGTTATATAATTTGATATTTCTTCATTATTTTCCCAGCATGATAATTCAATTTCATCACCACCAATATGCATATATTTATCTGGGAAAACTTCAGTAACTTCACTGTAAATGAAATTTTTTTTTTAATATATGTATATTTATGTATTCCATTGATGTATTGTGAAAACCTTATTAAAGCTTTTAGAAAAGTATATGTTCGTTTTCTAATTGGATCAAGTGGTCCTAAAATAATAGGTGTTAATTTTGTTGACCACCATTCGCAAATTGCTAATATTTCTGGATGAGAATTACCATAAGATCTCGTATGACCTAATAATTATATTAATTTTAAAGGATATCAAAAAAAAAAAAAAATTCTAATACTATATATAAAATATTTCATTACCAGGCAGAGCAAATTCTATTAAGACCCTAATACCTCTCATTCTAGCATATTCAATAATATTTGAAATATTTTCTTGTGTATAAACCATTGATGGCATATATGCTCCTTTTTCCGATAATTCAGGGAATTTAATACTTTGATATGGAAATGATTGATCATCAACAATATGCCAATGAAATACATTTAATTTATTATATGACATTCCATCTAAAATAGTAAAAATTTTATTAATACTAATGAAATGCCTAGCAGTATCTAGCATTAATCCTCGATGTGGAAAACGTGGTGAATCAATTACTTTTAGATGAGGTACAGTTAACTAAGAGAGCATAAATATTATAATACATATTATATACAATATAATGTTGATCAAAATTATAAAATTACCATTTTAGTGTTTGCTGGTGTTACAGCTTGAGAATATGTTTCGAAAGCTCGTAGAATACCCCATATTGAATTTGCAGTAATATATTTTGATCCTAATATTTTATCTACATATTTGATTTAAATATAGAAAAATAAAATTATATATATTTAATTAATTAAATTGATAATATTTTAAAAAATTTTTTATATAGTACATGATTCGTCCATTTGAAAATGTGGTAATCGTTCACATGAATTTGTAAGATTAACAATAATTTGAGTAATTATATTTAATGGATTTATTTCCTGATGTAAATGATAAATTGGACTTTTTATAGTATTTTTTATAATAATCTCATATCTTATTTTAGCTTGCTCAAGTATATCACAAGTATTGCCAACAATCTGTAATTAAAAAATAAAAAAAAAACAAAACTAATTTACTAAATATATAATACCTTAAAGAATGAACTGAATTAATAATAAAAAAAAAATAATTACCAAAAATTCAAAATTATTAGGATCAAGTAATTTGGGAACGCATCTTCGTTGGAAATGCGGTTTTGGCCATAATCCACCTAATTAAAAATTTAAAATCTATATATAAAATCTAATTGATTAACATAATATCAATTTTATAGATTATATATACCAATACTCGTCTTAATTGGAGAGTCGTAATCAAAACCAAATCCATAACATTTAATTAAATAAAAATTTATTATAATTATTAAAATATTCGTAATATTCGTGTTCATATTGTCGTTACATTTACTTAACTGATTTTGTTTACTAACTATTAGTGTAACAAAACTTCACAATTTCTTTTAATTAATTATTTATTGTGGTAAAACCATAATTCACCCCACTCTTAACATTGAAACAACATACTCTTATACATTACTCTTATGTATATAAATTATTCTGGATTAAAATAAACGATAAATGCAAATTTGCAATAGTATTTAAACTGTACAGAACTTATGTTAACTAATATTTGAATAAATATTTTAAGTTCAATATTTATCAATACTGAAATAGATTTAATTATCAATTGGAAATTGTAACCCAGAATTGGATTTCTAAATTATATTTTATAGAAACATTTAAAAATAAATCTGTTAAATATTTCTATGATTCAATAATATTATTTTTTATACATGTTGCGCCATCTATAAAATAATAGCAGAACCATTATATGACGCCTAACTTAGCTACATACTATACATTGTAATATAATTTATCCAAGACAATTTTTTTACAAATTTTTTTATGCATATCATATTGCATTGCTCTGGCTCTTATCTATACTAAATGCCGAAAATTAATTTATATAAAATTCGAAATTAAAAAAGCAATATATTTTTATTTTCCATCAATCATTTTCACCTAAGTTTCCTTAATCTGTTTCCAAATATTTCAAGTATATTAATACTTTCGCAAATTAAATCCTTCAAAAAGAATATGAAAAATAATAATCATTAGAAGAATGGCTCATAGTGTTATCAACACTAGATAGCCTATAAAGAATTTAGATATTTAAAGTAGTATTTAGTCAAGAAATTTGTAAATTTATTTTATTTAAATTTTAGTACACAAAACATGATATCAAATATTATAATAAAATTTTAGAGTTTGACTTTTTTTATACATTAAAATTAAAAAAAATTATTCCTTAACAATATCCTGGTCCAGAAGGTGGTTGAGCATTTATACCACGTAATATCATTCTACATGTATGTTCTTCTAATCGTTCCATTGAATGTTGACTAAATATTATATTCTGTGGTGACCATAATCTTTCAGCAACAGCACTTACTCTAGGAAATATTCTTTGGACAACATTATAGTTATTTACAACTTCACTCCACATACATGCTTCACCACCCATTACTAATTTTTTTTGCTCAGTATTACCAAAAAAATCATGTGGTTCACAATTATAAAAATTTCGCCAATCTCCACCCGTTTGTAAATGATCTAAATACCAACATTCACTTAATAAAACACGATGTCCAGATTGTGTAAAATTATAAAATAATTCTCTCCAATTACCAATCCATACTTGTACAACAGTTTGCATTGGCATTTCAATATTTTTAACCATAGCCTAAAAATATAATATTAAATATACTCTGTAATTAATTATTTATTAACTAACTATAATAATTAGTTTTGACTATTATAGTATACCTCTTGCCAAACAATTGGTACAAAAGATTTATTGGTTATTATATTTGTAATACGTTCCATAAATATTTTTTGTAAATCTGAATATGTTATTCCCATATTATTAACATATTCTTTGATTGCTTCATTACTTTCCCAACATTCAAAACCAACTTCATCACCACCAATATGCATGTATTTATCAGGAAAAACATTAAGGACTTCACTGTAATATTATGATATAATAAAGTGTAAAGTTGATAAAAATTATAGTTAAATTCTATTTATTATTATTTTTTATAAAAACCTAAAAAATTCTACCATAAAATCATATGCTGTATTATTAATTGGATTTATTGGTCCAAAATTACCATTATATGGTTTACCACATTCTGTTAAAATTTCTGGATGAGAATTACCCCATGATCTTGTATGACCTGTTAGTTATAATTATAATAAAAAAATTAATGTATAAATAATCAAAAAAAAAGTCATTCGAAGATTTTGTAATTTTAAATAATAAATAATGTCACAAAATCCTTAATGATTATCTTATATATGCAAGCAACATTTGTGACAAATATTTTTCGGTTTTTTTAATTATGTACATCATAATATTCTTACCAGGTACATCAAATTCTGCCATAACACGAATACCTCTCATTCTAGCATATTCAATAATATTTGAAATATTTTTTTGTGTATAAACCATTGATGGCATATATGCTCCTTTTTCCGATAATTCAGGGAATTTAATACTTTGATATGGAAATGATTGATCATCAACAATATGCCAATGAAATACATTTAATTTATTATATGCCATGCCATCCAATATTGTTAAAATTGTATCTATATTCATGTAATGTCTGGATGTATCTAGTAATAAACCACGATGAGAAAAACGTGGTGAATCTTGTATATGAGTATTAGATACACATAACTTAAAATACACACTATCAAAATGAAATTAATATATAAATTTAATAAAAAATCAAAAATACCATTCTATTTGAATCTGGTGTTACTAATTGTGAATATGTTTCTAAACCTCGAAGTATACCCCATATAGAATGAGCTATTATACGGCCAGATCCTGAAACATAATCTAAAAAAAAAAAACAAATCAAAATTTAACAAGAGAAAAAAATTTAAAATAATTAAATTTCATACACCATTCGTCCATTTTGAAATGTGGATAATGTTCACAGGGATATGTTAAATTAACAGCAATATTTTTAATTTGTCTTGTTCCACACTTAAAATCATCTGAATTATTTCGAATTATACTATTAACAGATGATTTTATAATATTCTTGTATCGAGAAAGAGCTTCAACAAGAATATCACAAGAGCTTCCTACTACCTAAATTTCAAATTGATATTATTATTTAAATTTTAAAATTAATAATTATGACTTTAGATTAAATGTTTTATTAGTTCTAAAATAGTTCTATTAATACTCACCACAAAATTGAAATTATTTGGATCAATTTGAAAATATTTATCAGATTTTCTAATATGTTTCGGTCTTGGCCATACTTCTCCTATTTGTATATATATATAAAAAAGAAACATTATTATAAAGCTTTTTTTTTTTAATGTAATTAATATTATTTATTTATCTTAATTTATTTACCAATTGTAGCATTAACTTTTGGTCCTGGATTAACAATATATGCATAGCTATTAGCTATGTATAATCCGAATATAACCAATAATATTTGCATTATTAAATATTTTTAAGATTTTTTATTATATTAATAATTTAGTAAAAATCTTTAATAAAACATTTATGTTTATAATATACGAGTTTTATATATAAAGCGAAAAAATTTAATGAAAACGATGTTAACACAAGTCATGCAAATGAAACACTAAAATAGATGCCCGCAAAATAAAATTATTTTTTATTTAATTGAAATTTTCGAACAACGCTTTTATATATTTTTGTGTATATATATACATATACAGTGAGTCACAAAACTGATGGGACAAGACTTCAAATTTTTTTATTATGTATAATTACTCAAAATTAGTAACCAATAATTGAAAACAATGAAATATGTTTTATAGTTCTTTATTTCATTAATAAGTTAGATAGGTTATTAGATCATTTGGATTTAAATATTACTAAAAATAATTAAATATTATACTATGTGTTGCGAAATTTAGCTCACAAAAGTAATAAGGGACAAACAATTTATTTTTTTAATAACATGGTATGATATCCTTTTGCTGTAATTACCGACTTTAGTCTACTTGGCATCGATTGTACCAAATTTGAGGTTTCTTGGGCGGTAATAGTTCCCAATTCTTCCAACATAACTATTCTTAAGTGTTTTTTTTTTTGAAATTACGTTATGTTTTCCATTTTTTTTCTGGAGAATATCCCAAAGATGATCAATAGAGTTTATGTCTGGGGATTGAGGAGGTGTCCTGATTATTTTGGGACAGTTGTATAATAACCACAAACGAACATGATGTGCCTTATGCTCCGGATCGTTATCCTGATAAATGAAAATTGTATTTCATCCCCATTTTCACTGCACTTTGCTTAAAATTTACCTTCAAAATCTGCAAATTTTTGCCAGCTCCAGCAGGTGATATGCATCGTCAGACCATGACCCCCAAACTAAAAAAATTTTCTTTCCGCTTTTCATATGGCTTTCGCCAGACGGTAATTACTAATGACGGGCACATGTGGCAAAAATGTTGAAATGTGAAATGTTAAAATTAAATTTTGATTTCTGGAACAATATAACATTTGTATAAATATTAAATACAATATATAATTCAACATTTTTGCCAGTGACGGGCACATTACCGTCTGGCGAAAGCCATATGAAAAGCTGAAAGAAATTTTTTTAGTCTTGTCCCATCACTTTTGTGACTCACTGTATGTTATATACATATATATACTTATATACGAGTTTTATAAAAGATAATAAATATAATAAAGAATATAAACGATAGTCGATGCTACATTATATATTTAAAAAAAGGCAGATTATTATAGATAGTTTACCAATTCATAAAAAAGTTTCTTGCTGGAGGCTATCAACAAAAACTTTAATATACTTTTAAGTCTTGAAAATTATGTTTAAACAACACATCGGGTATATTATTATTTCGAATTATCGTATATAATAAACTATTTTATACACTTTATTTTAGAAGCATAAAAACCGGGAATGTGTGTAACTGAACTGAAAACATATATATAGTAGAATAGAATAGAGGAACAGAATAGGTCAAGACCCTTTCTATTTATTCTCTTGATTTTATATATTTATGTAAAATAAAAATGAAATTATTATTTATATTTTATTTGGGGGGTTTTTTTGAAGGAAAATGTATGTGTACATATACTTTCTATTTCTAATTAAATTACACACAAAATCTTTGTTAATTATCTTTATGATCAATATAAATTTATTTATTTACTATTGTTTGTTCAATAATTTCTTAATGATACAAATTTTTACTATATAGAATTTTTTAGTCGGGTATCAAATTGTTTTGTTTTTAAGACACATTTGAAATTTCTGTTAAAATTTTCTTTAAAGTGAACCCATTTTATTAGACCCCATGACATTTTTTTTTAAAAATCTATTTCTTATCTAAAGAATTTTTTTATTTTTTTTAAATGTATAATTTGTTAAAATAACAAAATTGTTTAATAGAATTATCTATCTATCTTTTGAATGTTATTGATTTTGAAGTACTTTTTTAAGTACTTTTTTTTTTTGAAGTACAAAAATTTGATTTTTGTATTTAAATACAGAAATCTTATCGACCAGAAATTTGAAAAGACAAATATGAAAAGAAAATAAATAAAATTATAATATTTTATCGAACTCAAGTATTTTCTTTTTCATAACATTTTAGATTGTTTTCTTTTCAGGTTTATATATTTTTACTTTGAGTACTTTATTTATTAATTATCATTACTTATCAACACAATAATTAAAAATGTATAGCATATTCTCTGACCATTTAAATATTATTATTAAGAAATTATTTTCTCACTTTATCCATCAATCGATTTCCTCGTGGTAGGAGTATACCTTGTGTCATAAATACACCCCCTCACCCATATAAAAGTGATTTCATTTTTAGATGATTTCCAAAGGTCATAAACTTTTGTACCTAAGTATATATAAGTTTCAAGGCTGTACATAAAATGTGCCCGATATTATGCCAATTATAAATTTTAAATATTTAACTTTAATATCCTTTTGTGGGGACTGGGACCCAAAGGTACAAATTTTAGTCAAGTTCATTGCATAGTGGCTATGTACATATACACTTGTGAAACTGGTTTAAGGCAAATTTTCAGCAACCCCTAAAACGGGCTATGGGGAAATGATTCCAAAAAAGGATACCATAAACATAAAATTCCATCCTTTCGTGTATACCTTTCTGCCAATTTTTGATTGAATTAAATGGGACACAAATGGTTTCGAGTTTCCTGACATCTTAAACGTACAGAAAACTAAAAATCCCGAAAAAATTTTTTTATAGAAATTTCCTCTCCACCGCAATAGATTGTTGTGATAAAAAAATATGATTCCATTAGAAATTAATTTTTGTATCTCTTTTAATAGTTTTGAAAAAATTCATGTAGACTAATTTCCCAATACAAATTATTGTAGTTTCTATGATAATAAAATACTTTTTCCACTGACTTCAGCTTTTTGTACATACTTAATTGATTCAAAATGTGGCTTAGTTCATAAATGGATCTTTTCAAATAAGAATATTAATAAATTATAATTATAATTTTATTCTATCTTACATTTATATACCAAATTATTAACATATATACTTATATATATTTCTATAGAAACGAATTCAATTAACGAAAATATTGTATATGTATTATTATTTAGTCTAATAGAAATATTTATTTTACGTCTAATACCATGTGTTTTCAATAAATATAATTAATAATCTTTTAAAATTATAATTATGTTTATATAAATAATAATAAATCCGGGGAATTATATTTCAAAAAAATTGTAGGTCAAAAACTTGTTATCTATATATAATTTGATGAAATTTTATTTACAAAAATATAATTTCGTATAAATTTTTATTTTTAAATTTATGATATTTCGTTTTTAAATAAGAAATTTTGTATACATTTATTGATTATTGTATAATTAATATATGTAAATTTCCCCAAAATCCCCGAAAATTTATTTCAATTATTAAAATGTTTAAAAGACAAGTAAATTATAATGTGGGGAAACTAATCACCATAAGTGCAAGGTTTTCCAGTGAATAGAATTGAAAATTAAATTTTTATTGGTATTGTAATCGTATAATCAAAAAAACCCATGAAATACATTTTTCCCTTTTTCCTAGTATATACAATTTCAATCTGATGGTTCTCTGCACTTTGACTATAATTAATTATTTATGTAATTTATATAAAATAATTCATTTATCTGATTCCTTTATCAAAATTTCATATAAAAACTACAAATAAACGGATATACTTTCATTTATAAAATTCACATCAGCGACAAATAAACAACTAAACTGAATCTACTATATATATTTTACAAGACAATTTATTTACTTACTATAAATTCTTTAATCAATTTCCTTAAATTTATTAATTTTATTTATCTAAAAACGTTTTTTAATTAATCATTAATTTTTGTATAAAAAAAAAAATATACACACAAAAATTTTCAGAATTTTCAAAAAAAGACAATTTAATAATTTAGTACAAAAAGAAAAAATCCAAAATATATTTAAAATATCAAAAATAAAATTATGAAAATAAATAAATTTTAAATTAAGCTTATTCCCTTAACATTTTAAACTTAAAATTTCTTCTTGTCTGGAGAAATATAAAAAAATATAATTAATATAAAATAATTAAAATTCATCAATATCACTAATTAAATCTGTTAACATTTCCATAAATAATATTGATTTATTATCATTATCATTTGATTCAATTTTTTGATGTGCAGCTTTTCGTGTAATATTTTCCAATATTATTGTTAATTTTTTATATTCATCCTATAATTACATAAATTTTTTTTTTTTATAATTATATTAAATTTAATTTTTCATATAAGTATTTTACCTTTTCCCAATCAAGTTTAAATAATTTCATAAATTTATTATTTAAATGATTTATATTTAGTAATTTATTTTTTAATAATATTACTAAAATATCTGAATATTTTTCATATAATTGTGATTGTTGTAAAATTAATTGTAAATATGATCCAGATAAAATACCATTAAAAATGTTAACTATTTTATAAATAAGAAGAAAATACATGAAACATATATTATAGTAATAATGTAATTATGTTTAAATATCTAAAATTTGAGTAAAATGAAATATGCATAAATAATTTCTTACCCGAATCTAATGTAATATCTTCAAAAATATAATTTGAATTATTTTCATCTATTGTTGTTGTTATAAATTTTTCATTTATAATTTTATTTTCATCATTTTCCGAAATTGTTGATGTTAATGATGGTAATTGAATGAAACTTTTTAAACCATCACATTGCCAAATATTAATGAATTTTTCAATTAAATTATTTGTTAAGATTTGGTCATGTCTTAAAACTGAAAAAAAAAAAAGGCAACCAAAAAAAATTTAAGAAATATTTATATATTTTAATTTTCCATTTCAAACATATAATTATTAGAATACAGAACTTACTTAAATTTTGTACTAAATATACTGTCATTACACCAGTAACACGAAAAAATGATGTTGGTAATTTATGGCTATTTAATGTTATATATAATTCATCACATAATTTTAATAAATCTTTTTCATTTACCAAGTCGGGACGTTGATTTGTAAAATGTAATGAAAATTGTAATTTTGAATATATATTTGACATTAATGGTTTTTTCATATCAATTTCTAATATTGTTGCTGGTGTTGGTAATAATTGTTCATTATTTTTTTTAATTGAATTATTTTTTAATAATTTCTCAGCATCTAATTGTATATCTTTTGAATAAAATTCTAAACCATTTAAATTTGTTAAACGCCAATCATTTGCTTTAATTTGACATTTTTTTATAATTATTACTAAACAGATATTTTTCACAGTATCAAGTATTTCATTTGGTAATAAGGCATCTAAAGCATTCTAAACCAAAAAAATATATAGCAAAATAATTAATTAATTATATAAATTTTTAAATTTTCTATAATAATATGTTTTTATTATACCTTAACACGATTTTCAATCATTTTTGGTATTTCTTTATCCCATTTTAACATTATTTCATTATATGTATCAGAAAATATTTTATACATTTCATCGATAATAGTTTTCTGCAAAGAAAAATTATGATTTGATAAAATATTATAAAGAAAATTTCTTAAAATTTACGTTATTAACAATTCAATTTAGTTTTATTATATAGTTAAAAAAATATATTGAAAATTTTATTTCTATTTTTATTGCAATTACTCGTCAAAAGAAAATCCCTCAACAAAAAAAATTAATAATTTATATATGAGTAAGTTGATAACTTTTACATAAAAAATATAAATCCTTTTTAAATTTTTTTTTATTAAATCACATATAAGTAATTATGAAACTTTTATCTTCAGCTTAATAATTATGAGTTGGACAGTAAATTATATATTTCGACATTTTGATAGAGAAATTTAATATTTTCCCTATGACTGCTCCCATATAACAATTAATTGAAATGAAATGAAATATAAAATCCACGAAAATTAAATTATATATACATAGTACATAATCATTACGAAACTCACTATAGAAATAATAAATAAATCATAATCTAGAAAATAAAATGGGGATAAGGGGATGTTCACTACTATTTTCGAAGTTTATTTTCAAAATCAATTTGCGAAGCGCCACTTGCGGGATTTTGACGAAACAATATGTGTCAGAAAGTACATTTATTTCCAACCAGTCATAAAATTTCATATAAAGTTTTATGTAATCCCATATTTAACTGAAAATTCTTTAATATAAAAATCAGTGCAAAAGTGACACTGAAATATTTCAGTTAATTGTACATAAATTTCAATGAAATACTGTAAAAGTGTATTCAAATGTATACAATATACTCGAGTAGTACAATAAAACAATACTAAAAAATTAAAACAAAAAAAAAAATAGAATTACATTTATACTTTTTTCTTGTGAAAGATTCAACTTACAGTTGAACGATTTCATTTCAATTAAATATTTATTTTTCCATATTATTCATACAAATAATAAACTAAACGTAAAACAAAACCGAAAACATTGAAACAGAAAACAAAATCATTTTTCTGGAAAATACAGAAGAAAAAAAATGATATATTTAGATTATCATACGCAGAGATATGAATGAAGCCATCCATATTTGTCTCTGACAACGAGATATATAAAAAAAACTTACCAATTCAATTGAATTTATTTCATTTAATTTTTCCATTGCTTTCGATTTACTTGGTAATAAAATTTCCATTTGATAATCCTTAATGACAGCTGATGTTGTCCTTTCAATAACAAATTCAACAATTCGTCGTACCGATAAACTTTGTGAATGTAAAAATGCTTCTATTAATTTTGTTTGTGTATCAATATTTTTTTTATGTTTATTATTATCATTATAATCATCACAATCACCATCATCACCATCCTTATTATTATTATCATATTTTTTTATTATTTGTCCAGATGTATTTAAGGATATTTTTGTTGTAATATGACGATAACGTCCAGTACGTGAAACACATTTAGATGATTTTGTTGGCATTATAGCAACACGAAAATCAGCTAAAAATGGACATGATACATTCAAAATACCTTCTAATAATGGATCAAATGATTTATGTATAGATAATATATTATTATTATGCTGTTGTTGTTGTTGATTTGTAATAATAGTTTCATCATTTGATCCTTCAATACCAACACTACTATTACGAATTTTATTATTTAATAATACTTTTGTCGATTTAGAAATCTTAATCAATTTACAATGATATTCATTATCATATTTTTCCAATGTTGTCATTACAAATTTTTCATTATTTTCTTTAAATTCATTATAAAAATTTGATGGTATTTGAATTAAAATTTCCTTCATTTCTCCTTTTAATTTCTGATTATCTTTTATTTGTATACCAATCTTTGGTTTCTCAATTGATTTTTTATATTGTAGAAATTTTGTTTTCATATCAATTGATTCATAAATTTGTTGTCTATATTGATAATAATTATCAGTAATATTTAAATAATCAAATAACCATCCTAAACATGCACGTAATATAAAAATTGATGTTGGACGCATATGTATAGTATTATCATAAAATTTTAAATTCATATATAATTCAAATAGATGTTGCATTAATGTACGATAATATGATAATTTTAATGTAACATGGTCTAACATTGATAAATATTGTACTAGCCATGGTATTGTTACAATTAATTTACTTTCTTGCATAGATTTCTTTAATATTTTAATCAAATCAAATTCTGGTTGTAACTATATGTTAACGAAAGAAAATGCAAGGAGAATTAGTATTTTAAATTAAAATTTTTTTAATTAATATAAATGAAAATTAAATTCCCTATATCGATTAACAAAATTAAATATCCTAAATATTTTATTAGTATTTTTTTTTTGTAAAATGACAATTATAAATTCCAATCGAAAAATAAATGTTAGAATTTATGATTGTTGTTATGATTTGTAATATAAAAACCCCAACCCCCACAAAAAAAAAATGAATTTAACCTACAAAAAAATCAAAATAAAATTTAAATAAAAAATTTAATTAAAATTAAATTTTATATTTATTTCACTTACCATATCACGTAATTCAATTTGTCTGTTATCAACAATTGAATTTCGATTTCCCTGATAATTGAATGGACGGGACATTAAAAGACCTAAAAATTTACCCAAAACTCGCATTGTTGATATTATTTCTGGTCGAACCTTTTAAATATAAAAATTATAATACATATATAAATATTAATTAAATTTTGTTTGTGCATTTTTATATTGCGCGGATGTTCATTTATTTATTAAAATTTTGCAATTTTCATTTTATACAGATTAATTAGCATAAATTGATTGAAAATCGAAATAAAATTAAATTAAAAAATAAAAATATTAATGAAAACACTACAAAAAAAATAAGAACCAAATATTAAAATTTATACAATTTTTTTTTTTTTAAATATTTTTATACACTGAAATTTAATTAAAAAAAATTTTCAGTTTTAATAGTAGAAATAAATTTGGAAGTACATAATATTTTTTTAGAATCCCGCCATATATGTACATATAATATAACGATTTAAAGTGTCATACTCCCAAAAATACTATCTAATAATAGATCAAATACTTCTGCTATAATAAAATTTCTACAATTAATTATTGTTTTCTTAAATATCCATAATTTATTTTGGTTGTCATTATACTATGTCATTATAGTAATTTTCATTACTAGTAAATACTTAATAATACATTTCTTTTAATAAAAATTACTATAATGTATAATTATTTTAATTTGTTTGTTTAAATATATTTGTACAATTTACTTATAAAAAAAAAATATTTTGCAAAAATTAATTAGCAAACGTGATTCTAATTTTTAGATAAATATATACGTATAAAATATACGTGACAAAATTGATTTTTTTACGAGTAACAATTATGTAATTAAATATTTAAAAGAAATTTCAAAAATTATAAAAAAAATCTATACGAAAAGAAAAATCTTACCACATATTCGTTATATCTTTGATTATCATTATTATCATTATTTATTTGATCAACTTCAATATTATGATTAGATAAATTAATTACTTCATATGATGAATTATTCATTTCAATTAGATCAGCAATTATAACAATTTTTAATTGTTCAGCAAATACAACTGAATTTGCTGTTAATAGGAAATCTTTAAAAAATGCTTGATTACCAGGAAATTGATAATCAATACTAAAATGACTTGGAGCAACTAAACGTTGTCGTAATTTTGATAATTTACTTAAATCAATATTTGGTAAATTAATATCTAAATCAGATGGTGATTCCTAAAAAAGAAAATATAAATAATATATTTTGTATTACATATATTTGGAAATATATTTTGGTTTTTAAAATCATAATATACATATACCGAAAAATTTGAAGAAATTATTAATTGTGATGTAAATAATTTTGCTAAATGTGCCATATTTATTGGATTATCCATAACATTTAATAGATTTTGAATTTTTGGTCCAAGTTCAATATAAAAATTCCATATAGGATTTAAATGTTTAGTTTCCCAAAGTCTGTAATATATAAATTGTATATTTAATTAATCTGAATTGCTCTGTTCTTATATTTAACTTCAGTAAATTATCTTTCAGATTTGAAAACTTACTTTAATATTATATAAAACATATCTCTTTGCTTTTTAAATGCTAAAAATTCACGTTCGGATGGGAAATTTTTTTTAGTATCATTTTCCTGTTGATAAAATACTGTTTGTATATTACTACAAATTTTAAATGATGTCTCATGATTTGATTTCATATTATCTAATTGTAATTTATGTTTATATATATTATATAAATATAATTTTAAATCTTTATTCAATAATTCAAGATGTTCATTATCTAATATAACTTTTAATGTGGTCACATCCAATAATGCTAAAAAATGTTTTTGTTTATCAAGTATACCACGAGCATAATAAATACAATTAAGAAAATTCTTTAAAATTGTATAAAGTTTATCACAACCAATAAAATTACAGATACTATCATCAATATGGTTAATTAATTTAACATCTATTTGTGGTTCCTTAATAGTAACTTCAAAATTTTCTAATGATGTTTTTTTTACAATTTTTACTATATTTTCTTCGTTTACTGCTTGCGATGATAATGATATTGGTTTTTCTTTTTTACTATCTTCTATATTTGAATTTTGGACACAAGAGGAAGACTTTGTTATAGTGACATCATTAATTTGATTTTTCATTAATTCTTTTGGTAATATAGCATCATCATTTGGTGCTGCTGCTTCAACAATATTTGAAATAGTAGTAAAATCATCAAAATCTTTATAATTTAAGAAATTTAATAAATAGGACATTTCATTTAAAGTATTTGTTATCAAATTTAATTCAATTAAAGCTGAATGAATTTCAATAAAACGATTTAGAGCATGACTATTTGTTATTTTTGTAAAGTCAATTACTTTTTTAATACTATTCCCATGTTGTCCTGTTCCTGTTGATGTTAATACATCACCAATTGATTGATATTTATTAACATTTGCAGATAATTTATTTATGGTTACCGGATGATGAGTTATTAGATTATCTTGAATATATTTTAAATGTAAATAATTTTGTTTATCAGCCATTGATTCTGATTCAAATTCTTTAGCAATTGCATTTTTTTCGGTTTTCAATTTAACACGTTCTTTAAATATTTGACAATTTGATTTATCTAAAATTTCTTCTTTTGATATATTCAATATATTATTTTCCATACGAAATTCTGGACATGTAAATATTGATGTTGTTGATAAACCATCATCAGTTCTTTGTATAACTGGTGTCGGTTGAACACGTTTTTTCGGTTTATTTATTATTGATTTTTGACTATTACTTGTGTTATTAATATTAGAACGATTATATTGGCTATCAGTAGCAGAAAATGTTGTAATTGGTGTTGTTAATAAATTGATAGATGTTGATTGTATATCTTTAGTATTTTTATTATTACGATTCTTTTGTCTACTTTGATTGGTATATGGTGATGATGATTGTGATGGTGATAATAGAAAATCACCTAAACAAACAGATGTATTACGATTTTTATTACCACTAGAAATACCACTACTATTTCCAGGACTATTATTTCCACTTGTATTAGAACCTATTGATATATTATTATCAATTGATCGATTATATTTACGGATCGGAGTTGATGTATTACGATTTGGTGTTGTTAAATGACCAGATGATGTTGATAGTAATAAATCATCATTATTGTAGTTTTGTTGTTGCTGCTGATGTTGCTGCTGTTGCAAATATAAATTATTATTATCATAATCATTATAATATTGTATTGATTTTTTGTAATTCTTTCTTTGTTGCTGGTATATTGGTGATGATTTCAATTGTTGTGAATCGTTAAAAGAATATTGATCAGAATATGTCTGAGAACTATTGTTCCAATTCTTTTTTTGATATTGCCAAGGATTATTGAACGATTTATTACCAACAATTGATGAAAATAATTCGTTTGTATTTGACGAATTTTGTTGTTCAGGTTTCTGATTAATTGCCATTGGGCTTACACCTTGTTTACCAGTTATAACCGAATTCGATAATGATTTTGATAATTTATTTTTTGTTAAATTTTCATCTGATAATATTGTACTAATTGTAGTCGTCGTAGAGGAAGGAAGATTTTTTACACTTAAAGTTGTTTTAATTTGATTTTTTGTGTTAGATTTTTGTAATGATGGCAGCGATAGTGTCTGTTGCTGATGAGATAGTGATGTATTTAAATGTTGATTATCTGGGGAATATACTTGTATTGGCCGCGATTCAGTTTGAGGTAAATGTGGAGTAATATCATCAAGAAATTCTTCTGATTGTATTTTTGCTGGTGTGTTGCATTGTGATGATGAATTGTCTCGTTGGAAACTAAAAAAGAAAAATAATTGAAATTTGAATACTGTAATTCAATTTTTATGAAAATCTACATAATCAATAAATAATCAATATGGATAAATTTAATCAAAAACTTTCAATATTTTTATAGAAGAATTTTCATTTTTTTTCTCTATTTATTTAAAAAGAATCAAAAACGTTTTCTTGTTATATAAATTTTACTTTGTATACACAAATTTTGTTTTGCTTAAAAATCACATTGATCAAAATTATGAAACCGTGCATAGCACAAGCAAAATTAACACCCAGTTGAAATAGAAAATAACAAAAAAAAAAAAAAGGACATCTTTTATGAAAAATATATTTCCCCATAATTTTTAATATGAATTTTTATTGTTTGTCATAAATTTATTGTACTTAATGTTTCTCTTATTCAGATTGTTTGATAATCTGTGGAAAATTAAGTTTAAACATTTTTAAATTAGAATAGAAAAATATTTAAATTTTATTTGTTTATATTTTTGGAATGTTAAATTTTTGAAATATATTTAAATATAACTTTTTGTCTATTCGTTTCAAATTTTAATTGACTAAATTATACAATTTATTTTTCAAAGTATTTATGGTATTTAGAATTTTTGAATATTTATAAAATAGTGTTTTTTGTTTTCCTTTTGGTATAATATACTCGCAATTGATCTGACCAATTAGTCAACGACTTAATATACAAAATTTGCGAAAAACCAGGACGAAGTAATACCAAACACTTATTCAGGGATTACACACAATTATAGTATACCAAGAATTTCCAAAATTAACTTTTTTTTTGAACATCTTATGTAAACGATCAAAATATTTGTTGGACTACTTCAATTTTTCCGCAGATTTTTAGTCTCGATATTTAAATCTATATCAAAATATTTTCAACAATCTCCATTTGTTCTTGAATTTGTTTAAAATTTACATTTTGTTTTAGTACAGGCAACAGTTTGTTTTTTTGAAGAATTTAATGTCTTTATGAAAAATTAGCATAAAATTTCAGTTAACCAAAAAAAAAAAGAAAGGAAACATTGTTTTATAATATTAATTGTGTTGAGATTTTTTGGTTGTTCTTTGTGTTAGTCTTAAACATTATTATATATCTAATAGCTAGCTATGTACTTCTGGAATTAGAGTTTTTTTTTTTTGAAAGAAAATTAAATAAATTATAATAAAAATATGTATTTAAATTTATCATACCATAATTTGTCGTTTTTTTTGTTGTTTTGTAAAAAAAAACCATATTTACAATTTTACCACGAAATTGTTTTTCTTTACAAATTAACAAATTTAAAATGTTAAATGATGTTGAAAATTATAAAATTTATATAATTTTATACTCCATTTTTTAAATTATAGAAATTTAAATTTATAGACAAAAATAACGATAAAATAAATTACATTTTTAAAATATAAAATTAATTGACAATTTCGTTAATATATTTTAATTTCAATAATTAATTGTAAATTTATTTATTTTTATTTATTGATTTTTTATTTTAAAGTTTCCCAGTCGAAGTTTTGCTGCGACCGATTCACGGACAATTCGTAGAAAACCAATTGGTATGGAAAAAATGGTCGGAGGGTATTCAAATTTTTCATACAAATTGTTATAGTTACTTACTTATTTAATATTTTTCGGAAAAGGCATAATTTTTTTTATTTTCCGGGTAATTATTTTCCATTATTTATGTTTCTATGATTTTTTTTGCGAATTGTCCGGATACCGCTGCGACCATAGTAAGTCTTTAGCATAAAAAGTTTTCATATGATAAAAATTATATAGTAATGAAATATATTTATGATTAATTTTTATGATTTTTACAAAAAATGCCGATTTTGTGTCTATTAAAAAGTCAACAAATATAAAGACATATAAGATTTTAATTTATCAATGAATCATATATAAAACTGTTACATATATAATTAAAAATGTTAAACATAAAATTTTCACAATTAACTTTTACATAAAATACAAAAAGCGTATATGCAACAAAAAAAGTCCTTAATAAAGAAGACTAACAAAATTTATTTACCCTTAATTTTTTGTGTGTGTGATGTTGTTTAACCCTTAAGGATAATTTTTTTTTTTTAAAAGAAATTATTTTAATGAAGACAAATTTTGTATTAAAAAAAACCATTTTCGCTGTCTGCAAAGTGTTTTTTTATGTTGTTCGAAAATATTTTCTCTATTTCATTTCATTTATGATGGAGTGGAGAGTATACACTCGTTTTGGCAAAAAGAAAGTCTTCGAATATACAAAAAAAAGGTATTTTGTTGGATTGTGTTGTAAAGAAACTATTTTTTTTTTCTTGTGAAATCCTTTTATATAAATTAATATATATAATAAATTATATATCCTTTTTCTGATTTCATCAGAATATCATCAATGTGAAGCGAGACATTAACATCAAACAAATTTTTTTGGGATAAACAATATAAATGGTAAATATGATTTTTATAGGCTAATATACTGACATTAAGGAGTAAATGGTTTTTGGCCTTTCCCTTTTGGCTAGACAGAATATTTTCCTAAAATTTATATAATTTTGATTTTCTTATAAACCAATACCAAAAAAAAACTAAGTTTTTTTTTTTCATATTTTCCCAAGGACTCTTTTTTCATGTTGGCTAAAAATATAGAAATCTTTGTCCGATATTTATGTACCATATACGAAATTAAAGATTGAAATCTCTATTTTTAGAGTCTGTATAGTTTTTTATTGTATTATAGTACATTGACCTACTCAGAAGGTGGTACTGTAATTGCAGACTTTTTTTTTCAAGTTTTTTTTGCTATAAATTGGGCAAATTTAAAGATATTTGGAATTGGTTTGGATATTCTAATTATAAATTATAGACGAATAGACGAATTTGGTGTCTATCAATTCGGAATTTGATTTATAACAAAAATTATGCAAACAGAATTGAAAAATCTTTTAATTTGCCCAAGTTATAGTCACAAAAAACCAAAGTCGATATTTTCCTTGCCGTCTACGACAGATGTTAATTTTTTAGTTGTTTTTAAAATAATTATATATATTACATAATTTTGTATAACTACTTAAAACATTATTCTTTATAACGATTATTTATCCATTTTGTTGATCCTCTTATAAAAATATATAAATATTATTTTCATTATAAGTTTTTCTTTCATCTATGATAATAGTTTTAAATACCATGTAGTAAATTATAATTATAATTGTATATGGATTTGTCTGAAAATGTTCTGGTTTTATCAAACGCTTTACTATATACATACTCCATGAAAATTCGGAAATAATGCATGTCATTATATTGTGGGGTTACAAAATATTATTACATTAAACTATATACGTATGTATGCTTCAATTTTAAATATACATTAACGATAAAGGATCCTGGATGAAGCCAACTAAACAATTATTATACAATTCTTCTTTTAAAGGAAATATAAATATACTGAAAAATATATACACATATTATATAGGTAAATATACCATAAAACCTTATTAATGAATTTTCTACAAAAAATTGTGTTAGTATAGTTAAAATTATAACACATTTTTTGCAAAAGAAAAAGGATTTACTGAGTTAGTTTACATTTATATAATGTAAAATATTAATTATAGAACCGAATTTAATTGAAATTATCATAGTTTTTATTATTATTGTTAGAGTGTGAAAAGGACCATAAATTTCTCTGTAATTTTGTTCAGCAATTTTTGAAATATCAATTTTTTTAAGTATATAAATATTATACATGTCCTTAATTTCTCCTTTTACCTTATACACCAAAAAGTTCCTACATATATATACGATAAATATTTAAACATTATATGCGAAAATTTTTAGTTATAATTAAAAATCATTTATTTTACAAGAAGTGATTCTATTATATAATATACTCCCACACAGAGTACAAATAAATTCCAGGGTAATTTACAAAAAAATGAAAAATTGTAAATCACTCCATCAATTATACAACATTTTACATCACTTTAGACTTTAGAGAAGCAAGCAAAAAAAAAAACAAAACATAAAATATTTTGAAAATTTCCCTTCAAAAATTTAAATATAAAATTCCTGTCTTTCGAAAATATTTCTACCTGTAAATTAATTAAACAAAAATTATCTGTAACGTTAGAAGGAAGGTCAATTAAATTCTGTTTAACAGCTGACACGTTTTTTAGGATTTTTTTTCTTTATTCTCTTTTATGGAATAGTAAATCTTCAATGTTGCTTATTTAGCTTATCCATCTTGGGCCAGTAACAGTTTAAATTACATTCCTTCAAGTGTATACCTGAGATTTATATTTCTGAAGTTTAGACAGAAAGCAAATATTAAATTTCATAAATATATATGTCCGAGGGTGAGTGAAGGGGTGGTTTGGTTCATAATTTGAAAATGTAAAATGAGAAATAAAAAAAATTGTTATCATTTTTTTTTTTGGTGGATCATTTTTGTTATTTGTTGAAAATATTGATTACATTTAAAGTTCTTCGAATACTGAATAGAATTTAATGTATATGGAAGATTTGGAAAAGAAGATTAAGTTGATAAAGAAAAGTTATAGGTTAGTTGGTCATGGTCAACTCAATCTTAACATTTATAATGCAACAATTATTTAATTTAGAATATTTTCTTGAAATTTTCTTTTGAGTTACTCAAGTTGATAATCTAAACTTGAATATCAGTCAATAACGAATTGCAACGAATAAATAAACAAAAATTGTAATTTTCCAGAAATTTAAATGATTGTATTTTAAAAAGTGGTTAATTTTTATTATAATGTTTTTGTAGCCAAAAAAAAAAATATAGGTACATAAATTTTAATGCAAATTTCAATCCCTATCACTTTGTCTAAATTTATTAACAACTAATGTATACAGTGATATTTCTCCTTAAAATGATTAATTTTCAAATAAATTGATTTAATAAAAAAAAACAAAAATGTCGTATATGATTTTTAAACAAAACCAATCACCGATTAAAATTTGTAGCAATGAATCAATTTTTTTTTGTGTTACACAAAAACAAAAGCCAAAAAATAAATCAATATTATTATGGTGCTGTTGGGTGGTTAAGTCAAGTTATCCCTAACCATATTTTATTTTTCTTTCACAAAATATACTTATAAAATATGAATTATTAGGGGGGGGGGGAGAAATACTCCTTGAATGTAAGTATAAATTTTGTTGATCAATCTTAATTATTTTAAATTATTGCATATTCAATATTTTTTTTTTTTGTATCTTTTGAAATTTAGGCTAATGATGATAACCAGTGCTTGTTCAATAATTCATTCATTTGATTATATCCTTTTCAAACACAAATTTATATAACTCATAAACAGAGTCAATTTTAAAATTTATTGTTGTGCCAGATTGAAACCGATTTATATGTGTATTTGATTGATTGATTGATGGGCAAAAATTGTTAACTATATAAAAGGAAAACGCAGATTTTCAATTTATTTACTTTTTTTTTTAAAGAAAAAAGCTTCTGATGATTAGCTTTACAAATGTTGACGTAACAAAAACTTAAGTAGAAATTTCAATAGAATTTAATTGTTAACCAATTTTTTTGGTAGCAAATTAAAATGTTAAATTTTTGGTAGCTAATATTTATTTTTGTTGATATTTCAACTAGTTTATGTCAAAGTCGTATCATAGTATACATATATCTATAAATATATAAAAACTTAAGTTTATTACTTACTCATCTGTTTGACTACGAACTAAATTTAAAAAATAGATGGCAAATTCTTCAATTGAACATTTTTTCCGAACGTTTTCGTCATTCTGTAAAGAAAATATAAATATGAATAATTTTCATTACCATTCAATTAAATATATAGAGAAAAACAATTTATAATGCGGTTTCAGTCAAGAATGATAATAAAACATAAGAAGCAATCAAAAGTCGATAGCAAATATTTTCATTTAAGTTATGAACAAAAATTTAGGTTGATACTTTTATGTAAATTATAATTTTACAGGGAAAAAAACGTATTTCTGATTAAAGTACGTTATACAGAAATACATTTTTGAACTAACCATTTAATTTATCATTTGAAAAACTATGAGTAAGTTTTGAACAATTCTATAAAAAAATTCTGCTTAATAAATAATTTACATCACCAAAATGAAATATAAAATTATCCACATACAAAGGAGTGTTAGTTTCATATCGGTTGATGGAACTCATCGAAGGTGGGAAAAAAAATATAAGAAAGAAGACCTTGTCGAGAGGAGAACGAGACAGGTATCATAGTACCTACTCAGAAGTTAAGGGAGCTAGCAGTTTGCCCCAGCTATGCTGCACCGCCACACTATCCACCAAAATACGTACATAAATATTAAGCTATATGAATATTAAATTGTCGTAATTTATTAATTCTGATGCTATCTGTTTGTTAGGTGCGGTTTACGCCATATTATTGGTGGTACTCACTGCACTCGACAGAATATTGTTGTAAGATGTAAGATAAAAGAATGTCAAAATATTTTAGTTTTATTTTAAATTCTATATATCGTCCTTTTTCTTATTTGTGTTGTTAAAAATAAATTTTCCTGAAAACTTAAAAAGCTCGACAGGGAACAATAATTTTATCCAGGAGGAAAAAAATCATTTTTTGCTTACTTGCAAATAATATTATACGTTACGTATATATGCTACTCTGTTTGGGATTATTTTTGAAAATGACTATCTTTACGTATATAGTCAATTCTAAAATATTGTGTGTTTGTGTATTTTATACACTCCAATATCCACCATAAAGAAATGGGAGGAAAATGCATTACCTATGGTATTTATGTAACAAAGTGAAAATAAATATTAAATGAATAAAATTGTTTGTCTCTCGGAAAACTTTTATTTTTTTAACAAACTGAGAAATGGTCTTTTAGATATGTGTATGGCAAGTGAAATTATTTTTAAGTTCCTTTTCGGTGTCAGATTTAATAAATAAAATAATTTTTTTTGGCATAAGGATAGAAAAAAGATCATGCAAAATGTATGCATCTACAAAGCATAGCTATAATAATTTTCAAATATAATTTTTATATACAAAATTTTTTAAAGGATTTTATGGAAGTCTTTTATCACATATGTGTAATTACATTTCATCTTTGTTTAGCAACTTTTAGCCAGTATTTCATAACACATCAGATGATCAAAAAAATATGTAAATATAGATTATGATGATACATATACAAATTATACTTATATTGGAGAGTCATCATATACTTTTTAAAGTTATTATTTCTTGTTTGTTTAATTTTATCTTAAATAAATTTGATACCGAAAACCTAAATCATATTTATAGACTAAAATCTCGACTCCCCCACAAAATTTAAATTATATCTTATATAATTTAATTTTAAGCAAAAAAATCAACAACAAAAAAAAACAAAGTCTTAAAAAAAATTGTTTTTTAATCAAAATAAAAGCAAAATTTACTAAAAAAAAAAAAAATATAAAAAATTGGAAAATAAAAATATCTGATAAAAATAAAAGTCCATTCCAGGAAAAGTAAAAAATGAACCTTTCAATTAAGGTTTATGATATAAAATTTTGATATAAATTGATTGGAATTTTTCATTATTATCTTTTATGTTATTAAAAACAACAAAAATTCAAAGAAATAAAAAACTTATTTTTATTACGAAATGAAGCGGATTTTTCTCTTTTATTTTAGGATTTTCTTTTTTTTATTACTCAACTGAAATAAAAAAAAGGAATTATGTAAAACTTGTGTAAACATTTTATTGAAACTTCATTTAAATCTAATTTTATGATAATTGTGAATTGAATTGAAATTGAAGTTTCAATAATTTTGTGATATTGGTAGAGCTTCAATTTAAATTTAAATTTGAAGTTTGATGAATTTTCAGTTTCAAATAAATACAAATATAATAACAACATTTCGTTCTATTACACTTTTTTGTTATGATTGCTTTTAATGCGTTTAACTTCAAATGAAATTACATGAAAATGTTAAAATAATTTACATTTCATTTTAATTTTCTCTAAACCACACACACACAAAAAAATATTACGACATTTATTTTTGATCCTTGAATAATATTAATTAAAATCTTAATTTCAATAATAAATTGTGGAATTTCTCAACTCTGTAACATTTATTTTTTCAAAATCCTTTTATTTTTTGTCGGCTCTTATCCAAAAAAAGGTTTTAAAACATTCGAAATAAAATAAATTAATAAATTGTATATATAATTCTATGAATTTAAGTTAAGTTACACCACAAAAATATGAAAAAAAAAAATTTACATTTTGTATAAATTTACATAAAAAAATCATACAATCATTTTTTTTTTTTTTGCTAATGGTTTTTTATGCATTTTTTAACGAGTTCCAATTTAAATAAATATTTTAGGAATATATTTCTCTAACGATTTTTTGTTGTGGTTGTGTTTTTATATCAATTTATTTATTATTATTTTTGTTTTTATTAAATTTTTTCAAATATCCTTTTTATTTTTTCAGTTTTCCTTTTATTAAAACGAAAAAACAACAAAATAAAAATAATAATAACATTGAACAATCATTTGGGAGTGATTTGGTTTATCTATAGAAAGAATAATATATTTTTAGTGCCCAAATAGTAAAGGTATATATACAATTTTTTTTTTTAAATTTATTTTATTTAATATAATAATAAAAAAAAAACCGTATATAAATGATTTTTAACAAACTCAATAATCAATAAATCAGTATTCAAATAATGCCAAATTGACTATATGTAATAAAAAAAAAGTGAACTATTCCGCAGTAGTTTCATAATCATGCAACTTTTTTTTCTTAATTTGTAGAATTTTGTAAATTTGATTTCTTCTCGCATTGGTACTATATGTAAATTTCAGATTTATTAGTTTTCAGCGCCTCTATTGGCAGAAATTTGAACAGTGTTAACTTGTATCGTATTGTACTCGTAATTACCTTTCTAACGAGTAGTCACACTTCATTTTTCGTGGACATTTGACTATATGAAATTACAATTTTATTCGGAAACACATGTTTCGGGAAAACACGAATAGCGCCGCCTATCGGTAGAATTTTAAATTTCTATTAATTACATTTGGTTCTCAATAATTCAAGCTTTCCATCGGTGGGTCTATCATAAATTTATGTGTACATTAATTATATGAAATAACTGATTCTTATTGTTTATATTATGGCAGGACGAATGGACAGAAAATTATTAACATATAAAAAATATAGGATATTTTTCGTTTTGTTGTACTAAAACAATATTATACATCTATAAGAACTATATACATATATATTATATACATATATTACATTATTTTATCCTTGGTTTGTAGATTGATCCCTTTTAACCTAGTGGGTAACCTTTGATGGAAGAAAATAAGATTTTATTGTACCACATTTTCATAATAACCTTTTATATACTCTGTGCATAATACAGTTTTTTCTGTTAAGCGTCAATACCATTCTTACATATACGCACATAAAAGCCCAACCTCTCGCATATTTTTCATATTATTAACAAAAAAAAAAACTGATCCTTTTTTGCGTGTAACAATGTATATTTTATTTTAGTTTTCAATACGTAAATAATAACAACCACCCACCACCCTCGCACACCAATCCAATTTCTGATGAGGGTAACTTGTTGTTCGATTGAATAAAATTGCGTGCGGGTTTCTCTTTTGTTGATGTATATTTGAGGTAATAAAGTGTGTATAGTGTTAGTATGATTGTATATAGTGATTGGGGGATGTTTGAGTGAGGGTAAATTTTATTTAATTTTTATATATTTTTTGGGGCCATCGACCTCAACAAATATATACAATTACTTATACATACTATTCCAAAAACAAAAACTTGGGAGTAAAAGAAATATTATACTCTGATGGTTATGCGTAAGAAGATAGAAGAGGTGGATTTTTCTTCCCTTGCAAATATCACAAAAAAAAAAATCATCCCCCTTTTGAAAAAATCAAAAAGTTTTTCCCAACTTAATAATAAATTAAAGCGGATAACATTTTTCCTTAGGATAGTAATAGAAAATTATTGCAAATTTGCCTATAAATTTTAAATCGTCTAACATTTGAAAATTATATTGTGATCCTGAAAGATTTACTTAGGATTTAGAACTTTCTAATTCCCAAGCAATTTGAATTTGAAATTACAAAAAACCATAAGAAAATTGACTTTAATCTGCAAACTTTAATATGCAAAATAATCTTAAAATTAGAAAATTGTGAAAAACCTCATTAATATAAATACAACAATAATTAATCAGGACATCAAATGGTTACATATGTAATATTCCAGTCCCTGATTTTTTTATACAATCTTTTTCACTAACTGCTTGTGAAAATTTAAATGAAAAATAGAGTTTGTATTTGTGCATTGTAAAAGGTATAAAATAACAATGATAGATAATTTTTTTGGGGTAATAAAGAAAAGGATATCTATATACGATAAAATATATTTTTTAGGCGGGGAATAATAAATTTATATTTAGGGTTGTTTTTTGTCCCGTCTTTTTTTTCTGATAATGTATAAAATCTATATTTAAATTTTGCGTATAAGTGTAAAGTGTAATTTTTGTAAGTATGAACATGGATCAAAATGAAATAATATGGAAAACTTTGATTTTCTTCTTCAATAAAATTGATTTGATATTTTAAAGAAAAATTTTTTCTATTAATTATAGATTTAATATTTCTAAATAAATATAAAAGTGGTGATTTTCAATATAGAAATGAATTCACTTGAAAAAATCAAATATTATCGTAAGTAAAATTTCAAAGGATTTCAAAAATTTACCATAAATCTGAATTAATTACATATGGAAATTGATTTTATATTAACGAAACATTTAATAAATTTGATTAAATATTAAATAATAATATTTATTGACTTGAAAACAGTCAAATTCTATAAGTAAAATTTTTCACATTCCCCTCATGTTGTGAAATTTCTACAAAAATGAATATAATTCTGACTCTATGTAAAAAAACTTATATACAATTTCAATAAAATATCAACAAAAACGAAAATAAAAATCATTTAATCGATATTATAAAAAAAAAAAAAACTTGTTGAATAAAAATGTGATTCAGCTTTTTATCTATTTCAACCGCACAAGATAAAAAAAAATTTGGAATTTTCTAAATTTTATCAGAAAAATAAAACAAACTTCTTCAAAACAAATTTCTTGTCTACTTTTCTTCTACACATTATTACCAAAAAAATTGAAAAGCAATACTACAAATAAATAAATTTTAATTTTCTTCATAGCTATTGGAGACCCATCCCACCCTTCGATATACTTAAAATGCTATATTTGTCCTTTTTGTAAAACGCCTCCGGCCAGATGGATATTTAGTACATTATTATATTACATTTTGTATTTTGTGTGGAAATAACAACACAAAACGAAATCGACCAGTTTTTGTTGTATAAAAGAAATATTATTAGTCCACGACTAGAAAATATCCTTACGTGAGGATTTAAAATATATAAAAAAAAGACAAAACTGGATAAGCATACAAATGATTATGCCAAATATTGTATTGAAAATAAATCTATATTTATATATGGTAAACGTTTTTTTATAAATCTAATTTTTAAACATAAAATTAAGTTGAACTTTCAATTTTATTTATTTTACGCTCGGGATCATCAGGAACTCTGGAAAACTTAATTTAGATATATAAAGAAAATTAATTTAACAAATTTTTAATAAGGAAAACATTTATTTTCTATATTTTGTCATCTACTATGGGTTTGATCGTAAGGATCACTGTAATTATAATTAACTCATTAGTTCACATAATAATTATCAATTTTTTGCTAGCTATTGGATCTTTAGATTGATTATGAAGTATTTTTTCATTAATTAACTAAAATTGTAATTAATTAAAATTGTAAATAACTAAATTTATTTTGTAATTTATAAACATATTACAATTTATTTCTTAAATATACAATATTTCTTCTACAAAAACTAAATTCTATATAATAATTACTTAGTTATTATAAGAGATTTTAATTAATTAAAGGAAAATTGGAAAATTCCAAAATAATAATAATAATGATAAACAAATTATCAAAAATATAGAAAATATTTTAATCTTACAAACCAACAAATTAATATTTAAATTATATATACATAATATCTTATATATATCAAAAAATTAATATATATATATATATAACAATAGAGAGCCATTATATCCTTCAGCTAAATAATAATAAGGATTAGACAGCAGACAACAGAAAAACACCCACGTGTTAAGAAAATTATTATTAAGAAATATTTCTTGAATTTTAAAAAGAATTTATTATCTTTAATTATTATTTATAATTAGTAGACGCGATAATTAACCCAAAAAGTATTCGTTTCTTTTAATTACTTAATTTTTTTTTTTAGATAATTATTTTAAATTAAAAAAAAAAAAATCTATTGGAAAAATTTAATTTGGCAAATAAATTGAGAACGTATAATAGCCACTGGAAAATTTTATATATTTACCAAAAAATATTAGCAAAATTTAATATTAATTATATTTAATATTATAATTTTTTGAATCTTAAAGATTAATTTTTATAGCAAAAAAAAAAAAAAATAGAGGGTATAAAATATCCTAAAAGTATTAGAAAATATTTTCATTTTAAATTATATAGATTTATCTTAATTATCTATTGAAGAGTTAAAGATACACAAGGGGATATTAAAATATCTTAGGTAAAAAGTTTCGTATTTTCAAGTAAAAAAAACACAACAAATTTCTCCTTTTTTTTAATTTTTTTTTGCAAAAAAAAATAAATAGAAACTTTCTTGGTCAACTTTTTTCTTTCAGTTGTTATCAAATTTGAAAATTTATGATGGTAAATATTTTATGTATATAATTTTATAAGGCTGTGTAAGAAATTTGAAATTACCACAGCCTCTTATAATGTCTTAACTTTAACATACTTTAAAAAAAACGAAATTTTTAAAATATTATTTTTATTGATTTTTAATGAGTTTTTTCTTTAAATTTCTACAGACAAATTTCAAAAATATATTTTCTACCAGTGTAAATTTAAATTTATTGTAAAAGTATATATTTGGATTCTATCTTAAAGGCCCCATTAAATTTAATTTTTTTAAAAGGATATTTATATCACTTTTCTATATATAATGGTTTCATTATAGAAAAATGCGATTCGTTTACTTTTGATATATATTATTTTTTATTGCAGAGGCGGTAATTTGTTTAGTAACTAAAAAGTATAATTAATTAAAATTTATTTGCGATGGTTCGAATAAAATTGAAATTGACAAAAAATTTATATAATTAAAATAAAATATAAAAGGTCCTACAATCTGGTGTAGGATGTAAATATTAATATAGAAAATAATATACAACATAATTTTAATTACATTCAAAATGATAAAAAATTTCATCATCTTATCATAATTATTCTAAGGATCTACTTGATGGCTACTGAAAATTTGAAAAAAATCTAGATAAAATCTAAATCTAGATAGATTATTTATTGTAACTTGATGACTTATAATTGGTAATAACAGCTTTATGCGTAATTGAAATCTAGTTATCTAGATTAGTTCCTTATTAAATTTGCAGGATATACATTAAATTTAGATGCAAATATATAAAAAATTAATATTATTATTACCAAAATAATATATTTCACAATTTGTATTATCTCCATTATTCAAATATTATATAATAATACAAATTGTAATTGACGTCATAGATTAAACAGAAGTTATACGCATAAATAAATATTTAAATATTATTATTTAATATAAAATAAAATAAAATCTAAATCTCAAATCCCACTCGGTAAACAAGACAAAAAAATTATATAAAACAAGAAAAATGTTAAAAAATATTTAAACAGAATTATGTCAAAAAATAATATTCACAGATTCTGACATAAAACGTGCGTGTACCAAAATCAAATTAAATATATAATAATATACATAATTAATGCATAATTCTTATCCATAAATATTTTTTTTAAATTCTTCTATTATATAATTCGAATTTCATTCAAAAATAAATCTTAAGATTTTATTAAAACATTTTTCAAAAATTTGTTATTAAATTAGTTAAATTGATTGATATATAATAATTTAATCTTGAAATTCTCAAATGATTAAATTCAAAATAATCTTCTTAGTTCAATAATTATTGTGCAAAAGTTAAAATATCTTATGTTAAAATTATATATCTTGTTATATATAAATTTGTTAGTAAGAAAAAGTATCAAGTTTTCATAAAAGTATTATATAAATTTTAGAACGTTTACAAATTTCAACGATTTATTTATAAAGGTATACTCGTATACATAATTTAGCGTCATTTTGGTTCTCATAATTTTATAATATTAAATTTTTTAATATTGTTCATCTTATTATTATTATTAAAATTCAAGCAAGTGAATTGAATTGGAAACAAGAGTTTTAATTTAATTTTAATACAATTTTAATTTTTTGTTTGTGTCCTTTTTCATATTTTATAATATAAATATATACAAAAAAAATTTCCATTACAGAGAAGGGTTTAGGGATTGTTGTGCTTGAGGACTAAATAATTGAACTTTTAGGGCCATTTACGAGAAATGGTAAAAATTTTAAATTTTTATAATCTTTGATTAATATATAAAAGAAATATTCACACACATGTGTCGTGAATTATATCTAATTCTATCATCAGCAAAATATAGATGAAGTTATTGAAACAAAATTATCTTTATAATATTGTTGACATTTTCACTAAATTTTATAAATGCAAGTTGAAAATTACTAATAAAAAATTTACCAAAAATTTCTTATAATTTAAATATCAATTTTTTTTTTATCTTTATACTCTGAAATATAAGAAATCTCAATAATATCTTCTTCTTCTTAACTAAGTTCAAACAGATAAAAAAATATACACCAAAGTAACATATTGTACAATATTTTGTATATATCTAAATAATATTCTAAAATTACTTAATTTTTTTTCCCAAGTAATAATGTAATTTGATGTGAACAATATCCTCTATCTTCTATACCAAGGAGTAACACAAAATTTCTTACCTAAAATTGATGACACAAAAAAAAAAATCGCACCCATTAAAAAATTTTTATAAAGTATAAAGTTTCAAATTAGTTTATTTTACTAACACAACACAACAGAAAAAAATTTCCATCAGAAAAATATTGAGGGATATTTCTCATCCCTTTTTCAATAAGACTTTTTGGAAGGACAATTTAATTTCACATTGTTTAACATTTTATTATTATGTTTTTTCGTTTTAATACAAAAAAACAAAAATTGTCGTGTTGTTGGTGCGTGCAAACATGAAAAAATGAAAAAATTTACTGCTGGCGACACTAATGACAATCATCCAAAATACACACAAGAAAAAAAAAAAACAAAATTTAAACACTTTCAACTGTCCATCAAGCAAAAATAATATTTAGAATAAAAACAGGATATCGTGTATAAATTTCATAAAAAAAATTTTTTAGAAATTAATTTTAAGTATGCGTGGATAGGATATATTTTACTATTTATCCATCCAACCCACACTTCATCCCCTTCTAATTATATTTGAAGTTATATGGCTATTGAATCTACAGGTTTTTTTCATTTTTTAATGTATATATAAATATTAAATTAGTATTTATTTATGTACTATAAGGAGTAATGTCTATAAGGAGTATTGGAAGTATAAAAGTATTTTGTAATATTGACATTAAAATTAATTTAAAAGCTTTTCTAAAATAAAAATAAAAGTAGGAAGTCATATCTTTCTTTTTATGAATTAATGGGGAAATCATTTAACTACTTTTTTTATATTTAGTATAATTTAGTTTTTTTCTATTTATATAAGTATTATAGTATAAATATGTATAAGTATAATGGTATATATATCATTTTGTATACTACATTAAAATGTCCCATTTCAGTGCGGATTTTCGGCTTTTAGAATTATGATAATTATTTAAATAATGAATAGAATCGAAAGAATATTTCAAATTAACAAAGAAAGCATATACTAATTGTATATTTATGTACAATATTTTGGCTAAACTTTCATTCCCTATATCCACAAAAAAAAAATATACTCTCGTAAATGAATCAAAAAAAAAAAATACTGAATGAATTTTCTAAGTATTTTTTCGCATTTTACAAGGCAATTAAAAATGAATGAAATTTATTTCTGTTTTATTATTATGTAGTCATCGTTATTTTTGGTCCACCCTCATTTTCTTCTTCTACTTTTACTTCTACTTTTACTTTAATGTAATAAATATCTATTTATGATTGTACTTTGTTAAAAAAAAAATTTCTTAGGGATATAATTTCATTTAAATTGACGAAATAACTTTTAGGCACGATCCAACCAACCAACAACAATATTAATATTATATACAAAAAAAAAGGTCCTTCATTATTATTATACTTTATATAAATTAAAACAAAATAAGCACAGGAGAAAATTATAGAAAAAAATTTCTTTTATTATTATTTTATATAAAATTTTTAAGATACATACTCGTAAAAAGAAAAGCATATTTAATTGTGTAGACAATTTTAACAATGTTAATGAATTTAGAAAAATACATTTTTTAAGATTCTTTTGTGTTTCTGTTGTATATAAGATTCGAGAGGGAATACCAACACACACAAAATAAAAACCATATTACATAAATATAGAATGAAAATGTCTAAGGATATCTGAATAATATTGCAAAACAGAAAAAATCTTTCTTCTTTTAATTGATAATTATTTCAATTAAAAAAAAGGAAAAAAATATATGTATAAGAAAATTTCGATGAAGGAAGGGAAAAAAAAACACAAGCATTACTTGTAAAATATATAATTAATTTTTCATAATTGACTGTTTTAAGTATAATTATTTTTTTTTATGTTCTAAAAGGATGATTATTATTAATTATTATGTGTATCAAGGTAACAAAATATATTAATTATTTTTTATCAGATGAGATGAGAAAATATTTTCATAAATTTTTCCAAATATCTTTCAATTAGCCCAAGTTATAGGCAAAAAAACCTAGAATAAATTATTTTCACAAGGACTCTTTTTTCATGTTGGCTAAAAATATAGAAATCTTTGTCCGATATTTATGTACCATATACGAAATTAAAGATTGAAATCTCTATTTTCATAGTCTATATAGTTTTTTATTGTATTATAGTACATTGACCCACTCAGAAGGTGGCACTCTAATTGCAGACTCTTTTTTTCCTATAACTTGGGCAAATTTAAAGATATTTGGAATTGGTTTGATAATTTTTAATATAATTAAAATTCCCCGTCCATATACACCAAAATCATCAATATTGGAGAATGTCAACGAGTCTTTCTTCACTTCTGAATGAATTATGGTCGATTATGGCTATAGAAGTCAATAATGAATCGAAAAACAAACAAATATATATTTTACTAGCTCCCCCATCGTTCTATGATTTCCTGTCCAAATCATTTAGCAAACTAAATATTTATAATTATTAAAAAGGAAAGAATTTCTCGTTATTACAAACTTAACCTATGTTTTTTTTTTAGAATAAAGAATTCCCTAATGTTATAGAAATATTTTTTTATATAATTTATGTATAAATATTAAATTACATACGATAATCCACAACAAAGAATTATATCATTAAATGTAATATAACTAATCATTTTTATTATGTAAAATTAGATGGAAAATATACGCACACAAAAATCAATTTATATGATATTAATACGTAATATTGTTACGTTTTCTTTTTACCATAAATTCACATGAGATTTAGATGATGAAAAACTTTATTATTTTTATTATACATACTTTCTTTATAAATATAAGACGTGTCATTTAAAAAGAAATATTTCAACTGGAAATCATATTAAACAATGTTGTTGTATATACCATATACCACATTATTTCAAAAAAATCTTTTAATATTTTTGTACAAAACCAAAAGCATACAACAACAAAAAACTTAAATCCCAAAGAGCTTGACCCAAATTATATTAGCACATAGCGCAGATAAAAATATGTACATATATGCCAATTCAGTCAGCAATTTCATCATTTTTATATATATACATACATAAACATAAACATAATAATATAATTTAGGAATCTCCATAATATTATAATACTGAACAATAATAATGTATGTAGTATATATAAGGTTATCCAAGATAATTCAGAACAATACGACTAAACCAAATTATGTACAATATAATTACATCTAATATTCTTACATCTCATCCCAATAATTTTCATGAATTTTAAATAATTTTTTAAATGTGTTATGTACCTACATATTTGCATTATGGATAAAGTATGTTTATCAATCAAATAAAATACCTATAGTTTAATTATCTAGCATACATTTATCATTATATCTACAGGCGTTATTATTTTCAATAATTTCATACATATTTCCTTTCTGCAATAAAGTAAATAAGATGAAGAATATTTATGTTTATGTATATACATATTGTAATATGTAATATTATTAAATTCTTATGACAACTACTAAAGGACAGAGCTTTTATTTATATCCTTGTTACCCTAAAAAGGAAAATTTTCCGCCAGATTGTTATTATTTCAAAATATTTAACTAACTTGAATTTGGTTTTCTAAATATAGTAATAACTAAATTATGTGATAATGACACATGCTATAGTCTTTATGTTATAAGATCAATTTTTTTTTTTTTGTAAAGTTATCCTTTTCAATATAACATGTCCTTGTATGGGTTGATTATAAATATAATAGATCCTTGATTTTATCGTTATATACATAATAATATAGGACGAATAATTTTTACATTCTATATAATAAACCATAAAGGACTTTTGTGAAATATTGAAAAACCAAAACGAATACATATTTGAATATTGGATCAATAATTATTTGTAACCACATTTATGTAATAAAATATTATTTAATGGTTAAATAATATAATATTTTATATTATTGATTTTCGGTTTTTCTTTATCTAAATTTGAAGATTTTCGATATGAAATAATTAAAATTTTGTGGATTTTGGTTAACATAAACATATCATGAATTTCAATATTTTGTATGAACAGAAAAGGATAATTATAACATTTCATTAAATAAGACGTAATATAGATAATTTTATATCACAAATATTTTAAATTTTTACCAAATTTTTCTTGTCTTTCTCAATAAATCAATAATCAAATATATAAGTAAAAATTAATTTTAGTTAAGTATCATAATTTTATTAAATATATGTATATATAAAATATTCTTCAAAATCTAAAAATCTAAATTATTGAAATATATATATTTTAATTGTTGGCATTATGTAATTTTGTTATGTTAACTTTACCTATGGGACATTATATATTTCTACAAATCTTATTTTACTAAAATAAAAAAAAACCTCCCAAACAAATGAATATACATGAATACATTGATAGGTCTCTAAAGCACTACAATTTACAATATAAAATATACCTAAAAAAAACCTATTAGATCAGCAACAAAAGCAAAATAAAGTAATGAAAATAAGGAAAATACTCATATGACCGATAAATACAGATTTGTAAACACAGATTTCTATTCTCTGAAAATTTAATTCAAAATTATTATATTATTTTAACAATTATCTATAAATATTGATGATAATTCTTTCGTCATTATGAGTGAAAACTTGCCCAAATATAAAATGGCAATTAAAAATTTATACGAAAAAAATATATAATAAATTTATGTAATAAAATATGTTTATCCGATCAATATCATAAAAATATAATTTATTATACAATTTAAATTTATTTTTAGGATTTTTTTCAATAATATAAATATAATTACATATAAATGTCAGTTACAGAAATTTTAATGAAATTATATTATTATATTCAAAACTTTTCGAAATTAAATAATTTAATTTAATATATTATGTTTATACATAATATACACATATCTGAATTTCTGAGTACCATGTATATATAAATAATTATACGATATCATTTAATGAAAACAATGATATCATCAACAAATATTTGTTCAGAAAATGTACCTATATGTATGTAAAAAAGGGGTTTAGGGACATTATTAAACGAAGGACACAAATTGTTAATAATTAAAAAATATTATTTTTTTTTTGATAAAATTATAAAATGATAATAAAATCAAGTTCTGTATTAGTTTTAAGGGAAAATATTATTATTCACATATATTTAATTAATTAAATTATAAATGATGATAGCATAATTATTGATAATTTAATTATTTAATGAATATATATGAAATTATTAAAAAATTATACATTATACTACCAATTAATAATTATAAATAATTTGATGAGATATATCTATATCCATTTGGAATCAAAATTTGCTATAGTCTGTAGTAAGAAATTTCTATAATATAAATTCAAATGAGTAAATTGTAATACATTTTATTACGACTCTGTTCATTGGACCCCAATATATGCCTCTCCTAAAGAAACTATAAGAAATTATAAGAATAAATAATGATATTAATGCAAACAGATGTGATTAATCTATTAACAGGATCAGGGTTTAATTTAATTTCATTCCCTAATTTCTAAATTTCCAAATTTCCACCCATAAAATAATTGTAACATATTATGAAAGGCTCTAATGAAAATATAATGAAAATTTTTAGCTCATGGATTAGTAGAAATTATTATGTAAATGGTAATTATTATATAAAATAAATTTAGTAATTAAAGTTATTGTAAGACATTTTCATAATATGTACTCGTAAAATTATAATATGTTGCTCGTAAAAGTAAAAAAAAAAATTGATTTTATTATAAAAAAAATATTATGTACCCGAAAATTTTCAAGTATTGTATGTGTATTATTAATTTTATTTGGAAAAAAATCAATTTTAATTTTTACAAAAAACATTGCACTAATTTATATTACATATATACATACTCGCGTAGTTACTTTTTGAGAAAACTAATTATGTAAGTAGGTAAATATAAAACAATTTTCCTACTACACATAAAATGTGTAAAATTTTCTATAAATTTTAACTTATTTGAGACTTACTTATATATAATTTCAAGTAAGTTACATAGTGCTCCTTATTTTCATCTTATTTGTTTGTAATACTCATAAGGATACTATTTTTTGTTAAAAAAAAATTCATATCATTATTTTGATATTTTCATAAGAATTTCTACACATATCCACTTATCGAAATTTTTATAAGAAATGTAAATTTACATTTACTTTTATATCCTTTCGTAATTTCATAAAAAATTATATATTTTTTTTCCATCTTATATTCTGAAAAAGTACATTATTTTGAGTAGTATATCTCCATTTTGTAAGAGGAAACCTTTTGAAAATTCTTAGAAGTCATAAGAATTTTTAATGTAATAAAGACAACTAATTTTTCTACACACAGAAGAGTTTACAGGTGTCACGAAAATTGTATTTTAGATAGAGAATATTTATGTATTTTCGAAATTGAATTAAATTTGAAATGCAAAAATTTATACTTTAAATATTGACTATGTTTAAGTCAAACATTGAATAAAGTTAAATTATAATAATGATAATTTATCTATTAACCTCCTACAAACAAGTACTTTTTTTACAGACTAAGAAATAACCTCTATATGTATTTCATATTCAATCATTAAGAATCGAAAAAACACTCCAAAAAAAATAGAAAAATATCATTCTTTTTCTTCATCTTAATCTGGGTGAACACTTTAAAAGAGTAACTTTAATCTATTATATAACAAAATCCTTATTTTCTATTTATTTCCACTACATGCACTTTAATCCGATTTGCGTCATTCAAATTGACAATCTAATATAATAACAAAAGTAAACGAAAATATCCTTTTTGGTGTACAAAAAAAAAAAAGCTTGACAGTGAAACAAAACAAAAAATATAATTTTACGCAACCTGTTGTTCTTCAATGTTTTGGAAAAATATCCTTGCGGGAGTGTTCACAATAGGTGGGTTCATATATTTATATATAATGTATATATATATTATTTTACGAGAATATTTTAACAAAAATCTTTACTACTACTAAATATACTAATAAAATAAACATACGAAATATTTTAAATGGTTAATGTGGGAGTGGGGGGTGTATATATACAGAACTGGCAATAAAATAAAGCTTAAAAAAGAGTTACGAATCCTCTTAAAATTTATATTATTTGGTGGCAATAAAAGTTTTGACTGTTTCATTTTTGCCTGTAACTTTTAATAATAAGAAAATTAGATTTTATATTATAAAAAAAAACTTTTCTGGTATACAAAAAAGTTTTTAGGCTGTTGTTTTCCATATATTTTCCATGTCAGAAATATATATATGTACATATATATTTGGCGCACGTTAGTGAAATATAATTCAAAAATGATAGAATTTGATGAGTAGAACTTTGGTATATATGATAAATTGTATACGATATTAAAATATATAAACTTTTCGTTTAATTTAAGTCAGGTTTATTATAAAATATAGCAATAAAAAAGAAAATGGAATGAAAATGTTAATAAATTATTGTGTAGTATAATAAAATTTCTTACATCATTTTTTTTTTTTTTTTGCAGAATGATTTATGTATCTAATCCTTTGATATTGTAAATATTTATATCCTTTTGTATATAATTTTATACATTATATAATTTGTGATGATGTAATAAATTTCAAAAATTCAATTAATTAGTATATGTAAGTATGAGTTGATTGTCTGAAATTGACTGTTCTTATACTATGACAAAGTCAAAGTTTCTTATTTTATGTGTTTACTTTTTTGATCAATTGATTAGTTTCTATGATATTCAATTAAAATTGTATAAAATGGGAGCATAATTAACATTGGTAAAGAAATAATTATATATATTTTACTTTAGAAATAAAATGAAAAAACTAAAATAAATTTATTGAAAATTAATTCAAAATTTCAAAAAAAATTCTTAAGGTTTCCGCAACATTCAAATTTTTGTAATTTAATTTCAATTATCCCTTCTATAGAGAGTTCATTATATTCACCAACGACCCAAAATATTAATCTAAATAAACATAAAAAACCCACACTGTTTAAAATAAAACATGTAATCAAATATTTAAATTATAAACAAATTCGAATTTTTCTTTATTTATTATTAATGCTAATAACAATTTTTTTATTTTCTTAATAAATCAAAAAGATTTTGTAAAAAAAATCATCAAAAAAACCTTTCTTTCGACACTGGAAATTGAAATATCCTTTTTTTTGCCTTTAACGCACTCGAAAATGTAAATATAAATATAACAGAAGAGAGAAAAACCGTATTCCATTAAAAAAAAATTTTATCAATAACTTTTCTTTAGCATTTTATTATATTGAAAATATTTTTTAATCGAGGTGGAAATTCGAAGATAAATGAAAATATAGTTAATCTTTTTATATTGAAGAAATTTTTTTTTTTTTTATGTAAAATGTAATATCCTTTAGAACCTGGTTAAACATTTTATTTTATGGTTACTATAAATATACATAAATTTTATTGCTATGAAAATTAAAATCTTTAGGTTTATAAATAGAAGAGATATTTCTGCGTATACACAAACATTAAAACTATGGCAATAAATTTTCATTTTCCAAAAAAAATATTTTATTTCCCATAATTAAATATTTATGAAAGATTTCGAAATTATGGCAATATTTTATAGATATTTGTCTCCAGATTTAAAATATTTTATATATAATGAGTTGTGTTCTTCAGTTTCAGTTATAACGACAGATTTTACGAGACTCAAAATTGGATAATATTTTAATATAAATAATTATAATAGTCTACCAGTGATATAATTAATTAAATCAGATAATAATTTAATTGGAGAATTAATTAAATACTGAAAATATTTTCTCTATAGAGTTGAATTGATCATCTTATTCATCTAATTCATTCATCTTTTCCCAGTTAACTTATTGATTTAATTCATCTTTTACGACAGGTTATTGTATACCCCAGATAGATCATAATCTTTTGGATAACAAATATTTCAATGACAAATTATGATAGTTTTACCATATCGATTATATACTCAAAACTCGAAGCGAATTGTTAAATTTAAATTATGTTCACCTTCATCGCGCATTGTACCCTATGCAATCTTAGAGGTACAGAAGATGTTCATCACATTTTATCTGTATTGTCCAACTCTTAAAGAGCTGAGATTTATTTATTTTCGAAAAAGATGTTTAAGCCTAAACTGAAACAAAAGATGTTCTAAATGGAAGTAAATTGGGAAAAGTTTAGCAGGATATTGCAATGAAGCGGCTACATTATCGCAAAGATTATAATTGAAAATGAAAACTACAAATTAGAATTAAAATATAAGAAAATGTAACAGGGTACAACACAACCCACAGTCGAAACCTCATCAGTCTTTCAGCAGACGACCAATGCTTATATATTCATTATTATTAGTAGATCTACGGATTGTTATTTCTTCTTAAGGATCAATATTTTGGCATGTCAAAGCCTAAGTTCAATCTAATTTATCAAAATTAATTTTTTGAGATATTTTTCTTTATGGGAAATCCTGAATTTCAAAGTCATATATTTAAATTGATATAAAATGTTTCATTCTGAACAGTATTTATTATAAATTTATGCTGAAAATTCAAAATAATTTTTATTGAAATAAAACACCATAAAATATTTAATTAAAAACCGCATAATATTTTCAGTTTTAATACACCATTTTTTTTTTTTATTTTTTAATAATTTTAATTTAACAACACAAAAACTAATTTTGAATTTACTAAAAAAATAAGTCAACAATTATTAATTAATTAATTACGATGATTAATTTACATATTTTTGTTTTTCTTTTTTTATATTTTTTTTTTTATTATTTAAATATTATAAAAAAATAAAAACATTAATTTTTTTTATTTTTATTTATTTGGTTTGATTATTTTTTTTCTAATTTGTAATTTTTTAAAAAGTAAAAATTAATTAAAATAATTTTAATTAAATATTTTTTTTGCTTGATTTCATATTTTTTTTTGTGTAAAATTACATTAATAAAAAATATTATATTAAAAATTAATTAATTTAATAATTTATAATAAAAATTTTCCATAAAAATTTTCCATTTTGATTAAATAAAAAAAATATAAGTAGTTTTTTTTTTTTATTAATTTATTTAATTATTTAAAGAGATTTTTTTTTTTAACAGTAAATAACAACAATTTTTTTCGGTTAAAATAAATTTTAAAAGTTTTGCAGAAATTTTATAATTTGGTGGATTAATTTTTTTTTGTTGTTGTATAAATTTTTTTTATGATATCAGAAATTAATAATTAGTGATAATAATTATTATATACATTATATTATTTTCAGTTCAAATTGTTTTTAATTACCAAAGATTCATTCATATTTTGGAAAGGAAGGAAATACTTTACCTGAAAATGTTTTATTGATAGAAATTTAGCAAAACTATAGGCAGACATTTTGTGCTTAATATATAATTTTAATTGTGATCTTATAATTTTGAGAATTGTAAATGTTAAATGGAGATTTACATAAATCCCATCCGAAATGAGAAGAGAATTTTTCTAATTAACCTTTGCAGTTAGTGAAATTTCATTATTCATTACGAACTAGGGATAAATAACCGTTTTTTCAGATTAAATAAGTCACTTTTCAAATATCATTAATCATTTTTGAAAAATACTTTTTGATAATTTTGCAATTTAATCTGAAAATATCGTAACTCTACTCCATTGACGACACTTTCGATTTAATTACACATCTTCCTAAAATAATAATTATGTACTTATAAAGTTCATTGTGTCTGCATTACTCTCTCTCTCTCTCTATTTCAATTATTTATAAAATTATATTAATTTCTCAACCACATAAAAAATTTAATGTTAAATTTTGAAGAAAATTTAATGTTAAATTTTTTCAAGAAAATTAAATTATATTTCCAGTAATTTTTATTATTTATTTATATTTTGTATAGAAAAGTTTGTTATTATTTAATGGTAATTTCAATTTGTAGCTTTTAAGATGTTACATAATTAATTTATTAATCTATTTTCTTACTTAGATTATAAAACAGATTTATTATGGTTTGGTTTTTTTAGTTTATATAATTTTTATAAAAATTATAATTGGGAAAGAAAATCTTAAAAGTATATAGAAATCTACTACTGCACATCCGTGGAAAAGCTATTTAAAAAAAAACTTTACATTAAATTATTTTAAATTTTTAACATTTTTTTTTGTTGTTGTCAATTTTCTTTGACATTTAAAAATATGTTTTCTTAAAATTTTTATGTTAATATTTTTTTTTTTTTGTATTAAAAATAACATTTATGTTTTTTTTGTTTATTGTATGTTTTTTTTTTAATAAAATTTTATGTATAATTTTTTTTTTTGTATGAAATCTTTTCCATTTTTTTTTATATATATATTTTTTTTTTTGTAATTTTAAAATCATTGACAATGATATAATATTTAATTTGATTAATATTATTTATTAAAATTAATATAGTATATAATAATATTTTATTATATTTTCGAGAAAAAAAAACACGAAAAATAGAAAAGTTTTGAAGTTAAATAAGTTTATAAATAAATAATAAAGATAAATGTCAATTTATGCTGTATATAATTATGTTAAATATAATAATAATATGTGCCAAATTAATGCTAATTAAAATTTAATTTATATTAAACAAACATTTTTTCTGATTAAAAAAACAAATGCATTTGACAGATAATTTGACAGGATATGAAAAACATTTAACAATTTTAACTTATACATTATTTAATTATTATTGTTAATTGAGTTTAATTTTGTTTTCTGTTACGAAGTTTTTCAATCGAAAATAGTTTCATTTTCAAAAATTTTAAATTAAAAAATGAAGTAGAAAAATTAGTAGAAAAATTAATAGAGAAAAAATGTGTAGAAAATTAGAAATAGACAATAAGTATTTAAAATTTGAAAAATAATAACTCTTAGTATACTATTTAAAGTAAAATATAGTATATTAAATTACTTAATAATAATAATTGGAATTGATTATTTATTTACAATTTTTATTTTATTTTTTTGCTCCTTTAAAAATGTCTACATTTTTTTTTTTATTTAAATTTATTAGTTCAAATATTTAACCCTGCTTTTTTTCACTATTTAACTCTTATAATTTATCAAATTTTATTTAGCTGGTATATATAATAATTATAGTTAATTATTTGGTAATGATAAAATTATAATTTATGCTCGTTTTATAGCGCATATTTTTAAGATTTTAAAGAAATTTAATACTTGTTTTTTTTTTTATTATTCATTTTAAATTTATTTTTATGTATATTTTACTTATTAATTAAATATTTTAATTCTATAAATTTAAAACATTAACAATTTTATTTTATTAATTTTTATAAGTGAAATTTAATTATTTTAAATTTTAATTTTTTGTGTCACTAAAACATTTTTTTAATAATAATTATAAAATACACTCTAAAAAATGATTGTAAAATGACGTATTTAATATGAGTAAAATTTACACAATTTTGTTGTAAATTGCCCAAAAAATGAGAAAATTACACATATTTTGCATAACTAGGAAATTTTACATATCACTATGTAATTTTAAGCTGAAAAATGAGTATTTGACCCTTTTATTAACATTATTTATAAAATCGCACAATATATTCGTAAAAGCAACATAAAACTCATCGTTAATGTTGAAAAATGAACAACTTTGGTGTAAAGTTATATAAAGTGAGTCTATAATATAGAAAAATACACCACTTTGGTGTAAACTTTGTTGAATAGTTAAAAATACACTACTGTGGTGTAAAATAAAATAAAATGCACCTTTGATGTTGAAAAATACACAATTTTGGTGTAAAGTTACTTGAAATGCATATAAAATGTTGAAAATTACACCATTTTAGTTTAAAATTTGGTGTAAAGTTATATGCGCATTCCAATCGTGTCATTTTGTATTGTGATTCTAAAGAGTTAAGCAGTGTTTTGTTCTTCAATATTATTAAAATAATTAAATATTTTTCTAAATTAAGAAATATTAATGATAACGTTTTCGAAACTAATTATTTATAAGAAAAAAATAATATAATACATATTAAAAATTTATTGGATAAAGATAATGATAAATCAATTGTAGCAGCCATCATTTATTATTTCAATGAAGAACCTGAGACCTGAGCTCCTATTCAAAGTATTTAATGTAAGTTTTGAAAAGTATTTAACTAAATTTATTAATATATGGTTATATCAATTTTATAGATTGACGTACCACTGGATTAACATAATGGAACAAATTCCAACTAATGAGCCCCTGGATGACTACATATTATAGGTTTTTTTTATAAAAAATATAATTAATAATGTAAATTATAGTACAAAATATTTTTATAATAAATAATATTTTATTATTTCAGAAGAAAATTGTATATGTATTTTATTTTAATTAGGTTTTTAAATTCCATGTATTAAAAATGTATTTTTACACTAGTTTTACGTAAAAAATTGCATTTTTTAAAAGTGTACTTTTACAATCATTCAGGGCAAAATCATAGAGATTTTGTGTAATTCCACCTTTTTGAATAGTGTAAAAATTACATTGATTAAAAGCGCATTTTTACAACCATTAAGGGCAAATTTAATAAAAAATTTATGTGATTTCACTTATTTGAATAAGGCAAAAATTAAACCTGAACTTTGTAATTTTTTTACCTAACCAAATTCTATTTTTACAACCAAAGTTGTAATTTTATTGCAAGTGTAATTTAACTACCTTAATTGAAGGTAAAGAGATGCCTATTTTCATAATGGTAAAATTACACTAATTTTTTTTATAGTGTAGTAAAATGGATTCATTTCAGTAAATTTTTTAAATTAAAAGAAATCAGTAAAATATTTAGAAATGTTTTAGGAAATTGTAGATTGCCAATGAGTACATTCTATTTGACATATTCTAATATCGATAGCAGAGCAGCTTGACTAGGACTACTGCTTGTCATTATTATGTTTAAACTCCTGTACCGCATTATTTCCAGTAATAGTTAAATTTGGTTGAATTTTCAATATTAGAATTGTATATATTCAATTCAACAATTACATTAATTGTCATAATTATTGATATTTTCATTAAATAAAAATTACCTCTTTGAGTTATGAGAAATTTATGAAATACAAAATTTAGTAACACAAAAAAATGTTCATAATTATATAATGTAATAACAAACATTTCTAGATTTATGTATAATACATATACATTATATTACCATTTTCTATATTTAATTAACCAACATTTATTTTGTTGTGGATTCCATTTATTATATATTAATATATTTATGAAAATTATTTATGTATTTTAATTTTATATGAAAATATATATTATTATTATTTTTTCAATTAATTTCTTCTCTCTGATATTATAATTACCACAATTATACATATACAAATATGTATACATAAATAAACGACAATGTAATTTTACCTTATTAAATATTATAAATAACAACTTTTTTTTTTCTCCTTCTTCTTCCTTTTTTTTTTTAGGGGATGATGTCCGTGGTGTAATGTATTAATTAAAATATTTGCTTATAATATGTAATTATTAGTAATATTAGAGTATAATAATTATTAGCAATTAAAATGGTAATAAATATCTACAATATTTTTCAAAGTATCATTCAGTATTTAATTTTTATCATAGACGACAAAATATTAATATATATATATTTTTTTTTAATAATTTATTTTGTATAAATATTTAAATGTCAAATATATTATGACATCTTAAATATATTTTGGATAGTGAGCCTCTTTAGAATATATACGTAAAGAGGCTCACTATCCAAATTTGATTTAACCAATCCTCTTTGTGAAGATGATGTTTTCCCCAAACCACGGAGTTGATTTCAAGCTATCCGGGTTCCAAAACCGAGAAATCCCAGTCAAAAGTCTAGGAATTAACATGTCTAAATTATTTTTAATTTTTTTTTTTGGAAATTATTTTAATTTCTTCTCTTAATATTTATGCTTACATAAGTTTTGGCTGAAATGTCATAGAAAAGGTATTCTAAAAATGTATTAGTAGAATAGGAAAAATATAAAATGAAATATTTGGAAGATTATATATTATAGAAAATTAGTAACAGTAATAAAACTCACTACTAAATTAATATTTTTAATCATTTTGTAATTAATGACCAAAGAAAATTGATCATTTTAAATTAATTATATTCTTATGTGAACAGTGAAAAAATCTATGCACTCAATTTGCATTTAAATTGCAATCAAAATGGTATAGTCTGGAAAAACATATTTATAGAAGAATTTGAATAATAATAATAGAATTTATGTCTACAAGTTTTTGGTATATAAATAGGAAAAAAGTCTTCTTTTATTTTTAATCTACGATAGGAACGTAAAAAAATATTTCAATATTGAATTTTAACATTGAATTTTATACAATTTTTTTATTTTCACATTTATAATAATTAATATTTTTCAATTATGTTTTATGTCCTAAATAATTTAACAAATTTTTTTAGCATTATGACTTAATAATATTTCTTATCAATATTACTTAAATAATTGTTAATATTATCAAATTCTATAAATAAATAAGATTCGTGGAAAAATTTTTAAGCATATAAAATTCATATTTTATGAATTTTTATATAAATATGCTTAAAAGTTTTCACATATTTCTTTATATTTTTAATTTTCAATTAATTTAATAATTATATATTTAATATTTATTAATTTTAAATACTTAGAATATTATAATAAATTAATGTTCATTTATAATTTACAAAATTTAATCAATATATTTATTATAGCTAATTGCCAAAATTCAAAATCAAAGATTAGAAAATGAACTCAAAAGTTTTGGGAAATATATAAATTAATTTTATTTTACAATTTTACATTTTAAGTAATCTTAATTTATATATGAAATAACTACTAAGTATACTAATCAATTTAATTATACAATTTATATAATTAATCGATTATAAATTAAGAATAATTTTTATGACCCACATTTTTGCCAAACTTTGAAGGATTTTATATTAACTTTAATTTATACCCGGAAAATAAACTTTATTTTAATATTATTTTAATTAAATATAATTAAATATTTTAGTTTTAATATAAGTACATCATAAATATAAATTAATTAAGTACATATATATGCTAATAGTAATTATAAAGTTTTAACTTTATGTTTATTTAAAAATTATTGCAATTTTATACACTTAAATTTTTCATCATCTTCTTCTCTTTCTTCTTCTTAATATTTAATGCTGGCTATTATTTTGGGTTCCATATTTTTTTTTTACATATAATTATTTGAATTATTTGGTATGCAAAAAGACTATAATTTATAAAGCTTGGTTATCATTACTATAATTACTATATAATAATTTACTAAAAAAAAAAAAAAAAAAAATTTAATCAAAAGATTTTCTTCATTAAATTAAAGCCAATTTTTTTCATAATTTAATTTTTTTTTTTTCATAATTTAAATGTCTACATAAATGAAAATTGTATTTTTTATTAAATGTTAACATTTTTTTATGTGTTTATTTTAGTCAAAGACAAAATATTAATAATATATTTAGTAGTGTAAAATACTCTTAAATGTTCATATTTATTTTTTTTTTGGTAATGTGTATATGTAAAAAATAAATATATTTACCATAAAAATTTTATGGATTTTCATAATTATATTTTATTTAGGGGCGATTTTCATAATATTTTCATCATATAAATAATTTCCCTTGTGGTAATTGACAAAAATTTGGTTTTTCTTGTGTGTAATTTGTTTTTTTTTTACTATTAAAATGAAAATTAATATTAAATTTTTTTTAAAATTTTCATTTATTTACTTTTTTTTTTTTATAAAATTGCAAGCAAAATAAAGTTTTCTTAAATGTTAATTATTTAAATTTATTTGTGTTTAATTTGATTTAGCGTGTTCATATTTTAATAAGCAAAACAAAATTTTTATAAAACACTTTCATGCGGGGGACGGAAAATACAAATTTTTTTTTAATATAATTTGTATATAGAAAATTTTTCATTTTCGGGTGGAATTTCTTTTTAAATTTTATATTTATAATATTTTAATAATTAATAATTTACATTTTTTTTTTCACTTTTTCGATATTTAATCTCATCCAGTATTCAAGAATTAAAAAATTGTCTATGGAAATCAATGATAAAATTATAATATCGATTACGATTCTAAGTAAAATGATTTTTAAATAATTCTAATCTCATTGAAAGTAGATATAATTGTTTTTGCATATATTCAGGCGTTTTTTTTTATTTATTATTATTATTTTTTCATTAAATTATAGAAACTAAAAGAATTTTTAATATTTAAAGAAAAATATGAAAATTTACATATAGTAAAATGAACCCTAAATAATATTATTTTTTGAAAATATATTGACTATACGCATGAAAAAGGTATAAATAAATATAATGAAAAATTTATATTAAATTAAAAATCTTATGATATATAAAATATAAGAAAATAAAGAAATGGAGAAATGGAATTTTCAATTTATGAACGAAAGAATGTAAAAAATTATATATTAAAAAGTAACAATTTAATGGCTTCATATATCCTTATTTTATAGACAAATTTTGTGGAGATCAAATAATGTTGTTAAAAATAGTTAAAAGGAATTCGAGATAAAAGTAATTTAAAAAAAAAAAAACAAAATGAGAAAATAATGAAAGAAGAAATTTAATATTTTGATTAAATTTATATCTAAACTTTTTCTTTTTATGTAAATTTACATAATTATTTTTTTTAAATTAATTTTTTTTATAAATATATAAATGAAAAATTGTGATAGATTTTATAAATTAAGGATTTTTATTTCCTTTTTTTTTATTGTCTTATAAAATTTGAATATTATTTTGAATATTGAACTTAAGTAGCTTATTTGGTGCACTTTCTGATCCCTTATAATAAAAATAAACTTGAATTATTTTCTTAATAAGTATTTAAATAATAACAAACTTTTTTTTTGTTGGTGTGGAAAATAAATCAATTTTTTTTTTCTCTCTTAAGAAGAAGATTGAAAAGTAAAAGATAATAACCAAAAAAAAAAAAAAAAGTAATAAAAATCCTCATACCAAAGTAAATATATACTTTATATTATTTTTAAATAAATTTCACCTGGAAGAACGACGTGCCTAATCGATGAGTTTTTATTTCAATCTTTTTTTAAAAAATAAGTAACATTAAATACACACGTCCAACGCTGTTGTTCCCTAAACGAAATCCTTCTTATTCCAATTATAAAACAGCCATCAGAGCATCCTGTGGTACGGGGAGAATACAACCCCCCCCAGAAAAAGAAGACATAAAATGAAAATGAAAATCATTTTATCAAAGTTATTTGTCTTCCAGGCAATAATTTTTATTTTACGTTCTATTTCTATTTTTTTTTTTATGTATGAGTATTAAGCAATAATATTATCTAATATAGAAATGTTTTAAGGAACTGCTGACTTTGATCAGTAAAAGAAGATGGTAAAAAAATACTACCCCCCCCCCCTTCCATATAATATTTATTATAAGAAAGTTAAGTACATATCTTTTGGGGTTTTTTTCATTTTCGCAATATTGCTATATAGTAGTAGTAAGGATAATTTTATTATTTATCAAGGAACCATTGATATATACACACAACAAATGAAATAAGGATAATAATAATAATAAGGATTTTTCATTTTTTTTTCTTTATAATGGAGATAAAAATAAGATTGGAGGGGTTGCTATTTTTATATATACAGTCATTGTCACAGAAATAGATCCACCAAGCAAAGTGATATAAAATTGAAATTATTTCTTTATGATGAAATGAAATGAAATAATTGCAATTCCATAATAAAAAATTATCTATTTCGGTGACCATGACTGTATATTTAACTTAAAATAAGAACTTAAAGATTATGATTTCATCATAAAGAAATAATTTCATTTTTATATCACTTTGCTTGGTGGATCTATTTCTGTGACCATGACTGTATATATATATATTTTTAAGGAAAATTTATATTTCGGTTGGTTCAAATTTCTAAATATAGTCTCTATTCTATTTCTACAATACTAAAAGTTGCCTCTCTTAATATTAAAGTTGTCAATTATTGAAGAATTTATGTGTAGGTGTATATATTTTGTTTTCAATATTTTATAGGATTATGTTTATGTTGCATATATGTTACAAGATAAATTGAAATTATATTAAATGACTTTATTTAAAAAAAGCAACTTTTGGTATATAGATAAAGTAATGGGACCCAAAGAAATAAATCGAAAAACATATCCGTAAAAAAATTTACAATTGAAATAATTTTTTTATTAAAATTTACAAATCAGGGAAATTATAAAATTTTAAAAAAAAAATGAAATTTTCAAGTTAAAAATTTTTGACAAGCAATTGAGAAAAATGAAGTTAAAATTTTCTTCAAAAAGTTTTCAAAAAAAAAGATGAATTTTTGCTATTAATTATCTATTGGGGATGGAAAAATATAATTTTTTGTAAGAAATTTTATTTGAATTTTTCCTTTAACAATAATTTGCCACTATATAATTTTATAATTTTTAAAAATAAATAACATAAATAATAATAATAAATTTTATATTTAGAATTTATGAAAAATGTTATGCCCAAATATATGCAAATTGAATTTAAATATTATAATTAGAAATTCAAACAAAATATAGAATTATAAATGATTTTAGTCTATGATTTCAGTTAATAATGTTAGGTAAAATTACACAAATATCATCTACACACATTAAATCTTGAAATACTATATGTATCTTCGAGCCTTTCTTTTATATGTCATTAATTTGATTTTCATAATTTACTTTGAATAATAATTTTTTAACAATTAAATATTTAATATATATTTTTTTTAAATTACCTGTCTTAAGTTTATATACTTAATTTTTTAGTCTTAATTGAAAATATTTAAATATTACGTGATAATTTATGATTATTATTAAATAGATTAAAATTAATTATTATTATTATTTTAATTTTACAAATATAAATTTTATATATATTTTTTTTAGCTTGAAAATTTATAATTTATAAAAAAAACTTTATTTTACCTTCTAATTACGTCCCAAAATCTAACAACAATTAATTATTTTATGTGCTATACTTAAATTCCTGGATTTTTATAATTACATATTTTATTTTGCATAAATTTTTTGTATTGTAAAATAATTATTTTTTTTTATCATAATTGTCAACTATATAATATTTTACTTATAGGAAAATCCTTAAAATGAGATTATAATTATTTTATATTTAATTATGTAATTATACTGAGATGGATTCATAATTATTTATATAAATTTATTTATCAATTTATTATATCAATTTTTATTTATTATTAAGTATTATATTATTAATTCCTATACAAAATTATAATTATTTCCATTTAAGTTTAAGTAATTCCATAAATATATTTAGTATATTTTTGTTTTTTTAAGAAAATTTTTAATTTAAATACCGCAGTCTATTTATATAATAAGTTTATGTTTTAATTAATATGAAAATTAATTATTTTTTTTTTGTAATTTATTTATATCTGATTTTCAGATATATTTTTTACCAATTTTCACATCATAAGAATTTTTTTTTTTTTAATAAGAAAAACTATTGTTCAAATTTTCTTCTACTACATAATTACATAAATATTTAGTTATCTTATTTATGATTTTTAATTACTCACTTTGCATTAATCATTTTTTATTATTGAATTATATTGGACAAATATTTTTTATTCCATTCATTTCATATTTTTTTTAAGCGCCAATGGGTATGCAATTTAATTATAATTAATAATTTCTTTATGCTGGAGGTTTTTTAAATTATTGTTTATTTACATTTTTTATTGACTGATTTTTTAATTATTCTCCAATTTTTAATTTTTTGATTTTAATTAAATTTAATTTTATTCTCAAAAATTTACTTTACAATTATTAAAAAGTCAATTAAAATTTTTTTTTTTCAAATATTTATTTGAAGATTTAAATTTAAATTCATTATTTGAAAAGAAAATATTGGAGTTTTCTCTGTTACATGGTTTTTCTATATATATTTTTATGTAAAATAAAATATATTTTTCTTTATTATTTCATATTTTCTTGTCATTAAAATTATTTACGATAAATTCAATAAAAAATTGTGTTAAAAATGTTTTGTTTTTTATAACATTTTTTGTGATTTGTCGTCAATATTTTAAATTTAATTTTTTCTTTTCTTTTTTTTACATAATAATTTTTTGAATAATATTTTTATGATTTATGTAAAAGTTTAAGATTATATATATTTTTTGAAGAACTTCTACAATATTTTATATTTAGTTTAAAATCTAAAATCTTATAATTTATATAATAAAAAATTATGTAAAATGTATTTTTTGTAAGGATTTCATATATTTTGGTTGTGTTTTTTTTGTTGGCAATAATTTCGTGTACAAAACACAAAAATAAAAAAAATAAAAATTAATAATTATTGAAAATTCCCTAAAATGGTTTCATGTCATATTTTAATGTCTTGTAAAAAGTGTAATTAATTGAATGTATATATATAGAAATTTAAAATCCAACTGAAATGGATCAGATTTTTTTTTATATATTTGTTAAAAGTCATTTTAATTAAAGAAAGAATTAAGTAATTAATTTTAAAAATTTAAATACATTTACAATCTACTCAGACTATTTAGAATTATGTATGATATAAATTTTTATATATATGAATAATTTTTATCATACTTAAATTTTTAAATATATATTTTAATTAACTATAAAATTGTGGTTTTTGTATGAACTGTATGTGTATATTTATAGAGTATATATATATATATTTATTTATTGGTGTATGTTTATATATAAGAAAATGTTCCTAAAATCTATTTATGGTAAGTAAATATCATAGTAGTTTTTTTTTAAAATGTAATATAAAATATTGATTATTATTTAGTTATAATTCTGCATTTTTTTTTAAACAACAAATAAATGGAGATTTATTTTATTGAATTTAAGAGAGAAAAAAAATATAACCACACTTTTATTGGCAAGATAATAATTTTTCACAATTATTTATATACTAGACAACATAAATTCATAATATATTTAAATACATAATTTAATTTTTCAAAAATATTTCGTTGCAATAAATATAAATGCTTTACAAATTCACAAAGGATAATGAAATTTAATTTAATTAAAATAATTATGATAAAATGGCAAAGACTGATGACCAGCTATCAATGTTATATTTCTTATATTTTATTATTCATCAATTTTTATATAATAAAGTTAATTTAATTTAATTTAATTAATTTATTTGATTAACAAAATTAAATATAGAACAGTTTAAAAGAAAAACAGTTTAAAGCTTTTCTATAAATCATTTCTAAATTCCAAAATTACCTACATAGAAAAAAAACTTACTTAATTGAGTGTCAATTAATCAATCTTCCTTTTTTTCAACTTTTATATGTCCTAGTATAAATTTTCATAAATATTTCAATTTCAAAACCAAAAGAAAATTAAAGGAAAAAACAATTTTCAAAATATTTAATAACAAGTTTTTTTCTATTTAATTTTATTACATTCAAACACGCAACTAAATAATAATTAGTTATACAAGAGTCCTTTTGCCTCAAAAAAAAAATAATTTGTGTATTAACTTTATTTGAATTTGGAGGACACAAAAAAAATATGTTTTGAATCATGCGATATAAATTTGATTCTAACTTTACTTGTTTGTGATATTAATTAAATATCAAAATTAAATTTTTGACATTTACTAAACAAGGAATAAAAAAAAAATTAATGATATTTATATCTGATTTAATGATGAAATTGCATTTATATGTATACATTAAGTTGTGTATATGTTAAATGTTATCAAAAAGAGATTAATTGGAAAATAAATTGAAAGCATCGAACAAAAATTATATTTAAATTAACCAAAATTAAGCATTAAAATTGGTATATAAACTGCAGATGTAATACAGAAATTATGTAGTGATATTACATTTCGAATAATTCCAGAAATATTACTATAATTCGGTGTATTAACAATATTTAAATATCATGATATACAATATATTGAAATTAGTTATAAAAATTATGAAAGTAATCATCATTTAACTAATTATCATTGCCCCCCAACTTTATATAATTTGACAATTAAATTTTAAGTTTTAAATTTCTATAATTTACAAGAATTTTAATAAAAAAAATTAAATTACCAAATTCTATGTCATGGATAAAATCATTTTCAAGAAATAAAAGAAACATATATAAAAATTGAAAAAGAAAATCTCAAAACATGTTAATATTTTTTTACATACAAATTTTCTGGTAATTGAATTTTTTTTTTCATTTTCTTGTTTCTTATTACAAATAATCATTATTACTTATACGTGTAAATGTATGATTGAATATTATACATCATAATGGATGTCAATGTCAAAATCCTGGATTTATGGATAAATATAATATATCAAAATTTATGTAAATTGAAAATAAAATAATTGCAATTTTTATTGTGTTGGTATATATAAATATATAAATATATTGAAATTCCATACAACACAGATAATCGAAAATAATATTGTTTGCTACATATATAAGATTATTTTATACTATAGCGAAGTGAGTGTAAAAATATTATATATAAAATATATTTAAATTTTATAAAACTTAAAATAATTACATATTATTGGTAATAAAGCAATAATAATGATTATTGAAATATACAATAATTTTGTGTACGTGACTGTTTTTAGTAAGAATTATTTTTAAGGCTGCACATACAAAAATATAATTGGGTAACTTTCGGATGTTGTGGTGATGGACCAAAATTTATCCAAAATGAACAAAATTCAATATTCAAATATATGAAAATATATTAACAGAGTAATAAAAATCATATATGATATAAGTAAATTATATAATTTGTTATATGAAATATTAAGTTTTAATGTATTAGTAGAATATAATTTAGATTCTAATGGTGTATTATGTATTTAAATGTGGAATACAATATGAATATTAAATATTTTAATAGAATTTTTCATTTTTATGACATTATTCATTAGTTAATATGATGAATACTATTACAATAATACTATTCATTAGTTTATAAGATTATACTAAAATATCTCATTGAAAAATTGGAGTATTTACGAAAATATTATAGGACACACAGGACTGTTAAAATTAATTGTTAAAAATGTACTCAATTCAAAACTGTCTGGCAACTTTACGATAAACTCTTAAAAATATGTCTTGAGTTTTTTTTTTTTACTATAGTATTCACTTCTGATTCAATTTTTTCCATATTATTATATGATTAGCTGTCATTCATCTCTTGACTTTGATATTATTTAAAAAAAAAAGAGATGATTCAAAAATTATTTTAATTCTTAGCCAAACACTAAAATTAAATTTAATGTTAAGCTAACTTAAAAACAAAATCATCGAATTATGGAATTTTATATCTGAATTTTTAATTTGTAACACAATCAAATTATTAATTTATCAAATTTAAATATTTTGAAAATTAATATTTTTAAATTAACTTTTATGAAAAATAGATATAAAATTTATTTATAACTAAATTATAATTTAGTTAATAGATATAAAATTTATTGAATGCTGCAATTAAATATTAACTGAGGCTCTAAGGAACTATCGCTCAAACGAAAAATGAACTGACACCCAAAATTTTTTAGGCCTTAAATGCCCAAAATTTTAGAAATAAACTAACACCCAAAGTAAATTAAGTCCAAAAAAAAATTAAGCTAAGGCCCAAAATTTTTGGCGGTTTTGTTCATATGAACTAAAGCTCAAATATTGCAATAGTTAATTTGGGGGTTAGTTAATAGAGCCATTAATTAACTGAAAAATATTTAATTAATATTGAGAAGATTACTGAATTTTTATTAATAGAAAAATTATATGTAATATATGATCACAAGCATAAAAATTATTAAAAAATTACCTATAATTTTTTTTTGCATAATTTTTTTAATTAAGAAAAATCAATATTAAAAAAAAAAACATACAAAATACAAAAATTAAATAAATCATAAAAACAAAATGAATCATTGTTACGAAAAATATATAAAGCTTAAATTATTATGTACATAAAATATCTCAGAGATTCAGAGAAAGATCATTCCAAAAAAAAAAAAGAGTGAACTTTTTTCTTCTTCTAAATTACGTTGATTGAGTATACACTTTTAATCAAAACTTATATACCAAACCAATTACTAATACTGTACCAACGAAACGACTGTATCAAAACCAAATTCTAGTATATTATCTCAATTTTGTTTTTTGTTTTTTTGTGTATCTCCCAGGTGATTGGCCTTTAGAGTACAGTCACCCACCCCAAAGTATTTGCTTTTTTTTTTTTTTTGCATTTTCTGTTTTGTTTTTGTTATGTTTTTATGCTAAAAATTTACAATTTACCTACCTTCTTCCCCTTTCCCCCCATTTACCTTACAATCCAATCATCATTAAACTTTTTTTTTTTTTTAACTAGTATTTTTAGTTGTTTTTTTGTTAGTCTGAACTTTACTTGTATAAAAAAAAAATGAACGAAGCTATGACTTAACCATTCGGCAAACCATAACCAACATTATTTCGTATCTTGTTGGTCTTATGTGTGAATATTTATTTTGTTGTCATAATTCTTTTTCGTTTTATTTATTGTATTGTTACATATTAATTTTTAATTTCTGGTTACTAAATGCTTGAAGCTAGTTTTTTTTTATGTTGTTCAAGTTAAACGTCAACGGCGTCGGCTTGAAAATTTTAAGTTCCTTATTCCTAATATACTTGATCATATATTGTAATATATGTATATAGTTGCTATGCTATGTATCATAACATAAATGTTGTATATGGTACCACAAATATTTTGAAAGTAGGAAAAACTATAATTTTGAGTTTGTTAGACTTGTCAGTATATTTGTAGTAATATGGCATTGACGTAATTTTTTCGTTTTTATAGCTATTGCAATATTAGAGATACTATAATTTTTGTTGTTAATATTTTTTTTTCTTTTGCAAAATTGACCTCGAAACAATTTTTTTTTGTTGTTTGATTATTAAATATTAGAATGCTTCGTAAGAAATAATATAAATATTTTTACATATAAATTTTAACCATAAAAATTAATACATTAAAATTATATTATAAAGATTTTTTTTTTTTTTCAGAATATTTTAATAAATTTTTTGTAAGTGATGTAAAATGAAATGAAAATTTTTTTAAGATAATTACGAGATATATTCGTGTCGTAAGATATGATTACATTATTTAATTTGATGGCATATTGAGGACAAATATTTTAAGGTTAATAGTAAAAATTAAACCAGTTTTTCGATTGATTTTTTATATTAATTGTAAAATTTAAGGAAATATATAGAAAAAAAAAGTTTATGAGAAAGAAAAATTAAAAATTTTTTATGTTTTCATAAATTACATATATTTAATTTTTTTTGCGCCGGGAAATAATTGAAGAGAATAATTGAAATAATTTAGATGAAATTATGATCATTTTAAAATTTAATAAATAAATAAAAAAAAAAAATGAAATTAGCAAGAAAAATATGGAAAAACAATAATCAAAATTTCTTTAATCCTGTCAATCAAAAAAATCAATTTCTATTATAAAACGGAGATATTTTAAGTAACCGGAATCTGGTAACGAATTTATGACAAAATAATAAAATTCTAATTATAATTAAATAAATGAATTTGTAAAAAAAAATCATCCAAATTGAACTATAAAATTATTTAATATTTTCTATAATCCTCAATGTACCAGCGACAAAATTCTGGTAATATTTAATTTCATTAATTATAAAAAAAAGAATGGTATTAAATCAGCTTAAAAAAATTTCATATTACAATATTTATAAGCTGATCATTAAATTTAATTATGCAATTATTAGGAATTACTTTTATGTATAATTAAACTTTCAATATATTTTGACCTTATACAAGACGCGAAAGTTTATTAAAATTATTATTTTTTTTTTGCAGATAAATTCAATTACAATTCCTTTTAATTTAATAAACATTGAAATTTCTTTAATTTGCATAATTGAAATTTCAATAGTTATGAGATGCATGTATAAGATCAATTATCTATCTATAGGACATTCTGATTAAATCACTCCCTGACTAACTTGCTATATAAATTATAGAAGATAAAAATATGTAAAATAATTAAAATCAAATTACAAAATGAAAATTAACATTTCACACATTTCTGTAATATTAAATACCTATGTAACATATACTGACGTACGATCATTTTTCCCAAAAGTTAAATGTTATATTTTCCATTTTGAGTGAATAATCTCTATCGACCGCGAACAAAGAATACTTTTTGAAGTTTAACTATAGTCAAATTGGTCTAGAAACAAATAATTCAAATAATCAACGAGAACAACATAAAATGAAATAACAAAAAAAGAAATATATATTTAATAAAACTCTTTTTTTTTTATTATTATTAAAATGAAAACAGAGAGAGAAGGAAGTCACGATTACAAGTTTAAATTTTTTTTTAGCCTTTACTTTTAAAAACTAAAACTAAATTTAATATAATAATTTTAAGTTTGTATAAATAGTTATTTCAATTTACTCTTTGTTATTAAAAACAAAATGAAATAAATAATTTAATGTAAATACGAAATCTTAAAAGTTTAGAGACCTTTAATAATCTTTTAGCTGTGGTCGTCTATTTCATATTATTTCATATACCATAACAGAAAAATATAATTACGAATCACGATTTTTCTCATATACAAGCGAATGCAATTATATGTTTTGTTTGTTTTGGTATTGTATATTCAAGTCTAACAATTTATATTTGTGTGACTTAGCCTAGTAATTTCCATATAAAAACTCCCACATAATAATATTGAAAAAAAAAAATTTATATAGGTAATATTATTTAATTTCCTTATGTACCAAATAAAAGTTATGTACAAAAAATTATATTCCACGCATGAATGGACAGAAATCTTTGCGAAAAATATATTACTTAGAAAAAAAAACATGTAATATAAGCAACAATGCATCACCTATAAGCTCACTTTTTTTTTTTTTAACATTTATTATATCTAGAAAATAACCTCAAATGTGTTAGCACAGCTGTCTAAGACTAAGTAATATAATAAAAAAAAACGAGCGAGCGCGGTATGATTGAATAATATATATAAAAGGTATTGTGTATATTATGTATAGAAAAATTAACTACTAGCCCCCAATGCCCCCAATTGTATTATAATATTACCAAGAATACTATAATGGATATAAAGTGTATAGAAAGTCAAAGGCAACGGAGAGCGTAAGTATAAGTTAAGTAATCATTTAATTGGTAAGATTACAGCATCTCATCGCGGTTGAAAAAAGTTAATGGTAATATATATATATATATAAAAAAGAGTTAACTTCTCCAATATAAGCTAAAATAGAAATAGCATAGAAAACAAAATGTTTCTATACAAATTTGTTTAGTAATGGTATAGTAAATATATTTATGCACTAAATGAAATTTACTTAAGAAAGAGTTTTACATTTATTAGTTGATTTATATTATTTATAAAGATGGAAAAAAGAATCATTTAATTTGGTAATTTTGTTATTTTGGGGAGTTGGAGCGCGCATACATATTGAAAAATTATGAAATTAATCCAATTAAATTGGAAATTAACAATAAAATAAGTAAGTTTATATATGAAGAATTTTGATGTATTAATTTTTGGCTTAAATAAATCAGAATTACAAATATAAAGTTCACAAATTTTTTTGAACGATTTAATTATAGAAATTTAATTTTAACGCTTATTTAATTTAAAATAGTGTCACATAATTATTACTTATGATATTCGCTAAACCGTGTACAAATTAATGTAAATAAATTACCATAAATTATTTAATTAAGAATGAATTTATATTAGAAATAAATGCCGGACTACCGGAGTTGCCTTATCATTAGAAAACTCAAAATTAAATCATACAAAATTTATATTTGAAATTGATTTTTATAAAGTATGTAATTTGATTAAAAAAAATAATATATTCAATAAAAATTTCTCATTTCAATTAAATATGATGCATCTACGAGTATATAATTTAATTAATATCTTATTCATGCCAAATTTATAATCATTATAACATTATGCAAATATAAAACTAATATCGCGTCGTAATATCTTTAATTTTTTTTATATAAAATTGATTATTATATCCAAACAATATAGCTATAGTACGCTTTAAACTTTAAGTTCAATTTTTTTATTCAATTTAGAAATATTATTTCGTTAATATGTAAAAAAAAAAAAATAAGGTCAACTAAATACGTAACTGAACAAGAGATTACGCAAAAATATATATATATATTTTTTTTTACAATTACAAAATAATACAAAATGTAAAAATATTCATTTTTAAATAAAAAAAAATTTTGTTTGGTACCCCCCTTTTATATGACACCTCAAAAATTGGGAACAACGAAAAATTGAAATTCAAATTCTTTGTATATAATATTTTTCTATATATCTAATTTCCTGTCTATAAAATGTTGACAGCAAAATATTGTATGCAAGATTTATCTATATAGTTTTTGGATAATAAGACGAAAGAAAGTATAATGAATTATTTGATATCAAAAGAATGGGATAATTGACATTTATCACGATATATCAATTAATTTTATTCATCATTTAATCACAATTGATATTAATGATTAAAATTTCTTGATTTGATATCAAAATTTGATTAACTAATTATAATTGAAAGCGATCTTCATTTGAAATTAATGGAATTCCAGTTGTCATTCCAGGAAAATATCATTCCAGTTTCGAAAGCATCTAATATTTTTTAAAAGATTTTAAACCATATAAAAATATTTTTAAATAATCATCACAATATTAAAATCAAATAAAATTAAAATAATAAATGTTATCAAAGTATTTTGAAAATTATATAAATTATACCTACATGATTTTTATGTACTAAGTATATGTAGAAAATTTGAATTTATATTTTTAGGGTACAAACATTTGAATAGTATACTTCAAACATAAATTACGACGATTATTTATGTGCGCTGGCGATTATGACATCATAGCAAATAAAATAATAATAATTGTCGTTTTCTTTTCGATTGCAATTATTTAATTTATTGTACACGTAATTTTATTTTAGTAATTTTATTAGTTTTATGAGGTGATGCTAATTAATGAGTGATCAATACTATAATTCTATATAAAGATTACAGATGGACGCCAAGTGAACGGATGTCCGTAATCGAGTCATATGTTTGCGTCATTAAATTATATAAAGTTTTTAGTAATAATGTAAATTTAGGTTGAAAGTAGGTAAATGAAAAAAAAATATACATAAAGTATATAACGAAAATAAAGTATATAATACTCGATAGGATGTGTAAAATGTAAACAAGCAAAATTGTCTTCAAATAGAATTTTCTTAAATTTATAAATATGATTTTCATCATTATTAAAATATCGGAAAATAATTTACTCAGAGGATGGCTCCCTAATTGCAGACTTTTTTTTCAAGTTTTTTTTGTTATAACTTCTTCAGGTTGGTTAAAAATATAGAAATAATTGTCCGATATTTATGTACCATATACAAAAATTTAAGATTGAAATCTCTATTTTCCGAGTCTATGTGGTTTTTTATTGTATTATAGTACACTGACGCACTCAGAAGTCAGAAGGTGGCACTGTAATTGCAGACTTTTTTTCGAGTTTTTGACATCAGTAACTAAAATAATAATAGCCCATTTCTTTTTGCTTAATTAAATTGCAATATTTTTAATTTAAGTATTTTTATTTTATGCTTCTTTTCACTTGCCAACTGTCAAAAGTTTGAATATGTCCCGAGTAAATCCGGGTAATAAATCCACGCTCCGAACTTCTTTATATACCATTAAAATTTTTTTCAATTAATGAATTAAAATGAAGAATTAATTAAAAAAGGTTTTATTTTAAAGAAATTTAGTTAATTACATGCTTTTTATATAATTGTAATATTAAAAATTAAATATAATTTCGAAAAATATTGAGAATTAGAAAAATGCTGCTTTATGATTTGATGATGATAAATGATAAATGAATGATGATTGAATGAATTATATGAAAATAAATAATAACAGAGAAATATGCATATATATTTATTACTCATAATGATGAATGAATTGAAAATGAATTATATGTATAAATAGTAGATTATATTTTATTAAATAAGTTGCACATAGAAAACACATAAAATTTTAAAAGCATATTATACACTGAAGATAATTTTTAATCACAAAATGTGAAACCTAGAAAAGGATACAAAAAGCTTTTAACCAAAAATTAAAAAAACTTATCAATGAAAAAGAGAAGAGGATGATGGGGGGAATTTTTTTTCTAAAAATGATAAAAGTAAAAAATTTTAAACTTCTTCCAATTGAAATAAAAGAAAACAAAGTTTTTTAGTTTTTTTTTTTTTTTTTTCACATTATTAAAAAAAATATTATTCCAAGAAAAATTAAATTTTACATCATATAAATATAATTATAATAGATTATGTTTTTTTTTTTGTTATATATTTTTTAATAGTTTTTTTTTTATAATTAATAATAAATTAAATAAATTAAGGAGACAAAAATACAATAAAAAAGAAAAAAAATATAAATTAAAACAGTTTGGAAAACAAGGAAATTTTCAATATTTTAATATCGTAATTTCAAAAACAAAAAAAATTCAAATATAGAAAAGTTTCTATTTTGGTTTTTGTTTTTTTCTTATTAACATTTTTTCCTTGTTTCTTTTTAATTTTAGTTTTTTTAGTTTTTTTTATATAATATAATAATTTTATTTATATAGTTTATTTATTTATTTATTTTTTAAATATTAATATATAGAGCTGGAATGAAAACTTAATATAAGTAATATATAAATTGATAAAAACTTAATATCTCATAAATCCAATATTATTTTTTTTTATTTTTGTTTAAAAAATTTAATTTAAATTGGTTTTTTTTTTTTTAAATATTTTTTATTTTTTTTTTTTACTTGTTTGTTAATAATATTTTATTTATAAAAGAAAAAAATGTAATTATGTTATGTTAAAAAAAAATTTATTAAGATACAAAAAAAGAAAAAGATTCTAATATGATTTTTTAATTAAATTAAAAAAATAAGAATTTCGAAATTAAATCTTGTACGAATTTCCAAAAAAAAAAAATATGTAAATTTTATATTATTGACAATTTAATAAAAATTACAAAAAAATTGCCCTATTTTCGACATATACAAAAATTGTGCCCTATTTTCGGCACATGTTATATTTTCGACATGTGCACTATTTTCGACACGTGTCACATTTTCGACATGTGCCCTATTTTCGACATGTGCCCTATTTTCGACATATCTAAAATAGATATTATTGACATTCTTTTATCAAACTTTTGGCTAGTATATATAATTATAATTTTCATTTATGTAATTTTTCACAAGTACATAATTGGATGGAATATTCGTATCAAATTTCAAAATCGTAATCATTAATCGAAAATATAAATAAAATATTTAAAAAAAAAAAAATTTAAATAAATAAATAAATATTAAATTCTATTAATTTAAAAAAGTTTCGTGCAATAATTTAAAAAGTACCAAACAAAATTTATATAATAAAAAAAAAAACTACAGGGAAACACAAAGAAAAACAAATACTTATTAAAAATTTAATGTATATTTTTTTTTAAAATAAAAATTAAACTTAGAAATTCTAATCTACTAACTAGAATATGACTAGAATTTTTTATTGATTATTTTGCAAAAATATAAATAAATAATTAAAACTAAAATTGGAATGCAATAATTTATTTAAACAAAAAAAAACTGGCAAGCAATATTAGCTGTTTGTGTTGTTATATTTAAAAAAATTGTATGTTAATTAAAATTAAATTTTTGCAAAAGAAAAATAAGGAAAAAATTTAAATTTCATTAAAATGGAAAATTAGTAGAGATTTAAAACAAAGATTAATAATTTTATGTATGATGAAAAAAATGGAAATATGAATATTATTTTATGAGAATGAAATTATGAATTTTAAAATTATGATTTATTTTAGTGCCTTACATTGACCTCCTACACTTTTAACTCGTACAATAATTTCGAAATAGTAAAAAAAAAAATGTGAATTTTCGAATTCTGAAATAAACGATAGATCCCTTATCGAAGTCTTAAATTCAATTTAATGATTTATTTTTCTAATTTGTTTAAATTAAATTTCGCATTAAATTGAAAAATTCGATTAACTGTTGATTATTACATTAGAAAATTCATTTGATTTCGATAATGCATGATGATTCGATTTAAGTACTTAAAAAACAACAATCTTAAACAGACTTATAAAAAAAAAAGCTCAAAATTTCGACTTGCTCAAAATTGAGTTAGCTCATAGATTGCGCTTTGCTCAAAATTGAGTTAGCTCATAGATTACGCTTTGCTCAAAATTGAGTTAGCTCATTTTTGAGTTAGCTCATAGTTTTAACAGACTTGTAAAAAGCTCAAATTTCGACTTAGCTAAACGCTTTGCTCAAAATTGAATTAACTCATTTTTGAGTTACTCATTTTTGAGTTAGCTCATAGATTGTGCTTTGCTCAAAATAAAATTAACTCATTTTTGAGTTAGCTCATAGTTTTTTAACAGACTTAATATTTTGAATTATCTTATACATATACAAATAATAACCAGCAGCAGTCACAGTCAGTCGCCAATAGTGAGATTTTTGCTATTTTTAATATTTCACTCTACACACACACTCACTCTCTTTATATATCTCTCTCTCTTTCTCTGTTTCTCACACAAGCTAAAAAAATAATAATTTTAAAAACCAAAAAATAAAAACAAAATAAAACTTTTTTTTTTTCTCTTTTTTATTAAATCAATAAAAAAAAATAGATATATTTTTTTTCTTCATTTTTCTCTTGCAAAATTAATAATTAACAAAAACAATTGACAAAAAATAATAATATATAATAATAATAATTAATAATATTTAATATTTAGATTTTATATATATACACATACATAAATATAAATATATATATAAAATCTAAATTTTCATTTTAACCTACAAAAACTATTTAAAAAAAAAAAATATAATATAATAAAAAAATAAAAAAAAAAAATTAGAAAATATGAAAATTAAAATTAAATACGACAAAAAAAAAGATTACAATAATAATAAAATTATCAAAGATATTTTTTTTTTAATAAAATTCATAATAATTTCAAATAAATTTAAAAAAAAAAACAAACGAATATTTTTTTTTTTCATAAAATCGCAGAAAAATTAATACTTTTTTTTTTTTTAAAAAAATTAAATTATTAGATATTTTTTTTCTTTAAAATTATTTCCAATATTTAAAAAGTTGTGTAAAAAAAAATTATTATACCATAAAAATCGCTCCAATAAAAGCAACTTTTGGGCTAGTAATTTATTTTGAAAATTTTATTCAAAATTAGAGAGAGAAAAACACACAACTTTTTCAAAAAAATGCAAATTTCTTCTCTGCTGATTTTTTTTTTTTTTTTTTGTATTTTTCTTATTTATTTTTTTTTGTGGAAAATTTTTTACACTCTCCTCTTTTTTTTTCTATTACATTTTCAAACTTATATGTCAAACGCAACATCATAATTTGTTATATAAAAAATAAAGCTTAAAAAATTAATAAATAACTACAAAAAAAAAATTTAATATTTTTTTTTTTTTTTTCAAATTTTTCTGAAGAAAAAATTAAAATTTTTTTAAAAATTACAAAACGCGATCAAATTATAATAAAATCAATAAAAAATATATAAAAAAAAACTACAACACAACTACTTAAAAAACTATAAAAATAAAATTACAAAATATTTTTTTTTATAATAATTACAGAAAAATAAAAAAAAATACATATATGAAAAATTATATAAAAAATAAAAAACAAACAAAAATTGTAAAAATAATTTAAAAAATATAGGAATTTTCTTTCATTTTTTTTTTGTAGAACTTTTCTTTTTATTTTTTTTAAATATTTTTCTTATTGATTTTGGAAATTTTTTTTGTATTTTTTGCATTTAACTTTTTTTAAGTCCATTTTTTAAAATTAACAAAAAAAAAAAAATTATTTTAATTTTTATTTTTTTATATTATTTCTACATAATTTTTTTTTTTAAATATTTTATAATTCATTTTTTATTTTAAATTCTTTAATTTTATATAAAAAGAAACTCAAAATTTTTAATTTTTTTTTTTATAATATAAATTAATGGTAAATTAATTAATAACGAAAAAGCAAAAAAAAAGGAAAAAAGTAAATACTGTAATGTAAATGTTGATATTTTTGTTTAATATTTTAAATTATTATATAATTTTTTATTTTTATTTATCTTAAAAACAAATTTGTCAAATTTAATTTTTAATTTTTAAAAATTAAAAAAATACTTAAATTGGCGAGTGATTTTTTAGATGATTGGAAAAAAAAAACTTTCATAAAATTTGAATACAATTTTCGTAATTATTCAGAGAAAATTAGAAAAATTAAAATTTGAGCAAAATTTTTACTAAAATTTTTGGAATTTTTGCTCAAATTTTCAGAATTTGCTCAAATTTACGAAATTTGCTAAAAATTTTTATAGAAAGTTTTCATAACAAATTGAAAGCAAACAAATTGAAGAATTCATTTAAAATTGAGTACAGAATTTTATTTAAGCTTTTATAATTTTTATTAAGTATTTAAATAATTAAAACTTTGTTAATATAATTTTTTTTTTTGCCTCTGAGACAAAGATATGCGAATTTATTTATAAATCTCCATTTTTTAAAGAAATATGAAATTTAATTTATAATTTAAAACTTAACTGAAGGAAAAAAGCAGGGAAATATAGAAAAATTATCATTTTACAAGTTTAATTAATTTTCACACAAATTTTTCTTTCTATTTTTTTATGTTTTTTATTTTTTGAAAATTCATATTTTTTTAATCGGTAATTAATTGTTTTTAAATAATTTAATTTCATTTTTTTATAAATTCCCTAAATAGTTCCATAAGTTTTATTTTTTTTTATATTATTCAATTTTTTTTTACTTGAATATTTTTCTAAATATTAAAAATTATTTTTTATTTTAGTTTTTTTTTTTTTAAACTAAAATTGCAAATAATAATAAAAAAAATTTTCCCTCATTGTCAAAAATTCTTTTTAAGTAAATTTTTAATTTTTTTTAATTATTAATTTTTATAGAGAGCGAAAAAAATGCTTGGCTTGTTAAATTTTTTCTTTTTTTTTTTAATTAAATTTAATTAATTTTTTTTTTGCTTCAATTTTTAATTTTTTTTTTTTTAACTATTTTACCTAAAAATAAATTTTGCTTAAGTTTTAGGGGGAAAAAAGTATTAATTTTTGGTTTTTTTTTTTTTAATTTTGCTCAAAATTTTTAATATCATTTTTTGTTTGCGCAGTTTCATTTGCGCAGTTTTAGAATTCTTTATGTAACTTTTCCTTTTAAAAATATAACAAGTTTATAATTTTCATTAAATAATTTAACTAGTGTTGGTGTGTGGACCGAATTTTTGTTTATAAGTAATTAGTCTTAGTACGAGCTTTAGAACAAAATTTAGAAGGACAAAAAAATTATCTAAAAAAAAAAAATAACGAGATTTTCCAATTTCGAAAAAACAATTTTAATTTCACAATTAAACATTAGCATTTATAATTTGGGGTTTTCTCTTTCGTTAAACTAATTTTTTATGCCAATATTTTCTTTACTACAATTTAACAATTTAAAAAAAAATTTATCTACAAATAAAAAACAAAGTTACTAAAATTTAATACTTCAAAAATTTTCAGTTAACATTTCTAATTCTTCTGCATATATAAAATTATTGAACAAAAAAGCAAAAATTTAATTTTTAATTATTATAATTAAAAGAAATTATACTTTTTCCCCCCATAAACATAAAAATTTGGCCTAAAATTTGTGTAATATTTTTTATATAAAAAAAGCAACCAATTATTTTTTAATACCAATTTTTTTATTATTATAAATTTAACAAACTCCTAAAATATTTTATTTTATTTTTTCTACTAATTTAAAATTTCTTATTTTGATAATTTTCGAAAACTAATTCAAAAAAAAAATATTTATTCAAAAATTAATAAATTGGAACATCAAAGGAAATTTAGTCATTTCAATTTTTCTGATTAAATGAAATTAAGAGAAAAAAGATTTAACTCAATTTTTGAGAGTGACTCCACAAAATATTAAATTATTTCATTTTTGAGTGAGACACAAACATTTTCCATTCCGGATTCCGGATTCTCTCCGAAATTTTCAAATTATGAATGATTGTTCGAAATTTCGATAAAATATTAATTCTGTAATTAGTTACGAACTAGTAACTAAGAATTTACGAGTAGTTCTTACTCGAAATCTGTTTACGAATAGGTTTTCGAAATTTTCGGAAAATCACTCGTAGTAAACTCGGAACATTTCGGATGTTGGAGAATCCTGATAACTTATTTATACTGTTTTTGGCGTGCAATATAAATTTTATCTTATTTTGGAATTATAATTTTGTTTTTTTGTACAAAAAATTTATTTAAATTTTTAATTTTTAAATCATGGAAAAGTTAAATATTTTTTTTGAAGAATTTCATAAATAAAATATTTTTATAGCATTTCGCAATTATCTTACATTTAAGAAGTAGAATGTTTAAAGTAATATTTAAAAAAATCAAAAAATCAGGGAATTATTTTTCATAAATGCAACATAATTTTTTTTTTTTTTTGTTGAAAAATTTAAATGAAAAATTAATATAACAACATTTTTAAATATTTAAATATAAATTTTTAATTTTATTTTTAATATTATTAATTAAGCAAAAAAAAAAATTGTATTTAAATAAAACTAATATTTAAATAAAAAAAAATGCAAATCCCTGTGGTTATTATTAAAATTTTCAAATTTAAATGAAAATTATTTTCACTTTTCATTATTCTCTCTCTCTCTTTAATTGCGGAGTTTTTCTCGTTTTTTTTTTAAAATAAATTTCTTAAAAGAAATAAAAATGCAAAAAATTCAGCAAAATAATTGAAAAACATTTTCTTTAAGAGAAATTATTTTTTTAATCATAATTAAAATTAATTTTAAATATTAAATTTTTTTTTTGTTTAATTATTTTATTAACAACGTTTTTTTTTTTTTTTTAATTTAAATCCTTAAAATTTATACACAAATAATTTAATTTTTTTTTTTATATTACTAATAATTTATATTTTTATAATATTTTTAATTATTTAAATAAAATGATTTTCAAAAAATTAAAAAAAAAAAAAACAAACAAACAAACAAAAAATTAGAATAAAAAAAGTAATAATATTTTTTTTTATATCAGTCCATAAAGTTTCATAATTATTTTTTTTATTTTTATTTTTAAATTTAATGTTGTTCATTTTTAAAAAGTTTTTTTTTACTTCATTTTTTTTTCCTTTCGTTTTTTTGACTCTTTTTTTTTAAAAAAAAAAACAATTTTTTTATTTTTCTGTTTTTATTTTTATATTTAAATAGGATTTTTTTTTATGTGTTTTTTCTTTGTAACTTAATTTATTAATTAATTAAGTTAATTAAAGATTATTTTTAATTAATGATTTTTTATAAATTTTCTTGTGGTGTTTTTTTCGTATTTTTTCTGGTTTCAATATTCAAATACAAAGTACAAAATTATTTGAAGTATTTATAAGGAATATTTCGAATTGTAGTAAATTGAAGTAAATTCGAAATTCGAATTAAAATAAATTCGTAATTTTTTTTTTTTCAAAATTTTATACAACAAAAAAAAAAGTAAATTTTCGAAAAAAAAAAATTCGAAATTAAAAATTTTGACAAATAGTTTCGAAAATTTATTTTCGAAAGATATGTTTTTTTAAAGAAGTAAAAATATTGTAAGAAATATATTTAAAAAAAAAATGAATAATTTTCAATTTCGAATTTTCGAAAATTTTTAAATACTTGTACTTTGTAAAAATAAAATAATCAAAAGAACACATTTTTGTGTATATTTCAAAGAACAAACAATAAACACGAAAAAATTATTCCAATTTAATTTCAAAGTAAAATGTTCGAAAAAAATGGTAAATTTTCAATTAATTTTTATTTCGTTGTCTTTCTTTTTTTTTTGTTCCTGGTCTTCTTCTTTTCTAAGGATCTTCACACAATTGTTCCCAAAGGACAATCAAAATTATCATTTTTCGATAAATACTTTTCAGTTTTTTTTTAATTATATCACCAATTACATCAAAATTAATTAGTTTAATTTAGTAGAGGAATAACTAATTAGTAATTTATAGGTGATAATAAACGGAATGCATAAATTGCAATTAAATCATAGACCACAACATTAAATATTTTACATGACCAGGACCCAAAAAAAAAAAAAAAATGATTTAAAGAATGTTTTGGATTGACTCGAAGTGTCAGCGAAGTGACGCCTGTAGCCCACAATCCTCTTCTCCTCTATAAGCTTCAGTGTAAGTTTTTTTTGATAGTATATTTAAATTATTATTAAGTTTTTTATTAGCTTATAATAAATATTAAAAAAAAAAAAACATTTTTTATAGAAAATTTTCAAATAATTTTCATTTTTTTTCGTACACAATTCGTAATTAAATATTTCTTAAATTCGAGTTTTTTTTTTTTAAATAAATAATTTTTAAAATATTGTTTTTTAATAACAAATATTTATTATTATTATTATTATTTAATTTATTTATATTAATGAATTATTTATTTTTAAAAATATTTTATTTTATAGACAACAAACGAGAATAACAAACAAGATAATTTTTTATTGGATTATTTTTATTTTTAATAATTAATTTTTAAATATTTTTTTTCATTTATATTAGGTAATTTTTTATTTTGTTTTATAAAAATATACTTTTCTAAAATAACTTATATATTTTTTTTTTTCATTCATCATTTTTTAATATAAATTTTTAATTAATTAAATAATTTTTTTCGAAGAGATCTTTTCGTTACAAAGTATTTTTTTTATTATTTTAATTTAACATTTTTTTTTTACGTTGTTTACACCCTTAATTTGTTTTTATACAAGATTTGTCAAAAATTAAAAATTAAAAAATTTATCTGTTTATTTTTTTTTAATAATTTAAATATTTTTAACAACCATTTATTTTTTTTTATATTAATAATTTATTAAAAAAAAAAAGTTCACCAAGCGCATTACAAAAAGGAATTATTTATGTACAACAATAAAAAAACTTGAAAAAATAATAAAAAAAGAAAACTTAAAATTTTCATTTTAAAAAAATGCAATTTTTTTTTTATTAAAATTTTTGTTTAAAAATTAATTTGTTTTTAATTAATTTAAAAAAACAAAAAAAAAGAGAATACATTATTGAAATGATTTCCTTAAGAAAAGTAGACTAAAAAATGTATTTTCGAAATTTCGAAAATTAAATATGATTGTCCGAATTTTCGAACTTCCGAAATGCTCGAATTTACGAGCAAATATTCTGAAATTTCAACAAATATGAAAATTCTGTACTCGACAAATTAGAATTTACGAGTAGTCTTACTCGAAAAATTATTATATGTTCTCGAAATTTCGAATAATCACTCGTAATGCGAACATTTCCGATGATACGAGTATATCCGGGGACGAATATTTCAAAGATATTTTGTGTTTACGTGCAGAAAAATTACGCAAAAATTCTTTCAAGAAAAAAGTATACTAAGAAGAATGTATTTTCGAAATTTCGAAAATTTTAATATAATTTATAACAGATGCAATGAAGATTTCATGTTTTGTCTAATTCATAATCGTATTTATATATATATATATATTTTCATAAAAAAAAAGAGAGCTTCATCCGTTCAACACATTTTAATAAATATAAATATAAAAAAAAATAATAATTTAAATAATAGAAAAAACTCCTTAACCTAAAACACGACGACGACAATTTATAAATTTTACGAATAATTTTTTTTGTGGCAGAAATTATTTATCAGAAAATTTATCATACTATAAAAAAAAGGAAGTAGTGTGTAAAAAGGATATATTCATTATTTTAAGTACAAATATAAATAAAAACGAAATATTTAACAAAAAAAAAATTCACACATTAAAAATTTTTTAGGTTTTTTTTGTAGTGGTCCAAGTGTGTGGTCCACAGTCCATCAAAGTAAGAAATATTTTCTTAACAAAAAATTTAATACAAAAGTCCTGATAAATAAATTCTGCATTTAAGAAAATTTAATTACGAATAATTTTTTTGTATTACATAAAAAAAAAATTAAATGATTTCATATAAAAAATGTTTTTTTTTTTTTTTTGTAATTTTGTGTTCTTTTTTTTTTGTGATCATTTCTACAAAAAGAAAATTAATTTTTAAAAAGTTTTTTTTTTTAAATATATGTAATATAGATTTTTTAAGTATATAATAAATAATTTTTATGTTTTAGTATAATAATTCACGATTTTTTTCATTTTTTCTTTGTGCTTTTTTAAAAAAAAAAAAAAAAAAATTTATTTTTTAAGAAAATTTTTTGACAATAAATTTTTATTGTTCCTGTCAACATGTGCAAAGAATTAACGCAGTTTTTTAATTTTAATTTTTAATCTCTTAATATTTTTTTAGTTTATATATTTTATGTATAATATTTTTTTTAAAAAAAAATTAAATTTTTTTTTCTCATATAATTAAAATTTTCAACCCTTAATTTTACACGAAAATTTTTTCGTTATTTTTATTAAAATTGAAATTTTAATTTTTTTTTAAAAAAAAAAAAAAATTTCTTGTTCATGATTTTTTTTTTCAGTTTTTTATGTACGAAAAATAATTGATCCCATTTTTATTTATTTTATTTATTTTTATTATTTTTAATTAAATTTTTTTATTATTATTATTTATAATATTTAAATTATTTCGAATCTCATCTCAGTACTATTTCAAAATGAAAAAAAAAAAAAGATTTGTGTGAATTTTTTCCTTCTTTTAGTTTAACTTTTACTTAAAATTTAATTATTTATTTTTTTTAATAAATTACTTAAAAATTTTTTTATTAAGTAAAAAATATATATTTTTTTTTATTTGTATTATTTTAAAAGGATATAAAAACACAATTTTAGATTTTTTTAAAAATAATTTTTAAAAATTTTTACATTTTAAAAACAAATTTTCTTCTCTTTTCTGTGTTTCTTATTTTTTAGGAATATTTTTGTTTGTCTGTTTTTTTATTTTTGCAAAAAAATTCCAATAAATTCCAATATTTTCATTCAATATATTTCAAAATATTTTGAATATAACCTCAAATATTTTGAATATAACCTCAAATATTATTAATCTAACCTCAAATATTTTTAATTTCATAATTTCACCACCCCACAAAAACGACGACGACGACTACAATGAATTTTATATTTATTTAAATATATTTTAATTTTTTTGTTAAAAAATATTTTATTTTCGAATTTTTCGAAAAAAAAAAATAATTTTTGGAACCATTTTATTTTTATTATAAATTTTTGTAAATATGTTTTTAAAGTTTAATAATTTTTTATTTTTTTTAGTATTTTTTTTTTAAATTATTATTTTTATTTTTAAAAAGCGCTGTAGAAAAAGTTTTTTAAATATTTAAAAAAATTGATTTTTTATTTTGAGAAAAAATTTTTCTCATCCATAATTTTCGAAAATTGATTTGAAAAAATATTTTAATGTAGTTAATAAAAAAAGGGAATTGAGTTTTTTGTAGAAAAAAAAAAGTTTTAACCTCAAAAAAATTACTTTCTTTTTATTATTTACATTAAATTTTTGAGTTTTTTTTCAATTACAGGTTTTTTTTTTATGTGTAGATTTTTTTATGTTTCTCACAATGAATTCTTAATTACTTATATAATTTACGAAAAAATAACGAAAAAGACAAATGACTTTCATTCATTTTTTTTTTGTTAAAAAAAATATAAAAAAATTTTTAATAAATTTTTTTTATATTTTTTTTTTTAAAACGCAACACTTTTTTTTAAGGTTTTTTACATTTTAAATTATTTTTATTATATTTTACAAAGTCGATATTTTTTTTATTATTTAACTTTTTCGTAATATTTTTAAATTTTTAAGATTTTTAATTATCTATAAAATGTAAAAAAAAAAAAAATTCTTAATTATTTTTTTTTTAAATATTTCGTTAAAATTAAAAATATATAAAAAAAAATGATAATTTTAATTTTTTTTTTAATAAAAAAAAAATTATATTAAAAAAATAATAATTCCAAAAAATCGTTAAAACTAATAAAAAAAAATATAGAAAAAAAACAAACAAGAAAAAAAATATTAAAAAAAAAAAAAATTTTTTAAAAAAATATTTAAATATAAAAAAAATTATCTTAAAAAACTAAAAAACAAAAACAAATATTCGAAAGAAAAAAAATTAGGAATTAAAAAAAAATATTAAAATTTTTTAAAAATTAAGTGAAAAATTTTTTTGTTGTTGAGTTTTTTTAAAAAAAAAAAAATATTTTTAAATTCGTTTTAATATTTTTTTTTTTTTTTATTCAATATTTTCTTAAAAAACCTTTTCTATTATGTTGTTGATGTATTGTAGAATTACCATCACCTCCTCCTCCTCCTCCATTAACACCAACAATTTGCTGTTGGTGTTGTTGATTTTGTATAATTAAATGTTGTGCTGCTTGTTTAATTGAATTTGTATTTTCTTCATCATGATGACGTCTATTATTACTACTACCGCTACTATTATTATTATTATTATTAATAATATTACCATTTCTTATTGTTGAATTCATTTGTTGTTGCTGTTGTTGATGCTGTTGTTGCACAACTTTATTAATCCGATTTTATAGTAATACTGGTGGTACTTGGACATAACGATAAATATATAAACGATAATCTTTACTAGCCAATACAACACTACCATCATCCATTAATGCAACATCAAAACATTGTGCATGTTTTACTTTTGATTCTAATGCCGATACTAATTGACCATCTTGCGTAAATATTGTTAAATTAAAATTATTATGATTATCAGCAATTAATATTTCACCAGCTGAATTAATACCAACACCAATTGGATAATTTGTAATACCTTCGCCGCCAATTTGCCGTAAATATTGTCCTTCATAATTAAATACTTTAACGCAATGTGCCCGATTATCAGAAATGAAAATTTCTTGTTTATCATTAACAACAACACCATTTGGAAATTCTAAATGCTTTGAACAACCAAATTTTTGTAATACAATACCATATTGATCAAATATTATAACACGCATTACTTTACATTCAACAACAATAATACGTCCTTTATTATCAACAGTAACACCGCGTGGATGTTGTAATATATTTGCACCAAATTTCCTTTGGAATTGACCATATTGATTATAAATTTGTATTTGATGGGTTGGTGAACGTTCTGTAACAACAATATCACCCGAATTTTTAACAACAGCAACACGATTTGGATATAATAATTGACCATCACGTTTACCACATTCACCAAATTGAAATTTAAAACGACCTTCCTTATCAAATATTTGGATACGATGATTATTTGTATCTGCAACAACAATATCATTTTGGGCATTTACAGCAACACCACTTGGTTCGGTAAATTGTCCTTCTAATACACCAAATTCACCAAATTTACAATGATATATCATTTTTTGTCGTTTGATTTGTGATTTTGGTGGAAATGCTATTGTACCACCAGATGATGATAATATTTTTGATGTTAAATCTAATATTGAATCATTTGTTGTTTGTGATGTTGTTGTTAATATACCATTTTGTTGTTGTTGTTGTGATGATGATGATTGTTGATTATTACCAATATGTACACCATTACCAAGTATTGTTGTACCATTACCATTTATTTGTATACCACCACCACCATTACTATTATTATTATTTTGTTGTGAATTACTACCAATTGGTATATTATATTGATCTTGTATATTATTATATATATTATCATTACCACCATTACTCCATTTTTCATATGGATTTAATTGTAAATTAACATCACTTACAAATGGTCCTAAACTATTAACACTATTAAAACGTTTTGATATTATATTACTATCAAAATTTGTTGAACCACCAATTATACTGTTGTTGCTATTATTATTATTACAATTACCATTATTATTATTATTACAATTTAATGTTGAAAATTGACGTTCTAATGATGTTGATGAATGATTTGATGATGATGATGATAATAAATTAACCATTTGTGTACAATTATTTAAATTATGAATACTTGATGTTGGACTTAAATTACCATTAATACAATTTTGCTGTTGTTGTTGTTGTTGTTGTGATGATGATTGTAAATTATTTAAATTTAAATTTAAATTATTATTATTATTTGTTGGTCGTGCAATTGGTGGTTGTTTAACTGGTTGTATTATTTCAGATGATCTAATATAACCAAATGTATTACGTATACCAGCTTGTATTGCTTGATAATTTGATATAAATGCTAAATCTGGATTTGATAATAATTCTAATGATAATTGATTACATATATTCATTTTATTATCTAATAATTTTTTTAACATTATTATTTCATTAATACCAGTTGTTTTTGTAATACGTTCTAATGATTCACATGCTTGTAATGTTTTATCAATATTTTCTTGTGATTTTGTTAATAATACACTATTTGATACACTCCTAGCATTATAAAAACTTTCTAATTCTTTTAATAATTCTTGTTTACGTTCATCTAATGTTGTACGAAAAAATTGATAAGTTTCATTTATTTCATCTTGTGCTTTATGATAATGAATTTGTATACGTTGTGTATTTTGTTCGGAATTTTTAACAATTGAACGTAATTCAGTAACTTTATTACGTAATTCGGTAATATTTTGTAATAATTGTTCAATTTGTTTTGGTGATGAATCTTGTATATGTTCACATTCATGTAAATTAGATGGATGTTCTAATACCATACAATCTTTACATACAGCTAATTGACATGTACGACAATAAAATTTTAATATTTCATTTTTATGTTTTGTACAAAAAAAATGACTAGTTAATTTTGTTGTTAATCCTCCTGTTGATGTTATTTGTGCTGTTGAAGTGGTTGTTGTTTGTTGTTGTTGTTGCTGTTGTTGTTGATGATGAGATGATGTTGATGTTGTATTATTTGATAATGCTGCTAATAAATCATTTGCTGTTAATTTTGGTAATAAATCAGATGTATTATTACTACCATTACAATCTGTATAATTATTAAAACGTGATTTAATTGATTGTCCTAATTGTGTTTGTTGTTGTTGTTGTTGATGATCAATAAAACCATTATTATTATTATTATTATTAATACCACTACCAATTAATTTAGATAATTGTGATTGTGGTCCAATAACACCATTTTGTTGTTGTAATAACATTGATATTGAATTTGTATTTAAATTTAAATTAGATAAATTCGTTAAATCAACAATACCATTACCATTTAATTGTTGTTGTAAATTTGTTGGTGATATTAAACCATCATTATTATGATGATCATTACCACCACCATTTTGTTGTTGTTGTTGTTGTTGATTATCAAATCCACCATTTATATGAAATACACAATGTCCATCAAAACAATGCATAAATTGATGTGCTGTAACACAATTTGCACATAAATAATTAGCACAATCAATACATTTAGCAACAGCATCAGATTGTTTTGATTTACAACCAGTACAACGTGGTATTAAACTACCATTTGTTGATGTTAAATTAATAACACCACTTGTACTATTACCACCACCGCCAACAATGCTATTATTAATATTATTTGGATTTGTTGTTTGTGAATTACCATTTAATAGTCCACTACCAATAACACCAGTACTACTATTACTACCAACATTATTACTACCATTATTATTATTATTATTATTTCCAATTGTTGTATTCACACCATTATTACTACTATTACTACCATTTGATGATGTACAACTTAAACCAGATGATGATGATGTTGATGATGCAGATGATGATGATGATGAATTAGTTTTATGTGATTCTAATGATGATGTTACACCTGAACTACTAAAATCATCACATATTGCTGAATCACTAACTGGTGGTGATGAACCACTTAATGTTAATGGTGAATCAGATAAATAATCATTATGTTCACCAAATGAACCAATTGAATGTGTTGCACCGGGTAATGAATCTAATGATGGTGTTGGTGATGTAGCCATTTTTTTTTTATTAAATATTTTTTAAGTTTTTTTTAGCAAAGTTTTTCCTCGTCAGTTTTTTTTTTTAAATTGTTTTTTAATTTTTTGTCACTTTAATTTTTAATTTGTAATTTTTTTAAGTCGAAATAAGTTAACAAAAAAATGTTTTTTTAAAAATATGATTAAATTTTTTTTAGGTAATGTTTTTTTTTTTGTTTTAAATGTTAAAAAGTCTTTTTCGGTGGTTTTTTATTTTGTAATTTTTTTTTTTTGATTAAATTTTTGTCTTTAAATTTTTTATATATAAATAACAAATATTTTTAATGAATACGTTAAAAAAAAATATAAATAATAATAAAAAAAAAATAGAAATTAAAAAACAAAAAAAAAAAAAATGTGGGAAAAAAATGATTTTTTTTTTCAGATTTTTCAACAAATTTTTTTTTTAACACAATTTTTTTTTAATTTTCGGAATTTGAAACGAGGACGACTACTACTTTTTTTTAAATAAATATTTTTTTTTTTTTGTAATACTTTAAAAGGACGAAAGAACAACAGGGAAAAATTCAACAAAATAAAAAAAATTATTGAATTTTCCTTTTTTTTTTCACAAATTTTTGAGCTTTCTGGAGCACACAAAAATAATAATCGTTTTTTAAATGTCAATTTTGTTTTCAAAGTTTCTTAATTTTTCGTTTTTATGTAATTTTTTCCATTATTTTTGATAATCACGATTATATTTAGCAATTATTAAATTATTTTGATATTTTATTGCAATTTTAATCATTTTTTTCATTATTGTAAAAATTTTTTTTTAGTATTTATTGTTTTGTGGTTTGTAATTTAATTTTGAAATCCTTGTTTTTTTAATTTTCAAGTCGTTTATTGCTCAAAAATTTGATTGAGAAATTTAGTATTGAGATTTGAGAATTTTTTTTTTTGTCATTTATGATGTCCTTTTTTCTGGATTATTCAGTTTTTTTTTAGTTTTTTTGTAGAATCTGGAAATAAAAAAGAGAAAATAAGAAATTAAAAATTTATATCTTTAAAATTTAATTAATAATTAATTAAAAAAGGAGAGAGTAAAATTAAATTAAATGATGATTCTTTGGAAACTATTTGTAACTATGGACAGAGTACAGTAAATATGGACAGTAGACAGTAACACCACAGTAAAGTAAAGTTTTATTCGAAAATTGATTTTTAATTTTTATCAAACTGATTGAAAATTTGTACATCAAATTTATATTATTTTTAATAAAATTGTTTCTATGCTGATAAATTTTCATATTTTTCTGTTAGTATAATATAAAAAAAATTGTTGATTCCGACTAAAAAATTATATAAATTTTTTATCTTTAGTTCCTAAAGCACATAAAATTATCGAAACTAGTTCATTTCTTATCTATGTTTCCTTGTTTTTTTTTCATTTTTTCATTATTATAACAAATTATACTTTTAAAAAAAATAATCTTTATCACTACCACCTTCTACCCTATTTTTATTGTTATTAAATTTGCACAAAAAAATATAAATCTTATTAATAATGAAAAAACAAGGAGATTATCTAATCAAAATAATTCCTAATCTCGAAAATTGATTAATGACGTAAAAAAAATAAAATCAATATTAAATTTATTGGTGTTTTTCTTTTGCCATTTTTAGATGGAAAAAAATGTGGACGAAGGACAGAAAAGCGTTAACAAAAAATGGATTTGGAAGGGAGAAAACTAATAAGAAAAACATTTAAATATTTCGAATCCAATTGTATTAATTTAAAAAGAGCTAAAAAAAATTTATAATTATTATAAATTGGCAAGGCAATGTCCTCCTTGACTGTGAACTGATGTTGTAAAATTAGCACAACTAAAATACTGAATCTATTAATTATCTATTTTTGTTCTGACAGTTAAAAATTTCAGGATATTATAAAGGATTATAATTAAAAACACAAACTATTTAATTTCAATTTGATGTCGCGATCGCAATCTGTCTGACCGTACATGATGATGATGAATGATAAATCAATTTTAAATTTTTGTGTGGAAAAATAAATAAAATCCACTATAATTTATGATATTTTACTACCAAAAAACAAAAACCATCAAATTTATTTCAAAAATTATCAATAAGAAGAAACTAATCATAAATTTCATTTTAACTTAAAATCTAATAAATTTACATATAAAAAAAAAAATCATTTTAAACACGTTTTTTTATTTTTGTATCAAAAATTCAAGTTCATTAAAATATTTTTTTTTTTTTTAATATAAATTTTTTTAGACTAAAACATGTAATAAAAAAATTTACATAATTTTTATGTTTTAAATTAAAAATTCCTTCCGTCACTTTTGGAAGAAATACAAAAAAAAAAAAAATGTGTTAGCAATTTTTTTTTATTAACATTTAAATTTTTGTCTGGGGCTGGGAAAAAAAAAAATTAAATTGAATTTTTTAATGATGAGAGGTGTTGGGTGGTGATTCAGGTCATTGTTCATAACAAAATTTTTTTTTTTTATTAACTTAATTTAAAAAAAAAACAAACGGTTTTTTTTTTTCTTACAAGGACACACAATTAATATATTTTTTAAATCCGAAATTAGAATTTTGTTTAGCCAATAAAAAAAATTTAATTAAATTATTAAAAAAAAATCGTGTGTATGCATAATAAAATTATTAATAATAAAAAAATATTTTTTTTTTTGAAATTTTTTTTATAAATGTTTAACCTAAATGAGATCAGACGACGACGACGACGTCAATGACATTTAATATAGGAACGTGTGCTGTTATTGTAATTCTCAGCATCTATTGTCGGTTAATTAGGTTGATGTTAGGATTAAATGCGAGGAGAAGCCAGGCTTTCTTTCAATTCTTCACTATTTAATTTCGTATATAGAACATAAATATATCATATAACTGGGGCAAATTAAAAGATTTTTCAATTCTGTTAACACAATTTTGTTACAAATCAAATTCCCCGTCGATAGATACCAAATTTGTCTATTCTATATTGAAGAATTTCAATTTTTTCGCCAAAAAAAAAACAAGGCTAACCCCTTGCCATTTTTTTGGCGTAAAACATGGACTTTGTCCAATATAGGTGAATATGGTGTCTATGGACTGGGAATTTTAATTGTAAAACGAATATCCAAACTAATTCCAAATATCTTTAAATCTGCCCAAGTTATAGCAAAAAAACTTGAAAAAATGACTGAAATTAGGAGAGCCACCCTAATTTGAGATGCTCTAATTTACTCAATTTTTAAGATACAATAAAAAACTTTATAGATTCTGAAAAGAGAGATTTCAATCTTATAAATTTCGTATATAGAACATAAATATCAGACAAAGATTTCTATTATAATCAACGATCACAACCATAGCCGCATTTTTTTGCAATTATTTTTTAGTCGCACTACCTAAGATATAAATCAATTTTCATAGTATAAATAATTTAACCCACCTTTACTAAATTAAAACAGGCTATATATGTATGTATTATTATAGACAGATTTTACATATAAATTTAGCGTGGAATTATTTACAGTTATTATAAGATAATCTGTCTGAAACAAGTCGGGCGCGTGCACGTTTTTCAATCAGAAAAATTTTGGCATTGAATTAAATATGTAAAAAAAAAAAAAAACAAAAATCATAACTTTTTTTTATAAAAATCTACATTAATTTTTTTAATATGTTAAAAAAAAGTTTATTTAAATGCTGATTTTCAAGTTCCTTCTCATAAGATACAATTCATGTGACTCAGATTTCGTTATTGTAATTTAACATGCGTCGGAAAATGTCACAAATCTGTAGCTTTGTCTGTTGTAGTCTCATGAGAAGGAATTGAAAATCAGCCAATATTTCATTATTATTGAAAATTTGTTTCTCTGCATAAAAAAACTATCAGGGAAATATGATTATTAGTCAAATTTAAATTAATTACATAAACTATTATATTAATCGAAATACAAAAAATTATTAGACCATTTACAGACATTTTTAAAATATAAATAAAAATAATATACATAATAAATAAATAAATTGTTTATTTATTTAAATTTCCGGATGATTAATAATATTTTAAATGTTAAAACATGTTTGTTATAAAAAGCTTTAATCTTTTTGTTTTTCTTGTTTATTGGTGGATAGAATAACAAAAATAATTTTTTTTTATATCTCATTTCCTTGTTCTGTCAAATTATTATTTTGTTGTTTTGATTAGCCACCGCGCGATTAGCAATAAAATTCGTTGCAATTTTTTTGATTTTATCTATTTACCACGAATCTTGGGAAAAGTTAATATAATTCGAAATTTAGATAGTATATAACATGTTTGGTTAAACGGTGACATGGGGACCTCAGATCTTTGCATGTAGAGGAGGTTTACATTTACACACATTACCGTCGCCAAATGTTTTCATTTTACCTAAAGTAATAATTTTGTAGGACTCTGTGACTCCAATGATTTTACACCTAAAAATGTAATAGTAATCTGAATTTAATTCTATATTCCACCAACACCCCCTGTCCCGTAAGCTTCTAAAAAAAAGCCAAGAAAGAATTAATTTTTATATTTTAATTATTTTTTTAATCATTTCATTTGTAATTTATCAAGAGAATTCTTTGTCACCGCCAACACGAAAAAGGGGCCAAAACAACACTTATTTAATACGAGACGACGAACGACGACAAAACAAGGAAATAAATTTTATAAAATAATAATAGAAAAATAAAGAAAAGTATAATTACATAATTGCGAACATATATAGATAGATACAATAATAAACAAGCTTTGGAAAAATAAAAGATCAAAAAATTCATTGTTGAACTCTATAAATTTTATAAGTTGTTAGAGACACAACCGACGACAACCATGTTTTTCTTCTTCTCTTCTCGACTCGTTTTGAAATTCAACAAATAAAAATTATACTGCCCTATCCGCCCTTTATATCTCATGGAATACTTATATTGACCATAATAATAATAATAATACATAAATTTATAATGTAAATATATGCAACAATTTTACCCCCACACACAAGCAACAAATGAGGAAATAGAAATATAGTTATATTATTCTTGAAAAATTCATGACAAATTATTATGGTATTAAGTATATGTATACAATGACTAAATGTTTTTAACATAAGAAATCTAAAACATTAACAAATTTACCATATTTCAATGGAATATAATTGTATTTAAAAGAATATTAAAATACAACTTAAAATAGCATAAAAACGAAACAAAATTCTCTAATTTGAAACTAAAATCTACTATATATTTCCATTTTTTTATTATATTGTGTATAAGGTTATTCCAATCCTCCCCCAACTCCCAACCAAATATAAAATTCTCCTTAACACCAATTAAGTGTACGAAAGCGCACAAAAGCACGGGAATTTTAAAAACCAAAAGAAAATCGTTAGAAAAATGTAACAAGTAGTTGGTATCTTTTCTCTATATAATTTTGATTCATTCTCCCCGTCGCCTCCTCTCGTTACACTTATTGATATAGTATCTAACAAAATGATATACAAAAAAAAACCCCTTTTTTATTTACCATTTCAATGGTTAATTGGACTCCAACTCACACCCACCCACACCTACTTTTTACTAAGCTACTCTATATCTAAACAAAGATTTCTACTACTTATACCAACATAAAATTTAACTTTCAACAAAGCTCCTTTATTCTATTTCTAAATTCTTCGTAATTGTAATAAAAGAAAACTAGTTTTTTTATCATGCATGGATGATGACTCCACTTCGGTCTCTCTCTCTCTGATTTAAATCTAATTTTCCTATATTTTTTCTCATATTCTTTTGAATTTTCTTTTCTCTTGCAATAGAAAAATGTTGAAAAAAAAAAATTGTAACCTGGGTAAATACTTTTATTGGAAAATTTATCATGCGCGTCAGAGCTGATTTTTTTTATGTGTAGATTTAGATGTAGATGTATGCAGAGGCAGACGGCTATGAAGAATATTAAAAATATTTTCGGAAAGGAAAAATATCTTTTCCGTTTTCCGTATATTTCAAAATATTAAAAATGTAGGGGCAAATAAATATTACTCAATTTTGCGCATTTGTTCCGCCACTGCTCCCACTCATACCATACTCATTTCATACACTGAACGAAATGCGAAATAATTCTTGCAAGAATATTTCAGTAGCGGCACTAGTCTAATGAAACATTGAATGCTTTTTATTTATTTTACTTTTGACTTTGTCATTGGCCAAATTAACACTATTTTTTTTTCTGCGTGTGTGTGAAAATAGTGAAAGAAAATTCAGTAAAAAAAAACTGCTATTAATCAAAATTATAATCGAAATTATAAAGTTACGAAAATTTCTCAGAAATAAAGTGTAAAAGAGTCAACAGTTTGAAGGATACGAGGAACACATCATTTTCTGGAATGAAAAGTTAACGATGGATATGAATCAAAGTCCAGTGAATCACAACAGCAAGAGAAATGTGAATGGTTTTTTAAAAGCAGATTTTCCTTTGTTTGAGGCAAATATGTAAAAATAAAAAATTACAAACAAACTGAATGGCATAAAAGTGAACAAAGGAAATTTGCAATTAATATTTAGAATGAAAGATTATAAAAATACATAAATAGAATCATTGGTTTGGCCTTTTGTGAAATTTTATTGAATTTCATTGAATCGAATAATTAGTGAAATTATATAGTATGTATATATGTTAAAAGAGTGATTTTAAAAGCATAAATGTTAATATTTACAATTTATTAGCCATAGCTAAATGGGTGTAAGCATATGGCCATTGTCAACGCTTTTCTGTCCGTCTGTCCATCCGTCCGATGTAAACAATAAAAACCAGTTATTTCACATAGTTAATGGACACATAAATTTATGATAGACCCACCGATGGAAAGCTTGAATTATTAAGAACCAGATGTAAATAATAGAAATTGAAAATTTTTCCAGTAGACGCGTCATTTTTACAGAACATCCTTTTCCGAATAAAAAATGCAAATTTCATATAGTAAATGTCCATGACAAATGAAGTGGGACTACTCGTTGGAAAGGTAATTACGAGTAAAATACGATGCCAATAAATATGTCTCAAATTAGAAGAAGAACCTAAATATCTTTCAATTTTCATCACTTCTTTCTTCTATCCCAAAACTAAATTTAAGCTGTGACTGTAAGGGGTAATAAAAACTAAATTTTCTAAATAATAAATAAATCATCACTCTACTAGTTACTAAATTACTAAATATTAATTATATTATGAAAAAAAGACATCAAAATATTTAACATAAAAAACGCTTAAAAATGTCAACTCTCTAATATTTTTGTTTGTTTAAAAATAAAAAAGAGAAGTGGTTATGGTTTTAATAATTCTTTTCTGAATGAGTCATCATCATCCATCCTGTCTTTATGTACAAGTTTTATCTGATTTAATACAAAACAAAACAAAAAAACTTTTCTACACCACAAAATTACAGGCTTTAAAAAACTTAAACCACTTTAATTACCAACTGGTTTTTTTCGTTTTTATATTCAACAAAAACAGAAAAAATTTCGTATATGAGAAAATTGATGACTTCACAGTTTAAATGCTCTTGTTTTTTGTCGCTCTCTCTCCTCTGAAAAATGTTTTATTGTTATGAGGTAATGAAAAAATATGTTACGTCAACGAAGAATGGCATTTACTAAATGGTAAAGTGGTAACCAGAGCTCAAAACAGCAGCAGCATAAACGATTCATATATTATTTGTCCTAGTGTTTGTGTTATGTTCTGCTCTGGTTCATAAAGTGGTTTTTGGTGGTGGTTCAAATAAATTCCAATAAATTGAAAATATGATAAAGAAATAATAATAAAAAAATTTTGTAAATTTGAAAAAGAGATTAAACCGAAGAATTATTATTTAACCGAAATTCAGAAAAGGCAAGAGAGTAGAAAAACTAGTTACACGAACGAAGAAGTAAAATAAGAAAAAAATGTGCGCGACAGCTGGTAAAAAAAAAAATATTATGTCTGCAAGGTAAAAATGAAATTGAATTTATAATTTTCTTTAGCTTGTTATTTCTTTTTTCTGTAAGTGTCCACTTCCTCCATTGTGGTTTCAAGTTTTTGCTTTTTTTTTTTACTTGCTTGAGCATTCATGCGACAAGGCACCCACCATAACGAATTTTGGAGGATTTGTAATAATTGCAACAAAAATAGGATTGGTTTATTCATTTAGGTAATAAATAAAAATTGGTAAAAAATTATTTAATTTTGTTATAAATATTGAAGTTTTCGAATTAGATTCTTTGATGAGACTCAACGGTTTTACTTAACTTGCAGGGTTCTTAAAAAATGCTATAATAATTGACCATTGACCTCTTTTCTCATGAAAATTTTTTGCAAGAATTTTTTAAGGACATTCTTCTTTCATGTTTTGACGTTTAACTTTTTCAAACAACGAATGACAAACTGAATAATTAATAAAATTTTCTCATGATTTTTAGTGTCAAAATTCTACTGTCAATATGTTGAGATGTTATTGAAAATTGGTTTCCATTCACAAAGTACGCCTACATACACTTTTCTACGACTGAAGACAAAAATTGAAAGCTACTTAAATGGATTACTACTAAATTTAAGAGACATCTTCGTCTTCCAATTGCACTATTTCCCAAATCTAACCCTGACCTCCCTCAATTAAGAGACATACTTAGACTTGATTTAAAGAATATTTGAATTTTACTCGGTCGGTAAACCCAGAATTTAGTATTTAACTAAATTTGAAACTGTAATCATTACTGACAAAATATTTACAAATTAGAAATAACGTTGACAGCTGATAAACGAAAATTATCGACATGATATAAAATTTCATATAATATTTACTTTTTACCCCCCTCGTTACAACTATGTCACATATATTGACTGAATTCTTTTTTTCCTTTATTTTTCATTTATTATTTTAATCGAATGCAAAGAATAAAAAAAAAAATAAACAGTTAAAATGGATCGAATATACAGCCAGCTGATCAAAAAATATATTATACATATATTACTGTACGTATACAAAAAAAAAAACGTTATTCCTTTGAAGGATCACTTAAAAATTTAACAACAGCTGCTGAAATTTTGTTGTTTTTTCTGTTTCCATTTTGTATACCACCATACCATGTACAATTTATTATCAGCAAAGCAGTAATAATTAAACGAACAGCAGCAGCTGTTAAAGTGGAAAAAAGAAATTAATTCGATATTTTTTTTTCTTCGTATAATGATCATAAATTTTGATATAGTGTTTTATTACTTATATTATTTTTGCTGATATTATCAGCAAGGGGGAAAGGTTTATTTTTTTGTTGTTCGTCTACCTTAAATAAATGAATTGAGGAGGACGACGATCATGGGATTTAGGATCATAAAATTAAAAAAAAAAATTGTCGATAGATAAATTTCCAACAATAATAATATTAATATATTAATTTTCTATTTTACATAATTAATAAATTTTCTCCTTATTAATTATGTAAATAAGCGAAAATTAATTATTAATTTGTTATCGTTGGAAATTTTTTTAAAACTTTTTCATTATTGTGAATCAAACCTTGTAATTGATTCAAAACTGAAAAAGTTTTGGCCCAGTTTTACTAAACAACATAAAAAAATTACTATTTCCTAATTACCAAAATTTCTAAAATTTTACCAAATTTAGAAAAAAATTTTTGTAAAATTCAAAACGATGTACGGCTGTGTGCTGCTAAATTGACTGCATTATTATATTCTAATTACAATGTATGTATACAAAATTGATAGTGAGAAATATATAAGTATTTTTATAAATCTATTTTACAGGAAAAGAAAAAAGATATTTTTACGAATCATTAAAATTTCCACACACAAAACATCAAAAAAAAAATAGGGTCCTTAAAATAATTTCCCTTTTATAGAAAAACATTATTTTGTATTAGTGAACGTAAACAAATCTATAAAAAAAATACACTATGAAGAGAACGAAAAAACGCACCCACCTAAAGTCGTATTCATCTTCGACATTGTAGATTAATCAACTCGATAGCGTGAGCTCGTGCACTAACTAAACTTACGAACGATGGACTGACTGTAGAACGAATTAAATAACATATTATGTGAATGTGTATGTATGAAAAAAATTCAAAATAAACAAAGAATGAAAAAATGGAATTTAACTATGTATGGAAATATAGATAACAAAATGGATACTCAGTGTAATATATGTTTATATATTTTTTTGAATTTTCATATATTTAAATCGAATGAAAGAACAAAAAAAAAAAAAACATTGAAAAAAATAATTTTATGGTAAAATAACGACAGACGACGACGAAAACAACAAATTACAAAAAAAAAATCTCCCCCAAATTGAATATATTTTTTTTCTGTTGTCGCCACAGTCGTCACCGACGCATTTATTATTACACAATTATTACGAAATTTTGTTATTTTGTGGAGGGTGGCAATGATGGCAAGAACAATATAAAAATGGTAACGAATTTACGGAAATATAATAATAGATACTAGTAGAATTTATTTAAATATTTCCAATAATATTGAAAAATGAAGTTTCGCTTCAGTGGAAACCATGTAAATTTTAGATATATTAATTTTATTATTACATTAATTTTAAGCTAAAAGTTTATTTGAGGAAGACGGAAATCGAATTTTAATTTACCTGGTGTCTACTAAAACCAATAATATTTTTAGGCATTATTTGATTTTGGTGCACAAGAGTTGGGAGACTTTTTCGTAAAACAAAGATTTCGTAACCAATGTGGCTGCGTCAAAGATAATAAACCACGTCTGAAAGAATAGCCTTAAATGTGAAATAAGTAAATCAATTTGATAAGTAGACAAATTTCTATTAATTATGACTATCGATTAAAGCCCCATCTGTGCGCCGGCCTTTAGTAATTCTATTTAAGGTTTTATTAGAATATTTTTGTTCCTGTAGATGAAAGTTAATTTCTTCATTTAACAATTCAAATTGGCTGATATTTCCATAATTTACCTTATAAAAAAAAAATCAATTTGATTATATCAAAAAAAATCTCTATTTAAGGGGGAATCATAAATTCTTTTATTAATTTTTCTAAAAGAGTTCACCCACTTCCACATTATTTTCTAATAATAATTTTTATATATATAAAAAAAATATTTATTTTTATGCATTTTTTCAATTTATATAAAAAAAAAGTTCGACGTATTTATAATTTTTATTTTTTCCTTGTTTTGTTGATATTATTTTACCCCCCCAATAATATACACGAATTAAATACAGCCAGCAGTAGACACAAAAAAAATATATCGACACGAATCTTTATGAAACTCAAACATGATACACGAATTTTTGTTATAATTATTCAAATACTGAAAACATGTTAAAAATTGGCTATTTGATTTATGGTTTATCGTTTAGTAAAGTATAATTTTCATTTTCCAAAATTTTCCGACAGGAAAAACTACATGAAAAACCCTTAATTGTTTATTATTAAATAAAGAACGAAAAGCAAATCGAAATTTAGGGAAATTTGGAAATTAAAAAAAAAAAAGGGACGCTCGCTGAGAAATACCGAAATTCTGAAATTAAAATAGGTTTGCAAGGAAACTAAATTAGGAAAATGTCATGCAGCTTAACTACTCCGCAGTAGTTTCATAGTCAATTTTTTCTTAATTACTAGAATTGTGCAATTTTGATCTCTTTAAGATTATTTCGTTTTCAGCGCCTCTAGTGGCAGAAATTTGAAATATGTTTACTGGCATCGTATTGAACTCGTAATTACCTTTCCAACGAGTAGTCACACTTCATTTTCCATGGACATTTGTAATATGAAATTACAATGTTTTTCGGACAAAAAAACATGTTTTGGAAAAATGCGAATAACGCCGCCTACCGGAAGAATTTTAAATTTCTATTCTATTACGTTTGGTTCTCAATAGTTCAAGATTCAATTCCATTTTGATTCTTAATAGTTCAAGTATCATATGATCACAATTATGTAAATGTAAACCCCATCTAATTTTTCGTTTTTCCAATTTTCTTTTATTGATTAATCATCTCCTTGTGACTTGTGTGTAGAATAAGTAAAATATCTATACATAACATAAGTGAATTGAGATTTTAATTATACAATAAAGATTTTTCTTACGAAAGTGCCAAAAAAAAATGAGGAATGAAAAATGTATCTACACACAACACAACATCATTTAAAATCTCAAATATACACAATAAAATTCTTATTAAAAATTTTGATTTTTTCTGGAGTACACACGATTCTTTATTCAAAAATAGATTTTTTATATGAAATGTGGAAATTTTAATTTAATTATGTTATTATACAAAGCAGAAAATGAAGGAAATGTTTATTTCAACTTTTTTTTGTTTGTTTTAAAATTTTCAAAATGAATTTCTTTTTTTTTTTTTTTGTTGATATTTCCAATAAATTAAAAGATTTTTTTTTTTTAATGTTTATTTGAAAATTTTAATAGAATTGAATGTGTATTAAAAAAAAAATTAAAGAAACAAAAATTATTGGAAAAGAATTTTTTTTTCGTTTAAAAAAAAAAAAAAAAAAACTTTTTTATTTAATTATTTTTTAAAAGTGAAATTTTTTTTGAAAATGACTGCAGTTTTTTTGATAAATGTATATATAAAAATGAAGTAGGCTACATAAACAATAAATTTTATATGTACTTTAAAAAAATGTTTTCTGAATGTTGCACTCTCGTTTGTTATTTTGAATATTTTCTGGATTAATTTATAAATGCAATAAATAAAGTAGTTTATTAAATAAATAGAAGTTGCATCGAGATGACCTGCAACATTCCACATGATATAAAAATAAACATTAATCCAGAGTTAAGTGCTATTTATCCACTAAAATAGGAAATTTGGTGCTACTATAAAATGCCACTTTTATTCACTAATAATTTTAAAGTCTTAATTTCACAGGATGTCGAGAGCTACACTCCGTGTTTTGCAAGAAAGAGACATTAAGTTTGTACCATCAAATTTCTAATTTAGTGGATAAATCTCCAATTTAGTGGCACCTACAATTCTGGTAATGTTTGTTTTTATGTCATTGGTGGTGTGCAGTTGAGGCTGTAAAAATATTCGTCATAAGTAATACACAGTAATATTTACAGGATATATTTGTGAGAATTTGCAAGAAAATTTGACATCTTCTTGTCAATGTATGCGACAATATAACAAACAACTACAAATTAAAAGAAATAGAATGTGTAGTTGTGATGGATGGTGTATCAAGAAGAGGAATAAGTCGAAGTCCACAAGTATAGTACGTACAAGTAAGTGTTAGCTTGCGCAGCCCATTACCTTCACTTAGCGCTAGCAGCCCATTACCTTCACCACCTCCTACAACTAAACAAATTGTTTACAATTGCACAGCGCCATCAAATATTTAGAAAAACGTAAATTTCCACCTCCTTCCAACATCCAATGGGAAAAGGAAACTTAAAATTTAATTACCTTGAATGAACCCGATTAATGGCAGGCAGCACAAATACCGTCAAAATATGTATCGGAAATATGTTAAGTCTTGAAAAGCATATATAAATGATCAAATTAAATTAGTTAATTATTAAAATTATAAAAATTAATTTTTTCGCAATTGTGGTATTTTTTTTATAAACGATACCCAAAAAAGACATTCTCCCCCATTTACCAATTCTAAACGCTAAACCATTAAAAAATTTTGCGGTCATGCAAAAAAAAAAAAAAACTATTTAAATTTTAATGTCTAAATATTTTAATAATGAACATTACTGTTATTCTCTTTAAATTATAATTAGGAAATTTGAAAGACCAACCTTCAGATGCCACCAAAGCTTTATTTTTGTTTATTATTATATTATAAATATTAAACCTTCAAAAGTTACTCATTTTATAATTGCTCAGAAAAAAAAAATATTACTAATAATATTTTTTTGGAAGCCTTCACCAAAAAAAAATTAACTAATAAATTTTAGTTAAGTAAATTAAAATTGCAAAAAAAAAAAAAACTTTAAACCAAAAACTTATTCTATTCAATTAAAAAAAATTGTACATTTTAAATTTTATGTTGTACATCATCCCGAAAACAAAATGTCGAATAAATGTCTAAATTATTTAAATTTTTTAACTTTCAATTTTGAGAGTTAAATTTTTTTTATATAACAAATTAAATTATGTTCAACATAAATCAAATCAATAATTTTTATTGCTGTGCACAGTTTTAATTGTGCATTAAATTAGAAAATATAAACATTATTATTTATGATGGAAAAAAATATTACATCAAAAATCAATTAAAAAAAAAAAAAAATTTAATAAATTAGTTTTTGGCGTTGTCTATAAAATTCATAGCGCACAAAAATAATATGTCGTTTTAACATTAAATTAATTTCTATAAAAATGATAAAATTTGCTATTAGAATTTATTTTAAATTAAATTTAAAAGAACAGAGTGCAAATTAAAAATATTTTACTAATTGGTGTGTCAACGGTTTTCTGTCCGTCTGTCTGCCCATCCGAAGGAAACAATAAAAACCAGTTAGTTCACATAGTTAATGTGCACAGAAATTTATGATAGACCCACCGCCGATGGAAAGTTTGAATTATTGAGAACCAAATGTAATTAATAGAAATTTAAAATTCTTCCGGTAGGCGGCGCTATTCGCATTTTGCCATAACATCGTTTTCCGAATAAAATTGTAATTTCATATAGGAAAATGTCCCTGAAAATTGAAATGTGACTATTCATTGGAAAGGGATTTTAATAGTACAATTCTTCGATGCCAATAAACATGTTTCAAATTTGTACCACTAGAGGCGCTGTAAAGCAAAATATCCTATATATCGAAAATCATATATATGTTATGTTGAACTTGACTACAGAAATTTAAATACTCTCTGGAATTATTCCAACTTCCAACAGTGATTCACTTAACAATATAGACTGCAGCATAAAATATTATATAGGTAGCTCAGGTTAATCTATATAACTAGTTTCTGAGCCTAAAACGTTTACAGTTTAAAAAATTTCATCAAATTTTTTTTTTGAAATTACTTAATTTTTGAAATTTTTAATTATTATATTTTGTAATTTTTTAAGTGAAAGTAAGAAAATAATAATAAAAAAAGCAACATTTTTAAAACGCTTACGTGAATATTGTACAAAAAAAAAAAACAAAGTATTACAATTTTCAGTCTTACCAAAATAAGAAAGAAAATGATGTAAAAAAAAAAAAATTAAGGAGAATAAACAAAACTGAAATATCTAAAACAAACTCTTTTTACTTTTTAATAAGAATGCACCCAAGAGTAAATAAAAAAAAATTTATTATAACAAAAACCTTGGCCTACAAAAATTAAAAACGAAAAAACGTATAAATCGAAACGTCAATTTTCATATCTTAATTTTGGTTTTATGCTGGTAAACTTTAAAAAAAAAAAAGTCCAACAAAAACATTTTTTCATTTGTAAACACAAAAAAAAAAAAAAACAACCACCAAAAATAGATAGCGGCAAAAAAAAACGGAGCAAGAGGAACAGGTAAATAACACAATATTGATACAACGATGTAATTTAATTGCGTGCTTTAAGGTTATGTACAATTTCTATAAAACAATCGAAAGAAAAACAACAACAATATTTTTTTGGCAACAAATGCACAGACACAATGTTATTCAATTTTTTTAAATAACAAAAAACATGAGGAAATAATGTTGCAGAAAATTGAAAGTTACAAAAGTTGACAAACACACAAAATAATTTTCATTTTTTTTTTTTTTGATACAATAATAATAATATGTAGTTGGTTTTTTGGGTGGTGAAAATAGTTTAAAAGTCTTGTAAGAATCATTATGTTAACTAGAAATGTTGCGCAGCTGAACTACTCCGCAGTAATTTCATAGTCATAAGCTTCTCATTGCTGCATAATGATTTAAATAATGAAATTTTAAGATATTTTGATTTTCAGAGCCTCTAGTGGCAGAAATTTGAATAATGTTAACTTGTTTGGTATTGTACTCGTAATTACCTTTCCTATGAGTAGTCACATCACATTTCATTTTTCGTGTACATTTAAGTGATTTGGATAAATTGAAATTATCAATTAATTAAATTTAAAATTCCAATTTCATAAAAAAATTTAATTAGGATTTTTCTTATAGTACAAATAGCATAAAAAACGAAAAATGATTTACAAAAATATGCCTTTAATAACACATTTTTCCTGATAATTTAATTATATAATTACTCCAATAAATTAATTTTTTACATAAAGAAATTTACATAAAGAAATTTTCAAATATTTACATTAAATTAATTATATTAATTTTTACTTTGTTGAAACATTATTTACTTAAATATAGAAAAAAAAATATTAAATTTGATTAATAAGTTATTAGAATAATAAATATTTTTAATATATAATTTTCAACAGGAAATTCGAAGAAAAATGAAATATGTTTTTATTTTGAGAAAAAAATCTTTAAAAAAGAAAATGTTTTTCTTAGATTTTTATTTAAATAATTTTTTGTATATTTTTCTTGTAAGTAGAAAATAAGGATTAATAAAAAATTCAACTTTCCCTAATCCTTAACTATAAGTATTAATGTTTAAGAACTTTTTTTCACGAGCTATTTTACAAGCTTCATTCGTAATTTTGACAAATCTTTGGACACTAAAAGGACCTGAAAATTTGTAATTTTTCAAGTTTTCAAGACTTTTAGTGTCAATTTTCAAGACTTTCACAGTGTCAAAATCACGAAAAAGGCTTGAAAAAGTTCCCTCTAATTTCAGATGAAAAAATTGATAAAAAACGCTTTTAAATTTAAAATATCCAAGAAGAAAGAATTTGATATACAATTTTACTTATTTCAATTACAAAAATTCATAATTTTCAAACAAATTCAGGTTCAAAAATTAGACGAAAGGAGGAGGTTTGAATATTATCTAAGAGAGAAAAAAAATGGTTGTTAATAATATTAAAATAAAAATTGTTATTTATTTCTAATAAAATGATATTAAGCAAACAAACAAACAAAAAGCAAATTATATTAGTATAACAATAATTTGCTCTATGGCTTGAGTTTTTGACGCTCCCTTTTTTAGTACACACAACAAACAAAATAAAATTTATATAAGTATATAATATTTCTACTGTGTATATATTTATTTCCTAAATACATAAAATTAATGATGTAATTTTTGTTATTATGTTTATTTATTTTTTAATATTTTTCCTCAAATCTACATCGTACAAAAAGTATTGAGACATATTATACATTATGCTCTATTAAATTGATAAGAGCTATTGCACATTAAAAATTTATGTATTCTATTTTTATAATATCAGGAAAAATAAATATTATACCTTTTTTTTTTTGTTATAAAAAAAAGGAGAGAGATCATTAAAAATTATGTAGGCATTTTTTTTTTCGGATTTTATTTATTAACTTGGAGAGAACCAGCAAAAGTTTTTTTTCGGTTTTAAGGATATACAAACGTAATCAAAATATGGTTTCCAATTGCTGTTAAATTAACTTTAAAGTGTCATTCTATCATATTTTATGTAGTTACTATTTTTGAGTTACTCACTCGTATAATGGGATGATAACTCCCAATCAGCATCTTTGCTCCGTTTTTGATCAAATTAAATTGATATACTGCCATGCCAGTGTTAAAGTCTCTTATACCTCTATCGTGATTTTGACACTAAAAGTCCTGAAATTGACCCTAAAAAAGTCCTGAAAAATTGAAAAATTACAAAATTTTCAGGACTTTTATTGTCAAAATGCTGTCAAAACCACGAAAGAAGCTTGAAAAGTCTTGCAAATAGTCTAGTGGAAAAAGGTCTTCTTAGGCATCATTATATATGTAAACAAACACATATTTGACAAATCTCTAAAAAAAAAACATTAATTTGCCCAATTTCTACACTAAAATAAAATTTTAACCTAAAGCAAAAGTCTCGAATGAGAGAAAGTATTTATTTTAACAGCACAACAATTATTATACACTATTATTTAACAACGTTAAATATTATCTTGTAATACAAGAGAAGCTGTAAAAAATTTATGAAATTATCGCGTAATATCCAGAAAATATACACACAACACAGAGAGACAACCTACAAGCCACAATGTCGTTCACATTGTATACAACATGACTTCGGTAATATGCTTGGTTAGAGTTTTTGACTATGTAATTCCTTTTCCATGTTTTTATTTGTTTATATAAAATTATTATTTATATACTATTAAATATACCACCCCTCTCCCCCCATAAGCATGCAATATTAAATAGATAAACGGAACAACATAACAAAATTGGAGTAAAATATTATTTAAAAAGTAAACAAAACAAAGAAATTTGAAAACTAAGAACCGATAACAACAAAATTTGATAAAAATTTAGTAAAAAAAAAAAAATAATAATAATGTTCGAGCGGCCGATAAAAATCTATTTTATAAGAACAAATTATGTAGTTATTACCATTGAAAAAAAATCGGAAATGTTCTTTCAATTATTATAGAACTTATGGTACAGAAATGTTGTTAGGAAAATATGTAACAACACATTTAGAAATTAATCTTTTAAGTATGTAGTACCATTTGAAATTTATACCATTCTTAAATATAAATCGGAAATTTACCATTGAAATAAATAAACATTGATGAAACTAGTATAGGTACATATAATTCCCATATCCTTGGATCCAAACATAATTAGATTAATAAATTTTTGTCGGCGGTGGCTTACGCTTAGTGTATGTCGCGTAAAAGAGCCATTGTGTTTGGATCCAAGGATATGGGTGGCTTACGCTTAGTGTATACTACTTAAGTATGTCGCGGTGCATGAGGTCGTGAGTTCAATACTAATATAGTTAGGCTTAGGACTCACATTGGGCTTTTCTGCCAAAAGAAGAATATTTGCCAAAATCCACAAAATGAAATTGCATACAATTTCGGAAACTAAACTTACATAAATTATTATTTTTTAGAAGAAAAAAAGTTCATTTCCACATTTAATTAACAATATTTTCTCAAAGAGGATGTCAACAACAATTCCAGCAAAATTTTATTTAGCGATACGCACATCGGAAGCCAAAAAACACATGGAATAAAAAAAACATTATAAATACAAAATTGCAATAGTTTCGAAATCATAAATTATGAAAAAAAAAAATTACACATTATGTCAGAAAGAGGAAAAAATACAAAATATCTACACTATACTCTAAGTATACTTTTTTTTTCTTATGTTTAACTATGTAAAAAAACGTGTTTTTCTGAGATTTTTCAAAGTTTGTTTTAATATACTATTTTGTTATCCGCAGAGCACCAGATAAAAAAAAAACAAAAACGAAAAATGTGCCCAACTGTGCACTAAATTTTTTTGTTTATTATATTTACAAAATTTCAGTTTTTGGCGAAATTTTTTTTATTTAATAATAAAAAAAACCGAAAGAGGAGAGAGATACAAAAAAATGGGAAAAAGAAAGATTTGTAAATAAATGTTACATAAGAAAATATCTGCGGCGGGAAAGTATTTTATTTAATGGAAAATTGAATCAAAGAAAAATGTAAAAAAAAAAAAAAAGTAATGAAGAAATATAAGAAGTAATGAATTTTATTTCACTGGTTAAATCGAGCCATTAGGGCGGCGAAAAACCGTAATTTATGATGATACAACAAACAATAGATCAATATTAAAGTTTTGATTTTAGTTGATAAAAGAGGAAGCATGAAAAAGCTGCAAAAAATACATGAAAGGAGACTAATTAAAGATTACATATTTCGTTGGTTTTGTTGTAGAAATCCATGTAATATGTTTTTTATGTAGTATGTATTTTAAAAATCTAAAACTCGATTAAGAAAATTTTGAATGTTGATCAACTTTTTCAAAAATTTAACTCTAAAAGAGATTGAAAAAAAAAACTAATTTACGAATTTTATACAATTATGCAAAATATTAGAAAATATTAATAGATGTTTTGAATTAGTTTACATATTTTTAATTTATTGATTTCTTATAATTAAATTTAAATTTCCATATTTTTATGCTAAAAGCTTTTTCTGTCCGTCGGTCTGTCCAATGTAAACAATAAAAACCAGTTATTTTACATAGTTTTTAATGTACACATAAATTTATGATAGACCCACCGATGGAAAGCTTCAACTATTGAGAACCAGATGTAATTAATCGACATTTAAAATTATTCCGGTAAGCGTCGCTGCTATTTCATATAGTAAAATTTCCGTGAAAAATGAAGTGTGACTACTCGTTGGAAATAAATGAAGTGTGACTACTAGTTGGTAATGTAATTACGAGTACGATACGATGACAGTAAACATTTTTCCAAGTTTCTGCAACTAAAGCAATGAGATGAAAATCAAATTTGCATAATTCTAGTAATTAAGAAAGAAAAAAAGCCCATGATTATGAAACTATTACGAACTAGTTCAACACTTCCGTGACATTTTTATAATAAATATATTTTATCTATTTTTAAAAACTTTCTTACATCATCATAAGCTTAACTACATTACAATAACTTTTCATAGTTCAAGGTTAGTTGACTTTACCCTTTTTACGAAACAAGAATTTAAGTAATATATTTTTTTTTTTTAAATTTTAAATACTAATAAAATAATTTGTCTATTTTGGATGCCAATATAACACAAATCCAAGGAATATTATAATCTATTTTTATAAGATAGCCATCAAACCATAATTTTTTTTTTTAAATGAATTTTTGACATAAATGTAATTTTTCTTTAATGTTGTGTTTATTTTTCCATGTTTGACATTTATTAAGCGTCAAATGTCAAGTAATAAAAATATCTCACTCTCTCTCTATCCCCTATTTTATATAAATAAATTATCCGTTTCCGGTTTAGTGTCTGAAGTTTGGTGGCACACAACGTGATTTAAATTAATTGATTTGGTAAAACAAAAACAATAATAATACTTAAAATAAAATTATTTATAGAATCGCCCGTTATAACAAAAATTATAGAAGGAAATAATAAAAAACAATCTCCATTTTAATAAAAAAAAATAAATATTAGCCTTAAACAAGTCTAAAATTTCAAAAATTATATTTAAAATCAAAATATAATTCCAAGGTTTTTATATTTATTCCACACTTTTTTTTTTTTTGCAAACAAAACAGAAATTTAATTTAATTAATTAAAAAAAATAAAATTGATCACACATCAAGTAGTTATACATTTTTTTTACATAATTCAAAAAATTGGTCCACAATTTTACATAATTCAAATGTGGATGTTAAATTAAAATTGTAAATGTTATCTTCCAAAAATTATTTGTTTTGAAATTTAGAAAATTTCAGGAAATAAATTTTTATACAGAATATAAAAAATTAAAAATTAATTGCTTAAGACCTAAATTTCATTTTGTGATAAGGAAAAATTTTTGGCTGTATAAAAAATTAATTGATAAGAAAATGCAATTATACAAACAAACAAGAAAGTGAAAGAGCAACGAGAAATAAATTTGATTAAAAAAAATTATATAAAAGATAATTGGAAGTTTTTTTTCGTAGGCGAAATTATTATACAAAAATGTCGCGCAGCTGAACTAGTTCGTAGTAGTTTCATAGTCATGGGATTGTTTCTCGTAATTACTAAAATTATGTAAATTTGATTTCTCCTCATTGGGATATATAATGATTTAAATTTAGTATATTTTAGTTTTCAATGCGCCTCTAGTGGCAGAAATTTGAAACATGTTTATGTCGCCTACCGGAAGAATTTTAAATTAATTAAATTTAGTTCTCAATTATTCAGTTTTTCCATCGGTGGATATATCATAAATTTAGGTCTACATTATGTGAATGAAATAAGTGGTTTTTATTGTTTACACATCGACGGATTGACAGACAGACGGGACAGAATATATCCAACGATGCATTAATCAGTACAACGATTTCTTTTTGACTATAAATGTTTTTCAGCGGCTTAAGAATTTCATATGATTCATATGAGCCTAATCTGTTATCAGTACTGTGTTGAAGATCAATTTACTACTGAATTGTTTCAAAAACGCTTTCATTATTACTCAAATAATAATTTTGACATTTATTTATTTTTACTTTAAAATCCGTTTTATTATAGCATCCGTATTACGTCACCTTTGTTTGTGAACCGGTTAAGGATTACGATTACGATTAAAATCAACCTTTCTCAGTTTAAATTTTGTTTTTTATTACATAATTTTTTTTTTTGTTAAAAACTTGTTTAACACTTAACTTCCTGCAAAAAAAAATGTGGTGTAAAATAAATTTTCATTACAAAAACAAAATGTGGTTTGCCTCCTAAAACCAAAACTGGTACAAATAAACAAAAAAAAAAAAAAAAAAAATAAATTTCAATTTCAGAGCTGAAATCAAATCAAATCGAAAAAAAAAAACTGAATATCAAGGAAATTTTATTTATTTACTTTTTTTTTTGTGAAAAATTACTCTCGGATTTTTTGATAGTCTATTAATTTTGATTTACAGAAATAATGAAAAAAAATTTGAGAGAATCATTCGTTCATTCATTTTCATTTTTTCCAACATTAATTTTAATTTTTATGCAGATTTTTTTTTTTTTTAAATCCGGATTTTTTTTTTTTACATAAATACTATGTAGTATGTATACCAATTTTTTTTTTTTAGTATCAATTAATGTTGTTGTTTATTGTTGTTTCGTTTTTTTTTTAATTTATGGTAATTTAATTAATTTTGCTTATTTGTTATTTCTTTTTTTGTTATGTTGTACACAATGTATGCGCGCATACTACATCATACTACACATACTTTATAATAATTTATTTAACAGAAATTGTTTTTATATTTTAATGACAGTTTGTTTGAACTAATTAACCAACATAAAATTTTATAATGTATTTTCCAGAAAATGACATTTTTCATTTAGTTTTTTTTATATTAAGTAGATTTCTGTGTAAATTAATGTTTGATATTACAAATCAATTTGGGGCCGGCCTTTCATTTTTATACGAAATCGAAAAAGGATCAATTTTCTATTTTGTTCCATTTATAGAAAACGAATTGGTAAAATTTTAGTAAAGAAAATGACCACAATAATCTCGGTGAAAATCAATAATCAGGTCAGGAGGTTATGATTTTTTCCCGGATCGACTAACCGGGCACATGCTGCTTAATATATACTGTTTTTAGGACACATGTTGCTTGATATACTTGACGTCAAAGTAAACGCGAGAAGCTGAGCCCCGAATGATAAAATTCGCACGAGTAAACCACTTCTTACACTAACCTTATGTAAATTTACTTCCATTAAGCATTAATACGACATCTACTGTAAGAATATCGCATAATCGCATAGTCGCAAAATTATGTTCAACGAATGCGATGAATGTCCCTGTGATACTACTACCAAATACAGTAAAGTTGAGCATATTTTCAAAAAATCTTTTTTTTCTTTTGCAAAAAAAATTATAATAAAAATGATGTGCAAAAATTTGCACATATATTTTTTTGTGTGTGTTGCCTAATTTAGGATTATACATAAATAAATGAAAATATTCACCCGCCGCTGCTGGCAAATATAGTATAGCATAAATTTTTTAAACCATTTTTCTGATTCTGAGTGAGTGTCGATAATATGCTCTAAGGAAAGCAATATACATATTTATAAATTAAGTGTATGTTGTGCTGTACGAAAAATACTGTAAGGTCCCTTGATGTGATTTATTTTTTTCGTGCTTCTAGTAGTCACAAAGGATTTGCTTTATTATTATGGTAATTTTTTTTTTTATATATCCTCATGTACATATTTCCTTGTGTGTGTGGATAACAAAGAAAATTTATATTTATAGAAAAAATTATGCTAAACGCTGTGAAATATTAATTTGAATGAATTTTGCAAACAAAAACAGTCTTATCACCTTTTAGGCATATTTTATAGAGACAAACTATAATATACAAAAGTGAATAAATTCTTGTTGGTTAAATTAAATATGGTAATATAAAAGAAATACCGACATTTTTTTTTTTGAAATTTATAATGAAATTAAGTTGAAATTTATTTGAATTTATGTTTTTAATAAATTGTCTTTTATGAAAATGTCACGGTTCATAAAATTTTTCAAATGTTCAAATACATTTTACCAGGTAATTATTTTGTCTGTCCTTTGAAAATGTCTACAAAAATTATTTCTAACTATTGGGCATTAATTTTTTTCACATTTTATTTATATGACAGAACAATTAGGTGGCATTTTTGAAAGAAATTTTGCATTAAAAAAACGCAATACTATTTTAAACTTAAACTTCCAAATATAATTTGATAAAATTTCTAAGAAAATGTGCAAAAAAAAAAAAACAATTCAATCTTATTTGCGAAATATATACTTTTTTCAATTGTTATCGTAATTTTACACTATCGAAGCATAATTTTACAATATTTTTTTTTTTTTTTGTAAATTACTTAATATTTTGCATAGAATTTCGAAAAATTTTATTATTAAAAAAAAATATATCAAATTTCTCGTATTTTGCTACACAACATAACAAAAAATAAAAATCAATTAAATTTTGACCCATATATGTTTGTATACATATATTTCTAAAAAAATTAATTTTACTATCCCTTTCCATGTATTTAAATTAAATACAAAATTAAGAAAATAAAAAAAAATTAAAAAAAAATTGCTAATTTTGCTAATAGGTAAAAATAAAAAAAAACTCCATTCACTAACAATTTTTTTTTGTTGAAATTTTTTCAATTAAATAACATAAAAAAGTAACACCACCACCTCGTGTTTTGTGCTTTCCCTTCTCCTACTTCTAACCGAATTATTACTGTATATGAAATTTGAAAAAAAAAAAAAAAAAAGAGTTTCAAATTATTTTTGCAAATCTAAACAAAAATCTCAATTTTTGAAACTGAAAACAATAAAAAAATAAAAATAAAGCAAAAAATTAGCAACTAGAAAAATTGTGCAATAATAAAAAAAATGTTAGTTTTTCAGTAAAACAACATTAAAAAAAAATTCAATTTATACAAATATTTATTAACTACATAAAAATAATTTCAACAAATTTTTGTTACACTTTGTTTTAAAGGAAATTGTTGTTCAATTCGCATTTTTTTTAATTGTTTTTCAATTAAACTTGAATAAAAAAAAAAAGCAAAACAAATTTTTCAATCTAACCTTCCTTTCACTTTTAACTATTCTAATAATTTAGCAGAATTGTTTTAAGAACTACCGTTCCCTTTTCTAAGCTAAGTACAAAACATTATGAGTTTTCCTCATTCAAAATTCAACTTTTTTCTGTTTACAACTACCAACAACTAAGTACAACGACGAAAAACAAACTTTTTCCACATGTGGAAATAATTTTCAAAACAAAATAATAATTTTATAAGTATTTCCTGAAAAATATAGCGTGGCAAGGCAAGCAGAAGTAATACGAGAGAAAAGCTTTTGGTAGAATTATGTATTTTTAAGTATATGTATAAGTGATCTATTTACACTATGATTTATAAGTGGATTCGATGAGTAGTAGTTCAATTAAATGAAAATACATAATACATAATATAACATTGAAATATAAAAAAAAAAAAATCTGTTTAAATAAAATTTCAAAATTACACAACATTTTCAAAGAAAAATAGAAACTGAAAGTTGTAGCTATATTTAGCAAATATTCTTCTTGTGGGTCAACAGCTCAATGTGAGTCCAAAGGCTACCTCTTTTTAGAGGTTGTCCAGACATTCTACTAATTGCAATTTTGGACTACTAATTTTATATGGATTTCGAACCATCAATTCCTCTAGAGAAACTATTTATTACAACAAGCTAAATGGCTTTGTAGTCGGATCAATTGCTATGTCAGCAATTTGGAAATGGACTGAGTATTCCTAGTCTTCTAAATTATCATTTGACGTAACCAAATCATAAAATTAAGAATCATCAATTTTTCAAATATAAAATATATACTGAAATTTTTCAATGATTCTTATTTAAACATTTAAATAAATATTTGACATCTGTGTAAGAAATGTTAAGCTACAAAAAAAAAATACGATTATTTTTGATAAAAGATAATAACAATATTGACGTATAAGTGTTGGCGTTTCCGTAAATCATATTAAACTTATAAGAAGATTGTCTATAAATTTATGGCTTATAATTTTAAAAAATGCTACGCAGCTGAACTACTAAGCAGTAGCTTCAAAGTCATGAGATTTTTTGTTTTATTATTGTAATTATACAAAATTTGATCTCATCGCATTGTTAATAATGACAGCGCCTCTAGTGGCAGAAATTTGAAACATGTTTAGTTGGATCGTATTGTACTCGTAATTACCTTTCCAAAGCTTCATTTTTCATGGAGATTTTGCTATATGAAATTACAATTTTATTTGGTGAAACCATAATTTTTTGGCAAAATGCGAATAACGCCACCTACCGGAAGAATTTTCAATTTCTATTAATTACATTTGGTTCTCAATAATTCAAGCTTTCCATCGGTGGGTGTATTATAAATTTACGTGTACATTAACTATGTGAAATAACTGGTTTTTATTGTTTACATCGGATGAATGGACAAACAGACAGACAGACAGAAAATCGTTAAAAATAATTTATTTGTAATTATAGAAAAAACGCAATAAAATAGATTTCAACGAAAAGAATTTTGATTATACTCGTATATGTAAACTTAAATTCCCTGCACATTATCTTCTTCTTTTTTACAGTGAAAAATTCAATTTATATTAAGCACTGTAATTAAAATGATGCTATTTTTAAATTTAAAATGATTACGGACTGAAGATTCTATTCTCAAAAAAAAAAATCTTTTTTTATTTCTTCATGGAAATTTTTTATTAAATCAATAAATTTTTTTTTTAAGCTTTATTTTCTTGTTTGGAACACAAATTTTGTGTATGACTCAGAGAAAAAATTGAAAAAATGTGCTCAACAGTATAAAAAAAAAAATTGTTGTTAAATTATATAAATTTTATTGATCATAATCATAAATGGATAAAAGAGGAAATGTTATTCCAATGTGTGAATAATATTTTTTGTATTTTTTGGTTAGTTTTGATGATGGGAAATAAGAAATTATTTTAAACGTGTTTTTTTTTTTCTTCTAAAATTATAAAATTAAAACCATAAACTACTCAGTGGAGATGATAAGTAGTTTTTGTTGTTGTTGGTTTGTGTGGAATTGAATTCGATTATGTATAATATTTAGTATTTTTTTTGTGGGGGAGCATAAACCGCGAGGTCAATAATTTTTCGTGTTTTAATTGTTAGACGGGGGAAAAAAAAATAAGATGAGAATTCAAAAAAATATGGTGGGTAAAAAATGAAATACGTTTTTTTGTGGTATTATAAATGATTTAATAGAAGAAAAAAAAAAGTATTTTAATAAAAAAGTGTAAATTTGAATCTGGAATGATGATTAATCAAAAAGTATTTTTTATTTATAGCTTTTTTTTACAAAATTAAATCATAATTTTGCTTTTTGATATAAGAATTGAGAAGTTTTGAATTATATTTTATCGAAGAATTTGAGCTACTTAATTAAATTAAGTAAATTTACACATAATTGTAAAAAAAAAACTCAAATTTCTTCAAAATTTAGCTCAAATTTGAGTTAGTTCTCATTTTTGAGTTAATTGAATTAGCTCATAGATTGAACAATAAATGAGTTGGCCAGCTCCTAGAAACTTGAGTTAATTTTGAGTCGAAACTCAGTTGACGTTAAAATTTGAGCTAGCTCACAAATTGAGTGAAAAATTAGATGGTCAGATTTGAGTTAGATCACAAAACTGTTTAGATTTAGAGGTTTTTCCGGTAAAGCGGGGAAAATAAAAAAGACTGATTTGGTTTTGATGGATTTTGAGCTGCTAGATTTTAGGCTACTGGATTTTGAAAACGTAGGTAACCCCATCGTAATTTTTCCCCCGATTTTAAATTAGTAATTAAATTGTAATTAATTATCTTTAAATAATTAATTAGACAATTAAAATTTATTAGAATCAATCGGGAAAAATATAATTGTGTGCAATATTTTTCAACTTCAAAGAATTTTTATTAAAAAAATAATAAACTTTTTGGGATTTTAATAAAATAATAAAAATTATGCATTCACAATTTTCTTGCTTTTATAGAAAATACACAAAAAAAAAATTGCATATACTTAAATTTTCTTAAAATATTATTTCTTGTTTTGTGGAAAGAAAGAATAACACAAAACTACGAAAAAAAAAATTGGTAACATAAAAAATCATTCTATATAAAATAAATAAATATACATAAATATTTATTTGATCTGTTAAAATATTTTAGAATTTTTATTTTAAATAAATATACTTACATACCAATTTACGGATGTGTGTATATATAATAATCAATTTTAAAAAATAAAATAAAAAGGAAATGTGATTCTCTACCAACGAGCAAACGAACAGCCTTGAATAAATTATTTATAAGTTGTTGTTGTTGGTTTTTTTTTTTTTGCTTTACTTTTTAAATTTTATTGATAAAAGTTTTATAATTATTTATTTATATATTTTTATGTAGTTGTCGATATGGAAAAACTCACAGAAAATTAAATAAAAACAAATTTATTTCTTTAAGCAGCTGGTTTTTTTTTTTTTTTTTGAATTTTCGAATTTTTAAAGATAAGAAAAAAAAAATTTTAACAGAAAAAATAAAATCTTCATTTGAAATTTGAAATTTTTTGATTAAGCCATAAGAGAGAATTATTAAAAGTTTATTATTTAAATAAAGTTAAACTCAATCAAATCTGACAAATAAGTAAGAAAATTTATGTAGGTACCTAATATATATCCTTTCTACAGAGATAAATTTTATTAGACCAAAAATTATATTCAGATTCTTACCTTAGTTTCCTTCCCAATTTATCAATTTACTAAATTTAATATATCTTGGGCGCAATTTATTCATAAATATCAAAACAATAACAGAAAAACTATCAGTAATAAAATTTCTAATTCATTTTCTCAATCCAAAAGTGTGATGATAAGAAATTTTATTATCAATTATTAATAGTGCAACGACATTTTATAAAATTACAATGATTATAATAAATAAATATATATACGGAAATTTGTAAAATTATCACAAGTTCAGGAACAACAAATTTCTATAAAAAAGTTGAATTTTTGTCACTTTTTATCTGTTCAAATTTTATCTCATAAACACAAAATATTATCCTAAAATTTTCATTTAAAATTGAAGAACAACATAGATTAAAGGATCCAACAAATTTTGTTCTAATTTTTTTAATCAACGAAAAGTTTTTTAATTCTATTTTTGTATACCAAACTTTTATGTTTCACACTCATAAAATCATTTTTTTAATTTATCAATGAAATTTTTATTGTTATTATTTTTTCTATCTCTACGAAAATAAATTACTTAATTTATTAATTTAAATACCGATTAAAATAAAATGTAACAAGAAAAAAACAACAAAAATCATAAATATATATAAAAAAAAAGCTTTTTCTATATTAAAAATTTTATGTGCAACTTAAAATAATAAAAACTTACTAAATAAACAAAAAAAAGCTGATTAACTTGATAAAGTTAAAAACAACTAAATAATATATTATTTTTATATGTAAATTTATTGACCTCTTCCGGCACTCGAGACTCTAAATTAATTTTTTTGAGATTCTTTTCTAAAAAAAAAAAATTCCTTGTTTTTCTGTCAGTCCGACCCGTCCGTCCAATAAAAACCACCTATTTCAAATAGTTAATGACCACATAAATTAATGATGGACCCATCGATGGAAAGCTTGAATTTATTAGGGACACAAATGTAGTTTATAGAAATTTAAAATTATTCCGCTAGACGGCGCTATTCGAATTTTTCCAAAATATGTTTTCGGTTTGTAATTGCAGATATAAAATTGCTCATGAAAAATAAAGTGTGACTACTCGTCGGAAAGGTAATTGCACGAGTAAAATACGATGCCAGTAAACATTTTACAAAATTCTGCCACTAGAGGCACTGAAAACCAAATTATCTTAAATTTTGATATAATTATTTAGCAATGAAAAAAAGATATATAATTTGCATAATTCTAGTAACCTAAGAACAAAAGTCCATGATTATGAAACTATTGTGGATTAGTTTCAGTTGAGTTAAATTTTATGTTTTAGCGCGCGATTAATAATCTTGTTCACTTGACAAAAACTTATTAATAAATTTCTAGAAATTAAATTTTGTACAAGGGGAAATCATTATAATAAAATTTCGAAAAATTATTTTTGTTAGAAGTCAAGAGAGAAAAAACGATTTTCTGTTATTTTTGGGATAAGAAGAAAAAACCGGAAATTTATATATGTAATTTTTAGTTGGAATTGAACCTTTTTTAGGATTAAAGGAACATCAATAAAATCAATCCTAAATTTTAGAAAATTGCATTGCAATTCATTTTTCTGACAAAATTCAACCGAAAAAAAAATCATAAATTAAATTCAGGTATACTATTTTTTTTCTACTGATTCTTAGAAATTAGGTTTGTGTATACTAGAATCATTTTTTTGCCTAACTAGGAAATATCATTTATTTTTTGCATTCAAATTTAAATAATCCGGTAATTCACCAAAAAAAATTTATGCTAAATTAATAATTTTGTGTCCGTTCTGCAAATTTTAGTATCTAGTAATTAAGGATAGTATTTTTTTTTAAGAAATTGAACATATTTTTACATAATTTTATAAATTACTAAGTGGATCATGCATTTTAAAGGAAAAGTCTAAATTATTCTATTTCTGAATTCTTAAATCTATAATTATCCAAATCAAATAAGTGAAGATTTTTAGAAAGAATTTCGACAGTCGACAATTCTCCATTTTGGGAACAAAAAAAAACGATGAGACGACATTCCAAAAATTATATCATCATCGAAAAATTTCATTTAATTTTGAAAGACTTATTTAATGTCAATCCCCCTTTTAGACTTATTTAATGTCAATCCCCCTAAAAGTTAAATTCTATAATTTTTCAATGTGTTAGTCGTCCCCCCCAGCTCAGTTCTTCTAGTAACAAAATGATTAGTTTTTAGGTAAAAAAGTTCCTTCTATTAATGAACCGGAATATATTTTTAATGCGACTCAACTATAAATAAAATAAGAAAGTAACATAAAACATACATGTGTACATTTAAATTACATAAAAAAAAATTCTTTAAAGAAAGTAGAAGTTTTTGTCGGTTAAGGCCAGAAAACACGTTTCTTAAATTTATGAAAGGAAAAACTTAAAAATTTCTTCTTTCTTCTTAATTTATTACATTGTTTAAAATATTAAGGAAATTTTAAGGAACCCAAAAAATTCCTTGTCAGGAAAAAAAACTATTTTAATTTTAGGTTAGGGTTTATAAAAAAAAAGAACCCTCCTCTCATTTCTCATTGGAAGAATTTTTTTTATGATGATGAAATTGAGAATGAGAAGAAATTGAAAATAGTTTTTTTTATAATTTAAATTTGATAATATAAAAAATAGAATATTCAAAAAATTAACGACAAAATTTACTTCAAAACAAAAAAAAATCTCATTTGACAGATTAATTTTTTCGAAGATTTTGTTAGGTTAAAATGAGAATTTTGATATTATTAATTTTTCTAAATTATTATAAAACTTTTAAATTTTAAATATTTCAAAATAATAAAAAAAAATTCCATACTTTTATTTGTTATTTTTTGGTTTTTATCCACAGTTTTCCCTTTTTTGTTTTTTTTGGTAATCCACAAAATTTTTTCGTTGATGGTAAAATCCACAAAAAAAAAATTAATTAACTGAAATTTTCTTCAATCTCCTAAATTAATCCAAAATATTAAAAAATGTTAAATGTTAAAATTGTTTCTTGATGGAAATTTTTTTTTTTTAATCAAAATTTTCAACACTAAATTTTTTTAATTTAATTAGTTTTTTTTTTTTAATTATTTCAAAACTTTTTTTTTGTATTTATATTTTAATAATTTTTTGTCTACAAAAAAAAACAACACAAATATTTTCCGTTAATTGCGTAGAATTTAAATTAACTTCTTTTTTTAGGTTAAAAAATATTTTTTTTTAAAACACGCTGCTTTTTCGCGCGCGCAATTTAGACAAACCACACACACACACACAGTAACACAAGAAATTAATAATAAAAAAATTACCAAAAAAAAAATGTAATAAAAAATTTTTTTTAGTATTTCGTATTTTTTTTTTTTTTTTTTGTTACTTTTGTCTAAATTAGATTTTCAATTTTCTTCCTTGTTATTGGGGGACAGTTTTTCACCGCACACACACAGAAAAAAAAACAAATTTCTAAAAACATGCAATTTTTCATTTATGAAAATTTTATTGAATTTTTTTAAATTATTTTCAAATAAATTAAATAAAAAACGCACTAATTTTTTGTTTTAAAAATTTAATTTCCGTAAATTAGAATTTTTTTTTTTTTCTAAAATAAAAGAAAAAAAAAATTTTTTGACAACAGTTCTTTTTTTTTTCCTCCTTGTCTAAAATTTTTTCTCTGTTATTTTTTTTGTTCTCTTGTAATTTATTTTAATTTTATTTTGTCCTAGGAACGTCGTTATTGCGCGAAGTTTTTAAAGCAACTGAAAACTGAAATTCAAAGCAAATTGAAAAGAAAGGAAAATGCTTTGCTTCTTTGTGGTTTCGGTTTGGTGTTTTTTTTTTGCTTTGCTTTGCTGCCGTTGTTTCTGTTGCAGAGTTTTTTTTGTTGAAATTGGGGGAATGGGGAGACAAAAAAAAAACAAGACAAAATAAATACATAAATAAAAAACACAACAACAAAATAGCGTGCTAAAAGTAGGGGAAATATTTGAAAGAGAAATGTTTGCAGTTTGCCTGATATTTTGGTGAGCGGAGCGCGTGTGTGTGAGAAAATAATAATAAAAAAAAAAGAGAACTGAACAAATTTTGTTTTTGGAGACTTCATGAAATGACGAAACGCACGCATACGCATACGATTACGATTTCCTACGAAACATACGAATACGAATTACAATTTAAATGTGAGTTTTGGGAATGTGATTTCTTCGTTCTTGGTTGAATATTTTTTATAGCAGCGGTTCTTTTTTTGTTGATTTTGTTTTGTTTATAAAATTTTCGCTTGATGTATTGGCGGCGAATTATGTCGGTAAGTTTTATTACACAATACATATCAACTGATACACACACTTTCACATTGCTATTAATTTATGCTTTTGTTGCTTCAGGAAAAAAAAAAAAGAATTTATTCATATGGCGAAATCCTTTTGCGGCGATAATTCTCAAGTTGGGGAAAAAGAAGGAGTAATAAAATTATTGTAACTTTTTTTTGGAGACTTCATTCTACATGAAGACTTTTAATTTAAATGCCATGACAAATCAAAAATTGTTGTTGCATGTGTTAAATAGGAAACAAAGGAAATCTTTTTTTTTTTTGTTGCTATTTAACAGACATGATGAAGGGAAGTAAGGGGGGTTTGTTGACAATTAAATATTACAATATAATTACAGAAAGTAAATTAATAAAATTTAAAAATTTGATCACAAAAATTGTATAATTTTGAATTTACATTTATTTTTAGTTTTATGTCAATACCAAACTATGAAAAATGCAATTAATTATTTGCTATTAATGACTTAACATTGAAGATTTGTTGGTATAATTAATTGTTTCGCATTTAATGATTTAATATTGAAGATTTTATTCAGTCAATGGATTCTATACCGAAGATAAATCAAATAAAATTCAGTATATTAAAAATTCAGTTATGGCTAAGACAAATAATCCATTAATGGATAGTGTGCTGAAAAGTACCGTTTCAGCACACTAGAAAATGGCTTACTATGGTGTATATTATATTTGATTCCGAGATTTTGTAGGTATTTAAGAGAAATAAAAACTATTAATACCCATGTTCTTTTGTTACGTTCTGTGACATCTACGAAACACCCGAAAGATTGAATTGCAAAAGGCTATGGGATGGCATTAAAATTTCCAATTAAGAAATAATGAATTGAAAGACTAGGCACAACAGAATAATATTAGGGTCTGGATGCTCTAACATCCGGAATGTTAGAATTACAAATGGATTGTACGACAACCTATTTGTAACGATTTTTTTTTTTGTTTCGAGTAAAACTACTCGCAAATTCCGAATTACGGATATCCATAATTCCTTACAAAATTCATATATTTGTCGAAATTTCCGACGAAATTTGTAATATAGTTATGTAAATATTGTTAATTACTCGTAATTACTCGTAATTCGAACATTTTGGATGTTAAAGAATCCGGAGCCAGAAATAAAAAGTTATATAAATTTGTAATACATTAGTTACGTAAATATTGTTAAATGATTATGATATCGTCACAAGTAGCAATGAATCCCAATATAGATTCTAACTTGTTAATAGATATTTAATGCTAAGTTAATTTATTACATTTTTAAGATACAAATAGAAATAGTGTGACGTAATATTGTGACAAATTTGTATTACACACAATTCTATCTGTAAAATTAGCAAACAAAAAAAATATACATTTTAGATAGTGGATAGACCTTCTTATTGAAAAAAGCCGGTTATTACCAAAAAAGAAGATATGTATACCTATATGTATGTACAATATGTACATTATATTTATATGTATATAATAAAATTTATCAAGGAAATTGAGATATTTAAATTTATTTTACATTTTAGGTCTATGACAGTAATCTTCGATGATAGTAAATAAGTAATTATTTAAGTATTAATATCGTAGTGTTTCCGTCAAAAATTTGACGGAAACTCACTACCATGTTACAAGTATAAATTTTTGATATTTATGTAGGTAATATTTATATATAATGATTTATTATTAATTTTCAAATTATTAATTATTGAAAAATTTTGAATATTATTTAAAAACTTATAATTTACTTTACTTATACAATATCCCAGCTGACTGAATTGACTTTATTTACTTTTTGTTATTAAATTCAAATCAGCATTTATATTATTTATATGAATAAATTATATATGTATTATGTATATTAAAGATTCATATTATCTTTTTTCTCAATAACAAAACATATATAAAAATTAAGCAAAATTGCATAAAATTTTTTTTTTTTTTAAGTTAATTTTATAAATAATTTTATTTGTTTATGGTTTGAATTGCACTGTAGTCAGCATGTTTAGAATTATATTATAAATGATGGGGTGCAAAATCATACAAAATATAAAGAATATACGTCTTCAACATTTAATTTAATTACGATTTTCATTCTACATAAATTAAAAAACTTTTAGTCAAAATGATCATGTTCCAAAAAAAATATAGAAAAAAATACGTAATTTAACAATAAAAAATTTCGCGTAGCTCAACTATTCAGCAGTAGTTTCATAACCATAAACATTTTTTCATAATTACATATTAGTATTATATGCAAATTTGATTTCTTCTTATTGCTATAACATAATGATTTAAGATATGAAAATTTAAAATGTTTTAGTTTTCAGCGCCTCTAGTGATAGAAATTTGAAACATGTTTACTGGCATCGTATTGTACTCGTAATTACCTTTCCAACGAATAGTCACACTTCATGTTTCATGGACATTTTACTATGTTATGAAATTGCAATTTTATTCCGAAGAAGATGTTTTGGGAAAATGCGAATAGCGCCGCCTACTGGACAAAATTTTAAATTTCTATTAATTACATTTGATTCTTAATAGATCAAGCTTTCCATCGGTGGGTCTATTATAAATTTATATGTACAATTAACTATGTAAAATAACTGGTTCTTTATAGTAAGTAAATTTCCTATAAGGATTTAGAAATCTTCATGTTATTTTTTATAATCTTAATACATAGTCAATTTTCCTTTTTCTCAATATTAATTTACTATACAAAAATTTATGATTACCGTTCACTTTTATTATTAATATAAGTATGTATGTACATACTTATATGTGCATATAAACAAAATCATAATGAAAAGATTGTTTGACAAAAATATTTAATAAATGTGATATCAAAATTTTAATGACATCACCTTGGCAAATAAAATATATTATTATGTACATTATATATAAAATTTATTATTGTATTTTTACCAGTTCTTAAACGAACCTATAAAGGTCAACTAGTATATATTCATTATTTTTATCTAAACAAAAATACAATCTTGATTTCAATTCAATTTAAATTATTAAAAAAAAAAAAAAAAACAAACAAAAAAAAGAGTGTCATAAGAATTTGATATCATGATATATCGGGCAAAATCCAAAAAAAAAAACGTTAAACCATTAAAAAAATATTACCAAAAATTAACAAAAATCAAGTAACCAAAAATATTTAACCGCATTTAACCTTTTTACCCCCATCCTACCCCCCTAATAAAAACATAATAATAAAAGATTGATAAATATTCTCTTTGTTTCTTTCCGTCTTCTTCAATAAAAATCAAATCTCCTCTAAAAACTAAACGAAAAATTTAAATATTTTTTATTTTTACCTACGAAAAATATTTCTTGATAAATTACCTAATGTCAAACTTTTTTTTGCAAATCATTATTAAACTTTTTTTTTTTATTATAATATTTAAAGGTCATTCAAGTTTGTACTATATAATAATTTCCAAAAGAATACATAAAAGCTTATATTTTGTTTGTGTAACAATTTATGTTGAATATCTTATAGTTACCATTTATTTATATTTTTGTGGTGATTATTTTTATTTGTAATTATAATTTTCCTGTTACGAAATTTAACCAAAAAAAAAAATAAATAAATAAATAAATTTATTATTATTTTCATGTTTAACTTAAAATATTATTTTATGATTCATACTCCAGTTAAATGACCTTTTGATAGAAACAGAGATGGGTAGATTATGTAAAGATAAATAATGTAATGAAATTATTACCGAAATTGATTCAAACGCGATATTATCTTTATTATTAGAATCACTTTAGAGTGGAATCCTCAAGGAAAAATATCAAGAGGTCAGCACATATAGCGACGATCGGTACTCCTAATCCTAAAACTGGGAAAATACAATCTTACTTGGAACAGTGTAAAGAAATCACCTAACCAGAGGAGTATTAGGTTAAAATAAAATTCGTATTCGGGCCGAATGATTTATGCTTCAGATTCAAATACTTTTTTTTAACATGTATTTAATTACTTTTGCATATTATTAATTACATATCATATTCATAATATAACATAAAGAGGTTCAATTATTATAATTTGAAGTGTCATTTAGTACTCAACCGGAGAAGATAGTCTAAATTAGATTCTGAACGTTCGTCATCATTATAGGACTATAACCTTGATATTGTAATTGTAATTTGGAGCTAACCCATGATGAATATGTATACAATAATTTAAAAGCAGTTTAAATTGAAATTAAATTTACATAGATAAAGTATTTTAAACTTAAGATAAATCTTATACTGTAATTTTCTAATCTAACCCATCTTTGTTATCAAAAAATTCATTTAACACTTTTGAAATTGATTTAACTATTTATAAATACGCAATGTTTATTAAAGATTTAATATAATTTAGAAGCGTTCTACTTCTACACACATATGACCTTTTCTACGCAAATAGGAATTCAAAAAACTGAACTTCTCAAAACTGAAAGGTTTTTTCAACCATAATTTTTATCTATAGCTTAATTTTTTGGTCATTGGTCAACAAATTTATGCGTACAAGAAGATTTTCATATTTAAAAAAAAAAAAAAACACTTTTTACATATTTTTTAAACCGAAACTGACGGGACAAAGAGTAATTAACTTTTATAAAAGTAATTATTGTATATATGTTAAAATACAAACCTGAATATTATATTTCTATTAGGGGTTTTTAACTTTTCTAGGCATTTAACGATTTAACTAAAAAAAAAAATATTCATTACACTATATAATAATTTTCATATTTACCGGCTTTTTTTTTGTTATGTTTGAACCATTAAATGAAAAGAAAGATGATGTCAGAATAATAATATAATTTTTTTTTTGCTTTAGTTCGTGTCGAATAAGAATAGTCGATTATTTGATTAATTTTTATTGGAATACCTTTTGAATTTTTGTTAGAGAATATTTTCTCAGAATTGTTTCAATTATTATTACAAAAAAAAAAAAAAGTTGTAGTGAATCTTTGAAGCGAAAATATATAAATTCCAAGCTAAAGAAAATTAAATGGTTCTTGAATATTATAGCAATTTTCTTGTATATTCGGAATTTTTAACAATGATATTATACCTTTTAAATTTCTGTGGGGTCAAAATAGAAAAATAATCGTTTAAATGTGTTTCCACATTTAAAATTTCTATTAAAAAATTACTTGAAATGTTAAAAATTCTGTTGATTAGACAAAAATTTATAATATGAAATTCACTTTATTAATGAAAATCCTAACATTAGAAAATATTAAAAATTAAATTATACATATGTTAAAACGTGCACTAAACTGACCTACATCAATAATAATTTTGACCATATTAAATTTGAAAATATTAAGTATAATTAACATATATTTGAACATAAAGTATGCTCGTACATAATTTTCCTTTTTTTTTTTTGGGAATTGTAAGATAAGAGGATTAAACTAACAAATATAAGTATGTGACCATAAACATGTTAATAAATTAATTTTGGTATCACATATTATATAGAGATTTTGGCCAGATAAAATATTTAGTGGTAATTATGGTAAGTAAATAAGGATATATATTATCCTGATAACTATAAAATATCTTATTACTATGAATAATTTCTTAATTTAATTTATTGAGGGATAATTTTTTTGTGATTGATGTTGATTTAGTTCTGACTTTTGGTATCTATTTTCCGATCCAAGAAAGAAAAAGGTGTCACATTTCCTTAAGAAAATTTTTTTCACGAGCCTATTTGCGAGCTATACTTTCGTGATTTTGACAACCATTTTGACACTAAAATACAAACTGAAAACTATCAATGTCAATTTCAGGACTTTAAGTGTCAAAAAGATGTCAGAATCACGAATGAGTCTTGCAAAAATGCTCATGAAAAATAGGTCTAATAGTAACATCATTTTTTTTTACAGAAAAAATATGATGAATTTAAAATAATTACTTAATTTCCCATTTAAATTCAACGAGACTAACACAATTTATGCATTGCACTAGCAAAAATATCAAAATTAAATAATTTATAATTTTAAATAGTGCGATAAGGCTTCCTTGCTAATTTCTCACATCAATTATCCGGCCACTACCACTATTCTGTTTGTACATGTTTTTTTTTTTTTTTGGTATCTTCCGATAAAACATTTAAAAGCTATGAGATCATTTTACATTCTATAAAAAAAATTTTTTTTGAACAAATATAGTAATAAAATTCTTTTTTAAAAAATTTATAGGTCTTTGACCAAGAAAATTAACAAGGAAATCAGAAATTGGAAACAAACAAACAAACAAACCATTTTTTTTTTTACATTTATACCTTAATTTTTAAGTAATATGAGTCAAATAGAAATTATAGTATGTATATTCGTATATTTTGTTATTAATATTTACTTATTATTACTTGGACGATCTCAGTAACAACATAACAAACAGTGGCGGTAATGGTTTGATTAACATACAAAATGCCCCATCAAAGAAAAAAAATTAGAAAAATTATTTATATTACTTTTTTCCGTATGGTATGAATGAACCCATGGCAATGGCAGTCTGTAGTTGGTAAAGAAAATTTTTTGTTTGATATTATATTTTTGTATCACTCTTCCAAGTGCGTAAAATGAAATGTGGAAAAAAAAAACGATGTTGATGATTATCTATCTATCTTACTTTATGGTGAAAAATCAAAATGGAATGAAATTATTCATCATAAAATACATATGTAGCTATGTACCTTCATTTCATATATGTACATTCATATATGATTTTGAATAAAGATTATAGGATAGCGGGTTATTAGAGGTTAGATTTTATTGTTACAAGAAGTCAAAAAGGTATTATACAGAAAGAACAGAAAAATAATAATAATAATAATGATGATGGTCTTTATGTTAAAAGGGAATTATGGTTGAGTAATTGTTTTAATATATTCATTTTTCCCTTTTTTTATAAGTTTTTTGAGGAAAATTATTTTAAATGGAGGTTGGTTTTAAAAAAAATAGTTTTGATATACTTTATTTACAATTACAATAATATTCATCGGAATGTGTCAAATATATTTTAATAAAATTACAAATGCATTAATATTCATTACACTACATTTTATGTTGGAATGTTAACTAAATGTTATTTACCTGTAACTAACTAATTCTGTTAACTAAATTTTATTTATATGTATGTAAATTGACTGTAAGTATAACCTATAAATGTTAAATAATTTACCTAACTTTATGGACGTCGATAATTTGATTATATAATAATATGTATTCCTGCAAATGATCTTTTGAGGATTATAATTGAAGGGTTGAGTGCCACAGGTGCCTAAGCCACAAAATGTGAAATCTGTAACTAACGGTTTATTTTGGTTTCGCAAATATGCCTATACCACAATTTAAAACTCCTATGTAAATATTTAGTATAATTAAACATTGTAAGCAAAAGTTAGTAAAATTTTATATTTTGTTGCTCTAGCCACCACATTTCATAAAAAGGCATTCATATAAATTTATCTGAACGAAATTTTTGTGGCTTAGGCACCTATGGCACTCTCAACCCTTCAATTACCAATTAAGTATCTATTTAAATATCAAATAGAAACCCAGGTACACCCGCAATTATTTTCGACAAATATTTTAAAGCACAAAATAATTATATATTAAATTTATTTAAATTTTATTTAGTTACGACATGATCCAATCTTTATCAATTATATTCAATCTATAATATCTAATTTCTACATGGTCATCTCAAAAACTTTATTTATATGCATTAATTAAAATTTAAAACAAGTTCTAAAATACAAAACATAACATAATTTTACCTTTTATTTTAGTATCCTCTACTAAATAATTCCTCTTTTCTTTAGTTTTGTCAACATTGTTGTCGAAATTTGTTGTCATTATAACTAAACTAACCAAAAAACCAGCAATACCACGTCGTAACGATACAATTTCAATGTCAACCGCAAAAAAATACTGAAATGGTTTGCTTTTCTACCTGATTAAAAAATAAAAACTATTTAAAGAAAAAAAAAATCTTCTCATTTTTATGTTTAAAAAAAATGTCTTTCGACTTTCAATTTCGTTCTTCGAACGCAAGAAAAGCGAATCTAAATTTTTCTTCTTCATTTTTTTTTTTTATTAAACTATATAAAGAAAATTACATAGGATTTTAAGTTATATACCAAAAACTATATATACACAATAAAAGATGAAAGAAAAACTTGTTATTAAAAAAAAAAATAATGTCACTGGATATCAGAAAATAAAATGTGCTGCAACATTTTTCTTAAAACCGCCGTCAGTTAATGAAAACACGGCGGCTATTAGAGGAAGGAGTAAACAAGAAGCTGGTCTTTATATGTAAATGCAAAAAAAAAAAAATTAATGTTTCTGGGTAGACAATACAAAGAATTAATAATTTTAATCGATGAATTATCAAAAGTATTGATGTATCCTTTTTTTTTGAGTCTATTGTATAAAATTCTATTTGTATACAATTCTTTTTGTGGCCAATTGTTGCCACACAATTCTTTGCGTAGAATTTTACAGAAAACGATTGCATTTAAATTGCAATTGAATGTCGGAAAATCCTCTGAGGTGAAACCTAGGTCCGTTAGAAGAACGTTGTTGTGCGTTAGAAGAGCGTTTAAAGTTTAAAGAGAAGAATTGGTTGAGAAAAATTGAGTAGAAAGCAGCATTCGTCCGGTAAAATTTTGGTAGCAAAAGTTTGGGCTGTGAAAATTCAGGTTCAATTTATTTTGAGTACAAAAAAAATAGTAAAAGGAATAAAATGTTAAATGTGGACAAAAAATTGTTCGAAAAGAATTCACCAGTTATCCTTTTTTTTTAATGTGTCTGTAAATTTAAAAGGACAACATTTTTTTTTTGGGTTTAATTATTTGTGATTGTGATGATGTAGCATCCAAGCAGCTAATATACGATATACATAGTTTCAAGATTCAAATTGACAATTTATTTATATATGTAATTTCATTATTTATTAGTTTTGTGTTTTTTTTATTTACAAATCTTTTTTTTTTAGTATTATTATTTTATATAAAAGTGTAATAAACTGACAAGGTTATAGAACTTTACAGAGAACAGATATTCAAGAGAAAAGAGAACCAAGATCATCAGATCAAATTTTGATGTGATGAATTTTTTTTTTTATGATGATTATTTTTAATATATTATTTATTTATGTTTTAAAGCAGAAATTTATGTATTTTGGTGTCAATTAAAATGAAAAAAAATAAATAAAGTTATAAATAGATATTATAAATAAATATACAAATTTGTTTTATATTAGTAAATAGTTAAAATTAATTGACATAAAAAAAAAATATACTTTATTGCACATGAGAAGTTCGATGAACCGGATATTATTATTTTGTTGTGTTGGTGGTTCATTGAACTACATATATATAATCGTGAAATTGAAACTTTTGAACTACTTAATAATTATTATGAAAAATGTCGGGCAGTTGAACTACTCTGCAGTAGTTTCATAATTATGGCCTTATTGCTTAATTACTAGAATTATACAAATTTGATCTCTTATACAAATTCTCGTTGCTACATAATGGTTGAAGATATGAAAATATAGAATATTTTGGTTTTCAGCGCCTCTAGTGGCAGAAATTTGAAACATGTTTACTGACATCGTATTGTACTCATAATTACCTTTCCAACGAGTGGTCAAACTACATTTTTCATGGACAATTTTACTATATTGAAATTATTCCAAATGCGATGTTTAGATAAAATGCGAATAGCGCCACCTACCGGAAGAATTTAAAATTTCTATTAATTACATTTGGTTCCCAATAATTCAAGCTTTTCATTGATAGGTCTATCATAATTATGTGTACGTTAACTATGTGAAATAACTGGTTTCTAGTGTTTACCATCGGACGGATATGGACAGGACGACAAAAAAATGTTAACATAAGGGACAATTTTTTTGGTGTATTATTTTTTATTTAGTAAAAAATGATAATTTCTTTTGGTACTAGGATTATTTTTAGAATCTTTTTTTAACATATTGGTCAACCCATCTTACATGTAGAATATTTAGATAATAAATTTATTCAAAATTATATTCCACCCAGCTGTTTTATAATAAATTTTCCAAAAATTACTTTCTCTTCTATAATATATTTACAATAACAACAAATTTCACATAATCATGTTTAAAATAATTTTTAACTAATAAAATGATCAATAATTTTTCTTTATGGTTAAACACATTTACTTTTTTTCCTGTCTTCTTAAGATCACATTTTTTAAGAACCAAACAAGAAACAAGTAACCATAAGAAGATATATTTTCTTCATTTCATTTCATTATATTATTTTTCAATTATTAGAACGTATCCCAGAAAACCAGCATAACCAGTTTTTTATAGCTCCTCATGGGAGAGAGAAAAAGTCTGGAATTCTGGTTCTAAAAAAAAAAAATATAATAAATAAATATTTAATATTTTTCTTGTATTATTTTTTTTTTTTTTTGTCAGATTCGCTTGAAATATAAAAAAAGGAAGTTGAGAAAATGTGCAAGACGAAGGCGAAAGTAAAAAAAAATTTGTTAAATGCATCATTAGAATCTTTTGGAGAATGATGTGAAAGATAAACCGGACTAACAGAATCAGACATCGAACTGCTGCTGCTATGAGCTCCATCGAAAGGTATAGAAAGTTTTTGTTTTGTCGTGTGTGAGTGGTTGAAACCTTTGTGTGTAAAAATGATTATTATAATGATTATTAATCATCATAAATGATTGAATTTTTATTATAATTTATAAATGATTTTAGCGCAAGCAAAAAAAAAATTGTTTTTGTTAAAAATGAAAGAGAGTTTAAATTAAATTATCAATTATCAATTTTTTTTATCGCAAAGTCATTTGAAATTACATATTACGGAAAACAAAAAGGAAGAGAAAGGAAATTATGATAAAAATATATTTTCATAATTATTATTATTAGTTTTTATTAAAACGAAATTAAATTAATTATTATTAAAACGAAATTAATTTTTTTGATGCCGTGATATTTATAAAAAAATAAATATGATTTTTAAATAGACTCAAAATGATAAATGAATAATTAAAAAAAAAAATTCCATAGTTCGATGACTTTTATTTTTATTAGTTAAATTTTATTGCCAAAAGTGCCAAAACTTTTTATATAGTCATAAGGATTATTATATGAAATATATGATTTGGTTACGATTAGTCATGTGAAATTGGTCAATGAACTCAATATAGTCAATAAACCATTTCTACCACTAAGACTACTAATTATATGTCAAGGATTTATACACTGTTTTCACAACCCTACACTAATTTCGATAATGTTAAAAAGAAACAGGTGAAGAGATTGTATATCTTATATGGAATCAGTTTTTATGATCATATGATATTTGGTAGATAGATCATTTTGAAATTAAACTGAACAATTACCTCACCTAAAATTATATATAACTTACATTGAAATAGTCTTTAATTACAAAATATTAACAAAAAAAATATTTATTAAATTTTCAATGAACATTTTTTTAATTGTACAAAACGGATTAGTATTAAGGAATAATCTCCTACATATAAAGTATAAATTATATCTATTAAGCACGTATATTAAAATTAACCTTACTTTCAAAAATTAAATTCATTTCTTTGTTTAAATGATCTAAAAAAAAAATTTTATATTTCTATAAATCCAAATTATTTAACCTTTTCCACAAAATTATAATTCCATTAAAATGATAAAAAAATAATAATTAAATATTTTTTTTTTTTGCTTAAATAACACACGTAATCAAGTTCAACTTTTTCTATCACCTTTACCAAAAAATTTGATTTTTCAAAAAATGTTGAACCGAAAAGAAAAAAAAACGCGTGTTTACAAATCTTTAGGATCCACAAAAACCACGTTTATTTTTTGGTACCAAAAATCTAATTTTTGTATATCCACCATAAAACCAGAACAAATAAAATTTAAATAATTATAGTTCGGTAACTTCACTCTATTATAACTACTGTGTACTGGGTGTTCCAAATATATAATAATGATGATAAAAACGCAAGGATGTAATATAGAAGATATCAAAATGAGTTATATAATTTAGTCTTTAAATCGAGTAAGAAATTTATTTTAAAGCTAACAAACATTTTGTAAGTCAAACACCAATAATAATGATAAAAATATGTCAACAATTTCTAAATGTTGTAAATGTAAATGGATCAGAATCAAATTTCAATCTCTATATAATAATTAATGGATCATCAGTATTGTTCAAATGTAAATCAAATTTTTAGACCATAAAATTTGGGACACCTTGTATTAGTATATTAGAAATTAGAATATCCAGAAAGATTTATACCCCCTAAAATATTAGATATAATTTTTTTTTAGCTAATTTCGCGGTCATGGCCTCTTCTTAAAAAAATTAAAATAAAATTATATAAATATAAATTATATTTATTCACTATAAAATACGACATACAAAAAAAAAAAAAATACGAAATAAAATAAAAATAACATATAAGTAGATACATAATAATGGACAATGACCTATGCTCAGACCTTGAGATTGGATTGTGAACTTTTTCAATGTTTTTAGTTGGTTGAGTTCTTTAGTTTTTTTATTTTTTTTTTATTTTGTAGTTGGTGTTGTTGGTGTGTTGCTGTTGATGATGATGATGATGATGGTTAAAGTTGTGGGACGCAAATGTAAAACATTTTGATTGTGTTTTATTACTTCTTTTTTTTGGTATATAAATATATTGTCTGTGTTTCATTTTATATGCTTGCCAGAAAGAATATTGATGATCAGATTGAAATCTTTTTTGGTCTACTATACAATATATGTTATGGGTGCAAATTCTGAAGAAAAGAAGATTTACGATTTTAGAAGCTATTGAATCCTATTTTATACAATTATATAGAAGACTAATTATTAATGCAAAAAAAAAAAACAATTTGTTGATTTATTTAAGAAGAAGTAAAAGTTGTTGAATAAATTTTTTATAATCTGAATTTGTATTTGTATTACTGGAAAAATAAAATGTGGACAGAGGACTAAACAAATATATAGTAAAGTAGGGAGATTATTGCACCCATATTATTGTTCACCACATTCTTCTTCACACCCCGTACACATATTTCAATCCACGCTTTTCTGATATGCATAACGATTTATTTTTGTTATAGAAGTTTACTTTTCTAATTGGTTTACTCTGTTAAAGAGTTCCAGAAGAAAATTATATTGAAATATATTTTAGTTACATAATGATGAAATGTGGCATGTGGGTGAAATTGAAAGGATATGCCATTTTACCTGCAATGCCATATCATCCACTTTTACCCTATTTTCTTTGATTGAATCATATTTTTTATTAGTATGAATCATTTTTTTTATATATTTACTAATTATTAATGAAAACAAAATTAAAACCAAAAAATGTTTGAACATTATTTATTTAGATTTTACCAAGAATGTGTCTGCCCTTTTGATTAAACCGCTCTCTTCAAGGTCCAAAGTATAATATTAACTTTATGCTATACTGTATAATATACTGGTATAAACAAACAAACAAACCAATAAAAATATAAGGTATGGTCCTGCAACATGTTATCTTAAACAATAAAAATATTTATCTTTTATGTTTTATAATTCTTATTAATATATTATTAATATTATTATTATATTCCGACTATTATTCCGACTATTCTGACACATTTATTTATATATTATCTTGGAGATGAATTTTGTTAAAACTTTTAAATCAAAAACTTTGTGTTGTTGCTATTGTTATATCTTTAAGATTACTAATAAACCATCAACAATTATAGTCAGAGAACGATAGTCAGAAGCATAAAAAAAGTAAAAGATAAAATGTAGAAGACATTTTTAAGCAGCAGCCAAGAAGATTATTTGTGGTGTGGTCTTTTCAAACACAAATGTATAATTGAATTATGGTGAGTGAACCAGACTAAAAGAAACTTTATATTCCACCGGAATATGAAACAAACTATCATCAAATTGTCGGTTTTGTCGGGTTACGTAAACTTTTAATAATATAACAAGAGAGTTTTAGCCGATATCCTTTTTTTTTGGCATATTTTAAATTTTTTTTTTCTTTGCTTTTGGGTGATTATCTTTTAAAGTGAATTATTTGTGAATCATTTATAGAGAATATAAAAATTTGTCGGTGAGTTTTTTCCTTTTTAAAATTTTTAGCACAAAAAGTGCATTGAACTATAAAAAAAAATATTGGGAATATATGAATTTTGTTGGAAGGCTAATTTCTTGAGAAAGGAATAGAATTGAATAGAGTCTGTCGGACAGACAGCTGAGAAATGTTTAGGCATTTATGCAAAAATTAAAAAAAAAAATTATTGAATTTAATTTATTGGAATATTTTCTTCTCGTATTGTCACAATTTATTTCGGGTTCATTAACTTAATTTAATTTGCCCATAATTTGGGCAAATTAAAAGATTTTTCAATTCTGTTAACACAATTTTGTTAAAAATAAAATTCCCCGTCGATGGACACCAAATTTGTCGATATTAAAGAATTTCGATTTTTTCGGCAAAAAAAAACAAGGCTAACCCCCTTGCCATTTTTTGGCGTAAAACATCGACATTCTCCAATATAGGTAAATATGGTGTCTATGGACGGGGGATTTTAATTGTAACACGAATATCCAAACTAATTCCAAATATCTTTAAATTTGCCCAAGTTATAGCAAAAAAACTTGAAAAAATGACTGAAATTAAGGAGCCACCCTAATTTTAGATGCTCTAATTTACTCAATTTTTAAGATATTATAAAAAAACTTCATAGATTCTAAAAATAGAGATTTCAATTTTGAATTTGGTATATAGAACATAAATATCAGAAAAAGATTTCCATATTTTGAAGCAACAAGCAAATATAACATAAAAACCAATTTTTTTGTCGAAAATATTTTTATTAGAATTTTTCTATTGAATAGAAACTATGATCAGAAATTAGAAACAAATTTGAATCCATATAAAGTATATTTCCATTTTTGACATATTTGATAAATTTTTACAACAAATTTTCTCCTTTAATTATGTAGTTCTTTTCATTCTTCAAAAATATTCAAAAAAAAAAAAATTTTCAGTTGAAATTATTTTACAGCATAAATAAATCTTTTATATACATTTATTTGTAAATACTCAACGAACTCATAATTTTCTATTTAAAAGTTAAGAACCAAAAAAATGTTAAAAGAACCAAAATATGAAAAATGTTCAAAAAAAAAAAATGCTATAGCAGAGATCGGCGGCGGCGGCGGCCGGATATTTAAATAAAAAAAAAAAGAGTAAAAGAATTAACAAACTATGTGAATAAATAATAATAATAAAATAAAAATTATTTATACCATCAGAAGAATAATATATGTAAGAAGAATTTATTATTACTACAACATATTTTTCTGTTTTCTGACTTTATTTCTGAAGAACTCTCTGTGTTTTGTGTATAGTAGTTGTTAGTGATTCAGTTTTTTTTTTTGCCTTTCGCTTTACAAAGAACCAAAATGTGTAACAAAATTTTCGAGGTGATGAATAAAAAAATAATATTTTGTATATTTAAAAGAAACAAACATAAAAAAAAAACTCTTTTTCTGAAGAATCGTCGTCGTAAAAGTCGTCGACATTTTAACATTTTCCACACACTATAAACAGAAAACGAATCAAAACAATGCGAATAATAAAAAAATATGTGAAAAGATTAATGTTCTGTAAAAGCGAAAAATAAATGTTCATGCTGGGATAGAAACCAAGAAGAAGAAGAAGAAGACCAAGAAGTATGGTATGAAATGAAAATAAATATTATATACATATACAAATATTCAAAGATTCAATGAACTAAAAATGTTATATTGGAGGAGATAAATGATGCATTTATGAAGGGCGAAGAAGGAGTATATATACCATTTGGTAGGAACTTCATTTATGGTAGAGAAACTTGAAGAAAAGAAAGAAAATAAATACATAAAAGGACGATTAAAATGATTTACGTAAAAATATGGGGTGCATTAAAAATAGAAAGAAAAAAAAAGAAAACTATTATGGATGCACCCGAAGATGATTTCATTTTGCGGATATTAATCATCACCCAAAATAATTTTATAGTATGAAATATTAGTTTTTTTTTGTTTTTTATTAATATGGTAAGTTTTGACTGTAAGATTAATGATGACTTGGAATTTGATTTACTTAATATATGTAGACGATTTTACTATACTTAAATTAAATAAATTTATAATTATTTCTCATGGTAAATGAAAGTAATTTCGTTTTGCCTGAATGAAAAAAAAATGACAGATGAAAATTGGTATAATAAAGTCAGTAATCTATAGATTAATTTCTCCACTAAATTAAATTATAGTACCTACAGTAAACGATCAATTAACCATTTAAATGCCCAAAACGACCTTCATTTAACACAATATACTTTTTGAAATTCTCAGAAGAAACCAAAAATTTCTGTTAACTATAAAAATCAAATAGAAAATAAAAAATTTAATTTAATTTAATAAAAAAACAAATAAATTGAAATTCTTTGGAAATGAAAAAAATTCAAGAAACTAGAAATATTAAAAAAAAAAATACTACTTAATAAAACACTTTTACGTGCATTTTAAAGATAATTTTGTTTAAAAAAATATTACAAAATTAAGAATTTCTTATGTATACCAGCATATTTTAAGCATAGAAACAAAAAAATTTTTAAATTGTTTTTTTAATTCTATATTTCACAATTTACAATTTTGTTTTTGTATAACGCGTAATCATTTTTTGTATGTACATACTTTTATATGTATATCTTTTAATACTATTTTGGTATGCTATGCCGGTTAAAAGAAACTATCATCAGCACATAACAAAAAAAAAAACAACAACATAAGCAACATAAAAACATGACTTAAGCAAAAATAAAAAATAAAAAATAAATTGTAAGATCGTTTTTAAGTATATATGGAGGAAACAGCATGTGTGTTGTTTACACGATGGTATATATATAATAACATATATTATGGTGCAGTCAGTGTTCATTTCTGGGGGCCTTTAACATTTTCGAAGTCAAGGTCAATTGGTTCGGGGTACATATACTACCTATACATACATACACAACAAATTTAACTATACAATCGCACACACAACGACCATTATACAAAATCATTTAGTAGGAAAAGTTAACTTTTTAACGCACCATATATAACATTTATATGTACATATATAAAATATATATGTACGCAATGAATTAAAAAAAAAGTTTATTAGTTTATGGCGCGACATCGATTGTTAAAATAAAAAAATGGTTAAAAGAAGAAATGGCGGGTGTGGTAAATTAGGTAAAAAAAAAATTTATGGTTGAAGTTGACTGAATGCAGAGCTTTTCGTTTTGATTATAATATTGATTTGATTTCATGATGAAATATGCAAACGTAAATAAAAGACAAATTAAAGAAGTGCGTTTATTATTGAATAAATTATATTTAAGACTATGATGAAGGAAGTCCAATAATATTTTGTCGGCTATTCGGTCTCTGTTGGATTATTAGACACTAAAATGCGGTGATATCAATTGAAATGTTTTATTGATTATAAGTCATAAATGACACATTAAATTTAATTTATTATAGAAAAAAACAAGCTTGTGAACGCACACGTTTTTTTTTTTTAATAAGATTTTTATTTTTTTAATTAATTTCTTTCTATTTTTTATTATGATTTTATGTTTTAAATTAATTGCCTATGGATGAGGGAGTATAAATATTGAAGAAAATATAAGAAATATAAGAAATTAATAATTGAAATTTGGTTTTCTATGTTTTTGAACTTCTTGTGGTGCGCTGGTAAATTATATCGTTGTTGAATTTACTATAGAATTTTTATTTTAACAGAAATAATATTTTACCAAAAGGAAACAAGTCATTCAACTGCTACAAAAAAAAGACGACACCAACACAAAGAAAAGAAGAAATAAAAGAATTTTGTTTTTTTAATGATTGTTTATAATAAAGAAAAAGCATATATAAGAAAACATAAGGAAAATAGAGGATTTCTTTTTTCTTGTATATAAAATTTTTGTCTTCAAACGAAACTTTATGAGAATATAATATTTAATTTTGATAATAATAAAAGAGCTATAAAATGAGTGGAATGTATTTTAAATTTAATTGATATGATCATAGATTTTTTATGTTTCTCTCTAAACTAAAAAAAAAATATACATAAACTTTAATTGATCAAGAATTCTGAAGAATGTTTAGTTAGTGTGCAATAATAATATGATGTGGAACTATTAATTACAATAAAGAAAAGAACCAGCGAAAACATTAATTTACTACTTAATTATATGCTGGAGGGCTGCAAGGACTGGAGGACCGGAAATTTCTATTAGGACAATTCAAAAAAATGCATTTATGAATATTGGCAAATGAAGAATTGTGAGCTTTAAAAGTCAAAGTTTCGAAAAAATACAAAATTAGAATTATAATCTATTGCAATATTCTATATTTAATTCTTTTCAATAAATCTACAATTTCATTTTGATGTTCTTCTGCAATCCATAAAAAAATATTACTTATTTACTTTAAATTCAGAATCGAAAGTATTAATGTTTGTTTACATTTTGTAGCCGCTCTCCGTATAATTATTTTTAAATTTATACATTCTTCGTTTAGGTCATATATTTTTTTTTCTATTTTCCAATTTCAATGCACTTTGAAATTTTATTTATAACTTTTAATGTAAGCGGAGAGTAGCAGCTACAAAATAGTATTTATTATTTCACATGATTATTATTATTTTTTTCCTTTTAAAAATGTATACGTAAATATTTATTTTTGTTTAGCGTTTTCAGATTTTAAATTTTGTCGGTAATATTTTTTTTTTCAAATTTTTACTATAATTTCGTTTTAGCCTGATATTTCACATATTTTACACTGCGCAGAGATTGATCTATAGCTCCCTGAGCCGACTGTTTGCATTAATATTGTTTATTTATCTGCTTTTTAAAGGTGCGGGAGATTCTTCACAAGAAAAAAAGGTTCTTAACAACGTTAAATATTAGTTTGACTGTGTCTTCGTACCAAATAATACAAATATCTACGATTCACAAATACCAAATTACAGAATAGAAGTGCGAGAATAGTAAATTCTTCAACTCGAAGAAATTTTTTATGAATAGGTAAAAGAAATGAAGAGATGAAATTGAGGGATATATCAGGTATAATAGGGTAAACTAAAAAGGGCATAAACAAGTATAGAAATTCTTTGTTTGATATTCAAGTTGAACGAAGGGTTTGAGAGGATCTGATGATAATTGGAAAGATAGATAAAAATAGTGGCCAGACAAAAATGATGAAGATGAATTATTTATAATCGATTGATAATTTTTATTTTCTTTGACAAGAAATTTCCAAGACAAATTTTTGTACATATTCTGTTTAGGTTAATGTTTTTTTATGTCTCAAAAAAAAAATCAAAAATCTCAGAATATTTTCAACATTATTTTGTATCTATGCATATGTACAAAAAAAAAATTAAATTTTGTTGAGGAGGAAGTAATGCACTATGCGTGATTTAAAAGATATCTTTTTTTTCTTAAGAATTGTTCTTGTTCTGTGTGTGAGCAACCAGAAAACAAGACAAAAAAAAAACCCAATAATAATTTGAAAGAATTTAATTTCGTTGAATTGGAATTTTTTTTTTTTTTAATTGAGATCAAAAGAGAAAATGTTATGCAAGTTCAGACAGATTAGAATTTGAAAGATATATCTTTTTTTTTTTCGTGTGTTGTGTACTTTATAAATTAAAATTATATTTTATTTTGGAATTTTTCTATATATAGAAACGGGGAGGGAAGAAGGTTGTTAAATTAGATTCTAATAATATTTTGTATAGGAATAAGTTTTAATGGAATTTTTCCAAAAAAAAAAAAAAAATTAATTTTATGACTTTGATAAATTTTTATTTGGTAAGAAATAGACATGAATTTTTTTTTTTGTGGAGCATTTGTAAAACGCACTCATGTGAAATGTTTTTATTAGGTATAAGATAAAGTGTAAAGGTTTTTTTTTTGTTTAGTATACTTTGATATTTTACGGATCATGATTTTATTGAATTAAAATTTTATTTTTTAATGTTTTACTATAAAAGAGAATTTACAAAAAAAAAAAAAATCATATTTTTTATAGTTTTTTTTTTGAGACGTGAAATTGGTACTAAACTGAAATTCCGATAATAACGAAAATATGGGTATATATAAAGTTTGGTGTTTCAACTCGAAATAAACTATTGTTTAAACATACATCAAAATATACCACGTGATTGTTAAGAATCGAAAAAATTGTTCCACCTTGTAATGGAGTGGGACGGAGCTGCCATTTTTTGATTTTTTCTTTGTTTTTGAGGGTTCACAACTCATTCATTTTTTGTTTTTTTTTTTCATTATAAAAGAATTTATTGTATCATGATATATTTTTATCGCATGAGATTTTATATAAGGAAATTTTTATCATGATATATTTTTATCGCATGCGATTTTTTATATAGAAACTTATTGTATCATGATACATTTTTATCGCATGCGATTTTTTATAAAGAAATTGTATCGTGACATTTTATTACATGCGATATTTTTTATAAAAAAATTTATTGTATGACTTATTGCATGTAATTTTTTTATAAAAATGTATTGGGCTTTACATTTTGATAAGAATTCTAGTAGACGGAAACTAATTTTATGTTTAAAATAAAATTTTGTAAATAAAATTAAAAAATTTATCAATGGTAATACTTACATGTGTATTTACTAATGTAGGAGTTTTAAAAATTCATATCCCTATATATAGTATTATATTTTTTCTATATTTATTTTAAGAACCTGATTATAGAAAAATAATTCTTTTCATATATATTTTTTTAGTATAGAACGCGTAGGCGTTCAAATAGGAATAAATTAAATATTCAGGTGAATATAACTTGCGTTTATGTATAATTTATAGATTCATTTATTACCTTGATTTTAGATGACACATATTTTTTTTTAAAAAAAAATATTTGTTCTATCATGGTCACATATCACACTTTAGAAACCAGGAATTAAAAATAAATTTCATGACATATATTAATTAATTTATAAATTCGAATTTAATACATAAATAAATTTCTATATAATAAAAAAATAATTACTTTCTTTTTGAAATTTAATACAATAAATTCTATGATGATATATTTTTTTAGATACAAAATAGAAAATTACATAAGAAATAAAATTTGATTAAATATATTTCTGATTATGAGATTAGTTTTAAGTAGTGCCATAAAAAAAGTAAGAAAATTTTACCATAATTGGTTAAAGAACATAATAAAAAATAATGTTTCGTTAAACCGGAAAATGAGTAAATAAAAGTTTTTTCCATTTTAATGACATCTAAAGTCCAAGCAAGCGTGTTTTTTTTTTAGTTTTGTAAATGGTATAATAGAAAATAGAATCGAAATGAAATATTTACCTTGTCAAATTCTTTTCACTTTTTAAAATAGAATGGAATTTCTATGTTTGTTTTCTTCATTCTTTTGTTGTTGTTGTAATAATGACAACATAATATTTTGTTAATGTTAAATAAAACATTTGATAACTGGACAGATTTGCCAGGCCTGTGATATTGGCCAGCTTTTAAAAATCAAATTTAAATGATTAATTTAATTATTTTTAATTTCAATTACATATAAGTCTGAATTTTCCTTAATACCATTATTCGTCCATTAGCTTTTATTTCTCTTCAAAAATTAGCTTAAATTTTAAAAAGAAATTAAATATACGATATTACGTGCAGAAATGTAATTAATTCCAACTAAATTCTATATTAAAATTGAATTTACTTTATTATAGTTAACTTAAATAATGAATTAAAAATTTTTTTTAACCAAAATTGTCTGATAAAAATATTATAAAGTATTAAAAATATGTTGGCCCGTTAACATAAATTTTACTCCACTGATTAACTAAAAAAATAAATTTGGACAATGGACAGCAAAAGCAAAAAGAAGAAGAAAACAAAAATCTTTTTTCTTTATTTTTGTTATAAAATTAAATATAGAAATTTAATAAACCAAAAGAAAGGGAAGAAATTTCCTTCGTTTTATTGGCCATTTTGGTATATCCAAAATTTGAAGGTCAAGTTGTTTGCCATAATTTTTTTTGTTCTATATAAAATTTTGAGTTTATTCCAAAAAGAAAAATAAAATCTGTATAAAAAATATTATAGATTTTTCCAACAACTCAGAAATCATCATCAAAACAGAATATATGTAAAATAATTATTGGTGTAAAAAATATCGTGGCGATTTTTTATATAATATAAAAACCAATAAAAATTTTTTTTGAGAAAATATTAGTACACAAATGTGTGGATTTATTGACCTTGGAGGCATTTTTTTTTGTTATTATTATGAATTTATTTTTGGGGCGAAAACAATCATCTGAATTAATTTTGTAACATAAAAATAACAATTTAATGATTTAAGTATAGAGACTTTAAATTTTATGTTTATATATAAACAAAAATTAGATTTAAATTTATGACAAGTTAAATGTATATATAAAAGGTGATACAAAATATGAACATTATATAATAAAAGATGATATTAATATATAAAATGATTAATTAGAATAATAATTTTAAATAAATTTAATTTTATTAGTATGTACATATTATTATTTTGATTATATACATAAAAAATTATGCTAAAATCTGTTCTCTATTATTTCAATTCCTCGAAAATATTATTTAACATTTTCAATTAATTTAACATTAAATTGTTTCTAGTATTATTTTAATATTAGATTTTCAAATTATATGTGAATATTACAAAAGGATATAAAAAAATGGGTACATAATAAAATGGTTAACGCAATTATGTACCCATGAGGATTTATATACCAATTATATATGTAAATGATTGCCAAATGGTTTTAGATTTATTAAAAATAATTGAAATTTGAAAAAAAAATAGCAAACATTGGGAGGAGGTATTTGTCCAGATAAGCATAAAAATAGAATATCATTTTCTGGCAAACTTTATAGTGAAACACATAATATGTAAATTAAGATCAGGTTAAAATTATACTATCAAATTTAACCATTCTTTTCAAGAAAATTTAAAATTTCATTTTTGCCAATTTATTTTCTTTTCAATTTTACCAAATAAACAATACAAAAAAAAAAAATTATCCATGAAAAATCTTAATTAAAATTTTTATGCTTATTTATGATTTTATTTTGAAAACAAATTTGAAAATTGCTAAACACACATACACACAAAGAATTTTTAATTATTTTAAATTGTCATAAATAATAATGAAAAAAACATAACCAACAACAACACAATTAGGAAAATTACTTCGGAAAAATGATATTAAAATAGAAAATATGAAAATGTAAGCATAAAATTTCATTTAAAAATAATAATAATAATAATTTTCTTTATAAATAAATTAAAATTTTAAAATTACTTTTTTTCATATTTTACATATACATAAATATAATTTCAATTAATAATTATTATGTTATTATTTGTCATAAATTTTGCAAAAAAAAAATTATTAAATGGCTTCCATAAAGGTTATGGCGGTTATAATAAATTTTCTCCAAGAATTTATATTATTAATTTTCCAAATTATATACAAAAAAAATATATAGCGAGAATTTATTTAAATTAATGATTTTGTGTTTATGAGAATTAAAGATTTATTATAAATAAAAATGATGGTGAAACCGCACATGATGATGACGATAAATTTTAAATAATTATTCCTATTATTTTTAGAGATTTTTTTTTTATTTAATATAAAATTATAATTAAATTGTTTAAAAATGAAAATTGTATAGAAAAGTGAAAAAGATTTTATAGATGTGATAAGATTTTTATTATATTTAAGAAAATTTCTTCTTTATTTTAAATATCATAAATAAAATTGTCATTTGAATAATAATTTCCAGTATTATAGAACATAAATATTGGACCATATTTTCCATATTTTTAAGCAAAAAGTAAAAGTTTTAAATATGAAAAAGTTGTAGCAAAAAAAGTTTGCAATTAGGGAGCCATCATCACCTTCTGAGTGCGCCAATGTACTATAATGCAATAAAAAACCATACAGATTCTGAAAATACAGATTTCAATCTTTAATTTATAGGAATTTAATTTATATATAGGATAAATTGAAAAACTTATGCAAAAATCATTAAAATACATAAAAAAAACTAAATATATTTAGTAGCTCTTTTAACTGTCATTTGTGGATTATTAAATTAAATGAAGTTATAAAAAAATTTACTACAAGGAAAATTTATATAAATTAATTTTAATTTTTTATTTTAAAGATTTGATATATTTTCATAATTTCGTAATTTTCCATACAGTATTTTTCCTGTCAAATTTTATACAATTTAAATATCAGAGCCACGAGTATATAATGAAAATCTCAATATATAAATTTAGGTAGTAAACGAGATTGAATGCATTTGGTAGAAAATAAATCAAATATACATAATTAAAAAAAATTATATATATCTCGCGAACAGCTTTCTTTCAAATTTATTTCAAATTAACCCATTAGATACCAAGGAAAACCTATCGGAAATAAATCAGTTTTTTTATGAAAATATTAAAGTTTAATAGTAAAAAAAACAAAATCGTCAACAATTTTAAAGAAAAAATTTTTAAATTGCAATTTTAAAGAAAACATTAAAATAGAAAAAAATTACCAAAATCAACTCTTATTTGTCTTTAGTTATATCCTTAGGATTATTTGAACTTTTCAAAAGTAAATACACATAACTATACCAAATAAAAATTCCACACATTATTTTTAAAGACACTTTTCAAATTCCATTACACAATTGAAAATTATACAAAAAGAAAAAAATATTCCGTTTGCCTGAAATAAATCTGGGATTCCCGCAATATACATTGTAGGGGACACCTAACAGAATATTATGTTAAGGGTTTGAGTCCAATATATATATCATAGCTTGCAGTAGGGACATCTAAATCTCTGTGCCAAAATTGGTACTATGGGATAAAATGGGTTAAATGATTTTCTTATATGTAAATATATCTAAAATTTATTTTTTTTATATCGTTTTCGTCTTTTGATTATTTCGATATATTTTTTTATTAGTAGGTACTTTTTTTCCCCAATAATATAAAAATGTACTTATAGATAAATTAATTTGCTGAATTTTGTCGTTAAAATTTAATTTGAAATTATTAAAAAAAAATTTATGTAAACATTTTTCGACAATTCTTAGCTATTATATCAGTTTTAAAATCGAAATTTAGTAAACAATTAAAAGTATTTCTACGTTACCTCTACTCTTAATTGTTTACTATACATTTCAAAAATTTACTTTAAAGTTAAATTTATTCGATAAATAAATTAAATTTTACTCCTCCTCTGCACAAGAATTTCGAAAATAATATATGAGAAAAATATTCTAAATTTCAACTGATTTTTTATGCTCTTATCTTAATCTGAAAATCATTTAGACTTTTCTATTCCAACTAACCCCACATTATTCAAAACATTACAATAATAATGTAAATTTATACAATTTTTACTTGTGAATAAATAAAAATCTAAATCTAATGATTTGTTTTTTTTTTCTTTTCATTTTTGGAATTTTGAATATTATTTTTATTTATTTAAAGGAGGAAATGGAATAATTTTTTTTTTCTTCAATATATATTTCTTTTTTTGGCCTCATTTTCATCCAATTGGAAATAATTTGAACTTCTTGAAATTCGGCTATCATTTTCAAAGACATTTTCCATAAGTTAACCAAAAAAAAAAATCAAAGTTTTATTTTTTTGTATAGAAGACAAAAAATATGATTGATTGATTTCATATTTTCTACATAAAATCGTATAATTTTTTTTTTATATTAATTTAAAATACAAAAAAAAGATCAATAATTTTTTTATATTTTTCACTCTCTTTGTTTAATGATACATATTTTTTTTTATTTACCATCCGCACGATTTTTCATTCAAAGAAAATTTATTTTAAAAAAAAATTATATAAAATTTAAATTAAAATCAAATTATATAATTTTTTTTTCTCTCTCTGTACGTTAATTCAATAGGATGATGATTTTCAGATTCATTTTAAACAGACACAAAAAAAAAAGATTATTTCATAAAAATCTGTTGATTCAGTACAGAAAAAAAAAATTATTTAAACTTATAAAAAGTTTTGAATTTATTAAAATAATTTTAATTCTTTTCCAATTTTTTATGGATGGCGATTGGTTTTCTTCTGGATATCAGAAAAATAATAATTAGGAGCAAAAAAAAATAAATATTTTAATGTAATTTAATTCTGAATACACAAATATAATCATTAATGAATATAATGACAAGTTTTTTTGGGGCTGACCTAAATTTATATTTAAGCTTTTAAAATCTGGAAATTATACAAAAATCTTTTTTTAATTATCAAAAAATTTTCGATTGTATTTAATGAATTTGGATTTAACAACATAATTAAAATGGATTACCAGATCATTAATGGTGCAAAAATTGATCATGTAGAAAATTTAATTTTGCCACAAATAAAATTGAAGGTCCCTACGATCAATTATATTTTTAAATTTCTCGCGTGTACCTTAACTCAAAAATATGTCGGTTTTTACTAAGTACTACAGTTTGCTGGTAAAAGCTTTGTAAGATTGAATGAGAATTTAGCAAAAAGTTATATAAAATATTTTAGCTTTCTATTTTTAAAAATTTTTTAAAAATTATTTGAAAAAATAATTTTAAAATATTAAATTTTATGATTTTAATATAGTTTAATTTATTTATAACAAATATTTGACATTTACGCTTATGTTTTACATTACATTTTGTATACATATGAGCATAGTTTGTAAAATGACTGTAAAATGACTGTTAATTGACTGTAAAATGACTGAATTTGCTACTGATTTTTACATTTTTCTATGCTAAATTTTGTTATTTTAAAAACTGTCATTAATAAATATAATGAATTAATTTTTTTTTGGGGTCTTCTGAGTGAAAATATTGGAAAATATTATTTTATATTTTTTGTAAAAGAAAATTTATTCCAACAAAATTTGATGAAGAAAATATATTTTCTCATATATTTACAAAATGAACATGAAGGTAGTCTAAGTACCATAATGAATTGACAATGAAGTATTAAAAATAAGTTTATAAATTTTATGTATCATTCGAAAAAGTATATAAATGAAATAGTAATTGGAAAATCTAATAATAAATAATTTTCTAATGACAAAACTATTGGAAATAAAGAAAATCAAAATAATTTTTTTTCCTATACGGATATGATGTCATTGTTAAATAAGTATAAATACTTGAAAGTCTTAAAATTAATTGATGATATTTATAATATATACAAAAATGAATTAAATGAAATATTTTATCAATTAAAAATCATCATTTATCAATCAAAAAATCATCCTCAAGCAATTGAATTTTCTAGTTAAATAAAGTGTAAACATTTCAATTAGAAAAGAATTTTGATTATTCGTAGCCAATAATTTTGTTATTTCTCAAAAGTTAAAGTTAAAAGGTTAAATTACATAATGATTAAAGTTTATTTTGTGATTTATATAATTTTAGATAATTTAATATTTTATAGAAATTAGAAGGAAATTTTCTCTACTTACCAAATTATACAAATTTTGTTATGGATAAAAGAAGAGATCGTCCTGTAAATGAAATTAATAAAATTATTATTTAAAATTTATAATATTCTATAAATATTTATTATAAATATTAATTCACAAAATTTCGTTATTTCTTAATTATCTTATATAAATTACAAATATAGCTGAGAAAAAAAATCACGAAATCATTAATAGATTCTTGTTTAAATAATTAAAAAAAAATAATCGTATTTCCTTTAATAATAATTTAATTGTGGACAACTTTCTGTTAAACAGGAAATGCCTAAAAAACTTTTTAATTTTGAATTGTTTACGTTAAATTAAAATATGTAATTTCCTGAAAATGCGTAAAAAACAAGTTTTCGTATACACAACAAAAATTTAACCTTGATTTAAAAAAAAAAAAAAAAACTGATAAAATTACGAAACGTTTACACCTTAAAAAATTAAATGTTATCCCATTGATTTTTTCAAAAAATACAAAATAAAATTAATTAATTAAAATTATAATAAAGGTAAAAAAATTTTGTTTATAATTATACAAAAATTAATTTATAAAAATGTTTAAAATTTTTAACCTTTTATTTAAATAAATTCAGGCAGATAATTGCGTATTTCATCTAACACTAAAGTCAAACAGATAAATCATAATTACAAAAAAAGTTAAGTATAATTGAATTTTATTTTAATTAATTTTTTTTGTAATTATTTGGTAGAGAAATGATCAAATTATTTAGTAATAAATAATTAGAAATATTAATTAAATATGAAGAGCGTCGGTGGCTCAGTGTACTATGACGCGTTTTTTAAATTGAATACTACTGGAAAAAATGCTAGCAGAGTCCAATTATAGCTGACAGCAGCTGACAGACTCACTACAAAGCAATTTAGCTTGTTGCAATGAATAGTTTTCTACAAGAAATTTATGGTTCAGAATCTATGTAAAATTTGGGTAGTCTAAAATTGCAATAAAATGTCGGGGAAATCTCTAAATAGGTAAAACTAGGCCCACATCGGGCTGTTGTGCCGAAAGAAGAAAACTATACTATTAATTATTAATTAAATACTTAATATTCAAGACTCCATCAAAGTGGCACAAAATTAAAACCATTTTTGTATGAAAACTTTCTTTGCTATATAATTATTTCTAATTTATTAAAATGAAATTTAAAGTAGAATAAATTTGAAAAATTTTTCTCTTCGACAATTTGAAGATAATTAAATTATTATAACATTTTTTTTTCTTCTATTTTTTTTTTTTTGGTTATTTCACAATTACAGCAATTATCAGAGCTTTGAACTCTTAATATAACATCAAAAAAAATAAAATTTGTTTTTTTTTGCTATAATATTTTTTTCCCCTAAACAATTTAAATTTAAATTAAAAAAAAAAATACATAATATTTTAATTTAGGTACAATAAACTTTTTAAGTCATCATGATGTCATTAAAGAGTTTTAATAGTTTGTTTTTTTTTTTTTTTTTTTTGCGGATATTTTAACTTTAATTTACTGAAATTTTTGGCTAAATTTTTATATACCAAAAATAAAAAAAGTATGTACATATATGTAATAGGGTTTCCGTGTAAACTCAGTGAACCTGGAAGTTTATTTGTATATAAATTCCTTACCTCTCTCTCGTATTCAAAATTACCCATAATATAAATAAAAAATTATAAAATTATTAATGTTTTTAACAAAAAAATGAGATTTAATAATATAATTAAATTTCACATTATTTTTAGTTGGTTTTTTTTTTGTTAATCTTATAGATTAATTTCATAATAATTTTCGTACATATATGAAAAATATTTGGTACTATGAATTTATTTAAATGAATTTTAATATATATGTGATATCATTAATCTCATAATAATATTTTTTTTTTGTAATTTAGATTTATGTTTTATAACAAGTAAATTACATCAACAAAATAGCATAATTATTTAAACATTTTAATGTCATTGGCATTTTGAAATAATAAAATTATAGTGTAGATTTAGAATGAAATTTGTTTTTTTTTTTAATAAATATTTAAAAACAATTTTTTATAATGGAATGTAATGAGCCATAAGATAATTAATGAAATTTTTTTTTTGTTAAAATTGATTAATCAGTGGCCCCAACAGTTTAAGATTAATTGAAAAAAGCCACTGACCTGAAAGAATTATATAAATATTTTCTGTATATAAACAAATAGAAAAATTATTATTTTTTTTTAGTAATCAATTACTTATCTTTTAGTCAATTACTTATCATTTTTTAGTCAATTACTTATCTAGTCTCCTATCAAATAAGATAATTTATGTAGAAAAATGCATACTGTCAAAAGTTATGTAGAAAGAAAGGAACATTTCATTTTTGGTATAGAAATTATATTAGGTGTTATAACTTGGTCTACTAATAAATAAATAAAGTGTTTGTCCTGTCCAGGATTCCTGAGCTATGATAGTGTACCCAATAGGTTGAAATTGTACTTTAATTGCCAGAAGTGCGACTTAAGAGGCAAAAATTGTAATTAAAATTTCTAAAGTACTTTTTCTCCTACAAGCACACTTAAATAGTATACGACTATTTAAGCTTAATATTTATATAGTAATAATATTCCCTTATGACAATTTTTGATATAAAATTATTGTTATACAATTTTAATAAAATTTTCATCCTATCAAGGACAAAATACTTCCAAACGCTTTTTGAAAGTGTAGTGTACACGTTATTCAATGTTTGTTGATTATAACCACTTTAGTTTTAAATATATTATTTATAGGAAATAATAAATTTTTTACTCTCTTTTATTGAACCTTTTAAACAACCCACACAAACTATTTACGTCCATTAATTTTAGTATAGTTTTTTTTTTTATATATTTTTCTATAATTTCCCCCACACACTCATAGATACACAATAAAAACAAATTAATTAAATTTCAACATATTTTATTGATGATATTTGGTATACAATAATAATAATAATAAAAAAAAAAATTGACTCCCCTTAAATATTATTAGTCACCAATTTTAATTAAAATTTTTTCCCTTGATTCAGTCAAATATAAATATAATTTTATGACAGCAATTAATTTGTTAGTCCGGCGCGCGTATACCACACTAAAAGTGGAAAACGTTTTCAAACTTTAATGAAAAATTTAACGCATTTTATTGGTTTAATATTTAATGACAAAAAAATACTAAAATTTTCGCATTTTTTTCGTTCATTTGAATATTGTGGTGATAAGTCAAATGAAAAAACGAAGAAAATTATTCACATTTTATTTTCTCTAAATTAATGTTGAAAGCGTAATTTATATATTTAAATTAAATAAAATTTCAAATATGGAATATAATACGAGTAATACATCAAAAATTTATCATTTAATTTTGATTGATAAAAGAGTGACAGTCAATAATATTAAATTTTGAGAATTGGAAAGCTCATATAATAAAAGTGAAATAATGAGATATTCATTGATCAGAAAAACACCAGAAAAATCGATATTTATATATACATATATATATCAAAGTTAAATTATATTATCGTTGAATTTTCAAGGTAAACCAATCGTAAATTATTATGTCTGTACATTTATATATGTAATATACTAAAAGCAAATCAACCGAAAAGATAAAATATTTTATTTATGTATATCTATCTATCTATCTATTTTATTCGTGATATCTATAAAATTATATTATTATGATAAATATTGTATATATACCAAAAACAAAATGCGTAAAAGAAATTTTATTTATATTCTATATAATAAGAGATTATATAAACGAGTTGGGAAGCTCATATTAAAATCTATTCAGATTTTATAATAAGTCAAAACATTTTCCAACGAAATATCGAAAAATGAAAATTTCTAAAAAATTGTTATTATAGAAAAAAGTAAGTAGTCCTACAAAGATTTATAGGTATCTACTAACAATAATAATAATATCCTTCTTGATTTTCTATATAATTTTCCGACAATCGACGCAGTCAGTCCTAAGTTTAAAATTTTTGTAATAAATATAGAAAATATCGACTACCTACAATTCTCAAGGAGTATAAACTTCGTAACCCACAAAAACATTTACAAATTTACATTTTCCTCCTTTACTTACCATTATAATATTATTATGTAAATAATGATGTGCTAAAATATGTAATATTATTTTTTTGTAGGACATTTTTCTTTTTTTTTGGTTAGGAGCATACACAAAATTATATCTTATCTATTTACATATATTGATAATTTTAAGATATATATATAGATACGATTTTATTATTTTGCATAAAATTTATTTACATATATATTTTTTTTGGATAATATGGCAAAAAATTTCTGGTTGATCATAATTTTCATATTTAAATATATGATTTATATTTATGATAGACACAAGAGACGAGAGATAACAATAAAGAAATGTTTTTGAAAATCATAAAGTTGATTTGCGATTAGAGATTTTTCGTCTATATAAATTGTCTGATAAATGTTAGAAAATTATTAAGTAAAATTATTATATGTACAGTCATGGTCACAGAAATAGATCCACCAAGCAAAATGGTATAAAAATGAAATTATTTCTTTATGATAGAAATAAAGCACTACAAAGTTTTTTTTTGTTATTTTATTCAATTGTAGTACTTAGAGACAGTGTGGTGTATAATTACCAGATCGGAGTCGGTATAAAATCACATGGAGATTACTTATAGATAAAAACCATATTAAATACTATAGTGGATCTATTTCTGTGACCATGATTGTATATTATGTAAATTATATATTTGCAAAATATATGTAAATAAATATTTGAATAAAATTAATTATTATTATTATTTTATGTAATTTTAATGAACATATCCGGATCCATTCATCTGAATTTTGAAAGATGAATGATTTTTCGAGTAAATTCGATAAATTTTGATGTAAAATTTAATTATAATAAATATTGAAAATAGAAAAATCATAGTTTATATTAATTTGTTTAGTTTCGTTGTATAATTAAAATTCTGTATAATTAATTAAGGATCTGAAAGAATATACAGTACAAAATTAATTAATATTATTAGAATTTCGAAAAATTATGTGAATTTGCGAGCTTGATTTTAATTAAACAAGTAATTTTTAATGACTAATTTCAATCCTAACATAATAAATTTAATTTCTTCGTGGAAAATTAACACTGGAATACAAAATATAATTCAAGGAATTCTCAATGTAATTGAATTTAATTTAAATTTAAATGTTTTTTTGGTTTGAACTAATATTCATTAAAATTTTTTATTGAAAATGCAGAACAATTTCGCTATATATTAAAATTATGTGTTAAAAAAGTGAAAGAAAAATTCAACATAAAAAAAAAATACATTCATTAAATTCTGTTTTTTTTTTTGTAATTACTTTTTTTAAATTCAAATTTCTCTCTTAAGCTTTTTCAACAAAAAATTTATTCACGAATTTTCTTTTTCTGTTATTGTTCATTAAATCTCTTTTAAATTGCAAACAAAAAAAAAACAAATGAAAAAAAAATTACACCTTTTTCACCTTTTTAAATTATGCAGAGCGCGCAATAAACCACCCAAGGATACCAAGAATCAACAGGGAAAAAAAAATTCTATTATCTAAAAAAAAAATTCATTAAAATTAAAATTAAATATTCGCCGCATAAGAAGAATTTAATTACCCCCTAAAGAGGCTAGAAAAATCGCACTTTTTTTTTTTTTTTTTTTAATTCTTAATATACCAAACGAATAATATGTTGTAGATATTCAACGGAAAAAATTTTATACTAAAAATAAGAAATTTAATAAAAAATTTAAAATGGTGAAAAAAAAAAATCACCATAATAATTTTTTTTTTCGCAAATGAATTTAAAACACCATTAAAATAATATAAGCTTTTATGCTGTTGCTTCTCTGCTGTTGATGGTTTTCCTTGTATTAAAATTAAATTAATAAAAAAAATAAAATAAAAAATGTAAAATGAGTTTACATTAAAATCATAAGGGATAAATTATGATTTTACAGTACATAAAAATAAATAAATCCAAAAAGTTTGGACATTGAAATTTTTCATGATTTTTGTTTAGGAGATCCTATATTTTTTTTTTTTTTGAGGCAAATTATTGAGATAACTTTCGACAATTATTGTAATCTAATTAAGGATAAAACTTGTGGAGCAGGATAAAACGAGAAAATTTCATAAAGTTAGAGCATTTGTTGTCAGAGTATCAGTATGACCCGATCTAAAGTATTTCTCATACTGTGGGCGAGGAAAGTATCACAATCTACAGAAAATTTTAATAAAATTTAATAATTTCTAAAAAAAATTTGGCGAGTTTTGGCGTTAAACACAACGTATACGATTTCGTATTACGTATATACCTTTTTACATATTTCATCCGAAATTTAAATGCGTCATAAATAAATCGGATATTATATTTATAATGTCTGGATCATTTTAGAGATAATTCAAATTAATTCCTTTACTAAGTATACAAGCCAGCAGAAATATTACTAATACTATAATTAATATCCTAATTTCAACTTCTTAATAAACCAATTTTGTATACCTGTCCTGTAATCAAATTCAATTATACGTAAAAAAGAAAGAAACTTCTGTAATTTAGTTCGCAAAGAAATATTTTATTCAATTTTTTTTATTTTCCAAACACTGATGACATCTTATTCATAAATCCTTTTTTTTTTCATAAATCCTTTTCACCAAAAAAAAAATATTTAGAAAGATCATGAAAATTTAATATAATAATTTTAAGAAATTTTTTTCTGTTGTTTGTTGATTTTGTTGTATAAAAGTTTTTCTATTTTCTGGTAAGAAATGCAAGGAGAAAAAAAAATTCAATAAACATAAATAACAACTCTGTTTATTTCTATAACATAATTTTCATTTTTGTAACATAGAAAAATCATACAGGTTGGAAAATACTAAATATACAAAAGAATTTATAAGTATAAAACAACCCCGAAAAAAATTATAGTTATACATCAATTTGTGAACTCCAACTCCTTTTTTTTATATATATATTAATTTGGCCATTTCTCTTATATACTAACAAGACAATAACTTTTATATATACTTACCATAAAATAAAGAAGGCAAAAATGTGGATCCTTACTAAAGTTTTGAAGTATAAAATAAACTTTATTGGCGCAACTTTTTTTTCTTTTATGAAAATTTAACATTAAAACATAAAACTTTGGTCGTGTGTTGTAAAACTAAAAAGTTGGACGATGAAAAAAAAATGTTACTTGTACTTTTTTTTGCTATTTAAGTACAAATATTTTTTGTAAGGGATGATTTGTGTATTCACGATCATTAAGATAGAAATTTGTGTATAGGTTGATGAATAAATTAAAATTAAGGGGTGAATTATAGGATCATTTGCAGTCTTGATTTAGTTGTTTAATAATTAATAGATATAATTTATCAAAATTAGATGAAAAATTACATTGAAAGATCAAAAATCAATTTACAATATAAATTAAATTCAACTATTAATTCATTTTGTTATAATCATTAATAAGATTTATATAATTGATTAAGATTTTATGAAAATTTACAATTTATGAAATTCATATTATACAAAAGTTCATTAAAAATATATGTAGAAATTTTTGTCTGATATTTTTTTGCTATTATACGAAATTAAAGATTGAAATCTCTATTTTCAGAATATAGAAAGTTTTTTTATTGTATCTTAAAAATTTGGTAAATTAGAGCATCTAAAATTAGGATGGCTCCTTAATTTCAGACATTTTTTCAAGTTTTGTTGCTATAACTTGGGCAAATTTAAAGATATTTGGAATTAGTTTGGATATTTGTGTTACAATTAAAATCCCCCGTCCATAGACACCATATTCACCTATATTGGAGAATGTCGATGTTTTACGCCAAAAAATGGCAAGGGTTAACCAGGTTTTTTTTTTAACAAAAAAATCTAAATTCTTCAATGTAGACAAATTTGGTGTCTATTGACGGGGAATTTTATTAATAACCAAACTATGCAAACAGAATTGAAAAATCTTTGAATTTGCCCAAGTTATATCCAAAAAAACCTAATATAGAATAAATTTTATTATTATTTTCACAAGGACTCTTTTTTTATGTTGGTTAAGAATTGATTTACCCCTTGCCGTAATACCTTATTTAATCAAAAAAACAAAATTGTTATTAAAAGTTTACAATAAAGTGGCCGCAAATTATGAAAAGAAATTTTGAGGTTATGGTTAGTAGTACAGCACAATCCTCTAATTAACTATTTTAAGATTTTGGTCCAAAATTAATAAAACTTTTTTTTATTATTTATTGTACGTGTAAATGTTTTGGTTTATGCTAAGAGGGTGGTGAACATATAATTTGTGGTGGTAAATAAATTTGTTAACACTATATATTTTTTTTTGTAACATTGTATAATACGGGTGAATGTAATCTAAAGCTTTTTTTTCTAAACCAATTTAATTTTTTGGTATATGTTATTTTATATAAGACTCAAATTCTTTTATGTGGGTTGTTAAAATCCAATTTTACTGCTGGGGAATTACACAACACCAACAACAACTAAAAAAACAGGTTAATGTCATACTTTGAATATTTTTTTTTTGGGGACTTAAAGAGCACATTAAACACAAAAGGTCACTGGCCAACTAATAATATTAAAAATTGTGTTTAAATAATAGTTTTTTTTTTTTTTTTTTGGTTTCACTATAAACAATTTTGTTGCTATGACTGGACAACAAAATTGGAGTTAATTGAACTTTATTATTTTGTTTTTTTGCTTGTTTTTAATGTTTATGTAATGGAAAAACTTTTTCCAAATTAAGATTTTTTATAAAAGGTATATAAGAAATTCTGAAATAAAGAGTAAAAATAATTATAGGATTTTTTTTTTTATGTCGTATTAAATTTTAGAAGAAGAAAAAAAGGTAAAATAAAATATTTGGGTTCAATTTATTTTTTTTGGATAGTAAATTGCGTAGAAAATATTAATATTGAATTTAATTAACTTTTTTTCAGATATTTTTTAATTGACTTTTTATTATTAACAAAATTTGATAAAATGGTTAGCCTAAAATATTATCGTTGTATACTTAATGGCGTTTGCAGTAGTGAACTACTGAGTTGATAATTATTGTATAAATTAATGAGTTGATCTCTGCTCTGGTCCTATTTAATATACAAATTTTCCTAATATTTATTATTCAATTTACGTAGAATATATATGACTTCATTTGTAACCGAAATTCTAATTAATAAACAGAGACTCAAATTAGAATTTTCTAGAAAAATTCTAATCAATTTCCAAAATAAACATTTTAAATAAACATAAAATACAAAAAAAAATCGCTCATTCTAAACTTTAATCCATTAAAAAAAAAATTAATCAACAAAAAATTGAGGTGTAAAAAAATTATAATTCGAAATTTGACTCTTTGGTATACACGAAAAATATTCATGTAATATTCTTGTCTTTATGCAATCAATGATAAATTTATTTACCTAAAATATTTAACTTAATAGTGTGCAATATATACAAAAAGAACGAAAATTATATTAAATCGATACTTTTATCAACAGGTGTGCTTTAGTGAGGTTTTATATATCTACCCCATTACCACACCACCCCTCCACATAAAATGATAATATTTTTTTTTATATTACATTTTCCATAGTGTTTTTTTTTTTTTGGTAAACAAAACACAAAAAAAAAAATAATAAGAAGAAAATTTTTCATTTTCATGGAAAAATAAAATTGAAAAAAAGCTAATTTGAAAATCAATTGGGAAAATAAATTTCATTTTTCTTTTTAAATCTTTACAAAATTAGTACAAAAAAAGAAAATTTTGTATACAAAGTGAAATCCTGGCTTTCTAAAAGGCAACCACCCCCTTACACCTAAAATATATAAATGGAATTATTGGTTATCACTTTTCTTTGGAAATATTTGTAAGAAAAAGAAATTGTTTTGTGGAAATTCCTTTTTTTTGTTATGTATACGGATGGAAAAATTTGAATTTTCTTGTTGAATTTTATATAAAGTTTCCGATAAAGTATTAATAAAAAACGAATTAACAAAATATTGGAAAAGAAGGGGTTTGCGATTGAAAGTATATCATAGATGAAAATCAACACTAAACAAAAATAATGAAATTTACTCTTGATTCTTTCAAAATGAAAATTTTAACTAAACAAAAATTAAATGGAAAAATTAATCTTTTTAAATAAAAGTCAATCAATTTTCAAATGATTTTGAATTGCTTTCTAATGAAATTTCATTCATAAAAATTATGTACAAAAATTTTCACAGTTGGCAGTTAGTTAAATAATTTAGAGACAAATATACTAAAAGCTTATAAATTTTCACAATTTTGTAATTAAAATCTCAGTATAAAATATGCAATTTATGCAAGATTTTCTGACAATAAATTTTTATTGCTCTCTCAAAATCAAATTTAAATAAAACATTTTCTAATGAAAATTTTCTAATCAATTTCGCTATTTTACTTTTACCTTAATAAAGACCGACAATAATTTTCATTACTTTTTCCACATTTTCTATATAAAAAGAATTTAATTTTCTTTCAATTTTTTAAATATGATTTTTCCAAAAAAAAAAATCAAATTTCCATTTGGGTTACAGTATTAACGAAGGCGCAACGAAAACAGAAATATATTATTAATATTTTTTTATTATTATAAATTTTTAATCGAAAATTAAATTCATATATGAATAAACATAATAATTTTATGTAGCTACATAAAATACATATTTGAAAATATTGAGTACACATAATAAAAGTTGATTTAAAAAAAAAAATTGATTTAAATAATATAAAGTACATAAAAAAAAATGGGAGCAAAAGGAGTTGATTTTTTCTCAAGGACCTTTATTCTTGCTAACATTACATCGTATTTTATGTGTCAGACATTTTTATTAATATTTTTCTTATATACAAAATATTTAAAAAAAGGATATTAAATAATGTTTGACATATTAATGATATTTCGTTTCCTTTTTCTGCTCTTTGCTTTGTGAAATAATTTCCCAGCAAGAAAAACCATAGTCTGACTAGAATTGTTTGGCTCAGAGTAATGATGAAGGTTTGTCTTACGGAAATGTACCTAGTAAATAGCATTTTCCGGTCAAATTAGTCTTTTTACACTTGAATATAGTCTTTTTATATTTTGATTTAAAATTAGCACTTCACAAAAGAAATTCGTTTTTAAAAGTCTAATTTGAAATATGAAAAGACTATCTTCCGTGTAAAAAGACTAATTGGACCGGAAAATGATGTATAATGATTGTTACTCAAAATGCAATAGATTAGCTCAGAGTATGTAGAAGGGATTTCCTACGGACATGTACCTAGTACATAATCATGGTTATACTATTTAGCTATAACATGAAATAGTATACAAGTTGGTAATGGTCAGAATTACTATACTCAAACTGGAATGGTTTAGCTCAGAGATTATATAGTTTACTTAACAAAGATGTCGAAATCGGGAAAGAGGCTTGAAAAAAGTCTTGGCTCGTGAAAAAAGTTTAAATTTCAAAACTATTCTGTCACTATTTCAAATTGCAACAATTAAGAAAGAAGAAAACTTTAGTGTTTTGTTCTTCTTTTTACATAAAACAATGAAACTTTTTCATAAAATCATACAAAAGTTTTTATTTACATAAAGAAAAAATGAAAATAAAATTTAAATAATTTTCTTTAAATAATTTTCTTTTAAAAAATAGTTTTTTGTTTTTTTTTTCTTAAATTATAAAAAGATTATTTCAAAAATATTTGTTAGTTTTCAATAGAAAAGTTTTTCACAATTTTTTTGTTGTTTTTAAATGCAAAGTTTTTCTCCATTGCGAAAAAAGAAAAGAAAAATTTTTGTGATAAGAAAATTTTTAAAATATAAGAAAAAATCTTGTAGAAAAATAATGCGAAAATAATTTTATAAATAATATTTTTAAAATAGTTCTATAGATTTTTCCTCCCAAGTAGATTTTCAAAAAAAAGTGTGTTCGTTTGAAGTGAACTTTTAGAAAATTGTATAAATTACAAATTTTAATTGTTGAATAATTTTTCATTATTCTCAGTTTTTTTTTTTCTTGCAATTTTATAAAAAAAGCATAAGAATTTTCACATTTTTATAAATTAGAATCTTGAAAATGTTTCAAATTCAAATTTGCAGGATTAAAATTTATCAACAAATAAACTACTATAGTAATTTAAATAAATGAATTAAAAATTTCAAATTATTGTGAATATATGTTGTAATATTAAATAAATCAATAATCAATCTAAATCAATCTTCCATCTTTTATTTAAAATTTCTACATAAAATCGAAACCACAAAAATTATGTCAATAAAAAAGAAACCCAAAAATTATTTCTTTGATTATTCATCACACACAGAACCAAAAAAAAAAAAAACAAGAAGGATCTCTTGAGATTCCATCCTACACATACACACACAGACTTTACGTACATCATATAATTTTTAAGTATAATCTCTATTGAAATAATCTTCGTGTGTGGTCCTTTTTTTTTTTGCCTTTTAAAATAATATACGAAAAAAAAAACATAGAATTTCCAATGTTTTTGGTTACGATTAAAATTCCCATGAAAGAAGTGGTGGCACATCAGGAAAAGATTTTTTTTAAAGAACATTAGCATCCGCACTAAATAAATATTATCATTTATCTCTAGCCTAGAGAGACTTTTTTTTTAAAAAATATACAATTTTAAATTACGCACTGATTTTTTTACTTTATGTGTAAAGTAAAATTGAAAAAAAAAATTTCGAATAGAAGAATAAATGATATAAAAAAATATTTTTAATAAAAAAGGAAATTGACGGAAAATTTCTTATAAAAATACGAAAAAAAAATTCTTTAACCCTTTTATAAATTTGGAAAAATGTTTTAAGTAGTTTTCAAGTCGTGCGAGTCAATTTTTAAATCAATTTCTTATGACCTACACTTTTCTACACCCTCTATTTTACTCTATGTAAAAACTGAGAAAGTGTAAGAAATCGTAGGCCAACCAAAAGAAACTGATATTAATTAAATACCGAAAAGCATTTTAATTTGAGAATTTCCTGTCAATTGCAGTCCAAAGAAATTTGAATCGGAATATTTAAGTGAGTTTGTTTTTTTAGATTGATTTAATATTGAATCAAAAATGGAATGAAAAATATTTGATAATAAAATGTAAATTTATTAATATTCTGAATTATTAAGAAATAAGAAATTTTAATAAACAAATAAAATGTATGGTAGCTGATCTGATACGTAATTATTAGAACAACGCACAAATAATAATTTTATTGAAAATATAATGAAAAACTCGAGTTAACTACAAGATTTTCAATCATAAATTTAAAATTCTTAAAAGTATTCTTTATTTAATTGAAATTTATTCAATAATCTTCAATTCTTTACTGTGTACACATAAATTTTTTTTTCTACTAAAATCCTCATTTCTGTACTAAATAAATAATTAATCACTTTAACTAAAAATAGAAAAGGGAAAGTTTAGTATAAACCAGAAAACTATAAATATAAAAGCAATATTTTATTCATCTTAAAATATAAATAATTAATTTAAGTTAAAGGATAATCTTAGGATATATAGGAAAATATTCTCTATATACTAATAGAAAATTGATGATAATTTTTATTTAATTAATATTTTTTTTCATTCACCCTTTTTTTTATTTAATGGAGGTGTGAATAATTGAATTGACATGACAAATTGTATATAAATACAAAATCAATAAATGATTATAAGAAAAAACAAAGAAAAGTTAGGCTCTGTAGGATAATATTTATTTTTATACCATAAATCATGTCCTGATTAAATTAATTTTATTTAAGTAAAATAAACGAAAAACATAAATTTTGTGAAAGGATAACGTAGATTATTTCAAAAAATTAGTAAAAAAAATTTTTTTTATTGATACTATAATGCCGTCTCATCTACATATTCAGGATATAAAAGGACGAGAATAATAAATGATAGAAGCACAATCTTAAGTGTTTTTTATTTAACAAAATTGAAACAAATGTGACAAATTTCAGCATATCTTGCCAAAAATTATTTTCTAAATATATTATAACAGAATGAAATATATATTTACTTATTAATGATTTAAATTTCATATTTTCAAATTTTCCAATTTTCCTATAATATGCCAATATTTTATTTACCAAATATCTAACATTTTCCATATATTATGCAATCAATTTTTCGCTATATCCGTCATTTATTTTATTTATTTGCCCAAATTTATGTATATATATAAAAATTGTTATTTACTTTATTCAACAGGATGTCTTTATCCTTCATCATAAGCAAAATATCCTTAAAAAAAATACAAAAACTAACTAAAAAAATTATTTATGATATTTTGACCTACAAAAAATAAATAAATAAGAATAAATTTTTGTTATTGAATTTATGTACAAGGCACAAACAAATTGACAACTTTTTTTTTTTTAAATATTTTTTCCCTTTAAATACAAATACACACACACACACAAGGAAAATACCTGTGTGAAAAAAAAAGTTGGTTTTCCAAATTAAATTATCCTAAAAACATTATTTTTTTTTTCTTTGTTCTTTATATTTGTTTAGCGTATTATTAGTTATTCATGAAGGACATTTAGGTAATATATGTACGTATAATATACATATACATACGTAACATATATAGAAATATTTATGAATATTCAGAACAGGAGAAAAATGTCCTTCAAATTTAATATATGAAATATATATATGTATAATATATAAATTTAGATGTTTAGGTGGACAATGTAAGTTGATTAAAATTAATTAAAATTAAAATTAAAATTAAAACCGAAGCAGAAACATGTAAACTAAAAATTTTTATATTTTTAACCAATATTTTGGCTATAAACTTGGGTAAATTAACAGATTTTTCGATTCTGTTTGCATAGTTTGGTTATTAATAAAATTCCCCGTCAATAGACACCAAATTTGTCTACATTGAAGAATTTAGATTTTTTTGTTAAAAAAAAAACAAGGCTACCCCCTTGCCATTTTTTGGCGTAAAACATCGACATTCTCCAATATAGGTGAATATGGTGTCTATGGACGGGGGATTTTAATTGTAACACAAATATCCAAACTAATTCCAAATATCTTTAAATTTGCCCAAGTTATAGCAAAAAAACTGGAAAAAATGTCTGAAATTAGGGAGCCACCCTAATTTTTAGATGCTCTAATTTACTCAATTTTTAAGATACAATAAAAAACTTCATAGATTCTGAAAAGAGAGATTTCAATCTTGAATTTCGTATAAAGAACATAAAATCAGACAAAGATTTCTATATTTTTAACCAACCTGAAAAAAGAGTCCTTGTGTGAAAATAATACAAAATTTGCAATGGTAATATTACACTCATATAAAGTATAGTAATACATTAAACTAAAATATACCATAATTTCGTATATTCAATAATATTTTTTACCACACCTACGAGATATTTTCTTCTCAATGGATCCTTTATAAATTTACTTTATTTTATTAGAATGACTTTTATTTTATATAAAAATATTGTTCATTTTTTTTTCTACCTTTTTTTTTTGTTATTAGTTTATCCAATAAATAAATTTATATACAAAAAAAAAGAAGGAAAATATGATAACAAAAAAATGTTTTTTCATTTAAGAAAATATTCGACAGACAAACATGGAAAACTTTAAGAAAGTAAAAAGAAAATTTCTTGTTTTTTTTTTTTTTTACAAAATGAATATGAAAATTGTTTATAATGAAAAACTTTTCTTGTGACACAGGTATTTTTTTTTTCTTTATTTTGAATTTATTTTCCTTGTTCATTGTCAAATATCTGTCTTTGGGACCTTGTGCGTCTAAGTATGTGAACAGAGCCAGGAGTTAAAGTGAATATTTTTTTTTTCGGTAATTTTTTATGCTCGTATATCCTCTTTACTTATTTTTTCCTTCATATTTAAAGCTTTATGTAACATTATGGAAAATGACAACAAAAATATACATTATCAAAAAATACTAAAAAAAAAAAATTTTTAATGTCATATGCAAAAAGGTTGTTTCTCCATTTTGTATTTTTTTTTTTTATATATATATATTTTTATTTTGTTGGGTCGTTAAGGTGTCACAAGAATGTAAGTAACTTTATTTAATATTATGATATAATTTTTTAAAATTGAATTTTCATGTACTAACACAAACATAACGATATAGAAATTGTGTGTCAGGGGAATCAGGACGCCAATTTTAAGACTTTTTTTTTTATATATACAAATAAAAAAAAAAAAAAAATTATGAAAACATTTTAAAAATTTAATTTTACTTGGGTACAGAGAGTGCGGTAGCATATAACAAGAAAGGAGCAAAATTTAATAAAAAAAGAGGAAAGTAAAGGTAATATATTTATAAAGGGATTTTCTAAAATAAATTGATATTCGTAAATGTCTTGAAAAGCAGATGTATACATAATTTAACTTATTATTTTTTCATTAATTATTATGGTATTTAACGATATTTGATATATTCTTCGTATAATTCTCAAAAATATTATGTAAAATTTATAAATTTCCTTCTATTTCAAATATTAATTAATTTGTTAATATTATTTTAAATATTAAATTTAAACCATTATATTAATTAAACTCATTTCATTAGAAAAATTATCACTTTGGTATAAATTAATATGATTTACAATTAATATTAAATAATAATATTTTATCCTACGACAATAATTTCTATCTATTTCAATTATTTAAATAAATGAAAATCAAAAATCAAATATTGACGTCATCATAACTTAGAACAAATTATTAACAAATTATAAGTTACATTTTCATTATTTGAAAATTTGACCTTTGAGACTAATTGGAATTCACATAAATTGAAATTTAGATATTTTCAGTGTGTATATAAAGGATATTTTGAAGAAAAAAATATCCTGTGAGATAAAATGGACTGTAACTGATAATATATTTCGTCTAAAAGTCAAATTGTTTTGTAAATCAATTGGTGTATATAGTACAATTGTGAACTTACACAATTTATACTTTTAGTATATTTAGTTTATATTGGGGTGGACAATTTATGTACATTATTTTGCCTTCAGATTCTTTAGTGCTTACATATTAAATTTCCATAATTTTTTTATACAATTAAATTTTAGATTAGAAAACCACATTTATTGCAATATTAATATTCATTTATTTTATTTACTATTTGGTTTAAAGTTAAAAAAACAAAAATCCTTGTCCACCAAAAAAAAAAATTTATTAATAATTTTTAATTTAAAATTTAATTTTATTTATGAAATTATTTTTAAAATATCATTTATTTTTGTTTTTATAATATTTAATACAAATTAAAAATTCTTTTATTTGAAAATTTTTTCGGAAAAATTAATAACCATTCATTTTCATGTCATTTTGTGGTAAAAATGAAAATTCCATTATAAAAATTTTCATAGAATTATTGTCATTTTTGTTGTGGGTATTATTTTCAATTTAATATTTAATTAAATAATTATGTTTTTCTCTATGTAAAACATAATATTTTTTTTGAATAAAATATGCATTGCTGTATTATTACTAATAATACGTTGAATATGTTTGGTAGAATAAGCTTTACAGATTAAAATGTAAGAGCATCCAAAGTAATTTTTAAAAATTAAATAATATTTAGTTACTATCCCTACAAAAATTGAGTATTACAGTGTGCACCAGTACTAAAATATATGGTAAATAGTCAAAGGATTAAGTTAATGGTATTAATTGCCATGAAAATGCATTTTCCAAATTCCTGGTGAAAAAATGATTTAATCATATATGTCAATATATTAACTGATCGTTTAATCAAATTTCAAAATATTGACTCTATAATGTTCTGTTGTAATTTGACTTGTACCATGATTCTGGTCCACTTTTACACACTCTCCAAAGTCTATGACTCTCCAGTACTTTATAAACTAAACTATAAATATTTTTATATATTTAAAATCAAATAATTTTAATTATTATTTTGTAATATTTATATGAAATGGTTCATAAGATTAAAATCTGTTTGGTTACCTTGTGTAATTTTCTTGTTATGTAGGCAATTTTAAATTTCTTGAATATCTACGATAGTTTTCCTAGTTAACAACAATTTTTTTACAACCAAAAATTATAAAAAAAAAATCATCTTTATTTAAAAACAAAGTCAATTTTCCGACTTTAATTCGAACAGCTCCAACTTCTATTATTATTTTTATTAAAAATTGCTTTTCTTACTTTTTCATAGTTAAAAATTTTCCTTGTTCATTTTTTCTTGTACAATTCTTTTGAAACTTGAAAGAATAATTTCTTGTTTTTATTTTAATATTCTTATTATATATTTATTTGGTGGTAATGTTACCATAACCACATACCAAAAAAACCATCAATTTAGTTTCAGAATTCTTCTTTTGATTATTATTATGGGTTTTGTTGAATAGTTTAAAAAAAAGTTTATAGAAGATGAAAATTGTTACACTGTTAAAAATGGTAAAATAAAAATTATGTAGAAGTGCAGTGTCTTATGACAAGAACATTTTTTCAAGTATCTTTCGTTATTTTAACATCTTTTTGACACTAAAAGTCCTGAAATTGACACTAAAAGTTTGGAAATTGACACTAAAAGTCTGAAAATTGACTCTAAAAGTTTGGAAATTGACACTAAAAGTTCTGAAATTGACACTAAAAGTCGTGAAAAATTAAAAAATTACAAACTTTCAGGACTTTTAGTGTCTAAAGTCTAAAGGGTTGCCAAAAGCACGAAAGAAGCTTCCGAAAAGGCTAGTGAGAAAATGGTCCAATTGAAGAATATGATATTACGAGTATATTGTTTGTCGCTACACATCATTAAGCTCTTTGTGTGTAGTGTAATAGACCCCTTAAAACGTTACACTCTAATAATGCAATGATAAATGATTCTATCGTTTAACGAATTTAAATTTTTCACAGCTGCTAATTTATTTAATTTAATATTTATGTTCTAATTTTTTTTACTGTGTCTCCAGGAAAATTTTTACTCCTAAAAAAAAAATAGAGGAATGCGAGGGAATAGATCACGATTTAATTTGTTTCTATAAATAATGAGACTTGTTGTAAGACGAAGATTGTTTTTGTTATGTGAAATTTCTTGTAGTTTTTTTAAAGAACAAGATTTTTTTGTTGTTTTGTAATCTAAAGAATTATTATGTTGTTACTGTGAAGTGAAGAACGAAAAAAAAATGAAATAACAAGAAATTTTATACCCTCTACTACTAGACTGACTATAAAGAGCATTCCATTCCAAGTAAAATATAATTATTGTTATTTATATTAATATAATAAAAAAATTAAATTTAAGAAAAAAAAAACGATCGTATTTTTCACAAAAATTTCAAAAATTATGTGAAAAACTAATTTATGTATTTTCCCGAAAGCCAAAAAGTGTTGTAATAGGAAATGACTTCACCATTCTCTCAAAGTACATTTCATAAAATGATGATGATGATGATGATATGGTGATGATGATAAACACTTTTTTTGTTTTACAAAATGATTTTTAATAAGATGATTGCGTGTTTATTTACTGGTCACATTCTTCTTAAATTTCCATTGAAATTATATAGGAAAGTATAAAATCGAAAGGAATTTTAATGTGAATCCATAGCTTAATTTACAAACTCACAAACCGATAATTGAGACAATTTTGACTCAATTTTGAGACAGTATTATACTCACTCCATTGGTCTGCGGTTTGTGTGTAACAAATTATAAGAAATGAACGAAATATTTTTGTTCTATTTTTATTTTGACGCAAATTTAACACCATGACAAATTAATTACATAAATAAATAATTTAAAATCTTGCATTTACAAAAAAAAATACTTTTAGTTTTATATAATTATCAAAAATCCCAAAAATTTTAAAAATCTATTAAAAATTTAGGGAAATACAAATAAAAACTTATTTATGTATTTCTACAATTTTCTAGTGAATAAATTTGTAAAATTTAAAAAAAAATAGAAATTAGAAAGGAAAATCGAGTGGAAATTTAAAATTGTTTCAATTGTTTTTGATAATCTGCTAAAAATGGGAACTAAAACATATAACAAAAATAACAGAACTGATTTTGTTTATTTGAAACAAATAAAATGCTTTTATATCCTTGTTAACAAAAAAAACAAGAGAGAATAAAAAAATTAAATAAAACTTTTTTTTTTAAACTAAAGTCCTTAATGGATTTATATTGATTATTTTTTTTTATTTGTTATGTTTTTTTGCTGGTATACACAAAAAAACGTGATAAATTTCAAATAACATAAATTAACATTTTTTTTTCATTTTTATTTTACTCAAAATAATATTGACCCTTATTTCGAATGTCGAGGGGCAAGAGTCGATTCTGTACTAAAATCGATTCTGTACTAAATCGTGTCTTGGGCTGATATTTGGTAAACACATTCAAATTAGTGGTCTGTCTGGATGAAATGACAAATAGTCATATTTTCATCTGGGATTTACTCTGGTACCTCTGGATGGATTGGGCTGATATTTGGTAAAAACATTCATTATTGTGCTCTATTGATAACTATGCCAGTGCTCCTCCATTATTTCCCACAATGTCTCAGAAATCATGTTTTCATCATATGACCATCTTCCAAGTAGAGCTAATGGGGGAGCACTAGCATAATTAACTATAGATCACTATAATGAATGTGTTTACCAAATATCCGCCCAATCCATCCAGGGGTGCTAGAGAAAATCCCAGATGAAAATATGGCCATTCATCATTGTATCCAGACCACTAATTTGAATGTGTTTACCAAATATCAGCCCAAGTTAACTGCTTAATTGAAAATAAAACACCAAATTCGTTATCTGTCGCGAACAAAAATGTAATCGCCATAAAATATTAATTTTATCGACAAATTGTCTATTAAAATCGCCATACATAATCACATACAAATCGACCCACAATTAGTCTTAAAATGTAATATAATTTGAAATGTGATATGGCAATACTTTTTAGACGAGGCGATATAATTAGACAATACCAAACCAAATAAAAATCGACACGACAAAAATCGACACGACCAGACTATCGACCATCGACAGCAAATAAAATCGCCAATCACAATAAGGGGGAATATTATTAAATAATTTGGATTGTTATATTAAATTTCTAGTAGAATATGGTACCAAAACGCTTGTATGATTATTGGCAAAGATTCAACCAAAAAAAAATTTACAAGAATTTGTCAATTTTTATATATGGTAAAACTATTAAAAAAAATGGATATAAATTCATATCCTTTTTTTTGCTTCAGGTAAAACATTTGTTAATGAAAATAAATATATTTTGTTTTAAACTCTTTAAATACTTTTAAAATATTACAAAATCTTTCAATAAAACTTTCAGAGCTGAATTTTCTATTAGTCCTTTTTTAATGTTTGTTCGAAAACAAATGTTTTTCCAATTTTATTTATATTTTTGTGAATCAATAAAAAAAATAAACAATTTTTATTACATACCTTTTCGAAATTAATTTAATCTGGAAAAAAATAAAGAGAAAAAATTTGTTAAATTAATTTGTAATAACATAAAATTAAATTATATAAAAATATTTGCATTGAATTATTTTGTAAATAAACGAAGAGTATTCAAGTGTTTGTTAAGTTCGTTGTACAAATTAAAGTAAAACTACAAAAAATTTAATTTGAAAATTTGTTAACTAAACAATTTACTATCAATAAAAAAGAGTGAAAAGTGACTGGCGCTGCTGCATTCATTTTGACATATTATAAAACTGAAAGAACTATTCAAAAAAATTTTAGTACGAATTTCTTGTCGATAATTAAACTAATTAAAATATTATTTATTTAATGATATATTTTAGATTTTACTAAATCACAATAATTTTCAATTTAATTTCCTCAAGAATTGTGTAAAATTTCTATACCACCTAATAATCAAGAAAGCGACCTTAAATCACCCAGAAAATTACGATAATATTGTTGTGTAGATGAAAAAAGGATTATATAGAAATATTCTTTTAATACACAATAGAATATTTAATAAGTTGATTTAACATTTCTTAGATCTGTAAAAATTATGATAATTTTATTTACTCTCTCCCGATCCGTAGTAATACCCAAATATAATATTAAAATCCAATAAAAAACAGAATATATAATTTTTTTTTCTTCTTTGCTTCAAATTTAACCAAAAATTATAATAAAGTGTAATTTTTTTTTTGTCCACGTATATAAAATATCCTTTTAATATTTTATTCCTTTAGACAGAGAGAGAAAAAATAAAAAAATATGGTGATATTTTTATGTGACAGACAAGTGGAATAAAAATTAGATTATCTGTTAAGGATTATCTAGGATATTTTTTCCATTCAAGTGGTTTCTAAAACCATAATATTAGCATTAGCAAATCTACATGTACGATTTTTATATAAATAATTTTCTTCCATTTTTTTTTTTTTTGCAATGCCCATTTTTTTACTAACCCTAACAAAATTTTGTATATGAAATATTTGATTTTTATTTTTTTCATTTTTAGTATCATGTCAAAAAATATGTTGTCCAAAATGGAGGGATTTTTATTATACATTTTTATGAAATTATCAAATATTATTTTCATAATTTTGTTTTTGGTTAGAAAATCATTTTTATTTTGTATAAGTTTGTAAAAGAGAAAAGTTTTCGAACAATTTAATATCTAATAAATTTTATATGTATACCATAAAATATTAAAGTTTTTTAGGAATTTTTTTTAATAATTTAATAAACTCTCGACATTGGTTTTTGTTTTTGTAAGAAGGAAATATTTTTAATAATTTTTGTGGAATTTTTTTCATTATTTAATTTTTTGTTTAAAGTGATGAAAATATTTAGAAAATTTTTGATACAAGAAAAATTACAAAATTTTTTTATTCCGGGTTAATATTAAGTAAATGAATATTAGTAAATTATCTAATTAACAAATAAAAGGATTATGTATTTTTTTTTGTGTTGTGAATTATGACAGTGAAATTTTAATTAAAAATTTTTGTAAAAGAAAAAACTGCGTTTTCTTATTCCTTACTCTACTCTATAGGAGTTCATCTCTACTCTATAAGAGTAGAGTATCTGTATGGTTGTGTGCTGTACGTTACTCTACATAATTATCAAGAACAACATGTATAGGTAGAGTAAATTAATGGGAAATTATTAAATTTTAATATGTTAACTACAAAAATTTTAAAAGTAAAAGCTACTTCATTTTTCGTATATTTGAATATTGAAAATTTGAATTTTTAAAAAAATGTCAACAAATTGAGCGTCAAATGGTTCAATCAATTCTAAATAATATTTTCCCCTTTGCTCTACGTTTTTTGTTATTCATTTTATGTAGAGTAGAGCAGCGTAAGAATAAAAAAAAAGCAGCTAATAGAGTCGATTTCTACTTATAAGTTAGAATTAATATAACAAAAATCTAATTAATTTTGAATTATTAAATTAATATTTTTACTATACCAACAGATTCTGTCATCAAATACAATATTTAACATATCTCGCTATAACAATTATTTTATTTACATAAAATTTTTACATTAAATGGAAAGAAAAATCTATTTCGAAATAATTTTTGTTTGTTTATGTAAAAATTATATGATTATTGAAAAATTCTGAATATATAGTTTTATTTATTCCTGTTGCTATTATTCCTATATAAAAAACTGAAATCTCACTTTTTTTTCCAATTATTCCCACACTCTTCTAAAAGCTAAAAGAACTGTAGCATAATATCTTTTATATATTATAATTTTATTATTATATTTTTATTCATTCTTTTGTTCTGTATAGCTAGAAAATTATCATAATCATTATTATTTTTTTTCTCTTCAAAAATATAAAATCAAAACATTAATTTTCCATTTTCCTTTTACAGAAAAAACTAAAAATGCATTATCAGCAAAAGTAAATCTCAATACAAAATATATATAGTAAAAAAATGACATGTGAACCTTGAAAAAGTATCATTAAATTCTAAAAAGGATAAACGTGAATTTTTTATAAGGATATTAATTTTGAAATTCCAAAGGAGTTTATATGTCAGAAAAATTAAAAGTTGTTAATTTCAAGGTTGATTTTATGTTTCAAAATTAGAATCATTTTTAATTTATATCGCAGTTTTTACAAATTTTCCTAAATATTTCAAATTTCAAATTATCCTTATTTCAATTACTATTATTTAGATCGGAAACTAAACAATTTTTTAAATGTAATTTTTTCTTCTATATATAAAATTTTTCAAAATAAAATCTAGAAATTTTTTCTGACCATAGTCAACAAGCAAGCACTTGCCTAACAGCGTCATCGGCCTGCGATTGAATATATAGCAACATTTATTATGGTTTATACTGCATTTGTTTTTTTATTAACAATTGTTCCCAGTTATATAGAAGATATCTAAAAAAAAATTTCAACAATGGCCAGTTAAAATTCAGCATCAATAAATACCTTAAAGATCCCAAGGTCCATTAACTTTATTATTGTATACCATTTGTTTTTTTTTCGTCTCTCTCAACAAATCTAAAAAAATGAGGATAAAACTATACACACAAAAAGAAAAAACAAAATTAACTATAAGAGCATTGATTCTGTTACATAGTCTAAAAACCTTTTAAAATTTCAGATGAATTTACAGAAAAAAAAAATAAGTACCTAAATAAGAAAACCTTAAAAAGAAATAGTAAAAAAAAAGAATAAACAAAAGTCACGATGATTTTGCATTTAAATTACAACATGAAATTCTTTTTAAACATAAATTGTTTTTTTTGTTTAGCTGTGATTTCACCAGAGACGTTAAAGCAAAACGAATCCTTTTGTGGTATAAATCAGACTATGCTTGTAACAAAAATTTTATTGAACCTTTCCTAGGTTAATATAATATACAACAAAATTTTCCTAGTTGCATGGAGGTTTTTTTTGTATTTGTCCTTGCCATGGAATTCTTTTTTTTTTTTTGCTTTTGTTTTAATGATTATCTGAAATACATATTTTTTGAACTCGCACAGAAAACTAGCTAGTCAGGTAAAATATAAATATAATTGTAATTTTGGACCATGACGACGGCAGAGCCTGCAGAGATTTTTCTTATAATTATACTGGGACTTAAATAGAAAGAATTACATGAGAAATATAAAAATAAGAAAGATATTTTTTTTAAATACAATGTAGACGTAGACGGACGGGATCATTTTGTGCTACAAAAAAAAATATGGAATTTTTTAAGGCTATGGAAAAAATTAAATACTCTTAAAAGCATATTGTCATTGTCCAGTGAGTTTTTTTTTTTTTAGTGAAATTATACAAAATTATTACTAAAATTAAACCAAATTTAGTGGACATTAAATATCCGTAAAATCATCCTCTTATATATCACTTGAAATTTAAGCTTCCTTTAAAAGTTATCATACCAATAATTTTCCGAATTTAAGACAAAAATAATTGAAATTTCCCAGAAAAAAACACAAAATTATTCAAATTTTGCAGAAAATGTTTTACCAATATACCAAAAAATGACATTTCATAATTTATTAAACTCTTGAAAATTTCTAGTCTTGTTTCTATGTCAATCGATGAAAATTTAAAATAAGGAATTTCATTATAAATTTTTTTTTTTGTAATTTTCCAAATATTGAATCGCCTTGAAGCAAAAAGGGTTTTTAAACATCCTCTTTTTAAGTTAGTCCATTTTTTAATATCGTTTAATTTTTTGTTTGAACTTTTTTCTTATGCAAATTAATGCGATGGTCATAAAACTTTTATACGTTTGCTATTAAGTACTATACTACTATTGTAATTTATTTGAATAGCACAAAATTCTCTCTAGAAGGGAAAAAAAGTTCTGGTAAAATTGGTAACGATCACGTATTTCGTGATCTATTTTATATTGCATACAAAAAAATATATGTAAATTTTGCACATAAATATTTCTAGACAATTGTGCATAGCTAAACTAAAGGATTATACAGATGAAAAAGTTTTAAATATAAATTTTCCGATTTAATAGTTCTTCTTCAATGTATAGTGTGTAAACAAAGAATAATTTATACAAGAAAAAAAAGGGAAATATGTAATTATATTGATAGTATGCGCAGAATTTAAAGAACCAGAAAAAATATTGGAAAGACTTAAATGCATAACTAGTTCTAATAGTAGACTTTATTTTGGGATTTTTGTTCAGAAATAATCAGTCAATTATCAAGTTTCAAATTTACCTACTTTACCTATTAACAATGAAAATTATCCTCAGGTTTTCTGAAAGATTATTATTTTTATTAAATTTTCCATTTGATGATCCTAGTCGAAATGATATGATTCCAATCAGAAAGTTCAAAATTCATGGACTACTATTGTGTATGTAATTGAATCATTAAAATATCTAGAAAAAATAGCTCATATAATATTTCTACCTAGAATTAATTCTATTTGATGCCAACAACTTTTAAATTTTATATTATGTAAATGTCATCAGAATATTTCGCTAGACTATGTCATAATATTAACTAGAATTTTATAATTCTGACTATACCTAATTTATTTTAGAATATTTCTTGAATAATATTATTTCCAAATGATATGCAAAAAATTGAATACACTATCACTATGTATGTGAAATACTCTGGGGAAATTCTTAGAATTTTCTTATTAAATTTTTGTATATTTATGCAGAAAAATAATACTATTTGAAGAAATCTGATTATATTGACAAAATTATTTTAAGACGTCTACTAAAATTTTAGTTATTGTGATGATATCAAAAAATAAAAATTAACACAACATAATTTAAAATATTATTTCATAATGAAATCTTGATAATTTTCTATGAAAATGTTCTATAAATATGAAACATTTATCAATAATTAATCTACATTCCACAATTCCACTTTAATCACATAATTAAATCCCATCGAAGAGACAAAAAAAGTACACAAATTCTAGTAAATTTTAGAGTGGAAATTTTTTTCCAGTTAAATAAAATTTTATGTATGCTTCCTTAAGCAGAAGGGAAATGCATAAGGGGGTTTTCGTTAAGGTCAAATGATCGCAGTATACTGCAATGTTTTAATTAATTTTTCTTGTATTTTGACTGGTGGTGTGAAACTAACAAATCGACAAATTTCGATTATGCAATGTTCCTTATTGTCGACTGGTTGCTGTCTCGCTGATTAAACTATATCATAGAAACGAATGAAAATATTGTAGTACTGCGATCATTTAACGAATTTAAATAATTAATAAATATATGTAAACTTGATATTAATTATGTAGACAAAGAACATTTCAAATTAATGAACTTTAAATTTACAAAACCCTCCAATATTAGAATATAATAAACATAAAAATGTTATGCTACAAAATTACTTGAAATTATTTTATTAGTGGGTGTGGGAAAATTTAATTATGTGCCAACAGATGTGAAAATTAATATACATATATTTTTTTTCTATAGAATTAAATTAGATTTTAATTGATAAAATTTATTATTAATTTTAATAATTTTTATGGATTAGTCATAAGTTCTTTTTTTTTGAAAATGTATTAGAGTTAAAGTGACCAAAAGATTTTCGATTCAAAATCATTTATTATTATTATGAAATATACAAAAAAAAAAAAATTTGTTAATGTAGCTTTTTTATTTTATCATTTTGGTCGCTTCTTGTGTCAGTGTCATTGATCGAATTCTTTTATGACATATTTTTTTCAAATGTTCTCCATTGAAAATGACAAAATTCATAAATATACTAATTAGTAGAATTTTTTTTTTAAGATGTTTCGTCGTAGCTTAATTGTTATGATGACATATTCGATGGAAAAATGTCATCAACGAGTTTTTTTTTATATATAAATCTTTGATGAATTTTTTAAATATTTTTTTATTAATATTTTTATTATACTCTTATATTTCACAGACATATATTTAGGTAATATTAATAAACTAACGACTCATCAGAAACTTTTTTGACATTAATGAAGTTTGGTGTTGTGAAATGTTTTCTGAAATTTTTGAATTTAATAACGAAAGATGGTCAACAGAAATATGACTTGAAATAGGGATTATATATAGGAAAAATGTTAAGATAATTATGACACTATCTTTGTTTTAATGTCAGGAAGGAATTATTCAATTAATATTCTTTCAAATTAAATTTAAACTCATTTCAAAAGACCTTGAGACAAAATTAATAACCCATTATAAGACTATGCAAGAATTTCCTTTATCCTTAATCCAATAAATCTTTTCTATACCCAAAAAACCTAAACAAAACGAGACAATTTTTTGTTTGTCGTTTGCCAATTTCAAACAAAAAATGACAAATGAATAACAACAAAATTTAATTATAACAAAAATCTTCTCCCAAGATAGAAAAATGTTTCTTTTAACAAATTAATTATCTCCGCAACATTATTTGCGAAATATAAAATATATATACATAGTTGCAAATAGGCGTTATTATTACATTAAGGTCACCAATTTAATTATATTTTCATAGTACATTATACTGAAATTATAGAAACTTTTAATGTGTAATAAGAAATAAATTTCCTTTTATTATATTATTTATTTTGTAAATTTGCTTGTTGTTGTTGTTAAAGTCCCTGTAGCAAAAAACCACAATAACAAAACATCAGAAATATAATGTATAAAGAAGCATCATACATAAATGCGTTAGCCATAGCATACATCATATTTTTCCTTAACTATGAAATAATTCTATTTGTTTTTTGATTCAATAATATAAATATTATTATATAAATGTTTCTCTTCCCTCTGCCTTCATACTTTATTCAATTTCTATTTTGTTTTATTTTATTTTCTTCTTTATGCTTAATGGGTTGGTTAAGCATAAACCTTGCATATTATACATTTGTATTTAAATAAAATGATGTGAACCCATCAAGAAGAAAACCAGAAACATTGTTTCTATACAAAGCTTTATAGTGAAATTATTAAAATGAAAATACACTTGAGAGATGACAGAAAACATTGTTGAGGATGTGTGTTTATATTAACGGGAGCAAATTACCGGCCAAAGGTCATTTCAAAAGAACAAAATAAAAATAATATTATGTATACCATCCTATCCTATAGTTTAGATTTAGAGATATTATTATACTGATATAGTGAACAACATTATAAAAGTTGATGTGTAAAGAGAAGAAGAACATATTTCAAAAGTAAAATATTAACAGAGTGACTTATAATAGAGACAAAATTGTAGTATCCACTTATTCTGATTAATCATGCTAGGAAAATCAAGCAACATGCACCTGATGATAAGATTACGAAAAATCTTATATGTATTTATGTCTCCTCAAATTTGCAAGTCTAATAAAATTTGAAACTCCAATCGAAAGTTTTATGACAAATTCCGAAATTGCCATAATGAAATTATCCAAGTTTCAAATTGGCTTTCAAGTCACCTTGTACAAATATTTTGTATAATATAAATATTGTTTCTAAGTAAAATGGTTTATTATTTTAATATTCTACTACATTAAACATTTTTGTTGGCAAAAACATTATTTTCAAGGTGAAGTTGAAAAAATTTCTCATGTTTTTGTGGTTAATAATTTAACTCTAAATTCTACATTTTTTTTTTTTTTATTTTGTCTTTCTGAGAAATTATTTAAATTAAATTTATTAAATTTTGAATATTTTGTTACTCTGTGTGACCAGTGAGAAAGAAATTTTAATTCATTGACCGATAGAGTAAATAATATTTCCATAGAAAAATTCCTTTTAATTTAATGTAAAAAATTAAAGGAAAATAATGTAATGTTTTTTTTTTTTAAATTTAAAACAAATTCAAATTTATGTATTTCATAATTACAAATCTGCATATGCCTAATATCCTTTTTAGAAAAAAATTTATATACAAATTGTATATACAGCAACAAAAAGGACACGAATAAAAATTCTCAATTAAATTTATTTTATATCTTTCCCCCATATTTCAATTGAAACTTTCTCTAAAATATACTTTAAAAATAATCCTAGCGTATCAAAACGAAAAACTGAATTTTGTATCTTTAACGCCAACGACTTTTTTTTTGTGATAACCTGAAAATAAGCATTTGTAATTGAACGTCCTTTTGTTGGCACAAATCTTTTTTTTAGTTTATTTGAAAGAGAAAAAATTTAATATATTAAATGAAAAATTTCCTTTATTTTCTATCATCCTTCACAGAAAAATAAAATATAATTGAAAAATAATTATTTTTTTTTTCATATTTGACAAGAGCTAAACTTTCATATAAACTAAATATCTTTTTTTTACTAAATATTCTATCTGAAGGAAAAAAAAAATAAAATATCTATTAAGTTGGGAAAATAGTATTAAATAAATATTTTTCTCCCCCATTTTCCGTTTTGTTTTTGAAGCATAGCAAAAAAAAAACAAAAAGGAAAATTAAATATTACATTTTTTTTTTTTTATTAATGGAAAAATTTATTTTCCAAGGTAATTTTTGTGAAATTAAAATTCTCTTGTTTTATTTATATATAACGTGTACGTGTACCAAGGACTATTTAATGTACAAAGAAATGTTTGTAAAATTTGTAATTTGAAAATAATTTTTAAATGGAAATTTTTTTTTTTGTACTGGCAATACAACAAATATTTTTCTTTATATTTTTAAAACGTTCATTTAATGAGCTTTTCAATTCCACTTTTAAAGTTTATATTCAAAGGCTTGTAAATTACTTTATTTTTTTTTTCAATCAAAAATTGTAATTCGTTTAGTTTAGTGAAGGATTTGGAAAAACTTGATAAAAAAAAAGTAAAAATAAGTAAAATTTAAATAATTCTTTTGATTTTTTGCATAACCTCAAAAATCACAATTAAAATATTCATATTAAAAACTATACAATTCGTCAATTCGTTTAGATGTTTGAATGGATTTTGTAACCGCCTGGATGACATGTTAAAATTAAACAAGTGACAATGCAAGGACAGTTTAAAAAGAAGCAATTCTGTTAACAAAATTGAGAAATATAAGGTCTAAATAAAATACAGAATTAACAGCACTAACAAACTGTCAAAAAACTCGTAGACATTTACTTAAATTGAAAGTTGATACAAATTAATATTTCACCACTTATATAAGCTATATTATTATTTAGCATACATTATGCTTCTGATCAGACAAATAGATTTTCTCGAAAGCTTATGAATACCAATTAAATTTCAAACCATAAAATGTACAAAATTTTATATATTTCAATATTGCCAAGAGTGTGATGATTTGTAAATTATATTTAACCAGAAATACACCTCTGGTCCTCTACCTTAATTCTTCAACCAGAAAAACTATTATTTTCAATTCAACAATGCCACACATTCAAATATTACTTAACCGATAACGACAAAACTGCAGACAATTTTTTTAGTTTACCATTAATCTTTTTTTTTGTTATTCCATAATAATGTTTATTTATTAAAATTGCACATATTAACATTGCTATAACATACTTACATGTATGTATGTTCGACCAGAAAAATTGTTGTTATAAAGATAAGCAAAATTGCACAAAACATAGAGAAGAAAAAAAAACAAAGAAAAGCATAAAAACTATTATTATTTTCATAATATGAAAAATATTGGACATAAGAGAAAAAGTACATAAATATTCCAATAAATTGGTATATGAATTCGAAGTACATTTATGTGAATCATTTGAACTTAAAACGAAAGACGAATAACGAAATAAATTTACTATAAATAATCGATTTATTTCCAATTCATTTTTGATAGCAAAATAATTTCATTAACCATTTTTTTTTTTTGGATAAATACTTATAGTAAAATTCATGAATTTTTGGTTAATAAGACATTATGAAAACTTCAATTAAAGAGATAAATTTTAGAGCAAAATTAATGAAATATTTGAAAAAAAAAAACTCATTCAAAAACTTTATAAATGTCAATTTTGGTTGTTTTATTTACTGAATTTATGACAGTTTAACATTGATTGAATTTATTTATATACTAGTAACAACATGGTAAAAGATGGAAATTATGTTTTTTAAATTTTAACAATTTTAATGAACACATGAAAACATTTTAGATCGTTGGCTACAATCATCTTATTTTTTTAAACCAACTTTTTTTTAACTCTTTTGTGTACAAGCAGAAGAAAATTATGAAAACTTTTGGTTAAATGTCTAGTTTCGTAATTATTTTGTATAATTTTAATTTTCAGTGAAAAAAAAAGGGTGTAAAGTTAAAATTATAAATAGAAAATATGAATTTATGATGCGGAAAATATATTATAATTTTTTCATTTAAATAAATAATCTTGGATGTTAAAATATTTTTTTACTTCTTAAGTTTTTTAAGTAAATTCTGGATATAAAATAATATAAAACTTAATATAGCATAAAAATTTGATAATAAAATATTTTCCGGATAAAATAAAATTTTATAATAATTCTTTTGACATTTGTGAATTTTTATTATATTATTTATTTAATATTGAAAATGTCAATCATATTTTGATCCAAGAAGAGATATTTTCGATGCAAATTTAAAATATGCAAAAAAAAAATCATATACCTTTAAAGGATTTTTTAAACTGTTTTAGCTACTAAATAAAGCTATAAAGTTTTTTTCATTATATTAAATTTCAACGAACATTCAAAAACTAAAAATTTCTGTTTTCTACATAATTATGACAAAGAAAATCCTTATTTGATTTTTTTTTATATATATAATATCCTTATAAACAGCAAATATATATTATATATATATATATAAAATCCTTTTACAATTTAGTAGGGTAAAATTTTGCATAAATATATCGCTTTTTACTTTACATGTTTTAATGTTTCTATGTTCAACAGAAGAAAAACAAAATAAATTCCCATTTGCACTCTAATATCATAAAATCATGATGATGATAGCTTAAAAATATATAATATGTTGAAATATTGTACATAATAATAATGAAAATGTTTCAAAAAAAAAAAAAAATAAAGAAAAAGAAATTAAATTTTTTTTGTCGAGAAAAGTTTTATATATACAAAGATTATGATGAGATTGAAATCCTTAAAAGTAAAATGTTGTTTTCACGTGGAAAATATGTATATATATGTATATAATTTTTATTTTATTACAAAAGAATATTATGTATATTATGATCCTTTAAATATTATGTTAAGAAGGATGTCATAAGTTATTTTAGAATGAGTTTTTTTTTTTTACTATACATGTTAAATTACACCTCTTCGCCCCATCATAAACGATAAAAAGTGATGGAAAAAAAAAAAATAAACATTGTTTATTTTATACAATACAGAAAAAAACTTCTTGAATCATAATGGATTTTCTCGATGAAACTTATAAAATTAATATCTTTATAACATTTACTTTATGAAAATTATGTTGTATATGTATCTAATATGAAAATAGAAAGGATAAACTGGGATCATTGCTCTCTTTGGATGTCATTACATAGAAAAAAAAAAAAGTATAATAAATGATGATATTTTTATATACTTGGATCAATTAAGGAAAATATTTTAATAAATTTCAATGGAATCCACTAAATAGTTTCCAAATTAATGAGAAATCTTTAGTAGACTATTGATTTTTTTTCTTCTGGATAATTCTGGAAACAGTTTTCTAATGAGACAATATTTCGTTTGTGTACAAAATGGTTCAATTGTGACGGGTCAACAAGAGAGAAATTATGTTCTTTTGGTGGTAATGATTCAAATTATGGTTCAATTGTGACAAAATGGTTTAATTATTGTTACTGATGTGTATGTAGAATTTCAGTGAACGAATCATTATTTCTACTTATATTTCTAATTATTTATTTTAAATTTCGGAATCAATTAGCTTCTCAATTTTTATATTTCATTTATTATAAATAAAGAAAATTAAATTTCCACATTTGCGTAAGTCAATTTTGTTTTGTTTCATTTTACTTTTTTTTTTTTTTTGCTGATATTTTATTAAAATTTTAATTTTGTGTATAGATCTTATTTGGCCTAGGGTTTGATGATTTCCTCGAATACAAAAATTTTACACAAATATTCATGTTAAAATAAAAAATTATAATTAGGAAGTTTATGGTACAAGGATAAAAAAAAAAAATAAATAAAAAAATATAATAATATAAAAGGGTTAAATTACCTCTTTTATCATTATATTACATACAGATCTTCATTTAAGGATATATGTACACTTATGTATCAGACTTTTTATAAAGCCTTAAATCAGAGGGTGAATAATTTTTTTATAACTTTTTAAATTATGAAATTTAACCAACCCTAAAATATTAAGAAGATTTTTCAGCATATGAAAAATATAATTCTAATTTTTTTTTTTTACCAAAGCCAAAGGATTCTTTATTATTATTATTTTTACTTTAATGGTGAATTTATATTTTCGGATGCTGTGTGTAGTTGGGGCTGTTGATTCCATTTAGATGACTTTTTATAATGAAATTAAAATATGTTTTAAGGTTTTTATAAACGAGAGTATAACTTGCGACAAAATTAAATTTAATTAAAATTCAAAAATGATGCAGTCAAGTTTAAATAATGAAATAAACAACAAACAATTTTGAAAATTCTAAATTTAGATATGTATGTAAAAATACTAACAGAATTGAGATTTCAGTTTGTTACTATTGCGAGCATTCAAAAAATTGACCAAACATTTACAAAATGCAGTGACTGCTATGCAGATATATGAATTAATTGTATAGTATAGGTAAAAACAGAAATGTCAGAATTTTATGAGTAAAATAAATGAAATATTGCCCACTATTTAAATGGTAAATATATATACTCGGCATATATATTTTAAGTTTAAAGTCGAAATGAATTATAACCTACGAATGTCATGATTAACTGCCTTGTACCTTTTCATTCAAAAAATGATCCTATGATTATTAACTAAAGTATATAGAATAATTATTAAAACACGTCACATTTGATCACACTTAATCATTCTGTTCACTTGATCACTTTTAAATGATTTTTCTTTTACCATTTTATGTTTATAAAAATGTCGGGTATACCATAATTACAATCATTCATATTTACAGCCTTTAATTGTCAGAGCGAGAGTAACTCTTGTCATTAATATTATTTCATGTTCAAGTTTTTGTGATTCTTTGCGCCCTGAAACCACATAGTTTCTTAATCATCATTAACTATAAAAAAATATATATTTTATGATTGCTATTGGACTTTTGGAGACACCACGAAAAAAATTGAATTAATATACCCCAATATAATAAATGAAGGCATTTTGGTGGTAATGATCCAAATTTAATAATTGGTCTTCAGCTTCTGCTACTACAGACAACAGATTGTTAATCGTTTTTTGTTGTGGTGATGATGTGAAAAATTTAAATTTTAAAGTTCTTTCATGAAATCGAAATGAGCCTAAGATCTTTTTCAACTTCTACACGAGCTTCTTTAATACTATTATTGCTTCATCAATTTTCCCGATTATCTTCAATATATTTAATTGTCATATTGAATTTTCCTTCAATATCGTTTGTTAAATTTTGATAGTTGTAATTGTAATTATTTTTTCTATTTTAAGGATTTGTAATCCTTAAAATTTAATATAAATATTTTAATTGAATTTATAATTAAATTAAATTTTATAGTTGATATACTTGACTACTTTACATTGCTACCTAATGACAAACGTGACAAAGGACTAACTTCCACTTGAGTGAAAAATTACCAACCAAATCTAAAAAAATTATAATTATCTTATATAAAATGTGAAAAACTTGTTTGGTTTGGTTATACACTAGGCGCCAACTGGTAATAATTCATTTTCCCATTTTAGTAAGAAGTTAATTTATCCAGAAACGATGAAAAAAAAGAACATCTTGTGAATTTTATTTTTACATTTCCTTCAAAATATAATTTAAAAATATCAAATTACATTTTTTCCTTTTTTTTTTTTTTGTAAATTTGATTATTTTACCGCAAAAACACGTGTTCAAAAATATACTAAAATCTGTACAACATACTAATATGTACATTCACACATACATATATAAATTAATGTAAATAAAAATAAGATTATATTCTGTTTAATCTTTTTAAGGACAGATAACGCAAAAAAATTTTATTTGTCTATTTCAGTTTTAAAAGTGATCTGAAAATAGAAAAATATACTAAAATATTTAAATAATTTTCCAGGAAAATTTAATATACAATCAACAGGAAATAGAAATATGAAAGTAAAATTGATTTACAAACAATTGCATTTTCTTTTATAAGGAAAAAATGAATATTGAATTAGAATTTAATTAATTGATGAATTTTGATGTAAAAATTTGATTAGAAAATTGCACTCTATTTTACGAATATCGATCAAAATTTTATCAGATCAAACTTTTAACTTTGTTAATTTGAATTATTTTTTTTCCTTTTGCTCTGCACAATTTCAAATATTACAAAATGTAATAGGTAATCAAAAATATCAGTTTTAGAAAGTAAATCTAATTTTTATTATAAATTTGGCCAGAGAATATTTTTAGGATAATATTTAGTATAAAATTCCTTTTACCACCGGAAAGTTATAGTATTTTTTTTTTACAATTAACATTAATTTATCCAAAATATACCAAGAATTCTAAATCTTTTAAATTTTACATTTAATTTTGAATTATTAGCTTTTAAACGGTTTTTCTTGCATGTTTTGAAATTAAATATTTAATGAGCTGGACAAAATAATTTACAAATTTTATTTTATATAAAAAATGATTCTGTTTGGCTACAGAGAGAGTATAAATCGAAATTGATGATTGTCGCCAACAAAAAAATTTCTCAAAGTATACTAAAAAAAAAAACTGTTTAAAAAACCAAAAAATTTCCAATATCTAATTCAAGGACACTTCTCTGAAACATGATATCCTTGAAAATATTTAAAATTGTACATAAAATTTATATGATAAAATGATATTTTGCCAAGGAAAATACTATATTTTCAATTTTTTCAAAACATCCTTCCAAGGACTACTTAATATATTTTGGAAGATTTTAAAGGAGAAGAAAAAAAAACCGACATTATTTACTACTACATCTTTCAAGTAATATTTGTACATATTTGAAGTACAATATTTATTTAGGTTATTACAGGATGCCGATATGCTGATAACTATCGAAATCGGAGATACTTAATTACTTATTATGGATGAACATAAATACAATTTAAAGATTTCACATTTCCGTTTGACAAGATTCTAATTTTGAAAATTTTATTTCAAGGTTTTTTGACATTTTCTTGCTATTATTCTATTCAAAATTTTAATGACTAGTCCAAAAGTAATAGCAATTAAAGATTATCTAAGCTTCTGGAAGATATTTTTAGTCATTAAATAAATTGAAAATAATTGAAAAAACTAATACAATATTTTACCATTTATTTAAAAAGTCTGATAATTAGAACGAAAATTTCTACAAAAAAAAAAACAAACATAAAATTGTGTTTTTCTTTAATCCTTAATCCACAAATACATCAATTCAAAACAAACACCTTTTCAAAATTCCACTTTATTCCACTATGTACACACACAATTCCATACCAAAACACCATCTTTCATTGTATATCTTCTTATTTCAGTATAATTCCTAGAAATATAAGATGCCGCCAAGTTGATATGGAGGATTTATATTTTCAGAACCATATATACATAAAGTATGTGATATAAAGGACACAATGTTAAATACATCTATCCATGTATTTGTGTGTACTAATGTAATTTTAAAGCCTATGGGCTTTGTTGTCTACAATATCTCTCAATGTGATTATAAACTACGACACAGCACAAACAAAAAAGGCACAAGGAACCTGTTTCCACATAAACATTCCAATTTTTTTGTTCCTTTATATATTATTTCCTTTGCTCACTTTTTCGTTGTTGTTTTGTTTTTCTTCTATCCTTCGATATTTAAAGTTTCTTCTTCTTCTATTTTTTTTTGGTTACGATGATTCTTTTCAATGAGCGTTTCTATAAATAGATCAGCTGTTGCTCTTTGTCTGTGTGTGTCTGTTGTTCTTTTTCACATACACACCAATTTTTTTTTTTTCATCCTTTTTTATAGAATGTCTTTATGCTTTTGCCACCATTCTAGAAGAAGAAGAAGCAAATAAAATTCCTGCCTGTCCCTGGTTCGGTCTTTGTTTGGTTCGGTTTATTGTTGTTGTTGTTACTGTGTTTATGGATTTAACTACTAAATGGTTTCTTTTTTTTATTTGGAGGTGTTTTTCAAGGGAATTTCACTAAAATATACAAAAAGAAGAAGAAGAAAAGGAATATTAAAAGAAAAAAAAATGTGGATATTTTCAAAAAAAAGATTTTTTTGCTTTTGCATTTTTTTGTTGTTGTTGTATTGAAGATGAAAGAACGCTGTGCTGTGTGTGTTCATATATGTAAAAGATTTACTATAAAATAACCTTTAGAAAAATGATGGGTTTTCAGATTATTCTTTCTTTCATTGGTTTTGCAGACGCATTAAAATATTTATAAAAAAACATTTAATGACGGAAAAAAAAATATGAAAGCCAAAGAAAGATAAATAATTAGAGAAGCAAATAAATATATAAAATCACTGATAATTTTTTTTTTTAGATTGATGGCTTTAAATTTCTATATTTATTGGTTTAGGACCAGAATGAATGCAACATTGGTAAAGGAAAATATACATACAATTCCTCCGACAAAGATAATTAAAATCAATTTTTTGATTAATTTTTATATATAGAGAAAAAGGGCAATTTTAGATTCCAATTTGAAGGATATTTGAATAACAATCAGAAATTAGAAATTATCAAAATTTCTTGAAATCTATGCAATTTAAGTAACAATGCATTACAGGTTTTTGCTACTAATAATTTTGATCAAAAAACATTGATTATACATCCAAAAATATTATAAATATTAAATAATTTTAAAAAATTTAAAGCTTTGGCTTTGATCCGAGTAAAGGATAAAGAAATATCCTTAAAAAAATTGTAGATGGTTTAAATTTAAAATATCAATTTGGTCTTTTTATGTTGAAAATCATACATGAAACAGAGCATTTACATAATGTTCCTAGCATTTTGCATTTTCCGGTCAAATAAGGACTAAAATTAAAATATAAAATAATTTGGAAAGTAAAAAGACAAATTTAAAAATGTAAAAAGACTAATTTGACAGGAAAATTAGATATTTTAAAAAGTATTTTTCTATTGACTCAAATTGATAGAAATTTAACACTGCAATTATAAAAATAGCAATTACCTTAGTGAAGCAGCAATTTTATGAATGCTCTAACAAACCACTCAAAATTTTACTTAGTATAATTCTTCAGTGTCTAATTATGTAATTGTTATATTTTAGATACTATTTTGGAACTTTACAAATTATCTTATTAATTTATTTGCAATCAAATGTCTTTTCCTCTAAATATAAAAAAAAAGGATAAATGATAATTTTAATTTTAACCTGAAAAAAGAAACACACACAAATTTACATATTTTTTTTCACAAATTTTCATTTTCCAAAATGAAAGCAAACATTTTTATTAATTTTACTGTACATAAATTTTCCTATACAAGTTAAATTTTTGTATTCGTTTGTTATTATGTTTGTTTGATTATAAATTATAATTTTATTTTACATATTTCATTTTTGTTTTTTTTTTTGAACCACCAATTCAATTTGTAAATGTTTTTCTAACGAAAGTTATGTTTATTTAAATCCTTTTATGTATATAAAAAAAAACATAATTAAATGTAAACTAGTTCAAAAGAATTCACATACACATACAGACGTTTCTGAGTATATACACCAAACAAATAAGGATTTATTTTCTATAAATAGAGATAGAGAAAAAAATAACCTTTGAAAAAATTCAATTTTCATCAGAAATTCAATTACATATAAAATTTTCATGCGTTTGTTATGTTGTACTTATTTATTTTTTCTCGTTATTTTTTTTGTTTGTTGTCTATTTATTTAAATCGAATTTAAGAAGTATATAAATAGGATATTTGTGGAAATTGGGTAAAGGTAAAGTACTAAACGAAATTATTACCTGGAACCTGCAAAATAAACATAAAGGAAATTTGGTTCTGATTACAATTAATTATTTCAATTCATGGATGGAAAAAATTAATTTTATTATTTTTAGGATTTATTATTTTTTTAAGGGTTTTTATAAAATATTAATTTTAACAGAAATAAGATTACACGTTCAATTGCAAAAAATGGAAATTTAGAGGTAGATGAATAATTGATATGATGGGAAAAAATTCGTAATTACAAATGTCTCCGGATTGCTCTAAACATCCGAAATGTTCGAATTACAAGAAATTCGATGGCCCCGAACTACTGTCGTAAGTCAAATAGCAATTGCATTGTAATTACGATAGTAGTATTCGGGACCATCGAAATGTCCGAAATTTCGATAACCTATACTTCACCATTTTTATGTTTCGAGTAAAACTATTTGTAAATTCGGAGTTACGAGTATTCGTCGACTTACACAGAATTAACATTTGTCGAAATTTTTCGATAACAATCCACTTGTAATTCGAACATTTCGGAATATTACAGAATTCGGACCCATATGTAAATAAATATAAGGTGGATTATACATTTAGCATGATGCCTAGACCTTTTATTCGTAATTATAGTTTCTACTCCTAACCTTATAAATCTTTTTCAAGAATTTCGTATTAACCAAAACCTGCAAATATGAAAATTTCTAACCATATACAGAATTATTGTTTGCGTTCGATATTTAAGTGTATAAATATTTTAATATAGTTTTGTTATTTTGGGTACGTGTAATATTGGTTTTGTGAACAATCAATATACGAAAGTATAGAAACAATTTTACTTTGTTCTTATTATTATGGTAACATAAAACTAACTAAAAGAACAAATATTTATGTATATAACGAAAATGATCAGTGGTTTCGATATTATATCGATTTTGTTTTGTTATTCTATGTAAAAAAATTATGTTTTGTATACATAATGTACATATTTGTTTATTCTCATAAAAATATAATTTTTTTGCTTTGTTATTTTGTGTGGATGGTAAAATTAAAAAATAAATAACTGAAAAATAAACTTCCCCCAAGTTCAAAACCATAAAATATAAATAAGTATCCGAAGAAATATTCAAATTTGTAGCAGCAAACGCTCACTATTACAGGGTTTCTTTGTCTTCATCATTTTTAAAACACAAATAATTTTTTTTTATTATAGTTTCGAATTTTTTTTACCCCCTTTTTTACGAAAAAAAAACGACCCAAAATTATCTTACATAATATTTTAAGATTTCACTGTTTAACAAAAAAAAAATTTAATGACAATTTGTCAGTAAATTTTTTATATTTTTCATAATTTTTGTTTTGGATCTTGGATGTCCTTGGTGCTATATATGTTTTAAGTCATGGGTATAGTTTTGAATCACACAATCGTAATATGGAAATTAAGAGTCCTTGACTTTTAGCTATGGACGATAACTAGAGCTGTAATTATCCGATTTATGATTCAATTTTTTACAAATTGTTGGCAATAGAAAATTGTGGTACACCGCAAATTGTGGTACACCCATTTTTCTACGTTTTTTGGACTAACCACTAACCCAAGGATAAATTTGAGAAGGCCTTCCTGGGGAAGCGATCTAGAAGCAATAGAAAAAATTGCATTGCTTCCGTGGAAGAGATAAATCAGCAATACAGAAGCACTTCTCAGAGGATATATATGCTTTCCAATTTAGGGTACGACGACAAATACGATGCCATTGCTTACTTTTGCGGAACCTAACATGAAAAAAGGGAACAATGTGGGAAACGAACTTTCATGTATCCATAGCTTCCGAGGAAGGCTTCCATTTCCCGTGGCGAAGTTGTCTGGGAATTTAAAATTTTTGGTCAGAATAACTTTTCAAATTTATTTTTAAAGTTGAATATCGATTCTAACCACTTCCCATCAATTATGCAATTAAATAAATTAAACAAAAACTTTAATTTTTTGGACAGTGTACATATATTTTTGCCTTTCACAACCATGAAGTCTCCAGTATATTATATTTTATTAATATTCTTTTCATTTTTAAAGGAGCATTCATACAAAAAAAAACGAACAAAAAAAATACTTTACTTTTTTTTTTTTTTGGTGATGTTTAAGTGGCTTCTTCCATAAAACAAAAACAAAAAAAAAACAAAATAATTTAAAACAATTCTTATATTTCTTTTTCCAGATGAATTGTTTTCCAAGTTTTTCCTCCTTACAAAAAAATTTTGGTATATTATATAAAATTTCGACTAAAGAAATTCTATAACTAATTTTTTGTTTGTTGTTATACAATATTATTCCGTTCCTCCAACCCCTTCCTTAATATCCGTTTCATTTCTCCTCATCATTATAATATTATTTTATTATTTTTTTATCAGACATTTTTGCGACTTCTTTTTTTTTTTTTAAACTTCCGCTCCAATTTTTGGGAATCCATCTTCACGTCGTAATAAAAATAAAAAAAATTTATAAAAAATTTCAGTTGATTTGACTTTCGGAATATAATGTGTCTCAAATAACATTTAAATTATTTTATTAGGAATTATTTTTTTTTTTTCCTTTGACTACGAGGAGAAAAGAATCTATAAATAAATATTTAACAGTCTCAAAAAAAATTGACGAGCTAAAATAAATGTCGGAGAGTATAACAGAAAAAAAAAAAGGTGAATTTTCATGGTGGTGGCATTTACCTTGAGACATTATAAATTGGTTACCTGAGACGTTTGATTGTTTTTCACATGGAATTTTTTCAACAAAATATAAAATAACTGAATATATACACACAAAAAAATGAATTCATTTCCAGGTAAAATAATGGGGGTCGTCATCAATGGTTATTATCCAGAACATATCATCAGGTAAAAAGTAAAAAAAAAAACAAATTCAATAACAAAAGAGAAATGAATTTTGTATTTTAATGTAGGTAGATTTTTATTTTTTGTGGTGTATCCTTTTTATTTTTGAGGTGCAGCGTGTGTTAATTTTTGAATAATAAAAAAAAAAAAGGTAATAAGATGTTTTTAAAATATTTTTACAATTTTCAACAATAAATAAATATTATAAATAAATGTTGAAATGTATTTAAAAAAAAAAAACAGCTAATATTAAAATGTTAATACAAAAATCAAGGATATACTTTTATTAAGTTATTAAAGCACAATAAGGTAGTTGGAAATAATAAAAGGAAAGGGTTTATGTATACAGAGTACAATAATTTTTAAGTATATTAAGAGATTTAATAAAACATTTTTATGTTTTAATTTTAAATATGAAGTTGTAAAAATATATAAATAATTTTAGAATTTTTTTTTTGGAAATTTGAATAGTTTAAATTGGTATAATAAGAAAATACTTAATTTTATTTTAGCATTATAAAATATGTATATAACAAATATACATAAAACATTGATGGTAAAATTTATCTTATACTACGTTCGTACTATGCAAAAAGAACAAGTTTAGAACTATATCTAGTATAGCTATCGTGATTTTGACCAAAATCAAGTTCAAAATCATTTAATTGCCCATACATTGAGATAGTTTGAGATAATAAATTCAAATACTATAGTAATTTTGTAGAAATCATATTCAAAGTCATGTCAGAATCGAATGTTCAACCCTATTAATCGATTTTTAACCCTAAAAATTGAACCCTGCAAACTTTATTCCTGTCGCAGTCATTCCTGTCATTACTGTATTTAAAAATATTAAAAATAATTTCAGAAATAATATTATAAATCATAGAAAAAACAAAACGAAATTAATTCAAATCTGGTGTCAACAGTTCGACGTAATTTCGAAATTATGAAGCGAAATCATATAATTTCGCGATGATGAGAACAACATGCTTTAATTCAATTTCAATATTTACAAAATGAAATGACCACTTTTTTTGTAAGGATATAAAAAATCATGAAAATTATAGCGATTATATCGAATTATACAAAAAGTATCGAAAATTTTAACCCTCAAACAGAACGAGGCTCTTTTTGAAACTAGTAAAATTTTGACAAATTTCTCGTACAAAATTAGTTTTTTGACAAATTTCTCGTACAAAATTAGTTTTACATATTGAATTAGTTTAAATGCATAGCATAGTAGGAACGTAGTAAAATTATGTAAATAATGAAAATACTAGTATAAAAGTCCTTCTTAGACTGACCAATATTCGTCCAAAAATATATAAAAATGATTTTTATTTCAAATTTTCTAACGTTTCAGGATTAAATTAATCAAACTTTCTGAACTCGAAAATATTAAAATTATAATATCAAAATTAATAGTACCAAAAATTTATGCATTATACATTTTTAATTATTAATTAGGATACAAAAAAAAACTACTAACCCATAATTTTATTTATTTAAACAATTATGAAATATTTCAAAAAAAGAAAAACTTAATTAGCATTCATTTTTGTTTTTTCAGTAAAACTTCACAATATTTTAAAACAGTTATTATTTGAGTCTACACTGCACAAAAAGCTTCTTTTTAAAATAGCTATAATAAAAAACGTCTGGCAAATTAAAAAAAAAAATATTTCGCCTTCAGAAATAACAAAAAGTACGATGACTGTTTTATTGATTTTTCAGTGTTGTTTATATTATAAAAATCATTTAAATTTCATCTTAAGTGCAACTTTTATACATAAATATAAATAAGCAACAAAATAAAGACGACCCCGTGTGAATTATAAAGTAGGGGCAATTTACTTCCCACAAAAACAAAACAAAAAAGTTTTTTTTTAATATGAATTTTTGCTTTGATTTCCAAGAATTTTTGCCGACTTTTTTTGCACAATTAATTTTTGTCCATAAAAAAAAATGTAAATAATTTAAATAAATCTAAAATAAAAAAAATATTTATTTGGATTGAAATTTGAAAAAAAAAAAAAATCAGTATAGAAGATTTATTAATTTAGCAACAAATCTGATGGCTGCACTTTTAGAGGTCGAATATTATTTTTTTTTTATTATTTGCGAATGTGACTAACAAATT